>CM063176.1:33070000-34375000 GCA_031835075.1 Saguinus oedipus
TTTGGCTTTTGTTGCCAATGTTGTTTATGTTTTGGTCATGAAGTCCTAGACTTCTCCTATGTCCTGAATGGTTTTGCCTCGAATTTTTCCTACCTTTTTTTCTGGTGTCAGGTCTTAAATTTAAGTCTTTAATCCATCTGGAGTTAATTTTATTGTAAGATGTCAGGAAGGGGTCCAGCTTCTGCTTTGTGCACATGGCTAGCCAGTTTTCACAACAGCATTTATTAAACAGGGAATCTTTTCCCCATTGCTTGTTTTTGACTGGTTTATCAAAGATTATATAATTGTATATATGTTGTGTTGCCTCAGGAGTCTATTTTATGTGGTCACTCATTCAGAAACTCACTAAAGTCTACACACCTTGGGAATAGTCAACGTCCAGTTTATATGGCCAATCAATCACAGCATTACCGAATAATGAACAATGGGGCAATAATCACGAGTCCATTTCATGTGGCCTCACATTCAAAGCTTAAGTGTGTAATAAACTGCTGTGGAGTCATCAGAACCGTATTTATGGTAGCGACAAGTTAAGCAGCTCCGTGAATAATACACACATGTGTGATAGGAGACTGTTTGATATGAACACTCATACAGAACCTCTTCAAACACAAAACATGTGTGGAATAGTCACTAGTCTATATAATTTGATGATTTATTTGGAGAGTCAAAAAATAACGCACACCTGTGGAGTAAAATGGGTTCTATTTCACAAGGCCACTCTTTCAGTGTTTCAGTGAATAACATGTATATCTCATAAGTCAGGAATCTCTTTTACATGCCCACTCGTTCATGGCCTCTCTGAATAAAATTTTCCTCAGAAATAGTCAAGGGTCAACTTCAAATGGCTACAGATTAAGAGTCTCTGTAGGTAATACACAACTGGGCAATACATCAGAGTCTCTTTTTTATGCCCACATAGTCAGAGTCTCATTCAAAAATACACAGCTGGAGAAGAGTTACGAGTCTACTTCAAGTATCCACTCATTTAGAGCCTCTGGAAATAATGTACACCAAGATAATAGTCGAGAATTTTTCATATGGCCACTCATTCTGTTCCTCCCTGAATGATACACCCCTTGGGAATCCTCAGGATTCCATGTCATACAACCACTCATTTAGAAACTTATTGAATAATTCACGATGGAGCAATAGTCAGGTGTCTATTTTATATGTACTCTCCTTCAAATTTCAGTGAATAATGAACCTCTATAAAGTAATCAGGACGCTGTTTAAGATAGCCACAAATTAACTGCTGAATGATACACACCTGGGTGATAGTCAGGACTTTATTTTACATGAACTCTAATTCTGGGTATCGCAGGGTAATACACAACTGCGGGAACATAAGAAGTCTCTTTTGTATGGACACTCATAGAGAAGCTGTTTGATTAATGCACACATGGAGAATAATGAGGAGCCTATTTCATACATCTCCTCATTCAGACAAATAATGAATAATGCACATGTGGAGTTATTGGACATCTGTTTCATATGCACCCTCTTTCACAACCTCACTGAATATTACACACTTCTCATATATTCTGGAGTCTATTTTTTATAGCCACTCATTTGAAGAATCACTGAACAATGCACACCTGCGGAATAGACAGAAGTCTCTTTTCTATTGCCCCTCATTGAGAGCCTCACTAAATGTACACACCTGGGGAAACAGTCAGGATTTACTTTTATTGCCTAATTCAGAGCCTCATTAAATAATGCACACCTGTGGAATAGTCTGGAGACTTTTTTATGTGGCCTCTCATTCGGAGTGTCAATAAATAATGTGGTGCAGTCAGGAATCTATTTCATGTAGACACATATTCAGAGCCTCAGTGAATGAGGAAGACCCTTTCTACAGTAAGGAATCTTATTAATAGGCCCACATCTTCTGAGCCTCACTGAATAATACACACCTGGAGAATAATTAGGAGTCTATTTTCAATAGATATTCATTCAGAACCTCGGTGAATAATGCACACTTGTTTAATAGTCAGGAGGCTATTTCATTTGGAAACTCATTCTAAGCCACTGTGTATAATATACACATGTGGATTAGTCAGGATTCCATTTCATATGGCCACTGACCTGTACCCTCAGAGAATAATGTGCAGATGTAAAGTAACCAGCTATCTATTTCATATAGCCACTTATTCAGATCTTCAGTGAATAATACAAATATTTAAGATAGACAGAATCCTGTTTTATATGGTCACACAAGAAGAGCCTTACTAAGGAATGCACAACTGAGCCAGTGTTAGGAGTCTGCTTTATACAGCCTCTCATTTACAGCCTCAGCCAATAATGCACATGTGTGGAATAGACACTAGTCTACTTTATATGGCCACAAAATCAAAGCTTGAGTGAGTAATACACAACTTTAAATGGCCACTAGTCTATCCCATATGCCCAAATCTTCAGAGTTAGAGTCAATAATACACACCTGTGGACCAGTCTGGAAGCAATTTCATATGGCTAAAGTTTCAGAGCCTTAGAGAGTAATACATACCTGGGGAATACTCAGGTCGCTAATATGTATGGAAGCTATTTATCTTCATTGCATAAGAAATACCTGTATTGTAATCAGAATTCTATTTCCTATAGCCACATGTTGAGAGGTCAACTGAATGACATACACCATATGGAAAGTCAGGATTCTATTTCATATAGCCACTCATTTAGAGCCAAATGTAAAAACGCAGGCCTGAGGACCATTCAAAAGTCTCTATTATATGGCTACTCATTCCTAGCCTCAGAAGAATAATACAGACCTATGGAAAAGACAAGAGTTTATTTCACATGGCCACTTATTAAGAACCACTTTGAAGAATTATATATATCTGGAAACTGCTCAGGATTCTGTTATATATAAGCACTTATTCAGAGACTCACTAAAGAATGCTCACTTGGGGAATAGTCTGGAGAGTGTTTGATATGATGGTTCTCCCAGTGACTCAGTGGAAAATGCAGAACTGAGAAATAGTCAAGAGGATATATTCAGGAATCTATTTTATGTGGTCACTCATTCAGAAACTCACTAAAGACTACACACCTTGGGAATAGTCAGAGTCCAGGTCATATGGACACTCAATCACAGCATTACCAAATAATGCACAATGGAGCAATAGTAAGGAGTCTATTTTATGTGGCCCGGCAGTCAGAGACTAAGTGTGGAATAAGCAGCTGGGGAGTAGTCAGGACCGTATTTAAGGTAGCCCAGTGTTAATCAGCTCTGTGAATAATACACTTATGTGTGTTAGGAGATAATTTGATATGGACACTCATACGGTAAGAGTATTTGACCCTCTTCAAATAATAAACATGTGTAGAATAGACACTAGTGTATATATTTAAAAAAAAAATTTTATTGCATTATAGGTTTTGGGGTACATGTGCAGAACGTGCAAGATAGTTGCATAGGTACACATATGGCAGTGTGTTTTGCTGCCTTCCTCCCCTTCACCCACACTTGGCATTCATCCCCAGGCTATCCCTCCAAAGCTCCCCCCGTCCCTCCCCCATTCCCCCAATAAACCCCAGTGTATAGTAGACCGCCTCTCTGTGTCCATGTGTTCTCATTTTTCTCACCCACATATGAGTGAGTATATGCGGTATTTCTCTTTCTGTTCTTGTGTCAGTTTGCTGAGAATGATGTTCTCCAGATTCATCCATGTCCTTGCAAAGGACACAAACTCATCATTTTTGATTGCTGCATAATATTCCATGGTGTATATGTGCCACATTTTTTCAGTCCAGTCTATCATCGTTGGGCATTTGGGTTGGGTCCAGGTCTTTGCTATTGTAAACAGTGCTGCAATGAACATTCGTGTGCATGTGTCCTTATAGTAGAACGATTTATAGTCCTTTGGATAGATACCCAGTAATGGGATTGCTGGGTCAAATGGAATTTCTATTTCTAGGTCCCTGAGGAATCGCCACACTGTCTTCCACAATGGTTGAACTAATATACACTCCCACCAACAGTGTAAGAGTGTTCCTATTTCTCCACATCCTCTCCAGCATCTGCTGTCTCCAGATATTTTAATGATCGCCATTCTAACGGGCGTGAGATGGTATCTCAATGTGGTTTTGATTTGCATCTCTCTAATGGCCAGTGATGATGAGCATTTTTTCATATGTTTGTTGGCCTCATGTATGTCTTCTTTTGTAAAGTGTCTTTTTATATCCTTTGCCCATTTTTGAATGGGCTTGTTTGTTTTTTTCCTGTAAATCTGTTTGAGTTCTTTGTAAATTCTGGATATCAGGCCTTTGTCTGATGTGTAAACTGCAAAGATTTTTTCCCATTATGATGGCTGCTGATTCACTCTAGTGACTGTTTCTTTTGCCGTGCAGAAGCAGTGGAGTTTGATTAAGTCCCATTTGTCTATTTTGACTTTTGTTGCCAATGCTTTTGGTGTTTTGTTCATGAAGTCCTTGCCTACTCCTATGTCCTGAATGGTTTTGTCTAGATTTTCTTCTAGGGTTTTTATAGTGTCAGGTCTTACGTTTAAGTCTTTAATTCATCTGGAGTTAATTTTAGTGTAAGGTGTCAGGAAGGGGTCCAGTTTCTGCTTTCTGCACATAACTAGGCAGTTTTCCCAACACCATTTATTAACTAGGGAATCTTTCCCCATTGCATGTTTCTGTCTGGTTTATCAAAGATAATATGGTTGTAGATATGTTGTGTTCCCTCCGATGCTTCTGTTCTGTTCCATTGGTCTATATCTCTGTTTTGGTACCAGTACCATGCTGTTTTGATTACTGTAGCCTTGTAGTATAGTTTGAAGTCTGGTATTGTGATGCTTCCCGCTGTGTTCTTTTTGCTTAGAATTGACTTGGCTATGCGGGCTCTTTTTTGGTTCCATATGAAATTCATGGTGGTTTTTTCCAGTTCTGTGAAGAAATAAAATGGTAGTTTGATGGGGATAGCATTGATTGTGTAAATTACTTTGGGCAGCATAGGCATTTTCACGATATTGATTCTTCCTAACCACGAACACGGAATGTTTCTCCATCTGTTTGTGTCCTCTCTTATTTCGTTGAGCAGTGGTTTGTAGATTTCCTTAAAGAGGTCCCTTACATTCCTTGTGAGTTGTATTTCTAGGTAATTTATTTTCTTTGTAGCAATTGTGAATGGCAGTTCGTTCTTGATTTGGTTCTCTTTAAGTCTGTTATTGGTGTATAGGAATGCTTGTGATTTTGCACAATGATTTTATATCCTGAGACTTTGCTGAAGCTGCTTATGAGTTGCAGGAGCTCTTGGGCTGAGGTGATGGGGTCTTCTAGGTATACTATCATGTGGTCTGCAAATAGAGACAATTTGGCTTCCAACTTTCCTATTTGAATACCCTTTATTTCTTTTTCTTGCCTTATTGCTCTGGCTAGAACTTCCAGTACTATGTTGAATAGGAGTGGTGAGAGAGGGCATCCTTGTCTAGTGCCAGATTTCAAAGGGAATGCTTCCAGTTTTTGCCCATTAAGTATGATATTGGCTGTTGGTTTGTCGTAAATAGCTTTTATTACTTTGAGATATGTTCCATCAATACCAAGTTTATTAAGTTTATTGAGGGTTTTTGGCATAAAGGGCTGTTGAATTTTGTCAAATGCCTTCTCTGCATCAATTGAGATAATCATGTGGTTTTTGTTTTTGCTTCTGTTTATGTGGTGAATTACATTTATAGACTTGCATATGTTGAACCAGTCTTGCATCCCTGGGATGAATCCTACTTGATCATGATGGATAAGTTTTTAATGTGCTGTTGCAATCGGTTTGCCAGTATTTTATAGAAGATTTTGCATCTATGTTCATCATGGATATTGGCCTGAAGTTTTCTTTTCTTGTTGACTCTCTGTGAGGTTTTCGTATCAGGATGATGTTTGTCTCACAAAATGCTTTGGGAAGGGTTCCCTCTTTTTTGATTATTTGGAATAGTTTCAGAAGGAATGGTACCAGATCCTCTTTGTGTGTCTGGTAGAATTCAGCTGTGAACGCATCTGGACCTGGGCTTTTTTTGTGTGGTAGGCTCTTAATTGCTGCCTCAAATTCAGACCTTGTTTTTGGTCTATTCATAGTTTCGGCTTCCTCCTGGTTTAGGCTTGGGAGGAAACAGGCGTCCAGGAATTTATCCATTTCTTCCTGATTTACTAGTTTATGTGCATAGAGTTGTTTGTAGTATTCTCTGATGATGGTTTGAATTTCCGTGGAATCTGTGGTGATTTCCCCATTATCGTTTTTTATTGCATCTATTTGGTTGTTCTCTCTTTTTTTTTATCAGTCTGGCTAGTGGTCTATATTTTTGATCATTTCAAAAACCAGCTCTTAGATTTATTGATTTTTTGAAGGGATTTTCTTGTCTCCATCTCCTTCAGTTTTGCTCTGATCTTAGATATTTCTTGTCTTCGGCTATGTTTCGAGCTTTTTAAATCTTGCTCCTCTAGCTCTTTCAATTTTGACGATAGGGTGTCAATTTTGGATCTCTTCACTCTTCTCATGTGGGCACTTATTGCTATATATTTTCCTCTACAGACTGCTTTAAATGTGTCCCAGAAATTCTGGTACGTTGTGTCTTCATTCTCGTTGGTTTCAAAGAACTTCATTATATCTGCCTTCATTTTATTGTTTATCCAATCAACATTCAAGAGTCAGTTATTCAGTTTCCATGAAGCTGTGCCGTTCTGAGTTATTTTCTGAATTCTGAGTTCCAACTTGATTGCACTATGGTGTGAGAGTCTATTTTTTATGATTTCAATTGTTTTGCATTTGCTGAGGAGTGCTTTACTTCCAATTATATGGTCAATTTTAGAGTAGGTGTAATGTGGTGCTGAGAAGAATGTATATTCTGTGGATTTGGGGTGGAGAGTTCTGTAAATGTCTATCAGGTTTGGTTGTTCTAGGTCTGAGTTCAAGTCCTGGATATCCTTGTTAATTTTCTGTCTGGATGATCTGTCTGATATTGACAGTGGAGTATTAAAGTCTCCCACTATTATTGTGTGGGAGTCTAAGTCTCTTTGTAAGTCATTAAGAACTTGCCTTATATATCTGGGTGCTCCTGCAGTGGGTCCATATATATTTAGAATCGTTAGCTCTTCTTGTGGTATCGATCTTTTTACCATTATGTAATGACCTTCTTTGTCCCTTTTGATCTTTGTTGCTTTAAATTCTATTTTATCAGAGATGAGAATTGCAACTCCTGCTTTTTTTTGCTCTCCATTTGCTTGGTAAATCTTCCTCCATCACTTTATTTTGAGCCTTTTTGTATCCTTGCATGTGAGATGGGTTTTCTCGATGCAGCACACCAATGGGTTTTGTTTTTTATCCAATTTACCTGTCTGTGTCTTTTGATTGGTGCATTCAGCCCATTTACATTTAGGGTTAATATTGTTATGTGTGAATTTGATACTCCCATTTTGATGCTAGCTGGCTGTTTTGCCCTTTGGTTCAGGTAGATTCTTCATTTTGTTGATGCTCTTTATCATTTGGTATGCTTTTAGGATGGCTGGAACTGGTTGTTTCTTTCTATGTGTAGTGCCTCTTTCAAGAGCTCTTGTAAAGCAGGCCTAGTGTTGACAATATCTCTGAGTACTTGTTTGTTCGTGAAGGATTTTATTTTTCCTTCACTTATAAAACTCAGTTTGGCTGGAAATGAAATTCTGGGTTGAAAATTCTTTTCTTTAAGGATGTTGAATATTGGCCCCCACTCTCTTCTGGCTTGTAGAGTCTCTGCCAAGAGATCTGCTGTGAGTCTGATGGGCTTCCCTTTGTGGGTGACCCGACCTTTCTCTTTTGCTGCCCTTAGTATTTTCTTCTTCATTTCAACCCTGGTGAATCTGACGATTATGTGCCTTGGTGTTGCTCTTCTTGCGGAGTATCTTTGTGGTTTTCTCTGTATTTCCTGGAGTTGAGTATTG
The DNA here is from genome assembly GCA_031835075.1 of Saguinus oedipus. Classification (NCBI taxonomy): domain Eukaryota; kingdom Metazoa; phylum Chordata; class Mammalia; order Primates; family Cebidae; genus Saguinus; species Saguinus oedipus. Next base: position 33,077,909 of record CM063176.1, read on the forward strand.
ACCTGTCTTGCTAGGTTGGGGAAATTTTACTGGATAATATCCTGAAGAGTGTTTTCCAGCTTGGATTCATTCTCTTCATCACATTCTGGTACACCTATCAAACGTAGGTTGGGTCTCTTCACATAGTCCCACATTTCTTGGAGATTTTGTTCATTCGTTTTTGTGCTTTTTTCTTTAATCTTGGTTTCTCATTTTATTTCATTGTGTTGATTTTTGACTTCTGATATTCTTTCTTCTGCTTGGTCAGTTTGGCTGTTGAAACTTGTGCATGCTTCACGAATTTCTCGTGTTGTTTTTTTCAGCTCCTGGAATTCATTCATATTCCTCTCTACGTTGTCCATTCTTGTTATCATTTTCTCCAATCTTTTTTCAAATCTTTTATCAAGGTTCTCAGTTTCTTTACACTGGTTTAGAACATGTTCTTTTAGCTCCCTGAATTTTCTCATTATCCACTTTCTGAAGTCTGATTCCGTCATTTCATCACACTCATCCTTTGTCCAGCTTTGTTTTCTTTTTGATGAGGAGTTTTGGTCCTTTGTACGAGGTGAGGTGTTTTGGTGTCGGGTATTTTCCTCCTTTTTGCGCTGGTTTCTTCCCATCTTTATGGATTTATCTGCCTGTCGTCTTAGTAGTTGCTGATTTTTCAATTTGGTCTCTGTGTAGATGCTGAGATTATTGATGATGAAGTATTTCTGTTACTTAGTTTTCCTTCTAATGGTCTAGCTCCTTTGCTGTATGAGTGCAGATGTCCACTCCAGGCCCTGCTTGTCTGGGTTATACCTGTAGCAACTGTGGAACAGTGAGGGATGATACCAGTTTCTTCTTCTGTCTTTGTTCCAGAATGATGCTTGCCAAATGTCAGTCTGATTAGTTCTTTTTTGGGGTGACGCTTTGGATATATAGGTGTCAGGGATCTGCTTGAGGAGACGTTCTGTACTTTATAGGAGTTCCAGTGCTGAGCTGTGAGCTCCGTTGTTTATTCTGCATTGTTGGGAGGTTGTTTATGTCTGCTGCAATAGAACTCATAAAACACCGCCTTTCCTGCCCCCTTTTATGCTCTCTCTCAGGGAGTTGGGGCTTTCTTTATGAGTATCTGTTGCACTGTCCTGCCCCACTAGGAGGCAGTCTATTCACTATTTGCCTGCCAGGGCTCTGACCTGCTTGCACGGGTCTGCCCTGTTGCTGCTGGGCTCCCTTCTGTTGTGGAGGGCTCCCCCCTCCTGGTGGAGTCTCTCCGTTATGGCAGGTTGCCTTGGCAATGGCAGGATGCCTCTACCCTGGGTAGTAGTTCAGTAGGGGCGGATTGTGTCAGTAATGGCTGATGCTCCTTCCTCACTGGGCTGTACCGTCCTAGATGCCGGCAGCAAAATTCTCAGCCCCAAGCGCCTCCAGTCGCTGCCCTGCTTGTCCCCGTGAGGGTGGGACACATGGAGCCTGATCACCCAGCTCCCTGCCTTAGAGTCCGTCCTCTCTCTCCTCTCTCTTTCTCTCAGCAAGCTGAAAGGTCGACTCTTTCACTGGCGCCCCAGTAGCCTGCTGATAGGGCCCTTGGATCCGTGCAATCTCCCGTGCCACTGCCCACTGCACCGGCTCACATCACGCTTTCCAGGAAACTCCTGGTCTGGCTCATTGTCCAAGTCCCGTTCAATCAGATGGACATGACAATCTGCCCTTCCAAATCTCAGATTGCTGGTTAAACAGGGCACCCAGACCAGTGAGTTCTGTGCCGGGTCCCGCTGTGTCTCTGGACAAAGCTGCTGTGCAAGCCAGCTGCACTAGCCGGCTGTACTAGCGTCCCGTGTCTCTCCCACACCTGGGACTTTCAACGCTCTGTGGGCAAAAACGTCCATCTGAGAATGCGGCTAGGACTCACCCTCTGTGCCTTCACTGAGAGCTGCAATTCTGAGTCACTTCCACGACGCCATCTTGAGAGTCACTCCCAGGATTATATTTCATATAGCCAATGACCCATACCCTCAGTGAATAATGTACAAATGAAAATTACCCAGTTGTCTAATATAGCCACTCATTCAGAGTTCACTGAATAATACAAATATTTAAGATAGACAGAATCCTTTTCATGTGGTCACACAAAAAGAGCCTCACTAAGAAATATACAACTGGGCAAGTGTTAGGGGTCTACTTTATATAGCCTCTCATTTACAGCCTCAGTGAATAATGCACATGGGTGGAATTGACACTAGTCTATTTTATATGGCTGTAAAATCAAAGCTTGTGTGAGTAATACACAACTTTGTACAGAAACTAGTCTATTCCATATGCCCAAATCTTGAGAGTCAGGGTCAATAATACACACCTGTGGATTGGTCTGGAAACAATTTCATATGGCCAAAGTTTCAGAGCCTCAGAGAACAATACATACCTGGGGAATAATCAGGAAGGTAATACATATGGCATCTATTTCAGAGCTTCATTGAATAAGAAACACCTGTATTGTAATCATAATTTTATTTCATATAGCCACATATTGAGAGGTTAACTGAATAACATACATCTTGAGGAAAGTCAGTATTCCATTTTGTATAGCCACTCATTTAGACCCAAATGTAAAAACTCAGGCCTGAGGACTATTCATTAGTCTCTGTTTTATGGCTACTTATTCAGAGCCTCACAATAATAATACAGACCTGTGGAAAAGACAGGAGTTTATTTCACATGGCCACCTTTTGAGAACAGCTTTGAGGAATTATATATTTATGGAAATTACTCAGGATTCGGTTATATATAGCCACTTATTCAGAGACTCACTAAAGAATGCACACTTGGGGAATAGTCTGGAGATTATTTGATATGACCAGTCACCCAGTGACTCAGTGGAAAATGCAGAACTGAGAAATAGTCAAGAGAAGAGAGACAGGAGTCTATTATATGTGGTCAATCGTTCATAAACTCACTAAAAATACACACCTTGGGAATAGTCAGAGTCCATGTCATATGGACACTCAATAACAGCATCACTGAATCATGCACAATGGGACAGTAGTAAGGAGTCTCCTTCATGTGGCCTGGCATTCAGAGCTTAAGTGTATAATAAGCTGCTGTGGAGTAGTCAGAACCCTATTTATGGTACCCAAAATTGAGCAGCTCCGTGAATAATACACACATGTGTGATAGTCAGGAAAGTGTTTGATATGGACACTCATACAGAACCTGTTCAAATACTAAACATGTGTGGAATAGTCACTAGTCTATTTCATATGGTGATTCATTTGGAGAGTCAAAAAATAACCCACTCCTATACAGTAAAATGGGGTCTATTTCATAAGGCCACTGTTTTAGTGTTTCAGTGAATAACATGTGTATCCGATAAGTCAGGAATCTCTTTCACAAGGCCACTCGTCCAAGGCCTATGTGATGAAAACTTTCCCCAAAATAGTCAAGGGTCTACTTCAAATGGCTACACATTCAGAGTCTCTGTAGGTAATGCACACCTTGGCCATACATCAGAGTCTCTTTGATATTCCCACATAGTCAGAGTCTAATTCAATAATACACAACTGGGGAAGAGTTAAGAGTCTACATTATATATCTACTCATTTAGAGTCTTGGTGCATAATACACACCAAGATAATAGTCGAGCATTTTTATATGGCCACTCACTCTGTGCCTCCCTGAATAATACACACCTGGGAATCCTCAGGATTCTATTTCATACTACCACTCATTTAGAACTTTATTGAATAATTCACAATGGAGCAATAGTCAGCTGTCTATTTTATGTGGCCTCTCATTCAAAATTTCAGTGAATAATAGACTTCAATGGAGTAATCAGGATGCTGTTTTAGATTGCCATAAATTTAGTGCCTTCCTGAATGATGCACACCTGGGTGATAGGACTTTATTTTACATGAACTCTAAATCTTGGTATCACTGAGTATTTCACAACTGCGGGAGTGTGAGGAGCCTCTTTTTTATGGACACTCATAGAGAACCTGTTTAATTAATGCACACATGGAGATTAATGAGGAGTGTATTTCATAGGGCTCCTCATGCAGACAAATAGTGAATAAAGCACATGTGGAGTAATTAAACGTCTGTTTCAAATGGCCGCTCTTTCACAGTCTCACTGAATATTACACACTTGTCATATAATCTGGAGTCTATTTTTTTATGGCCACTCATTCGAAGAATCACTGAATAATGCACACCTGCGGAATAGTCAGAAGTCTCTTTCTTACGGCCCTTCATTGAGAGCCTCACTAAATGTAGACTCCTGGGGAAATAGAATTTAATTTTATCACCTCATTCAGAGTCACACTAAATAATGCACACCTGTGGAATACTCAGGAGACTTTTTCAGGTGGCCTCTCATTCGGATTGTCACTAAATAATGTGGTTTAGTCAGGAGTCTATTTCATATAGACACATATTTAGAGTCTCAGTGAATAAGGAAGACCCTTTCTATAGTAAGGAATCTAATTAATATGGCCACGTCTTCTGAGCCTCACTGAATAATACACACCTGGAGAATAATTTGGTGTCTATTTTTGATGGACTTTCATTCAGAACCTCAGTGAATAATGAACACCTGTTTCAAAGCCAGGAGTCTATTTCATTTGGAAACTCAATGATAGCCTCTGTGTATAATATACACGTGTGTATTAGTCAAGATTACATTTCATATAGCCACTGACCCGTACCCTCAGTGAATATTGTACAAATGTATAGTACCCAGCTGTCTATTTCATATAGCAACTCATTCAGAGATTCACTGAATAATACAAATCTTTAAGATAGACAGAATCCTGTTTCATGTGGTCACACAAGAAGAGCCTCACTAAGGAATGCAAAACTGGGCAAGTGTTAGGAGTATACTTTATATAGCCTCTCATTTACAGCCTCAGCGAATAATGCACATGTGTGGAATAAACACTAGTCTATTTTATATGGCTGCAAAATCAAAGCATGAGTGAGTAATACAAACTTTGAATAGACACTAGTCTATTCCATAAGCCCAAATCTTCAGAGTCAGAGTCAATCATACACACGTGAGGACTAGTCTGGAAACAATTTCATATGGCCAAAGTTTCAGAACCTCAGAGAATAATATATACCTGGGGAATAATCAGGACGCTAATACATATGTTATCTATTTCAGAGCTTCATTGAATAAGAAACTCCTGAATTTTAATCAGAATTTTATTTCATATTGCCACGTATTGAGAGGTTAACTGAACAACCTACACCTTGTGGAAAGTCAGGATTCTATTTTGTATAGACAATCATTTAGAGCCGAATGTAAAAACGCAGGCCTGAGGACTATTTAGGAGTCTCTGTTTTATGTCTACTTATTCAGAGCCTCACAAGAATAATACAGACTTCTGGAATAGGCAGGAGTTTATTTCACATGGCCCCTTAATGGGAATCGCTTTGAAGTATCATATATATTTGGAAACTACTCAGGATTCGGTTATATATAGCCACTTATTCAGAGACTCACAAAAGAATGCACACTTGGGGAATAGTCTGAAGACAATTTGATATGACCGTTCACCCAGTGACTCAGTGGACAATTCAGAAAGGAGAAATAGTCAAGAGCAGAGTCAGGGGTCTCTTTTATGTGGTCAATCATTCAGAAACTCACTAAAGACTACAAATCTTGGGAATAGTCAGAGTCCATGTCATATGGCCAATCAGTCACAGCATCTCTGAATAATGCACAATGGGGCAATAGTAAGGAATTTATTTTATGTGGCCTGGCATTCGGAGTTTAAGTGTGTAATAAGCTGCTATGGAGTAGTCAAAACCCTATTTATGGTACCTCAAATATAGCAGTGCAGTGAATACTACACACATTTGTGATAGTCAGGAGACAGTTTGATATGGACACACATACAGGACCTCTTTAAATACTAAACATGTGTGGAATAGTCACTAGTCTATTTCATATAATGATTCATTTGGAGAGTCAAAAAATAACTCACACCTGTGGAGTAAAATGGGGTCTATTTCAAAAGGGCATCCTTTCAGTGTTTCAGTGAATAACATGTATATCTCATAAGTCAGTAATCTCTTTCACATGTCCACTCATTCAGGGCCTCTGTGAATAAAAGTTTCCACAGAAATAGTCAAGGGTCTACTTCATATGGCTACACATTCAGAGTCTCTGTAGGTAATGCACTCCTGGGCAATACATCAGAGTCTCTTTTTTATGCCCACAGAGTCAGAGCCTCATTCAATAATACACACCTGGGGAATATTTAAGAGTCTATTTCATGTATCCACTCATTTAGAGCCTCTGTGAATAATGCACACCAGGATAATAGTCGAGCATTTTTCACATGGCCACTCATTCTTTGCCTCCCTGAGTGATACACCCCTGGGGAATCCTCAGGATTCCATGTCATACTACCACTCATTTAGAAACTTATTGAATAATTCATGATGAAGCAATAGTCAGATTATATGGCCTCTCATTCAAAGTTTCAGTGAATAATGGACCTCTATGGAGTAATCTGGACGCTGTTTAAGATAGCCAAAAATTAAGTGCCTTCCTGAATGATACACACCTGGGTGATAGTCAGGAATTAATTTTACATGAACTTTAATTCTGGGTAGAGCGGAGAAATACACACCTTGGGGAGTGTTAGGAGTCTCTTTTGTATGGACACTCATAGAGAACCTGTTTGATCAATGCACACATGGAGAATAATGAGGAGTCTAATTCATACGGCTCCTCATTCAGATCAATAGTGAATAAAACACATGTGGAGTAATTCGAAGTCTGTATCATATGGCTCCTCTTTCACAGCCTCACTGAATATTACACACGTCTCATATAGTCTGGAGTCTATATTTTATGGCCACTCATTCGAAGAATCACTGAATAATGCACACCTGCGGAATAGGCAGAAGCCTCTTTCCTATGGCCCCTCATTGAGAGCCTCACTAAATATACACACCTGAAGAAATAGTCAGGATTTACTTTTATTGCCTCATTCAGAGAGCACCTGTGGAATAGTCAGGAGACTTTTTCAGGTGGCCTCTCATTCGGAGATTCACTGAATAATGTGGTGTAGTCAGAAGTCTATTTCATGTAGACACATATTCAGAGCCTCAGTGAATAAGGCAGACCCTTTCTACAGCAAGGAATCTAATTAATAGTGCCACATCTTATGTGCCTTACTGAATAATACACACCTGGAGAATAATTTTGAGTCTAATTTTGATGGACATTCATTCAGAACCTTGGTGAATAATGCACACCTGTTTAATAGCCAGGAGTCTATTTCATTTGGAAACTCATTCATAGCCGCTGTGTATAATATACACGTGTGGAGTATTCAGGATTCCATTTCATATGGCCACTGACACGTACCCTTAGAGTATAATACACAAATGTAAAGTACTTAGTTGTCTATTTCATATAGCCACTCATTCAGAGATTCAATGAATAATACAAATACTTACGATAGACAGAATCCTGTTTCATATGGTAACACAAGAAGAGCCTCACTAAGGAATTCACAACTGGGCAAGTGTATAGAGTCTACCTTATATAGCCTCTCATTTACAGCCTCAGCGAATAATTCACATGTGTGGAATAGACATTAGTCTATTTAATATGGATGCAAAATGAAAATTGAGTGAGTAATACACAACTTTGAATAGACACTAGTCTATTCCATATGCCCAAATCTTCAGAGGCAGAGTCAATAATACACACATGTGGACTAGTCTGGAAACAATTTTATATGGCCAAAGATTCAGAGCCTCATAATATAATACATACCTGGGGAATACTCAGGACGCTAGTACATATAGCATCTATTTCAGAGCTTCACTGAATAAGAAACACCTGTATTGTAGTCAGAATTCTATTTCGTATAGCCACATTTTGATAGGTTACCTGAATAACATACACCTTGTGGAAAGTCAGGATTCTATTTCGTATAGCCACTCATTTAGAGCCAAATGTAAAAACGCAGCCCTGAGGACTATTTAGGAATCTCTATTATATGGCTAATCATTCAGAGACTTAGAAGAATAATACAGACCTATGGAAAAGACAGGAGTTTATTTCATGTGGCCACTTATTTTGATCCGCTTTGAGGAATCATACATATCTGGAAACTACTCAGGATTCTGTTATATATAACCACTTATTCAGAGACTCACTAAGGAATGCACACTTGGGAAAAAGTCTGGAGACTATTTGATATCATCGTTCCCCTAGTGACTCAGTGGAAAATGCAGAACTGAGAAATAGTCAAGAAGAGAGTCAGGAGACTATGTTATGTGGTCAATCGTTCAGAAACTCACTAAAGACTACACACCTTGGGAATAGTCAGAGTCAAGGTCATATGGCCAATCAATCACAGCGTTACCGAATATTGCAAAATGGGGCAATAGTAAGGAGTCTATTTCATGTGGACTGCCATTCAGAGATTTAGTGTGTAATAAGCTGCTTTGGAGTAGGCAGAACCCTATTTATGGTAACCCCAAATTAAGAAGTTCTGTGAATAATACATACATGTGTGAAACTCAGGAGACTGATATTGACACTCATACAGAACCTCTTCAAATACTAAACATGTGTAGAATAGTCACTAGTCTATTTCATATGGTGATTCATTTGTGGAGTCAATAGTAACGTACAACTGTGGAGTAAAATGGGGTCTATTTCGCTATGCCACTCTTTCAGTGTTTCAGTGAATTACATGTATATCTGATAAGTCAGGAATCTCTTTCACTTGGCCACTCTTTCAGGGCATCTGTGAATAAAACTTTCCCCAGGAATAGTCAAGGGTCTACTTCAAATGGCTTACCATTCAGAGTCTCTGTAGGTAAAGCACACCTGGGCAATACATCAGAGTTTCTTTGGTATACCCACATAGTCTGAGTCTCATTCAATAATACACAACTGGGGAAGACTGAAGAGTCTACTTTATGTATCCACTCATTTAGAGCCTCAGTGAATAATGCACACCAGGATAATAGTCGAGCATTTTTTCATATGACCACTCATTCTGTGCCTCCCTGAATGATACACTTGTGGTGAATCCTCAGGATTCTATTTCATACTACCATTCATTTAGAACCTTATTGAATAATTTATGATGGAGCAAGAGTCAGGTGTCTATTTTATATGGCTTCTCATTCAAAGTTTCAGTGAATAATGGACTTCTATGGATTAATCAGGATGCTGTTTAAGATAGCCACAAATTAAGTGCCTTCCTGAATGAAACACACCTGGGTGATTGGCAGGAATTTACTTTACATGAACACTAATTATGGGTATCGCTGAGTAATACACGCCTGCGGGAGCATAACAAGTCTCTTTTGAATGGACAATCATAGAGAACCGGTTTGATTAATGCACACATGGTGAATAATGAGGAGTCTATTTCATAAGGCTCCTCATTCAGACAAATAGTGAATAACGCACATGTGGAGTAATTTGATGTCTGTTTCATATGACCCCTCTTTCAGAGCTTCACTGAATATTACACACTTGTCATTTAGTCTGGAGTCAATTTTTATGGCCACTCGTTCGAGGAATCACGGAATAATGCACACATGCGGAATACTCAGAAGTCTCTTTTCTATGGATCCTCATTGAAAGCCTCGCTAATGGTACACAGCTGGGGACACAGGATTTACTTTTATCGCCTCATTCAGAGTCTCAATAAATAATGCACACCTGTGGAATAGTTAGGAGACTTTTTCAGGTGGCCTCTCATTCGGAGTGTCACTAAATAATGTGGTGTAGTCAGGAGTCTATTTCGTGTAGACACATATTCAGAGCTGCAGTGAATAAGGCAGACCCTTTCTATAGAAAGGAATCTAATTAATACGGCCACATCATCTGAACCTCACTGAATAATACACACCTGGAGAATAATTTGGAGTCTATTGTCGATGGACATTCATTCAGATCATCTTTTAATAATGCACACATCTGGAATAGTCAGGAGAGTTTTTCATGTGGCCTCTCATTCGGAGTTTACCTTAATAATGTGGTGTAGTCAGGAGTCTATTTCATGTAGACAGATATTCAGAGGCACATTGAATAAGGCAGACCCTTTCTATAGTAAGGAATCTAATTAATATGGCCACATCTTCTGAGCCTCACTGAATAATACACACCTGGAGAATAATTTGGAGTCTATTTGTCGATGGACATTCATTCAGCTCCTCTTTTAATAATGCACACCTGTGGAATAGCCAGGAGTCTAATTAATTTGGACACTCATTCATAGCCTCTGTGTATAATATGCATGTGTGAATTAGTCAGGATTCCATTTCAGAGGGCTACTGACTCTTAACCTCAGTGAATTTTGTACATATGTAAAATACCCAGCTGTCTATTTCATATAGCCACTCATTCGGACATTCACTGAATAATACAAATATTTAAGATAGACAAAATTCTGTTTCATCTGGTCACACAAGAAGAACCCTACTGAGTTATGCACAACTGAGGAAGTGTTAGGATCTACTAGATAAAGCCTCTCATTTACCGTCTCAGTGAATAATGCACACGTGTGGAATAGACACTACTCTATTTTATATGGCCACAAAATCAAAGCTTGTGTGAGTAATACACGACGTTGAATAGACACTAGTCTCTTCCATATTTCCAAATATTCAGAGTCAGAGTCAACAATACACACCTCTGGACTAGTCAGAAAACAATGTCATGTGGCCAATGTTACAGAGCCTTAGTTAATAATACATACCTGAGGAATACTCAGGACGCTATTACATATGGCACTTATTTCAGATCTTCATTGCATAAGAAACAACTGTATTGTAGTCAGAATTCTATTACATATAGCCACATATTCAGACCTTAACTGAATAACATACACCTTGTGGAAAGTCAGGATTCTACTTCGTATAGCCACTCATTTTGAGCCGAATGTAAGAATGCACGCCTGAGGAGTGTTCAGGAGTCTCTATTATATGGCTAAACATTCAGAGCCTCAGAAGATATATACAGACCTCTAGAAAAGACAGAATTTTATTTCATTTGGCCACTTCTTTAGAACTGCTTTGAAGAATTATATATATCTGGAAAATTCTCAGGATCCTGTTATATATAACCACTTAATCTGAGACTCACTAAAGAATGCACACTGAGATATCATCTCACACCAGTTAGAATGGCGATCATTAAAAAATCTGGAGACAGCAGATGCTGGAGAGGATGTGGAGAAATAGGAACACTCTTACACTGTTGGTGGGAGTGTAAATTAGTTCAACCATTGTGGAAGACAGTGTGGCGATTCCTCAGGGACTTAGAAATAGAAATTCCATTTGACCCAGCAATCTCATTACTGGGTATCTATCCAAAAGAATATAAATTGTTCTACTATAAGGACACATGCACACGAATGTTCATTGCAGCACTGTTTACAATAGCAAAGGCCTGGAGCCAACCCAAATGCCCATCGATGATAGACTAAACTGGGAAAATGTGGCACATATACACCATGGAATATTATGCAGCAATCAAAAACGATGAGTTTGTGTCCTTTGTAAGGACATGGATGAATCTGGAGAACATCATTCTCAGCAAACTGACACAAGAACAGAAAAAGAAATACTGCATATACTCACTCATAGGTGGGTGAGAAAAATGAGAACACATGGACACACAGAGGCGGTCTACTATACACTGGGGACTGTTGGGGGAAATGGGGGAGGGACAGCGGGGGGGGCTGGGAGGGATAGCCTGGGGATGAATACCAAGTGCGGGTGAAGGGGAGGAAGGCAGCAAAACACACTGCCATGTGTGTACCTATGCAACTATCTTGCACGTTCTGCACATGTACCCCAAAACCTATAATGCAATAAAAATTAAAAAATATATATATATACACAAATGTGTGATAGTCAGGAGACTATTTGATATGGACACTCATACACAACCTCTTCAAATACTAAACGTGTGTAGTAGTCACTAGTGTATTTCATATTGTGATTCGTTTGCAGAGTCAAAAAATAACTCACACCTGTAGAGTAAAATGGGGTCTATTTCATAAGGCCACTCTTTCAGTGTTTCTGTGAATAACATGTATATCTGATAAGTCAGGAATCTCTTTCACATGGCCACTCGTTCATGGCCACTGTGAATAATACTTTTCTTAGAAATAGTCAAGGGTCTACTTCAAATGGCTACACATTCAGAGTCTCTGTAGTTAATGCACACCTGGGAAATATATCAGAGTCTCTTTTGTATGCCGACACAGTCAGAGTCTCATTCAATAATACACAACTGGGGAAGAGTTAAGAATCTACTTCATGTATCCACTCATTTAGAGCCTCAGTGAATAATGCACACTAGGATAATTGTCAAGCATTTCTTATATGGCCACTCATTCTGTGTCTCCCTGAATGATAAACACCTAGGGAATCCTCTGGATTCTATTTCATGCTACCACTTATTTAGAACTTTAATGAATAACTCACAATGGAGCAGTAGTCAGGTGTCCATTTTATAGGGCCTCTCATTCAAAGTTACAGTGAATAATGAACTTCTATGAAGTAATCAGGACGCTGTTTATGATAGACACAAATTAAGTGCCTTCCTGAATGATACAGACCTGGGTGATAGTCGGGACTTTATTTTACATGAACTCTAATTCTGGGTATTGATGAATAATACACACTGGTTGGAGTGTAAGGAGTCTCTTTTTTATGGACAATCACACAGAACCTGTTTGAAAAATGCACACATGGAGAATAATAAGGAGTCAATTTCATTTGGCTCCTAATTCAGACAAATAGTGAATAACGGACATGTGGAGTAATTAGACTTCTGTTTCATACGACCCCTCTTTCACAGCCTCACTGAATATTACACACTTGTCTCATAGTCTGGAGTCTATTTTTATGGCCAATCATTTGCAGAATCCCGGAATAATGAACACCTGCAGAATAGTCAGAAGTCTCTTTTTTTTATGGCCCCATATTTAGAGCCTCACTAATGATACACATCTGGGGAAATAGTCAGGATGTACTTTTTATCACCTCATTTAGAGTCTCCCTAAATAATGCACACCTGTGGTATAGTCAAGTGACTTTTTCAGGTGACCTCTCATTTGGAGTGTCACTAAATAATGTGGTGTAGTCAGGAGTCTATTTCATGTAGACATATATTCAGAGCAGCAGTGAATAAGGCAGACTTTTTCTATAGTAAAAAATCTAATGTATATGGCCACATCTTCTGAGCCTCACTGAATAATACACACCTGGACAATAATTTGGAGTCTATTTTCGATGAATATTCATTCAGATCCTCTTTAAATAATGCACACCTGTGGAATAGCCAGGAGTCTATTTTATTTGGACACTCATTCATAGTTTCTGTGTATAATATGCATGTGTAAATTATTCAGGATTCCATTTCAGTTATGGACTGATGCTTACCCTCAGTGAATAATGTACAAATGTAAAGTACCCAGCTGTCTATTTCATATAGCCACTCATTCAGGCATTCACTGAATATTACAAATATTTAAGATAGATAAAATCCTGTTGTATATGGTCACACAAGAAGAACCCTACTGAGTTATGCACAACTGAGGAAGTGATAGAAGTCTAATTTATATCCTCTAATTTACAGCCACAGCGAATAATGCACATGTGTGGAATAGACACTAATCTATTTTCTATGGCTGCAAAATCAAAGCTTGAGTGAGTAATACACAACTTTGAATAGACACTGGTCTCTTCCGTATTTCCAAATGTTCAGAGTCAGTGTCAATAATAGACACCTGTGGACTATTCAGGAAACAATGTCATATGGCTGACGTTTCATCTCATCAATTAATAATACCTACCTGGGGAATACTCAGGACGGTATTACATATGGCATCTATTTCAGAGCTTCATTGCATAAGAAACACCTGTATTGTAGTCAGAATTCTCTTTCGTTTAGCCTCATATTCAGAGCTTAACTGTATAACATACACCTTGGCCAAAGTCAGGATTCTATTTCGAATAGCCACTCATTTAGAGCCAAAGATGAAAACACAGGCCTGAGGATTATTCAGGAGTCTCTATTTTATGGCTACTCATTCAGAGCACCACGAGATTAATACAGAGCTTTGGAAAAAACAGGAGTTTATTTCACATGGCCACTTATTTAGAACCGCTTTGAGAAATTATATATATCTGGAAACTGCTCAGGATTCTGGTATATATAACCACTTATTCAGAGACTCACTAAAGAATGCACACTTGGGGAATTGCCTGGAGACTCTTTGATATGACCGTTCAACCAGTGACTCAGTGGAAAATGCAGAACTGGAAAATAGTCAAGAGGATAGATTCAGGAGTCTATTTTATGTTGTCACTCGTTCAGAAACTCACTAAAGACTACACACCTTTGGAATAGTCAGATTCCAGGTCATATGGCCATTCAATCAAAGCATTACCGAATAATGCACAATGGGGCAATAGTAAGGAGGCTATTTCATGTGGCCTGGCATTCAGAAATTAAGTGCATAATAATCAGCTGTGGAGTAGTAATGACTCTATTTAAGGTACCACAAGTTAAGCAGCTATGTGAATAATACACACATGTGTGGTAGTCAGGAGACTATTTGATACACACACTCATTAAGAACCTCTTCAAATACTAAACATGTGTGGAATAGTCACTAGTGTATTTCGTATGCTGATTCGTTTGGGTAGTCAAAAAATAACTTACACCTGTGGAGTAAAATGGGATCTATTTTACAAGGCCACTCTTTTCGTGTTTCAGTGAATAATATGTATATCTGAAAAGTCAGGAATCTCTTTCACATGGCCACTCGTTCAGGGCCACTGTGAATGAAACATTCCTTAGAAAGAGTCAAGGGTCTACTTCAAATGGCTACACATTCAGAGTCTCTGTAGGTAATACACACCTGGGCAATACATCAGAATGTCTTTGGTATGCCCACATAGTCAGAGTCTCATTCAATAATAGACACCTGGGGAAGAGTTAAGAGTCTACTTCATGTATCCACTAATTTAGAGCCTCAGTGAATAATGCACACCAAAATAATAGTCGATCATTTTTATATGGCCACTCATTCTGTGCCTCCCTGAATGATACACACCTAGGGAATCCTTGGGATTCTATTTTATATTTCCATGCATTTAGAAACATGATGAATAACTCACAATGGAGCAATAGTCAGGTGTCAATTTTATGTGGCTTCTCATTCCAAGTTTCAGTGAATAATGGACTTCTCTGGAGTAACCAGTACGCTGTTTAATACAGCCTCAAATTAAGTGCCTTCCTCAATGACACACACCTGGTGATAGACAGGAATTTATTTTACATGAACTCCAATTCTGGGTATCACTGAATAATACACACCTGCGGGAGCATAAGGAGTCTCTTTTGTATGGACACTCATAGAGAACCTGTTTGATTAATGCACTCATGCAGAATATTGAGGAGTCTATTTCATACGGCTCCACATTCAGACAAATAGTGAATAATGCACATGTGGAGTAATTCGACAACTGTTTCATATGGCTCCTCTTTCACAGCCTCACTGAATATTACACACCTCTCATGTAGTCTGGAGTCTATTTTTTATTGCCACTCATTCGCAGAATCACTGAATAATGCACACCTGCGGAATAGTCAGAAGTCTCTTCCCTACGGCTTCTCATTGAAAGCCTCACTAAATGTACAAACCTGGGAAAACAGTCAGGATTTATTTTATCGCCTCATTCAGAGCCTCACTAAATAATGCACACCTGTGGAATAGTCAGGAGACTTTTTCATGTGGCCTCTCATTCGGAGTGTCACTAAATAATGTGGTGTAGTCAGGAGTCTATTTCATGTAGACACATATTCAGAGCCTCAGAGAATAAGGCAGACCCTCTCAACAGTAAGGAATCTAATTAATAGGCCCACATCTTCTGAGCCTCACTGAATAATACACACCTGGAGAATAATTAGGAGTATATTTTCAATAGATATTCATTCAGAACCTCCGTGAATAATGCACACCTGTTTAATAGCCAGGAGTCTATTTCATTTGGAAACTCATTCATAGCTGCTTTGTATAATATACACGTGTGGATTAGTCAGGATTCCATTTCGTATGGCCACTGACATGTACCCTCAGAGAATAATGTTAAAATGTATAGTACCCAGCTGTTTATTTCATATAGCCACGCATTTAGATCTTCAGTGAATAATACAAATATTTTAGATAGACAGAATCCTGTTTTATATGGTCACACAAGAAGAGCCTCACTACAGAACGCACAACTGGGCCAGTTTTAGGAATCTTCTTTATATTGCCTCTCATGTACATCCTCAGCGAATAATGCACATGTGTGGAACAGACACTAGTCTATTTTACATGGCTAAAAAATCAAAGCTTGAGTGAGTAATACTCAAATTTAAATAGACAGTAGTTTATTCAATATGCCCAAATCTTCAGAGTAAGAGTCAATAATACACACCTGTGGAGTAGTCTGGAAACAATTTCAAATGGTCAAAGTTTCAGAGCCTCAGAGAATAATACATACCTAGGTAATACTCAGGACGCTAACACAGATGACATCTATTTAAGAGATTCATTGAATAAGAAACACCTGTATTGTAGTCAGAATTCTATTTTGTATATTCACATATTGAGAAGTCAACTAAATGACATACACCATGTGGAAAGTCAGGATTCTTTTTTGTATAGCCACTCATTTACAGCCAAATGTAAAAACGCAGGCATGAGTACTATTCAAAAGTATCTATTTTATGGCTACAAACTCCTAGCCTCAGAAGAAGAATACAGACCTATGAAAAAGACAGGAGTTTATTTCACATATCCACTTATTTAGAACCGCTTTGAAGAATCATATATATCTGGATACTGCTCAGGATTCTGTTATATATAACCACTTATTCAGAGACTCACTGAAGAATGCAAACTTGGGGAATAGTCTGGAGACTCTTTGATACGACCGTTCAACCAGTGACTCAGTGGAAAATGCAGAACTGAGAAATTGTCAAGAGGATAGATTCTGGAGTCTATTTTATGTGGTCACACATTTAGAAACTCACTAAAGACTACACACCTTGGGAATAGTCAGAGTCCAGGTCATAGGGCCACTCAATCACAGCATTACTGAATAATGCACAATGGGGCAATAGTAAGGAGTCTATTTCATGTGGCCTGGCAATCAGAGGTTAAGTGCATAATAAGCAGCTTTGTAGTAGCCAGGACCCTATTTAAGGTTCCCCACGTTAAGCAGCTCTGAGAATAATACACACATGTGTGATAGTCAAGAGACTATTTGATAGACACACTCATAAAGAACCTCTTCAAATACTAAACATCTGTGGAATAGTCGCTAGTGTATTTCCTATGGTGATTCGTTTGGATAGTCAAAAAATAACTTACACCATTGGAGTAAAATGGGATCTATTTCATAAGGCCACTTTTTCAGTGTTTCAGTGAATAACATGTATATCTGATAAGTCATGAATCTCTTTCACATGGCCACTCATTCAGGGCCACTGTGAATAAAACTTTCCTTAGAAAGAGTTAAGTGTCTACTTCAAATGGCTACACATTCAGAGTCTCTGTAGGTAATGCACACCTGGGCAATACATTAGAGTCTCTTTTGTATGCCCACATTGTCAGAGTCTGATTCAATAATAGACATCTGGGGAAGAGTTAAGAGTCTACATCACGTATCCACTCATTTTGAGCCTCAGTGAATAATGTGCACCAAAATAATAGTCGATCATTTTTATATGGCCACTCATTCTGTGCCTCTCTGGATGATACACCCCTGGGGAATCCTCGGAATTCTATTTCATACTTCCACTCATTTAGAACCTTATGAAATAATTCACAATGAAGCAACAGTCAGGTGTCTATTTTACATGGCCTCTCATTCAAAGTTTCAGTGAATAATGAACTTCCATGGTTTAATCAGAACGCTGTTTAAGATAGCCTCAAATTAATTGCCTTACTGAATGATACACACCTGGGTGATAGTCAGGACTTTATTTTACATGAACTCTAATTCTGGGTATCGCTGAGTAATACACACCTGCGGGAGCATAAAATGTTTCTTTTGTATGCACACTCATAGAGAACCTGTTTGATTAATGCACACTTGGAGAATAATGAGGAGTCTATATTATACGGCTCTTCATTCAGAGAAATAGTGAATAATGCACACCTTGAGTAATTCGACATCTGTTTCATATGGCGCCTCTTTCCCAGCCTCACTGAATATTATACACCTGTCTGTAGTCTGGAGTCTATTTTTTATGGCCACTCATTCGAAGAATCACTGAATAATGCACACCTGCGGAATAGTCAGAAGTCTCTTTCCTATGGCCCCTCATTGAGAGCCTCACTAAATGAACACAACTGGGAAAACAGTTAGGATTTATTTTATCAACTCATTCAGAGCCTCACTAAATAATGCACACCTGTGAAATAGTCAGGAGACTTTTTTCTGTGTCCTCTTATTCGGAGTGTCACTAAATAATGTGGTGTAGTCAGGAGTCTATTTCATGTAGGCACATATTCAGAGCCTCAGAGAATAAGGCAGACACTTTCTTCAGTAAGGAATCTAATTAATAGGCCTACATCTTCTGAGCCTCACTGAATAATACACATCTGGAGAATAATTAGGATTCTATTTTCAATAGATATTCATTCAGAACCTCGGTGAATAATGCACACCTGTTTAATAGCCAGGAGTCTATTTTATTTGGAAACTCATTCACAGCCACTGTGTATAATATACACGTGTGGATTAGTCAGGATTCCATTTTATACGGCCACTGACATGCACCCTCAGAGAACAATGTTCAAATGTATAGTACCCAGCTGTCTATTCTATATAGCCAATCATTCAGATCTTCAGTGAATAAAACAAATATTTAAGATAGAAAAATCCTGTTTATATGGTCACACAAGAAGAGCCTCATGAAGGAATGCACAAATGGGCCAGTGTTAGGAGTCTTTATATTGCCTCTCGTGCACATCCTCAGCGAATAATGCACATGAGTGGAACAGACACTGGTCTATTTTATACGGCCAAAAATCAAAGCTTGTGTAAGTAATACACAACTTTGAATAGACAATAGTCTTTTCCATATGCCCAAATCTTCAGAGTGAGAGTCAATAATACACACCTGTGGAGCAGTCTGGAAACAATTTCATATGGCCAAAGTTTGAGAGATTCAGAGAATAATACATACCTAGGGAATACTCAGGACACTAACGCATATGATATTTATTTAAGAGATTCATTGAATAAGAAACACCTGTATTGTAGTCAGAATTCTATTTTGTATAGCCACATATTGAGAGGTCAACTGAATGACATACACCATGTGGAAAGTCACGATTCTATTTCGTATAGCCACTCATTTAGAGCCAAATGTAAAAACGCAGGCCTGAGGACTATTTAAAAGTCTCTATTTTATGGCTACATATTTCTAGCCTCAGAAGAAGAATACAGACCTATGAAAAAGACAGGAGTTTATTTCACATGGCCACTTATTTATAACCGCTTTAAAGAATCATATATATCTGGAAACCGCTAAGGATTCTGTTATATATAACCACTTATTCAGAGGCTCACTAAGGAATGCACACTTGGGGAAGGGTCTGGAGACTCCTTGATATGACCGTTCAACCAGTGACTCAGTGGAAAATGCAGAACTGAGAAATAGTCAAGAGGATAGATCCAGGAGTCTATTTTATGTGGTCACTCATTCAGAAACTCACTAAAGACTACACACATTGCGAATAGTCAGAGTCCAGGTCATACGGCCACTCAATCACAGCATTACCGAATAATGCACAATGGGGCAATAGTAAAAAGTCTATTTTATGTGGCCTGGCATTCAGAGGTTAAGTGCATAATAAGCAGCTGTGGATTAGCCCGGACCCTATATAAGGTACCCCATGTTAAGCAGCTCTGTGAATAATACATAAATGTGTGATAGTCAGGAGACTATTTGATATACACACTCATAAAGAACCTCTTCAAATACTAAACATGTGTGGAATAGTCACTAGCGTATTTTGTATGGTGATTAGTTTGGATAGTCAAAAAATAAGATAGACCTATGGAGTAAAATGGGATCTATTTCACAAGGCCACTCTTTCAGTGTTTCAGTGAATAACATGTATATCTGATAAGTCAGGAATCTCTTTCAC
The DNA here is from genome assembly GCA_031835075.1 of Saguinus oedipus. NCBI lineage: Eukaryota > Metazoa > Chordata > Mammalia > Primates > Cebidae > Saguinus > Saguinus oedipus. The sequence goes on from CM063176.1 coordinate 33,098,083, forward strand.
ATGGCCACTCATTCAGGGCCACTGTGAATAAAACTTTCCTTAGAAAGAGTCAAGGGTCTACTTCAAATGGCTACACATTCAGAGTCTCTCTAGGTAATGCACACCTGGGCAATATATCAGAGTCTCTTTTGTATGCCCACATAGTCAGAGTCTCATTCAATTATAGACACCTGGGGAAGAGTTAAGAGTCTACTTCATGTATCCACTCATTTAGAGCCTCAGTGAATAATGCACACCAAAATAATAGTCGATCATTTTTATATGGCCATTCATTCTGTGCCTCCCTGGATGACACACACCTAGGGAATCCTTGGGATTCTATTTAATACTTCCACTCATTTAGAACCTTAATGAATAATTCACAATGGAGCAACAGTCAGGTGTCTATTTTACATGGCCTCTCACTCAAAGTTTCAGTGAATAATGGACTTCTATGGAGTAATCAGAACGCTGTTTAAGATAGCCTCAAATTAAGTGCCTTCCTGAGTGATACACACCTGGGTGATAATCAGGACTTTATTTTACATGAACTCTAATTCTGGGTATCGCTGAGTAATACACTCCTGTGGGAGCGTAAAATCTTTCTTTTGTATGGACACTCATAGAGAATCTGTTTCATTAATGCACACATGGAGAATAATGAGGAGTCTATTTCATACAGGTCCTCATTCAGACAAATAGTGAATAACGCACATGTGGAGTAATTCGACATCTGTTTCATATGGCCCCTGTTTCACAGCCTCACTGAATATTGCACACCTGTCATGTGGTCTGGAGTTTATTTTTTATGGCAACTCATTCGAAGAATCACTGAATAATGCACACCTGCGGAATAGTCAGAAGTCTCTTTCCTATGGGCCCCCATTGAGAGCCTCACTAAATGTACACACCTGGGGAAACAGTGAGGATTTACTTTTATCACCTCATACAGAGCCGCAATAAATAATGCACACCTGTGGAATAGTCAGGAGACTTTTTCATGTGGCCTCTCATTTGGAGTGTCAATAAAAAATGTGGTGTAGTCAGGAGTCTATTTCATGTAGACACATATTCATTCAAAACCTCGGTGAATAATGCACACATGTTTAATAGCCAAGAGTCTATTTCATTTAGAAACTCATTCCTAGCCACTGTGTATAATATACACGTGTGGATTAGTCAGGATTCCATTTCATATGGCCACTGACCTGTACCATCAGAGAATAATTTTTAAATGTATAGTACCCAGCTGTCTATTTCATATAGCCACACATTCAGATCTCCAGTGAATAATACAAATATTTAAGATAGACAGAATCCTGATTTACATGGTCACACAAGAGGAGCCTCACAAAGGAATGCACAACTGTGCCAGTGTTAGGAGTCTTCTTTATATTGCCTCTCATGTACATCTCCAGCGAATAATACACGTGTGTGGAACAGACACTAGTCTATTTTATATGGCCACAAAACCAAAGCTTGAGTGAGTAATACACAACTCTTTATAGACAGTAGTCTATTCCATATGCCCAAATCCTCAGAGTGAGAGTCAATAATACACACCTTTGGAGTAGTCTGGAAACAATTTAATATGGCCAAAGATTAAAAGCCTCAGAGAATAATACATACCTAAGGAAGTCTCAGGACGCTAACACATATGACATCTATTTAAGAGATTCATTGAATAAGAAACACCTGTATTGCAGTCATAATTCTATTCCATATAGCCACATATTGAGAGGTCAACTGAATGACATACACTATGTGGAAAGTCAGGATTCTATTTTGCATAGCCACTCATTTAGGGCCAAATGTACAAACAAAGGCCTAAGGACTATGCAAGTCTCTATTTTATGGATACACATTCCTAACTTCAGAAGAATAACACAGACCTATGATAAAGACAGGAGTTTATTTCACATGGCCACTTATTTAAAACCGCTTGGAAGAATCATATATATCTGGAAACTGCTCAGGATTCTGTTATATATAACCACTTATTCAGAGACTCACTAAAGAATGCACACTCGGGGAATAGTCTGGAGACTCTTTGATATGACCGTTAATCCAGTGACTCAGTGGAAAAGACAGAACTGAGAAATAGTCAAGAGGATAGATCCTGGAGTCTATTTTATGTGGTCACTCATTCAGAAACTCACAAAACACTACACGCCTTGGGAATAGTCAGACTCCAGGTCATATGGCCACTCAATCACAGCATTACCGAATAATGCACAATGAGACAATAGGAAGGATTCTATTTCATGTGGCCTGGCATTAAGAAGTTAAGTGCATAATAAGCAGCTGTGGAGTAGCCAGGACCCTATTTAAGGAACCCCAAGTTAAGCAGCTCTGTGAATAATACACAACTGTGTGATAGACAGGAGACTATTTGATATACACACTCATAAAGAACCTCTTCAAATACTAAACATGTGTGGAATAGTCACTAGCGTATTTCCCATGATGATTCATTTGGATAGTCAAAAGATAACTTACACCTGTGGAGTAAAATGGGATCTATTTCACAAGGCCACTCTTTCAGTGTTTCAGTGAATAACATGTATATCTGATAAGTCAGGAATCTCTTTCACATGGCCACTCGTTCAGGGCCACTGTGAATAAAACTTTCCTTAGAAAGAGTCAAGGGTCTACTTCAAATGGCTACACATTCAGAGTCTCTGTAGGTAATGCACACCTGGGCAATTATATCAGAGTCTCTTCTGTATGCTCACATAGTCAGAGTCTCATTCAATAATAGACACCTGGGGAAGAGTTAAGAGTCTACTTCATGTATCCACTAATTTAGAGTCTCAGTGAATATTGCACACCAAAATAATAGTGGATCATTTTTATATGGTCACTCATTCTGTGCCTCCCTGAATGATACACACCTAGGGAATCCTCGGGATTCTATTTCATACTTCCACTCATTTAGAACCATAATGAATAATTCACAATGGAGCAATTGTCAGGTGTCTATTTTACATGGCCTCTCATTCAAACTTTCAGTGAATAATGAACTCATATGGTTTAATCAGAACGCTGTTTAAGATAGCCTCAAATTAAGTGCCTTCCTGAATGATACACACCTTGGTGATAGTCAGGACTTTATTTTACATGAACTCTAATTCTGGGTATCGCTGAGTAATTCACACCTGCGGGAGCGTAAGGAGTCTCTTTTGCATGGACACTCATAGAGAACCTGTTTCATTAATGCACACATGAAGAATAATGAGGAGTCTATTTCATATGGCTCCTCATTCAGACAAATAGTGAATAATGCACATGTGGAGTAATTCGACATCTGTTTCATATGGCTCCTCTTTCACAGCCTCACTGAATATTATACACCTGTCATGTAATCTGGAGTCTATTTTTTATTGCCACTCATTTGAAGAATAACTGAATAATGCACACCTGTGGAATAGTCAGAAGTCTCTTTCCTATGGCCCCTCATTGAGAGCCTCACTAAATGTACACACCTGGGGAAACAGTCAGGATTTACTTTTATCACCTCAATCAGAGCTGCACGAAATAATGCACACCAGGGGAATACTCAGGACACCTTTTTCATGTGGCCTTTCATTCGGAGTGTCAATAAATAATGTGGTGTAGTCAGGAGTCTATTTCATATAGACACATATTCAGAGCCTCAGTGAATAAGGCAGACCCTTTCTACAGTAAGGAATCTAATTAATAGGCCCACATCTTCTCAGCCTCACTGAATAATACACACCTGGAGAATAATTAGGAGTCTCTTTTCAATAGATATTCATTCAGAACATCGGTGAATAATGCACACCTGTTTAATAGCCAGGAGTCCATTTCATTTGGAAACTCATTCATAGCTGCTGTGTATAATATACTCCTGTGGATTAGTCAGAATTCCATATCATATGACCACTGACCTGTACCCTCAGAGAATAATGTTCAAATGTATAGTACCCAGCTGTCTATTTCATATAGCCACTCATTCAGATCTTCACTAAATAATAGAAATATTTAAGATAGATAGAATCCTGTTTTATATGGTCACACAAGAAGGGCGTCACTAAGGAATGCAAAACTCGGCCCGTGTTAGGAGTCTTCTTTATATTGCCTCTCGTGTACATCCTCAGCGAATAATGCACATGTATGGAACAGACACTAGTCTATTTTATATGGCCACAAAATCAAAGCTAGTGTGAGTAATACACAATTCTGAACAGTAGTCTATTCCATATGCCCAAATCTTCAGAGTTAGAGTCATTAATACACACCTCTGGAGAAGTCTTGAAACAATTTTATATGGCCAAAGTTTCATAGCCTCAGAGAATAATACATACCTAGGGAATACTCAGGACACTAACACATATGACATCTATTTAAGAGATTCATTAAATAAGAAACACCTGTATTGTAGTCAGAATTCTATTTTGTATAGCCATATATTGAGAGGTAAACTGAGTGACATACACCGTGTGAAAAGTCAGGATTCTATATCGTATAGCCACTCATTTAGAGCCAAATGTAAAAACGCAGGCCTGAGGACTATTCAAAAGTCTCTATTTTATTGCTATACATTCCTAGACTCAGAAGTATAATACAGACCTATGGAAAAGACAGGAGTTTATTTCACATGGCCCCTTATTGAGAACTGCTTTGAAGAACCATATATATCTGGAAACCACTCAGGATTCTGTTATATATAACCACTTATTCAGAGACTCACTAAAGAATGCACACTTGGGAAATAGTCTGAAGACTCCTTGATATGACCATTCAACCAGTGACTCAGTGGAAAATGCAGAACTGAAAAATAGTCAAGAGGATAGATTCAGGAGTCTATTTTATGTGGTCACTCATTCAGAAACTCACTAAAGACTACACACTTTAGGAATAGTCAGAGTTCAGGTCATATGGCCACTCAATCACAGCATTACCAAATAATGCACAATGGGGCAATACTAAGGAATCTATTTCATTTGGCCTGGCATTCAGAGGTTAAGTGTGTAATAAGCAGCTGTGGAGTAGCCAGGATCCTATTTGAGGTACCCCTAGTTAAGCAGCTCTGTGAGTAATACACACATGTGTGATAGTCAGGTGACTATATGATATACACACTCATAAAGAACCTTTTCAAATACTAAACATAGGTGAAATAGTCACTAGTGTATGTAGTATGGTAATTCGTTTGGATAGTCAAAAAATAACTTACACTTGTGGAGCAAAATGGGATCTATTTCATAAGGCCCCTCTTTCAGTGTTTCAGTGAATAACATGTATATGTGATAAGTCAGGAATCTCTTTCACATGGCCACTCGTTCAGGGCCACGGTGAAAAAAACCTTCCTTTGAAAGAGTCAAAGGTCGAGGGGGAGGAGGCAAGATGGCGTCATAGAGGTGACTCAGGATTGCAGCTCTCAGTGAAGGCACAGAGGGTGAGTCCTAACCGCATTCTCGGATGGACCTTTTATGCCCACAGAGTGTTGAATGTCCCAGGTGTGGGAGAGACACTGGACCCTAGTGCAGCTGGCTAACGCAGCCGGCTCCCGCCGCCTCTTCAGCTGGCGCCGCAGTGGGACCCGGCACAGAACTCACTGGTCTGGGTGCCCTGTTAACCGGCAATCTGAGATTTGGAAGGGCAGATTGGCATGTCCATCTGATTGAACGGGACTTGGACAATGAGCCAGATCAGGAGTTTCCTGGGAAGCGTGATCTGAGCTGGGGTAGTGGGCAGTGGCATGGGAGATCACATGGATCCCAGTGCCCTATCGGCAGGCTCCTGGGGCGCCAGTGAGAGAGTCGACCTTTCAGCATGGGGAGAGGAAGAGAGAGAGAGAGAGGACGGACTCTGAGGCAGGGAGCTGGGTGATTGGGCTCGGCGGGTCCCATGCTCACGGGGACAAGCAGGGAAGTGACTGGAAGCACTTGGGGCTGAGAGTTTTGCTGCCGGCATCTAGGACGGTGCAGCCTGGTGAGGGAGGGGCGTCCACCATCTCTGAGGCAGGGCACCCCCACTGAAGTACCGCCCAGGACAGACACAGCCTGCCGTTGCTGAGGCAACCTGACATAAAAGAGAGACTCCGCCAGGCAGCATCAGGGCGGACCTGCGCTAGCAGGTCAGAGCCCCGGCAGGCAAATAGTGAATAGACTGCCGCCTAGTGGGGCAGGACAGTGCAACAGATACTCATAAAGAAAGCCCCAACTCCCTGAGACAGAGCATCTAAGGGGTGAAAAAAAAGGGTGGTGTTTTATGAGTTCTATTGCAGCAGACATAAACAACCTCCCAACAACCCTGAATAAACAACGGAGCTCACAGCTAGGCACTGGAGCTCCTATAAAGCACAGACTGTCTCCTCAAGCAGCTCCCTGACCCCTGTATATCCAAGGAGTCACCCCAGAAAAGGACTAATCAGATTGACATTTGGCTGGCATCATTCTGGAACAAGGGCAGCAGAAAAAGAAACTGGTATCATCCCTCACTGTTCCGCAGCTGCTGCAGGTATACCCCAGACAAACAGGGCCTGGAGTAGACCTCAGCACTCATACAGTAGAGAGGATAGACCATTAGAAGTAAAACTAATTAACAGAAATGCTTCATCATCAACAATCTCAGGGTCCACACAGAGACCCAAATGAAAAACCAGCAACTACTAAGACGACAGGCGGATAAATCCATAAAGATGGGAAGAAACCAGCGCAAAAAGGAGGAAAACACCCGAAACCAAAACACCTAACCGCCAAAAAAGGACCAAAACTCCTCACCAGCAAGGGAACAAAGCTGGACGGAGAATGAATGTGACGAAATGATGGAATCAGACTTCAGAAAGTGGATAATGAGAAACTTCAGTGAGCTAAAGGAACATGTTCTAAACCAGAGAAAAGAAACTAGGAACCTTGAAAAAAGATTTGAAAAAAGATTCGAGGAATTGATAACAAGAATGAACAACTTAGAGAGGAATATGAATGAATTGAAGGAGCTGAAAAACACATGAGAACTTCGCGAAGCATGCACAAGTTTCAACAGCCGAATTGACCAAGCTGAAGAAAGAATATCAGAAGTTGAAGATCAACTCAATGAAATAAAACGAGAAACCAAGATTAAAGAAAAAAGCACAAAAAGGAATGAACAAAATCTCCAAGAAATGTGGGACTATGTGAAGAGACCCAACCTACGTTTGATAGGTGTACCAGAATGTGACGAAGAGAATGAATCCAAGCTGGAAAAGACACTTCAGGATATTATCCAGGAACATTTCCCCAACCTAGGAAGACAGGTCAATACTCAACTCCAGGAAATACAGAGAACACCACAAAGATACTCTGCAAGAAGAGCAACCCCAAGGCAAATAATCGTCAGATTCAGCAGGGTTGAAACGAAGGAGAATATACTAAGGGTAGCCAGAGAGAAAGGTCGGGTCACCCACAAAGGGAAGCCCATCAGACTCACAGCAGATCTCTCGGCAGAGACTCTACAAGCCAGAAGACAATGGGGGCCAATATTCAACATCTTTAAAGAAAAGAACTTTCAACCCAGAATTTCATATCCAGCCAAACTGAGCTTCATAAGTGAAGGAAAAATAAAATACTTCACGAACAAGCAAGTACTCAGAGATTTTGTCACCACTAGGCCTGCTTTACAAGAGCTCCTGAAAGAGGCACTACACATAGAAAGAAACAACCAGTTTCAGCCATCCTAAAAGCATACCAAATGCTAAAGACCATCAACAAAATGAAGAATGTACATGAACCAATGGGCAAAACAGCCAGCTAGCATCAAAATGGCAGTATCAAATTCACACATAACAATATTAACCCTGAATGTAAATGGGCTAAATGCACCAATCAAAAGACACAGACTGGCAAATTGGATAAAAAACCAAAACCCATCGGTGCGCTGTATCCAGGAAACCCACCTCACATGCAAAGATACACAAAGGCTCAAAATAAAAGAATGGAGGAAGATTTACCAAGCAAATGAAGAGCAAAAAAAAGCAGGAGTTGCAATTCTCATCTCTGATAAAATAGACGTAAAGTAACAAAGATCAAAAGGGACAAAGAAGGACATTACATAATGGTAAAAGGATCGATACAACAAGAAGAGATAACGATTCTAAATATATATGGACCCAATGTAGGAGCACCCAGATATATAAGGCAAGTTCTTAATGACTTACAAAGAGACTTAGACTCCCACACAATAATACCGGGAGATTTTAAAACTCCACTGCCAATAGCAGACAGATCAACCAGACTGAAAATTAACAAGGATATCCAGGACTTGAACTCAGACCTGGAACAAGCAAACCTGATAGACATTTATAGAACCCTCCACACCAAATCCACAGAATATGCATTCTTCTCAGCACCACATCACACCTACTCCAAAATTGACCACATAATTGGAAGTAAAGCACTCCTAAGCAAATGCAAAACAACTGAAATCATAACAAACAGTCTCTCAGACCATAGTGCAATCAAGTTGGAACTCAGAATTCAGAAAATAACTCAGAACCGCACAGCTCCATGGAAACTGAACAACTGGCTCTTGAAGGTTGATTGGATAAACAACGAAATGAAGACAGAAATAAAGAAGTTCTTTGAAACCAACGAGAATGAAGACACAACGTACCAGAATCTCTGGGACACGTTTAAAGCAGTCTGTAGAGGAAAATATATAGCAATAAGTGCCCACATGAGAAGAGTGGAGAGATCCAAAATTGACACAAAATCGTCAAAATTGAAAGAGCTAGAGGAGGAAGATCAAAACACCTCAAAACCTAGCCGAAGACAAGAAATAACTAAGATCAGAGCAGAACTGAAGGAGATAGAGACAAGAAAACCCTTCAAAAAATCAATAAATCTAAGAGCTGGTTTTTCGAAAAGATCAACAAAATAGACAGACCAGTAGCCAGACTGATAAAAAAGAAGAGAGAGAACAACCAAATAGATGCAATAAAAAACGAGAAAGGGGAAATCACCACAGATTCCACAGAAATTCAAACCATCATCAGAGAATACTACAAACAACTCTATGCACATAAACTAGTAAATCAGGAAGAAATGGATAAATTCCTGAACGCCTGTGTCCTCCCAAGCCTAAACCAGGAGGAAGCAGAAACTATGAATAGACCAATACCAAGGTCAGAAGCTGAGGCAGCAATTAAGAGCCTACCACACAAAAAAAGCCCAGGTCCAGATGGGTTCAGAGCTGAATTCTACCAGACACACAAAGAGGATCTGGTACCATTCCTTCTGAAACTATTCCAAATAATCCAAAAAGAGGGAACCCTTCCCAAATCATTTTATGAAACCAACATCATCCTGATACCAAAACCTGGCGGAGACTCAACAAGAAAAGAAAACTTCAGGCCAATATCCATGATGAACATAGATGCAAAAATCTTCAATAAAATACTGGCAAACCGATTGCAACAGTACATTAAAAAACTTATCCATCATGATCAAGTAGGATTCATCCCGGGGATGCAAGGCTGGTTCAGCATACGCAAGTCTATAAATGTAATTCACCACATAAACAGAAGCAAAAACAAAAACCACATGATTATCTCAATTGATGCAGAGAAGGCATTTGACAAAATTCAACAGCCCTTTATGCTAAAAACCCTCTCAATAAACTTGGTATTGATGGAACATATCTCAAAGTAATAAAAGCTATTTATGACAAACCAACAGCCAATATCATATTTAATGGGCAAAAACTGGAAGCATTCCCTTTGAAATCCGGAAATAGACAAGGATGCCCTCTATCACCACTTCTATTTAACAACGTACTGAAAGTTCTAGCCAGAGCAATCAGGCAAGAAATAGAAATAAAGGGTATTCAAATAGGAAAGGTGGAAGCCAAATTGTCTCTATTTGCAGACGACATGATAGTATACCTAGAAGACCCCATCACCTCAGCCCAAAAGCTCCTGCAACTGATAAGCAACTTCAGCAAAATCTCAGGATATAAAATCAATGTTCAAAAATCACAAGCATTCCTATACACGAATAACAGACTTAAAGAGACCAAAATCAAGAACGAACTGCCATTCACAATTGCTACAAAGAAAATAAAATACCTAGGAATACAACTCACTAGGAATGTAAGGGACCTCTTTAAGAAAAACTACAAACAACTGCTCAACGAAATAAGAGAGGACACAAACAGATGGAGAAACATTCCAGGTTCGTGGTTAGGAAGAATCAGTATCGTGAAAATGGCTATACTGCCCAAAGTAATTTACACAATCAATGCTATCCCCATCAAACTACCATTGAATTTCTTCACAGAACAGGAAAAAAACACCATCAATTTCATATGTAACCAAAAAAGAGCCCGCATAGCCAAGTCAATTCTAAGCAAAAAGGACACAGCGGGAGGCATCACGCTACCAGACTTCAAACTATACTACAATGCTACAGTAATCAAAACAGCATGGTACTGGTACCGAAACAGATATATAGACCAATGGAGGCATCAGAGGCAACACAACACATCTACAACCATATTATCTTTGATAAACCAGACAAAAACAGGCAATGGGGAAAGGATTCCCTATTTAATAAATGGTGTTGGGAAAACTGGCTAGCCATGTGCAGAAAGCAGAAACTGGACCCCTTCCTGACACCTTACACTAAAATTAACTCCAGATGGATTAAAGACTTAAACGTAAGACCTGACACCATGAAAACCCTAGAAGAAAATCTAGGCAAAACCATTCAGGACATAGGAGTATGCAAGGACATCATGAACAAAACAACAAAAGCATTGGCAACAAAAGCCAAAATAGACAAATGGGACCTAATCAAACTCCACAGCTTCTGCACAGCAAAAGAAACAGTCACTAGAGTGAATCGGCAACCATCAGAATGGGAAAAAATCTTTGCAGTTTCCGCATCTGACAAAGGGCTGATGTCCAGAATTTACAAAGAACTCAAACAGATTTACAGGAAAAAAACAAACAAGCCAATTCAAAAATGGGCAAAGGATATGAAAAGAAACTTTACAAAAGCAGTCATCCATGAGGCCAACAAACATATGAAAAAGTGCTCATCGTCATTGGTCATTAGAGAGATGCAAATCAAAACCACATTGAGATACCATCTCACACCAGTTAGAATGGCGATCATTAAAAAATCTGGAGACAGCAGATGCTGGAGAGGATGTGGAGAAATAGGAACACTCTTACACTGTTGGTGGGAGTGTAAATTACTTCAACCATTGTGGAAGACAGTGTGGCAATTCCTCAGGGACCTAGAAATAGAAATTCCATTTGACCCAGCAATCCCAATACTGGGTATCTATCCAAAGGACTATAAAACGTTCTACTATAAGGACACATGCACACGAATGTTCATTGCAGCACTGTTTACAATACCAAAGACCTGGAACCAACCCAATTGCCCAACGATGATAGACTGGACTGGGAAAATGTGGCACATATACACCATGGAATATTATGCAAAGATGATGACTTTGTGTCCTTTGTAGGGACATGGATGAATCTGGAGAACATCATTCTCAGCAAACTGACACAAGAACAGAAAAAGAAATACCGCATATACTCACTCATAGGTGGGTGAGAAAAATGAGAACACATGGACACAGTGAGGCGGTCTACTGTACACTGGGGACTGTTGGGGGGAATGGGGGAGGGACAACAGGGGGTCTGGGGGGGTTAGCCTGGGGATGAATACCAAGTGTGGGTGAAGGGGAGGAAAGCAGCAAAGCACACTGCCATGTGTGTACCTATGCAATTATCTTGCTCGTTCTGCACATGTACCCCCATACCTATAATGCAATAAAAATTAAAAAAAAAAAATTGAAAGACCTAGAGGAGCAAGATGAAAAAATCTCAAAACCTAGCCGAAGACAAGAAATAACTGAGATCAGAGCAGAATTGAAAGAGATAGAGACAAGAAAATCCCTTCAAAAAATCAATAAATCTAAGAGCTGGTTTTTCGAAGAGATCAACAAAATAGACAGACCACTAGCCAGACTGATAAAAAAGAAAAGAGAGAACAACCAAATGGATGCAATAAAAAATGATAAAGGGGAAATCACCACAGATTCCACAGAAATTCAAACCATCATCAGAGAATACTACAAACAACTCTATGCACATAAAGTAGTAAACCTGGAAGAAATGGATAAATCCCTGGACGCCTGTGTCCTCCCAATCTTAAACCAGGAGGAATCCGAAACTATGAATAGACCAATAACAAGGTCTGAAATTGAGGCAGCAATTAGAGCCTACCACACAAAAAAAGCCCAGGTCCAGATGGGTTCACAGCTGAATTCTACCAGACACACAAAGAGGATCTGGTACCATTTCTTCTGAAACTATTCCAAATAATCCAAAAAGAGGGAACTCTTCCCAAAACATTTTATGAGACCAACATCATCCTGATACCAAAACCCGGTAGAGACTCAACAAGGAAAGAAAACTTTAGGCCAATATCCATGATGTACATAGTCGCAAAAATCTTCAATAAAATACAGTCAAACCGATTGCAACAGCACATTAAAAAACTTATCCATCATGATCAAGTGGGATTCATCCCGGGGATGCAAGGCTGGTCAACATACACAAGTCTATAAATGTAATTCACCGCATAAACAGAAGCAAAAACAAAAACCACACGGTTATCTCAATTGACGCAGAGAAGGCATTTGACAAAATTCAACAGCCCTTAATGCTAAAAACCCTCAATAAACTTGGTATTGATGGAACATATCTCAAAGTAATAAAAGCTATTTACGACAAACCAACAGCCAGTATCATACTGAATGGGCAAAAACGGGAAGCATTCCCTTTGAAATCCGGAACTAGACAAGGATGCCCTCTCTCACCACTTCTATTCAACATAGTACTGGAAGTTCTAGCCAGAGCAATCAGGCAAGAAGAAGTAATAAAGGGTATTCAAATAGGAAAGGTGGAAGCCAAATTGACTGTATTCGCAGACGACATGATAGTATACCTAGAAGACCCCATCACCTCAGCCCAATAGCTCCTGAAACTGATAAGCAAATTCAGCAAAGGCTCAGGACATAAAATCAATGTGTAAAAATCACAAGCGTTCCTATAAACCAATAACAGACTTAAAGAGAACCAAATCAAGAACGAACTGCCATTCAAAATTGCTACAAAGAAAATAAAATACCTAGGAATACAACTCACTAGGAATGTAAGGGACCTCTTTAAGGAAAACTACAACCCACTGCTCAACGAAATAAGAGAGGACACAAACAGATGAAGAAACATTCCATGTTCGTGGTTAGGAAGAATCAATATCGTGAAAATAGCTATACTGCCCAAAGTAATTTACAAAATCAATGCTATCCCCATCAAACTACCATTGAATTTCTTCACAGATCTGGAGAAAACCACCATGAATTTCATATGGAACCAAAAAAAGCCCACATGACCAAGTCAATTCTAAGCAAAAAGAACACAGCTGGAGGCATCACACTACCAGACTTCAAACTATACTACAAGCCTACAGTAATCAAAACAGCATGGTACTGGTACCAAAACAGAGATATAGACCAATGGAACAGAACAGAAGCATCGGAGGCAACACAACATATCTACAACCATATTATATTTGATAAACCAGACAAAAACAGGCAATGGGGAAAGGATTCCCTATTTAATAAATGGTGTTGGGAAAACTGGCTAGCCATGTGCAGAAAACAGAAACTGGACCCCTTCCTGACACCTTACACTAAAATATTCTCCAGATGGATTAAAGACTTAAACATAAGACCTGACACCATAAATACCCTAGAAGAAAATCTAGGCAAAACCATTCAGAACGTAGGAGTAGGCAAGGACTTCATGAACAAAACACCAGAAGCATTGGCAACAAAAGCCAAAATAGACAAATGAAACCTAATCAAACTTCACAGCTTCTGCATGGCATAAGAAACAGTCACTAGAGTGAATCGGCAACCATCAGAATGGGAAAAAATCTTTGCAGTTTACACATCTGACAAAGGGCTGATACCCAGAATTTACAAAATACTCAAACAGATTTACAGGAAAAAAAACAAACAAGCCCATTCAAAAATGGGCAAAGGATATGAACAGACACTTTACAAAAGAAGACATCCATGAGGCCAGCAAACATATGAAAAATTGGTCATCATCACTGGTCATTAGAGAGATGCAAATCAAAGCCACATTGAGATATTATCTCACGCCAGTTAGAATGGCAATCTTTAAAAAATCTGGAGACAGCAGATGCTGGAGAGGATGTGGAGAAATAGGAACACTCTTACACTCTTGGTGGGAGTGTAAATTAGTTCAACCATTGTGGAAGACAGTGTGGCGATTCCTCAGGGACCTAGAAATAGAAATTCCATTTGACCCAGCAATCCCAGTACTCGGTATATATCCAAAGGACAATAAATCATTCTAGTACAAGGACACATGCACACGAACGTTCATTGCAGCACTGTTTACAATAGCAAAGAACTGGAACCAACCCAAATGCCCAACAATGATAGACTGGACTGGGAAAATGTGGCACATATACACCATGGAATATTATGCAGCAATCAAAAATGATGAGTTTGTGTCCTTTGTAAGGACATGGATGAATCTGTAGAACATCATTCTCAGCAAACTGACACAAGAACAAAAAAAGAAATACCGCATATACTCACTCATAGGTGGGTGTGAAAAATGAGAACACATGGACACAGAGAGGCGGTCTACTATACACTGGGGAATATTGGGAGGAATGTGGGAGGGACATCGGGGGGGCTGGGGAGGGATAGCCTGGGGATGAATGCCAAATGTGGGTGAAGTGGAGGAAAGCAGCAAAACACACTGCCGCCTGTGTACCTATGCAACTATCTTGCACGTTCTGCACATGGACCCCAAAACCTATAATGCAATAAAAATTACAAAAATAAAAAATAAAAAATAAATAAATAAATAAGAAAAAAAAAGAAGAACCCTACTGTGTTATACACAACTGGGGAAGTGTTAGGAGTCTACTTTATATAGTCTCTCATTTACGGCCTCAGTGAATATTGCACACCTGTGGAATAGACACAAGTTTATTTTATATAGCCGCAAAATCAAAGCTTGAGTGAGTAAAACAGAACTTTGAATAGACACTAGTCTCTTTCATATTTTCAAATATTCAGAGTCAGAGTCCATAATACACACCTGTGGGCTAGTCAGGAATAAATGTCATATGGTAGATGTTTCAGAGCCTCCGATAATAATACATACCTGGAGAATACTCAGGACGTTTTTACATATGGCATCTATTTCAGAGCTTCATTGCATAAGAAACACCTGTATTGTAAGCAGAGTCCTATTTTGTGTAGCCAAAAATAGAGATTAACTAAATAACATACACCTTGTGGAAAGTCAGGATTCTATTTCATATAGCCACTCATTTAGAGTCGAATGTAAGAACGCACGTCTGAGGAGTATTCAGGAGTCTCTATTTTATGGCTACTCATTTAGAGCCTCACAAGATTAATACAGACTTCTGGAAAAGACAGGGGTTTATTTCACATAGCCATTTATTTAAAACCACTTTGCAGAATCATATATCTGGAAACTGCTCAGGATTCTCTTATATATAACCACTTAGTCAGAGTCTCACTAAAGAATGCACACTTGGGGAATTGTGTGGAGACTATTTGATATGACCGTTCACCCAGTGACTCAGTGGAAAATGCAGAATTGAGAAATAGTCAAGAGGATCGATAGAGGTGTCTCTATTTTCTTTAAATTTTTAAATTTTTATTGCATTATAGGTTTTGTGGTACATATGCAGAACGTGCAAGATAGTTGCATAGGTACACACATGGCAGTGTGTTTTGTTGCCTTCCTTCCTTTCACCCACACTTGGCGTTTATCCCCACGCTATCTATCCCAAGCCTTTTCCGCTGTCTCTCTCCCTTTCCCCCCAATAAACCCCAGTGTGTAGTATACCCCCTCCCTGTGTGTATGTGTTCTCATTTTTCTCACCCACATATGAGTGAGAATATATGGTATTTCTTTTGCCGTTCTTGTGTCAGTTTGCTGAGAATGATCTTCTCCAGATTCATCCATGTTCTTACAAAGGACACAAGCTCATCTTTTTTGATTGCTGCATAATATTCCATGGTGTATATGTGCCACATTTTCCCAGGACAGTCTATCATCAATGGGCATTTGGGTTGGTTCCAGGTCTTTGCTATTGTCAACAGTGCTGCAACGAACATTCGTGTGCATGTGTCCTTATAGAAAAACGATTTATAGTACTTTGGATATATACCCAGTAATGGTATTGCTGGGTCAAATGAAATTTCTATTTCTAGGTCCTTGAGGAATCGCCACACTGTCTTCCACAATGGTTGAACTAATTTACACTCCCACCCACAGTGTAAGAGTGTTCCTATTTCTCCACATCCTCTCCAGCATCTGCTGTCTCCAGATTTTTTAATGATCGCCATTCTAACTGGCGTGAGATGGTACCTCAATGTGGTTTTGATTTGCATCTCTCTAATGAGCAGTGATGATGAGCATTTTTTCATGTGTTTGTTGGCCTCATGTATGTCTTCTTTTATAAAGTGACTGTTCATATCCTTTGGCCATTTTTGAATGGTCTTGTTTGTTTTTTCCTGTAAATTTGTTTCAGATCTTTGTAAATTCTGGATATCAGTCCATTGTCAGATGCATAAACTGCAAAGAATTTTTTCCATTCTGATGGTTGCTGATTCACTCTAATGACTGTTTCTTTTGCCGTGCAGAAGCTGTGGAATTTGATTAGGTCCCATTTGTCTATTTTGGCTTTTGTTGCCAATGCTTTTGATGTTTTGGTCATGAAGTCATTGCCTACTCCTATGTCCTGAATGGTTTTGCCTAGATTTTCTTTTAGGGTTTTTATGGTATGTGGTCTTATGTTTAAGTCTTTAATCCATCTGGAGTTAATTTTACTTTAAGGTGTGAGGAAGGGGTCCAGTTTCTGCTTTCTGCACATGGCTAGCCAGTTTTCACAACAGTATTTATTAAACAGGGAATGATTTCCCCATTGTTTGTTTTTGTCGGTTTATTAAAGATTATATGGTGGCAGATATGTTGTGTTGCCTCAGGAGTCTATTTTATGTGGTCACTCATTCAGAAACTCAATAAAGACTACACACCTTGGGAATAGTCAGAATCCAGGTCATATGGCCACTGAATCACAGCATTACCAAATAATGCACAATGGGGCAATAGTAAGGAGTCTATTTCATGTGGCCTGGCATTCAGAGCTCAAGTGCATAATAAGCAGCTGTGGAGTAGTCAGGACCCTATTTAAGGTAGCCCCAAGTTAAGCAGCTCCGTGAATAATACACACATGTGTGATGGACAGGAGCCTATTTAATATGGACACTCATACAGAACCTCTTCAAATACTAAACATGTGTGGAATCGTCACTAGTGTATTTCATATGGTGGTTCATTTGGAGAGTCAAAAAATAACTCACAACTGTGGAGTAAAATGAGGTCTATTTCTTAAGGCCACCCTTTCTGTGTTTCTGTGAATAACATTTATATCTGATAAGTCAGGAATCTGTTTCACATGGCCATTCGTTCAGGACAACTGTGAATAAAACTTTCCAAAGAAACAGTCAAGGGTCTACTTCAAATGGTTACACATTCAGAGTCTCTGTTGGTAATTCACACCTAGGCAATACATCAGAGTCTCTTTTGTATGCCCACATAATCAGAGTCTCATTCAATAATACACACTTGGGGAAGAGTTAAGAGTTTACTTCATGTATCCACTCATTTACAGCTTCAGTGAGTAATGCACTCCAGGATATTATTCCAGAACTTTTTATATGGCCACTCATTCGGTGCCTCCCTGAATGATACACACCTAGGGAATCCTCAGGATTCTATTTAATACTACCACTCATTTAGAACCTTATTGAATAATTCACAATGGAGCAATAGTCCGGTGTCAATTTTATATGGCCTCTCTTTCAAAGTTTCAGTGAATAATTACTTCTATAGAGTAACAAGGATGCTGTTTAAGATAGGCACGAATTAAGTGCCTTTCTGAATGATACACACCTGGGTGATAGTCAGAACTTGATTTTACATGAACTCGAATTCTGGGTATCGCTGAGTAATACACACGTAGGGGAGTGTAAGGAGTCTCTTTTATATGGACACTCATACAGAACCTGTTTGAATAATGCACACATGGAGAATAATGAAAAGTCTATTTGACACGGCTCCTCATTCAGAGAAATTGTGAATAACGCACATGTGGAGTGATTCAAAGTCTGTTTCATATGACCCATCTTTCACAGCCTCACTGAATATTACACACTTGTCACATACTCGGGAGTCTATTTTTTATGGGCACTCATTAAAAGAATCACGGAATAATGCACACCTGCAGAATAGTCAGAAGTCTCTTTTCTATGGCCCCTTATTGAGAGCATCACTAATGGTACACAGCTGCGGAAATAATCAGGATTTACTTTTATCACCTCTTTCAGAGGCTCACTAAATAATGCACACCTGTGGAATAATCAGGAGACTTTTCCAGGTGGCCACTCATTCGGAGTGTCACTAAATAATGGGTTGTAGTCAGGAGTCTATTTCATGTAGACACATATTCAGAGCTGCAGTGAATAAGGCCGATTCTTTTTATGGTAAGGAATCTAATTAATATGGCCATATCTTCTGAGCCTCACTAAATAATACACACTTGGAGAATAATTTGGAGTCTATTTTCAATGGACATTCATTGAGATCCTCTTTTAATAATGCACACCTGTGGAATAGCCAGCAGTCTATTTCATCTGGAAACTCATTCATAGCCTCTGTGTATAATATGCATGTGTGAATTATTCAGGATTCCATTTCAGAGGGCTACTGACTCTTAACCTCAGTGAATAATGTACAAATGTAAAGTATCCAGCTGTTTATTTCGTACAGACACTCATTCAGGCATTCACTGAATAATACAAATATTTAAGATAGACAAAATCCTGTTTCATATGGTCACACAAGAAGAACCCTACTGAGTTATGCATAACTGGGGAAGTGTAAAAAGTCTACTTTACATAGCCTCTCATTTACGGCCTCAGTGAATAATGCACACGTGTGTTATAACACTAGTCTATTTTATATGGATACAAAATAAAAGCTTGTGTGAGTAATACACAACATTGAATAGACACTAGTCTCTTCCATATTTCCAAATATTCAGAGTCAGAGACAATCATACTCACCTGTTGACTAGTCAGGAATCAATGTCAAATTGTCGACCTTTCAGATCCTCAGTTATTAATACACTCCTTGGTAATACTCAGGATGCTATTACATATGGCATCTATTTCAGAGCTTCATTGCATATGAAACACCTCTATTGTAGTCCGTATTCTATTTCGTATAACCACATATTCAGAGCTCAACTGAATAACATACACCTTGGCCAAAGTCAGGATTATAATTCATATAGCAACTAATTTAGAGCCGAATGTGAGAATGCATGCCTGAGGAGTATTCAGGAGTCTCTATTTTTAGGCTACTCATTCAGAGTCTCACAAGATTAATACAGACCTCTGTAAAAGACAGGAGTTTATTTCACATTGCCACTTATTTAGAACCGCTTTGAAGAATCATATATATGTGGAAACTGCTCAGGATTCTCTTATACATAAACACTTATTCAAAGACTGACTAAAGAATGCAAACTTGGGAAAAATTGTGGAGACTATGTGATATGACCATTAACCCAGTGACTCAGTGAAAAATGCAGAACTGAGAAATAATCAAGAGGATGGATTCAGGAGTCTATTTTATGTGGTCACTCATTCAGAAACTCACTAAAGACTACACAACTTGGGAAGAGTCCAGGACATATGGCCACTCAATCACAGCATTACCAAATAATGCGCAATGGGGCAATAGTAAGGAGTCTATTTTCTGTAGCCTGGCATTCAGAGATTAAGTGTGTAATAAGCAGCTGTGGAGTAGTCAGGACCCTATTTAAGGTAGCCCCAAGTTAATCAGTTCTGTGAATAATACACACATGTGTGATAGTCAGGAGACTATTTGATATGGACACTCATAAAGAACCTATTCAAATACTAAACATGTGAGGAATGGTCACTAGTGTATTTCATATGGTGATTCGTTTGGAGAGTCAAAACCTAATTCACATCCGTGGAGTAAAATGGGGTCCATTTCATAAGGCCATCTTTCAATGTTTCAGTGAATAACATGTATATCTGATAAGTCAGGAATCTCTTTCACATGGCCACTCGTTCAGGGCCACTGTGAATAAAACTTTCCTTAGAAATAGTCAAGGGTCTACTTCAAATGGCTACACATTCAGAGTCTCTGTAGGTAATGCACACCTGGGCAATATATCAGAGTCTCTTCTGTATGCCCACATAGTCAGAGTCTCATTCAATAATACACTCCTGGGGAAGAGTTAAGAGTCTACTTTCCATTACTGGGTATATATCCAAAGGACTATAAATCATTCTACTATAAGGACACATGCATATGAATGTTCATTGCAGCACTGTTTACAATAGCAAAGAACTGGAACCAACCCAAATGCCCAAGGATAATAGACTGGACTGGAAAAATGTCACACATATACACCATGGAATATTCTGCAGCAATCAAAAATGATGAGTTTGTGTCCTTTGTAAGGACATGGATGAATCTGGAGAACATCATTCTCAGCAAACTGACACAAGAACAGAAAAAGAAATACCGCATATACTCACTCATAGGTGGGTGAGAAAAATGAGAACACATGGAAACAGAGAGGCAGTCTACTATACACTGGGGTCTATTGGGGAATGGGGGAGGGACAGCAGGGGGGGCTGGGGAGGGATAGCCTGGGGATGAATGCCAAGTGCGGGTGAAGGGGAGGAAGGCAGCAAAACACACTGCCATGTGTGTACCTATGCAACTATCTTGCACGTTCTGCACATGTACCCCAAAACCTATAATGCAATAAAAATTTAAAAAAAAAAAGTCTACTTCATGTATTCACTCATTTAGAGCCTCAGTGAATAATGCACACCAGGAAAAGAGTCGAGCATTTCTTATATGGCCACTCATTCTGTGCCTCCTTGAATGATAAACACCTAGGGAATCTTAAGGATTCTATTTCATACTACCACTCATTTAGAACCTTATTGAAAAACTCACAATGGAGCAATAGTCAGGAGTCTATTTTATATGGTCTCTCATTCAAAGTTTCAGTGAATAATGAACTTCTATGGAGTAATCATGACGCTGTTTAAGGTAGCCACGAATTAAGTGCCTTAATGAATGATACACACCTGGGTGATAGCCAGGGTTTTATTTTAAGTGAACTCTAATTCTGGGTATCGCTGAGTAATACACACATGGGGGAGTGTAAGGAGTCTATTTTGTATGGACACTCATACAGAACCTGTTTGAATAATGCACACAAGAAGAATATTGAGGAGTCTATTTCATACGGCTCCTCATTCAGACAAATAGTGAATAACGCACATGTGGAGTAATTAGATGTCTGTTTTATATGACCCATCTTTTGCAGCCTCACTGAATATTACACACTTGTCATATAGTCTGGAGTCTATTTTTTATGGCCACTCTTTTGAAGAATCACGGAATAATGCACAACAGTGGAATAGTCAGAAGTCTCTTTCCTATGGACCCTCATTGAGAGCCTCAATAATGATACACACCTGGGGAAATAGTCAGGATTCACTTTTATTGCCTAATTCAGAGTCTCACTAAATAATGCAGACCTGTGGAATAGTCAGGAGACTTTTTCAGGTGTCCTTTCATTCGTAGTGTCACTAAATAATGTGGTGTAATCAGGAGTCTATTTCATGTAGACACATATTCAGATCTGCAGTGAATAAGGCAGACCCTTTTTATGGTAAGGATCTAATTAATATGGCCACAACTTCTGAGCCTCACGAAATAATACACACCTGGAGAATAATTTGGAGTTTATTTTTGATGGACATTAATTCACATCCTCTTTTAATAATGCACACCTCTGGAATAGCCAGGAGTCTATTTCATCTAGACAGTCATTCATAATCTCTGTATATAAGATGAATGTATGTATTAGTCAGGATTCTATTTCAGATGGCAACTGACTCTTAACCTCAGTGAATAATGTACAAATGTAAAGTACCCAGCTGTTTATTTCATACAGACACTCATTCAGGCATTCACTGAATAATAAAAATATTTAAGATAGACAAAATTCTGTTTCATATGGTCACACAAAAATAAACCTACTGAGTTATGTACAAATGGGGAAGTGTTAGGAGTCTACTTTTAATAGCCTCTCACTTATGGCCTCAGCGAATAATGCACACGTGTGGAATAGACAATAGTCTATTTTATATGCCTGCAAAATAAAAGCTTGAGTGAATAATACACAGTTTGAATAGACACTAGTCTCTTCCATATTTCCAAATATTCAGAGTCAGAGTCAATAATACACACCTGTGGACTAGTCAGGAATCAATGTCATATGGCCTACGTTTCAGAGCCTCAGTTATTAATACATACCTGGGGAATATTCAGGACGCTATTACATATGGCATCTATTTCAGAGCATCATTGCATAAGAAACACCTGTATTGTAGTCAGAATTTTATTTTGTATACTCACATATTCAGAGATCTACTGAGTAACATACACCTTGGCCAAAGTTAGGATTCTCTTTCATATAGCTACTCATTTAGAGCCGAATATAAGAACGCATGCCTTAGGAGTATTCAGGAGTCTCTATTTTATTGCTACTCATTCAGAGCCTCACAAGATTAATACAGACCTCTGGATAAGTCAGGAGTTTATTTCACATAGCCACTTATTTAGAACCGTTTGAAGAATCATATATATCTGGAAACTGATCAGGATTCTGTTATATATAACCACTTATTCAGAGACTCGCTAAAGAATGCACACTTGGGGAATTGTGTGGAGACTATTGGATATGACCGTTCATCCAGGGACTCAGTGGAAAATGCAGAACTGAGAAATAGTCAAGTGGATGAATTCAGGAGTCTATTTTATGTGGTCACTCATTCAGAAACTCACTAAAGAATACACACCTTGGGAATAGTCAGAGTCCAGTTCATATGGCCACTCATTCACAGCTTTACCGAGCAATGCACAATGGGGCAATAGTAAGGAGTCTATTTTATGTAACCTGGCATTCAGAGCTTAAGTGTGTAATAAGCAGCTGTGGAGTATTCAGGACCCTATTTAAGGTAGCCCCAAGTTAAGCAGCTCCGTGAATAATACACACATGTG
Source organism: Saguinus oedipus (assembly GCA_031835075.1). NCBI lineage: Eukaryota > Metazoa > Chordata > Mammalia > Primates > Cebidae > Saguinus > Saguinus oedipus. The sequence goes on from CM063176.1 coordinate 33,121,358, forward strand.
TGATTGTCAGGAGACTATTTCATATGAACACTTATACAGAACCTCTTCAAATATTAAACATGTGTGTAATAGTCACTAGTGTATTTCATATGTTGATTTCTTTGGAGAGTCAAAACATAATTCACACCCGTGGAGTAAAATACGGTCCATTTCATAAGGCCACTCTTTCCGTGTTTCAGTGAATAACATGTATATATGATAAGTCAGGAATCTCTTTCACAGGGCCACTGTGAATAAAACTTTCCTTAGAAATAGTCATGGGTCTACTTAAATGGCTACACATTGGGAGTCTCTGTAGGTAATGCACACCTGGGCAATACATCAGAGTTTCTTTTGTATGCAAACATAGTCAGAGTCTCATCCAAAAGTACACAGCTGGGGAAGAGTTAAGAGTCTTCTTCATGTATCCACTTATTTAGAGACTCAGTGAATAATGCACACCAGCAAAATAATCGAGCATTTTTTATATGGCCACTCATTCTATGTCTTGCTGAATGATAAACACCTAGGGAATCCTCAGGATTCTATTTCATAGGACCAGTTATTTAGAACCTTACTGAATAACTATGGAGCAATAGTCAGGAGTCTATTTTATTTGGCCTCTCATTCAAAGTTTCAGTAAATAATGAACTTCTATGAAGTAAACAGGACGCTGTTGAAGATAGACACGAATTAAGTGCCTTTCTGAATGACACACACCTGGGTGATAGGACTTTATTTTACATGAACTCTAATTCTGGGTATTGCTGAGTAATACACACGTGGGGGAGTGTAAGGAGTCTCTTTTGTATGGACACTCATACAGAACCTGCTTGAATAATGCACACATGGAGAATAATGAGGAGTCTATTTCATATGGATCCTCATTCAGACAAATATTGAATAATGCACATGTGGAGTAATTAGACATCTGTTTCATATGACCCATCTTTCGCAGACACACTGACTATTACACACTTGTCATGTAGTCTGGAGTCTATTTTTTATGGCCACTCATTCAATGAATCACGGAATAATGCACAACTGCAAAATACTCAGAAGTCTCTTTCCTATGGCCCCTCATTGAGAGACTCACTAATGGTACACACCTGTGGAAATAGTCAGGATTAATTTTATCACCTCATTCAGAGTCTCACTAAATAATGCATAACTGTGGAATAGTCAGGAGACTTTTCCAGGTGGCCTCTCATTCAGAGTGTCACTAAATAATGTGGTGTAGTCAGGAGTATGTTTCATGTAGACACATATTCAGAGCTGCAGTGAATAAGGCAGACCCTTTGTATGGTAAGGAATCTAAGTGATATGGCCACATCTTCTGAGTCTCACTAAATAATACATATTTGGAGAATAATTTGGAGTCTATTTTCGTTGGACATTCACTCAGATACTCTTTTAATAATGCACACCTGTGGAATATCCAGGAGTCTCTTTCATCTTGACACTCATTCATAGCCACTGTGTATAATATGCATGTGTGAATTTGTCAGGATTCCATTTCAGATGGGTACTGACTCTTAATCACAGTAAGTAATGTGCAAATGTAAAGTACCCAGCTGTCCATTTTATAAAGACGCTCATTCACACATTCACTGAATAATACAAATGTTTAAGATACACAAAATCCTGTTTCATATGTTCACACAAGAAGAACCCTACTGAGTTATGCACAACTGGGGAAGTGTTAGGAGTCTACCTTATATAGCTTTTCATTTATGGTCTCAGCGAATAATGCACACATGTGGAATAGACACTAGTCTATTTTATATGGCCACAACATAAAAGCTTTAGTGAGTAATACACAAATTTGAATAGACACTAGTCGCTTCCATATTTCCAAATATTCAGAGTCAGATTCAATAATTCACACCTGTGGACTAGTCAGGATCCAATGTCATGTGGCCAACAGTTCAGAGCCTCAGTTAATAATACATAACTGGGGAATACTCAGGATGCTATCTCATATGTCATCTAATTCAGAGATTCATTGCATAAGAAACACCTGTATTGTAGTCAGAATTCTATTTCGTATACCCACATATTCAGAGCTCAACCAAATAACATACATCTTGGCCAAAGTGAGGATTCTGTTTCGTATAGCCACTCATTTAGAGCTGAATGTAAGAACGCATGCCTTAGGAGTATTCAGGAGTCTCTATTTTATGGTTACTCTTTCAGAGCCTCACAAGATTAATACAGACCTCTGGAAAAGACAGTAGTTTATTTCACATTGCCACTTATTTATAACCACTTTGAAGAATCATATATATCTGGAAACTGCTCAGGATTCTGTTACATATAACCATTTATTCAGAGACTCACTAAAGAATGCACACTTGGGGAATAGTCTGGAGACTATTTGATATGACCATTCACCCAGTGACTCAGCGGAAAAGTCAGAACTGAGAAATAGTCAAGAGGATAGATTCAGGAGTCTATTTTATGTGGTTACTCGTTCAGAAACTCACTAAAGACTACACAGCTTGGGAATAGTCAGAGTCCAGGTCATATGGCCACTCAATCACAGCATTTTCGAATAATGCACAATGGGGCAATAGTAAGGAATCTATTTCATGTAGCCTGGCATTCAGAGTTTAAGTGCGTAATAAGCAGCTATGGAGCAATCAGGACCCTATTGAAGGTAGCCCCAACTTAAGCAGCTCCATGAATAATACACACATATGTGATAGTCAGGAGACTATTTGATATGGACAATTATACAGAACCTCTTCAAATATTAAACATGTATGGAATAGTCACTAGTGTATTTCATACGTTGATTCCTTTGGAGAGTGAAAACATAATTCACACCCGTGGAGTAAAATGGGGTCCATTTCATATGGCCACTCTTTCAGTGTTTCAGTCAATAACATGTATATCTGATAAGTCAGGAATCTCTTTCACATGGCCACTCGTTCAGGGCCACTGTGAATAAAACTTTCCTTAGAAAGAGTCAAGGGTCTACTTCAAATGGCTACACATTCAGAGTCTATGTAAGTATTGCACACCTGGAAAATATATCAGAGTCTCTTCTGTATGCCCACATAGTCAGAGTCTCATTCAATAATAAACACCTGGGGAAGAGTTAAGAGTCTACTTCATGTATCCACTTATATAGAGACTCAGTGAATAATGCACACCAGGAAAATAGTTGAGCATTTCTTATATGGCCACTCATTCTGTGCCGCCCTGAATGATAAACACCTAGGGAATCCTCAGGATTCTATTGCATACTACCATTCACTCACTTAGAACCTTATTGAATAACTCACAATGTAGCAATAGTCAGGAGTCTATTTTATGTGGCCTCTCATTCAAAGTTTCAGTGAATAATAAATTTCTATGGAGTACTGAGGACGCTGTTGAAGATAGACACGAATTAACTGCCTTCCTGAATGATACACACATTTGTGATAGTCAAAAATTTATTTTACGTGAACTCTAATTCTGGGTATCGCTGAGTAATACACACGTGGGGGTGTGTAAGGAGTTTCTTTTGTAAGGACACTCATACAGAACCTGTTTGAATAGTGCACACATGGAGAATAATGAGCAGTCTATTTCATACGGATCCTCATTCAGACAAATAGTGAATAATGCACATGTGGAGTTAGACGTCTGTTTCATATGACCCATCTTTCGCAACCTCACTGAATATTACACACTTTTCATGTAGTCTGGAGTCTATTTTTTATGGCCACCCCTTCGAAGAATCACAGAATAATGCACAACTGCAAAATACTCAGAAGCCTCTTTCCTATGGCCTCTTATTGAGAGACTCACTAATGGTACACACCTGCGGAAATAGTCAGGATTTATTTTATCGCCTCATTCAGAGTCTCACTAAATAATGCATACCTGTGGAATAGTCAGAAGACGTTTCCAGGTGGCCTCTAATTCGGAGTGCCACTAAATAATGTGGTGTAGTCAGGAGTCTATTTCATGTAGACACATATTCAGAGCTGCAGTGAATAAGGCAGATCCTTTGTATGGTAAAAAATCTAATTAATATGGCCACATCTTCTGAGCCTCACTAAATAATACACACTTGGAAAACAATTTGGGGTGTATTTTCGATGTACATTCATTCAGATCCTCTTTTAATAATGCACACCTGTGAAATAGCCAAGAGTCTATTTTATCTTGACACTCATTCATAGCCTCTGTGTATAACATGCATGTGTGAATTTGTCAGGATTCCATTTCAGATGGCTAGACTCTTAACCACAGTAAGTAATGTGCAAATGTAAAGTACCCAGATGTCCATTTCATACAGACACTCATTCAGGCATTCACTGAATAATACAAATATTTAAGATAGACAAAATCCTATTTTATATGTTCACACAAAAAGAAACATACTGAGCTATGCACAACTGGGAGTTGTTAGGAGTGTTAGGAGTCTACTTCATATAGCCTCTCATTTACGGCCTCAGCAAATAAGGCACATGTGTAGAAACGACTCTAGTCTATTTTATATGGCCACAAAATAAAAGCTTGAGTGAGTAATACACAACTTTGAATAGACAATAGTCGCTTCCATATTTCCAAATATTCAGAGTCAGAGCCAATAATAACCACCTTTGGACTAGTAAGGAAACAATGTCATATGGACGACGTTTCAGAGCCTTAGTTAATAATACATACCTGGGGAATACTCAGGACACTATTACATATGGCATCTATTTCAGAGCTTCATTGCATAAGAAACACCTGTATTGTAAGCAGAATTCTATTTCGTATAGCAACATATTCAGAGCTTAACTGAATAACATACACCTTGTGGAAAGTTAGAATTCTATTTCGTATAGCCACTCATTTAGAGCCGAATGTAATAATGCACACCTGAGGAGTATTCAGGAGTCTCTATTTTATGACTACTCATTCAGAGTCTCACAAGATTAATACAGACCTCTGGAAAAGACAGGAGTTTATTTCACATGGCCACTTATTTAGAACCGCTTTGATGAATAATATATATTTGGAAACTGCTCAGGATTCTGTTATATGTGACCACTTATTCAGAGACTCACTAAGGATTGCACACTTGGGGAATAGTGTGGAGAATATTTGATATGACTGTTCAACCAGTGACTCAGTGGAAAATGCAGAATTGAGAAATCGTCAAGAGGATAGATTCAGGTGTCTATATATTTTTTTTGAAGTTTTTGAATTTTTATTGCATTATAGGTTTTGTGGTACATGTGCAGAACGTGCAAGATAGTTGCAGAGGTACACACATGACAGTGTGTTTTGTTGCCTTACTCCCTTTCACACACACTTGGCATTTATCCCCAAGCTATCCCTCCCCAGCCCCCTCCACTGTCTCCCCCGGTTTCCCCCAGTAAATCCCAGTGTGTAGTAGACCCCCTCCCTGGGTCCATGTGTTCTCATTTTTCTCACCCGCCTATGAGTGAGAATATGCGATATTTCTTTTTCTGTTCTTGTGTCAGTTTGCTGAGAATGATGTTCTCCAGCTTCCTTCATGTCTTTACAAATGACACAAACTCATCATTTTTGATTGCTGCATAATATTCCATGCTGTATATGTGCCACATTTTCCCAGTCCAGTCTATCATCGATGGGCATTTGGGTTGGCTCCAGGTCTTTGCTATTGTGAACAGTGCTGCAATGAACATTCGTGTTCATGTGCCCTTATAGTAGAACGATTTATATTCCTTTGGATATATACCCAGTAATGGAATGGCTGGGTCAAATGGAATGTCTATTTCTATGTCCTTGAGTAATTGCCACACTGTCTTCCACAATGGTTGAACTAATTTACACTCCCAGCAACAGTGTAAGACTCTTCCTCTTTCTCCACATCCTCTCCAGCATCTGCTCTCTCCAGATATTTTAATGATCGCCATTCTAACTGGCGTGAGATGGTATCTCAATGTGGTTTTGATTTACATCTCTCTAATGACCATTGATGATGAGCACTTTTTCATGTGTTTGTGGGCATCATGTATGTCTTCTTTTGTAAAGTGTCTGTTCATATCCTTTGGCCATTTTTGAATGGGCTTGTTTGTTTTTTCCTGTAAATCTGTTTGAGTTCTTTATAAATTCTAAATATCACCCCTTTGTCAGATGTGTAAACTGCCAAGAATTTTTCCCATTCTGTTGGTTGTCGATTCACTCTAGTGACTGTTTCTTTTGCCGTGCAGAAGCTGTGGAGTTCGATTAGGTCCCATTTGTCTATTTTGGCTTTTGTTGCCAATGCTTTTGATGTTTTGGTCATGAAGTCTTTGCCTACTCCTATGTCCTGAATGGTTTTGCCTAGATTTTCTTCTAGGGTTTTTATGGTGTCAGGTATTATGTTTAAGTCTTTAATACATCTGGAGTTAATTTTAGTGTAATGTGTCAAAAAGGGGTCCAGTTTCTGCTTTCTGCACATGGCTAGCCAAGTTTCACAACAGCATTTATTCAACCGGGAATCCTTTTCCCATTGCTTGTTTTTGTCTGGTTTATCAAAGACTATATGGTGGCAGATATGTTGTGTTGCCCCAAAAGTCTATTTTATATGGTCACTCATTCAGAAACTCACTAAAGACTACCCACCTTGGGAATAGTCAGAGTCCATGTCATATGGCCACTCAATCACAGCATTACCGAATAATGCACAATGGAGCAATAGTAAGGAGTCTATTTTATGTGGCCTGGCATTCAGAGCTTAAGTGCATAATAATCAGCTGTGGAGTAGTCAGGACGCTATTAAAGGAAGCCCAAAGGTAAGCAGCTCCGTTAATAATACACACATGTGTGATAGACAGGTGACTCTTTGATAATTTGATATGGACACTCATACAGAACCTCTTCAAATATTATACCTGTGTGGAAGAGTCACTAGTGTATTTTGTATGGTGATTCATTTGGATAGTCAAAAAATAACTCACACCTGTGGAGTAAAATAAGGTCTGTTTCATAAGGCCACTCTTTCAGTGTTTCTGTGAATAACATGTATATCTGATAAGTCAGGAATCTCTTTCACATGGCCACTTGTTCAGGGCCACTGTGAATAAAACTTTCCTTAGAAACAGTCAAGGGTCTACTTCAAATGGCTGCACATTCAGAGTCTCTGTAGGTAATGCACACCTGGGCAATACATCAGCGTCTTTTTTGTATTCCCACATCGTCGGAGTCTCATTCAATAATACACACCTCAGGAAGAGTTAAGAGTCTACTTCATGTATCCACTTATTTAGAACCTCAGTGAATAATGCACACCAGGAAAATAGTCGAGCATTTTTAATATGGCCACTCATTTTGTGCCTCCCTAAATGATACACACCTGGGGAATCCTCAGGATTCTATTTCATACTACCACTCATTTAGAACCTTATTGAATAATTCCCAAAGGAGCAAAAGTCATGTGTCTATTTTATATGAAATATCATTCAAAGTTTCAGTGTATAATGGACTTCTGTGGAGTAATCCATACACTGTTTAAGATAGCCACAAATCAAGTGCCTTCCTGAATGATACACACCTGGATGATAATCAGGACTTTATTTTACATGAACTCTAATTCTAAGTATCGCAGAGTAATACACACCTGCAGAAGTGTGAGAAGTCTCTTTTGTATGGACACTCATACAGAACCTGTTTGATTAATGCCCACATGGAGAATAATGAGGAGTCTATTTCATACGGCTCCTCATGCAGACAAATAGTGAATAATGCACATGTGGAGTAATTCGACGTCTGTTTCATATGGCCCCTATTTCACAGCCTCACTGAATATTACACCCTTGTCATATAGTCTGGAGTCTACTTTTTATGGCCACTCATTCAAAGAATCACTGAATAATGCAGACCTGTGGAATAGACAGAAGTCTCTTTCCTATGGCCCCTCATTGAGAGCCTCACTAAATGTACACACCTGTTCAAATAGTCAGGATTTTCTTTTATTGCGTCATTCACAGTCTCACTAAATAATGCACACCTCTGGAATACTCGGGGGACTTTTTCAGGTGGTCTCTCATTTGTTGGTTCACTAAATGATGTGGTGTTGTCAGGAGTCTATTTCATGTAGACACATATTTGGAGCCTCAGTGGATAAGGCAGACCCTTTCTATAGTAAGGAATCTAATGAATATGGCCACATCTTCTGAGCCTCACTGAATAATACACACCTGGAGAATAATTTGGAGTCTTTTTTCGATGGATATTCATTCACAACCTCAGTGATTAATGCACACCTGTTTAATAGCCAAGAGTCTATTTTATTTGGAAACTCACTCATAGTCTCTGTCTATAATATATTCGTGTGGATTAGTCAGAATTACATTTCATGTAACCACTGACCCGTAGCCTCAGTGAATGTTGTACAAATGTATAATACTCAGCTCTCTATTTCATATAGCCACTCATTCAGAGATTCACTGAATTATAAAAATATTTAAGATAGACAGAATCCTGTTTCATATGGTCACTCAAAAAGAGCCTCACTAAGGAATGCACAACTGGGCCAGTGTTAGGAGTCTACTTTATATAGCCTCTCATTTACAGCCTCAGCGAATAATGCACATGTGTGGAATAGACACTAGCCTCTTATATAGTCACAAAATCAAATCTTGAGTGAGTAATACACAACTTTGAATAGACACTAGGCTATTCCATATGCCCAAATCTTCAGAGTCAGAGTCAATAATACACACATGTGGATTAGTCTGGAAACAATTTCATATGGCCAAAGTTTCAGAGCCTCAGAGAATAATATATACCCGGGGAATGCTCTGGAAGCTAATACATATGACAACTATTTCAGAGCTTCGTTGAATAAGAAAACACCTGTATTGTAATCAGAATTTTATTTTATATAGCCACATATTGAGAGGTTAACTGAACAACATACATCTTGTGGAAAGTTAGGATTCTATTTCTTATTGCCAAGCATTTAGACCCAAATGTAAAAACGCAGGCTTGAGGACTATTCAGGAGTCTCTATTTCATGGCTACTCATTCAGAGCCTTTCAGGAATAATACAAACATCTGGAAAAGTCAGGAGTCTTTTTCACATGGACACTTATTGCGAACCACTTTGGAGAATCATATATATCTGGAAACTTCTCAGGATTCTGTTATATATAGCCACTTATTCAGAGACCCACTAAAGAATGAAAACTTCAGGAATAGTCTGGAGAGTATTTGATATGACTGTTCACCAAGTGACTCAGTGGAAAATGCAGAACGGATAAGTAGTCAAGAGGACATAGTCAAGAGTCTATTTTATGTGGTCAATCGTTCAGAAACTCACTAAAGACTATACACCTTGGGAATAGTCAGAGACCAGTTCGTATGGCAACTCAATCACAGCATTACCAAATAATGCACAGTGGGGCAATAATAAGGAGTCTATTTCATGTGGCGTGGCATTCAGAGCTTAAGTTCATAATAAGCTGCTGTGGAGTAGTCAGAACCCTATTTATGGTACCCCAAATTAAGCAGCTCCGTGAATAATACACAGATGTGTGATAGTCAGGAGACTGTTTGATATGGACACTCATACAGAATCTCTTCAAATGGTAAACATGTGTGGAATAGTCATTAGTTTATTTCATATGATGATTCATTTGGAGAGTCAAAAAATAACGCACACCTGTGGAGAAAAATGGGGTCTATTTCATAAGGCCAGTCTTTCAGTGTTTCAGTGAATAACATGTATATCTGATAAGTCAGGAATCTCTTTCACATGGCCACTCCTTCAGAAATCCTGTGAATAATACTTTCCCCAGAAATACTCAAGGGACTACTTCAAATTTCTACACATTCAGAGTCTCCGTAGGTAATGCACACCTGGGCAATATATCAGAGTCTCTTTTGTATGCCCACATAGTCAGAGTCTCATTCAATAATACACAACTGGGGAAGACTGAAGAGTCTACTTTATGTATCCACTCATTTAGAGCCTCAGTGAAAAATGCAAACCTGGAAAATATTCGAGCATTTTTTATATGGCCACTCATTCTGTGCCTCCCTGAATGATACACACCTAGGGAATCCTCAGTATTTTATTTCATACTACCACTCATTTAGAAGCTTATTAAATAATTCACGATAAAGCAACAGTCAGGTGTCTATTTTATATGGAGTCTCATTCAAAGTTTGAGTGAATAATATACTTCTATGGAGTAATCAGAATGCTGTTTAAGATAACCACAAATTAAGTAACTTCCTGAATGATACACACCTTGGTGACTATCAAGACTTTATTTTTCATGAACTCTAATTTTGGGTATCGCTGAGTTACACACACCTGCGGGAGCATAAGGAGTCTCTTTTTATAGACATTCATAGCGAACGTTTTCGATTAATGCACACATGGAGAATAATGAGGAGTCTATTTCATAGGGCTCCTCATGCAGACAAATAGCGAATAAAGCAGATTTGAATTAATTCAACGTCTGTTCCATGTAGCCCCTCTTTCACAGTCTCACTGAGTATTACACACTTGTCATATTGTCTGGAGTCTATATTTTATGGCCACTCATTCGAAGAATCAATGAATAATGCACACCTGCGGAATAGACAGAAGTCTCTTTTCTATGGCCCCTCATTGAGAGCCTCACTAAATGTACACACCAGGGGAAATAGTGAAAATTTACTTTTTTTTTCAATTTTTTCCATTTTTATTTTATTATAGAATTTGGGGTACACGTGCAGAACGTGCAAGATAGTTGCATAGGTACACACATGGCAGTGTGTTTTGCTGCCTTCCTCCCCTTCGCACACACTTGGCATTTATCCAAAGGCTATCCCTCCCCAGACCCGCCCACTGTCCCTCCCACATTCCTCCCAATAGACCCTAGTGTGAATTTACTTTTATCGCCTCATTCAGAGTCTCACTAAATACTGCACACCTCGGGAATAGTCAGGAGACTTTTTCAGGTGGCCTCTCATTCGGAGTGTCACTAAAGAATGTGGTGTAGTCAGGAGTCTATTTCATGTAGACACATATTTAGAGCCTCAGTGAATAAAGCAGACCCTTTCTATAGTAAGAAATGTAATTAATATGGCCACATCTTCTGAGACTCACTGAATAATACACACCTGGAGAATAATTTGGAGTCTATTTTTGATGGACATTCATTCAGAACCTCGGTGAGTAATGCACACCTGTTTAATAGCCAGGAGTCTATTTCATTTGGAAACGTACTCATAGCCTCTGTGTATAATATACACGTGTGGAATAGTCAGGATTACATTTCATATAGCCACTGGCCCGTAACCTCAGTGAATATTGTACAAATGGAAAGTACACAGCTGTCTATTTTATATAGCCACTCAGTCAGAGATTCACTGAATAATAAAAAAAAATTTAAGATAGACAGAATCCTGTTTCATATGGTCACACTAAAACAGCCTCAATAAGGAATGCACAACTAGGCAAGTGTTAGGAGTCTACTTTATATAGTCTCTCATTTGCAGTCTCAGCGAATAATGCACATGTGTGGAATAGACACTAATCTATACTATATGGCCACAAAATCAAGCTTGAGTAAGTAATACACAACTTTGAATAGACACTAGTCTATTCCATATGCCCAAATCTTCAGAGTCAGAGTCAATACACACCTGTGGACTAGTCTGGAAAGAATTTCATATGGCCAAAGTTTCAGAGCCTCAGAGAATATTACATATCTGGGGAATACTCAGGAAGCTAATACATAGGGCATCGATGTCAGAGCTTCATTGAATAAGAAACACTTGTATTGTAATCAGAATTTTATTTCATATAGCCACATACTGAGAGGTTAACTCTAAAACATACACCTTGTGGAAAGTCAGGATTCTATTTCGTATAGCCACTCATTTAGATCCGAATGTAAAAACGCAAGCCTGAGAACTATTCAGGAGTCTTTATTTTATGGCTACTCATTCAGAGCCTCACAGGAATAATACAGACCTCTTGAATAAAAGGAGTTTATTTCGCATGGCCACTTATTGACAACCAATTTTTTTGTTTGTTTGTTTAAGGAGAGATGATAATTTTATTTTATTTCTTTTATTTATTTTTATTTTTTATGTTTTAAATTTTTATTGCATTATAGGTTTTTGGGTACATGTGAAGAGCATGCAAGATAGTTGCATAGGTACCCACGTCAGTGTGCTATGCTGCCTTCCTCCACTTCACTGACACTTGGCATTTATCCCCAGGCTATCAATCCCTAGACCACTCCCCACTGTCCCTCCACCCTTCCCTCCAATAGACCCCAGTGTGTAGTAGACCCCCCTCCCTGTGTTTATGTGTTCTCAGTTTTCTCGACCGCCTATGAGTGAGAATATGCGGTATTTCCTTTTCTGTTCTTGTGTCAATTTGCTGAGAATAATGTTCTCCAGATTCATCCATGTCCTTACAAAGGACACAAACTCATCCTTTTTGATTGCTGCATAATATTCCATGGTGTATATGTGCCACATTTTCCCAGTCCAGTCTATCGTTGATGGGCATTTGGGTTGGTCCCAGGTCTTTGCTATTGTAAACAGTGCTGCAATGAACATTCGTGAAGCATGTGTCCTTAGAGTAGACTGATTTATAGTCCTTTGGATATATACCCAGTAATGGGATTGCTGGGTCAAATGAAATTTCTATTTCTAGGTTTTTGAGGAATCGCCACACTGTCTTCCACAATGGTTGAACTAATTTACACTCCCACCAACAGTGTAAGAGTGTTTCTATTTCTCCACATCCTCTCCAGCATCTGCTGTCTCCAGATTTTTTAATGATTGCCATTCTGTCGTGAGATTGTATCAATGTGGTTTTGATTTGCATCTCTCTAATGACCAGTGATGATGAGCATTTTTTCATGTGTTTGTTGGCCCCATGTATGTCTTCTTTTATAAAGTGTCTGTTCATATCCTTTGCCCATTTTTGAATGGGCCTGTTTGTTTTTTTTCCTGTAAATCTGTTTGACTTCTTTGTAAATTCTGGATATCAGCCCTTTGTCAAATGTGTAAACTCCAAATAATTTTTTCCATTCGGATGGTTGCTGATTCACTCTAGTGACTGTTTCTTTTGCTGTGCAGAAGCTGTGGAGTTTGATTAGTTCCCATTTGTCTATTTTGGCTTTTGTTGCCAAAGCTTTTGGTGTTTTGGTCATAAAGTTCTTGCCTACTCCTATGTCCTGAGTGGTTTCACCTAGATTTTCTTCTAGGGTTTTTATGGTGTCAGGTCTTATGTCTAAGTCTTTAATCCATCTGGAGGTAATTTTAGTGCAAGGAGTCAGAAAGGGGTCCAGTTTCTGCTTTCTGCACATGGCTAGCCATGTTTCAAAACAGCATTTATAAAACAGGGAATCCTTTTCCCATTGCATGTTTTGTCTGGTTTATCAAAGACTATATGGTGGTAGATATGTTGTGTTGCCTCAGGAGTCTATTTTATGTGGTCACTCATTCAGAAACCCACTAAAGACTACACACCTTGGGAATAGTCAGAGTCCAGGTCATATGGCCACTCAATCACAGCATTACCGAATAATGCACAATGGAGCAATAGTAAGGAGAATATTTCATGTGGCCTGGCATTCAGAGATTAAGTGTGTAATAAGCAGCTGTGGAGTAGTCAGGACCCTATTTAAGGTAGCCCAAAGTTAAGCAGCTCCGTGAATAATACACACATGTGTGATAGACAGGTGACTATTTGATATGGACACCCATACAGAACCTCTTCAAATACTATTCCTGTGTGGAATAGTCACTAGTGTATTTCGTATGGTGATTCATTTGGATAGTCAAAAAATAACTCACACCTGTGGAGTAAAATGGGATCTATTTCATAAGGCCACTCTTTCAGTGTTTCTGTGAATAAAATGTATATCCGATAAGTCAGGAATCTCTTTCACATAACCACTTGTTTAGGACCACTGTGAATAAAACTTTCCTTAGAAACAGTCAAGGGTCTACTTCAAATGGCTACACATTCAGAGTCTCTGTAGGTAATGCACACCTGGGCAATACATCAGCGTCTCTTTTGTATTCCCACATAGTCAGAGTCTCCTTCAATAATAGACAACTGGGGAAGAGTTAAGAGTCTAGTTTATGTATCCACTCATTTAGAGCCTCAGTGAATAATGCACACCAGGAAAATAGTCGAGCATTTTTAATATGGCCACTCATTTTGTGCCTCCCTAAATGATACACATCTGAGGAATCCTCAGGATTCTATTTCATACTACCACTCATTTAGAACATTACTGAATAATTCACAATGGAGCAATAGTCATGTGTCTATTTTATATGGAATATCATTCAAAGTTTCAGTGAATAATGGACTTCTATGGAGTAATCCATACGCTGTTTAACATAGCCACAAATCAAGTGCCTTCCTGAATGATACACACCTGGGTGATAGTCAGGACTATATTTTACATGAACTCTAATTCTGGGTATCAATGAGTAATACACACCTGCGGGAGTGTAAAAAGTCTTTTTGTATGGACACTCATACAGAACCTGTTTAATTAATGCACAGATGGAGAATAATTAATGAGGAGTCTATATCATATGGCTCCTCATGCAGACAATTAGTGAATAATGCACATGTGGAGTAATTCGACGTCTGTTTCATATGGCCCCTATTTCACAGCCTCACTGAATATTGCATCCTTGTAATATAGTCTGGAGTCTACTTTTTATGTCCACTCATTTGAAGAATCACTGAATAATGCACACCTGTGGAATAGACAGAAGTCTCTTTCCTATGGCCCCAATTGAGAGCCTCACTAAATGTACACACCTGTTCAAATAGTCAGGATTTTCTTTTATAGCGTCATTCAGAGTCTCACTAAGTAATGCACACCTGTGGAATAGTCGGGGGACTTTTTCAGGTGACCTATCATTCGTTGGTTCACTAAATGATGTGGTGTTGTCAGGAGTCTATTTTATGTAGACACATATTTAGAGCCTCAGTGTATAAGGCAGACCCTTTCTATAGTAAGGTATCTAATTAATATGGCCACATTTTCTGAGCCTCACTGAATAATACACACCTGGAGAATAATTTGGAGTCTATTCTCGATGGACATTCATTCACAACCTTGGTGAATAATGAACACCTGTTTAATAGCCAAGAGTCTATTTCATTTGGAAACTCACTCATAGCATCTGTTTATAATATATTCAATCAAAAAGAACACAGCAGGAGGCATCACAGTACCAGACTTCAAACTATACTACAAGGCTACAGTAATCAAAACAGCATGGTACAGGTACCAAAACAGAGCTATAGACCAATAGAAAAGAACAGAAGCATTGGAAGCAACACAACATATCTACAACCATATTATATTTGATAAACCTGACAAAAGCAAG
Source organism: Saguinus oedipus (assembly GCA_031835075.1). Classification (NCBI taxonomy): domain Eukaryota; kingdom Metazoa; phylum Chordata; class Mammalia; order Primates; family Cebidae; genus Saguinus; species Saguinus oedipus. The sequence goes on from CM063176.1 coordinate 33,136,667, forward strand.
CAATGGGGAAAGGATTCCCTATTTAATAAATGGTGTTGGGAAAACTGGCTAGCCATGTGCAGAAAGCAGAAACTGGACCCCTTCCTGACACCTTACACTAAAATTAACTTCAGATGGATTAAAGACTTAAACGTAAGACCTGACACTATAAAAACCCTAGAAGAAAATCTAGGCAAAACCATTCAGGACATAGGAGTTGGCAAGGACTTCATTAACAAAACACCAAAAGCATTGGCAACAAAAGCCAAAATAGACAAATGGGAACTAATCAAACTCCACAGTTTCTGCACGGCAAAAGAAACAGTCACTAGAGTGAATCGGGAGCCATCAGAATGGGAAAAAATCTTTGCAGTTTACACATCTGACAAAGGGCTGATATCCAGAATTTACAAAGAACTCAAACAGATTTACAGGAAGAAAACAAACAAGCCCATTCAAAAATGGCCAAAGGATATGAACAGATACTTTACAAAAGAAGACATACATGAAGCCAATAAACATATGAAAAAGTGCTCATCATCAAGGGTAATTAGAGAAATGCAAATCAAAAGCACATTGAGATACCATCTAACACCAGATAGAATGGCAATCATTAAAAAATCTGGAGACAGCAGATGCAGGAGAGGATGTGGAGAAATAGGAATACTCTTACACTGGTGGTGGGAGTGTAAATTAGTTCAACCATTGTGGAAGACAGTGTGGTGATTCCTCAGGGACCTAGAAATAGAAATTCCATTTGACCCAGCAATCTCATTACTGGGTATCTATCCAAAGGACTATAAATCGTTCTACTATAAGGACACATGCACACGAATGTTCATTGCAGCACTGTTTACAATAGCAAGGACCTGGAACCAACCCAAATGCCCAACGATGATAGACTGGACTGGGAAAATGCGCACATATACACCAGGGAATATTATGCAGCAATAAAAAATGATGAGTTTGTGTCCTTTGTAAGAACATGGATGAATCTGGAGAATATCATTCTCAGCAAACTGACACAAGAACAGAAAAAGAAATACGGCATATACTCACTCATAGGTGGGTGAGAAAAATGAGAACACATGGACACAGAGAGACGGTCTACTATACACTGGGGTCTACTGGGGGGAATGGGGGAGGGACAGTGTGGGGACTGGGGAGGGATAGCCTGGGGATGAATCCCAAGTGTGGGTGAAGGGGAGGAAGACAGCAAAACACACTGCCATGTGTGTACCTATGCAACTATCTTGCACGTTCTGCACATGTACCCCAAAACCTATAATGCAATAAAAATTAAAAATAATAATAATAATGATATATTCTTGTGGATTAGTCAGGATTACATTTCATGTAACCACTGACCCGTAGCCTCAGTGAATATTGTACAAATGTATAATACTCAGCTGTCTATTTCATATAGCCACTCATTCAGAGATTCACTGAATTATAAAAATATTTAAGATAGACAGAATCCTGTTTTATATGGTCACTCAAGAAGAGCCTCACTAAGGAATGCATAACTGGGTCAGTGTTAGGAGTCTACTTTATATAGCCTCACATTTACAGCCTCAGCGAATAATGCACATGTGTGGAATAGACACTAGCCTCTTTTATATGGCAGCAAAATCAAAACTTGAGTGAGTAATACACAAATTTGAATAGACACTAGTCTATTCCATATACCCAAATCTTCAAAGTCAGAGTCAATAATACACACATGTGGATTAGTCTGGAAACAATTTCATATGGCCAAAGTTTCAGAGCTTCAGAGAATAATATATACCCGTGGAATGCTCTGGAAGCTAATACATATGGCAACTATTTCAGAGCTTCGTTGAATAAGAAAACACCTGTATTGTAATCAGAATTTTATTTCATATAGCCACATATTGAGAGGCTAACTGAACAACATACATATTGTGGAAAGTTAAAATTCTATTTCTTATTGCCACTCATTTAGACCCAAATGTAAAAACGCAGGCTTGAGGACTATTCAGGAGTCTCTATTTCATGGCTACTCATTCAGAGCCTTTCAGGAATAATACAAACATCTGGAAAATCAGGAGTTTTTTCACATGGACACTTATTGAGAACCACTTTGGAGAATTATATATATCTGGAAACTTCTCAGGATTCTGTTATATATAGCCACTTATTCAGAGACCCACTTAAGAATGAAAACTTCAAGAAGAGTCTGGAGAGTATTTGATATGACTGTTCACCAAGTGACTCAGTGGAAAATGCAGAACGGATAAGTAGCCAAGAGGAGATAGTCAAGAGTCTATTTTATGTGGTCAATCGTTCAGAAACTCACTAAAGACTACACACCTTGGGAATAGTCAGAGTCCAGGTCGTATGGCAACTTAATCACAGCATTACTGAATAATGCACAGTGGGGCAATAATAAGGAGTCTATTTCATGTGGCGTGGCATTCAGAGCTTAAGTTCATAATAAGCTGCTGTGGAGTAGTCAGAACCCTATTTGTGGTACCCCAAATTGAGCAGCTCCGTGAATAATACACAGATGTGTGATAGTCAGGAGACTGATATGGACACTCATACAGAATCTCTTCAAATAGTAAACATGTGTCGAATAGTCACTACTCTATTTCATATGATGATTCATTTGGAGAGTCAAAAAATAACGCACACCTGTGGAGAAAAATGGGGTCTATTTCATAAGGCCAATCTTTCAGTGTTTCAGTGAATAACATGTATATCTGATAAGTCAGGAATCTCTTTCACATGGCCACTCCTTCAGGGACCCTGTGAATAATACTTTCCCCAGAAATAGTCAAGGGACTACTTCAAATTTCTACACATTCAGAGTCTCTGTAGGTAATGCACACCTGGGCAATATATCAGAGTCTCTTTTGTATGCCCACATAGTCAGAGTCTCATTAAATAATACACAACTGGGGAAGTATTAAGAGTCTACTTTATATATCCACTCATTTAGAGCCTCAGTGAGTAATGCACACCTGGATAATATTCCAGCATTTTATATATGGCCACTCATTCTGTGCCTCCCTGAATGATACACACCTAGGGAATCCTCAGTATTTTATTCCATACTATCACTCATTTAGAAGCATATTGAATAACTCACGATGGAGCAACAGTCAGGCGTCTATTTTATATGGCCTCTCATTCAAAGTTTCAGTGAATAATATACTTCTATGGAGTAATCAGGACGCTGTTTAAGATAGCCACAAATTAAGTACCTTCCTGAATAATACACACCTTGGTGACTATCAAGACTTTATTTTTCATGAACTTTAATTCTGGGTATTGCTGAGTAATACACACCTGCGGGAGCGTAAGGAGTATCTTTTGTATGGACATTCATAGAGAACGTGTTCGATTAATGCACACATGGAGAATAACGAGGAGTCTATTTCATAGGGCTCCTCATGCAGACAAATAGCAAATAAAGCAGATTTGAATTAATTCGAAGTCTGTTCCATGTGGCCCCTCTTTCACAGTCTCATTGAGTATTACACACTTGTCATATTATCTGGAGTCTATATTTTATGGCCACTCATTCAAAGAATCAATGAATAATGCACACCTGTGGAATAGACAGAAGTCTCTTTCCTATGGCCCCTCATTGAGAGCCTCACCAAATGTACACACCAGGGGAAATAGTCAGAATTTACTTTTTTTTCTTAATTTTTCCATTTTTATTTTATTATAGGATTTGGGGTACATGTGCAGAGCGTGAAAGATAGTTGCATAGGTACACACATGGCAGTGTGTTTTGCTGCCTTCCACCCCTTCACACACACTTGGCATTTATCCAAAGGCTATCCCTCCCCAGACCCGCCCACTGTTCCTCCCCCATTCCTCCCAATAGACCGTAGTGTGAATTTACTTTTATTGCCTCATTCAGAGTCTCACTAAATACTGCACAACTCTGGAATAGTCAGGAGACATTTTCAGGTGGCCTCTCATTCGGAGTGTCACTAAACAATGTGGTGTAGTCAGGAATCTATTTCATGTAAACACACATTTAGAGCCTCAGTGAATAAGGCAGACCCTTTCTATAGTGAGGAATCTAATTAATATGGCCACATCTTCTGAGACTCACTGAATAATACACACCTTGAGAATAATTTGGAGTCTATTTTCGATGGACATTCATTCAGAACCTCGGTGAGTAATGCACACCTGTTTAATAGCCAGGAGTCTATTTCATTTGGAAACTTACTCATAGCCTCTGTGTATAATATACACGTGTGGAATAGTCAGGATTACATTTCATATAGCCACTGACCCGTAACCTCAGTGAATATTGTACAAATGGAAAGCACACAGCTGTTTATATCATATAGCCACTCAGTCAGAGATTCACTGAATAATAAAAAAATTTAAGATAGAATCCTGTTTCATATGGTCACACTAACACAGCCTCAATAAGGAATGCACAATTAGACAAGTGTTAGGAGTCTACTTTATATAGTCTCTCATTTACAGCCTCAGCGAATAATTCACATGTGTGGAATAGACACTAATCTATACTATATGGCCGCAAAATCAAGCTTGAGTAAGTAACACACAACTTTGAATAGACACTAGTCTATTCCATATGCCCAAATCTTCAGTCAGAGTCAATAATACACACCTGTGGACTAGTCTGGAAAGAATTTCATATGGCGAAAGTTTCAGAGCCTTAGAGAATACTACATATCTGGGGAATACTCAGGAAGGTAATACATAGGGCATCCATGTCAGAGCTTCATTGAATAAGAAACACCTGTATTTTAATCAGAATTTTATTTTATATAGCCACATACTGAGAGGTTAACTCTAAAACACACACCTTGTGGAAAGTCAGGATTCTATTTCGTATAGCCACTCATTTAGATCCGAATGTAAAAACGCAAGCCTGAGGACTATTCAGGAGTCTTTATTTTATGGCTACTCATTCAGAACCTCACAAGAATATTACAGACCTCTTGAATAAAAGGAGTTTATTTCGCATGGCCACTTATTGACAACCACTTTTTTTGTTTGTTTGTTTGAAAAGAGATGATAATTTTATTTTATTTCTTTTATTTTTTATTTTTTTTAATTTTTAAATTTTTATTGCATTATAGGTTTTTGGGTACATGTGCAGAGCATGCAAGATAGTTGTATAGGTCCACACGTCAGTGTGCTATGCTGCCTTCCTCCACTTCACTGACACTTGGCATTTATCCCCAGGCTATCCCTCCACAGCCTCCCCACTGTCCCTCCCCCTTCACCCCAGAAGACCCCAGGGTGTAGTAGACCCCCTCCCTGTGTCCATGTGTTCTCATTTTTCTCACCCGCCTATGAGTGAGAATATGCGGTATTTCCTTTTCTGTTCTTGTGTCAATTTGCTGAGAATAATGTTCTCCAGATTCATCCATGTCCTTACAGAGGACACAAACTCATCCTTTTGGATTGCTGCATAATATTCCATAGTGTATATGTGCCACATTTTCCCAGTCCAGTCTATCGTTGATGGGCATTTGGGTTGGTCCCAGGTCTTTGCTATTGTAAACAGTGCTGCAATGAACATTCGTGAAACATGAGTCCTTAGAATAGACTGATTTATAGTCTTTTGGATATATACCCCGTAATGGGATTGCTGGGTCAAATGGAATTTCTATTTCTAGGTCCTTGAGGAATCGCCACACTCTCTTCCACAATGGTTGAACTAATTTACCCTCCCACCAACAGTGTAAGAGTGTTCCTCTTTCTCCACATCCTCTCCAGCATCTGCTGTCTCCATATTTTTTAATGATTGCCATTCTAACTGTCGTGAGATGGTATCTCAATGTGGTTTTGATTTGCATCTCTCCAATGACCACTGATGATGAGCATTTTTTCATGTGTTTGTTGGCCCCATGTATGTCTTCTTTTGTAAAGTGTCTATTCATATTCTTTGGCCATTTTTGAATGGGCTTGTTTTTTTCCTGTAAATCTGTTTGACTTCTTTGTAAATTCTGGATATCAGCCCTTTGTCAGATGTGTAAACTGCAAAGATTTTTTCCCATTCTGTTGGTTGCCGATTCACTCTAGTGACTGTTTCTTTTGCTGTGCAGAAGCTGTGGAGTTTGATTAGGTCCCATTTGTCTATTTTGGCTTTTGTTGCCAATGCTTTTGGTGTTTTGGTCATGAAGTCCTTGCCTACTTCTAGGTCCTGAGTGGTTTCGCCTAGATTTTCTTTCAGGGTTTTTATGGTGTCAGGTCTTATGTTTAAGTCTTTAATCCATCTGGAGTTTAATTTTAGTGTAAGGTGTCAGAAAGGGGTCCAGTTTCTGCTTTCTGCACATGGCTAGCCAGGTTTCCCAACACCATTTATTAAACAGGGAATCCTTTCCCCATTGCCTGTTTTTGTCTGGTTTATCAAAGATTATATGGTTGTAAATTTTTTGTGTTTCCTTCGATGCCTCTGTTCTGTTCCATTGGTCTATATCTCTGTTTTGGTACCAGTACCATGCTGTTTTGATTACTGTAGCCTTGTAGTATAGTTTGAAGTCTGGTAGTGTGATGCCTCCTGCTGTGGTTTTCTTGCTTAGAATTGACTTGGCTATGCGGGCTCCCTTTTGGTTCCATATGAAGTTCATGGTGTTTTTTTCCAGTTCTGTGAAGAAATTCAATGGTAGTTTCATGGGGATAGCATTGATTGTGTAAATTACTTTGGGCAGTATAGCCGTTTTCACGATATTGATTCTTCCTAACCATGAACACGGAATGTTTCTCCATCTGTTTGTTTCCTCTCTTATTTCTTTGAGCAGTGGTTTGTAGTTTTCTTTGAAGAGGTCCCTTTCGTTCCTTGTGAGTTGTATTCCTAGGTATTTTATTTCCTTTGCAGCAATTTTGAATGGCAGTTCATTATTGATTTGGTTCTCTTTTAGTCTGTTATTGGTTTATAGGAATGCTTGTGATTTTTGCACATTGATTTTATATCCTGAGACTTTACTGAAGTTGCTTATCAGTTTCACGAGCTTTTGGGCTGGGGTGATGGGGTCTTCTAGGTATACTATCATGTCGTCTGCAAATAGAGACAATTTGGCTTCCAACTTTTGTATTTGAATACCCTTTATTTCTTTTTCTTGCCTGATTGTTCTAGCTAGAACTTCCAGTACTATGTTGAATAGGAGTGGTGAGAGTGGGCATCCTTGTCTAGTGCCAGATTTCAAAGGGAATGATTCCAGTTTTTGCCCATTCATTATTATATTGGCTGTGGGTTTGTCATAAATTGCTTTTATTACTTTGAGAAATGTTCCTCAATACCAAATCAATACCAAATTGATAGAGGGTTTTTAGCATAAAGGGCTGTTGAATTTTGTCAAATGCCTTTTCTGTGTCGATTGAGATAATCATGTGGTTTTTGTTTTTTCTTCTATTTATGTGGTGAATTACATTTATAGACTTGCTTATGTTGAACCAGCCTTGCATCCCCTTCACCCACACTTGGCATTCATCCCCAGGCTATTCCTCCCCAGCCCCCCCCACGCTGTGCCTCCCCCATTCCTTCCAATAGACCCCAGTGTATAGTATTAATTTTTTGAAGGGTTTTCTTGTCTCTACCTCCTTCAGTTCTGCTCTGATCTTAGTTATTTTATTTCTTTGGCTAGGTTTTGAGCTTTCTTAATCTTGCTCCTCTAGCTCTTTCAATTTTGACGATAGGGTGTCAATTTTGGATCTCTCCACTCTTCTCATGTGGGCACTTATTGCTATATATTTTCCTCTACAGACTGCGTTAAATGTGTCCCAGAGATTCAGGTACATTGTGTTTTTGTTCTCGTTGGATAAGAAGAACTTCTTTATTTCTGCCTTCTATTCATTGTTTATCCAATCAACATTCAAAATCCAGTTGTTCAGTTTCCATGAATCTGTGCAGTTCTGAGTTATTTTCTGAATTCTGAGTTCCAACTTGATTGCACTATGGTCTGAGAGACTGTTTGTTATGATTTCAGTTGTTTTGCATTTGCTGAGGAGTGCTTCACTTCCAATTATGTGGTCAATTTTGGAGTAGGTGTGATGTGGTGCTGAGAAGAATGTATATTCTGTGGATTTTGGGTGGAGGATTCTGAAAATACCTATCAGGATTGCTTGTTCCAGGTCTGAGTTTAAGTCCTGAATATCCTTTGTTAATTTTCTGTCTGGTTGATCTGTCTGATATTGACAGTAGAATGTTAAAGTCTCCCACTATTATTGTGTGGGGGTCTAAGTCTCTTTGTAAGTCATTAAGAACTTGCCTTATATATCTGGGTGCTTCTGCATTGGGTCCATATATATTTAGAATCGTTAGCTTTTATTGTTGTATCTATTCTTTTACCATTATGAAATGACCTTTTTTGTCCCTTTTGATCTTTGTTGCTTTAAAGTTTATTTTATCAGAGACAAGAATTGCAACTCCTGCTTTTTTTTGCTCTCCATTTGCTTGGTAAATCTTCCTCCATCCCTTTATTTTGAGCGTTTGTCTATCCTTGCGTGTGAGGTGGGTTTCCTGGATACAGAACAGCCATGGGTTTTGGTTTCTTATCCAATTTGCCAGTCTGTGTCTTTTGATTAGTGCATTTAGCCCAGTTACATTTAGGGTTAATATTGTTATGTGTGAATTTGATACTGCCATTTTGATGCTAGCTTGCTGTTTTGCCCATTGGTTCATGTAGATTATTCATTTTTTTGATGCTCTTTAGCATTTGGTATGCTTTTAGGATGGCTGGTACTGGTTGTTTCTTTCTATGTGTAGTGCCTCTTTCAGGAGCTCTTGTAAAGCAGGCCTAGTGGTGACAAAATCTCTGAGTACTTGCTTGTTCGCGAAGGATTTTATTTTTTCTTCACTTATGAAGCTCAGTTTGGCTGGATATGAAATTCTGGGTTGAAAGTTCTTTTCTATACGGATGTTGAATATTGGCTCCCACTCTTCTTGCTTGTAGAATCTCTGCTGAGAGATCTGCTGTGAGTCTGATGGGATTCCTTTTGTTGGTGAGCCGACCTATCTCTCTGGCTGCCATTAGTATTTTCTCTTTCATTTCAACCGTGGTGAATCTGACGATTATGTGCCTTGGGTTGCTCTTCTTGTGGAGTATCTCTGCGGTGTGATCTGTATTTCCTGGAGTTGAGTATTGACCTGTCTTGCTAGGTTGGGGAAATTTTTCTGGATAATATGCTGAAGAGTGTTTTCCAGTTTGGATTCATTCTCTTCATCACATTCTGGTACACCTATCAAACGTAGGTTGGGTCTCTTCACATAGTCCCACATTTCTTGGAGATTTTGTTCATTCATTTTTGCGCTTTTTTCTTTGATCTTTGTTTCTCGTTTTATTTCATTGAGTTGATCTTCAACTTCTGATATTCTTTCTTCTGCTTGGTCAATTCGGCTGTTGAAACTTGTGCATGCTTCACGAGGTGCTCATGTTGTGTTTTTCAGCTCCTTCGATTCATTCATATTCCTCTCGAGGTTTTCCATTCTTGTTATCATTTCCTCGAATCTTTTTTCAAATCTTTTTTCAAAGTTCTCAGTTTATTTCCTCTAATTTAGAACATGTTCTTTTAGCTCACTGAAATTTCTCATTATCCACTTTCTGAAGTCTGATTCCGTCATTTTGTCACACTCATTCTTTGTCCAGCTGTTTCCTTGCTGGTCAGGAGTTTTGCTTCTTTGTTGGAGGTGAAGTATTTTGGTTTGTGGTGTTTTCTTCCTTTTTGCACTCGTTTCTTCCTATCTTTATGGATTTATCCACCTGTCCTCTTAGTAGTTGCTGATTTTTCAATTGGATCTCTGTGTTTACATTCAGATTGTTGATGATAGGTATTTCTGTTACTTAGTTTTCTTTCTACTGGTCTAGCCCCTCTGCTGTTCGAGTGCTGAAGTCCACTCCAGGCCCTGGTTGTCTGGGGTATACCTGTAGCAGCTGTGAAACAGTGATGGATGCTACCAGTTTCTTCTTCTGCTCTCTTTGTTTCAAAATGATGCCCTCCAAATATCAGTCTGATTAGTCCTTTTTTGGGGTAATGAATCTTTGCATATACACGGGTCAGGGAGCTGCTTGAGGAGACGTTCTGTGCTTTATAGGAGCTCCTGTGCTGAGTTGTGAGCTCCGTTGTTCATTCAGCATTTTTGGGAAAACGTGTTTATGTCTGCTGCAACAGAACTCATAAAACACTCCCCATTTTTCCCCTTTAGATGCTCTGTCTCAGGGAGTTGGTTTTCTTTAATGAGTATCTGTTGCACTGTCCTGCCCAGCGAGGAGGCAGACTATTCACTGTTTTTTTTCTGGGGCTCTGCCCTGCTAGTGCAGGTCCACCCTCTTGCTGTGGGGCTCCATTCTGCTGTGGCTTGCTCTGCCCTGCTGTGGCTTTCTCCGCCCTGCTGGCAGAGTCTGTCTGTTATGGCCGGTTGCCTCATCAACAGCAGGCTGCGTCAGCCCTGGGCTGTACTTCAGTAGGGGGGGGATTGTGTCAGGAGTGGTGGATGCTCTGCCCCCACAGGGCTACACCGTCTCAGATGCCAGCAACAAAACTCTCAGCACTGAGCGTCTACAATCGCTGTCCTGCTTGTCCCCGTCAGGGTGGAACCAGCCGAGCCCTATCACCCAGCTCCCTGCCTCAGAGTCCGTCCTTTCTCTCTCTCTCTTTCTCTCCCCAAGCTGAACAGTTGACTCTCTCACTGGCGCCCCAGTAGCCTGCTGATAGGGCACTGGGATTTCAGCAATCTCCCGTGCCGCTGCCCACTGCACCAGCTCAGATCACGATTCCCAGGAATCTTTTGGTCTGGCTCATTGTCCAAGTCCCATTCAATCAGATGGACATGCCAATCTGCCCTTCCAAATCTCAGATTGCCGGTTTATCAGGGCACCCGGACCAGTGAGTTTGTGCCTGGTGCCACTGCACTGCGGAAATAGCCAAAGCGGCCGTGTGAGCCGGCTGTGCTAGCGTCCCATGTCTCTCCCACACCTGGGACTTTCAACGTTCTGTGGGCAAAACAGATCTGTCCGAGAATGTGGCTAGGACTCACCCTGTGCGCCTTCACTGAGAGCTGCAATACGGAGTCGCCTCTACGACGCCATCTTTGGGAGACTCCAACAACCACTTTTAAGAAACATATATATATCTGGAAACTACTCAGGATTCTGTTATATATAGCCACTTATTCAGAGACTTACTAAAGAATGCACACTTGGGGAATAGTGTGGAGAATATTTGATATGACCGTTCACCCAGTGGCTCAGTGGAAAATGAAGAACTGAAAAATAATCAAGAGGAGAGAGTCCGAAGTCTATTGTATGTGGTCAATCTTTCAGAAACTCACTAAAGACTACACACTTTGGAAATAGTCAGAGTCCAGGTCATATGGCCACTCAGTCACTGCATTACTGAATAATGCACAACGGGGCAATAGTAAGGAGTCTATTTCATGTTGCCTGGCATTCAGAGATTAAGTGCATAATAAGTTGCTGTGGAGTGGTCAGAACACTATTTATGGTATTCCAAATTAAGCAGCTCTGTGAATAATACACACATGTGTGATAGTCTGGAGACTGATATGGACACTCATACAGAACCTCTTCAAATACTAAACATGTGTGGAATAGTCACTAGTGTATTTCATATGGTGATTTGTTTGGATAGTCAAAAAATAACTCACACCTGTGGAGTAAAATAGGGTCTAATTCATGAGGCCACCCTTTCAGTGTTTCACAGAATAACATGTATACCTGATAAGTCAGGAATATCTTTTACAGGGCCACTCGTTCAGGGCCACTGTGAATAAAACTTTCCTTAGAAAGAGTCAAGGGTCTACTTCAAATAGCTACACATTCAGAGTCTCTGTAGGTAATGCACACCTGGGCAATATATCAGAGTCTCTTTTGTATGCCCACGTAGTCAGAGTCTCATTCAATAATACACAACTGAAGAAGAGTAAAGAGTCTACTTCATGTATCCACTTATTTAGAGCCTCAGTGAATAATGCATACCGGGATAATAGTCGAGCATTTTTTATATTGTTTCTAATTCTGTGCCTCCCCTAATGATACACACCTAGGGAATCCTCAGGATTCTATTTCATACTACCACTCATTTAGAACCTTATTGAACAATTCACAATGGAGCAATAGTCAGGTGTCTATTTTATGTGGCCTCTCATTCAAAGTTTCAGTGAATAATGGACTTCTATGGAGTAATCAGGACGCTGTTTAAGATAGCCACGAATTAAGTGCCGTCCTGAATGATAAACACCTGGGTGATAGGACTTTATTTTACATAAACTCTAATTCTGGGTATCACTGAATAATACACACCTGCGGGAGCCTAAGGAGTCTCTTTTGTATGGACACTCATAGGAAACCTGTTTGATTAATGCACACATGGAGAATAATGAGGAGTCTATTTCATACAGCTCCTCATTCAGACAAATAGTGAATAACGCATATGCGGAGTAATTCAACATCTGTTTCATATGACCCCTCTTTCACAGCCTCACTGAATATTACACACTTGTCAAATAGCCGGGAGTCTACCTTTATGGCCACACATTCGAAGACTCAGAATAATGCACACCTGCGGAGTAGTCAGAAGTCTCTTTCCTATGGCCCCTCATTGAGAGCCTCACTAAATGTACACACCTGGAGAAACAGTCAGGATTTACTTTTATCGCCTTATTCAGAGCCTCACTAAATAATGCACACCTGTGGAATAGTCAGGAGACTTTTTCATGTGGCCTCTCAGTCGGAGTGTCAATAAATAATGTGGTGTAGTCAGGAGTCTATTTCATGTAGACACGTATTCAGAGCCTCAGCGAATAAGGCAGACACTTTCTACAGTAAAAAATCTAATTAATAGGGCCACCTCTTCTGAGCCTCACTGCATAATACACACCTGGAAAATAATTTGGAGTCTATTTTCAATGGACATTCATTCCAATCCTCGGTGAATATTGCACACCTGTTTAATAGCCAGGAGTCTATTTCATTTGGAAACTCATTCATAGCTGCTCTGTGTAATACACACGTGTGGATTAGCCAGGATTCCATTTCATATGGCCACTGACCTGTACCCTCAGAAATTAATGTTCAAATATAAAGCACCCAGCTGTCTATTTCTTATAGCCACTCAGTCAGAGATTCACTGAATAATACAAATATTTTAGATAGACAGAATACTGTTTCATATGTTCATACAAGAAGAGCCTCACTAACGAACGCACACCTGGGCAAGTGTTAGGAGTCTGCTTTATATAGACTCTCATTTACAGCCTCAGCAAATAATGCACATGTGTGGAATAGAAACTAGTCTATTTTACATGGCTGCAATATCAGAGTTTTAGTGAGTAATACACAACTTTGAATAGACACTAGTCTATTCCATATGCCCAAATCTTCAGAGTGAGAGTCAATCATACACACCTGTGGAGTAGTCTGGAAATAATTTCATATGGTCAAAGTTTCAGAGCCTCGGAGAATAATACACATCTGGGGAATACTCAGGACGCTAATATATATGGCATCTATTTAAGAGATTCATTGAATAAGAAACAACTGTATTGTAGTCAGAATTCTATTTAGTATAGCCACATATTGAGTGGTTAACTGAATGACATACACTATATGGAAAGTCAGGATTCTATTTCGTATAGCCACTCCTTTAGAGCCAAATGTAAAAACGCAGGCCTGAGGACTATTCAAAAGTGTCTATTTTATGGCTACTCATTCCTAGCCTCAGAAGAATAATACAGACCTATGGAAAAGACGGGAGCTTATTTCACATGGCCACTTATTTATAACTGCTTTGAATAATCAAATATATATCTGGAAACTACTCAGGATTCTGTTATATATAGCCACTTATTCAGAGACTCACTATAGAATGTACACCTGGGGAATCGTCTAGAGACTCTTTGACATGACAGTTCACCCATTGACTAGGTGGAAAATGGAGAACTAAGAAATAGTCAAGAGGAGAGAGTCAGGAGTCTATTTAATGTGGCCTATCGTTCAGAAACTCACTAAAGACTACACACTTTAAGAATAGTCAGAGTCCATGGCATATGGCTAGTCAATCACAGCATTACCGAATAATGCACAATGGGGCAATAGTAAGGAGTCTATTTCATGTGGCCTCGTATTCAGAGCTTAAGTGGGTAATAAGCTACTGTGGAGTAGTCAGAACCCTATTTATGGTATACCAAAAATAAGCAGCTCCTTTAATAATACACACATGTGTGATAGTCAGGAGACTGTTTGATATGGACACTCATACAGAACCTCTTCAAATACTAAACATGTGTGAAATAGTCACTGCTCTATTTCATATGGTGATTCATTTGGAGAGTAAAAAAATAATTCACACCTGTGGAGTAAAATGCGGTCTATTTCATAAGGCCACTCATTCAGTGTTTCAGAGAATAACATTTATATCTTATAAGTAAGGAATCTCTTTCACATTGCCACTCGTTCAGGGTCACTTTGAATAAATCTTTCCTTAGAAATAGTCAAGGGTCAACTTCAAATGTCTACACATTCAGAGTCTCTGTAGGTAATGCACACCTGGGCAATACATCAGAGTCTCTTTTCTATGCCCACACAGTCAAAGTCTCATTCAATAATACACATCTGGAAAAGAGTTAAGAGTCTACTTCATGTATCCACTCATTTAGAGTTTCAGTGAATAATGCACACCAGGAGAATAGTCGAGAATTTTTTATATTGCCACTCATTCTGTGCCTCCCTTAATGATACACACCTTGGGAATCCTCAGGATTCTATTTTATATTATCACTCATCTAGAACCTAATTGAATAATTAACGATGGAGCAATAGTCAGGTGTCAATATTATATAGCCTCTCATTCAAAGTTTCAGTGAATAATGAACTTCTATGGAGTAATCAGTACTGTCTTTAAGATACTGACGAATTAAATGCCTTCCTGAATGATACAAACCTGGGTGATAGTAAAAACTTTATTTTACATGAACTCTAATTCTGGGTATTGCTGAGTAATACACACCTGGTGGAGTGTAAGAAGACTCTTTTTGTATGGAGACTCATACAGAACCTGTTTGAATAATGCACACATGGAGAATAATGAGGAGTCTATTTCATAAGGTTCCTCATTCAGACAAATAGTGAATAATGCACATGTGGAGTAATTAGATGTCTGTTTCATATGACCCCTCTTACACAGCCTCAATGAATATTACACACGTGTCATACAGTCTGGAGTCTATTTTTATGGCCACTGATTCGAAGAATCACCGAATAATGCACACCTGCGGAATAGTCAGATGTCTCTTTCCTATGGCCCCTCATTGAGAGCCTCACTAATGGTACACACCTGGGAAAATAGTTAGAATTTAGTTTTTCACCTCATTCAGAGTCTCACTAAATACTGCACACGTGTGGAATAGTTATGAGACTTTTTCAGGTGGCCCCTCATTTGGACTGTCACTAAATAATGTGGTGTAGTCAGGACTCTATTTCATGTAGTCACATATTGAGAGCTGCAGTGAATAAGGCAGACCCTTTCTATAGTAAGGAATCTATTTAATATGGCCGAATCTTCTGAGCCTCAGTGAATAATACACACCTGGAGAATAATTTGGTGTCTATTTTCGATGCACATTCATCCAGATCCTCTTTTAATAATGCACACCTGTGGAATAGTCAGGAGTCTATTTCATTTGGACACTCATTCATAGCCTCTGTGTATAATATGAATGTGTAAATTAGTCAGGATTACATTTTAGATGGCTACTGACTCTTAACCTCAGTGAATAATGTACAAATGTAAAGTACCCAGCTGTCTGTTTCATATAGCCACTCATTCAGGCATTCACTGAATAATACAAATATTTCAGATAGGCAAAATCCTGTTTCATATGGTCACACAAGAAGAACCCTACTGAGTTATTCACAACTGGGGAAGTGATAAATGTCTACTTTATATAGCCTCTCATTTAAGGCCTCAGCGAATAATGCACATGTGTGGAATAGACACAAATGTATATTTTATGTCTGCAAAATCAAAGCTTGAGTGAGTAATACACAACTTTGAATAGACACATGTCTCTTCCATATTTCCAAATATTCAGAGTCAGAGTCAATAATACACACCTGTGGACTAGTCAGGAAACAATGTCATTTGGCCGACGTTTCAGAGCCTCAGTTAATAATACCTACCTGGGGAAGACTCAGGACGCTATTACATATGACATGTATTTCAGAGCTTCATTGCATAAGAAACACCTGTATTGTAGTGAGAATTCTATTTCGTATAGCCACATATTCAAAACTTGATTGAATAACATTCATCTTGGCCAAAGTCAGGATTCTATTTCGTATAGCCACTCATTTAGAGCCGAATGAAATAACGCACACCTGAGGAGTATTCAGGAGTCTCTATATTATGGCTACTCATTCAGAGCCTCACAAGGTTAATACAGACCTCTGGAAAAGACAGGAGTTTATTTTACATGGCCTCTCATTTAGAACCGCTTTGAAGAATTATATATATCTGGAAACGGCTCAGGATTCTGTTATATATAGCCACTTATTGAGAGACTCACTAAAGAATGAACACTTGCTGCATAGTGTGGAGACTATTTGATATGACCGTTCACCCAGTGACTCAGTGGAAAATGCAGAACTGAGAAGCAGTCAAGAGGATAGATTCAGGCATCTATTTTATGTGGTCACTCGTTCAGAAACTCACTAAAGACTACACACCTTGGGAATTGTCAGAGTCGAGGTCCTATGGCCAATCAATCACAGCATTACTGAATAATGCACAGTGGGGCAATAGTAAGGAGTCTATTTCATGTGGCTTCGCATTCAGAACTTAAGTGTGTAATAAGCAGCTGTAAAGTAGTCAAGACCCTATTTAAGGTATATCCAAGTTAAGCAGCTCCGTGAATAATACACTCATGTGTGATAGTCAGGAGACTATTTGATATGGACACTCATACAAACCTCTTCAGAAACTAAACAGATGTGGAATAGTCACTAGTGTATTTCATATGGAGATTCGTTTGGAGAGTCAAAAATTAACGCACACCTGTGGAGTAAAATGGGGTCTATTTCATAAGGCCACTTTTCAGTTTTTCAGTGAATAACATGTATATCTGAAAAGTCAGGAAACTCTTTCACATGGGCATTCGTTCAGGACCACTGTGAATAAAACTTTCCTTAAAAATACTCAAGGATCTACTTCAAATGTCTACACATTCAGAGTCTCTTGAAGTAATGCACACGTGGGCAATACATCAGAGTCTCTTTTGTATGCCACATACTCAGAGTCTCTTTCAATAATACACACCTGGGGAAGAGTTAAGAGTCTACTTCTTGTATCCACTCATTTAGAGCCTCAGTGAGTAATGCACACCAGAATAATAGTCAAGCATTTTTTATATGGCAACCCATTCTGTGCCTCCCTGAATAATACACACCTAGGGAATCCTCAGGATTCTACTTCATACTACCACTCATTTAGAACCTTATTGAATAATTCAAAATGGAGCAATAGTCAGGTGTCTATTTTATATGGCCTCTCATTCAAACTTTCAGTGAATAATGGACTACTATGGAGTAATCAGGACGCTGTTTAAGATAGCCACAAATTAAGTGCCTACCTGAATGATACACACCAGGCTGATAGTCAGGAATTTATTTTACATGAACTCTTATTCTGGGTTTTGCTGAGTAATACACACCTGGGGGAGTGTAAGGAGTCTCTTGTGTACGGACACTCATACAGAACCTGTTTGAATAATGCATACATGGAGAATAATGAGGAGTCTATTTCATAAGGCTCTTCATTCAGACAAATAGTGAATAAGGCACATGTGGATTAATTAGACATCTGTTTCAGATGACCCCACTTTCACAGCCTCACTGAATATTTCCCACTTGTCATATAGTCTGGAGTCTATTTCTTATGGCCACTTATTCGAAGAATCACGGAATAATGCACACCTGTGGAATAGCCAGAAGTCTCTTTTCTATGGCCCCTCATTGAGAGCCTCATTAATGGTACATACTTGGGGAAATAATCAGGATTGACTTTTATTGCCTCATTCAAAGTGTCACTAATTATTGCACACCTGTAGAATAGTCAGGAGACTTTTTCACGTGGCCTCTCATTTGGAATGTCACTAAAAAATGTGGTGTAGTCAGGAGTCTATTTCATGTAGACACATATTCGGAGCCACAGTGAATAAGGCAGACCGTTTCTATAGTTAGGAATCTCATTTATATGGCCACATCATCTGAGCGTCACTGAAAAATACACACATGGATAATAATTTGGAGTCTATTTTCAATGGACATTCATTCAGTTCCTCTTTTAATAATGCACACCTCTAGAATAGCCAGGAGTCTATTTCATTTGGACACTCTTTTTTCTTTTCTTTTTTTTTATATTTAATTTAATTTAATTTATTTATTTATTTATTTGTTTGTTTATTTATTTAATTTTTATTGCATTATAGGTTTTTTGGGGGTACGTGTGCAGAACGTGCAAGATAGTTGCATAGGTACACTCATTTATAGCCTCTGTATATAATATGCATGTATGAATTAGTCAGGATTCCATTTCAGATGGCTACTGACTCTTAACCTCAGTGAATAATCTACAAATATAAAGTACCCAGCTCTCTATTTCATATGGCCATTTATTCAGATATTCACTGAATAATACAAATATTTAAGATAGACAAAATCCTATTTCATATGGTCACACAAGACAAACCCTACTGAGTTATGCACAACTGGGGAAGCGTTAAGAGTCTACTTTATATAGCCTCTCATTTATGGCCTCAGCAAATAATGCACAGGTGTGGAAAGACACTAGTCTATTTTATATGTCCGCAAAATCAAAGCTTGAGTGAGTAATACACAACATTGAATAGACACTAGTCTCTTCCATATTTCCAAATATTCAGAGTCAGAGTCAATAATACACAGCTGTGGGAAATTGAAAGAAAGATGACGTCATAGAGGCGACTCAGGATTGCAGCTCTCAGTGAAGGCGCAGAGGGTGAGTTTTATCCGCATTCTCGGAACAGACCTTTTTTGCCCACAGAACTTTGAAAGTCCCAGGTGTGGGAGAGACATGGGACGCTAGCGCAGCCGGCTCACGGAGCCATTTTGGCCGGGCCGATGCCACAGCACAGGGTCACCCAGCACAAAACTCACTGGTCTGGGTGCTCTGTTAAACTGGCAATCTGAGATTTGGAAGGGCAGATTGGCATGTCCATCTGATTGAATGAGACTTAGACAATGAGCCAGACCAGGAGATTCCTGGAAAACGTGATCTGAGTTAGTGCAGTGGGCAGCAGCCCGGGAGATCGCACGGATCCCAGTGCCCTATCAGCAGGCTACTGGGGCGCCAGTGAGAGTTGACCATTCACCTTGGGGAGAGGAAGAGAGAGAGAGAGAGAGGACGGACTCTGAGGTAGCGAGCTGGGTGACTGGGCTCGGTGGGTCCCACCATCACAGGGACAAGCAGGGCGACGATTGGAGGTGCTGGGGCTTAGAGTTTTGCTGTCGGCACCTTAGATGGTGCAGCCAGGTGGGGGAGGGGCATCTGCCACTATGAATGCAATCCACCCCTGCTGAAGTTCCGCCCAGGCCTGACGCAGCCTGCCATTGCTGAGGCAACCTGACATAACAGAGAGACTCAACCAAGAGAGTGGAGGGCATTACAGCCAAACGGAACTCATGGGAGCAGGGCAGACCCACGCTAGCAGGTTGGAGCCCCAGCAGGCAAATACTGAATAGACTGCCTCCTAGCTGGGAAGGAGAGTGCAACAGATACTCATAAAGAAAGCCCCAACTCCCTGAGACAGAGCATCTAAGGGGGAAAAAAAGAAGGGAGTGTATAAGTTCTGTTGGAGCAGACATAGACACATCCTCCCAACATCCCTGAATGAACAACGGAGCTCACAGCTCAGCACTGGAGCTCCTATAAAGCACAGACCGTCTCCTCAAGCAGCTCCCTGACCACTGTAAATCCAAAGAGTCACCCCAAAAAAGGACTAATCAGACTGACATTTGGCGGGCATCATTCTGGAACAAAGATAGCAGAAGAAGAAACTGGTAGCATCCCTCACTGTTCCGCAGCTGGTACAGGTGTACCCCAGACAAGAAAGGCCTGGAGTGGACCTCAGAACTTGTACAGCAGAGGGGCTAGACAATTAGAAGGAAAACTAGGTAACAGAAATACTTCAACATCAACAACCTGGGCATCCACTCAGAAACCCAATTGAAAAATCAGCCACTACTAAGACGACAGGTGGATAAATCCATAAAGATGGGAAGAAACCAGCGCAAAAAGAGGAAAACACCCGAAACCAAAACACCTCACCTCCGACAAAGGAACAAAACTCATCACCAGCAAGGGAACAAAGCTGGATGGAGAATGAGTGTGACAAAATGATGGAATCAGACTTCAGAAAGTGGATAATGAGAAACTTCAGTGAGCTAAAAGAACATGTTCCAAATCAGTGCAAAGAAACTAAGAACCTTGAAAAAAGATTTGAAAAAAGATTGGAGGAAATGATAACAAGAATGGACAACTTAGGGAGGAATATAAATGAATTGAAGAAGCTGAAAAACACAACACGAGAACTTCGTGAAGCATGCACAAGTTTCAACGCTGAATTGACCAAGCAGAAGAAAATATCAGAAGTCAAAGATCAACTCAATGAAATAAAACGAGAAACCAAGATTTTAAAAAAATGCGCAAAAAGGAATGAACAAAATCTCCAAGAAATGTGGGAATATGTGAAGAGACCCAATCTACGTTTGATATGTGTACCAGAATGTGATGAAGAGAATGAATCCAAGCTGGAAAACACTCTTCAGCATATTATCCAGGAAAATTTCCCCAACCCAGCAAGACAGGTCAATACTCAACTCCAGGAAATACAGAGAACACCACAAAAATACTCCGCAAGAAGAGCAACCCCAAGGCACATAATCATCAGATTCACCAGGGTTGAAATGAAGGAGAAAATACTAAGGGCAGCCAGAGAGAAAGGTCGGGTCACCCACAAAGGGAAGCCCATCAGACTCACAGCAGATCTCTCCGCAGAGACTTTACAAGCCAGAAGAGAGTGGGGGCCAATATTCAACATCCTTAAAGAAAAGAACTTTCAACCCAGAATTTCATATCCAGCCAAACAGAGCTTCATAAGTAAAGATAAAATAAAATCCTTCAGGAACAAGCAAGTACTCAGAGATTTTGTCACCATTAGGCCTGCTTTACAAGAGCTCCTGAAAGAGGCACTACACATAGAAAGAAACAACCAGTACCAGCCATCCTAAAAGCATAGCAAATGCTAAAGAGCATCAACACAATGAAGAATCTAAATGAACCAATGGGCAAAACAGCCAGCTATCATCAAAATGGCAGTATCAAATTCACACATAACAATATTAACCCTAAATGTAAATGGGCTAAATGCACCAATCAAAAGACACAGACTGGCAAATTGGATGAAAAACCAAAACCCATCGGTGTATTGTATCCAGGAAACCCACCTCACACACAAGGATAGACAAAGGCTCAAAGTCAAGGGATGGAGAAAGATTTACCAAGCCAGTGGAGAGCAAAAAAAAGGAGGAGTTGCAATTCTCGTCTCTGATAAACGTTAAAGCAACAAAGATGAAAAGAAACAAAGAAGGTCATTACATAATGGTAAAAGGATCGATACAACAAGAAGAGATAATGATTCTAAATATATATGGACCCAATGTAGGAGCACCCAGATATATAAAACAAGTTATTAATGACTAACAAAGAGACTTAGACTCCCACACAATAATAGTGGGAGACTTTAACACTCCACTGTCAATAGCAGACAGATCAACCAGACAGAAAATTAACAAGGATATCCAGGACTTGAACTCAGACCTGGAACAAGCAAACCTGATAGACATTTACAGAACTCTCCACCCCAAATCCACAGAATATACATTCTTCTCAGCACCACATCACACCTACTCCAAAATTGACCACATAATTGGAAGTAAAGCACTCCTCAGCAAATGCAAAACAACTGAAATCATAACAAACAGTCTCTCAGACCAAGTGCAATCAAGTTGGAACTCAGAATTCAGACAATAACTCAGAACTGCACAGCTTCATGGAAAGTGAACAACCGGCTCTTGAATGTTGATTGGATACACAATGAAATGAAGGCAGAAATAAAGAAGTTCTTCGAAACCAAAGAGAACGAAGACAAAACGTACCAGAATCTCTGGGACACATTTAAAGCAGTCTGTAGAGGAAAATATATAGCAATAAGTGCACACATGAGAAGAGTGGAGAGATCCAAAATGGACACCCTATCATCAAAATTGAAAGAGCTAGAGGAGCAAGATCAAAACAGCACAAAACCTAGCTGAAGACAAGAAATAACTAAGATCAGAGCAGAACTGAAGAAGAGAGAGACATAAAAATCCCTTCAAAAAATCAATAAATCCAAAAGCTAGTTTTTCGAAAAGATCAACAATATAGACAGACCACTAGCCAGACTGATAAAAAAAAAAGAGAGAGAACAACCAAATAGATGCAATAAAAACAATAAATAGGAAATCACCACAGATTTCACAGAAAATCAAACCATCATCAGAGAATACTAAAAACAACTCTATGCACATAAACTAGTAAGCCAGGAAGAAATGGATAAATTCCTGGACACCTGTGTCCTCCCAAGCCTAAACCAGGAAGAAGTCGAAACTATGAATAGACCAATAACAAGGTGTGAAGTTGAGGCAGCAATTAAGAGCCTACCACACAAAAAAAAGCACAGGTCCAGAAGGGTTCACAGCCGAATTCTACCAGACACACAAAGTGGATCTGGTACCATTCCTTCTGAAACTATTCCAAATAATTCAAAAAGAGGGAACGCTTCTCAAATCATCTTATGAGACCAACATTATCCTGATACCAAAACCTAGCAGAGACTCAACAAGAAAAGAAAACTTCAGGCCAATATCTATGATGAATATAGATGCAAAAATCTTCCATAAAATACTGCAAACCGATTGCAACAGCACATTAAAAAACTTATCCATCATAATCAAGTAGGATTCATCCCAGGGATGCAAGGCTGGTTCAATATACGCAAGTCTATAAATGTAATTCACCAAATAAACAGAAGCAAAAACAAAAATCACATAATTATCTCAATTGATGCAGAGAAGGCATCTGACCAAATTCAACAGCCCTTTATGCTAAAAACCCTCAACAAACTTGGTATGAATGGAACATATCGCAAAGTAATAAAAGCTATTTACGACAAACCAACAGCCATTATCATACTGAATGGGCAAAAACTGGAAGCATTCCCTTTGAAATCCGGCACTAGACAAGGATGCCCTCTCTCGCCACTCCTATTCAACATAGTACTGAAAGTTCTAGCCAGAGCAATCAGGCAAGAAAAAGAAATAAAGGGAGGAGGGAGGCAAGATGGCGTCGTAGAGGTGACTCAGGATTGCAGCTCTCGGTGAAGGCGCAGAGGGTGAGTCCTAGCCGCATTCTCGGATGTTCCTTTTATGCCCACAGAGCGTTGAAAGTCCCAGGTGTGGGAGAGACACGGGACGCTAGCAGCCGGCTAACGCAACCAGCTCCCGCCGCCTCTTCGGCCGGCGCCGCAGCGGGACCCGGCGCGGAACTCACTGGTCTGGGTGCCCTGTTAAACCGGCAATCTGAGATTTGCAAGGGCAGATTGGCATGTCCATCTGATTGAACAGGACTTGGACAATGAGCCAGACCAGGAGTTTCCTGGGAAGCGTGATCTGAGCCGGGGTAGTGGGCAGCGGCACGGGAGATCGCACGGATCCCAGTGCCCTATCGGCAGGCTCCTGGGGCGCCAGTGAGAGAGTCGACCTTTCAGCTTGGGGAGAGGAAGAGAGAGAGAGAGAGAGGACGGACTCTGAGGCAGGGAGCAGGGTGATCGGGCTCGGCGGGTCCCACGCTCACGGGGACAAGCAGGGCGGCGACTGGAGGCGCTTGGGGCTGAGAGTTTTGTTGCCGGCATTTAGGACGGTGCAGCCCGGTCAGGGAGGGGCGTCCACCATTCCTGACAAAGTGCACCCCCACTTAAGTACCGCCCAGGACTGACGCAGCCTGCCGTTGCCGAGGCAACCTGCCATAACAGAGAGAGTCCGCCGGGCCGCAACAGGGCGGACCCGCCTTAGGAGGTCAGAGCCCCGGCAGGCAAATAGTGAATAGACTCCCACCTAGTGGGGCAGGACAGTGCAACAGATACTCATAAAGAAAGCCCCAACTCCCTGAGACAGAGCATCTAAGGGTGGAAAAAAAAAAAAAAAAGAGTGGTGTTTTATGAGTTCTATTGCAGCAGACATAACCTCCCAACAACCCTGAATGAACAACGGAGCTCACAGCTCAGCACTGGAGCTCCTATAAAGCACAGACTGTCTCCTCAAGCAGCTCCCTGTCCTCTGTATATCCAAGGAGTCACCCCAGAAAAGGACTAATCAGACTGACATTTGGCTGGCATCATTCTGGAACAAGGGCAGCAGAAAAAGAAACTGATATCATCCCTCACTGTTCTGCAGCTGCTGCAGGTATACCCCAGACAAGCAGGGCCTGGAGTGGACCTCAGCACTCATACAGCAGAGAGGATAGATCATTAGAGGGAAAACTAAGTAACAGAAATACTTCATCATCAACAATCTCAGTGTCCACACAGAGACCCAATTGAAAAATCAGCCACTACTAAGACAACAGGCGGATAAATCCATAAAGATGGGAAGAAACCAGCGCAAAAAGGAGGAAAGCACCCGAAACCAAAACACCTCACCTCCAAAAAAGGACCAAAACTCCTCACCAGCAAGGGAACAAAGCTGGACAGAGAATGAATGTGACGAAATGACGGAATCAGACTTCAGAAAGTGGATAATGAGAAACTTCAGTGAGCTAAAGGAACATGTTCTAAACCAGTGCAAAGAAACTAAGAACCTTGAAAAAAGATTTGAAAAAAGATTCGAGGAATTGATAACGAGAATGGACAACTTAGAGAGGAATATGAACGAATTGAAGGAGCTGAAAAACTCAACACGAGAACTTCGCGAAGCATGCACAAGTATCAACAGCCGAATTGACCAAGCAGAAGAAAGAATATCAGAAGTTGAAGATCAACTCAATGAAATAAAACAAGAAACCAAGATTAAAGAAAAAAGCACAAAAAGGAATGAACAAAATCTCCAAGAAATGTGGGACTATGTGAAGAGACCCAACCTACGTTTGATAGGTGTACCAGAATGTGACGAAGAGAATGAATCCAAGCTGGAAAACACCCTTCAGGATATTATCCAGGAAAATTTCCCCAACCTAGCAAGACAGGTCAATACTCAACTCCAGGAAATACAGAGAACACCACAAAGATACTCTGCAAGAAGAGCAACCACAAGGCACATAATCGTCAGATTCACCAGGGTTGAAACGAAGGAGAAAATACTAAGGGCAGCCAGAGAGAAAGGTCGGGTCACCCACAAAGGGAAGCCCATCAGACTCACAGCAGATCTCTCGGCAGAGACTCTACAAGCCAGAAGAGAGTGGGGGCCAATATTCAACATCCTTAAAGAAAAGAGCTTTCAACCCAGAATTTCATATCCAGCGAAACTGAGCTTCATAAGTGAAGGAAAAATAAAATCCTTCACGAACAAGCAAGTACTCAGAGATTTTGTCACCACTAGGCCTGCTTTACAAGAGCTCCTGAAAGAGGCACTACACATAGAAAGAAACAACCAGTTCCAGCCATCCTAAAAGCATACCAAATGCTAAAGACCATCAACAAAATGAAGAATGTACATGAACCAATGGGCAAAACAGCCAGCTAGCATCAAAATGGCAGTATCAAATTCACACATAACAATATTAACCCTGAATGTAAATGGGCTAAATGCACCAATCAAAAGACACAGACTGGCAAATTGGATAAAAAACCAAAACCCATCGGTGTGCTGTATCCAGGAAACCCACCTCACATGCAAAGATACACAAAGGCTCAAAATAAAGGGATGGAGGAAGATTTACCAAGCAAATGGAGAGCAAAAAAAAGCAGGAGTTGCAATTCTCATCTCTGATAAAATAGACTTTAAAGTAACAAAGATCAAAAGGGACAAAGAAGGTCATTACATAATGGTAAAAGGATCGATACAACAAGAAGAGATAACGATTCTAAATATATATGGACCCAATGTAGGAGCACCCAGATATATAAGGCAAGTTCTTAATGACTTACAAAGGGACTTAGACTCCCACACAATAATAGTGGGAGACTTTAACACTCCACTGTCAATAGCAGACAGATCAACCAGACAGAAAATTAACAAGGATATCCAGGACTTGAACTCAGACCTGGAACAAGCAAACCTGATAGACATTTACAGAACTCTCCACCCCAAATCCACAGAATATACATTCTTCTCAGCACCACATCACACCTATTCCAAAATTGACCACATAATTGGAAGTAAAGCACTCCTCAGCAAATGCAAAACAACTGAAATCATAACAAACAGTCTCTCAGACCATAGTGCAATCAAGTTGGAACTCAGAATTCAGAAAATAACTCAGAACCGCACAGCTTCATGGAAACTGAACAATTGGCTCTTGAATGTTGATTGGATAAACAATGAAATGAAGGCAGAAATAAAGAAGTTCTTTGAAACCAATGAGAATGAAGACACAACGTACCAGAATCTCTGGGACACATTTAAAGCAGTCTGTAGAGGAAAATATATAGCAATAAGTGCCCACATGAGAAGAGTGGAGAGATCCAAAATTGACACCCTATCGTCAAAATTGAAAGAGCTAGAGGAGCAAGATCAAAAAAGCTCAAAACCTAGCCGAAGACAAGAAATAACTAAGATCAGAGCAGAACTGAAGGAGATAGAGACAAGAAAAACCCTTCAAAAAATCAATAAATCTAAGAGCTGGTTTTTCGAAAAGATCAACAAAATAGACAGACCACTAGCCAGACTGATAAAAAAGAAGAGAGAGAACAACCAAATAGATGCAATAAAAAACGATAAAGGGGAAATCACCACAGATTCCACAGAAATTCAAACCATCATCAGAGAATACTACAAACAACTCTATGCACATAAACCAGTAAATCAGGAAGAAATGGATAAATTCCTGGATGCCTGTGTCCTCCCAAGCCTAAACCAGGAGGAAGCCGAAACTATGAATAGACCAATAACAAGGTCTGAAGTTGAGGCAGCAATTAAGAGCCTACCACACAAAAAAAGCCCAGGTCCAGATGGGTTCACAGCCGAATTCTACCAGACACACAAAGAGGATCTGGTACCATTCCTTCTGAAACTATTCCAAATAATCCAAAAAGAGGGAACCCTTCCCAAATCATTTTATGAGACCAACATCATCCTGATACCAAAACCTGGCAGAGACTCAACAAGAAAAGAAAACTTCAGGCCAATATCCATGATGAACATAGATGCAAAAATCTTCAATAAAATACTGGCAAACCGATTGCAACAGTACATTAAAAAACTTATCCATCATGATCAAGTAGGATTTATCCCGGGGATGCAAGGCTGGTTCAACATACGCAAGTCTATAAATGTAATTCACCACATAAACAGAAGCAAAAACAAAAACCACATGATTATCTCAATTGATGCAGAGAAGGCATTTGACAAAATTCAACAGCCCTTTATGCTAAAAACCCTCAATAAACTTGGTATTGATGGAACATATCTCAAAGTAATAAAAGCTATTTATGACAAACCAACAGCCAATATCATACTTAATGGGCAAAAACTGGAAGCATTCCCTTTGAAATCTGGCACTAGACAAGGATGCCCTCTCTCACCACTTCTATTCAACATAGTACCGGAAGTTCTAGCCAGAGCAATCAGGCAAGAAAAAGAAATAAAGGGTATTCAAATAGGAAAGGTGGAAGCCAAATTGTCTCTATTTGCAGACGACATGATAGTATACCTAGAAGACCCCATCACCTCAGCCCAAAAGCTCCTGCAACTGATAAGCAACTTCAGCAAAGTCTCAGGATATAAAATCAATGTGCAAAAATCACAAGCATTCCTATACACCAATAACAGATTTAAAGAGAACCAAATCAAGAATGAACTGCCATTCACAATTGCTACAAAGAAAATAAAATACCTAGGAATACAACTCACTAGGAATGTAAGGGACCTCTTTAAGGAAAACTACAAACAACTGCTCAATGAAAT
Organism: Saguinus oedipus; assembly: GCA_031835075.1. NCBI lineage: Eukaryota > Metazoa > Chordata > Mammalia > Primates > Cebidae > Saguinus > Saguinus oedipus. The sequence continues at coordinate 33,164,884 of CM063176.1, forward strand.
AAGAGAGGACACAAACAGATGGAGAAACATTCCATGTTCGTGGTTAGGAAGAATCAATATCGTGAAAATGGCTATACTGCCCAAAGTAATTTACACAATCAATGCTATCCCCATCAAACTACCATTGAATTTCTTCACAGAACTGGAAAAAACCACCACGAATTTCATATGGAACCAAAAAAGAGCCCGCATAGCCAAGTCAATTCTAAGCAAAAAGAACACAGCGGGAGGCATCACGCTACCAGACTTCAAACTATACTACAAGGCTACAGTAATCAAAACAGCATGGTACTGGTACCAAAACAGAGATATAGACCAATGGAACAGAACAGAGGCATCGGAGGCAACACAACACATCTACAACCATATTATCTTTGATAAACCAGACAAAAACAGGCAATGGGGAAAGGATTCCCTATTTAATAAATGGTGTTGGGAAAACTGGCTAGCCATGTGCAGAAAGCAGAAATTGGACCCCTTCCTGACACCTTACACTAAAATTAACTCCAGATGGATTAAAGACTTAAACGTAAGACCCGACACCATAAAAACCCTAGAAGAAAATCTAGGCAAAACCATTCAGGACATAGGAGTAGGCAAGGACTTCATGAACAAAACTCCCAAAGCATTGGCAACAAAAGCCAAAATAGACAAATGGGACCTAATCAAACTCCACAGCTTCTGCACAGCAAAACAAACAGTCACTAGAGTGAATCGGCAACCATCAGAATGGGAAAAAATCTTTGCAGTTTACGCATCCGACAAAGGGCTGATATCCAGAATTTACAAAGAACTCAAACAGATTTACAGGAAAAAAACAAACAAGCCCATTCAAAAATGGGCAAAGGATATGAACAGAAACTTTACGAAAGCAGACATACATGAGGCCAGCAAACATATGAAAAAGTGCTCATCGTCATTGGTCATTAGAGAGATGCAAATCAAAACCACATTGAGATACCATCTCACACCAGTTAGAATGGCGATCATTAAAAAATCTGGAGACAGCAGATGCTGGAGAGGATGTGGAGAAATAGGAACACTCTTACACTGTTGGTGGGAGTGTAAATTAGTTCAACCATTGTGGAAGACAGTGTGGCGATTCCTCAGGGACCTAGAAATAGAAATTCCATTTGACCCAGCAATCCCATTACTGGGTATCTATCCAAAGGATTATAAATCGTTCTACTATAAGGACACATGCACACGAATGTTCATTGCAGCACTGTTTACAATAGCAAAGACCTGGAACCAACCCAAATGCCCAACGATGATAGACTGGACTGGGAAAATGTGGCACATATACACCATGGAATATTATGCAGCAATCAAAAATGATGAGTTTGTGTCCTTTGTAGGGACATGGATGAATCTGGAGAACATCATTCTCAGCAAACTGACACAAGAACAGAAAAAGAAATACCGCATATACTCGCTCATAGGTGGGTGAGAAAAATGAGAACATGTGGACACAGAGAGGCGGTCTACTATACACTGGGGACTGTTGGGGGGAATGGGGGAGGGACAGCAGGGGGGGGCTGGGGGGGATAGCCTGGGGATGAATACCAAGTGTGGGTGAAGGGGAGGAAAGCAGCAAAGCACACTGCCATGTGTGTACCTATGCAACTATCTTGCTTGTTCTGCACATGTACCCCCAAACCTATAATGCAATAAAAAAAAAAAAAAAAAAAAAAAAAAAAAAGAAAAAGAAATAAAGGGTATTCAAATAGGAAAGGTGGAAGCCAAATTGTTTCTATTTGCAGACGACATGATAGTATTCTTAGAAGACGCCATTACCTCACCCCGAAAAATCCTGAAGCTGATAAGCAACTTCAGCAAAGTCTCAGCATATAAAATCAATGTGCAGAAATTACAAGCATTTCTATACACCAATAACAGACTTAAAGAGAACCAAATCAAAACGAACTGCCATTCACAATGGCTACAAGAAAAATAAAATACATAGAAATACAACTCAGAAGGAAGGTAAGGAACCTCTTTAAGGAAAACTACAAACCACTGTTCAACGAAATAAGAGAGGACACAAACAGATGAAGAAACATTCCATGTTCGTGGTTAGGAAGAATAAGTATCATAAAAATGGCTATACTGCCCATAGTAATTTACACAGTCAACGCTATCCCCATCAAACTACCTTTGAGTTTCTTCACAGAACTGGAAAAAACCAACATGAACTTCATATGGAACCAAAGGAGAGCCCGCATAGCCAAGTCAATACTAAGCAAAAAGAACACAGCGGGAAGCATCACACTACCAGACTTCAAACTATACTACAAGGCTACAGTAATCAAAACATCATTGTACTGGTACCAAAACAGAGATATAGACCAATGGAACGGAACAGAGGCATCGGGGGCAAGACAACATATCTACAACCATATTATCTTTGATAAACCAGACAAAAACAAGCAATGGAAAAAAAAAATCCCTGTTTTATAAATGCTGTTGTGAAACATTGCTAGCCTTGTGCAGAAAGCAGAGACTGGGCCCCTTCCTGACACCTTACACTAAAATTAACTCCAGATGGATTAAAGACTTAAACATAAACCTGGCACCATAAAAACGCTAGAAGAAAATCTAGGCAAAACCATTCAGGACATTGGAGTAGGAAAAGACTTCATGACCAAAACATCAAAAGCATTGGAAACAAAAACCAAAATAGACAATGGGACCTAATTAAACTCCACAGCTTCTGCACAGCAAAAGAAACAGTCACTAGAGTGAATCGGCAACCATCAGAATGGAAAAAATCTTTGCAGTTTACACATCTGACAAAGGGCTGATATCCAGAATTTACAAAGAACTCAAACAGATTTACAGGAAAGAAACAAACAAGCCCATTCAAAAATGGCCAAAGGATATGAGCAGACACTTTACAAAAGAAGACATACATGAGGCCAACAAACACATGAAAAAATGCTCATCATCACTGGTCATTAGAGAGATGCAAATGAAAACCACATTGAGATACCATCTCACACCAGTAAGAATGGCGATCATTGAAAATCTGGATGTGGAGAAATAGGAACACTCTTTTTTTTTTTTTTTTTTTTTTTTTTTTTATTGCATTATAGGTTTGGGGGTACATGTGCAGAACGAGCAAGATAGTTGCATAGGTACACACATGGCAGTGTGCTTTGCTGCTTTCCTCCCCTTCACCCACACTTGGTATTCATCCCCAGGCTATCCCCCCCAGCCCCCCCCTGCTGTCCCTCCCCCATTCCCCCCAACAGTCCCCAGTGTATAGTAGACCGCCTCTCTGTGTCCACATGTTCTCATTTTTCTCACCCACCTATGAGCGAGTATATGCGGTATTTCTTTTTCTGTTCTTGTGTCAGTTTGCTGAGAATGATGTTCTCCAGATTCATCCATGTCCCTACAAAGGACACAAACTCATCATTTTTGATTGCTGCATAATATTCCATGGTGTATATGTGCCACATTTTCCCAGTCCAGTCTATCATCGTTGGGCATTTGGGTTGGTTCCAGGTCTTTGCTATTGTAAACAGTGCTGCAATGAACATTCGTGTGCATGTGTCCTTATAGTAGAACGATTTATAATCCTTTGGATAGATACCCAGTAATGGGATTGCTGGGTCAAATGGAATTTCTATTTCTAGGTCCCTGAGGAATCGCCACACTGTCTTCCACAATGGTTGAACTAATATACACTCCCACCAACAGTGTAAGAGTGTTCAATAGGAACACTCTTACACTGTTGGTGAAAGTGTAAGTTAGTTCAACCATTGTGGAAGACAGTGTGGTGATTACTCAAGGACCTAAAAATAGAAATTCCATTTGACCCAGCAATCCCATTACTGGGTATCTATCCAAAGGGCTATAAATCGTTCTACTATAAGAACACATGCAACGAATGTTCATTGCAGCACTGTTTACAATAGCAAAGTCCTGGAACCAACCCAAATGCCCATCGATGATAGACTGGACTGGGAAAATGTGGCAGATATACACCATGGAATATTATGCAGCAATCAAAAATGATGAGTTTGTGTCCTTTGTAAGGACATGGATGAATCTGTAGAACATCATTCTCAGCAAACTGGCAGAAGACCAGAAAAGGAAATACTGCATATTCTCACTCATAGGCGAGTGAGAAATATGAGAACACATGGACACAGGGAGGGGGTCTACTTCACACTGGGGTTTATCGGAGGGAATAGGGGAGGGACAGAGGGGGTTGCTGAAGCCGGATAACCTGGGGATAAATGCCAAGTTTGGATGAAGGGGAGGATGGCAACAAAACACACTGCCATGTGTGTACTTAGGCAACTATCTTGCATGTTCTTCACATGTACCCCAAAACCTATAATGCAATAATAATTTAACTTTTTTAAAAATAATAACACACACCTGTGGACTAGTCAGGAAACAATGTCATATTGCGACGTTTCAGAGCCACATTTAATAATACCTACCGGGGGAATACTCAGGACGCTATTACATATGGCTTGTACTTCAGAGCTTCATTGCATAAGAAACACCTGTATTGTAGTCAGAATTCTATTTTGTAGAGCCACATATTCAGAGATTGACTGAATAACATACACCTTGGCCAAAGTCAGGATTCTACTTTGTATAGCCACTCATTTAGAGCCTAATGTAATAATGCATGCCTAAGAAGTTTTCAGGAGTCTCTATTTTATGGCTACTCATTCAGAGACTCACAAGATTAATACAGACCTCTGGAAAAGACAGGAGTTTATTTCACATGGCCACTTATTTAGAACCGCTTTGGAGAATCATATATATTTGGAAACTGCTCAGGATTCTGTTATATGTAAACACTTATTCAGAGACTCACTAAAGAATGCAAACTTGGGGAATAGTCTGGAGACTCTTTGATATGGCCGTTCAACCAGTGACTCAATGGAAAATGCAGAAGTGAGAAATAGTCAAGAGGATAGATTCAGGAGTCTATTTTATGTGGTCACTCGTTCAGAAACTCACTAAAGACTACACACCTTGGGAATAGTCAGAGTCCAGGTCATATGGACACTCAATCACAGCATTACCGAATAATGCACAATGGGGTAATAGTAAGGAGTGTATTTCATGTGGCCTGGCATTCAGAGCTTAAGTGCATAATAAGCAGCTGTGAAGTAGTCAGGACCCTATTTAAGGTAGTCCCAAGTTAAGCAGCTCCGTGAATAATACACAAATGTGTGATAGACAGGAGACTATTTGATATGGACACTAATACAGAAACTCTTCAAATACTAAACATGTTTGGAGTAGTCACTAGTGTATTTCCTATGGTGATTCTATTGGAGAGTCAAAAAATAACTAACACCTGTGGAGTAAAATGTGGTCTATTTCATAAGGCCACACTTTCAGTGTTTCAGTGAGTAACATGTTTATCTGATAAGTCAGGAATCTCTTTCACATGGCCACTCGTTCATGGCCACTGTGAATAAAATTTTCCTTAGAAATAGTCAAGGGTATACGTCAAATGGCTACAAATTCAGAGACTCTGTAGGTAATGCACACCTGGGCAATACATCAGAGTCTCTTTTGTATGCCCACACAGTCAGAGTCTCATTCAATAATACACACCTGCAGAAGTGTTAAGTATCTACTTCATGTATCCACTCATTTACAGCCTCAGTGAATAATGCACACCAGGATAATAGTCAAGCATTTTCTATATGACCACTCATTCTATGCATCCCTGAATGATACACACCTAGGGAATACTCGGGATTCTATTTTATACTACCACTCATTTAGAACCCTATTGAATAACTCACAATGGGCAATAGTCAGGGGTCTATTTTATATGGACTCTCATTCAACGTTTCAGTGAATAATAAAATTCTATGGAGTAATCAGGATGCTGTTTAAGATAGCCACGAATTAAGTGCATTCCTGAATGATACACACCTGAGTGATAGTCAGGATTTTATTTTACATGAACACTAATTCTGGGTATTGCTGAGTAATACACACCTGTGGGAGTGTAAGGAGTAACTTTTGTATGGACACTCATACAGAACCTGTTTGAGTAATGCACACATGGAGAATAATGAAGAGTCTATTTCATATGGCTCCTCATTCAGACAAATATTGAATAATGCACATGTGGAGTAATTAGACGTCTGTTTCATATGACCACTCTTTCAGAGCCTCACTGAATATTACAAACTTGTCATATAGTCTGGAGTCAATTTTTTATGGCCACTCATTCAAAGAATCACGGAATAATGCAAACCCGTGGAATAGTCAGAAGTCTCTTTCATTTTGCCCCTTACTGAGAGCCTCACGAATGGTACAAACCTGGAGAAATAGTCAGGATTTAGTTTTATCGCCTCATTCAGAGTCTCACTAAATAATGCACTCCTGTGGAATAGTCAGGAGACCTTTTCAGGTGGCCTCTCATTTGGATTGTCCCTAAATAATGTGATGTAGTCAGGAGTCTATATTATGTAGACATATAATCAGGGCCGCAGTGAATAAGGCAGACCCTTATAGTAAGGAATCTAATTAATATGGCTACATCTTATGAGCCTCACTGTATAATACACAGCTGGAGAATAATTTGTAGTCTATTTTCGATGGACATTCATTCAGATCATCTTTTACTAATGCACACTTGTGGAATAGCGAGTATTCTATTTCATTTGGACACTCATTCATAGCCTCTGTGTATAATATGCATGTGTAAATTAGTCAGGATTCCATTTCAAATGGCTACTGACTCTTAACCTCAGTGAATAATGTACAAATGTCAAGTACCCAGCTGTCTATTTCATATAGCCACACATTCAGGCATTCACTGAATAATACAAATATTTAAGATAGACAAATTTCTGTTTCATATGGTCATAGAAGAAGAACCCTACTGAGTTATGCACAACTGGGGAAGTTTTAGGAGGCTACTCTATATAGCCCCTCATTTACGGCCTCAGCAAATAATGCACACATGTGGAACAGACACTAGTGTATTTTCTATGGCTGCAATATCAAAGTTGAGTGAGTAATACACAACTTTGAATAGACAATAGTCTCTTCCAGATTTAGAAATATTCAGAGTCAGAGTCAATAATACACACCTGTGGACTAGTCAGAAAAGAATGTCATGTGTCCGATGTTTCAGAGCCTCAGATAATAATACCTACCTGGGGAATACTCAGGACGCTATTACATATGGCATCTATTTCAGAGCTTCATTTCATAAGAAACACCTGTACTGTAGTTAGAATTCTATTTCATATAGCCACATATTCAGAGCTTAACTGAATAACGTACACCTTGTGGAAAATGAGGATTCTATTTTGTATAGCCACTCATTTAGAGCCGAATGTAAGAACGCACGCCTTGGAAGTATTCAGGAGTCTCTATTTTATGGCTACTCATTCAGAGCCTCACAAGATTAATACAGAACTCTGGAAAAGACAGGAGTTTATTTCACATGGCCACTTATTTAGAACCTCTTTGAATAATTATATATATCTGGAATCTACTCAGGATTGTGTTATATGTAACCACTTATTCTGAGACTCACTAAAGAATGCACACTTGGGGAATAGTGTGGAAACTATTTGATATGACCGTTCACCCAGTGACTCAGTGGAAAATGCAGAAATGAGAAATATTCAAGAGGATAGATTCAGGGCTCTATTTTATGTGGTCACTCGTTCAGAATCTCACTAAAGACTACACACCTTGGGAATGGTCAGAGTCCAGGTCATATGGACACTCAATCACAGCATTACCGAATAATGCCCATAGGGCAATAGTAAGTCTATTTCATGTGGCCTGGCATTCAGAGCTTAAGTGTGTAATAAGAAGCTGTGGAGTAGTCAGGACCCTATTATAGGTAGCCCAACTTAATCAACTCCGTGAATAATACACACATGTGAGGTAGTCATTCAACTATTTGATATGGACCCTCACACAGAACCTCTTTAAATACTAAACATATGTGGAATGGTCACTAGTGTATTTCATATGGTGATTCGTTTGGAGAGTCAAAAACTAACTCACACCTTTGGAATAAAATGGGGTCTGTTTCAAAAGGACACTCTCTCAGTGTTTCAGTGAATAACAGGTTTATCTGATAAGTCAGGAATCTCTTTCAAATGTTCACACGTTCAGGGCCACTGTGAATAAAACTTTCCTTAGAAATATTCAAGGGTGTACTTCAAATAGAAACAGCTGAGGATTCTGTTATATGTGACCACCTATTCAGAGACTCTCTAAAGGATGCACACTTAGGGAATAGTGTGGAGATATGACCGTTCACCCAGTAACTCAGTGGAAAATGCAGAATTGAGAAATAGTCAAGAGGATAGATTCAGGAGTCTATTTATCTTTTAATTTTTTAAATTGTTATTGCATTATAGGTTTGTGGTACATGTGCAGAACGTGCAAGATAGTTGCATAGGTACACACATCGCAGTTTGTTTTGTTGCCTTCCTCTCTTTCACCCACACTTGGCATTTATCCCCAGGCTATCCCTCCCTAGACCCCCACCCATCGTTCCCCCGTTTCCCCCAATAGACTGCAGTGTGTAGTAGACCACCTCCCTTTGTCCATGTGTTCTCCTTTTTCTCACCCACCTATGAGTGAGAATATGTGGTATTTCTTTTTCTGTTCTTGTATCAGTTTACTGAGAATAATGTACTCCAGATTCATCCATGTCCTTACAAAGGACGCAAACTCATCATTTTTGATTGCTGCATAATATTCCATGGTGTATATGTGCCACATTTTCCCAGTCCAGTCTATCATCGATGGGCATTTTGGTTGGCTCCAGGTCTTTGCTATTGTAAACAGTGCTGCAATGAACATTCGTGTGCATGTGTCCTTATAGAAGAATGATTTATAGTCCTTTAGGTATATACCCAGTAATGGGATTGGTGGGTCAAATGGAATTTCTATTTCTAGGTCCTTGAGTAATCGCCACACTGTCTTCCACAATGGTTGAACTAACTTACACTTTCACCAACAGTGTAAGAGTGTTTCTATTTCTCCACATCCTCTCCAGCATCTGCCATCTCCAGATTTTTTAAGGATCGCCATTCTAACTGGCGTGAGATGGTATCTCAATGTGGTTTTGATTTGCATCTCTCTAATAACCAGTGATGATGAGCATTTTTTCATGTGTTTGTTGGCCTCATGTATGTCTTCATTTGTAAAGTGTCTGTTCATATCCTTTGCCCACTTATGAATTGGCTTGTTTGTTTTTTTCCTGTAAATCTGTTTCAGTTCTTTGTAAATTCTGGATATCATCCCTTTGTCAGATGCATAAACTGAAAAGATTTTTTCCCATTCTGATGGTTGCCGATTCACTCTGTGACTGTCTCTTTTGCCGTGCAGAAGCTGTGGATTTTGATTAGGTCCCATTTGTCTATTTTGGCTTTCGTTACCAATGCTTTTGATGTTTTGGTCATGAAGGACTTGCCTAATCCTATGTCCTGAATGGTTTTGCCTAGATTTTCTTCTAGCGCTTTTATGGTGTGAGGTCTTATGTTTAAGTCCTTAATCCATCTGGAGTTAATTTTATTGTAAGGTGTCAGGAAGGGGTCCAGTTTCTGTTTTCTACACAGGGGTAGCCAGTTTTCCCAACAGCATTTATTAAACAGGGAATCTCTTCTTCATTGCTTTTTTTGTCTGGTTTATCAAATATGATATGTTGTAGATATGTTGTGTTGCCTCAGGAGTCTATTTTATGTGGACACTCATTCAGAAGCTCATGAAAGACTTCACACCTTGGGAATAGTCAGAGTCCAGGTCATATGGCCACTCAATAGGAGCATTACTGAATAATGCACAATGGGGCAATAGTAAGGAGTCTCTTTCATGTGGACTGGCATTCAGAGATTAAATGTGTAATAAGCAGCTGTGGGGTAGTCAGGACCCTATTTTAGGTAGGCCCAAGTTAAGCAGCTCCCTGAATACTACACACATTTGTGATAGTCAGGAGACTATTTGATAGGGACACTCATACAAACCTCTTAAAATACTAAACATGTGTGGAATAGTCACTAGTGTATTTCATATGGTGATTCGTTTGGAGAGTCAAAAAATAAATCACACCTGTGGAGTAAAATGGGGTCTATTTCATAAGGTCTCTCTTTCAGATTTTCAGTGAATAACATGTATATCTGATAAGTAAGGAATCTCTTTCACATGGCCACTGGTTCAGGGCCACTGTGAATAAAAATTTCCTTAGAAATACTCAAGGGTCTACTTCAAATATCTACACATTCAGAGTCTCTGTAGATAATGCACACCTGGGCAATACATCAAATTCTCTTTTGTATGCCCACATAGTCAGAGTCTCATTCAATAATACACAACTGGGGAAGCGTTAAGAATCTACTTCATGTATCCACTCATTTAGAGCCTCAGTGAATAATGCACACCAGGATAATAGTCGAGCATTCTTTATATGGCCACTCATTCTGTGCCTCCGTGAATGATACACACCTAGGAAACCTCGGGATTCTATTTCATACTTCCATTCATTTAGAACCTTATTGAATAACTCACAATGGAGCAATAGTCAGGTGTCTATTTTATATGGCCTCTCATTCAAAGTTTCAGTGAATAATGAACTTCTTTTTTTTAATTTTTTTTACATATATATTTTTTAAATTTTTATTGCATTATAGGTTTTGGGGTACATGTGCAGAACGTGCAAGATAGTTGCAAAGGTACACACATGGCAGTGTGTTTTGCTGCCTTCCTCCCCTTCACCCACACTTGGCATTCATCCCCAAGCTATCCCTCTTCAGCCCCCCTCGCTGTCCCTCCCCCATTCTCCCCAATAGACCCCAGTGTGTAGTAGACCCCATCTCTGTGTCCATGAGTTTTCACTAACAAGAATGCTGTTTAAGATAGCCACGAATTAAGTGCCTTTCTGAATGATACTCACCTGGGTGATAGTCAGGACTTTATTTTACATGAACTCTAATTCTGGGTATCGCTGAATAATTCACACCTGGGAGAGTGTAAGGAGTCTCTTTTGTATGGACACTCATACAGAACCTGTTTGAATCATGCAAACATGGAGAATAATGAGGAGCCTATTTCATACAGCTTCTCATTCAGACAAATAGTGAATAACGTACATGTGGAGTAATTAGATGTCTGTTTCATATGACCCCTCTTTCACAGCCTCACTGAATATTACACACGTGTCATATCGTCTGGCATTTTTTTTATGGCCACTCATTTGAAGAATCACCGAATAATAAACACCTGCCTAATAGTCAGAAATATCTTTCCTATGGCCCCTCATTGAGAGCCTCACTAATGGTACCTACCTGGAAAATCATCAGGATATACTTTTATCGCCTCATTCAGAGTCTCACTAAATAATTCACACCTGTGGAATAGACAGGAGGCTTTAACTGGTGTCCTCTCATTCGGAGTGTCACTAAATAATGTGGTGTAGTCAGGAGTCTATTTCATGTAGACACAAATTTAGAGCTGCAGTGAATAAGGCAGACCCTTTCTATAGTAAGGAATCTAATTAATATGGCCATATAGTCTGAGCCTCAGTGAATAATACAAACCTGGAGGATAATTTGGAGTCTATTTTCGATGGACATTCATTCAGATCCCCTTTTAATAATGCACGCCTGTGAAATAGCCAGGAGTCTATTTCATTTGGAAAATCATTCATAGCCTCTGTGTATAATATGCATGTGTGAATTAGTTAGGATTCCATTTCAGATGGCTACTGACTCTTAACCTCAGTGAATAATGTACAAATGTAAAGTACCCAGCTGTCTATTTCATATAGCCACTCATTTAGGCATTCACTGGGTAATACAAATATTTAAGATTGACAGAATCCTGTTTCATATGGTCACACAAGAAGAACCCTACTGAGTTATGCACAACTTGTGAAGTGTTGGAGTCTACTTAATACAACCTCTCATTTACGGCCTCAGCGAATAATGCACAGGTGTGGAATAGACACTAGTCTATTTTGTATGGCCACAAAATAAAAGATTTAGTGAGTAATACACAACTTTAAATAGACACTAGTCTCTTCCATATTTCCAAATATTCAGAGTCAGAATCAATAATACACACCTGTGGACTAGTCCGGAATCAATGTCATATGGCCGATATTTCAGAGCCTCAGTTAATAATACCTACTTTGGGAATACTCAGGACACTATTACATATGGCATCTCTTTCAGAGCTTCATTTCATAAGAAACACCTGTATTGTAGTCAGAATTCTATTTTATATAGCCACATATTCAGAGCTTAACTGAATAACATACACCTTGTGGAACCTCAGGATTCTATTTCGTATAGACACTCATTTAGAGCCGAATGTAATAACGCACGCCTGAGGAGTATTCAGGAGTCTCTATTTTATGGCTACTCATTCAGAGCCTCACAAGATTAATACAGACCTCTGGAAAAGACAGGATTTTATTTCATATGGCCACTTATTTAGAACCGCTTTGAAGAATCATATATATCTGGAAAATGCTCCGGATTCTGTTATATATTAAAAATTATTCAGAGACTCACTAAAGAATGCACACTTGGGGAATAGTTTGGAGAATATTTGATATGACCGTTCACCCAGTGACTCAGTGGAAAATGCAGAACTGAGAAATAATCAAGAGGATAGATTCAGGAGTCTATTTTATGTGGTCACTCGTTCAGAAGCTCACTAAAGACTACACACTTTGGGAATTGTCAGAGTCCAAGTCATATGACCACTCAATCACAGCATTACCAAATAATGGACAAGTGGGCAATAGTAAAAAGTCTATGTCACGTGGCCTGGCATGCAGAGCTTAAGTTCATAATAAGCAGATGTGGAGTAATCAGGACCCTCTTTAAAACACCCCAAGTTAAGCGGCTACGTGAATAATACACACATGTGTGATAGTCATTTGACTGTTTGATATGGACACTCATACAGAACCTCTTCAAGTACTAAACATGTGTGGAATAGTCACCTGTGTATTTCCTATGGTGATTCGATTGGAGAGTCAAAAAATAACTGACACCTGTGGAGTAAAATATGTTCTGATTTATAAGGTCACTCTTTCAGTGTTTCAGTGAACAACATGTTTATCTGATAAGTCAGGAATCTCTTTCACATGGCCACTCTTTCAGGGCAACTGTGAAAAAACATTTTCTTAGAAAGAGTCAAGGGTCTACTTCAAATGGCTACACATTCAGAGTCTCTGTAGGTAATGCACACCTGTGCAATACATCAGAGTCTCTTTTGTATGCCGACACAGTCAGAGTCTCATTAAATAATACACACCTGGGGAAGAATTAAGAGTCTACTTCATGTATCTCCTCATTCAGAGCCTCAGTGAATAATGCACACCAGGTAATAGTCGAGCATTTTTAATATGGCCACTCATTCTTTGCCTCCATGAATGATACACACCTAGGGAATCCTCGGGATTCTATTTCATACTACCACTCATTTAGAAAAGTATTGAATAATTCACTATGCGGCAATAGTCAGGTGTCTATTTTATATGGACTCTCATTCAAAGTTTCAATGAATAATGATCTTCTATGGAGAAGTCAGGATGCTGTTTAAGATAGTCGCGAGTTAAGTGACTTCCTGAATGATACACACCTGGGTGATAGTCAGGAATTAATTTTAAATGAACTCTAATTCTGGGTATCGCTGAGTAATACACACCTGGGGGAGTGTAAGGAGTCTCTTTTGTATGGACACGCATACAGAACCTGTTTGAGTGATGCACACATGGAGAATAATGAGGAGTCTATTTCATATGGCTCCTCATTCAGACAAATAATGAATAACGCACATGTGGAGTAATTAGACGTCTGTTTCATAGGAACTCTCTTTCACAGACTCACTAAATATTACACACTTGTCTTATAGTCTGGAGTCTATATTTTATGGCCACTCAATCGATGAATCACGGAATAATGCACACCTGTGGAATAGTCAGAATTCTCTTTCCTATGACCCCTCATTGAGAGCTTCATTAATGGTACACACTTTGGGAAATAGTCAGGACTTATTTTATAACCTCATTCAGAGTCTCACTAAATAATGCACACCTGTGGAATCATCAGGAGACTTTTTCAGGTGGCCTCTCATTCGGAGTGTCAATAAATAATGTGGTGTAGTCAGGAGTCTATTTCATGTAGACACATATTCAGAGCCTCAGTGAATAAGGCAGACCTTTTCTACACTAAGGAATCTTATTAATATTGTGCAGCAATCAAAAATGATGAGTTTATGTCCTTTGTAAGGACATGGATGAATCTGGAGAACATTATTCTCAGCAAACTGACACAAGAACAGAAAAAGAAATACCGCATATACTCACTCATAGGTGGGTGAGAAAAATGAGAACACATGGGCACAGAGAGGCGGTCTACTATACACTGGGGTCTATTGGGGGGAATGGGGGAGGGACAGCGGGGGGGCTGGGGAGGGATAACCTGGGGATGAATGCCAGGTGTGGGTGAAGGGGAGGAAGGCAGCAAAACACACCGCCATGTGTGTACCTATGTAACTATCTTGCAGGTTCTGCACATGTACCCCAAAACCTATAATGCAATAAAACTTAAAAAAAAAATTAGGCCCACATCTTCTGAGCCTCACTGAATAATGCACACCTGGAGAATAATTTGGAGTCTATTTTCAATGGACATTCATTCAGAACGTCGGTGAATAATGCACACCTGTTTAATAGCCAGGAGTCTGTTTCATTTGGAAACTCATTCATAGTCGCTGTGTATAATATACACGTGTGGATTAGTCAGGATTCCATTTCATATGGCCACTGAACTGTAACCTCAGAGAATAATGTTCAAATGTAAAGTACCCAACTGTTTATTTCATATTGCAACTCATCAAGATCTTCAGTGAATAATACAAATATTTTAGATAGACAGAATCCTATTTCATATAGTCACACAAGAAGAGCCTCACTAAGGAATGCACAACTGGGCCAGTGTTAGGAGGCTGCTTTATATAGCCACTCATTTACAGCATCAAAGAATAATGCACATGTGTGGAATAGACACTAGTCTATTTTATATGGCCACAAAATCAAAGCTTGAGTGAGTAATACACAACTTTGAATAGACACTAATCTATTCCATATGCCCAAATCTTCAGAGTGAGAGTCAATAATACACACCTGTGGAGTAGTCTTGAAACAATTTCATATGGCCAAAATTTCAGAGCCTCAGAGAATAATACATACCTGGGGAATACACAGGACGCTAATACATATGGCATCTATTTAAGAGCTTCATTGAATAAGAAACAACTGTATTGAAGTCAGAATTCTATTTCATATAGCCACATATTGAGAGGTCAACTGAATGACATACACCACGTGGAAAGTCAGGATTCTATTTTGTATAGCCACTCATTTAGAGCCAAAACGCAAGCCTGAGGAATATTCAAAAGTCTCTATTTTATGGCTACTCATTCCTTGTCTCAGAAGAATAATACAGACGTATGGAAAAGACAGGAGTTTATTTCACATGGCCACTTATTTAGAACCGCTTTGAAGAATCATATATATCTAGAAACTGCTCACTATTCTGTTATATATAACCACTTATATATAAGTCTGGAGACTATTTGATATGACCGTTCACCCAGTGACTCAGCAGTAGATGCAGAACTGAGAAATAGTCAGGAGGATAAATTCAGGGGTTTATTTTATGTGGTCACTCATTCTGAAAGTCACTAAAGACTACACACCTTGGGAATAGTCAGAGTCCAAGTCATACGGCAACTCAATCACAGCATTACCGAATAATGCACAATGGGGCAATAGTAAGGAATCTATTTCGTGTGTCCTGGCATTCAGAGCTTAAGTGGGCAATAAGAAGCTGTGGAGTAGTCAGGACCATATTTATGGTAGCCCCAATTTAAAGCTCTGTGAATAATACAAACATGTGTGATTGTTAGAAGATTATTTGATATGGACATTCATAAAAAACCTCTTCAAATTCTAAACATTTGTGGAATAGTCACTAGTGTATTTTGTATGGTAATTCGTTTGGATATTCAAAAAATAACTCACATGTGTCGAGTAAAATGGGATCTATTTCATAAAACCACACTTTCAGTGTTTCAGTGAATAACATGTATATCTGATAAGTCAGGAATCTCTTTCACATGGCCGCTCATTCAGGGACATTGTGAATATAATTTTCCTTATAAAGAGTCAAGGGTCTACTTCAAATGGCTACACATTCAGAGTTTCTGTAGGTAATGCACACCTGGGCAATACATCAGAGTCTCTTTTGTATGCCCACACAGTCAGAGTCTCATTCAATAATACACACTGGGGGAAGAGTTTAGAGTCTACTACCTGTAACCACTCATTTAGAGCCTCAGTGAATAATGCACACCAGGGTAATAGTCGAGCATTTTTTATATGGCCACTCATTCTGTGCCTCCCTGAATGATACACATCTAGGGAATTTTCGGGATTCTATTTCATACCACCAGTCATTTAGAACTTTATTGTATAATTCACAATTGAGCAATAGTCAGGTGTCTATTTTATATGGCCTCTCATTCAAAGTTTCAGTGAATAATGGACTTCTATGGAGTAATCAGGACGCTGTTTAAGATAGCCACGAATTAAGTGCCTTCCTGAATGATACACACATGTGTGATAGTCAGGACTTTATTTTACATGATCTCTAATTCTGGTTATCACTGTGTAATACAAACCTGCGGGAACATTAGAAGTCTCTTTTGTATGGACACTCATATAGAACCTGTTTGATTAATGCACACATGGAGAAAAATGAGGAGTCTATTTCATACTTTTCCTCATTCAGACAAACATTGAATAATGCACATGTGTAGTAATTAGACGTTTGTTTTATATGACCGCTCTTTCACAGCCTCACTGAATGTTACACACTTGTCATATAGTCTGGAGTCTATTTGTTATGACCACTCATTCGAAGAATCATGGAATAATGCACACCTGTGGAATAGTCAGAAGTCCCTTTCCTATGACCCCCATTGAGAGCCTCACTAATGGTAGACACCTGGGAAAATATTCAGAATTTACTTTTATCGCCTCATTCAGAGCCTCACGAAATAATGCACACCTGTGGAATAGTCAGGAGAATTTTTTAGGTGGCTTCTCATTCAGAATGTCACTAAATAATGTGGTGCAGTCAGGAGTCTTTCATGTAGACACATATTCAGAGCCACAGTGAATAAGGCAGACCCTGTCTATAGTAAGGAATCTAATTAATATGGCCAGATCTTTTGAGACTCACTGAATAATACACACCTGGAGAATAATTTGGAGTCTATTTTCGATGGACATACATTCAGATTCCCTTTTAATAACGCACACCTGTGGAATATCCAGGAGTCTATTTCATTTGGACATTCATTCATAGCCTCTATGTATAATATGCATATGTGAATTAGTCAGAATTCCATTTCAGATGGCTACTGACTCTTAACCTCCGTGAATAATGTACAAATATAAAGTACCCAGCGGTCTATATCATATAGCCATTCATTCAGGCATTCACTGAATAATTCAAATATTTAAGATAGACAAAATCCTGTTTCATGTGATCACACAAGAAGAACCCTACTGAGTTATGCACAACTGAGGAAGTGTTAGGAGTCTACTTTATATTGCCTCTCATTTACGTCCTCAGCAAATAATGCACACATGTGGAATAGGCACTAATCTATTTTCTATGGATGCAAAATCAAAGCTTGAGTGAGTAATACACAACTTTGAATATACACAAGTCTCTTCCATATTTGCAAATATTCAGAGTCAGAGTCAATAATACACACCTGTGGACTACTCAGTAAACAGTGTCATATAGCCGACTTTTAAGAGCCTCAGTTATTAATACTTACCTGGGGAATACTCAGGACGCTATTACATATGGCATATATTTCATAGCTTCATTTCATAAAAAACACCTGTATTGTAGTCAGAATTCTATTTCATAGAGCCACATATTCAGAATTTAACTGAATAACATTCACCTTGGCCGAAGGCAGGATTCTATTTCGTATAGCCACTCATTTAGAGGCAAATGTAATAATGCACGCCTGAGGAGTATTAAGGAGTTTCTATTTTATGACTACTCATGAAGAGCCTCACCAGATTAATACAGACCTCTGGAAAAGAGAGAGTTTATTTCACACGGCCACTTATTTAGAACCGCTTTGTAAAATTGTATATATCTGGAAACTGCTAAGTATTCTTTTATATATAACCACTTATTCAGAGACTCACTAAAGAATACACACTTGGGGAATAGTGTGGAAAATATTTGATATTACCATTCACCCAGTGACTCGGTGGAAAATGCAGAACTGAGAAATAGTCAGAAGGATAGATTCAGGAGTCTATATTATGTGGTCACTCGTTCAGAAACTCACTAAATACTACACACCTTGGGAATATTCAGAGTCTAGGTCATATGGCCATTCAATCACAGCATTACCGAATAATGCACAATGGGGCAATAGTAAGGAGTCTATTTCATGTGGCCTGGCATTCACAGCTTAAGTGTGTAATAAGCAGCTGTGGAGCAGTCAGGACCCTATTTAAGGTAGCCAAAAGTTAAGCAGCTCCGTGATTAATACACACATGTGTGATAGTCAGGAGACTATTTGATATGGACACTCATACACAGCCTCTTCAAATATTAACATTGTAGAATAGTCACTAGTGTATTCCCTATGGTGATTCATTTGGAGAGTCAAAAAATAACTCACACCTGTGGAGTAAAATGGGGTCTAATTCATAAGGCCACTGTCTCAGTGTTTCTGAATAACATGTATAACTGATAAGTCAGGAATCTCTTTCACATGGCCACTCGCTCAGGGCCACAGTGAATAAAACTTTCCTTAAAAATAGTCTATGGTCTACTTCAAATGGCTACACATTCAGAGTCTCTGTAGGTAATGCACACCTTGGCAATACATCAGAGTCTCTTTTGTATGCGCACACAGTCAGAGTCTCATTGAATAATACACACCTGGAGAAGAGTTAAGAGTCTACTTTGTGTATCCACTCATTTAGAGCCTCAGTGAATAATGCACTCCAGGATAATAGTCGAGCATTTATTATATAGCCACTCATTCTGTGCCTCCCTGAATGATACACACCTAGGGAATTCTCAGGATTCTATTTCATACTGCCACTCCTTTAGAACCTTGTTGAATAATTCACAATTGAGCAATAGTCAGGTGTCTATTTTATATGGCCTCTCATTCAAAGTTTCAGTGAATAATGAACTTCTATGGAACAATCAGAACGCAGTTTAAGATAGCCACGAATTAAGTGCCTTCATGAATGATACACATCTGGGTGATAGTCAGGACTTTATTTTACATGAACTCTAATTCTGGGTATCGCTAAGTAATACACACCTGTAGGAGCGTAAAGAGTCTCTTTTGTATGAATCCTCATACAGAATCATTTTAAGTAATGCACATAAGGAGAATAATGGGGAGTCTATTTTATGTGGCTCCTCATTCAGTCAAATAGTGAATAACACACATGTGGAGTAATTAGATGTCTGTTTCATATGACCCCTCTTTCACAGCCTCACTGAATATTTCACACCTGTCATATAGTCTGGAGTGCTTTTTTATGGCCACTCATTCGAAGAATCATGGAATAATGCACACCTATGAAATATTCAGAAGTCTCTTTCCTATGGCCCCACATTGAGAGTCTCTCTAATGGTAGACACCTGGGGAAATATTCAGGATTTTCTTTTATCGCCTCATTCAGAGTCTCACTAAATAAAGCACACTTGTGGAATAGTCAGGAGACTTTTTCAGGTGGTCTCTCATTCGGAGTATCAATAAATAATGTGGTGTAGTCAGGAGTCTATTTCATGTAGACACATATTCAGAGCCACAGTGAATAACGCAGTCCCTGTCTACAGTAAGGAATCTAATTAATAGGCCCACATTTTCTGAGCCTCACTGAATAATACACACCTGGAGAATAATTTGGAGTCTATTTTCAATGGACATTCATTCAGAACTTCGGTGAATAACGCACACCTGTTTAATAGCCAGGAGTCTATTTCATTTGGAAACACATTCATAGCCCTGTGTATAATATACATGTGTGGAATAGTCAGGATTCCATTTCATATGGCCAGTGACCTGTTCCCATTAGAGAATAATGTTCAAATGTAATGTACCCAGCTGTCTATTTCATATAGCCACTGATTCAGATCTTAAGTGAATAATACAATATTTAAGATAGACAGAATCCTGTTTCCATATGATCAAACAAGAACAGCCTCACTACGAAATGCACAACTGGGCCCATGTTTGTAGTCTGCTTTATATAGCTTCTCATTTACAGCCTCAGTGAATAATGCATATTTGTGGAATAGACACTAGTCTATTTTATATGGCCCCAAAATCAAAGCTTGAGTGAGTAATACACAACATTAAATAGACCCTAGTCTATTCCATATGCCCAAAAATTTCAGAGTGATAGTCAATAATACACACCTGTGGAATAGTCTGGAAACAATTTAATATGGCCAAAGTTTCAGAGCCTCAGAGAATAATACATACCTGGGGAATAATTAGGACGCTAATACATATGGCATCTATTTAAGAGATTCATTGAATAAGAAACACCTGTATTAGGGGGGACTCGCAAGATGGCGTCATAGAAGCCACTCAGGATTGCAGCTCTCAGTGAAGGCGCAGAGGGTAAGTCCTAGCCGCATTCTCGGATGGACATTTTATGCCCACAGAGTGTTGAAAGTCCCAGGTGTGGGAGAGACACGGGACGCTAGTACAGCCGGCTAACGCAGCTGGCTTGTGCAGCCTCTTTGGCTGGCGCTGCAGCAGGACCCGGCATGGAACTCACTGGTCTGGGTGCCCTGTTAAACCGGCAATCGGAGATTTGGAAGGGTAGATTGGCATGTCCATCTGATTGAACGGGACTTGGACAATGAGCCAGACCAGGAGTTTCCTCGGAAGCGTGATCTAAGCCAGGGTAGTGGGCAGCGGCGCGGGAGATCGCACTGATCCCAGTGCCCTATCAGCAGGCTCCTGGGGCACCAATGAGAGAGTCGACCTTTCAGCTTGGGGAGAGGAAGAGAGAGAGAGAGAGAGGACGGACTCTGATGCAGGGAGCTGGGTGATCAGGCTTGGTGGGTCCCACGCTCAAGGGGACAAGCAGGGCGGCGACTGGAGGTGCTTGGGGCTGAGAGTTTTGCTGCCGGCATCTAGGATGGTGCAGTGTGGTGAGGGAGGGGAGTCCAACATCTCTGACGCAGTGCAACCCAACTGAAGTACCGCCCAGTTCTGACGCAGCCTGCCATTGCCGAGGCAACCTGCCATAACAGAGAGACTCCGCCAGGCAGCAACAGGGCGGACCCACACTAGCAGGTCAGAGCCACGGCAGGCAAATAGTGAATAGACTGCCTCCTAGTGGAGCAGGACAGTGCAACAGATACTCATAAAGAAAGCCCCAACTCCCTGAGACAGAGCATCTAAGGGAGGAAAAAAAAGAGTGGTGTTTTATGAGTTCTATTGCAGCAGACATAAACAACCTCCCAACAACCCTGAATGAACAACGGAGCTCACAGCTCAGCACTGGAGATCCTATAAAGCACAGACTGTCTCCTAAAGCAGCTCCCTGACCATTGTATATCCAAAGAATTACCCCAAAATAGGACTAATCAGACTGACATTTGGCGGGCATCATTCTTGAACAAAGACGGCAGAAGAAGAAACTGGTATAATCCCTCACTGTTCTGCAGGTGCTGCAGGTATAACCCAGACAAGCAGGGCCTGGAGTGAACCTCAGCACTCATACAGCAGAGAGGATAGACCATTAGAGGGAAAACTAAGTAACAGAAATACTTCATCATCATCAATCTCAGCATCCACACAGAGACCCAATTGAAAAATCAGCAACTACTAAGACGACAGGAGGATAAATCCATAAAGATGGGAAGAAACCAGCGCAAAAAGGAGGAAAACACCCGAAACCAAAACACCTAACCTCCAAAAAAAGACCAAAACTCCTCACCAGCAAGGGAACAAAGCTGGACGGACAATGAGTGTGACGAAATGATGGAATCAGACTTCAGAAAGTGGATAATGAGAAACTGCAGTGAGCTAAAGGAATATGTTCTAAACCAGTGCAAAGAAACTAAGAACCTTGAAAAAAGATTCGAGGAATTGATAACAAGAATGGAAAACTTAGAGAGGAATATGAATGAATTGAAGGAGCTGAAAAACACAACACGAGAACTTCGCGAAGCATGCAAAAGTTTCAACAGCCGAATTGACCAAGCAGAAGAAAGGATATCAGAAGTTGAAGATCAACACAATGAAATAAAATGTGAAACCAAGATTAAAGAAAAAAGCAAAAAAGGAACGAAAAAATCTCCAAGAAATGTGGGACTATGTGAAGAGACGCAACCTACGTTTGATAGGTGTACCAGAATGTGATGAAGAGAATGAATCCAAGCTGGAAAACACTCTTCAGGATATTATCCAGGAACATTTCCTCAACCTAGCAAGACAGGTCAATACTCAACTCCAAAAAATACAGAGAACACCACAAAGATACTCCACAAGAAGAGCAACCCCAAGGCACATAATCGTCAGATTCACCAGGGTTGAAACGAAGGAGAAAATACTAAGGGCAGCCAGAGAGAAAGGTCAGCTCACCCACAAAGGGAAGCCCATCAGACTCACAGCAGATCTCTCGGGAGAGACTCTACAAGCCAGAAGACAGTGGGGGCCAATATTCAACATCTTTAAAGAAAAGAAATTTCAACCCAGAATTTCATATCCAGCCAAATGGAGCTTCACAAGTGAAGGAAAAATAAAATCCTACAAGAACAAGCAAGTACTCAGAGATTTTGTCACCATTAGGACTGCTTTACAAGAGCTCCTGAAAGAGGCACTACACATAGAAAGAAACAACCAGTACCAGCCATCCTAAAAGCATACCAAATGCTAAAGAGCAACAATAAAATGAAGAATGTACATGAACCAATGGGCAAAACAGCCAGCTATCATCAAAATGGCAGTATCAAATTCACACATAAAAATATTAACCCTGAATGTAAATGGGCTAAATGCACCAATCAAAAGACACAGACTGGCAAATTGGATAAAAAACCAAAACCCATCGGTGTGCTGTATCCAGGAAACCCAACTCACACGCAAGGATACCCAAAGGCTCAAAATAAAGGGATGGAGGAAGATTGACCAAGCATATGGAGAGCAAAAAAAAGCAGGAGTTGCAATTTTCGTCTCTGATAAAATAGATTTTAAAGCAACAAAGATCAAAAGGGGCAAAGGTCATTACATAATGGTAAAAGGATCGAGAGAACCAGAAAAGCTAATAATCCTAAATACATATGGACCCAATGAAGAAGCACACAGACATATTAGGCAAGTTCTTAATGACATACAAAAAGGCTTAGACTCGCACACAATAATAGTGGGAGACATTAACAATCCACTGTCAATATTAGACAGATAAACCAGACAGAAAATTAACAAGGATATCCAGGACTTGAACTCAGACCTGGAACAAGCAAACCTGATAGACATTTACAGAACTCTCCACCACAAATCCACAGAATATACATTCTTCTCAGCACCACATCACACCTACTCCAAAATTGACCACATAATTGTAAGTGAAGCACTCTTCAGCAAATTCCAAACAACCGAAAACATAACAAACAATCTCTCAGACCATAGTGCAATGAAGTTGGAACTCAGAATTCAGAAAATAACTCAGAACCGCACAGCTTCATGGAAACTGAACAACGGTCTCTTGAATGCTGACTGGATAAACAATGAAGTGATGGCAGAAATAAAGAATTTATTTAAAACCAACGAGAACGAAGACTCAACATACAAGAATGTCTGGGACACATTTAAAGCAGTCTGTAAAGGAAAATATACAGCAATAAGTGCCCACATGAGAAGAGTGGAGAGATCCAAAATTGACACACTATCATCAAAATTGAAAGAGCTAAAGGAGCAAGAACAAAAAAGCTCAAAACCTAGCTAAAGACAAGAAATAACTAAGATCAGAGCAGAACTGAAGGAGATGGAGACAAGAAAAACCCTTCAAAAAATGAATAAATCCAAGAGCTGGTTTTTTGAAAAGATCAACAAAATAGACCACTAGCAAGACTGAAAAAAAAGAAAAGAGAGAACAACCAAATAGATGCAATCAGAAATGATAATGGGGAAATCACCACAGATTCCACAGAAATTCTAACCATCATCAGAGAATACTACAAACAACTCTATGCACATAAACTAGTAAACCAGGAAGAAATGGATATATTCCTGGACACCTGTGTCCTCCCAAGCCAAAATCAGAAGGAAGCTGAAACTATGAATTGACCAATAACAAGGTCTGAAGTTGAGGCAGCAATTAAGAGCCTATCCAACAAAAAAACGCTGGTCCAGGTGGGTTCACAGCCGAATTTTACCAGACACTCAGAGAGGATCTGGTCCCATTCCTTCTGAAACTCTTCCAAATAATTCAAAAAGAGGGAACACTTCCCAAGTCATTTTATGAGACCAACATCATCCTGATAGCAAAACCCGGCAGAGACTCAACAAGGAAAGAAAACTGCAGGCCAATATCCATGATGAGCATAGATGCAAAAATCTTCAATAAACTACTAGCAAACCGATGGCAACAGCACATTAAAAAACTTATCCATCATGTTCAAGAAGGATTCATCCCGGGGATGCAAGGCTGGTTCAACATACGCAAGTCTATCAATGTAATTCACCACATAAACAGAAGCAAAAACAAAAATCACATGATTATCTCAATTGACGCAGAGAAGGCATTTGACAAAATTCAACAGCCCTTTATGCTTAAAACACTCAATAAACTTGGTATTGATGGAACATACCTCAAAGTAATAAAAGCTATTTACGACAAACCAACAGCCAATATCATACTTAATGGGCAAAAATTGGAAGCATTCCCTTTGAAATCTGGCATGAGACAAGGATGCGCTCTCTCACCACTTATATTCAACAAAGTACTGGAAGTTCTAGTCAGAGCAATCAGGCAAAAAAAGAAATAAATTGTATTCAAATAGGAAAGGTGGAAGCCAAATTGTCTTTATTTGCAGAAGACATGATAGTATACGTAGAAGACCTTATCACCTCAGCCCAAAAGCTCCTGAAACTGATAAGCAACTTCAGCAAAGTCTCAGGATATAAAATCAATGTGCAAAAATCACAAGCATTCCTATAAACCAATAACAGACTTAAAGAGAACCAAATGAAGATCGAACTGCCATTCACAATAGCTACAAAAAAATGAAATACCTAGGAATACAACTCACAAGGAACATAAGGGACCTCTTTAAGGAAAACTATAAACCACTGCTCAACGAAATAAGAGAGGAAACAAACAGATGGAGAAACATTCAATGTTCGTGGTTAGGAAGAATCAATATCGTGAAAATGGCTATACTGCCCAAAGTAATTTACACAATCAACGCTATCCACATCAAACTACTGTTGAATTTCTTCACAGAACTGGAAAAAAACACCATGAACTTCATATGAGACCAGAAGAGAGCCGGCATAGCCAAGTCAATTCTAAGCAAAAAGAACACAGCGTGGGGCATCACACTACCAGACTTCAAACTATACTACAAGGCTACAGTAATCAGAACAGCATGGTACTGGTACCAAAACAGAGATATAGACTAATGGAACAGAAGAGCAGCATCGGAGGCAACACAACATATCTACAACCGTGTTATCTTTGATAAACCAGACAAAAACAGACAATGGGGAAAGGATTCCCTGTTTAATAAATGGTGTTGGGGAAACTAGCTACCCATGTGCAGAAAGCAGAAACTGGACCCCTTCCTGACACCTTACACTTAAATTAACTCCAGATGGATTAAAGACTTAAACATACGACCTGACACCATAAAAACCCTAGAAGAAAATCTAGGCAAAAGCATTTAGGACATAGGAGTAGGCATGGACTTCAGGACCAAAACACCAAAAGCATTGGCAACAAAATCCAAAATAGACAAATGGGACCTAATCAAACTCCACAGCTACTGCACAGCAAAAGAAACAGTCACTAGAGTGAATTGGCAACCATCAGAATGGGAAAAAATCTTTGCATTTTACGCATCTGACAAAAGGGATGATATCCAGAATTTACAAAGAACTCAAACAGATTTACAGGAAAAAAAACAAACAAGCCCATTTAAAAATGGGCAAAGGATATGAACAGACACTTTACAAAAGAAGACATACATAAGGCCAACAAACAGAAGACAAAATGCTCATCATCACTGGTCATTAAAGAGATGCAAATCAAAACCACATTGAGATACCATCTCATGCCAGTTAGAATGGCGATCATTAAAAAATCTGGAGACAGCAGATGCTGGAGAGGATGTGGAGAAATAGGAACACTCTTACACTGTTGGCGGGAGTGTAAATTAGTTCAACCATTGTGGAAGACAGTGTGGTGATTACTCAAGGACCTAGAAATAGAAATTCCTTTTGACCCAGCAACCCTATTACTGGGTATATATTCAAAAGAATATAAATTGTTCTAGTATAAGGACACATGCACACGAATGTTCATTGCAGCACTGTTTACAATAACAAAAACCTGGAACCAACCCAAATGCCCATCGATGATAGACTGGACTGGGAAAATGTTGCACATATACATCATGAAATATTATGCAGCAATCAAAAATGATGAGTTTGTGTCCTTTGTAAGGACATAGATGAATCTGGAGAACATCATCCCCTTCAAACTGACACAAGAACAGAAAAGGAAATACCGCATATTCTCACTCATAGGTGGGTGAGAAAAATGAGAACACATGGACACGAGGAGGGGGTCTACTACACACTGGGGTTAATCAGCGGGAATGGGGGAGGAACATCGGGGGGGCCTGGGGAAGGATAGCCTGGGGATAATTGCCAAGTGTGGGTGAAAAAAAGAAAGGCAACAAAACACACTGCCATGTGTGTACCCATGCCACAATCTTGCATGTTCTGCACAGGTGCCCCAAAACCTATAATGCAAAAAAAATTTAAAAAATTAAAAAAAAAAGAAAAATATTTCTACAAAGAACACTCCTTAAATAACCTGGATTAAGCTGGAGAGAATAAAGCTAAATAGATTATTAAGTTTTCTGTTAAAAAACAAAATACAGTCAAGGGGCTACTACAAATGGCTCCACATTCAGAGTCCCTGTAGGTAATGCACACATGGGCAATACATCAGAGTCTCTTTTTTATGTCCACATAGTCAGAGTCATATTCAATAATACACAACTCTGGAAGAGTTAAGAGTCTACTTCATGTATCCACCCATTTAGAGCCTCAGTAAATAATGCACACCAGGATAAGAGTCGAGCATTTTTAGTATGGCCACTCATTCTGTGCCTCCCTGAATGATACACACCTGGGGAATCCTCAGGATTCTATTTCATAGTAACACTCTTTTTGAACCATATTTAATAATTCGCGATGGAGCAATAGTCAGGTGTCTATTTTATATGGCCTCTCATTCAATGTTTCAGTGAATAATGGACTTCTATGGAGGAATCAGGACGCTCTTTAAGATTTCCACGAATTAAGTGCCTTCCTTAATGATACACACCTGGGTAATAGTCAAGAATTTATTTTACATGTACTGGAATTCTGGGTATCGTTTAGTAATACACACCAGCGGGAGCGTAAGAAGTCTCTTTTGTATGGAAACTCAGAGAAACTGTTTGATTGATGTTCACATGGAGAATAACGAGGAGTCTATTTCTTTTTCTTTTTTTTTTTTTTAAATTTTTATTGCATTATAGGTTTGGGGGTGCATGTGCAGAACGAGCAAGATAGTTGCATAGGTACACACATGGCAGTGTGCTTTGCTGCTTTCCTCCCCTTCACCCACACTTGGTAGTCATCCCCAGGCTATCCCCCCCAGCCCCCCGCTGCTGTCCCTCCCCCATTCCCCCCAACAGTCCCCAGTGGATAGTAGACCGCCTCTCTGTGTCCACGTGTTCTCATTTTTCTCACCCACCTATCAGTGAGTATATGCGGTATTTCTTTTTCTGTTCTTGTGTCAGTTTGCTGAGAATGATGTTTTCCAGATTCATCCATGTCCCTACAAAGGACACAAACTCATCATTTTTGATTGCTGCATAATATTCCATGGTGTATATGTGCCACATTTTCCCAGTCCAGTCTATCATCGTTGGGCATTTGGGTTGGTTCCAGGTCTTTGCTATTGTAAACAGTGCTGCAATGAACATTCGTGTGCATGTGTCCTTATAGCAGAAAGATTTATAGTCCTTTGGATAGATACCCAGTAATGGGATTGCTGGGTCAAATGGAATTTCTATTTCTAGGTCCCTGAGGAATCGCCACACTGTCTTCCACAATGGTTGAACTAATTTACACTCCCACCAACAGTGTAAGAGTGTTCGTATTTCTCCACATCCTCTCCAGCATCTGCTGTCTCCAGATTTTGTAATGATCGCCATTCTAACTGGTGTGAGATGGTATCTCAATGTGGT
This sequence comes from Saguinus oedipus, assembly GCA_031835075.1. Classification (NCBI taxonomy): domain Eukaryota; kingdom Metazoa; phylum Chordata; class Mammalia; order Primates; family Cebidae; genus Saguinus; species Saguinus oedipus. The sequence goes on from CM063176.1 coordinate 33,193,482, forward strand.
TTTGATTTGCATCTCTCTAATGACCAATGACGATGAGCACTTTTTCATATGTTTGCTGGCCTCATGTATGTCTGCTTTCGTAAAGTTTCTGTTCATATCCTTTGCCCATTTTTGAATGGGCTTGTTTGTTTTTTTCCTGTAAATCTGTTTGAGTTCTTTGTAAATTCTGGATATCAGCCCTTTGTCAGATGCGTAAACTGCAAACATTTTTTCCCATTCTGATGGTTGCCGATTCACTCTAGTGACCGTTTGTTTTGCCGTGCAGAAGCTGTGGAGTTTGATTAGGTCCCATTTGTCTATTTTGGCTTTTGTTGCCAATGCTTTTGGTGTTTTGGTCATGAAGTCCTTGCCTACTCCTATGTCCTGAATGGTTTTGCCTAGATTTTCTTCTAGGGTTTTTATGGTGTCAGGTCTTACGTTTAAGTCTTTAATCCATCTGGAGTTAATTTTAGTGTAAGGTGTCAGGAAGGGGTCCAGTTTCTGCTTTCTGCACATGGCTAGCCAGTTTTCCCAACACCATTTATTAAATAGGGAATCCTTTCCCCATTGCCTGTTTTTGTCTGGTTTATCAAAGATAATATGGTTGTAGATGTGTTGTGTTGCCTCCGATGCCTCTGTTCTGTTCCATTGGTCTATATCTCTGTTTTGGTACCACTACCATGCTGTTTTGATTACTGTAGCCTTGTAGTATAGTTTGAAGCCTGGTAGCGTGATGCCTCCTGCTGTGTTCTTTTTGCTTAGAATTGACATGGCTATGCGGGCTCTTTTTTGGTTCCATATGAAATTCATGGTGGTTTTTTCCAGTTCTGTGAAGAAATTCAATGGTAGTTTGATGGGGATACCATTGATTGTGTAAATTACTTTGGGCAGTATAGCCATTTTCACGATATTGATTCTTCCTAACCACGAACATGGAATGTTTCTCCATCTGTTTGTGTCCTCTCTTATTTCATTGAGCAGATGTTTGTAGTTTTCCTTAAAGAGGTCCCTTACATTCCTAGTGAGTTGTATTCCTAGGTATTTTATTTTCTTTGTAGCAGTTGTGAATGGCAGTTCGTTTTTTGATTTGGTTCTCTTTAAGTCTGTTATTGGTGTATAAAAATGCTTGTGATTTTAGAACATTGATTTTATATCCTGAGACTTTGCTGAAGTTGCTTATCAGTTGCAGGAGCTTTTGGGCTGAGGTGATGGGGTCTTCTAGTTATACTATCATGTCGTCTGCAAATAGAGACAATTTGGCTTCCACCTTTCCTATTTGAATACCCTTTATTTCTTTTTCTTGCCTGATTGCTCTGGCTAGAACTTCCAGTACTATGTTGAATAGAAGTGGTGAGAGAGGGCATCCTTGTCTGGTGCCAGATTTCAAAGGGAATGCTTCCAGTTTTTGCCCATTAAGTATGATATTGGCTGTTGGTTTGTCATAAATAGCTTTTATTACTTTGAGATATGTTCCATCAATACCAGGTTTATTGAGGGTTTTTAGCATAAAGGGCTGTTGAATTTTGTCAAATGCCTTCTCTGCATCAATTGAGATAATCATGTGGTTTCTGTTTTTGCTTCTGTTTATGTGGTGAATTACATTTATAGACTTGCGTATGTTGAACCAGCCTTGCATCCCCGGGATGAATCCTACTTGATCATGATGGATAAGTTTTTTAATGTGCTGTTGCAACCGGTTTGCCAGTATTTTATTGAAGATTTTTGCATCTATGTTCATCATGGATATTGGCCTGAAGTTTTCTTTTCTTGTTGAGTCTCTGCCAGGTTTTGGTATCAGGATGATATTGGTCTCATAAAATGATTTGGGAAGGGTTCCCTCTTTTTGGATTATTTGGAATACTTTCAGAAGGAATGGTACCAGATTCTCTTTGTGTGTCTGGTAGAATTCGGCTGTGAACCATCTGGACCTGGGTTTTTTTGTGTGGTAGGCTCTTAATTGCTGCCTCAACTTCACACCTTGTTATTGGTCTATTCATAGTTTCGGCTTCCTCCTGGTTTAGGCTTGGGAGGACACAGGCGTCCAGGAATTTATCCATTTCTTCCTGATTTACTGGTTTATGTGCATAGAGTTTGTAGTATTCTCTGATGATGGTTTGAATTTCTGTGTAATCTGTGGTGATTTCGCCTTTATCGTTTTTATTGCATCTATTTGGTTGTTCTCTTTCTTCTTTTTTATCAGTCTGGCTAGTGGTCTGTCTATTTTGTTGATCTTTTCGAAAAACCGGCTCTTAGATTTATTGATTTTTTGAAGGGTTTTTCTTGTCTCTATCTCCTTCAGTTCTGCTCTGATCTTAGTTATTTCTTGTCTTCGGCTAGGTTTTGAGCTTTTTTGATCTTGCTCCTCTAGCTCTTTCAATTTTGACGATAGGGTGTCAATTTTGGATCTCTCCACTCTTCTCGTGTGGGCACTTATTGCTATATATTTTCCTCTACAGACTGCTTTAAATGTGTCCCAGAGATTCTGGTATGTTGTGTCTTCATTCTCGTTGGTTCCAAAGAACTTCCTTATTTCTGCCTTCATTTCATTGTTTATCCAATCAACATTCAAGAGCCAGTTGTTCAGTTTCCATGAAGATGTGTGGTTCTGAGTTATTTTCTGAATTCTGAGTTCCAACTTGATTGCACTATGATCTGAGAGACTGTTTGTTATGATTTCAGTTGTTTTGCATTTGCTGAGGAGTGCTTTACTTCCAATTATGTGGTCAATTTTGGAGTAGGTGTGATGTGGTGCTGAGAAGAATGTATATTCTGTGGATTTGGGGTGGAGAGTTTTGTAAATGTCTATCAGGTTTGCTTGTTCCAGGTCTGCGTTCAAGTCCTGGATATCCTTGTTAATTTTCTGTCTGGTTGATCTGTCTGCTATTGACAGTGGAGTGTTAAAGTCTCCCACTATTATTGTGTGGGAGTCTAAGTCTCTTTGTAAGTCATTAAGAAATTGCCTTTTATATCTGGGTGCTCCTACATTGGGTCCATATATATTTAGAATTGTTATCTCTTCTTGTTGTATCGATCCTTTTACCATTATGTAGTGACCTTCTTTGTCCCTTTTGATCTTTGTTACTTTAAAGTCTATTTTATCAGAGATGAGAATTGCAACTCCTGCTTTTTTTTGCTCTCCATTTGCTTGGTAAATCTTCCTCCATCCCTTTATTTTGAGCCTTTGTGTATCTTTGCATGTGAGGTGGGTTTCCTGGATACAGCACACCGATGGGTTTTGGTTTTTTATCCAATTTGCCAGTCTGTGTCTTTTGATTGGTGCATTTAGCCCATTTACATTCAGGGTTAATATTGTTATGTGTGAATTTGATACTGCCATTTTGATGCTCTCTGACTGTTTTGCCCGTTGGTTCATGTACATTCTTCATTTTGTTGATGGTCTTTAGCATTTGGTATGCTTTTAGGATGGCTGGAACTGGTTGTTTCTTTCTATGTGTAGTGCCTCTTTCAGGAGCTCTTGTAAAGCAGGCCTAGTGGTGACAAAATCTCTGAGTCCTTGCTTGTTCGTGAAGGATTTTATTTTTCCTTCACTTATGAAGCTCAGTTTCGCCAGATATGAAATTCTGGGTTGAAAGCTCTTTTCTTTAAGGATGTTGAATATTGGCCCCCAGTCTCTTCTGGCTTGTAGAGTCTCTGCCGAGACATCTGCTGTGAGTCTGATGGGCTTCCCTTTGTGGGTGACCTGACCTTTCTCTCTGGCTGCCCTTAGTATTTTCTCCTTCGTTTCAACCATGGTGAATCTGACGATTATGTGCCTTGGGGTTGCTCTTCTTGCAGATTATCTTTGTGGTGTTCTCTGTATTTCCTGGAGTTGAGTATTGACCTGTCTTGCTAGGTTGGGGAAATTTTCCTGGATAATATCCTGAAGGGTGTTTTCCAGCTTGGATTCATTCTCTTCGTCACATTCTGGTACACCTGTCAAACGTAGGTTGGGTCTCTTCACATAGTCCCACATTTCTTGGAGATTTTGTTCATTCCTTTTTGTGCTTTTTTCTTTAATCTTGGTTTCTCATTTTATTTCATTGAGTTGATCTTCAACTTATGATATTCTTTCTTCTGCTTGGTCAATTCGGCTGTTGAAACTTGTGCATGCTTCGCGAAGTTCTCGTGTTGTGTTTTTCAGCTCCTTCAATTCATTCATATTCCTCTCTAAGTTGTCCATTCCCGTTATCAGTTCCTCGAATCTTTTTTCAAATCTTTTTTCAAGGTTTTTAGTTTCTTTGCACTGGTTTAGAACATGTTCCTTTAGCTCACTGAAGTTTTTCATTATCCACTTTCTGAAGTCTGATTCCATCATTTCGTCACATTCATTCTCCGTCCAGCTTTGTTCCCTTGCTGGTGAGGAGTTTTGGTCCTTTTTTTGGAGGTGAGGTGTTTTGGTTTCGGGTGCTTTCCTCCTTTTTGCGCTGGTTTCTTCCCATCTTTATGGATTTATCCGCCTGTCGTCTTAGTAGTGGCTGATTTTTCAATTGGGTCTCTGTGTGGACACTGAAATTGTTGATGATGAAGTATTTCTGTTACTTAGATTTCCCTCTAATGATCTATCCTCTCTGCTGTATGAGTGCTGAGGTCCACTCCAGGCCCTGCTTGTCTGGGGTATACCTGCAGCAGCTGCAGAACAGTGAGGGATGATATCAGTTTCTTTTTCTGCTGCCCTTGTTCCAGAATGATGCCAGCCAAATGTCAGTCTGATTAGTCCTTTTCTGGGGTGACTCCTTGGATATACAGGGGTCAGGGAGCTGCTTGAGGAGACAGTCTGTGCTTTATGGGAGCTCCAGTGCTGAGCTGTGAGCTCCATTGTTCATTCAGGGTTGTTGGGAGGTTATGTCTGCTGCAATAGAACTCATAAAACACCACTCTTTTTTTTTCACCCTTAGATGCTCTGTCTCAGGGAGTTGGGGCTTTCTTTATGAGTATCTGTTGCAATGTCCTGCCCCACCAGGTGGCAGTCTATTCACTATTTGCCTGCCGGGGCTCTGACCTGCTTACGCGGTTCCACCGTGTTGCTGCATGGCGGACTCTCTCTGTTATGGCAAGTTGCCTCGGCAACGGCAGGCTGCGTCAGTCCTGGGCGGTACTTAAGTGGGGGTGCACTTCGTCAGGAATGGTGGACGCCCCTCCCTGACCGGGCTGCACCGTCCTACATGCCGGCAACAGAACTCTCAGCCCCAATCGCCTCCAGTCGCCGCCCTGCTTGTCCCCTTGAGTGTGGGACCCTCCGAGCCCGATCACCCAGCTCCCTGCCTCAGAGTCCATCCTCTCTCTCTCTCTCTTCCTCTCCCCAAGCTGAAAGGTCGACTCTCTCACTGGCGCCCCAGGAGCCTGCCGCTAGGGCACTGGGATCCGTGCGATCTCCCATGCCGCTGCCCACTACCCCGGCTCAGATCACGCTTCCCAGGAAACTCCTGGTCTGGCTCATTGTCCAAGTCCCGTTCAATCAGATGGACATGCCAATCTGCCCTTCCAAATCTCAGATTGCCGGTTTAACAGGGCACCCAGACCAGTGAGTTCCGCGCCGGGTCCCGCTGCGGCACCGGCTAAAGAGGCGGCGGGAGCCGGTTGCGTTAGCCGGCTGCTAGTGTCCCGTGTCTCTCCCACACCTGGGACTTTCAACGCTCCTCTGCGTCTTCACTGAGAGCTGCAATCCTGAGTCACCTCTATGACGCCATCTTGCCTCCTCCTCGAGGAGTCTATTTCATAGGGCTCCTCATGCAGACAAATAGTGAATAAAGCACACTTGGATTAATTAGACATCTGTTTCATATGGCCCCTCTTTCACAGCGTCACTGAATATTACACACTTGTCATACAGTCTGGAGTCTATATTTTATGGCCACACATTCGAAGAATCACTGAATAATGCACACCAGCGGAATAGAGGGAAGTCTCTTACCTATGGCCCCTCACTGTGAACCTCGCTAAATATACACACTGGAAGAAATAGTCAGAATTTACTTTTATCGCCTCATTCAGAGTCACACTAAATAACGCACACCTGTGGAATAGTCAGGAGATTTTCCAGGTGGCCTCTGATTCGGAGTGTCACTAAAGAATGTGGTGTAGTCAGGAGTGTATTTCATGTAGACACACATTTTGAGCCTCAGTGAAAAAGGCAGACCCTTTCTTTAGTAAGGAATCTAATTAATATGGCCACATTTTCTGAGCCTCACTGAATAATACACACCTGGATGATAATTTGGAGTCTATTTTCAATAGTCATTCATTCAGAACCTCGGTGAATAATGCACACCTATTTAATAGCCAGAAGTCTATTTCATTTGGAAATGCACTCATGGCCTCTGTGTATAATATACACGTGTGGATTAGTCAGGATTCCATTTCATATGGCCACTGAACTATACCCTCAGAGAATAATCTTCAAATGTAAAGTACCCAGCTGTCTATTTCATATAGGCACTCATTCAGAGATTCACCGAATAATAAAAATATTTAAGACAGACAGAATCCTGTTTCATATGGTCACACAAGAAGAGCCTCACTAAAGAATGCACAACTGGATTATTGGGGGAGGAGGCAAGATGGCGTCATAGAGGTGACTCAGGATTTCAGCCCTCGGTGAAGGTGCAGAGGCTGCTGCAGGTATACCCCAGACAAGCAGGGCCTGGAGTGCACCTCAGCACTCATACAGCAGAGAGGATAGATCATTAGAGGGAAAACTAAGTAACAGAAATACTTCATCATCAACAATCTCAGTGTCCACACAGAGACCCAAATGAAAAATCAGCCACTACTAAGACGACAGGCGGATAAATCCATAAAGATGGGAAGAAACCAGAGCAAAAAGGAGGAAAGCACCCGAAACCAAAACACCTCACCTACAAAAAAGGACCAAAACTCCTCACCAGCAAGGGAACAAAGCTGGACGGAGAATGAATGTGACGAAATGACGGAATCAGACTTCAGAAAGTGGATAATGAGAAACTTCAGTGAGCTAAAGGAACATGTTCTAAACCAGTGAAAAGAAACTAAGAACCTTGGAAAAAGATTTGAAAAAAGATTCGAGGAACTGATAACGAGAATGGACAACTTAGAGAGGAATATGAATGAATTGAAGGAGCTGAAAAACACAACACGAGAACTTCGCGAAGCATGCACAAGTTTCAACAGCCGAATTGACCAAGCAGAAGAAAGAATATCATAAGTTGAAGATCAACTCAATGAAATAAAACGAGAAACCAAGATTAAAGAAAAAAGCACAAAAAGGAATGAACAAAATCTCCAAGAAATGTGGGACTATGTGAAGAGAACCAACCTACTTTTGATAGGTGTACCAGAATGTGACGAAGAGAATGAATCCAAGCTGGAAAACACTCTTCAGGATATTATCCAGGAAAATTTCCCCAACCTAGCAAGACAGGTCAATACTCAACTCCAGGAAATACAGAGAACACCACAAAGATACTCTGCAAGAAGAGCAACCCCAAGGCACAAAATCGTCAGATTCACCAGGGTTGAAATGAAGGAGAAAATACTAAGGGCAGCCAGAGAGAAAGGTCAGCTCACCCACAAATGGAAGCCCATGAGACTCACAGCAGATCTCTCAGGAGAGACTCTACAAGCCAGAAGACAGTGGGGGCCAATATTCAACATCCTTAAAGAAAAGAGCTTTCAACCCAGAATTTCATATCTGGCGAAACTGAGCTTCATAAGTGAAGGAAAAATAAAATCCTTCACGAACAAGCAAGGACTCAGAGATTTTGTTACCACTAGGCCTGCTTTACAAGAGCTCCTGAAAGAGGCACTACACATAGAAAGAAACAACCAGTTCCAGCCATCCTAAAAGCATACGAAATGCTAAAGACCATCAACAAAACGAAGAATGTACATGAACCAACGGGCAAAACAGCCAGAGAGCATCAAAATGGCAGTATCAAATTCACACATAACAATATTAACACTGAATGTAAATGGGCTAAATGCACCAATCAAAAGACACATACTGGCAAATTGGATAAAAAACCAAAACCCATCGGTGTGCTGTATCCAGGAAACCCACCTCACATGCAAAGATACACAAAGGCTCAAAATAAAGGGATGGAGGAAGATTTACCAAGCAAATGGAGAGCAAAAAAAAGCAAGAGTTGCAATTCTCATCTCTGATAAAATAGACTTTAAAGTAACAAAGATCAAAAGGGACAAAGAATGTCATTACATAATGGTAAAAGGATCGATACAACAAGAAGAGGTAACGATTCTAAATATATATGGACCCAATGTAGGAGCACCCAGATATATAAGGCAAGTTCTTAATGACTTACAAAGGGACTTAGACTCCCACACAATAATAGTGGGAGACTTTAACACTCCACTGTCAATAGCAGACAGATCAACCAGACAGAAAATTGACAAGGATATCCAGGACTTGAACTCAGACCTGGAACAAGCAAACCTGATAGACATTTACAAAACTCTCCACCCCAAATCCACAGAATATACATTCTTCTCAGCACCACATCACACCTACTCCAAAATTGACCACATAATTGGAAGTAAAGCACTCCTCAGCAAATGCAAAACAACTGAAATCATAACAAACAGTCTCTCAGACCATAGTGCAATCAAGTTGGAACTCAGAATTCAGAAAATAACTCAGAACCGCACAGCTTCATGGAAACTGAACAATTGGCTCTTGAAGGTTGATTGGATAAACAATGAAATGAAGGCAGAAATAAAGAAGTTCTTAGAAACCAACGAGAATGAAGACACAACGTACCAGAATCTCTGGGACACATTTAAAGCAGTCTGTAGAGGAAAATATATAGCAATAAGTGCCCACATGAGAAGAGTGGAGAGATCCAAAATTGACACCCTATCGTCAAAATTGAAAGAGCTAGAGGAGCAAGATCAAAAAAGCTCAAAACCTAGCCGAAGACAAGAAATAACTAAGATCAGAGCAGAACTGAAGGAGATAGAGACAAGAAAAACCCTTCAAAAAATCAATAAATCTAACAGCTGGTTTTTCGAAAAGATCAACAAAATAGACAGACCACTAGCCAGACTGATAAAAAAGAAAAGAGAGAACAACGAAATAGATGCAATAAAAAACGATAAAGGGGAAATCACCACAGATTCCACAGAAATTCAAACCATCATCAGAGAATACTACAAACAACTCTATGCACATAAACCAGTAAATCAGGAAGAAATGGATAAATTCCTGGACGCCTGTGTCCTCCCAAGCCTAAACCAGGAGGAAGCCGAAACTATGAATAGACCAATAACAAGGTCTGAAGTTGAGGCAGCAATTAAGAGCCTACCACACAAAAAAAGCCCAGGTCCAGATGGGTTCACAGCTGAATTATTCCAGACACACAAAGAGGATCTGGTACCATTCCTTTTGAAACTATTCCAAATAATCCAAAAAGAGGGAACCCTTCCCAAATCATTTTATGAGACCAATATCATCCTGATACCAAAACCTGGCAGAGACTCAACAAGAAAAGAAAACTTCAGGCCAATATCAGTGATGAACATAGATGCAAAAATCTTCAATAAAATACTGGCAAACCGATTGCAACAGTACATTAAAAAACTTATCCATCATGATCAAGTAGGATTCATCCCGGGGATGCAAGACCAGTTCAACATACGCAAGTCTATAAATGTAATTCACCACATAAACAGAAGCAAAAACAGAAACCACATGATTATCTCAATTGATGCAGAGAAGGCATTTGACAAAATTCAACAGCCCTTTATGCTAAAAACCCTCAATAAACTTGGTATTGATGGAACATATCTCAAAGTAATAAAAGCCACTTATGACAAACCAACAGCCAATATCATACTTAATGGGCAAAAACTGGAAGTATTCCCTTTGAAATCTGGCACTAGGCAAGGATGTCCTCTCTCACCACTTCTATTCAACATAGTACTGGAAGTTCTAGCCAGAGCAATCAGGCAAGAAAAAGAAATAAAGTGTATTCAAATAGGAAAGGTGGAAGCCAAATTGTCTCTATTTGCAGACGACATGATAGTATACCTAGAAGACCCCATCACCTCAGCCCAAGAGCTCCTGCAACTGATAAGCAACTTCAGCAAAGTCTCAGGATATAAAATCAATCTTCAAAAATCACAAGCATTCCTATACACCAATAACAGACTTAAAGAGAACCAAATCAAGAACGAACTGCCATTCACAATTGCTACAAAGAAAATAAAATACCTAGGAATACAACTCACTAGGAATGTAAGGGACATCTTTAAGGAAAACTACAAACAACTGCTCAACGAAATAAGAGAGGACACAAACAGATGGAGAAACATTCCATAACTACCATTGAATTTCTTCACAGAACTGGAAAAAACCACCATGAATTTCATATGCAACCAAAAAAGAGCCCGCATAGCCAAGTCAATTCTAAGCAAAAAGAACACAGCAGGAGGCATCACGCTACCAGACTTCAAAATATACTACAAGGCTACAGTAATCAAAACAGCATGGTACTGGTACCAAAACAGAGATATAGACCAATGGAACAGAACAGAGGCATCGGAGGCAACACAACACATCTACAACCATATTATCTTTGATAAACCAGACAAAAACAAGCAATGGGGAAAGGATTCCCTATTTAATAAATGGTGTTGGGAAAACTGGCTAGCCATGTGCAGAAAGCAGAAACTGGACCCCTTTCTGACACCTTACACTAAAATTAACTCCAGATGGATTAAAGACTTAAACGTAAGACCTGACACCATAAAAACCCTAGAAGAAAATCTAGACAAAACCATTCAGGACATAGGAGTAGGCAAGGACTTCATGACCAAAACTCCCAAAGCATTGGCAACAAAAGCCAAAATAGACAAATGGGACCTAATCAAACTCCACAGCTTCTGCACGGCAAAACAAACAGTCACTAGAATGAATCGGCAACCATCAGAATGGGAAAAAATCTTTGCAGCTTACGCATCTGACAAAGGGCTGATATCCAGAATTTACAAAGAACTCAAACAGATTTACAGGAAAAAAACAAACAAGCCCATTCAAAAATGGGCAAAGGATATGAAAAGAAACTTTACGAAAGCAGACATACATGAGGCCAACAAACATATGAAAAAGTGCTCATCGTCATTGGTCATTAGAGAGATGCAAATCAAAACCACATTGAGATACCATCTCACACCAGTTAGAATGGCGATCTTTATAAAATCTGGAGACAGCAGATGCTGGAGAGGCTGTGGAGAAATAGGAACACTCTTACACTGTTGGTGGGAGTGTAAATTAGTTCAACCATTGTGGAAGACAGTGTGGCGATTCCTCAGGGACCTAGAAATAGAAATTCCATTTGACCCAGCAATCCCATTACTGGGTATCTATCCAAAGGACTATAAATAGTTCTACTATAAGTACACATGCACATGAATGTTCATTTCAGCGCTGTTTACAATAGCAAAGACCTGGAACCAACCCAAATGCCCATCGATGATAGACTGGACTGGGAAAATGTGGCACGTATACACCATGGAATATTATGCAGCAATCAAAAATGATGAGTTTGTGTCCTTTGTAAGGACATGGATGAATATGGAGAACATCATTCTCAGCAAACTGACACAAGAACAGAAAAAGAAATACCGCATATACTCACTCATAGGTGGGTGAGGAAAATGAGAACACGTGGACACAGAGAGGCGGTCTACTATACACTGGGGACTGTTGGGGGGAATGGGGGAGGAACAGCAGGGGGGGCAGTGGGGGATAGCCTGGGGATGAATACCAAGTGTGGGTCAAGGGGAGGAAAGCAGCAAAGCACACTGCCATGTGTATACCTATGCAACTATCTTGCTCGTTCTGCACATGTACCCCCAAACCTATAATGCAATAAAAATAAAAATAAAAAAAAAGAATGCACAACTGGTGAAGTGTTAGGCGTCTTCTTTATATAGCCTCTCATTTACAGCCTCAGTGCATAATGCACATGTGTGGAATAGACACTATTCTATTTTATATGGCTGCAAAATCAAAGCTTGAGTGAGTAATACACAACTTTGAATAGACACTAGTATATTCCATATGCCCAAATCTTCAGAGTCAGAGTCAATAATACACACCTGTGGACTAGTCTGGAAAGAATTTCATATGGCCAAAGTTTCAGAGCCTTAGAGAATAATACATATCTGGGGAATACTCGGGTTGCGAATACATATGGCATTTATTTCAGAGCTTCATTGAATAAGAAACACCTGTATTGCAATCAGAATTTTATTTCATATAGCCACATATTGAGAGGTTAACTGAACAACATACACCTTGTGGAAAGTCAGGATTCTATTTCGTAAAGCCACTCATTTAGAGCCGAATGTAAAAACGAAGGCCTGAGGACTATTCAGGAGTCTCTATTTTATAGCTATGCATTTAGAGCCTCAAAAGAATAATACAGACCTCTGGAAAAGAAGGAGTTTATTTCACATGGCCACTTATTTAGATCCGCTTTGAATAATCATATATATCTGAAAACTGCTCAGGATTCTGATAAATATAACCACTTATTCAGATACTCATTAAAGAATGCACACTTGGGGAATAGTCTGGAGACTATTTGATATGACTGTTCACCCAGTGACTCAGTAGGAAATGCAGAACTGAGAAATATTCAAGAGGATAGATTAAGGAGTCTATTTTATGTGGTCAATCGTTCAGCAACTCACTAAAGACTACACACCTTGGGAATAGTCAGAGTCCAGGTCATATGAACACTCAATCAGAGCATTACTGAATAATGCACAATTGGGCAATAGTAAGGAGTCTATTTTATGTGGCATGGCATTCAGAGCTTAAGTGCATAATAGGCTGCTGTGGGGTAGTCAGGACCCTATTTATGGTATGCCAAATTAGGCAGCTCCGTGAATATTACACACACATGTGATAGTCAGGACACTTTTTGATATGGACACTCATACAGAAACTCTTCAAATACAAAACATGTGTGGAAATTCATTAGTCTAATTCATATGATGATTCATTTGGAGAGTCAAAAAATAACACACACCTACGGAGTAAAATTGGTTCTATAACATAAGGCCACTCTTTTAGTGTTTCAGTGAATAACATGTATATCTGATAAGTCAGGAATCTCTTTCACATGGCCACTCATCCAGGGTCTTTGTGAATAAAACTTTCCCTAGAAAGAGTCAAGGGTGTACTTCAAGAGGCTACACATTCAGAGTCTCTGTAGGTAATGCACACCTGTGCAATATATCAGAGTCCCTTTTGTATGCCGAAATAGTCAGAGTCTCATTAAATAATACACACCTGGTGAAGAGTTAAGAGTCTACTTCATGTATCCACTGATTTAGAGCCTCAGTGAATAATGCACACCAGGATAAGAGTTGAGCATTTTAATATAACCACTCATTCTGTGCCTCCCTGAATGATACACACCTAAGGAATCCTCGGGATTCTATTTCATACTACCATCATTTAGAACCTTTTTGAATAATTCACAATGGAGCAATAGTCAGGTATCTATTTTATATGGACTCTCATTCAAAGTTTCAGTGAATAATGGACTTCTATGTAGTAATCAGGACGCTGTTTAAGATAGCCACAAATTAAGTGCCTTCCTGAATGATATACACCTGGGTGATAGGACTTTATTTTACATGAACTCTAATTCTGGGTATTGCTGAGTAATACACACCTGTGGGAGTGTAAGGAGTCTTCTTTTTATGGACACTCATAGAGAACCTGTTTGATTAATGCACACATGAAGAATAATGCGGAGTTTATTTCATACGGCTCCTCATTCAGACAAATAGTGAATAAAGCACACGTGGAGTAATTCGACATCTGTTTCATATAACCCCACTTTCACAGCCTCACTGAATATCACACACATGTCATATAGTCTGGAGTCTATATTTTATGGCCACTCATTTGAAGACTCACTGAATAATGCACACCTGCGTAATAGTCAGAAGTGCCTTTTTTATGGCCCCTCATTGAGAGCCTCACTAAAAGTACCCACCTGGAAAAACAGTCAGCATTAACTTTTATCGCCTCATTTAGAGCCTAACTAAATAATGCACACCTGTGGGATAGTCAGAAGACTTTTTCATGTGGCCTCTCATTCGGAGTGTCCATAAATAATGTGGTGTAGTCAGGAGTCTATTTCATGTAGACACGTATTCAGAGTCTCAGTGAATAAGGCTGACCCATTCTATAGTAAGGAATCTAATTAAAAGGCCCATATCTTCTGAACCTCACTGAATAACACACACCTGGAGAATAATTTGGAGTCTATTTTCAATGGACATTCATTCAGAACCTTGGTGAATAATGCACACCTGTTTAATAGCCAGGAGTCTATTTCATTTGGAAACTCATTCATAGCCACTCTGTATAATATACATGTGTGGATTAGTCAAGACTCCATTTCATATGGCCACTGACCTGTACCCTCAGAGAACGATGTTCAAACGTAAAGTACCCAGCTGTCTATTTCATATTGCCACACTTTCAGATCTTCAGTGAATAATACAAATATTTAAGATAGACAGAATCCTGTTTTATATGGTCACACAAGAAGAGCCTCACTAAGGAATGTACAACTGGGCCAGTGTTAAAAGTCTGCTTTATATAGCCTCTCATTTACAGCCTCAGAGAATAATGCACATGTGTGGAATTCACGAGTCTAATTTATATGGCAGGAAAATCGAAGCTTAAGTGAGTAATACACAACTTTGAATAGACACTAGTCTATTCCATATGAACAAATCTTCAGAGTGAGAGTCAATAATACACACCTGTGGAGTAGTCTGGAAACAATTTCATATGGCCAAAGTTTCAGAGCCTCAGAGAATAATACATACCTGGGAAACACTAAGGACACTAATACATATTGCATCTATTTAAGAGCTTCATTAAATAAGAAACACCAGTATTGTACTCAGAATTCTATTTTGTATAGCCACATATTGAGAGGTCAATTGAATGACATACACCATGTGGAAAGTCATGATTCTATTTCGTATAGCCACTCATTTAGAGCCAAATGTAAAAACTCAGGCCTGAGGACTATTCAAAAGTCTCTATATTATGGCTACTCATTCCTAGCCTCAGAAGAATAATACAGACCTATGGAAAAGACAGGAGTTTATTTCACATGGCCACTTATTTAGAACAGCTTTGAAAAATTTTATATGTCTGGAAACTGCTCAGGATTCTGTTATATATAACCACTTATTCAGAGACTCACTAAAAAATGCACACTTGGGGAATAGTCTGAAGACTATTTGATATGAGCGTTCACCCAGTGACTCAGTGGAAGTTGCAGAACTGAGAAATAGTCAAGAGGATAGATTCAGGGATCTATTTTATGTGATCATTCTTTCAGAATATCACTAAACACAAAACACCTTGGGAATAGTCAGAGTCCAGGCCATATGACCACTCAATCACAGCATTACCGAATAATGCAAAATGGGGCAATAGTAAGGAGTTTATTTCGTGTGCCTGGCATTCAGAGTTTAAGTGCATAATAAGCAACTATGGAGTAGTCAGGTCCCTATTTTAGGTAGCCCCAGGTTAAGAAACTCTGTGAATAATACACACATGTGTGATAGTCAGGAGACTATTTGATACGGACATTCATAGAGAACATCCTCAAATACTAAACATGTGTGGAATTGTCACTAGTGTATTTTGTATGGTGATTCGTTTGGATAGTCAAAAAATAACTCACACCTGTGGAGTAAAATGGGATCTATTTCATAAGGCCACTCTTTCAGTGTTTCAGTGAATAACATGTATATCTGATAAGTCAGGAATCTCTTTCACATGGCCACTCATTCAGGGCCTCTCTGAATCAAACTTTCCTTAGAAAGAATCAAGGGTCTACTTCAAATAGCTACATATTAAGAGTCTCTGAAGGTAATGCACACCTGGGAAATACACCAGAGTCTCTTTTGTATGCCCACATAGTCAGAGTCTCATTCAATAATACACACCTGGGGAAGAACTAAGAATCTACCTCATGTATCCACTCATTTAGAGCCTCAGTGAATAATGCACACCAGGATAATAGTAGATCATTTTTGTATGGCCACTAATTCTGTGACTCCCTGAATAAAACACACCTAGGGAATCCTCAGGGTTCTATTTCATACTACCACTCATTTAAAACCTTATTGAGGGGGGGAGGAGGCAAGATGGCATCGTAGAGGTGACTCAGGATTGCAGCTCTCAGTGAAGGCGCAGAGGGTGAGTCCTAGCTGCATTCTTCGATGTTCCTTTTATGCCCACAGTGCACTGAAAGTCCCAGGTGTGGGAGAGACAAGGGATGCTTGCGCAGCCGGCTAATGCAGCGGGACACGGCGTGGAACTCACTGGTCTGGGTGCCCTGTTAAACCGGCAATCTGAGATTTGGAAGGGCAGATTGGCATGTTCATCTGATGGAATGGGACTTGGACAATGAGCCAGACCAGGAGTTTCCTTGGAAGCGTGATCTGAGCTGGGGTAGTGGGCAGCGGCACGGGAGATCACATGGATCCCAGTGCCCTATCGGCAGGCTACTGGGGCGCCAGTGAGAGAGTCGACCTTTCAGCTTGGGGAGAGGAAGAGAGCGAGAGAGAGGACGGACTCTGAGGCAGGGAGCTGGGTGATCGGGCTCGGCGGGTCCCATGTTCATGGGGACAAGCAGGGCGGGGACAGGAGATGCTTGGGGCTGAGAGTTTTACTGCTGGCATCTAGGATGGTGCAGCCCGGTGAGGGAGGGGCGTCCACCATTGATGACGCAGTCCACCCCCACTGAAGTACCGCCCAGGACTGATGCAGTCTGCCATTGCCGAGGAAACCTGCCATAACAGAGAGACTCCATGCTCCACAGCAGAAGGGAGCCCAGCAGCAACAGGGCGGACCTGTGCTAGCAGGTCAGAGCCCCGGCAGGCAAATAGTGAATAGACTGCCGCCTAGTGGGGCAGGACACTGCAACAGATACTCATAAAGAAAGCCCGAACTCCCTGAGACAGAGCATCTAAGGGGGGGGGAAACGGGTGGTGTTTTATGAGTTCTATAGCAGCGACATAAACAACCTCCCAAAAACACTGAATGAACAACGGAGCACACAGCTCAGCAATGGAGCTACTATAAAGCACACACTGTCTCCTCAAGCAGCTCCCTGACCCATGTATATCCAAGGAGTCACCCCAGAAAAGGACTAATCAGACTGACATTTGGCTGGCATTATTCTGGAACAAGGACAGCAGAAGAAGAAACTGGTATCATCCCTCACTGTTCTGCAGCTGCTGCAGGTATAGCCCAGAGAAGCAGGGCATGGAGTGGACCTCAGGACTCATACAGCAGAGGGAATAGAACATTAGAGGGAAAACTAAGTAACAGAAATACTTCATCACCAACAATCTCAGCGTCCACACAGAGACCCAGTTGAATAATCAGCAACTACTTAGACGACAGGCAGATAAATCCATAAAGATGGGAAGAAACCAGCGAAAAAAGGAGGAAAGCACCCGAAACCAAAACACCCCACCTCCAAAAAAGGACCAAAACTCCTCACCAGCAAGGGAACAAAGCTGGACAAAGAATGAATGTGACGAAATGATGGAATCAGACTTCAGAAATTGGATAATGAGAAACCTCAGTGAGCTAAAAAAACATGTACTAAACCAGTGAAAAGAAACTAAGAACCTTGAAAAAAGATTTGAAAAAAGATTCGAGGAATTGATAACAAGAATGGACAACTTAGAGAGGAATATGAATGAATTGAAGGAGCTGAAAAACACAACATGAGAACTTCACGAAGCATGCACAAGTTTCAACAGCCGAACTGACCAACCAGAAGAAAGAATATCAGAAGTTGAAGATCAACTCAATGAAATAAAACGAGAAACCAAGATTAAAGAAAAAAGCACAAAAAGGAATGAACAAAATCTCCAAGAAATGTGGGACTATGTGAAGAGACCCAACCTACGTTTGATAGGTGTACCAGAATGTGACGAAGAGAATGAATCCAAGCTGGAAAACACCCTTCAGGATATTATCCAGGAAAATGTCCCCAACCTAGCAAGACAGGTCAATACTCAACTCCAGAAAATACAGAGAACACCACAAAGACACTCCACAAGAAGAGCAACCCCAAGGCACATAATCGTCAGATTCACCAGGGTTGAAACGAAGGAGAAAATACTAAGGACAGCCAGAGAGAAAGGTCGGGTCACCCACAAAGGGAAGCCCATCAGACTCACAGCAGATCTCTCGGCAGAGACTCTACAAGCCAGAAGAGAGTGGGGGCCAATATTCAACATCCTTAAAGAAAAGAACTTTCAACCCAGAATTTCATATCCAACCAAATGGAGCTTCATAAGTGAAGAAAAAATAAAATCCTTCACGAACAAGTAAGTACTCAGAGATTTTGTCACCACTAGGCCTGCTTTACAAGAGCTCCTGAAAGAGGCACTACACAGAGAAAGAAACAACCAGTACCAGCCATCCTAAAAGCATACCAAATGCTAAAGAGCATCAATAAAATGAAGAATGTACATGAACCAATGGGCAAAACAGCCAGCTATCATCAAAATGGCAGTATCAAATTCACACATAAAAATATTAACCCTGAATGTAAATGGGCTAAATGCACCAATCAAAAGACACAGACTGGCAAATCGGATAAAAAACCAAAACCCATCAGTGTGCTGTATCCAGGAAACCCACCTCACACGCAAAGATACACAAAGGCTCAAAATAAAAGGATGGAGGAAGATTTACCAAGCAAATGGAGAGCAAGAAAAAGCAGGAGTTGCAATTCTCATCTCTGATAAAATAGACTTTAAAGCAACAAAGAACAAAAGGGACAAAGAAGGTCATTACATAATGGTAAAAGGATCGATACAACAAGAAGAGCTAATGATTCTAAATATATATGGACCCAATGTAGGAGCACCAAGATATATAAGGCAAGTTCTTAATGACTTACAAAGGGACTTAGACTCCCACACAATAATAGTGGGAGACTTTAACACTCCACTGTCAATAGCAGACAGATCAACCAGACAGAAAATTAACAAGGATATCCAAGACGTGAACTCAGACCTGGAACAAGCAAACCTGATAGACATTTACAGAACTCTCCATCCAAAATCAACAGAATATACATTCTTCTCAGCATCACATCACACCTACTCCAAAATTGACCACATAATTGGAAGTAAAGCAGTCCTCAGCAAATGCAAAACAACGGAAATCATAACAAACAGTCTCTCAGACCATAGTGCAATCAAGTTGGAACTCAGAATTCAGAAAATAACTCAGAACCGCACAGCGTCATGGAAACTGAACAACTGGCTCATGAATGTTGATTGGATAAACCATGAAATGAAGGCAGAAATAAAGAAGTTCTTTGAAACCAAGAAGAATGAAGACACAACGTACCAGAATCTCTGGGACACATTTAAAGCAGTCTGTAGAGGAAAATATATAGCAATAAGTGCCCACATGAGAAGAGTGGAGAGATCCAAAATTGACACCCTATCGTCAAAATTGAAAGAGCTAGAGGAGCAAGATCAAAAAAGCTCAAAACCTAGCCAAAGAAAAGAAATAACTAAGATCAGAGCAGAACTGTAGGAGATAGAGACAAGAAAAATCCTTGAAAAAAATCAATAAATCTCAGAGCTGGTTTTTTGAAAAGATCAACAAAATAGACAGACCACTAGCCAGACTGATAAAAAAGAAAAGAGAGAACAACCAAATAGATGCAATAAAAAACGATAAAGGGGAAATCACCACAGATTCCACAGAAATTCAAACCATCATCAGAGAATACTACAAACAACTCTATGCACACAAACTAGTAAATCAGGAAGAAATGGATAAATTCCTGGACGCCTGTGTCCTCCCAAGCCAAAACCAGGAGGAAGCCGAAACTATGAATAGACCAATAACAAGGTCAGAAGTTGAGGCAGCAATTAAGAGCCTACCACACAAAAAAAGCCCAGGTCCAGATGGGTTCACAGCTGAATTCTACCAGACACACAAAGCGGAGCTGGTACCATTCCTTCTGAAACTATTCCAAATAATCCAAAAAGAGGGAACCCTTCCCAAATCATTTTATGAGACCAACATCATCCTGATACCAAAACCTGGCAGAGACACAACAAGAAAAGAAAGCTTCAGGCCAATATCCATGATGAACATAGACGCAAAAATCTTCAATAAAATACTGGCAAATCGATTGCAACAGTACATTAAAAAACTTATCCAACATGAACAAGTAGGATTCATCCCGGGGATGCAAGGCCGGTTCAACATACGCAAGTCTATAAATGTAATTCACCACATAAACGAAGCAAAAACAAAAACCACATGATTATCTCAATTGACGCAGAGAAGGCATTTGACAAAATTCAACAGCTCTTTTTGCCAAAAACCCTCAATAAACTTGGTATTGATGGAACATCTCAAAGTAATAAAAGCTACTTACGACAAACCAACAGCCAATATCATACTTAATGGGCAAAAACTGGAAGCATTCCCTTTGAAATCCTGCACTAGACTAAAATGCCCTCTCTAACCACTTCTATTCAACATAGTACTGGAAGTTCTAGCCAGAGCAATCAGGCAAGAAAAAGAAATAAAGTGTATTTAAATAGGAAAGGTGGAAGCCAAATTGTCTCTATTTGCAGACGACATGATAGTATACCTAGAAGACCCCATCACCTCAGCCCAAAAGCTCCTGCAACTGATAAGCAACTTCAGCAAAGTCTCAGTATATAAAATCAATGTGCAAAAATCACAAGCATTCCTATACACCAATAACAGACTTACAGAGAACCAAATTAAGAATGAACTGCCATTCACAATTGCTACAAAGAAAATAAAATACCTAGGAAAACAGCTCACTAGCAATGTAAGGGACCTCTTTAAGGAAAACTACAAACACCTGCTCAACATAGTAAGAGAGGACACAAACAGATGGAGAAACATTCCATGTTCGTGGTTAGGAAGAACCAATATTGTGAAAATGGCTATACTGCCCAAAGTAATTTACAAATTCAATGCTATCCCCATCAAACTACCATTGAATTTCTTCACAGAACTGGAAAAAAACACCATGAATTTCATATGGAACCAATAAAAGCCCACATGGTCAAGTCAATTCTAAGCAAAAAGAACACAGCGGGAGGCACCACGCTACCAGACTTCAAACTATACTACAAGGCTACAGTAATCAAAACAGCATGGTACTGGTACCAAAACAGGGATATAGACCAATGGAACGGAACGGAAACATCGGAGGCAACACAATATATCTACAACCATATCATCTTTGATAAACCAGAAAAAAACAGGCAATGGGGAAAGGATTCCCTATTTAATAAATGGTGTTGGGAAAACTGGCTAGCCATGTGCAGAAAGCAGAAACTGGACCCCTTTCTGACACCTTACACTAAGATTAACTCCAGATGGATTAAAGACTTAAACGTAAGACCTGACACCATAAAAACCCTAGAAGAAAATCTAGGCAAAACTATTCAGGACATAGGAGTAGGCAAGGACTTCATGAACAAAACGCCAAAAGCATTGGCAACAAAAGCCACAATAGACAAATGGGACCTAATCAAACTCCACAGCTTCTGCACGGCAAAAGAAACAGTCACTAGAGTGAATCGGCAACCATCAGAATGGGACAAAATCTTTGCAGTTTACACATCTGACAAAGGGCTGATATCCAGAATTTACAAAGAACTCAAACAGATTTACAGGAAAAAAACAAACAAGCCCATTCAAAAATGGGCAAAGGATATGAACAGAAAGTTTACAAAAGAAGACATACATGAGGCCAACAAACATATGAAAAAGTGCTCATCATCATTGGTCATTAGAGAGATGCAAATCAAAACCACATTGAGATATCATCTCACACCAGTTAGAATGGGGATCATTAAAAAATCTGGAGACAACAGATGCTGGAGAGGATGTGGAGAAATAGGAACACTCTTACACTGTTGGTGGGAGTGTAAATTAGTTCAACCATTGTGGAAGACAGTGTGGCGATTCCTCAGGGACCTAGAAATAGAAATTCCATTTGACCCAGCAATCTCATTACTGGGTATCTATCCAAAAGATTATAAATCGTTCTAGTATAAGGACACATGCACACGAATGTTCATTGCAGCACTGTTTACAATAGCAAAGTCCTGGAACCAACCCAAATGCCCAACGATGATAGACTGGACTGGGAAAATGTGGCACATATACACCATGGAATATTATGCAGCAATCAAAAATGATGAGTTTGTATCCTTTGTAAGGACATGGATGATTCTGGAGAACATCATTCTCAGCAAACTGACACAAGAACAGAAAAGGAAATACTGCATATACTCACTCATAGGTGGGTGAGAAAAATGAGAACACATGGACACAGAGAGGTGGTCTACTATACACTGGGGACTGTTGGGGGAAATGGGGGAGGGACACCGGGGGGGGCTGGGCGGGATAGCCTGGGGATGAATACCAAATGCGGGTGAAGGGGAGGAAGGCAGCAAAACACACTGCCATGTGTGTACCTATGCAACTATCTTGCACGTTCTGCACATGTACCCCAAAACTTATAATGCAATAAAAATTAAAAAAAAAAAAAACTGAAAAAAAAAACCTTATTGAATAATTCACAATGGAGCAATAGTCAGGTGTCTATTATATATGGCCTCTCATTCAAAGATTCAGTGAATAATGGACTTCTATGGAGTAATCTGGACGCTGTTTAAGATAGCCACAAATTAAGTGTCTTCCTGAATGATACACACCTGGGAGATAGCAAGGACTTTATTTTACATGAATTATTATTCTGGATATTGCTGAGTAATACACACCTGGTGGAGTGTAAGGAGTCTCTTTTGTATGGGCACTCATAGAGAACCTGTTTGATTAATTCAGACTTGGAAAATAATGAGAAGTCTATTTCATACGTCTCCTCATTCACACAAATTGTGAATAACGCACATGTGGAGTAATTCGACGTCTGTTTCATATGATTCCTTCTTCATAGCCTCACTGAATATTACACAATTGTCATATAGTCTACAGTCTATTTTTTATGGCCACTCATTCGAAGAATGGCTGAATAACGCACACCTGCGGAATAGTCAGATGTCTCTTTATTATGGCCCCTCATTGAGAGCCTCACTAAATGTACACACCTGGGGAAACAGTCAGGATTTAATTTTATCGCCTCATTTAGAGCCTCACTAAATAATGCACACCTGTGAAATAGTCAGGAGACATTTTCATGTGTTCTCTCATTCAGAGTGTCAATAAATAATGTGGTGTAGTTAGGAGACTATTTCATGTAGACACATATTCAGAGCCTCAGTGAATAAGGCAGACCCTTTCTACAGATAGGAGTCTAATTAATAGGCCCACATCTTCTGAGCCTCACTGAATAATACACACCTGAAAAATAATTTGAAGTCTATTTTCAATAAACATTCATTCAGAACCTCGGTGAATAATGCACACCTCTTTAATAGAGAGGAGTCTATTTCATTTGGAAACCCATTCATAGCCACTGTGTATAAGATACACGTGTGGATTAGTCAGGATTCCATTTTATATGGCCACTGACCTGTACCCTCAGAGAATAATGTTCAAATGTAGAGTATCCAGCTGTCTATTTCATATAGCCACTCATTTAGATCTTCAGTGAATAATACAAATATTTAAGGTAGACAGAATCCTATTTCATATGGTCACACAAGAAGAGCCTCACTAAGGAATGCACAACTGAGCCAGTGTTAGGAGTCTGCTTTATATATTCTCTCATTTACAGCCTCAGTGAATAATGCACATGTGTGGAATAGACACTAGTCTATTTTATATGGTCGCAAAATCAAAACTTGAGTGAGTAGTACACAACTTTGAATAGACACTAGTCTATTCCATATGCCCAAATCTTTAGAGTGAGAGTCAATAATACACACCTTTGGAGTGGTCTGGAAATAATTTCATATGGCCAAAGTTCCAGAGCCTCAGAGAATAATACATACCTGGGGAATACTCAGGACGCTAATATATGTGGCATCTATTTAAGAGCTTCATTGAATAAGAAACACCTGTATTTTAGTCAGAATTCTATTTCGTATAGCCACATATCGAGAAGTTAACTGAATGACATACACCATGTGGAAAGTCAGGATTCAATTTCGTATAGCCATTCATTTAGAGCCAAATGTATAAACGCAGGCCTGAGAACTATTCAAAAGTCTCTATTTTATGGCTACTCATTCCTAGCATCAGAAGAATAATATAGACCTATGGAAAAGACAGGAATTTATTTCACATGGCCACTTATTTAGAACCACTTTGAAGAATCATATATATCTGGAACCTACTCAGGATTCTGTAATATATAACCACTTATTCAGAGACTCACTAAAGAATGCACACCTGGGGAATAGGCTGGAGACTATTTGATATGACCTTTCACCCAGTGACTCAGTGGAAAACTCAGAACTGAGAAATAGTCAAGAGGATAGATTCAGGAGTCTATTTAATGTGGTCACTCGTTCAGAAACTCAGTAAAGACTACACACCTAGGGAATAGTCAGAGTCCAGGTCACATGACCACTCAATCACAGCACTACCGAATAATGCACAATGGGGCAATAGTAAGAAGTCTATTTCATGTAACCTGGCATTCAGAGCTTTAGTGCATAATAAGCAGCTGTGGAGTAGTCAGGACCCTCTTTAAGGTAGCCCCAAGTTAAGCAGCTCTGTGAATAATACACACAAGTGTGATAGTAAGGAGACTATTTGATATGGACACTCATAAAGAACCTCTTCAAATATTGAACATGTGTGGAATAGTCACTAGTGTATTTCGTATGGCGATTCATTTGGATAGTCAAAAAATAACTCACACCTGTGGAGTAAAATGGCGTCTATTTCATAAGGCCACTCTTTCAGTGTTTCAGTGAATAACGTATATCTGATAAGTCAGGAATCTCTTTCACGTGGCCACTCGTTCAGGGCCATTGTGAATAAAAGTTTCTTTAGAAAGAGTCAAGGGTCTACTTCAACTGGCTACACATTCAGAGTCTCTGTAGGTAATGCACACCTGGGCAATATATCAGAGTCTCTTTTCTATGCCCACATAGTCAGAGTCTCATTCAATAATACACACCTGGGGAAGAGTTAAGAGTCTACTTCATGTATCCACTCATATAGAGCCTCAGTGAATAATGCACATCAGGATAATAGTCGAGCATTTTTATATGGCCACTCATTCTGTGCCTCCCTGAATGATACACACCTAGGGAATCCTCAGGATTCTATTTCATACTACCACTCATTTAAAACCTTATTGAATAATTCACAATGGAGCAATAGTCAGTTGTCTTTTTTATATGGCCTCTCATTCAAAATTTCAGTGAATAATGGACTTCTATGAAGTAATCAGGACGCTATTTAAGATAGCCACAAATTAAGTGCCTTGCTGAATGATACACACCTGGTGATAGTCAGGACTTTATCTTACATGAACTCTGATTCTGGGTATCGCTGAGAAATACACACCTGCGGGAGCATAAGGAGTCTGTTTTGTATGTACACTCATAGAGAACCTGTTTGATTAATGCACACATGGAGAATAATGAGGAGTATACTTTATACGGCTCCTCATTAAGACAAATAGTGAATAACGCACATGTGGAGTAATTCGACGTCTGTTTTATATGGCCCCTCTTTCACAGCCTCACTGAATATTACACACTTGTCATATAGTCTGGAGTCTATTTTTGATGGCCACTTATTCGAAAAATTACTGAATATTGCACACCTGTGGAATAGTTAGAAGTCTCTTTTTTATGACCCCTCATTGAGAGCCTCACTAAATATACACACCTGGGGAAACAGTCAGAATTTACTTTTATCGCCTCATTCAGAGCCTCACTAAATAATACACACCTGTGGAATACTAAGAAGACTTTTTCATCTGGCCTCTCATTCGGAGTGTCACTAAATAATGTGGTATAGTCAGGAGTCTATTTCATATAGACACATATTCAGAGCCACAGTGAATAAGCCAGACCCTTTCTATAGTAAGTAATCTAATTAATATGGCCACATATTCTGAGCCTCACTGAATAATACACTCCTGGGGAATAATTTGAAGTCTATTTTCGATGGACATTCATTCAGATCCTCTTTTAATAACGCACACCTGTGAAATAGCCAGGAGTCTATTTCATTTGGACACTCATTCATAGCCTCTGTGTATAATATGCATGTGTGAATTAGTTAGGATTCCATTTCAGATGTCTACTGACTCTTAACCTCAGTGAATAATGTACAAATTTAAAGTACCCAGCTGTCTATTTCATATAGCCACTCATTCAGACATTCACTGAATAACACAAGTATTTAAGATTGACAAAATCCCGTTTCATATGGTCACACAAGAAGAACCCTACTGAGTTATGCACTACTGGAAAGGTGTTAGGAGTCTACTTTTTATAGCCTCTCATTTACGACCTCAGCAAATAATGCATACCTGAGGAATAGACACTAGTCTATTTTATATGGCCACGAAATCAAAGCTTGAGTGAGTAATACACAACTTTGAATAGAAACTAGTCTCTTCCATATTTCCAAATATTCAGAGTCAGAGTCAATAATACACACGTGTGGACTAGGCAGGGAACAATGTCATATGGCCGACGTTTCAGAGCCTCAGTTAATAATACATAACTGGGGAATACTCAGGCCGCTATTACATATGCCATCTATTTCAGAGCTTAATTGCATAAGAAACACCTGTTTTATAGTAAGAATTCTCTTTCGTATAGCCAAATATTCAGAGCTCAACTAAATAACATACACCTTGGCCAAAGCCAGGATTCTATTTCGTACAGCCACTCATTTAGAGGTGAAGGTAAAAACGCACGCCTGAGGAGTATTTAGGAGTCTCTATTTTTTTTGGCTACTCATTCAGAGCCCCACGAGATTAATATAGATCTCTGGAAAAGACAGGAGTTTATTTCAAATGGCCACATACTTATCACCGCTTTGAAGAATCGTATATATCTGGAAACTGCTCAGGATACTGTTATATATAACCAGTTATTCAGAGACTCACTAAAGAATGCACACTTGGGGAATAGTGTGGAAAATATTTGATATGACTGTTCACCCAGTGACTCAGTGGAAAATGCAGAATAGAGAAATAGTCAAGAGGATAGAGTCAGGTGTCGATTTTTTATAATTTTTTAATTTTTATTGCATTATAGATTTTGTGGTTCATGTGAAGAACGTGCAAGATAGTTGCATATGTACACACATGGTAGTATGTTTGGTTGCCGTCCTCCCTTTCACCCACATTTGGCATTTATCCCCAGACTATCCCTCCCCATCCCCCTCTGCTGTTTCTCCCCCGTTCCCCCCAATAAACCCCAGTGTGTAGTAGTCCCCCTTCCTGTGTCCATGTGTTGTCATTTTTCTCACCCGCCTATGAGTGAGAATATGCGGTATTTCTTTTTCTGTTCTTGTGTCAGTTTGCTGAGAATGATGTTCTCCAGATTCATCCATGTCCTTACAAAGGACACAAACTCATCATTTTTGATTGCTGCATGATATTTCATGGTGTATATGTGCCATATTTTCCCTGTCCAGTCTATCACCGATGGGCATTTGGGTTGGTTCCAGGTCTTTGCTATTGTAAACAGTGCTGCAATGAACATTCGTGTGCATGTGACCATATAGTAGAACGATTTATAGACCTTTGGATATATACCCAGTAAATGGATTGCTGGGTCAAATGGAATATCTATTTCTAGGTCCTTGAGTAATCGCCACACTGTCTTCCACAATGGTTGAACTAATTTACACTCTGTGTCTTTTGATTGGTGCATTTAGCCCATTTACATTTAGGGTTAATATTGTTATGTGTGAATTTGATACTGCCATTTTGATGCTAGCTGGCTGTTTTGCCCATTGGTTTATGTAGATTCTTCATTTTGTTGATGGTCTTTAGCATTTGGTATGCTTTTAGAATGGCTGGTACTGGTTGTTTCTTTCCATGTGCAGTGCCTCTTTCAGGAGCTCTTGTAAAGCAGGCCTAGTGGTGACAAAATCTCTGAGTACTTGCTTGTTCATGAAGGATTTTATTTTTTCTTAACTTATGAAGCTCAGTTTGTCTGGATATGAAATTCTGGGTTAAAAGTTCTTTTCTTTAAGGATGTTCAATATTGGCCCCCACTGTCTTCTGGCTTGTAGAGTCTCTGCCGAGAGATCTGCTGTGAGTCTGATGGGCTTCCCTTTGTGGCTGACCCGACCTTTCTCTCTGGCTGCCCTTAGTATTTTCTCCTTTATTTCAACCCTGGTCAATCTGACAATTATGTGCCTTGGGGTTGCTCTTCTTGCAGAATATCTTTGTAGTGTCCTCTTTATTTCCTGGAGTTGAGTATTGACCTGTCTTGCTAGGTTGGGGAAATTTTCCTGGATAATATCTTGAAGGGTGTTTTCCAGCTTGGATTCATTCTCTTCATCACATTCTGGTACACCTATCAAACGTAGGTTGGGTCTCTTCACATAGTCCCACATTTCTTGGAGATTTTGTTCATTTCTTTTTGCGCTTTCTTCCTTGATCTTGGATTCCCGTTTTATTTCATTGAGTTAATCTTCGACTTCTGATATTCTTTCTTCTGCTTGGTCAATTCGGCTGTTGAAACTTGTGCATGCTTCACGAAGTTCTCGTGTTGTGTTTTTCATCTCCTTCAGTTCTTTCATATTCCTCTCTAAGTTGTCCATTCTTGTTCTCAATTCCTCGAGTCTTTTTTCAAATCTTTTTTCAAGGTTCTTAGTTTTTTTGCACTTATTTAGAACATGTTCTTTTAGCTCACTAAAATTTCTCATGATCCACTTTCTGAAGTCTGATTCCGTCATTTCATCACACTCTTTCTTTGTCCAGCTTTGTTCCCTTGCTGGTGAGGAGTTTTGGTCCTTTGTAGGAGGTGAAGTTTTTTGGTTTTGGCTGTTTTTCTCCTTTTTGCGCTGGTTTCTTCCCATCTTTATGGATTTATCCACCTGTCATCTTAGCAGTTGCTGATTTTTCAATTGGGAGGATGTGTTTATGTCTTCTGCAACAGAACTCATAAAACACCCCCCTTTTTTCCCCTTAGATGCTCTGTCTCAGGGAGTTGGGGCTTTCTTTATGAGTATCTGTTGCACTGTTTTGCCCAGCGAGGTGGCAGTCTATTCACTATTTTCCTGTTGGGGCTCCACCCTGCTAGCGCGGGTCTACCCTGTTGCTGCAGGGCTCCGTTCTGCTGTGGCTTTCTCCGCCCTGCTGTGGCTTGCTCCGCCCTGCTGGCAGAGTCTCTCTGTTAATGCGGGTTGCCTTGGCAACAGCAGGCTGCTTCAGCCCTGGGCGGTACTTCAGTAGGGGGGGATTGCATCAGTAGTGGTGGACGCCCCTCCTGCACTGGGCTGCACCTTCTCAGATGCCGGCAGCAAAACTCTCAGCCCCGAGGGCCTCCAATCACCGCCCTGCTTGTCCCCATCAGGGTGGGACCCGCTGAGCCCGATCACCCAGCTCCCTGACTCAGAGTCCATCCTCTCTCTCTCTTCCTCTCCCCAAGCTGAACGGTTGACTCTCTCACTGGCTCCCCAGTAGCCTGCTGATAGGGCACTGTGATCCGTGCAATCTCCCATGCCGCTGCCCACTGCACCAGCTCAGATCACAATTCCCAGGAGTCTCCTGGTCTGGCTCATTGTCCAAGTCCCATTCAATCAGATGGACATGCAAATCTGCCCTTCCAGATCTCAGATTGCCGGTTTATCAGGGCACCCGGACCAGTGAGTTTTGTGCCTGGTGCTGCTGCACTGCAGAACCGGCCAAAGTGGCTGTCTGAGAATGTGGCTGAGAATCTGTCTGAGAATGTGGCTAGGACTCACCCTCTGCACCTTCACTGAGAGCTGCAATCCGGAGTCGCCTCTACGACGCCATCTTGGAAGTACCCCCGGATTTATTGATTTTTTGAAGGGTTTTTCTTGTCTCTATCTCCTTCGGTTCTGCTTTGATCTTAGTTATTTCTTGTCTTCGGCTAGATTTTGAGCTTTTTTGATTTTGCTCCTCTAGCTCTTTCAATTTTGACGACAGGGTGTCAATTTTGGGTCTCTCCACTCTTCTCATGTGGGCACTTATTGCTATATATTTTCCCCTACAGACTGCTTTAAAAGTGTCCCAGAGATTCTGGTACGTTGTGTCTTCATTCTCGTTGGTTTCAAAGAACTTCTTTATTTCTGCCTTCATTTCATTGTTTATCCAATCAACATTCAAGAGTCAGTTGTTCAGTTTCCATCAAGCTGTGTGGTTCTGAGTTATTTTCTGAATTCTGAGTTCCAACTTGATTGCACTATTTGCTATGATTTCAGTTGTTTTGCATTTACTGAGGAGCGCTTTACTTCCAATTATGTGGTCAATTTTTGAGTAGGTGTGATGTGCTGCTGAGAAGAACGTATATTCTGTGGATTTGGGGTGGAGAGTTCTGTAAATGTCTATCAGGTTTGCTTGTTCCAGGTCTGAGTTCAAGTCCTGGATATACTTGTTAATTTTCTGTCTGGTTGATCTGTCTGCTATTGACAGTGGAGTGTTAAAGTTTCCCACTATTATTGTGTGGGAGTCTACGTCTCTTTGTAAGTCATTAAAAACTTGCCTTATATATGTGGTTGCTCCTGCATTGGGTCCATATATATTTAGGATTGTTAGCTCTTATTGTTGTATCGATCCTTTTACCATTATGTAATGACCTTCTTTGTCTCTTTTGATCTATGTTGATTTAAAGTCTATTTTATCAGAGACAAGAATTGCAACTTCTGCTTTTTCTTGCTCTCCATTTGCTTGGTAAATCTTCCTCCATCCCTTTATTTTGAGTCTTTGTGTATCCTTGCATGTGAGTTCGGTTTCCTGGATACAGCACACAGATGGGTTTTGGATTTTTATCCAGTTTGCCAGTCTGTGTCTTTTGATTGGTGCATTTAGCCCATTTACGTTTAGGGTTAATATTGCTATAAGAAAATTTGATACTGCTGTTTTGATGCTAGCTGGCTGTTTTGCCCATTGGTTCATGTAGATTCTTCATTTTGTTGATGCTCTTTATCATTTGGTATGCTTTTAGGATGGCTGGAATTGGTTGTTTCTTTCTATGTGTAGTGCCTCTTTCAGGAGCTCTTGTAAAGCAGGCCTAGTG
The DNA here is from genome assembly GCA_031835075.1 of Saguinus oedipus. NCBI lineage: Eukaryota > Metazoa > Chordata > Mammalia > Primates > Cebidae > Saguinus > Saguinus oedipus. The sequence goes on from CM063176.1 coordinate 33,224,703, forward strand.
GTGACTAAATCTCTGAGTCCTTGCTTGTTCGTGAAGGATTTTATTTTTACTTCACTTATGAAGCTCAGTTTGGCTGGATATGAAATTCTGGTTTGAAAATCCTTTTCTTTAAGGATGTTGAATATTGGCCCCCACTCTCTTCTGGCTTGTAGAGTCTCTGTCAAGAGATCTACTGTGAGTCTGATGGGCTTCCCTTTGTGGGTGACCCGACCTTTCTCTCTGGCTGCCCTTAGTATTTTCTCCTTCATTTCAACCCTGGTGAATCTGATAATTATGTGCCTTGGGGTTGCTCTTCTTGCGTAGTATCTTTGTGGTGTTCTCTGTATTTTCTGGAGTTGAGTATTAAACTGCCTTGGAAAAATTTTCCTGGATAATATCCTGAAGAGTGTTTTCCAGCTTGGATTCATTCTCTGCATCACATCCTGGTACACCTATCAAACGTAGGTTGGATCTCTTCACATAGTCCCACATTTCTTGGCGATTTTGTTCATTGTTTTTGCGTTTTTTTCTCTATCTTGGTTTCTCGTTTTATTTCATTGAGTTGATCTTCGACTTCTGATATTCTTTCTTCTGCTTGGTCAATTCGGCTGTTGAAACTTGTGTATGCTTCATGAATTTCTCATGTTGTGTTTTTCAACTCCTTCAATTCATTCATATTCCTCTCTAAGTTGTCCATTCTTGTTATGATTTCCTCGAATCTTTTTTTAAATATTTCTTCAATGTTCTTAGTTTCTTTGAATTGGTTTAGAACACGTTCTTTTAGCTCACTGAAGTTTCTTATTATCCACCTTTTGAAGTCTGATTCCATCATTTTGTCACACTCTTTCTCTGTCCAGCTTTGTTCCCTTGCTGTTGAGGAGTTTGATCCTTTGTAGGAGGTGAAGTGTTTTGGTTTCGGGTGTTTTTCTCCTTTTGGCGCTGGTTTCTTCCCATATTTGTGGATTTATCCACCTGTCATCTTAGTAGTTACTGAATTTTTAATTTCGTCTCTGAGTGGATGCCCACATTGTTGATGATGAAGTATTTTTTTACTTAGGTTTTCTTCTAACGGTCTAGCCCCTCTGTTGTACGAGTGCTGAGGTCCACTCCTGGCCCTGCTTGTCTGGGGTACAACTGTAGCAGCTTTTGAACAGTGAGGAACGCTTCCAGTTTCTGCTTCTAATTTCTTTGTTTCAGAATAATGTCCTCTGTGCCTTCACTGAGAGCTGCAATCCTGAGTTGTTTCTTCACCACCGTCTTAGGTGTCTATTTTATATGGCCTCTCATTCAATGTTTCAGTGAATAATGAACTTCTATTGAGTAATCAGGACGCTGTTTAAGATAGCCACCAATTACGTGCCTTCTTAAATGAAACACACCCGGGTGATAGTCAGGACTTTATTTTACATGAACTCTAATTCGGGGTATTGCTGAGTAATACAAACCTGCGAGAGTGTAAGGAGTCTCTTTTCTATGGACACTCATAGAGAACCTGTTTGATTAATGCACACATGGAGAATAATGAGGAGTATACTTTATAAGGCTCCTCATTAAGACAAATAGTGAATAATGCACATGTGGAGTAATTAGACGTCTGTATCATATGGCCCCTCTTTCACAGCCTCACTGAATATTATACACTTGTCATATAGTCTGGAGTCTATTTTTATGGCCACTCGTTTGAAGAATCACTGAATAATGCACACCTGTGGAATAGTCAGAAGTCTCTTTCCTATGGCCCCTCATTGAGAGTCTCACTAAATGTACACACCTTGGGAAATAATCAGAATTTATTTTATCACCTCATTCAGAGTCTCACTAAATGATGCACACCTGTGGAATAGTCAGGAGTCTTTTTCAGGTGGCCTCTCATTCGGAGTGTGACTAAATAGTTCAGTGTAGTCAGGAGTCTATTTCACGTAGACACTTATTCAGAGCCTCAGTGAATAAGGCAGACCCTTTCTCTAGTAAGGAATCTAATTAATATGGACACATCTCTGAGCCTCACTGAATAATACACATCTGGAGAATAATTAAAAGTCTATTTTCGATAGACATTCATTCAGAACCTCGGAGAATAATGCATACCTGTGGAATAGCCAGGAGTCTATTCAATTTTGACACTAATTCATAGCCTTTGTTTATAATATGCACGTGTATATAAGTCAGGATTCCATTTCATATGGCCACTGACTTGTAACATCCGTGAATAATGTACAAATGTAAAGTACCCAGCTGTCTATTTCATATAGCCAGTCATTCAGAGATTCACAGAATAATACAAATATTTAAGATAGACAGAATCCTGTTTCATATCATCACACAAGAAGAGCTTCCCTGAGTAATGCACAACTGGGGAAGTGTTAGGAGTCTACTTTATATAGTCTCTCATTTACAGCCTGTGTTGTAATCAAAATTCTATTTTGTATAGCCACATATTCAGAGCCTAACTGAATATCATACACTTTGGGAAAAGTCAGAATTCTCTTTCCTATAGCCACTTATTTAGAGCCAAATGTAAAAACTCAAACCTGGGGAATATTCAGGAATCCCTCATATATGGCCAGTCAGTCAGAGCCTCACAGAATAATATAGATTTATGGAAAAGTCAGGAGTGTATTTCACATAGCCACCTATTCAGAACCTTTGTGAATAATCATATATATATATATATCTGGAAAATACTCAGGATTCTATTATATATAGCCCCTTATTCGAAGACTCACTGAATAAGGCATACCTGGGGAATAGTCTGGAGACTATTTGATATGACCTTTCACCCAGTGACTCAGTGGAAAATGCACAGCTGAGAAATAGTCAAGAGGATCGAGTCCTCTTTTTCATGTGGCCTCTCATTCAGAGTGTCACTGAATAACGTGCTGTTGTCAGCAGTCTATTTTAAGTAGACACATATTCAGAGCCTCAGTGAATAAGACAGATCTTTGCTTTAGTAAGACATCTAATGAATATGGCCACATCTTCTGAGCCTCACTGAATAATACACACCTTCAGAATCATTTGGAGTCTATTTTTTGTTGGACATTCATTCAGAGCCTCAGTGAATAATACACACATGTGAAGTAGCCAGGAGTCTACTTCATTTGAACACCCATTCATAGCCTCAGTGGATAATATGCACATGTGGATTAGTCAGGATTCCATTTTATGTGGCCACTGACTCGAAAACTCTGTGAATAATGCACAAATATAAATTACTCAGCAGTTTATTTCATATAGCCACGCATTCAAAGATTCACTGAACAATACAAATATTTAAGATAGATATCATCCTGTTTTCTATGGTCACAGAACAAGATCCTCACTGAGTAATACACAACTGTGGAAGTGTTAGGATCTACCTTATATAGCCTCTCATTTACAGCCTCAGAAAATAATGCACACTTGTGGAATAGACACTAGTCTATTTTATAAGGCCACGAAATCAAAGCCTGAGTGAGTAATACACAACTTTGGAATAGCCTCTAATCTATTCCATATGCCCAAATATTCAGAGTCAAAGTCAATAATACACACCTGTGGACTAGTCAAAAAACAATTTTATATTGCCAATGTTTCAGAGGCTCTGTGAATAATACATATCTTGGGAATACTCAGAACGCTATTACATATGGCATCTATTTCAGAGATTCATTGAATAAGGAAAACATGTATTGTAGTCAGAATTCTATTTTGTTTAGCCACATATTCAGAGCCTAACTGAATAACATACACCTTGAGGAAAGTCAGGATTCTATTTCGTATAGCCACTCATTTAGAGCCGAATGTAAAAACGCACGCCTGAGAAGTATTCGGTAGTCTGTATTTTATGGCCACTCATTCAGAGCCTAACAGAATAATACAGACCTATGGAAAAGTAAGGAGTGTATTTCACATGGCCACTTCTTCAGTACCTCAGTGAAGAATCATATATATTTGGAAAATACTCAAAATTCTATTATATTTAGCCACTTATTCAGAGACTCACTGAATAATGCACACCTGGGAAATAGTCTGGAGACTATTAGATATGACCCTTAACTCAGTGAATCACTGGAAAATGCTCAGCTGAAAAATAATCAAGAGGATAGAGTCAGGGATCTATTATTGCAGTCACTCGTTCAGAAACTCACTGAAGAATACATACCTTGGGAATATCAGTGTCCAGGTCATATGGTCACTCAATCACAGCATTATCGAATAATGCAGAATGGGGCAAAAGTAAAAAGTCTAATTTATATGGCATCTCATTCAGAACTTCAGTGCATAATAAACAGCTGTGGAGTAGTCAGAACCTTATTTAAGGTAGCCCCAAATTAATCAGCTCTGTGAATGATACACACATGTGTGATAGTCAGGAGACTATTTGATATGGACACTCAAACAAAACCTTTGAATACTGCACATATGGGGAATAATCACTAGAGTATTTTACAAGGTGATTCGTTTGGAGAATCAAAAAATAACGCACACCTGTGGATTAAAATGGCGTCTATTTCATAAGGCTACTCTTTCGGAGTTTCAGTGAATAATATTTATATCTGATAAGACAGGAATCTCTTTCACATGGCCACTCACTCAGGGCCTCTGTGAATAATACTCCCCTAAGTAATAGTCAAGAGTCTACTTCAAATGGCTAAACATTCAGAGTCTCTGTAAGTAATGCACACCTGGGCAATACACAAGAGTCTCTTTTTTATGTTCACTTAGAGTCTCATTCAATAATACGCAACTGGGGAAGAGTTAAGAGTCTACTTCATGTAGCCACTCATTTAGTGCCTCAGTGAATAATGCACACCAGGGTAATAGTCGAGCATTTTTTATATTTTCACTCATTCTGTGCCTACCTGAATGATACACACCTGGGGAATCCTCAGGATGTTATTTCATACTACCACTCACTTAGAACCTTATTGAATAATTCACAATGGAGCGATAGTAAGGTGCCTCTTTTATATGGCCTCTCATTCAAAGTTTCAGTGAATAATGAACCTCTATGTAGTAATCAGAACGCTGTTTAAGATAACCACGAATTAAGGGACTTCCTGAATGATACACACCTGGGTGATAGACAAGAGTTCATTTCATATGAACTCTAATTCTGAGTATCGCTGTGTAATACACACCTGTGTGATAGACAAGAGTTCATTTCATATGAACTCTAATTCTGAGTATCGCTGTGTAATACACACCTGGGGGAGGGTCAGGAGTCTATTTGGTATAGACACTCATACAGAACTTGTTTGAATAATGCATACATGGAGAATAATGAGAAATTTCTGTTATAGAGCTACTCATTAAAAAAAAACAGTGAATTACACACATGTGGAGTAATTAGAAGTCTGTTTAATATGGCTTCTCTCTCTCAGCCTCACTGAATATTACACACTTCTGATATAGTCTGGAGTCTATTTATTATGGCCACTCATTCAGAGAATCACTAAATAATGAACACCTCCGGAATAGTCAGAAGTCTCTTTCTTAAGGCCACTCATTGAGAGCCTCTCTAAATGTACACACCTGAGAAAATAGTCAGGATTTACTTTTATCCCCACATTCAGAGTCTCACTAAATGATGCACACCTTTGCAATAGTCTGGAGAATATTTCTTGTGGCCTCTCATTCAGAATGTCACTAAATAATGTGCTGTAGTCAGGAGTCTATTTCATGTAGACACATATTCAGATTCTCAGTGAATAAGACAGACCCTTGCTATAATAAGGAAACTAATAATATGGCAACATTTTCTGAGCCTCACTGAATAATACACACCTGGAGAATAATTTGGAGTCTATTTTCGATGGACATTCATTCAGAATGAATTATGCACACCTGTGAATTATGCGCACCTGTGGGGTAGCCAGGAGTATATTTCATTTCGAAACATATTCATAGCCTCAGTGGATAATATGCATGTGTGGATTCGTCAGGATTTTACTTCACATGGCCACTGACTCGTAAACTCAGTGAATAATGCACAAATATAAAATACTCAGCAGTCTATTTCATATAGCTACTCATTCAGAGATTCACTAAACAATACAAATATTTAAGATAGAGAGCATCCTGTTTTATATGGTCACACAACAAGAGCCTCACTGAGTAATACACGCCAGGGGAAGTGTTAGGAATCTACTTTATATAGCCTCTCATTTACAGCCTCAGCGAATAATGCAAACGTGTGGAATAGACACTAGTCTATTATATATGGCCACATAATCAAAGCCTGAGTGAGTAATACACAACTTTAGAGTTGTCACCATTTTATTTCTTGTGCCCAAATGTTCAGAGTCAGAGTCAATAATACACACCTGTGGATTAGTCAAGAGACAATATCACATGGCCAATTTCAGAGCCGCTGTGAATAATACATACCTGGAGAATACTCAGGATACTATTTTATATGGCATCTATTTCAGAGCTTCATTGAATAAGGAACACCTGTATTGTAGTCAGAATTCTATTTTGTATAGCCACATATTCAGAGCCTGACTGAATAACATACACCTTGTAGAAAGTCAGGATTCTATTTCGTATAGCCACTCATTTAGAGCCGAATGTAAAAACGCACGCCTGGGAAGTATTCGGGAGTCTGTATTTTATGGACACTCATTCAGAGCCTAACAGATTAATACAGACCTATGGAAAAGTCAGGAGTGTATTTCACATGGCCACTTATTCAGAACCTCAGTTAAGAATCATATATATTTGAAAAATACTCAAAATTCAATTATATATACCCTCTAATTCAGACTCAGTGAGTAACGCACACCTGAGGAATAGTCTGGAGACAGATATGACTGTTAACCCAGTGAATCACTTGAAAATGCTCAGCAGAGAAATAGTCAAGAGGATAGAGTCAGGGGTCTATTTTTGGTGGTCACTCGTTCAGAAAGTCACTGAAGAGTACACACCTTGGGAATGTCCGAGTCCAGATCATATGGCCACTCAATCACAGCATTACAGAATAATGCACAATGGGGCAATACTAAGGAGTCTATTTCATGTGACCTCGAATTCAGAGCTTCAGTGAGTAATAAACAGCTGTGGAGTAAGCAGGACCTCATTTAAAGTAGCCTTAAATTAAGCAGCTCTGGGAATGATACACAAATGTGTAATAGTCAGGAGATTATTTGATATGGACACTCATACAGAACCTCTTCGAATACTGCACATGTGGGGAATAATCACTAGTCTATTTCATATGGTGATTCGTTTGTAGAGGCAATAAATAACGCACACCTGTGGAGTAAAATGGGGTCTATTTTATAAAGCCACTCTTTCAGTGTTTCAGTAAATAATATTTATATCTGATAAGACAGGAATCTCTTTCACATGGCCACTCGTTCAGGGCCTCTGTGAGTAATACTCCCATAAGAAATAGTCAAGGGTCCACTTCAAATGGCTACACATTCAGAGTCTCTGTCAGTAATGCACACTTGGGCAATACACAAGAGTCTCTTTTTTATGTTCACTTAGTCAGAGTCTCATTGAATAATACACACCTGGGGAAGAGTTAAGAGTCTACTTCATGTAGCCACTCATTTGGAGACTCAGTGAATAATGCACACCAGGGTAATAGTCAAGCATTTTTTATATGGCCACTCATTTTGTGCCTCCCAGAATGGTACACACCTAGGGAATCCTCAGGATTCTATTTCTTACTACCACTAATTTAGAACCCAATTGAATAATTCACAATGGAGCAATAATCAAGTGCCTATTTTATATGGCCTCTCATTCAAAGTTTCAGTGAATATTGAACTTCTGTGGAGTAATCAGGACGCTGTTTAAGATAGCCACGGATTAAGTGCCTTATTGAATGATACACACATGGGTGATAGTCAAGAGTCTATCTGATATGAACTCTACTTCTGGGTATCACTGAGTAATACACACCTATGGGAGCGTTAGGAGTCTATTTGGTATGGACACTCATACAGGACCTGTTTGAATAATGCATACATGGAGAATAATGAGGAATCTATGTCATATGGCTACTCATTAAGACAAATAGTGAATAACGAACATGTGGAGTATTAGAAGTCTGTTTTATGTGGCCCCTCTTTCTCAGCCTCACTGAATATTACACACATGTGATATAGTCTGGAGTCTATTTTTTTGTGGCCACTCATTCAGAGAATCACTGAATAATGCACACATGCACAATAGTCAGAAGTGTCTTTCTTATGGCCACTCATTGAGAGCCTCACTAAATGTACACACCTGGGAAATAGTCAGGAAGTTCTGTTATCCCCACATTCAGGGTCTCACTAAATAATGCACACCTGTGCAATAGTCAGGAGAATATTTTATGTGGCCTCTCATTCGGAGTGTCACTAAATGATGTGCTGTAGTCAGGAGTCTATTTTATTTAGACACATATTCAGAGACTCACTGAATAAGAAAGACCCATGCTATAGTAAGGAATCTAATTAATATGGCCACATCTCTGAGCCTCACTGAATAATACACACCTGGAGAATAATTTGGAGTCTATTTTTGATGGACATTAATTCAGAGCCTTGGTGAATAATGCACACATGTGAAGTAGCCAGGAGTCTATTTCATTTGGACACTCATTCATAGCCTCAGTGGATAATATGCACAGGTAGATTAGTCAGGATTCCTTTTTATATGGCCACTGACTCGTAACTTCTGTGAATAATGCACAAATGTAAAGTAGTCAGAAGTCTATTTCATATAGCCACTCATTCAGAGATTCACTGAACAATACAAATATTTAAGATAGACATCATCCTGTTTTACATAGTCACACAAGAAGATCCTCACTGAGTAATACACACCTGGGGAAGTGTTAGGAATCTACTTTATCAATTCTCTCATTTACACCCTCAGAGAATAATGCACACATGTGGAATAGACACTAGTCTATTTTATATGGCCACAAAATCAAAGCCTGAGTGAGTCATACACAACTTTGGAATGGTCACTAGTCTATTCCATATGCCCAAATATTCAGAGTCAGAGTCAATAATACACTCCTGTGGACTAGTCAGGAAACAGTTTTATATGGCCAAAGTTTTAGAGCCTTAGTGAATAATACATACCTGGGGAATACTCAGGACCCTATTACATATGGCATCTATTTCAGAGCTTCATTGCATAAGGAAATCCTATATTGTAGTCAGAATTCTATTGTGTATAGCCACATATTCAGAGCCTAGCTGAATAACATACATCTTGGGGAAAGTCAGGATTCTATTTCATACAGCCACTCATTTAGAGACGAATGTAAAAACGCACGCCTAAAGAGTATTCAGGAGTCTCTATTTTATGGCCACACATTCAGAGCCTCACAGAATAATACAGACCTATGGAAAAGTCAACATTGTATTTCACATGGCCACTTATTGAGAACCTCAGTGAAGAATCATATATATCTAAAAAATACTCAGGATTCTATTATATATAGCCACTTATTCATAGACTCACTCAATAATGCACACCTGGGAAATAGTCTGGAGTCTATTTGATATGACCGTCCACCCAGTGACTCAGTGGAAAATGCACAGATAAGAAATAGTCAAGAGGATAGAGACAGGAGTCTATTTTATTTGGTCACACTTTCAGAATCTCACTAAAGAATACACACATTGGGAATAGTCTGAGTCCAGGTCATATGGCCACTCAGTAACAGCATTACCGAATAATGCACAATGGACAATAGTAAGGATTCTATTTCATATGGAATCTTATTCAGAGCTTCAGTGTGTTATAAACAGCTGTGGAGTAGTCAGGACACTATTTAAGGTAGCCTTATTTTAAGCAGCTCTGTGAATGATACCCAAATGTGTGATAGTCAGGAGACTATTTGATATGGACACTCATACAGAAGCTCTTCGAATGATGCACATGTGGGAAATAATCAATAGTCAATTTCATATGGTGATTCGTTGGGAGAGTCAAAAAATAACGTAAATTCTGTGGAATAAAATGGGGTCTATTTCAGAAGGCCACGTTTTCAGTATTTCAGGGAATATTGTTTACATCTGATAAGACAGGAATCACTTTCACATGGCCACTCGTTCAGGGCCTCTGTGAATAATACTCCCCTAAGTAATAGTCAAGTGTCTACTTCAAATGGCTACACATTCAGAGTCTCTGTAAGTAATGAACACCTGTTCAATACACAAGAGTCTCTTTTTTATGTTCACTTAGTCAGAGTCTCATTCAATAATACACATCCAGGGAAGAGTTAAGAGTCTATTTCATGTAGCCACTCATTTAGAGCCTCAGTGAATAATGCACACCAGGATAATAGTCGAGAATTTGTTATATGGCCACTCATTCTGTGCCTCCCTGAATGATACACACCTGGGGAATCCTCAGAATTCTATTTTATACTGCCACTCATTTAGAACCATATTGAATAATTCACAATGGAGCAGTAGACAGGTGCCTAGTTTATTTGGCCTCTCATTCAAAGTTTCAGTGAATAATGAACTTCTGTGGAGTAATCAGGGCGTATTTAAGATAGCCATGAATTAAGTGCTTTCCTGAATGATACACACCTTGGTGATAGTCAGGATTCTATTTCATATGACTTCTAATTCTGGGTATCGCTTTGTAATACACACCTGTTGGAGTGTCAGGAGTCTATTTGGTATGGACATTCATACAGAACCTGTTTGAATAATGCACACATGGAGAATAATAAGGAATCTATGTCATACGGCTACTCATTCAGACAAACAGTGAGTAATGCACATGTGGAGAAATTAGATGTCTGTTTCATATGGTTCCGCTTTCTCAGACTCACTGAATATTACACACTTGTGATATAGTCTGTATTCTATTATTTTATGGCCACTCATTCAGAGAATCATTGAATAATGCACACCTGCATAATAGTCAGAAGTCTCTTTTTATCACCACTCATTGAGAGCCTCACTACATATACATACCTGAGAAAATAGTCAGGATTTAGTTTTCTCCCCTCATTCAGAGTCTCACTAAATAATGCACACCTGTGCAATAGTCAGGAGACTTTTAGAGGTGGCCTCTCATTCGGAGTGTCACTAAATAAAGTGCTGTAGTCAGGAGTCTATTTTATGTAGACACATATTTGGAGCCTCGGTGAATAAGACAGACCTTTGCTATAGTAAGGAATCTAATTAATATGGCCACATCTTCTGAGCCTCACTGAATAATACACACCTTCAAAATAATTTATAGTCTATTTTCGATGGACATTAATTCAGAGCCTTGGTGAATAATGCACACATGTGAAGTAGCCGGGAGGCTATTTTATTTGAACAGTCATTCATAACCTCATCGGTTAATATGCACGTGTGGATTAGTCAAGATTTCATTTCAGATGATCACTGACTCATAACCTCAGTGAATAATGCACAAATAAAAAGTACTAAGAAGTCTATTTCATATAGCCACTCATTAAGAGATTCACTGAATATTACAAATATTTAAGATAGAGAGCATCCTGCTTTATATTGTCACACAACAAGAGCCTCAGTTAGTAATACACACCTGGGGAAGTGTTAGGTGTCTACATTATATAGCCTCTCATTTACAGCCTCAGCGAATAATGCACACGTGTGGAATAGACACTAGTTTATTTTATATGGCCACAAAATCAAAGCCTGAGTGAGTAACACACAACTTTGGAATAGTCACTAGTGTATTCCGTATGCCCAAATATTCAGAGTCAGAGTCAATAATACACACCTGTTGACTAGTCAGAAAACAATTTACTATGGCCAAAGTTTCAGAACCTCAGTGAATAATACATACCGGAAGAATCCTCAGGACGCTATTTCATATGGCATCTATTTCAGAGCTCCACTGAATAAGGAACACCTGTATTGTAGTCAGAATTCTATTTCATATAACCACATATTCAGAGACTAACTCAATAACATACACCTTGGGAAAAGTCAGGATTCTATTTCATATAGCCACTTATTTAGAGCCGAATGTAACAAAGCACGACTGAGGGGTATTCAGGAGGCTTTATTTTATGGCCACTCATTCAGAGCCTCACAGAATAATACACACCTATGGAAAAGTCAGTATTGTATTTCACATGGACACTTACTCAGAACCTCAGTGAAGAATCATATATATCTGGAAAATACTCAGGATTCTATTATTTATAGCCACTTATTCAGAGACTCAATAAATAATGCACACCTGGGGAATTGTCTGGAGACTATTTGATATGACCATTCACCCTGTTACTCAGTGGAAAATGCAGAGCTGAGAAACAGTCAAGAGAATAGTCAGGAGTCTATTTTATGTGGTCACTAGTTCAGAAACTCACTGAAGAATACCCATTTTGGGAAGAGTTAGAGTCCAGGTCATATGGCCACTCAATCACAACATTTCCGAATAATGCACAATGGGAAAATTGTAAGGAGTCTATTTCCTATGGCCTCTCATTCAGAGGTTTATTGCATAATAAACAGCTACAGAGTAGTCAGGACACTGTTTAAAGTAGCCCCAAATTAAGCAGCTCTGTGAATGATGCACACATGTGTGATAGTCAGGAGACTATATATATATATATATATATATATATATATATATATATATAGCTCCGTTAAGGATTTATTTTTTTTATTGCATTTTAGGTTTTGCAGTACATGTGCAGAACGTGCAAGATAGTTGCATAGGTACACACATGGCATTGTGTTTTGCTGCCTTCCTCCCCTTAACCCATATTTGGCATTTCTCCCCAGGCTATCCCTCCCCAGCACCCCCCATGCTGTCCCTCCCCTATTCTTCCCAATAGATCCTAGTGTGTAGTAACTGCCTCCCTTTGTCCATGTGTTCTCATATTTCTCACCCGCTGAGGAGTGAGACTATGTGGTATTTCCTTTTCTGTTCTTGTGTCAGTTTGCTGAGAATGATGTTCGCCATATTCATCCATGTCCTTACAAAAGACATAAACTCGTCATTTTTGATTGATGCATAATATTCCATGGTGTATATGTGCCACATATTCCCAGTCCAGTCTATCATCGATGGGCATTTGGGTTGGTTCCAGGTCTTTGCTATTGTAAACAGTGCTGCAATGAACATTCGTGTGCATGTGTCCTTATAGTAGAACGATTTATAGTCCTTTGGATATATACCCAGTAATGGGATTGCTGGGTCAAATGAAATTTCTATTTCTAGGTCCTTGAGGAATCGCCACACTGTCTTCCACAATGGTTGAACTAATTTACACTCCCACCAACAGTGTAAGAGTGTTCCTATTTCTCCACATCCTCTCCAGCATCTGTTGTCTCTAGACTTTTTAATGATCGCCATTCTAACTGGCCTGAGATGGTATCTCAATGTGGTTTTGATGTTCATCTCTCTAATGACCAGTGATGATGGGCATTTTTTCATATGTTTGTTGGCCTCATGTATGTCTTCTTTTGTATAATGTCTGTTCATGTCTTTTGCCCATTTTGGAATGGGCTTGTTTTTTTTTCTGTAAATCTGTTGGAGTTCTTTGTAAATTCTGGATATCAGCCCTTTGTCATTTGGGTAAACTGCAAAGACTTTTTTCCAATTTGTTGGTTGCTGATTCACTCTAGTGACTGTTTCTTTTGCCGTGCAGAAGTTTGATTAGGTCCAGTTTGTCTATTTTGGCTTTTGTTGCCAATGCTTTTGGTGTTTTAGTCATGAAGTCCTTGCCTACTCCTATGTCCTGAATGGTTTTGCCTAGATTTTCTTCTAGGGTTTTTATGGTGCCAGGTCTTATTTTTAAATCTTTAATTCATCTAGAGTTAATTTTAGTGTAAGGTGTCAGGAAGGGGTCCAGTCTCTGCTTTCTGCACATGGCTAACCAGTTTTCCCAACACGATTTATTAAATAGGGAATCCTTTCCCCATTGCTTGTTTTTGTCTGGTTTTTCAAAAATTATATGGTTGTAGATCTTTTGATTTGCCTCCGATGCCTCTTTTCTGTTCCATTGGTTTATATCTCTGTTTTGGTACCAGTACCATGCTGTTTTGATTACTGTAGCCTTGTAGTATAGTTTGAAGTCTGGTAGTGTGATTCCTCCTGCTGTTTTTTTTTTTTTTTTTTTTTTTTGCTTAGAATTGACTTGGCTATGCGGGCTCACTTTTGGTTCCATATGAAGTTTATGGCGGTTTTTCCAGTTCTGTGGGGAAATTCAATGGTAGCTTGATGGGGATAGCATTGATTGTGTAAATTACTTTGGGCAGTATAGCCATTTTCAGGATATTGATTCTTTCTAACCACGAACATGAAATGTTTCTCCATCTGTTTGTTTCCTCTCTTATTTTGTTGAGCAGTGGTTTGTAGTTTTTCTTGAAGAGGTCCCTTATGTTCCTTGTAAGTTGTATTCCTAGATATTTTATTCTCTTTGTAGCAATTGTGAATAGCAGTTCATTCTTGATTTGGTTCTCTTCAAGTCTGTTATTGGTGTATAGGAATGCTTGTGATTTTTGCACATTGATTTTATATCCTGAGACTTTGCTGAAGTTGCTTATCAGTTTCAGGAGTTTTTGGGCTGAGGTGATGGGGTCTTCTAGGTATACTATCATGTTGACTGTGAATAGAGACAATTTGGCTTCCTTCTTTCCTATTCAAATACGCTTTATTTTTTTTTCTTGCCTGATTGCTCTGGCTAGAACTTCCAGTACTATGTTGAATAGGGGTGGTGAGAGAGGGCATCCTTGTCTTGTGCCAGATTTCAAAGGAATGCTTCCAGTTTTTGCCCATTCATTATGATACTGGCTGTTGGTTTGTCATAAATAGCTTTTATTTCTTTGAGATATGTTCCACTGATACCGAGTTTATTGAGAGTTTTTATCATAAAGAGCTGTTGAATTTTGTCAAATGCCTTCTCCGCATCAACTGACATAATCATGTTGTTTTTGTTTTGGTTCTGTTAATGTGATGAATGACATTTATAGACTTGCATATGTTGAACCAGCCTTGCATGCCCATCAGGAGACTATTTGATATGGACACTCATACAGAAACTCTTTGAATACCACAAATGTGGGGAATAATCACTAGTCTATTTCATATGGTGATTCCTTTAGTAAGTCAAAAAATAATGCACACCTGTGGAGTAAAATAGGGTCTATTTCAAAAGGCCACTCTTTTAGTGTTTCAGTGAATAATATGTATATCTGATAAGTCAGGAATCTCTTTCACATGGCCACTCGTTCTGGGCCACAGTGAATAATACTCCCCTCAGAAATTGTCAACGGTCTACTTCAAATGGCTAAACATTCAGAGTCTCTGTAAGCAATGCACACCTGGGCAATACACAAGAGTCCCTTTTTTATGTGCACTTAGACAGAGTCTCATTCAATAATACACACCTTGGGAAGAGTTAAGAGTCTACTTCATGTAGCCACTCATTTAGAGACTAAGTGAATAATGCACACCAGGGTAGTAGTGGAGCATTTTTAATATGGTTACTCATTTTGTGCCACCCTGAATGATGCACACATGAGGAGTCCTCAGGATTTTATTTCATACTACCACTCATTTAAAAATTTATTGAATAATTCACAATAAAGCAATAGTCAGGTGTCTATTTTATATGGCCTCTCATTCAAAGTTTCAGTGAATATTGAACTTCTATGGAGTAATCAGGACGCTGTTTAAGATAGCCACAAAGTAAATTACTTCCTGAATGATACACACCAGTGTGTTAGCCAGGAGTTCGTTTCTTATGAACTCTAATTCTGGGTATCAATGAGTAATATAAACCAGTGGGAATGTCAGGAGTCTATTTCTTATGGATACTCATACAGAACCTGTTTAAATAATGCACATATGGAGAATAATGAGGAGTCTATGTCATATGGCTACTCATTCAGATAAACAATAAATAAAGCACATGTGGAGTAATTAGAAGTCTGTTTCATATGACCCCTCTTTCGCAGCCTCACTGAGTATTACACACTTGTGATATATTCTGGAGTATATCTTTTATGGCCACTTATTTAGAGAATCACTGAATAATGCACACCTGCGGAATAGTCAGAAGTCTCTTTCCTATGGCCACTCATTGAGAGTCTCACTAAATATACACACCTGGAGAAATAGTCAGGATTTTATTCTTTCTCCTCATTCAGAGTCTTACTAAATAATGCAAACCTGTGGAATAGTCAGGAGACTTTTTCATGTGGCCTCTCATTCGGAGAGTCACGGAATAATGTCCTGTAGTCAGGAGTCTATTTTATGTAGACACATATTCAGACCCTCAGTGAATAAGACAGATCCTTGCTACAATAAGGAATTTAATTAATATGGCCACAACTTCTGAGTGTAACTGAATAATACACACCTGGAGAATAATCTAAAGTCCATTTTTGATGGACATTCATTCAGAGCCTCGGTGAATAATGCACACCTGAGGAGTAGCCAGGAGTCTATTTCATTTGGACACTCATTTATAGCCTCAGTGGATAATATCCACCTGTGGATTAGTCAGGATTCCTTTTCCTATGGCTGCTGCCTCGTAACCTCTGTGAATAACGCACAAATGTAAATTACTCAGCAGTCTATTTCATATAGCCACTCATTCAGAGATTCACTGAACAATAAAATTATTTAAGATAGACAGCATCCTGTTTCAATTGCTCACACAAGAAGAGCGTCACGGAGTAATAAAAACCTGGGGAAGTGTTAAGAGTCTACTTTATATAGCTTCTCATTTACAGCCTCAGCTAGTAATGCACACTTGTGGAATAGACACTTGTCTCTTTTATATGGCCACAAAATCAAAGCCTGATTGAGTAAAACACAAAGTTGGAATAGTCACTATCCTACTCCATATGCCCAAATATTCAGAGTCAGAGTCAAAAATACACACCTGTGGACTAGTCAGGTAACAATTTCATATGGCCAAAGTTTCAGAGCATCAGAGAATAATACATACCAGTGGAAAACACAGGATGCTATTATATATGGCATTTATTTTAGAGCTTCATTGAATAAGAACCACGTGTGTTGTAGTCAGAATTCTATTTCCTATAGCCACATATTCAGAGCTTAACTGAATAACATACACCTTGTAAAAAGTCAGGATTCCATTTCGTATACCCACACATTTACAGCCGAATGTAAAAACTCACGCCTGAGGAGTATTCAGGAATCTGTATTTTATGGCCACTCATTCAGAGCCTAAAGGAATAATACAGACCTATGGAAAAATCAGGAGTGTATTTAACATGGCCACTTATTCAGATCCTCAGTGAAGAATGGTATATATTTGGAAAATACTCAAAATTCTATTATATATAGCCACTTATACAGAGAGTGATTGAATAATGCACACCAGGGGAATAGTCTGGAGACTATTTGATATGACCGTTAACCCAGTGAATTACTGAAAAATGCTCAGCTGAGAAATAGTCAAGAGGATAGAGACAGGGGACTATATGTTATGGTCACCAATTCAGAAACTCACTGAAGAATACAAAGCTTGGGAATGCCAGTGTCCAGGACATATGGCCAATCAATCACAGCATGACAGAATAATGCACAATGGGGCAAAAGTAAGGAGTCTATTTCATATGGCCTCTCATTAAGAGCTTCAGTGCATAGTAAACAGCTGTGGAATAGTCACGACATTATTTAAGGTAGCCCCAAATTAAGCAGCTCCGTGAATGATACACACATGTGTGATAGTCAGGAGACTATTTGGTATGGACACTCATACAGAACCTCTTCGAATACTGCACATGTGGGAAATAATCACGTCTATTTTATACAGTGATTCGTTTGGAGAGTCAAACAATAATGCACACCTGTGGAGTAAAATTGGGTCTATTTTATAAGGCCACTCTTTTAGTGTTTCAGTAAATAATATGTATATCTGATAAGACAGAAATCTCTTTCAGACGACCACCCATTCAGGGCCTCTGTGAAGAATACTCTCCTAAGAAATAGTCAAGGGTCTATTTCAAATGGCTACACATTCAGAGTCTCTGTAAGTAATGCACACCTGGGCAATACACAAGAGTCTCTTTTATATTCACTTAGTCAGAGTCTCATTCAATAATACACACCTGGGGAAGAGCTAAGAGTCTACTTCACTCATTTAGAGCCTCAGTGAATAATGCACACCAGGATAATAGTCGAACATTTTTATATGGCCACTCATTCTCTTCCTCCCTGAATGATACACACCTAAGGAATCCTCAGGATTCTATTTTATATTACCACTCATTTAGAACCTTATTGAATAATTCACAATGGAGCAATAGTAAGGTCCCTATTTTATATGGTCTCTCAAAGTTTCAGTGAACAATGAACTTCTATGGAGTAATCAGGACGCTGTTTAAGATAGCCACGAATTTAGCTCCTTCCTGAATGATACAAAACTGGGCGATAGTCAGGAATCTTTTTCATATGAACTCTAATTCTTGGTGTCGCTGAGTAATACACACCTGGGGGAGTTTTAGGATTCTATTTGGTATACACACTCATACAGAACTTGTTTGAATAATGCATATATGGAGAATCATGAAAAATCTCTGTCATATGTCTACTCTTTCAGACAAACAGTGAATAATGCACATGTGGAGTAATTAGATGGATCCTCTTTCTCAGCCTTACTGAGTATTACACACTTGTAATATAGTCTGGAGTCTGTATTTTATGGCAACTAATTCAGAGAATCACTGAATAATGCACACCTGCAGAATAGTCAGAAGTCTCTTTCTTGTGGCCACACATTGAGAGCCTCACTAATTGTACACACCTTGGAAAATAGTCAGAATTTACTTTTATCCCCTCATTCAGAGTCTCATTAAATAATGCACACGTGTGCAATAGTCAGAAGAATATTTCTTGTGGCTTCTCATTCGGAATGTCACTATATGATGTGCTCTAGTCAGGAGTCTATTTCAGGTAGACACATTTTCAGAGCCTCAGTGAATAAGAGAGACCCTTGTTATAGTAAGGAAACTAATTAATATGGCCAAAACTTCTGAGCCTCACTGAATAATACACACCTGGAGAATAATTTGGAGTCTATTTTCGATGGACATTCATTCAGAATAAATTATGCACACCTGTGAATTATGCGCACCTGTGGAGTATGCAGGAGTCTATTTCATTTCGACACACATTCATAGCCTTAGTGGATAATATGCACGTGTGGATTAGTCAGGATTTAACTTCACATGGCCATATATATCTGGAAAATACTCAGGATTCTATTATATATAGCCACTTATTCAGAGACTCACTTAATATTGCACACATGGGGAATAGTCTGGAGTCTATTTGATATGACCATTCACCCAGTGACTCAGTGGAAAATGCAGAACTGAGAAATAGTCAAGAAAATAGAAGAGGGAGTCTATTTTATGTGGCCTCTTGTTCAGAATCTCACTAAAGAATACACACCTTGGGAATAGTTAGAGTCCAGGTAATATGGCTACTCAATCAGAGCAATACGGAATAATGCACAATGGGCAATAATATTGATCCTATTTCATATGGCCTCTCCTTCAGAGCTTCAGTGCATAATAAACAGCTGTGGAGTAGTCAGGACCTTATTTAAGGTAGCCCCAAATTAAGCATGTCCGTGAATGATACACACATGTGTGATAGTCTGGAGACTATTTTATATGGACACTCATACAGAACCTCTTCGAATACTGCACATGTGGGGAATAATCACTAGTCTATTTCATATAGTGATTCATTTGGAGAGTCAAACAATAATGCACACCTGTGGAGAAATGTTGGGTCTATTTCATAAGGCCACTCTTTTAGTGTTTCAGTAAATAATATGTATATCTGATAAGACAGAAATCTCTTTCAGATGGCCACTCGTCCAGGGCCTCTGTGAATAATACTCCCCTAAGAAATAGTCAAGGGTCTACCTCAAATGGCTACACATTCAGAGTCTCTGTAAGTAATGCACACCTGGGCAATACACAAGAGTCTTTTTATGTTCACTTAGTCAGAGTCTCATTCAATAATATATACCTGGGGAAGAGTTAAGTGTCTACTTTATGTAGCCACTCATTTAGAGACTCAGTGAATAATGCACACCAGGGTAATCGTCAAGCATTTTTTTTATATGGCCACTCATTCTGTTTCTCCCTGAATAATACACACCTAAGGAATCCTCAGGATTCTATTTCATATTACCCCTCACTTGGAACCTTATTGTATAATTCACAATGGAGCAATAGTAAGGTCCCTATTTTATATGGCCTCTCATTCAAAGTTTCAGTGAATAATGAACATCTATGGAGTAATCAGGACGCTGTTTAAGATAGCCACGAATTTGGTGACTTCCTGAATGATACAAACCTGGGTGATAGTCAGGAGTCTATTTCATATGAACTCCAATTCTTGGTATCGCTGAGCAATACACACCTCGGGGAGTTTTAGGATTCTATTTGGTATACACGCTCATACAGAACCTGTTTGAATAATGCATACATGGAAAATGATGAGGAATCTCTGTCATATGGCTACTCTTTCAGACAAACAGTGAATAATGCCCATGTGGAGTAATTAGAAGTCTGTTTCATATGGCTCCTCTTTCTCAGCCTCACTGAATATTACACACTTGTGATATAGTCTGGAGTCTGTTTTTTATGGCAACTAATTCAGAGAATCACTGAATAATGCACACCTGCAGAATTCTCAGAAGTCTCTTTCTTATGGCCACTCATTGAGAGCCTCACTAATTGTACACACCTTGGAAAATAGTCAGAATTTACTTTTATCCCCATATTCAGAGTCTCATTAAATAATGCACACCTGTGCAATAGTCAGAAAAATGTTTCTTGTGGCTTCTCATTCGGAATGTCACTAAATGATGTGTTGTAGTCAGGAGTCTATTTCATGTAGACACATATTCAGATCCTCAGTGAATAAGAGAGACCCTCTTATAGTTTCCTTGCCATAGTAAGGAAACTAATTAATAATGGCCACATCTTCTGAGCCTCACTGAATAATACACACCTGGAGAATAATTTGGAGTCTATTTTCGATGGACATTCATTCAGAATGAATTATGCACACCTGTAAATTATGTGCACCTGTGGAGTAGGCAGGAGTCTATTTCATTTCGACACACCTTCATAGTCTCAGTGGATAATATGCACGTGTGGATTAGTCAGGGTTTTATTTCACTTGGCCACTGACTGGTAACCTCAGTGAATAATGCACAAATATAATGTACTCAGCAGTCTATTTCATATAGCCACTCATTCAGAGGTTCACTGAATAATACAAATATTAAGATAGAGAGCATCCTGTTTTATATGGTCACACAACAAGAGTCTCACTGAGTAATACATACCTGGGGAAGTGTTAAGAGTCTACTTTATATAGGGTCTCATTTACAGCCTCAGGGTATAATGCACACGTGTGGAATAGACAGTAGTCTATTTTATATGGCCACAAAAGCAAAGCCTGAGTAAGTAATACACAACTTTGGAATAGTCACTTGTCTATTCCATGTGCCCAAATATTCAGAGTCAAAATCAATAATACACACCTGCAAACTAGTATGGAAACAATTTTATATGGCCAAAGTTTCAGAACCTTAGTGAATAATACATACCTTTGGAAGAATCAGTACGCTATTACATATTGCATCTATTTCAGAGCTTCATTGAGTAAGGAACACCTGTATTGTAGTCATAATTCTATTTTGTTTAGCAATATATTCAGAGCCTAACTCAATAACATACAACTTGGGGAAAGTAAGGATTCTATTTCGTACAGCCACTCATTTAGAACCAAATGTAAAATCACAGGCCTGAGGAGTATTCAGAAGTGTCTATTTCATGGCCACTTATTCAGAGCCTCACAGAATTATACAGACCTATGAAAAAGAGAGCATTGTATTTCACATGGTCACTTATTGAAAACCCCAGTGAAGAATCACATATATCTGGAAAATACTCAGGATTGTATTTTATATAGCCACTTATTCAGAGACTCACTTAATATTGCACACCTGGGGAATAGTCTGGAGTCTATTTGATATGACCGTTCACCCAGTGACTCAGTGGAAAATGCACAGCTGAGAAATAGTCAAGTAAATAGAGTAGGGAGTCTATTTTATGTGGTCTCTGGTTCAGAATATCACTAAAGAATACACAACTTGGGCATAGTCAGTGTCCAGGTAATATGGCTACTCAATCAGAGCATTACCGAATAATGCACAATGGGCAATAGTATTGATTCTATTTCATATGGCCTCTCATTCAGAGCTTCAGTGCGTAATAAACAGTTGTGGAGTAGTCAGGACCCTATTTAGGGTAGCCCCAAATTAGGCAGGTCCGTGAATGATACACACATGTGTAATAGTCAGGAGATTATTAGATATGGACACTCATACAGAACCTCTTCGAATACTGCACATGTGGGGAATGAATACTAGTCTATTTCATATGGTGATTGTTGGAAGAGTCAAAAAATAATGCAAATCACTTGAAGTAAAATGGGTTCTATTTCATAAGGTTACCCTTTCAGTGTTTCAGTGAATAATATTTACATCTGATAAGACAGGAATCTCTTTCACATGGCCACTCGTTCAGGGCTTTGGTGAATAATACTCCCCTAAGTAATAGTCAATGGTCTATTTCAAATGGCTTCACATTCAGAGTCTCTGTAAGTAATGCACAACTGGGCAATACACAAAAGTCTCTTTTTTATGTTCACTAAGTCAGTCTCATTCAATAATACACACCTGGGAAAGAGTTAAGAGTCTACATCATGTAGCCACTCATTTAGAACCTCAGTGAATAATGCACACCAGGGTAATAGTCGAACATTTTTATATGGCCACTCATTCTGTGCTTCTCTGAATGATACACACCTGGGGAATCCTCAGGATTCTATTTCATATTACCTCTCATTTAGAACCTTATTGAATAATTCACAATGGAGCAATAGTAAGGTGCCTGTTTTATATGACCTGTCATTCAAAGTTTCAGTAAATAATGAACTTCTATGGAGTAATCAGAACGCTGTTTAAGAGAGCCACGAATTAAGTGCCTTCCTGAATGATACACACCTGGGTGATAGTCAGGAGTCTATTTTATATAAACTCCAATTCTGGGTATCACTGAGTAATACACACCTGGGGGAGTGTCAGGAGTCTATTTGGTATGGACACTCATACAGAACCTGTTTGAATAATGCATACATAAAGAATAATGGAAAATTTATGTCATATGGCTACTCATTCAGACAAACAGTGAATAATGCACATGTGGAGTAATTAGAAGTTTGTTTCATATATCTGCTCTTTCTCAGCCTCACTTAATATTACACAGTTTTGATATAGTGTGGAGTCTATTTTTTATGGCCACTCATTCAGAGAATTACTGAATAATGCACACCTGTGGAATAGTCAGAAGTCTCTTTCTTATGGCCACTAATTGAGAGCCTCACTATTTGTACCCACCTGGAAAAATAGTCAGAATTTACTTTACACCCCTTATTCAGAGTCTTACTAAATAATGCATACCTGTGCAATAGTCAGGAGACGTTTTTATATGGCCTCTCATTCAGAGTGTCACTAAATAATGTGCTGTATTCAGGAGTCTATTTTATGTAGACACATATTCAGAGCCTCAGTGAATAAGACAGACCTTTGCTATAGTAAGGAATCTAATTAATATGGCAACATCTTCTTAGCCCCACTGAATAATACACACCTTCAGAATAATTTGGAGTCTATTTTCGATGGACATTAATTCAGAGCCTCGGTGAATAATACACACAAGTGAAGTATCCAGGAGTCTATTTCATTTGGACACTCATTCATAGCCTCAGTGGATAATATGCACAGGTAGATTAGTCAGGATTGCATTTTATATGGCCACTGACTCGAAAACTCTGTGAATAATGCACAATTATAAATTACTCAGCAGTCTATTTCATATAGCCACCCATTCGGAGATTCACTGAACAATACAAATATTTAAGATAGACATCATCCTGTTTTATATGGTCACACAAGAAGATCCTCACTGAGTAATACACACCTGGGGAAGTGTTAGGAATCTACTTTATCAATTCTCTCATTTACACCCTGAGAGAATAATGCACACATGTGGAATAGACACTAGTCTATTTTATATGGACAAAAAATCAAAGCCTGAGTGAGTAATACACAACCTTGGAATAGTCACTAGTCTATTCCATATGCCCAAATATTCAGAGTCAGAGTCAATAATACACTCCTGTAAACTAGTCAGGAAACAGTTTTCTATGGCCAAAGTTTCAGAGCCTTAGTGAATAATACATACCTGGGGAATACTCAGGACGCTATTACATATGGCATCTATTTCAGAGCTTCTTTGTATAAGAAAATCCTGTATTGCAGTCAGAATTCTATATTGTATAGCCTCGTTTTCAGAGCCTAACTGAAATATATACACCTTTGGAAAAGTGTGAATTCTATTTTGTATAGCCACTCATTTAGTACCGAATGTAAAAACGCACGCCTGAGGAGTAGTTAGGAGTCTCTATTTTATGGACACTCATTCAGAGCCTCACAAAATAATACAGACATATGGAAAAGTCAGGAGTATATTTCACATGGCCACTCATTCAGAACCTAAGTGAAGAATCATATATATCTGGAAAATAATCAGGATTCTATTATATATAGCCACTTGTTCTGAGACTCACTGAATAATGCACACCTGGGGAATAGACTGGAGAATATTTGATATGACCGTCCAACCAGTGAATCACTGGAAAATGCACAGCTAAGAAATAGTCAAGAGGATAGAGTCAGGAGTCTATATTATGTGGTCCCTGGTTCAGAAACTCACTTAAAAATACACACCTTGGGAATAGTCAGAGTCCAGGTCATATGGCCACTCAATCACAGCATTACCAATAATACACAGTGGGGCAACTGTAAAGAGTCTATTTCATATGGCACTTCATTCAGAGCTTCAGTGCATAACAAACAGCTGTGGAGTAGCCAGGACCCTATTTAAGATAACCCCAAATTAAGCAGCTCTGTGAATGATACACACATATTTGATAGTCAGGAGACTACTTGATATGGACACTCATACAGAACCTCTTAGAATACGCAAATGTGGGGAATAATAACTAGTCTATTTCATGTGGTGATTCGTCCAGAGAGTCCAAAAATAATGCACACCTATAGAGTAAAATGGGATCTATTTCATAAGGCCACTCTTTCAGTGTTTCAGTGAATAATATGTATATCTGATAAGTCATGAACCTCTTTCACATGGCCACTTGTTCAGGGCCTCTGTGAATAATATTCCCCTCAGAAATAGTCAAGGGTCTACTTCAAAGGGCTACATATTCAGAGTCTCTTTAAGTAATGCACAGTTGGGCAATATACAAGAGTCTCTTTTTTATTCTCACTTCGTCAGAGTCTATTTTAGTAATACACACCTGGAAAGGAGTTAAGAGTCTAGTTCATGTAGCCACACATTTAGAGCCTCTGGGAATAATGCACACCAGAGTAATAGTCGAACATTTTTTATATGGCCACATATTCTGTGCCTTCCTGGATGTTATACACCTTGGGAATCATCAAGATTCTATTTCATACTAACACTCGTTTAGAACCTTATTGAATAATTCACAATGGAGCAATAGACAGGTGTCTATTTTATATGACCTCTCATTCAAAATTTCAGTGAATAATAAACTTTTATGGAGTAATTAGGTCGGTGTTTAAGATAGCCATGAATTAAGGGCCTTCCTGAATGATACACACATAAGTGATAGTCAGGAGTCTATTTCATGTGAACAATAACTCTGGGTATGGCTGAGTAATACACAGCTGGGACAGCGTAAGGAGTCTATTTGCTATGGACATTGATACAGAACCTGTTTAAATAATGCACTCATGTAGAATAATGAGGAGTCTATGTCATAAGGCTACTCATTCAGACAAACAGTAAATAATGCACATGTGGAGTAATTAGAAGTTTGTTTTATATGGCCCCTCTTTCACAGCCTCACTGAATATTACACACTTGTGATATAGTCTGGAATCTTTTTCATTATGGACACTCATTTAGAGATTCACTGAATTATGCACACCTGCGGAATACTCAGAAATCTCTTTCTCATGGCCACTCATTTAGAGCCTCACTAAATGTACACACTTGGAGAAATAGTCAGAATTTCCTTTTATCTCCTGATTCAGAGTCTCACTAAATAATGCAAATCTGTGGAATACTCAGGAGACTTTTTCATGTGGCCTCTCATTCGGAGAGTCACTAAATAATGTGGTGTAATCAGGAGTCTATTTCATGTAGACACATATTCAGACCCTCAGTGAATAAGACAGACCCTTGCTATAGTAAGGAATCTAATTAATATGGCCACATCTTCTGAGACTTACTGAATAATACACACCTGGAGAATAATTTAAAGTTTATTTTCAATGGATATTCATTCAGAGCCTAGGTGAATAATGCACACCTGTGGAGTAGCCAGCAGTCTATTTCATTTGGACACACATTCATAGCCTCACTGGATAATATGCATGTGTGGATTAGTCAGGATTCCTTTTCATATGTCCACTGCCTCGTAACTTCAGTGAATAATGCACAAATGTAAAGTACTCAGCAGTCTATTTCATATAGCCACTCATTCAGAGATTCACTGAATAATACAAATATTTAAGATAGATAGCATCCTGTTTCATTTGCTCACACAAGAAGAGCGTCACTGAGTAATACAAACCTGGGGAAGTGTTAAGAGTCTACTTTATATAGCCTCTCATTTACAGCCTCAGGGAATAATGCACATGTGTGGAATAGACACTTGTCTATTTTATATGGCCACAAATTCAAAGCATGAGTGAGTATAACACAACATTGGAATAGTCACTAGCCTATTCTATATGCCCAAATATTCAGAGTCAGAGTCAAAAATACACAGCTGTGAACAAGTCAGGAACAATTTTATATGGCCAAAGTTTCACAGCCTCAGTGAATAATACATACCTGGGGAATACTCAGGACGCTATTACATATGGTGTCTATTTCAGAGCTTCATTGAATAAGGAACACCTGTATTTTAGTCTTAATTCTGTTTCGAATAGCCTCGAATTCAGAGCCTAATAGAAATATATACACTTTGGGGAAACTCTGAATTTTATTTCGTATAGCCACTCATTTAGAACCGAATGTAAAAATGCACACCTGTGGAGTATTTGGGAGTCCCTATTTTATGGCCACTCATTCATAGCCTCACAGAATAATACAGACCTATGGAAAATCAGGAGTATATTTCACATGGCCTCTCATTCAGAACCTAAGTGACGAATTATATATATCTGGAAAATATTCAGGATTTTGTTATATATAGCCACTTATTCCGAGACTCATTGAATAATGCACACCTGGGTAATAGACTGGAGAATATTAGATATGACCATCCACCCAATGAAGCATTGGAAAGTGCACAGCTGAAAAATAGTCAAGTGGATAGAGATTGATGTTTATTTTACGTGGACCCTGGTTCAAAAACTCACTTAAAAATACACACCTTGGGAATAGTCAGAGTCCAGGTCATATGGCCACTCAATCACAGCATTACCGAATAATGCACAATGGGGCAATAATAAAGAGTCTATTTCATATGGCCTTTCATTCAGAGCCTCAGTGCATAATAAACAGCTGTGGAGTAGCCAGGACCCTATTTTAGGTAGCCCCAAATTAAGCAGCTCCGTGAATGATACACACATGTTTGATAGTCAGGAGACTATTTGATATGGACACTCATACAGAACCTCTTCAAATACTGCACATGTGGGGAATAATCACGACTCTATTTCATATGGTGATTCGTTTGGAGAGTCCAAAAATAACGCACACCTGTGGAGTAAAATGAGGTCTATTTTATAAGGCTACTCTTTCAGTGTTTCAGTGAATAATATGTATATCTGATAAGTCAGGAACCTCTTTCACATGGCCACTCGTTCAGGGCCTCTGTGAATAATATTCCCCTTAGAAATAGTCAAGTGTCTACTTCAAAGGGCTACATATTCAGAGTCTCTTTAAGTAATGCACATTTGGGAAATATACAAGCGTGTCTTTTTTATTCCCACTTCGTCAGAGTCTATTTCAATAATACACACCTGGAGAGAATTTAAGAGTCTAGTTTATGTAGCCACACGTTTAGAGCCCCTGTAAATAATGCACACCAGAGTAATAGTCGAGAATTTTTTATATGGCCACTCATTCTGTGCCTCCCTTAATAATATACACCTTGGGAATCCTCAAGATTCTATTTTATACTACCACTCATTTAGAACCTTACTGAATATTTCACAATGGAGCAATAGACAGGTGTCTATTTTATATGGCCTCTCATATAAAATATCAGTGAATAATAAACTTTTATGGAGTAATCAGGACGGTAATTAAGATAGCCACGAATTAAGTGCCTTCCTGAATGATACACACCTGGGCAATAGCCAGGAGTCTATTTCATGCGAACTCTAACTCTGGGTATCACTGAGTAATACACACCTTGGAGAGTGTAAGGAGTCTATTTGTTATGGACATTCATACAGAACCTGTTTGAATAATGTACTCATGTAGAAAAATGAGGAGTCTATGTCATATGGCTACTCACTCAGACAGTGAATAACACACATATGGAGTAATTAGAATTACATAATACATACGTAATACATACCTGGGGAATACTCAGGATGCTATTATATATGGCATCTATTTAAGAGCTTCATTGAATAAGAAACACCTGTATTGTAGTCAGAATTCTGGTTCATATAGCCACGTATTCAGAGCCTAAGTGAATAACATACACCTTGGGGAAAGTTTGAATTCTATTTTTTATAGCCACTCATTTAGAGCCGAATGTAAAAATGCACACTGAAGGGGTATTCAGGAGACTCTATTTTATGGCCACTCATTCAGAGCATCACAGAATAATACAGACCTATAGAAAAGTCATAAGTATATTTCACATGGCCACTTATTCAGAATCTAAGTGAAGAATCATATATACCTGAAAAATATGCAGAATTCTATTATATATAGCCACTTATTCATAGGCTCACTGAAAAATGCACACCTGGGAAATAGTCTGGAGATTATTTGATTTGACCATTCACCCAGTGAATCACTGAAAAATGCACAGCTGAGAAAAAGTCAAGAGGATAGAGTCATGAGTCAATTTTATGTGGTCACTCGTTCAGAAACTCTCTTAAAAATACACAACTGAAGGGGAGTTTTCAAGATGGCGCCGTAGAAACAACTCAGGATTGCAGCTCTCAGTGAAGGCACAGAGGGTGAGTCCTAACCGAATTCTCAGACGGACCCTTGTTCCCCACAGAATGGGGAAAGTCCCAGGTATAGGAGAGGCATGGGACACCAGCACAGCCAGTGTTTTGGTTTGTGTGGCCGATTCGGTAAGCACCACAGCACAGTGGCACCAGGCAGAAAACTCACTGGTTTGGGTTTTCTGTTAAATCGGCAATCTGAGACTTGGAAGGGCAGATTGACATGTCCATCTAATTAAAAGGTACTTGGACAATGGACCAGACAAGCAGATTCCTGGGAGGCATGATTTGAGACAGTGCAGTGGGCAGTGGCATGAGAGATCACAGGGATTCCAGTGCCCTATTAGCAGGCTACTGGTGCACCAGTGAAAGACTCAACCATTCAAATTGGGGAGAAAAAGAGAGAGAGAGAGAGAAGACAGACTCTGAGGCAGGGAGCTAGGTGATTGGGCTCAGCGTGTCCCACCCTCATGGGGACAAGCAGGGCGGCAATTGGAGGCACTCTGGGTTGAGAGTTTTGCCTCGGGCACAGCTGAATCTAGGATAGTGCAGCCCATTGGGGGAGGGGCGTCTGCCACTATGGATGCAATCTGCCCCTAATGAAGTACCACCCAGTGCTGATGAAGCCTGCCATTGCCGAGGCAACCTGCAATAACAGAGAGACTCCGCCAGCAGTGCAGAGCGCACCACAGCAGAACAGAGCCCTGCAGCAGCAGGGCTGACCCACACTAGCAGGGTGGTGCCTCAGCAGGCAAATACTGAAAAGACTATTCCCTACACAGGCAGGAAAGTGCAACAGATACTCATAAAGAAAGCCCAACTACCTGAGACAGAGCATCTGAGGAAAAAAAAGGGGGGGGTTATAAGTTCTGCTGCAGAAGAATAAAACACAGGTGGCCAAAAACCCTTAATGAACAACGGAGCTCATAGTTCACCACTGGAACACAGACCTATAAAGCACAGACCATCTACTCAAGCAGATTCCTGACCACTGTATATCCAAAGAGTCACGTCAAAAAAAATAATTAGACTGACATTTGGCGGGCATCATTCTGGAAACAAAGATAGCAGAAGAAGAATCTGGTAGCATCCCTCACTGTTCTGCAGCTGCTACAGGTGTACCCCAGACAAGCAGGGCCTGGAGTGGACCTCAACACTCTTACAAAAGACGGGCTAGACCATTAGAAGGAAAACTATGTAACAGAAATAGTTCATCATCAACAATCTGGGCGTCCACTCAGAGACCCAATTGAAAAATCAGCAACTGCTAAGAGGACAGGTGGATAAATCCACAAATATGGGAAGCAACCAGCGCAAAAAGAAAGAGAACACCCGAAACCAAAACACTTTACCTCCTACAAAGGACCGAAACTCCTCACCAGCAAGGGAACAAAGCTGGATGGAGAATGAGGGTGATAAAATGACAAAATCAGACTTCAGAAACTGGATAATGAGAAACTTCAGTGAGCTAAAAGAACATGTTCTCAATCAATGAAAAGAAATGAAGTACCTTGAAAAAAGATTTGAAAATAAGATTCGAGGAAATAATAACAAGAATGGACAATTTAGAAAGAAATATGAAGGAACTGAAGGAGCTGAAAAACACAACACGAGAACTTCATGAAGCATGCACAAGTTTCAACAGCCGAATTGACCAAGCAGAAGAAAGAATATCATAAGTCGAAGATCAACTCAATGAAATAAAACGACAAACCAAGATTAGACAAAAAAGTGCCAAACGGAATGAATAAAATCTCCAAGAAATGTCGGACTATGTGAAGAGACCCAACCTACGTTTGATAGGTGTACCAGAATGTGAGGAAGAGAATGAATCCAAGCTGGAAAATTCTCTTCAGGATATTATTCAGGAAAATTTGCCCAGCCTAGCAAGGCAGGCCAATACTCAACTCCAGGAAATACAGAGAACACCACAAAGATATTCCATGAGAAGAGCAACCCCAAGGCACATAATCGTCAGATTCACCAGGGTTGAAATGAAGGAGAAAATACTAAGGGCAGCCAGAGAGAAAGGTCGGGTCACCCACAAACGGAATCCCATCACACTCACAAAAGATCTCTCAGCAGAGAATCTATAAGCCAGAAGAGAGTGGGGGGCCAATATTCAACATTCTTAAAGAAAAGAACTTTCAACCCAGAATTTTATATCCAGACAAACTGAGCTTCATAAGTGAAGGAAAAATAAAATCCTTCGTGAACAAGCAAGTACTCAGAGATTTTGTCATCACTAGGCCTACTTTACAAGAGCTCCTGAAAGAGGTACTACACATAGAAAGAAACAACCAGCAATAGCCCTCGTAAAAGCATTCCAAATGCTAAAGAGCATCAACAAAATGAAGAAACTACATGAACCAATGGGCAAAACAGCCAGCTAGCATCAAAATGGCAGTATCAAATTCACACATAACAATATATATATATTTTTTATTGCATTATAGGTTTGGGGGTACATGTGCAGAACGAGCAAGATAGTTGCATAGGTACACACATGGCAGTGTGTTTTGCTGCTTTCCTCCCCTTCACCCACACTTGGTATTCATCCCCAGGCTATCCCCCCCAGCCCCCCCTGCTGTCCCTCCCCCATTCCCCCCAACAGTCCCCAGTGTATAGTAGACCGCCTCTCTGTGTCCACACACATAACAATATTAACCCTAAATGTATGTAGGCTAAATGCACCAATCAAAAGACACAGACTGGAAAATTGGATAAAAATCCAAAACCCATGGGTGTGCTGTATCAAGGAAACCCACCTCACATGCAAGGATACACAAAGGCTCAAAATAAAGGGATGGAGGAAGATTTACCAAGCAAATGGAGAGCAGAAAAAAGCAGGAGTTGCAATTCTAGTCACTGATAAAATAGACTTTAAAGCAACAAAGATCAAAAGAGACAAAGACACTCATTACATAATGGTAAAAGGATGGATACAACAAGAAGAGCTAATGATTCTAAATATATATGGACACAATGCAGGAGCACCCAGATATAAGAAGTAAGTTTTTAATGACTTACAAAAAGACTTAGACTCTCACACAATAATAGTGGAAGATTTTAACATTCCACTGTCAATATCAGACAGATGAACCAGACAGAAAATTAACAAGGATATCCAGGACATGAACTCAGACCTGGAATAAGCAAACCTGATAGACATTTACAGAACTCTCCATCCGAAATCCACAGAATATACATTCTTCTCAGCAACACATAACGCCTACTCCAAAATTGACCACATAATTGGAAGTAAAGCAGTCCTCAGCAAATGCAAAACAACTGAAATCATAACAAACAGTCTCTCAGATCACAATGAAATCAAGTTAGAACTCAGAATTCAGAAACTAACTCAGAATCGCACAGCTTCATGGAAAATGAACAACTGGCTTTTGAATGTTGATTGAATAAACAATGAAATGAAGGAATAAATAAACCAGTTCTTCAAAGCCAACGAGAATGAAGACAAAACATACCAGAACCTCTGGAACATATTTAAAGCAGTCTGTAGAGGAAAATATATAGCAATAAGTGCCCACATGAGAAGACTGGACAGATCCAAAATTGACACCCTATTGTCAGAATTGAAAGAGCTAGAGGAGGAAGATCAAAAAAGCTCAAAACCTAGCTGAAGACAAAAAAATAACTATGATGAGAGCAGAAATGAAGTAGATAGAGACAGGAAAAACCCTTCAAAAAATCAATAAATTCAAGAGCTGGTATTTCGAAGAGATCAACAAAATAGACAGATCATTAGCCAGACTTATAAAAAAAAAGAGAGAGAACAAAAAAATAGATGCAATAAAAAACGATAAAGGGAAAATCACCACAGATTCCACAGAAATTCAAACCATCATCAGAGAATACTACAAACAACTCTATGCACATAAACTAGTAAACCAGGAAGAAATGGATAAATTCCTGGAAACCTGTGTCCTCCCAAACTTAAACCAGGAGGAAGCCGAAACTATGAATAGACCAATAACAAGGTCTGAAGTTGAGGCAGCAATTAAGAGCCTACCACACAAAAAAAGCCCAGGTCCAGATGGGTTCACAGCCGAATTCTACCAGACACCCTAAGAGTATCTGCTACCATTCTTTCTGAAACTATTCCAAATAATTCAAAAAGAGGGGACCCTTCCCAAATCATTTTATGAGACCAACATCATCCTGATACCAAAACCCAGCAGAGACTCAACAAGAAAAGAAAACTTCAGTCCAGTATCCATGACGAACATAGATGAAAAAATCTTCAATAAAATACTGGCAAACCGATTGCAACACCACCTTAAAAAACTTTTCCACCTTGATTAAGTAGGATTCATCCTGGGGATGCAAGGGTGGTTCAATATGCGCAAGTCTACAAATGTAATTCACCACATAAACAGAACAAAAAACAGAAACCAAGTGATTATCTCAATTGATGCAATGAAGACATTTGACAAAATTCAACAGCTTTTTCTGCTGAAAACCATCAATAAACTCGGTATTGATGGAACATGTCTCAAAGTAATAAACGCTATTTACGACAAACCAACAGCCAATATCATATTTAATGGGCAAAAACTGAAAGCATTCCCTTTGAAATCTGGCACTAGACAAAGATACCCTCTCTCACTACTCCTATTCAACATAGTACTGGAAGATCTAGCCAGAGCAATCAGGCAAGAAAAAAGAAATAAACAGTATTCACATAGGAAAGGTGGAAGCCAAATTGTCTTTATTTGCAGATGACATGATAGTATACCTAGAAGACCCCATCACCTCAGCCCAAAAACTCCTGAAACTGATAAGCAACTTCAGCAAAGTCTCAGGATATAAAATCAATGTGCAAAACTCACAAGCACTCCTATACACCAATAACAGACTTAAAGAGAACCAAATCAAGAAAGAACTACCATTCACAATTGCTACAAAGAAAATAAAATACCTAGGAATACAACTCACAAGAAACGTAAGGGATCTCTTTAAGTAAAACTACAAACAACTGCTCAACGAAATAAGAGAGAACACAAGCAGATGGAGAAACATTCCATGTTCGTGGTTAGGAAGAATCAATATCGTGAAAATGAATATACTGCCAAAAGTAGTTTACACAATCAATGCTATCCCCATCAAACTACCATTGAATTTCTTCACAGAACTGGAAAAAACACCATGAACTTCATATGGATCCAAAAGAGAGCCCGCATAGCCAAGTCAATTCTGAGCAAAAAGAACACAGCGGGAGGCATCACACTATCAGACTTCAAACTATACTACAAGGCTACAGTAATCAAAACAGCATGGTACTGGTACCAAAACAGAGATATGGACCAAAGGAACAGAACAGAGCATATCTAAAACCATATAATCTTTGATAAACCAGACAAAAACAAGCAATGGGAAAAGGATTCCCTGTTTAATAAATGGTGTTGGGAAAACTGGCTAGCCATGTGCAGAAAGCAGAAACGGGACCCCTTCCTGACACCTTACACTAAAATTAACTCCAGATGGATTAACAACTTAAACATAAGACCTGGCGCCATAAAAAAAACCCTAGAAGAAAATCTAGGCAAAACCATTCAAAATACAGGAGTAGGCAAGGCCTTCATGACCAAAACACCAAAAGCATTGGCAACAAAAGCCAAAATAGACAAATGGGATCTAATCAAACTCCACAGCTTTTGCACAGCCAAAGAAACAGTCACTAGAGTGAATAGGCAACCATCAGAATGGGAAAAAATCTTTGCTGTTTACCCATCTGACAAAGGGCTGTTATGCAGAATTTACAAATGACTCCAACAGATTTATAGAGAAAAACAAACAAGCCCATTCAAAAATGGGCAAAGGATATGAATAGACACTTTACAAAAGAAGACATACATGAGGCCAACAAACACATGAAAAAATTCTCATCATCACTGGTCATTAGAGAGATGCAAATCAAAACCACATTGAGATACAATCTCATTCCAGTTAGAATGGCAATCATTAAAAAATCTGTAGACAACAGATGCTGGAGAGGATGTGGAGAAATAGGAACACTTGTACACTGTTGGTGGGAGTGTAAATTAGTTCAACCGTTGTAAAAGACAGTGTGGTGATTCTTCAAGGACCTAGAAATAGAAATTCCATTTGACCCAGCAATCCCATTACTCGGTATATATCCAAAGGACAATAAATTGTTCCACTATAAAGACACATGCACACGAATGTTCATTGCAGCACTGTTTACAATAGCAAAGACCTGGAACCAACCCAAATGCCCATCGATGATAGACTGGACTGGGAAAATGTGGCACATATACACCATGGAATATTATGCAGCAATCAAAAATGATGAGTTTTTGTCCCTTGTAAAAACATAGATGAATTTGGAGAACATCATTCTCAGCAAGCTGACACAAGAACAGAAAAGGAAATACCGCATATTCTCACTCATAGGCGGGTGAGAACAATGAGAACACATGGACACAGGGAGGGGGTCTACTACACACTGGGGTCCGTTGGGGGGAATGGGGGAGGGACAGCCAGAGAGGAGCTTAGGAGGGATAGCCTGGGGAGAAATCCCAAGTGTGGGTGAAAGGGAGGAAGGCAGCAAAACACACTGCCATGTGTGTACTTTTGCAACTATCTTGCACTTTCTGCACATGTACCCCAAAACCTAAAATTCAATAAAAATTTAAAATTAAAAATAAGTCTGTTTTGTACTGCCCCTCTTTGACAGCCTCCCTGAATATTACACACTTGTGGTATAGTCTGGAGTCTATTTTTTTATGGTCACTCATTTAGAGAATCACTGCATAATGCACACCTGCGGAATAGTCAGAAGTCTCTTTCCTATGGCCCCTCACTGAGAGCCTCACTAAATGTACACTCCTGCAGAAATAGGATTTCTTTTTATCTCCTCATTAAGAGTCTCAGTAAATAATGCAAACCTGTGGAAGAGTAAGGAGACTTTTTCATGTGGGTTCTAATTCGGAGAGTCACTGAATAATATGCTGTAGTTAGGAGTCTATTTCATGTAGACACATATTCAGATCCTCAGTGAAAAAGACAGATCCTTGCTATAGTAAAGAATCTAATTAATATGGCCACATCTTCTGAGCCTCACTGAAAAATACATACCTGGAGAATAATTCAAAGTCCATTTTCGATGGACATTTATTAAGAGACTCGGTGAATAATGCACACCTGTGGAGTAGCTAGGAGTCTATCTTATTTAAACACTCATTAATAGCCTCAGTGGATAATATGCACGTGTGGATTAGTCAGGATTCTGTTTTATATGGCCACTGTTTCGTTACCACAGTGAATGCTGCACAAATGTAAAGTACTCATCAGTCTATTTTATATAGCCACTCATTCAGCGATTCAGTGAATAATACAAATATTTAGAATAGACAACATCCTGTTTTATATGGTCACACAAAAAAAGCCTCACTGAGTAATACACACCTGAGGAAGTGTTAAGAGTCGACTTTATATAGCTTCTCATTTACAGCCTCAGCAAATAATGCACACGTGTGGAATAGACGCTAGTCTATTTTATATAACCACAAAATCAAAGCCTGAGTGAGAAATACACAACTTTGAAATGGTCACTAATTTATTCCATATGCCCAAATATTCAGAGTCAGGGTTAATCATACACACCTGTGGACTAGTCAGGAAACAATTTCATGTGGCCAAAGTTTCAGAGCCTCAGTGAATAATACATACTTGGGGAATACGCAGGACGCTATTACATATGGCATTTATTTCAGAGATTCATTAAATATAAAACACCTGTATTGTAGTCAGAATTCTATTTCGTAGAGCACATATTCAGAACCTAACTGAAAAACATACACCTTGGGGGAAGTCAGGATTCTATTTCGTATAGCCACTCATGTAGAGCCGAATGTAAAAACGGACGCCTGAGGAGTATTCAGGAGTCTCTATATTATGGCTACTCATTCAGAGCCTCACAAGAATAATACAGACATATGGAAAAGACAGGAGTTTATTTCACAGGGACACTTATTTAGAACCGCTTTGAATAATCATATATATCCGGAAACTACTCAGGATTCTGTTATATATAGCCACTTATTCAGAGACTCACTAAAGAATGCACACTTGGGGAATAGTCTGGAGATTATTTCATATGACCATTCAGCCAGTGACTCAGTGGAAAATGCAGAACTGATAAGTAGTCAAAAGGAGAGAGTCAGGAGTCTATTTGATGTGGTCACATGTTATAAAACTCACTAAAGTCTACACACCTTGGGAATAGTCAGAGTCCAGCTCATATGGCCACTCAATCACAGCTATACCGGATAATGCACAATGGAGAAATAGAAAGGAGTCTATTTCTTTTTTTTTCCTTCCATCTCAGCTTCCCAAGTAGGTGGGATTATCAGCATGTGTTACCACGCTCAGCTAATTTTTTTTTAAGAAGTAAAGGAAAAGAGAGGAAGAAAAAGAGGGAGAGAGAACAGGAATATTACTTTATTCTATGAATGGGTATTAATAATGGCCGATCATTATTTTGTGTATTCAAAGTTGAGAATGTATATTTTATGTATCTAAAGTGGAGAGCTCTACAAGTGC
The DNA here is from genome assembly GCA_031835075.1 of Saguinus oedipus. NCBI lineage: Eukaryota > Metazoa > Chordata > Mammalia > Primates > Cebidae > Saguinus > Saguinus oedipus. The sequence continues at coordinate 33,262,534 of CM063176.1, forward strand.
TTATTAAGTTTACTTGTTCCAGATCTGAGTTCAGATTCTGGATATCCTTATTAATTTTCTGTCTCGTTGAGTCTAAATCTCTTTATGGGTCTTGTGTATCTGGGTGTTAGGATGCACTGATCCTTATACCACTCTATCTTTGTTGCTTTGAAATCTGTTTTATCAAATGCATGAATTGCAACTCCCTTTTGCTTATTTATTTGTTTTTGTTCTCCATTTGGTTGGCGAATCTTTCTCCAACCCTTTGTTTTTAGACTTTGTGTACCTTTGGATATAAAGTGGGTCTGGATGTAGTATACCTTTAGGTTTTGGCTGTATCTTTTGATTGTGGAATTTAGTCGATTTGAATTTAAGATTACTGCCATTTGATGCTAACTGGCTATTTTATCCATTAATTGATGTAAATTCTTCTTTATGTTGGTGCCCTTTACTTTTTGGTATATTTTTAGAAAGGCTAATACTGGTTGTTCCTTTCTATGTGTAATACTTCTTTCAAAAGTTTTTGTAAAGCAGGCCTGGTGGTAATAAAATCTCTGAGTACTTGCTTGTTCATAAAAGATTTTATTTTTCCCTCAATTGTGAAGCTTAGTTTGGCAGGATATGAAATTCTGGGCTGAAAGTTCTGTTCTTTAAGGATGTTAAATATCAGCCCCCATTCTCTTCTGGCATGTACGTTTTCTGCTGAGAGATCTGCTGTAAGTCTAATAGGCTTCCCTTTGTGGGTAACCTGACCTTTCTCTCTGGCTGCCCTTAGTATTTTCTCCTTCGTTTCAACCCTGGTGAATCTAATGATTATGTGTCTTGGGGTTGCTCTTCTTAAGAAATATCTTGGTGGTGTTCTCTGTATTACCTGAGGTTGAATAGTGTCCTGCTTCACTAGATTGGGAAAATTCTCCTGGATAATATCCTGAAGAATATTTTCTAGCTGGGATTCATTCTCTCCATCACATTCAGGTACACCTATCAAACGTAGATTAGGTCTTTTCACATAGTCCCATAATTCTTGAAGACTTTGCTCATTCCTTTTTATCCTTTTCTTCTCTATTCTTGTCTTCTCGTTCCATTTCATTAACTTGGTCTTCGACCTCTGATATTCTTTCTTCTGCTTGAACAATTCGGCTATTCAAACTTGTGCATATTTCACTAAGTTCTCATGTTGTATTTTTTAACTCCATTAGTTCATTTATATTCCTCTCTATATTATCCATTCTTTTTAACATTTCGTCAAGCCTTTTTTCAAAGTTCTTAGTTTTTTACATTGGGTTAGAACAAGTTGTTTCAACTCCCCAAAATTTTTATCATCCACCTTTTGAAGCCTACTTCAGATAATGGAACACAGTCCTCTTCCATTAGGGCTTGTTCCATTGCTGATGAGGAATTGCTATCCCCTGTAGAGGGAGAGGGGTTCTGACTTTCGGTTTTCTCGGCCTTTTTAGGCTGTTTTTTCCCCTTTGTTGTAATTTTATCCATCTGTTGTCTTTATAATTAGCGCCTTTCTGATTAAGTTCCTGAGAGAATGTCCAATTTATTGATTCCCAGTGCTGGAATCCGAGCAACCACTGAGCAGGCCAAAACAGCAGCGATAAGACTGATGATGCTCTTCTGCCTAGGCATCTCCAGTCTGGCTTTCTTCTTGATTCCGCAACAAGTGGCTCTGCCTTCCCGGAGCTCCAAACACCAGTCAGTAGGGGAACCAGCCCCGTTAACTGTGCAGGAAGAGCTGCCGTGCCGAGGTGACGACAAACCCGCTAAGCCGGCCACAGCTGGTGACCTGCGGGGCTCCTCCACTGGAAATCTTCTGGTCCGTGGGTGATGAAAATTCCTCCGAAAATGTGGTGAACTCACGTTTTCTGAGCTTTCACTGGGAGCTACAATCCCGAGCTGTTAGCGATCAGCCATCTTGGATCTCTCTACCCAAAAAGTCTATTTCATGTGGCTTCGCATTCATTGCTGAAGTGCATAATAAGCAGCTGTGGAGTAATCAGAACCCTATTTAAGGTAGCCCCAAATTAAGCACGTCCATGAATGATACACACAAGTGTGATAGGACAATGTTTGATATGGACACTCATACAGAAACTCTTCAAATACAAAACAAGTGTGGAATAGTCACTAGTTTGTTTCATATGGTGATTGGTTTGGAGGGTCAAAAAATAACGCACACCTATGGAGTAACATGGGGTCTATTTCATAAAGCCACTCTTTCAGTGTTTCATAGAATAACATGTATATCTGATAAGTCAGGAATCTCTTTCACACGGAAACTCGTTCAGGGCCTCTGTGAATAAAACGTTCCCCATAAATAGTAACGGGTCTACTTCAAAAGGCTATACATTCAGAGTCTCTGTAGGTAATGCACACGTGGGCAATACATCAGAGTCTCTTTTGTATGCCCGCATAGTCAGAGTCTCATTCAATAATACACACCTGGGAAAGAGTTAAGAGTCTACTTTATGTATCCACTTTTTTAGAGCTTCAGTGAATAATGCACACCAGGATAATGGTGGAGCATTTTTCATATGGCCACTCATTTTATGCCTCCCTGAATAATACACACCTGGGGAATCCTCAAGATTCTATTTCATACTACCACTCATTTAGAACCTTATTGAATAATTCACAATGGAGCATTAGGCAGGTGTCTATTTTATATGGCCTCTCATTGAAACTTTCAGTGAATAATGAACTTCTATGAAGTAATCAGGATGCTGTTTAAGATAGCCACGAATTAAGTGCCTTCCTGAATGATACACACCTGGGTGATAGTCAGTACTTTATTTTACATGAATTCCAATTCTGGGCATCGCTGAGTAATCAACACCTGCGGGAGTGTAAGGAGTCTGTTTTGTATGGACACTCATACAAAACCTGTTTGAATAATGCACACATGGAGAATAATGAGGAGTCTATTTCATACAGCTCCACATCCGGACAAATAGTGAATAATGCACATGTGGAGTAATTAGATGTCTGTTTCCTATGGCCCCTCTGTCACAGTCTCACTGAATATTACACACTTGTCATATAGTCTGGAGTCTATTTTTTATCGTCACTCATTCAAAGAATCACTGAATAATGCACACCTGTGAAATAGTCAGAAGTCTCCTTCCTATGGCCCCTCATTAGAGCCTCACTAACTGTACACACCTGGGGAAATAGTCAGGATTATATTTTATCGCCTCATTCAGAGTCTCAATAAATAATGCACACCTGTGGAATAGTCAGGAGACTTTTTCAGGTGGCCTCTCATTCGGAGTGTCACTAAATAATGTGCTGCAGTCAGGAGTCTATTTCATGTAGACACACATTCATAGCCTCAGTGAATAAGGCAGACCCTTTCTATACTAAGGAATATAATTAATATGGCCACATCTTCGGAGCCTTACTGAATAATACACACCTGGAGAATAATTTGGAGTCTATGTTCGACGGACATTCATTCAGAACGTTGGGGAATAATGCACACCTGTGAAATAGCTAGGAGTCTATTTCATTTGGACACTCATTTATAGCCTCTGTGTATCATATGCACGTGTGGGTTAGCCAGGATTCCATTTCACATGGCCACTGACTCGTAACCTTAGGGAATAATGTACAAATGTAAAGTACTCAGCTGTCTATTTTATATAGCCACTCATTCAGAGATTCACTGAAAAACACAAATATTTAAGATAGACAGAATCCTGTTTCATATGGTCACCAAATAAGAGCCTCACTGAGTAATGCACAATTGGGGAAGTGTTAGGAGTCTACTTTATATAGCCTCTCATTTACAGCCTCAGCGAATAATGCACACATGTGGAATAGACAATAGTCTATTTTCTATGGCCTCAAAATCAAACCTTGAGTAGGTAATACACAGCTTTGGTTAGACTCTAGTCTATTCAATATGCCCAAATATTCAGAGTGAGAGTCAACAATACACACCTGTGGACAAGTCAGGAAACAATTTCATATGGCCGAAGTTTCAGGGCCACAGAGAATAATACATACCTGGGGAAAACTCAGGACGCTATTGCATATGGCATCTATTTCAGAGCTTCATTGAATATGAAAATCCTGTATTGTAGTAATAATTCTATTTCGCATAGCCACCTATTCAGAGTTTAACTGAGTAACATACACCTTGGGGTAAGTCAGGATTCTATCTCGTATAGCCACTCATTTGGAGCCGAATGTACAAATGCACGCCTAAGGACTATTCAGGAGTTTCCATTTTATGGCTACTCATACGAAGCCTCACAAGAATAATACAAACCTATTGAAAAGACTGGGAAAATGTGGCACATATACACCATGGAATATTATGCAGCAATCAGAAATGATGAGTTTGTGTCCTTTGTAGGGACATGGATGAATCTGGAGAACATCATTCTCAGAAAACTGACACAAGAACAGAAAAAGAAATACCGCATATACTCACTCATAGGTGGGTGAGAAAAATGAGAACACATGGACACAGAGAGGCGGTCTACTATACACTGGGGACTGTTGGGGGAAATGGGGGAGGGACAGCGGGGGGGGGCTGGGGGGGATAGCCTGGGGATGAATACCAAGTGTGGGTGAGGGGGAGGAAGGCAGCAAAACACACTGCCATGTGTGTACCTATGCAACTATCTTGCACGTTCTGCACATGTACCCCAAAACCTATAATGCAATAAAAATTTAAAAAAAAAATATATATATATATATTAAAAAAAAAAAAAAAAAAAAGAAAAGAAAAGACAGGAGTTTATTTCACATGGCCACTTATATAGAACCGCTTTGAAGAATCATACATATCTGGAAACTACTCAGAATTCTGTTTTTTTTTTTTTAATTTTTATTGCATTATAGGTTTAGGGGTACATGTGCAGAACGTGCAAGATAGTTGCATAGGTACACATATGGCAGTGTGCTTTGCTGCCTTCCTCCCCTTCAGCCACACTTGGTAGTCATCCCCAGGTCATCCCCCCAGCCCCCCACTGCTGTCCCTCCCCCATTCCCCCCAACAGTCCCCACTGTATAGTAGACCACCTCTCTGTGTTGATGTGTTCTCATTTTTCTCACCCACCTATGAGTGAGTATATGCGGTATTTCTTTTTCTGTTCTTGTGTCAGTTTGCTGAGAATGATGTTCTCCAGATTCATCCATGTCCCTACAAAGGACACAAACTCATCATTTTTGATTGCTGCATAATATTCCATGGTGTATATGTGCCACATTTTCCCAGTCCAGTCTATCATCGTTGGGCATTTGGGTTGGTTCCAGGTCTTTGCTATTGTAAACAGTGCTGCAATGAACATTCGTGTGCATGTGTCCTTATAGCAGAAAGATTTATAGTCCTTTGGATAGATACCCAGTAATGGGATTGCTGGGTCAAATGGAATTTCTATTTCTAGGTCCCTGAGGAATCGCCACACTGTCTTCCACAATGGTTGAACTAATTTACACTCCCACCAACAGTGCAAGAGTGTTCCTATTTCTCCACATCCTCTCCAGCATCTGCTGTCTCCAGATTTTTTAATGATCGCCATTCTAACTGGCGTGAGATGGTATCTCAATGTGGTTTTGATTTGCATCTCTCTAATGACCAATGATGATGAGCACTTTTTCATATGTTTGTTGGCCTCATGTATGTCTTCTTTTGTAAAGTTTCTGTTTATATCCTTTGTCCATTTTTGAATGGGCTTGTCTGTTTTTTTCCTGTAAATCTGTTTGAGTTCTTTGTAAATTCTGGATATCAGCCCTTTGTCAGATGTGTAAACTGCAAAGATTTTTTCCCATTCTGATGGTTGCCGATTCACTCTAGTGACTGCATCTCTTGCCATGCAGAAGGTGTGGAGTTTGATTAGGTCCCATTTGTCTATTTTGGCTTTTGTTGCCAATGCTTTTGGTGTTTTGTTCATGAAGTCCTTTCCTACTCCTATGTCCTGAATGGTTTTGCCCAGATTTTCTTCTAGGGTTTTTATGGTGTCAGGTCTTACGTTTAAGTCTTCAATCCATCTGGAGTTAATTTTAGTGTAAGGTGTCAGGAAGGGGTCCAGTTTCTGCTTTCTGCACATGGCTAGCCAGTTTTTCCAACACCATTTATTAAATAGGGAATCCTTTCCCCATTGCCTGTTTTTGTCTGGTTTATCAAAGATAATATGGTTGTAGATATTTTGTGTTGCCTTCGATGCTTCTGTTCTGTTCCATTGGTCTATATCTCTGTTTTGGTACCAGTACCATGCTGTTTTGATTACTGTAGCCTTGTAGTATAGTTTGAAGTCTGGTAGCGTGATGCCTCCCGCTGTGTTCTTTTTGCTTAGAATTGACTTGGCTATGCGGGCTCTTTTTTGGTTCCATATGAAATTCATGGTGGTTTTTTCCAGTTCTGTGAAGAAATTCAATGGTAGTTTGATGGGGATAGCATTGATTGTGTAAAATACTTTGGGCAGTATAGCCATTTTCACGATATTGATTCTTCCTAATCACGAGCATGGAACGTTTCTTCATCTGTTTGTGTCCTCTCTTATTTCGTTGAGCAGTGGTTTGTAGTTTTCCTTAAAGAGGTCCCTTACATTCCTAGTGAGTTGTATTCCTAGGTATTTTATTTTCTTTGTAGCAATTATGAATGGCAGTTCGTTCTTGATTTGGTTCTCTTTAAGTCTGTTAAATTCTTTTATATATAGCCAGTTATTCAGAGACTCACTAAAGAATGCACACTTGGGGAATAGTGTGGAGAATCGTTGATATTACCGTTCAGCCAGTGACTCAGTGGAAAATGCAGAACAGAGAAATCGTCAAGATGATAGAGTCTTGATTCCATTTTATGTGGTCACTCGTTCAGAAACTCACTAAAGACTGCACACCTTGGGAATAGTCAGAGTCCAGGTCATATGGCCACTCAATCACAGCATTACCGAATAATGCACAATGGGGCAATAGTAAGGGGTCTTTTTTATGCGGCCTGGCATTCAGAGCTTAAGTGCATAATAAGCAGCTGTGGAGTAGTCAGAACCCTATTTAAGGTAGTCCCAAATTAAGCAGTTCCGTGAATGATACACACATGTGTGATAGGAGGCTCTTTGATATGGACACTCATACAGAACCTTTTCAAATACTAAACGTGTGGAATAGTCACTAGTCTATTTCATATGGTGATTCGTTTGGAGAGTCAAAAAATAACGCACACCTGTGGAGTAAAATGGGGTCTATTTCATAAGGCCACTCTTTCAGTGTTTCAGTGAATAGCACGTATATCTGATAAGTCAGGAATCTATTTCACATGGCCACTTTTTCAGGGCATCTGTGAATAAAACTTTCCCCGGAAATAGTCGAGGGTATACTTCAAATGGCTACACATTCAGAGTCTTTGTAGGAAATGCACACCTGGGCAATACATCAGAGTCTCGTTTGTATGTCCACATAGTCAGAGTCTCATTCAATAATAAACAACTGGGGAAGAGTTAAGAATCTATTTCATGTGTCCACTCATTTAGAGCCTCAGTGAATAAAGCACACCAGGGTAATTGTCGTGCATTTTTTATATGGCCATTCATTCTGTGACTCCCTGAATGATACACACCTGGGGAATCCTCAGGTTTCTATTTCATACTAACACTCGTTTAGAACCTTATTGAATAATTCACAATGGAGCATTAGGCAGGTGTCTATTTTATATGGCCTCTCATTCAAACTTCCAGTGAATAATGATCTTCTATGAAGTAATCAGGATGCTGTTTAAGATAGCCACGAATTAAGTGCCTTCCTGAATGATACACACCTGGGTGATTGTCAGTGCTTTATTTTACGTGAAATCTCATTCTGGTTATCGCTGAGTAATACACACCTGGGGGAGTGTATGAAGTCTCTTTTGTATGGACACTCATACAGAACCTGTTTGAATAATGCACGCCTGGAAAATAATGAGGAGTCTATTTCATATGGATCCTCATTCAGACAAAGAGTGAATAACGCACATGTGGAGTAATTAGACGTCTGTTTCATATGGCCTCTCTTTCACAGCCTCACTGAATATTACACACTTGTCATATAGTCTGGAGCCTATTTTTTATGGCCACTCATTGAAGAATCACTGAATAATGCACACCTGTGGAATAGTCAGAAGTCTCTTTCCTATGGCCCCTCACTGAGAGCCTCACTAAATATACACACCTGGGGAAATAGTCAGGATTTAATTTTATTACCTCATTCAGAGTCTCACTAAACAATGCACACCTGTGGAATAGTCAGAAGACTTTCTCAGGTGGCCTATCATTCTGAGTGTCACTAAATAATGTGCTGCAGTCAAGAGTCTGTTTCATGTAGACACATATTCCGAGCCTCAATGAATAAGGAAGACCCTTTCTATAGTAAGGAATCTAATTAATATGGCCACATCTTCTGAGCCTCACTGAATAATACACACCAGGAAAATAATTTGGAGTCTATTTTCTATGGACATTCATTCAGAACCTCAGTGAATAATGCACACGTGTGAAATAGCTAGAAGTCTATTTCATTTGGACACTCATTCATAGCCTCTGCATATAATATGCACCTGTGGATTAGTCAGAATTCCATTTCATATGGCCACTGACCCGTAAACTCAGTGAATAACGTACAAATGAAAAGTGCCCAGCTGTCTATTTTATACAGCCACTCATTCAGAGATTCACTAAATAATACCAATATTTAAGATAGAATCCTGCTTCATATAGTCACACAAGAAGAGCCTGACTGTATAATGCTCAACTGGGGAAGTGTTAAGGGTCTACTTTATATATCCTCTCATTTACAGCCTCAGCGAATAATGCACACGTGTGGAATAGACACGAGTCTATTTTATATGTCCCCAAAATCAAAGCTTGAGTGAGTCATAGACAACTTTGAATAGACACTAGTCTATTCCATGTACCCAAATATTCAGAGTCAGAGTCAATAATACACAGCTGTTGACAAGTCAGGAAACAATTTTATATGGCCAACGTTTCAGAGTCACAGAGAATAATACATACTGGTGGAGTACTCAGGACGCTATTACATATGGCATCTATTTCAGAGATTCATTGAATATGAAATGCCTCTATTGTACTCAGAATTCTATTTCGTATAGCCACATATTGAGAGTTTAACTGAATAATATACACCTTGTGGTAAGTCAGGATTCTACCTACTAAAGCCACTCATTTAGAGCCGAATGTAATAACGCAGGCCTGAGGACTATTCAGGAGTCTCTATTTTATGGCTACTCATTCAAAGCCTCATAAAAATAATACAGGCCTATGGAAAAGACAGGAGTTTATTTCACATGGCCACCAATTTAGAACGCTTTGAAGAATTATACATATATGGAAACTACACAGAATTCTGTTATATATAGCCACTTATTAAGAGACTCAATAAAGAATGCACATTTGGGAAATAGTCTGGAGAATCTTTGATATTACCATTCAGCCAGTGACTCAGTGGAAAATGCAGAACAGAGAAGTAGACAAGACGATAGAGTCTTGAATTTTTTTATGTGGTCACTCGTTCAGAAACACACTAAAGACTACACACCTTGGGAATCGTCAGAGTTCAGATCATATGGCCACTCAATCACAGCATTATTGAATAATGCACAATGGGGCAATAGTAAGGGGTCTATTTCTTATGGCATCGCATTCAGAGCTTAAGTGCATAATAAGCAGCTGTGAAATACTCAGAACCCTATTTAAGGTAGCCCCAAATTAAGCAGTTCCGTGAATGATACAAACAAGTGTGATAGTCAGGAAACTCTTTGATATGGACACTCATACAGAACCTCTTCAAATACTAAGCATGTGTGGAATAGTCACTAGTGTATTACAAATGGTGATTCCTTTAGAGAGTCAAAAAATAACGAACACCTGTTGAGTAAAATGGGGTCTATTTCATAAGGCCACTCTTTCAGTGTTTCAGTGAATAACAATTATATATGATAAGTCAGGAATCTCTTTCACATGGTCACTTATTCAGGGCCTCGGTGAATAAAACTTTCCCTGGAAATAATCAAAGGTCTACTTCAAATGGCTACACATTCAGAGATTCTGTAGGTAATGCACACCTGGGCAATACATCAGATTCTCTTTTGTAGGCCCACATAGTCAGAGTCTCATTCAGTAATAAACAACTGGGGAAGAGTTAAGAGTCTCCTTCATGTGTCCACTCATTTAGGGCCTTAGTGAATAAAGTATGCCAGGGTAACAGTCGTGCATTTTTCATATGGCCACTCATTCTGTGCATCCCTGAATGATACACACCTGGGGAATCCTCAGGATTCTTTTTCATACTATCACTCGTCTAGAACCTTATTGAATAACTCACAAAGGAGCAATCGTAATTTGTCTATTTTTTTAAAATTTTTCTTGCATTTTAGATTTGGGGGTACATGTGCAGATCGTGCAATGTAGTTGCATAGGTACACACATGGCAGTGTGTTTTGCTGCCTTCCTCCCCTTCAGCCACACTTGGCATTTCTCCCCAGGCTATCCCTCCCAAGCTTCCCCCCCACTGGCCCTCCCTCATTCCCCCCAATAGAACCCAGTGTGTAGTAGACCCCCTCCCTGTGTCCATGTGTTCTCATTTTTCTTACCCGCCAATGAATGAGAATATGTGGTATTTCCTTTCTGTTCTTGTGTCAGTTTGCTGAGAATGATATTCTCCAGATTCATCCATGTCCGTACAAAGGACAAAAACTCATCAATTTTGAATGCTGCATAATATTCCATGGTGTATATTTTCCACATTTTCCCAGTCCAGTCTATCATCAATGGGCATTTGGGTTGGTTCCAGGTCTTTGCTATTGTAAACAGTGCTTCAATGAACGTTCGTGTGCATGTGTCCTTATAGTAGACTGATTTATTGTCGTTTTGAAATATACCCAGTAAAGGGATTGCTGGGTCAAATGGAATTTCTATTTCTAGATACTCGAGGAATCACCACACTGTCTTCCACAATGGTTGAACTAAATTACACTCCCAACAACAGTGTACAATTTGTTCCTATTTCTCCACATCCTCTCCAGCATCAGTTGTCTCCAGATTTTTTAATGATCGCCAATCTAACGCATGAGATGGTATCTCAATGTGGTTTTGATTTGCATCTCCCTAATGACCAGTGATTATGAGCATTTTTTCATGTGTTTGTTGACCTCATGTATGTCTTCTTTTGTAAAGTGTCTGCTCATATCCTTTGCCCATTTCTGAATGGGCTTGTTTGTTTTTTTCCTGTAAATATGTTTAAGTTATTTGTAAATTCTGGATATCAGCTTTTGGTCAGATGGGTAAACTACAAAGATTTTTTCTCATTCTGTTGGTTGCCGATTCAGTCTAGTGACGGTTTTTTGTTTGTTTGTTTGTTTGTTTTCTTCTGTGCAAAAGTTGTGGGTTTGATTACGTTCCATTTGTCTATTTTGGCCTTTGTTGCCAATGCTTTTGGTGTTTTGGTCATGAAGTCCTTGCCTACTCCTATGTCCTGAATGGAGTAGCCTAGATTTTCTTCTAGGGTTTTTATGATGCCAGGTCTTATATTTTAGTCTTTAAACCATCTGGAGTTAATTTTAATGTGAGTTGTCAGGAAGGGGTCCAGTTTCTACTTTCTGCACGTGGCTAGCCAGTTTTCCCAACACCATTTATTAAACAGGGAATCCTTTCCCTATTGCTTGTTTTTGTCTGGTTTATCAAAGATTATATGGTTGTAGATATGTTGTGTTGCCTCTAATGCCTATGTTCTGATTCATTGGTCTATATCTCTGTTTTGGTACCAGTACCATGCTGTTTTGATTAGTGTAGCCTTGTAGTATAGTTTGAAGTCTGGTAGTGTGATGTCTCCCGCTGTTTTCTCTTTGCTTAGAATTGACTTGGCTATGCGGGCTTTCTTTTGGTTCCATATGAAGTTCATGGTGTTTTTTTCCAGTTCTGTGAAAAAATTCGACGGTAGTTTGATGGGGATAGCATTGATTGTTTAAATTACTTTGGGAAGTATAGCCATTTTCACGATATTGATTCTTCCTAAGCATGAACATGGAATGATTCTCAGTCAGTTTTTGTCCTCTCTTATTTCGTTGGGCAGTGGTTTGTAGTTTTCCTTAAAGAGCTCCCTTACGTTCCTTGTGAGTTGTTTTCCCAGGTATTTTATTCTATTTGCAGCAATTGTGAATGGCAGTTTGTTCTTGATTTGGTTATCTTTAAGTCTGTTATTGGTGTATAAAAATGCTTGTGATTTTTGCACATTGATTTCATATCCTGAGACTTTGCTGAAGTTGCTTATCAGTTTCAGGAGTTTTTGGGCTGAGGTGATGGGGTCTTCTAGGTATGCCATCAGGTCATCTGCAAATAGAGACAATTTGGCTTCCACCTTTCCTATTCGAATACATTTTATTTCTTTTTCTTGCCTGATTGCTCTGGCTAGAACTTCCAGTACTATGTTGAATAGAAGTGGTGAGAGAGGGCATCCTTGTCTAGTGCCGGATTTCAAAGGGAATGATTACAGTTTTTGCCCATTAAGTATGATATTGGCTGTTGGTTTGTCGTAAATGGCTTTTATTACTTTGAGATATGTTCCTTCAATACTAAGATTATTGAGGGTTTTTAACATAAAGGTCTGTTGAATTTTGTCAAATGCCTTCTCTGCGTCAATTGAGATAATCATGTGATTTATGTTTTTTCTTCTGTTTATGTGGGGAATTACGTTTATAGACTTGCGTATGTTGAACCAGCCTTGCATCCCAGGGATGAATCCTACGTGATCATGATGGATAAGTTTTTTAAGGTGCTGTTGCAATTGGTTTGCCAGTATTTTCTTGAAGATTTTTGCATCTATGTTCATCATGGATATTGGCCTGAAGTTTTCTTTTCTTGTTGAGTTTCTGCCAGGTTTTGGTATCAGGATGATGTTGGTCTCATAAAATGATTTGGGAAGGGTTCCCTCTTTTTGAATTATTTGGAATAGTTTCAGAAGGAATGGTAACAGATCCTCTTTGTGTGTCTGGTAGAATTCGGCTGTGAACCCACCTGGACCAGGGCTTTTTTTGTTTGCTAGGCTCTTAAATGCTGCCTCAACTTCAGACCTTTTTATTGGTCTATTCATAGTTTCAGCTTCCTCATGGTTTAAACTTGGGAGGACACAGGTGTCCAGGAATATGTGCATTTCTTTCTGGTTTACTAGTTTATGTGTGTAGAGTTGTTTGTAGTATTATCTGATGATGAATTGAATTTCTGTGGAATCTGTGGTAATTTCCCCATTATCGTTTCTTATTGCATCTATTTGGTTGTTCTCTCTTTTCTTTTTTATTAGTCTGGCTAGTGGTCTATTTTGTTGATCTTTTCGAAAAACCAGCTCTTGGATTTATTATTCTTTTGAAGGGTTTTTTGTGTCTCTATATCTTTCAGTTCTGCTCTGATCTTAGTTATTTTTTATCTTCGACTATGTTTTCAGGGTTTTTTTGATCTTGCTCCTCTAGCTCTTTCAATTTTGACGATAGGGTGTCAATTTTGGATCTCTCGACTGTTCTCATATGGGCACTTATTGCTATATATTTTTCTCTACAGAATGCTTTAAATGGGTCCCAGAGATTCTGGTACGTTGTGTCTTCCTTCTCATTGGTTTCAAAGAACTTCTTTATTTCTGCCTTCTTTTCATGGTTTATCCAATCAACATTCAAGAGCCAGTTTTTCAGTTTCCATGAAGCTGTGCAGTTCTGAGTTATTTTCTGAATTCTGAGTTCTAACTTGATTGCACTATGGTCTGAGAGACTGTGTTTTATGATTTTAGTTGTTTTGCATTTGCTGAGGAGTGCTTTACATCCAATTAAGTGGTCAATTTTGGAGTAGGTGTGATGTGGTTCTGAGAAGAATGTATATTCTGTGCATTTGTGGTCGAGAGTTTTGTAAATGTCAATCAGGTTTGCTTGTTCAATGTCTGATTTCAAGTCCTGGATATCCTTGTTAATTTTCTGTCTGGTTGATCTGTCTGATATTGACAGTGGAGTGTTAAAATCTCCCACTATTATTGTGTGGGAGTCTAAGTCTCTTTGTTAGTCATTAAGAACTTGTCTTATGAAGGGAGAACTAAGATGGCATCATAGAGGTGACTCAGGATTGCAGCTCTCAAGGAAGGCATAGAGGGTGATTCCCAGCCACATTCTAAGATGGACGTTTTTTGCCCACAGAACGTTGTAATTCCCAGGTGTGGGAGAGACACATGACACTAGTGCAGCCAGTTCGTGGGGCCAGATTGGCTGGTGCAGCACTGCAGTGGCACCCGGCACAAAACTCACATGTCCAGTGGCCCTGTTAAACCAGCAATCTGAGATTTGGAAGAACAGATTGGCATGTCCATCTGATTGAACGGGACTTGGACAATAAGCCAGACCTGGAGATTCCTGGGAAACGTGATCTGAGCCAGTGCAGTGGCAGCAGCACGTGAAATCGCATGGATCCCAGTGCCCTATCAGCAGGCTACTCGGGCACCAGTAAGAGAGTCAACCTTTCAGCTGGGGGAGAAGAAGAGAGAGAGAGAGGACGAACTCTGAGGCAAGGAGCTGGGTGATCGGCCCAGCAGGTCCTACCCTCACAGGGACAAGAAGGGCAGTGATTGGAGGTGCTCAGGGCTGAGAGTTTTGCTGCCAGCATCTAGGATGGTGCAGCCCAGTGGGGAGAGGCATCTGCCACTATGGATGCAATTCGCCCCTACTGAAGTACTCCCAGGGCTGACGCAGCCAGCTGTTTCCAAGGCAACCTACCATAACAGAGAGACTGCCAGCAGGGCAAAACAAGCCACAGCAGAACGGAGGGTGGACACGTGCTAGCAGGGCATAGTCCCGGCAGGCAAATAGTGAATAGACTGCCTCCTAGCTGGGCAAAACAGTACAACAGATACTCATAAAGAAAGCCCCAACTCCCTGAGATAGAGCACCTAAGGGGAAAAAAGGAGGGGTGTTTAAGAGTTCTGTTGCAGCAGACATAAACACATCCTTCCAACAGCCCTGAATGAACAACAAAGCTCACAGCACAGCACTGGAGCTCCTATAAAGCACAGACTGTCTTCTCAAGCAGCTCCCTGACCCCTGTATATCTAAAGAGTCACCCCAAGAAAGGACTAATCAGACTGACATTTGGCAGGCATCATTCTGGAACAAACATAGCAGAAGAAGAACCTGGTAGCATCCCTCACAGTTCCGCAGATGCTACAGGTGAACCCCAGAGAAGCAGGGCCTGAAGTGGACCTCAGCACTCATATGGCAGAGGGGCTAGACCATTAGAAGGAAAACTAAGTAACATAAATACCTCATCATCAACAATCGGGGCATCCACACAGAGACCCAATTGAAAAATCAGCAACTACTAAGACGACAGGCAGATAAATCCATAAAGATGGGAAGAAACCAGCGCAAAAAGGAGGAAAACACCCGAAAGCAAAACACTTCACCTCCTACAAAGGACCAAAACTCCTCACCAGCAAGGGAACAAAGCTGGATGGAGAATGAGTGTGATGAAATGACAGAATCAGAATTCACAAAGTGGATACTGAGAAAATTCAGTGAGCTAAAAGAATATGTTCTAAATCAGTGCAAAGAAACTAAGAACCTTGAAAAAAAATTCGAGGAAATGATAATAAGAATGGACAACTTAGAGGAATATGGATGAATTGAAGGAGCTGAAAAACACAACACGAGAACTTCCTGAAGCATGCGCAGGTTTCAACAGCCGGATTGACCAAGCAGAAGAAAGAATATTAGAAGTCGAAGATCAACTCAATGAAATAAAACGAGAAACCAAGATTACAGAAAAAAAGCACAAAAAGGAATGAACAAAATCTCCAAGAAATGTGAAACTATGTGAAGAGACCCAAACTACGTTTGATAGGTTACCAGAATGTGATGAAGAGAATAAATCCAAGCTGGAAAACACTCTTTAGGATGATATCCAGGAAAATTTCCCCAACTTAGCAAGACACGTCAATACTCACCTCCAGGAAATAGAGAGAACACCACAGAGATACTCTGCAAAAGAGCAACCCCAAGGCATGTAATTGTCAGATTCACCTGAGTTGAAATGAAGGAGAAAATACTAAGGGCAGCCAGAGAGAAAGGTCGGGTCACCCACGAAGGGAAGCCCATCAGACTCACAGCAGATCTCTCAGCAGAGACTCTACAAGCCAGAAGAGAGTGGGGGCCAATATTCAACATCCTTAAAGAAAAGAACTTTCAACCCAGAATTTCATATCCAGCCAAACTGAGCTTCATAAGTGAAGGAAAAATAAAATCCTTCATGAACAAGCAAGTACTCAGAGATTTTGTCACCACTAGGCCTGCTTTACAAGAGCTCCTGAAAGAGGCAGTACACATAGAAAGAAACACCCGGTACCAGCCATCCGATAAACATACCAAATGCTAAAAAGCATCAATAAAATGAAGAATCTACATGAACCAATGGGCAAAACAGCCAGCTAGCATCAAAATGGCAGTATCAAATTCACACATAACAATATTAACCCTAAATGTAAATGGGCTAAATGCACCAATCAAAAGACACACACTGGCAAATTGGATAAAAAAAAAAAAACCCATCAGTGTGATGTTTCCAGGAAACCCACCTCACACGCAAGGATACAAAAAGACTCAAAATAAAGGGATGGAGGAAGATTTACCAAGAAAATGGAGAGCAGAAAAAAGCAAGAGTTGCAATTCTCATCTCTGATAAAATAGACTTTAAAGCAACAAAGATCAAAAGAAACAAAGAAGGTCATTACACAATGGTGAAAGGATCGATACAACAAGAAGAGCTAATGATTCTAAATATATATGGACCCAATACAGAAGAACCCAGATAAATAAGGCAAGTTCTTAATGACTTACAAAGAGACTTAGGCTCCCACACAATAAAAGTGGGAGAATTTAACACAGCACTGTCAATGTCAGACAGATCAACCAGACGGAAAATTAACAAAGATATCCAGGACCTGAACTCAGACCTGGAACAAGCAAACCTGATAGACATTTACAGAATTCTTCACCCCAAATCCAGAGAATATACATTCTTCTCAGCACCACATCAAACCTACTCTAAAATTGACCACATAATTGGAAGTAAAACACTCCTCAGCAAATGCAAAACAACTGAAATCATAGCAAACAGTCTCTCAGACCATAGTGCAATCAAGTTGGAACTCAGAATTCAGAAAATAACTCAGAACTGCACAGCTTCATGGAAACTAAACAACTGGCTCTTGAATGTTGATTGGATAAACAATGAAATTAAGGCAGAAATAAAGAAGTTCTTTGAAACCAAAGAGAACGAAGACACAACATACCAGAATCTCTGGGACACATTTAAAGCAGTCTGTAGAGGAAAATATGTAGCAATAAGTGCCCACAGGAGAAGAGTGGAGAGATCCAAAATTGACACTCTATGATCAAAATTGAAAGAGCTAAAGGAGAAAGATCAAAAAAGCTCAAAACCTAGCTGAAGACAAGAAATAACTAAGATCAGACCAGAATTGAAGGAGATAGAGACAAGAAAAACCCTTCAAAAATCAATAAATCCAAGAGCTGGTTTTTTGAAAAAATCAACAAAATAGAGAGACCACCAGCCAGACTGATAAAAAAGAAAAGAGAGAACAACCAAACAGATGCAATAAAAAACGATAATGGGGAAATCACCACAGATTACACAGAGATTCTAACCATCATCAGAGAATAATGCAAATAACTCTATGCACATAAACTAGTAAACCAGGAAGAAATGGATAAATTCCTGGACACCTGTGTCCTCCCAAGCCAAAATTAGAAGGAAGCTGAAAGTATGAATAGACCAATAACAAGGTCTGAAGTTGAGGCAGCAATTAAGAGCCTACCGAACAATAAAAGCTCTGGTCCAGGTGGGTTCATAGCCGAATTCTACCAGAAACTCAAGAGGATCTGTTACCATTCCTTCTGAGACTATTCCAAATAATTCAAAAAGAGGGAACCCTTCCCAAATCATTTTATGAGGCCAACATCATACTGATAACAAAACCCGGCAGAGACTCAAAAAGAAAAGAAAATTTCATGCCAATATCCATGATGAACATAGATGCAAAAATCTTCAATAAAATACTGGCAAACCGACTGAAACAACACATTAAAAAACTTATCCATCATGATCAAGTAGGATTCATCCCGGGAATGCAAGGCTGGTTCAACATATGCAAGTCTATAAATGTAATTCACCATATCAACAGAAGCAAAAACAAAAACCACATGATTATCTCAATTGACGCAGAGAAGGAATTTGACAAAATTCAAGAGCCCTTCATGCTAAAAACTCTCAATAAAGTTGGTTTTGATGGAACATATCTCAAAGTAATAAAACCTATTTACAACAAACCAACAGACAATATCATACTTAATGGGCAAAAACTGGAAGCATTCCCTTTGAAATCCGGCACTAGGCAAGGATGCCCTCTCTCACCACTCCTATTCAACATAGTACTGGAAGTTCTAGCCAGAACAATCAGGCAAGAAAAAGAAATAAAGTGTATTCGAATAGAAAAGGTGGAAGCCAAATTGTCTCTATTTGCAGACGACATGATAGTATACTTGGAACTCCCCATCACCTCAGCCCAAAAGCTCCTGAAACTGATAAGCAACTTCAGCAAAGTCTCAGGATATAAAATCAATGTGCAAATATCACAAGCATTCCTATACACCAAGAACAGACTTAAAGAGAACCAAATCAAGAACGAACTTCCCTTCAAAATTGCCACAAAGAAAAAAAATTACCTACGAATACAACTCACAAGGAACGTAAGGGACCTCTTTAAGAAAAACTACAAACCAATACTCAACGAAATAAGAAAGGAGAAAAACAGATGGAGAGATATTTCATGTTCGTGGTTAGGAAGAATCAATATCGTGAAAATGGCTATACTGTCCAAAGTAATTTACACAATCAATGCTATCCCCATCAAACTACCATTGAATTTCTTCACAGAACTGGAAAAAAACCACCAAGAACTTTATATGGAACCAAAAGACAGTCCGCATAGCCAAGTCAATTGTAAGCTAAAAGAACACAGCGGGAGGCATCACACTACCAGACTTCAAACTATAGTACAAGGCTACAGTAATCAAAACAGCATGGTACTGGTACCAAAACAGAGATATAGACCAATGGAACAGAACAGAGGCATCGGAGGAAACACAACATATCTAAAGGTATATAATCTTTGATAAACCAGACAAAAACAAGCAATGGAGAAAGGATTCCCTGTTTAATAAATGGTGTTGGAAAAACTGGCTAGCCATGTGCAGAAAGCAGAAACTGGACCCCTTCCTGACACCTTACACTAAAATTAACTCCAGATGGATTAAAGACTTAAACATAAGACCTGACACCATAAAAACCCTAGAAGAAAATCTAGGCAAAACCATTCAGGACATAGAAGTAGGCAAGGACTTCATGAACAAAACATCAAAAGCATTGGCAACAAAATCCAAAATAGACAAATGGAACCTAATCAAACTCCACAGCTTCTGCATGGCAAAAGAAATAGTCACTAGCGTGAATCCGAATGGGAAAAATTCTTTGGAGTTTACGCATCTGACAAACGGCTGATATCCAGAATTTACAAAGAACTCAAACAGATTTACAGGAAAACAACAAACACGCCCATTCAAAAATGGGCAAAGGATATGAACAGACACTATACAAAAGAAGACATACATGTGGCCAACAAACACAGGAAAAAATGCTCATGATCACTGGTCTTTAGAGAGATGCAAATCAAAACCACGTTGAGATACCATCTCACGCCAGTTAGAATGGTGATCATTAAAAAATCTGGAGAGAGCAGATGCTGAAAAGGATGTGGAGAAAGAGGAACACTCTAACACTGTTGGTGGTAGTGTAAGTTAGTTCAACCATTGTGGAAGACAGTGTGGCAATTCCTCAAGGACCTAGAAATAGAAATTCCTTTTGACCCAGCAATCTCATTACTTGGTATATATCCAAAGGACTATAAATCATTCTACTATAAGAACACATGCACACGAATGTTCATTGCAGCACTTTTTACAATAGCAAAGACATGGAACCGACTCAAATGCCCATCGGTGATAGACTGAACTGGGAAAATGTGGCACATATACACCATGGAATATTATGCAGCAATCAAAAATGATGAGTTTTTTTTTCTTTGTAAGGACATGGATGAATCTGTAGAACATCATTCTCAGCATACTGACACAAGAACAGAAAAAGAAATACCGCATATTCTCACTCATAGTCGGGTGAGAAAAATGAGAACACATGGACATAGGAAGGGGGTCTACTATACGCTGGGGTCTATTGGAGGGAATGGTAGAGGGACAGCGGGGGGGGCGGGGGAGGGATAGCCTTGGGATAAATGCCAAGTGTGCATGAAGGGGAGGTAGGCAGCAAAACACACTGCTATGTGTGTACCTATGCAACTATCTTTCATGCTCTGCAAATATACCCCAAAACCTATAATGCAATAAAAATTAAAAAAAAGAAAAAAAAGAACTTGCCTTATATATGTAGGTGCTTCTGCATTGGTTCCATATATATTTAGGATCGTTAGCTCTTCTTGTTGTATCAATCCTTTTACCATTATGTAATGACCTTCTTTGTTTCTTTTGATCTTTGTTGATTAAAAGTTTATTTTATCAGAGACAAGAATTGCAATGCCTGCTTTTTATTGCTCTTCATTTGCTTGGTAAATCTTCTTCCATCAATTTATTTTGAGGCTTTTACTTGTGAGATAGGTTTCCTGGATACAGCACACCGATGGATTTTGGATTTTTATCCAATTTGCCAGTCTGTGTCCTTTGATTGTTGCATTTAGCCAATTTACATTTAGGATTAATATTGCTATGTGTGAATTTGATACTGCCATTTTGATGCTAGCTGGCTGTTTTGCCCATTGGTTCATGTAGATTCTTCATTTTGTTGATGCTCTTTAGCATTTGGTTTGCTTTTAGGACGGCTGGTACTGGTACTGGTACTGGTTGTTTCTTTCTATGTGTAGTGCCTCTTTCAGGAGCTCTTGTAAAGCAGGCCTGGTGGTGACAAAATCTCTGTGTTTTTGCTTGTTCATGAAGAATTTTATTTTTCCTTTACTTATGAAGCTCAGTTTGGCTGGATATAAAATTGTGGGTTGAAAGTTCCTTTCTTTAAGGATGTTGAATATTGGCCCCCACTCTCCTCTGGCTTGTAGAGTCTCTGCCAAGAGATCTGCTGTGAGTCTGATGGGCTTCCCTTTGTGGGTAACCCGACCTTTCTCTCTGTCTCGCCTTAGTATTTTCTCCCTCATTTCAACCCAGGTCAATCTGATAATTATGTGCCTTGGGGTTACTCTTCTTAGGGAGTATCTTTGTGGTGTTCTCTGTATTTCCTGGATTTGAGTATGGGCCTGCCTTTTTAGGCTTGGAAAATTTTCCTGAATAATATCCAGAAGAGTATTTTCCAGGTTGGTTTTATTCTCTTCATCACATTCTGGTACACCTATCAAAAGTATGTTGGGTCTCTTCACATAGTCACACATTTCTTGGAGATTTTGTTCATTCCTTTTTGCGTTTTTTTCTCTAATCTTGGTTTCTCGTTTTGTTTCATTGAGTTGATCTTTGACTTCTTATATTCTTTCTTCTGCTTGGTCAATTCTGCTGTTGAAACTTGTGTGTGCTTTGTGAATTTCTCATGTGTTTTTCTTTTTTTTGCTGTTGATTTCTTTTTTTTTTAATTTTTATTGCATTATAGGTTTTGGGGTACATGTGCAGAACGTGCAAGATAGTTGCATAGGTACACACGTGGCAGTGTGTTTTGCTGCCTTCCTCCCCTTCACCCACACTTGGCATTCATCCCCAGGCTATCCCTCCCAAGCCCACACCCGCTGTCCCTCCCGCATTCCCCCAATAGACCCCAGTGTATAGTAGACCACCTCTCTGTGTCGATGTGTTCTCATTTTTCTCACCCACCGATGAGTGAGTATATGCGGTATTTCTTTTTCTGTTCTTATGTCAGTTTGCTGAGAATGATGTTCTCCAGATTCATCCATGTCCTTACAAAGGGCACAAACTCATCATTTTTGATTGCTGCATAATATTCCATGGTGTATATGTGCCACATTTTCCCAGTCCAGTCTATCATCGTTGGGCATTTGGGTTGGTTTCAGGTCTTTGCTATTGTAAACAGTGCTGCAATGAACATTCGTGTGCATGTGTCCTTATAGTAGAACGATTTATAGTCCTTTGGATATATACCCACTAATGGGATTGCTGGGTCAAATGGAATTTCTATTTCTAGGTCCTTGAGGAATCGCCACACTGTCTTCCACAATGGTTGAACTAATTTACACTCCCACCAACAGTGTAAGTGTGTTCCTATTTCTCCACATCCTCTCCAGCATCTGCTGTCTCCAGATTTTTTAATGATTGCCATTCTAACTGGCGTGAGATGGTATCTCAATGTGGTTTTGGTTTGCATCTCTCTAATGACTAGTGATGATGAGCATTTTTTCATATGTTTGTTGGCCTCATGTATGTCTTCGTTTGTAAAGTGTCTGTTCATATCCTTTGCCAATTTTTGAATGGGCTTGTTTGTTTTTTTCCTGTAAATCTGTTTGAGTTCTTTGTAAATTCTGGATATCAGACCTTTGTCAGATGTGTAAACTTCAAAGATTTTTTTCCCATTCTGATGGTTGCCAATTCACTCTAGTGACTGTTTCTTTTGCCGTGCAGAAGCTGTGGAGTTTGATTAGGTCCCATTTGTCCATTTTGGCTTTTGTTGCCAATGCTTTTCGTGTTTTGTTCATGAAGTCCTTGCCTACTCCTATGTCCTGAATAGTTTTGCCTAGATTTTCTTCTAGGGTTTTTATGGTGTCAGGTCTTACATTTAAGTCTTTAATCCATCTGGAGTTAATTTTAGTGTAAGGTGTCAGGAAGGGGTCCAGTTTCTGCTTTCTGCACATGGCTAGCCAGTTTTCCCAACACCATTTATTAAACAGGGAATTCTTTCCCCGTTGCTTGTTTTTGTCTGGTTTATCAAAGATAATATGGCCATAGATAGGTTGTGTTGCCTCTGATGCTTCTGTTCTGTTCCATTGGTCTATATCTCTGTTTTGGTACCAGTACCATGCTGTTTTGATTACTGTAGCCTTGTAGTATAGTTTGAAGTCTGGTACCGTGATGCCTCCCGCTGTGTTCTTTTTGCTTAGAGTTGACTTGGCTATTTGGGCTCTTTTTTGTTCCATATGTAATTCTTGGTGGTTTTTTCCAGTTCTGTGAAGAAATTCAATGGTAGTTTGATGGGGATAGCATTGATTGTATAAATTACTTTGGGCAGTATAGCTCCTTCAATTCATTCATATTCCTCTCTAAGTTGTCCATTCTTGTTATCGTTTTCTCGAATCATTTTTCAAATCTTTTTTCAAGGTTCTTAGTTTCTTTGCATTGATTTAGAACATGATCTTTAGCTCACTGAAGTTTCTTATTATCCAACTTCTGAAGTCTTATTCCAGCATTTTGTCACACTCATTCTCTGTCCAGCTTTGTTCCCTTGCTGTTGAGGAGTTTTGATCCTTTGTAGAAGGTGAGGTGTTTTTGTTTTGGGTGTTTTCCTCCTTTTTGCGCTGGTTTCTTCCCATCTTTGTGGATTTATCCACCTGTCTTACTATTTACTGATTTTTCAATTTCGTCTCTGAGTGGACGCCCAGATTGTTGATGATGAAGTATTTTTGTTACTTAGTTTTCCTTCTAACGGTCTAGCTCCAATGCTGTACGAGTGCTGAGGTCCACTCCAGGCCCTTCTTGTCTAGAGTACACCTGTAGCAGATGTGGAACAGTGAGGAATGCTTCTAGTTTCTTATTCTGCTTTCTTTGTCCCAAAATGTTGTTCTCTGCACCTTCACTGAGAGCTGAAATCCTGAGTTGTTTCTATGCCACCATCTTAGGTGTCTATTTTATATGGCCAATCATTTAAAGTTTCAGTGAATAATAAACTTCTATGGAGTAATCAGGACGCTGTTTAAGATAGTCACGAATTAAGTGCCTTCCTGAATGATACACACCTGGGTGATAGTCAGGACTTTATTTTACATGAACTCTACTTTGGGGTATTGCTGAGTAATACACAACTGCGAGAGTGTAATGAGTCTCTTTTCATGGACACTCATAGAGAACCTGTTTGATTAATGCACACATGGAGAATAATGTGGAGTCTATTTCATACGGCTCCTCATTCAGACAAATAGGGAATAAAGCACATGTGGAGTAATTAGAAGTCTGTTTTCTATGGCCCCTCTTTCACAGCCTCACTGAATATTACACACTTGTCATATAGTCTGGAGTCTATTTTTTATGGTCAATCATTCCAAGAAATACGGAATAATGCACACCTGTGGAATAGTCAGAAGTCTCTTTCATATGGCCCCTCATTGAGTGTCTCACTAAATGTACACATCTGGGGAAATAGTCAGGATTTATTTTATCAACTCATTCAGAGTCTCACTAAATAATGCACACCTGTGGAATAGTCAGGAGACTCTTTCAGGTGGCCTCTCATTCGAAGTTTCACTAAATAATGTGGTGTAGTCAGGAGTCTATTTCCTGTAGACACATATTCAGAGCCTCAGTGCATAAGGCAGATGCTTTCTATAGCAAGGAATCTAATTAATATGGCCACATCTTCTTAGTTTTTCTGAATAATACACACCTGGAAAATAATTTGGAGTCTATATTTGATGGACATTCATTCAGAACCTCGGTGAATTATGCACACCTGTTTAATAGTCAGGAGTCTCTTACATTTGGACACTTATTCATAAAATCTGTGTTTAATATGCACGTGCGGATTTGTCAGGATTCAATTTAATGTTGCCACTGACCCGTAATTTTAGTGAATAATGTACAAATGTAAATTACCCAGCTGTCTATTTCATATAGTCACTCATTCAGAGATTCTCTGAATAATAAAAGTATTCAAGATAGACAGAATCCTGTTTCATATGGTCAAACAAGAAGAGCCTCACTGAAGAATGCACAACTGAAGAAGTATTAGGAGTCTACTTTATATAGCCTCTCATTTACTGCCCCACCGAGTAATGCAAACGTGTGGAATAGACACTAGTCAATTTTATACGGCCACAAAATCAAAGCTTGAGTGAGTCATACACAGCTTTGAGTAGACAGTAGTCTATTACATGTGCCCAATTATTCAGAGTCAGTGTCAATAATGCACACCTGTGGACTAGTCAGGAAATAATTTTATATGGCCAACATTTCAGAGCCTCAGTAAAAAATACATGCTTGGGGAATACGCAGGATGCTATTACATATGGCATCTATTTCAGAGCTTCATTTAATAAGAAACACCTGAATTGTAGTCAGAATTCCATTTCCTATAGCCACATGTTGAGAGGTTAACTGAATAATATACACCTTGGGACAAGTCAGGATTCTATTTCGTATAGCCACTCATTTAGAGCCAAATGTAAAAACGCACGCCTGAGGACTATGCAGTAGTCTCTATTTTATGGTTACTCATTCAGAGCCTCACAAGAATAATACAGACCTATGGAAAAGACAGTTGTTTATTTCACATGGCCAATTATTTAGAACCGCTTTGAAAAATCATATATATCTGGAAACTAGTCAAGATTATGTTATATATAGCCACTTATTCAGAGACCCACTAAAGAATGCACACTTGGGAAATATTTTGGAAATTATTTGATATGACCGTTCAGCCACTGAGTTGAGGGAAAAGGCAGAACTGAGAAATAGTCAAGAGGATAGAGTCTTGAGTCTATTTTATGTGGTCACTCATTCACAAACTCACTAAAGACTACACAACTTGGGAATAGTCAGAGTCCAGGTCATATGGCCACTCAATCACAGCATTATCAGATAATGCACAATGGGGCAATAGTAAGGGGTCTATTTCATGTGGCCTGGCATTCAGAGCTTAAGTGTGGAATAAGCAGCTGTGGAATAGTGAGAACCCTATTTAAGGTAGTCCCAAATTAAGCAGCTCTGTGAATAATACACACATGTGTGATAGTTAAAATACTGTTTGATATGGACACACACACAGAACCTCTTCAAATACTAAACATGTGTGGAATAGTCACTAGTCTATTTCATATGGGGATTCGTTTGGAGAGTCAAAAAATAACGCACACCTGTGGAGTAAAATGTGGTCTAATTCATAAGGCCACTCTTTCTGTGTTTCAGTAAATAAAATGTTTATCTCATAAGTCAGGAATCTCTTTAACATGGCCACTCATTCAGGGCCACTGTGAATAAAATTTTCCTTTGAAATAGTCGAGGACCTACTTCAAATGGCTACATATTCAGAGTCTCTGTAGGTAATGCACACCTGAGTAATACATCAGAGTCTCTTTTGTATGTCCACATAGGTAGAGTCTCATTCAATAATACACAACTGGGGAAGAGTTAAGCATCTACTTCATGTGTCCACTCATTTAGAGCTTCAGTGAATAATGCACACCAGGTTAATAGTTTCACATTTTTCATATGGCCACTCATTCTGTGCCTCCCTGAATGATACACACCTGGGGAATCCTCAGAATTCTATTTCATACTACCACTCGTTTAGAACCTTATTGAATAATTTACAATGGAACAATAGTCAGCTGTCTATTTTATACGGCCTCTCATTCAAAGTTTCAGTGTATAATGAACTTCTATATAGTAATCAGGATGCTGTTTAAGATAGCCACAAATTAAGTGACTCCCTGAATGGTACACACCTGGGTGATAGTCAGGACTTTATTTTACATGAACTCTAATTCTGGGTATCGCTGAGTAATACACACCTGAAGGAGTGTAAGGAGTCTCTTTGGTATGGACACTGATACAGAAACTGTTTGATTAATGCACACATGGAGACTAATGAGGAGTCTATTTCATATGGATCCTCATTCAGACAAATACTGAATAACGCACTTGTGGAGTAATTAGACGTCTGTTTCATATGAACCCTCTTTCACAGCCTCGCTGAATATTACACACTTGTCATATAGTCTGGAGTCTATTTTTTATGGCCACTCATTCGAAGAATCACTGAATAATGCACACCTGCGGAATAGTCAGAAGTCTCTTTCCTATGGCCCCTCATTGAAAGTCTCACTAAATGTACATACCTGGGGAAATAGTCAGGATTTACTTTTTTTGCCTCATTCAGAGTCTCACTAAATAATGCACACCTGTGGTATAGTCAGGAGACTTTTTCAGGTGACGTCTCATTAGGAGTGTCACTAAGTAATGTGGTTTAGTCAGGAGTCTATTTCATGCAGACACATATTCCGAGCCTCAGTGAATAAGGCAGACCCTTTCTATAATAAGGAATCTAATTTTTATGGCCACATTTTCTGAGCCTCACTCGATAATACACTGCTGTTGAATAATTTGGTGTCTATCTTCGATGGACATTCATTCAAAACCTCGGTGAATAATGCACACCTGTTTAA
This sequence comes from Saguinus oedipus, assembly GCA_031835075.1. Taxonomy (NCBI): domain Eukaryota; kingdom Metazoa; phylum Chordata; class Mammalia; order Primates; family Cebidae; genus Saguinus; species Saguinus oedipus. Next base: position 33,290,008 of record CM063176.1, read on the forward strand.
TAGCCAGGACTCTATTTCATTTGAACACTCATTCATAGCCTCTGTGTATAATATGCACATGTGAATTAGTCAAAATTCCACTTCATATGGCCACTGACCCGTAACCTCAGTGAATAATGTACAAATGTAAAGTACCCAGCTGTCTATTTTATATAGCCACTCATTCAGAGATTCACTGAATAATACAAATATTTAAGATAGACAGAATCCTGTTTCATATGGTCACACAAGAAGAACCTCACTGAAGAATGCACAACTGGGGAAGTGTTAGGATTCTACTTTATATAGCCTCTCATTGACACCCTCAGTGTGTAATGCACACTTGTGGAATAGATACTAGTCTATTTTATATGGCTGCAAAATCAAAGCTTGAGTGAGTCATACACAACTTTGAATAAACACTAGTCTTTTTCATATGCCCAAATATTCGGAGTCAGAGTCAGTAATACACACCTCTGGACTAGTCAGGAAACAATTTCTTATGGGCAAAGTTTCAGAGCCTCAGTGAATAATACATACATGGAGAATGCTCAGGACGCTATTACATATGGCATCTATTTCAGATCTTCATTTAATAAGAAACACCTGAATTGTAGTCAGAATTCTATTTCGTATAGCCACATATTGAGAGGTTAACTGAATAACATACACCTTGGGACAAGTCAGGATTCTATTTCGTATAGCCCCTCATTTAGAGTCGAATGTAAAAACGCACGCCTGAGGACTATGCAGGAGTCCCTATTTTATGGCTACTCATTCAGAGACTCACAAGAGTAATACAGACCTATGGAAAAGACAGGAGTTTATTTCACATGTCCACTTATTTAGAACCGCTTTGAATAATCATATATATCTGGAAACTGCTCAGGATTCGGTTATATATAGCCACTTATTCAGAGACTCACGAAAGAATACACACGTGGTAAATAGTCTGGAGAATATTTGATATGACTGTTCACCCAGTGACTAAGTGAAAAAATAAGAACTGAGAAATAGTCAAGAGAATAGAGTCTTGAGTCTATTTTATGTGCTCACTCATTCACAAACTCACTAAAGACTACACACCTTGAGAATAGTCAGAGTCCAGGTCATATGGCCACTCAATCACAGCATTAATGAATAATGCAAATTGGGGCAATAGTAAGGGGTCTATTTCATGTGGCCTCGCATTCAGAGCTTAGGTGCATAATAAGCAGCTGTGGAGTAGTCAAACCCCTATTTAAGGTAGCCCCAAATTAATCAGCTCCGTGAATGATACACACATGTGTGATAGTCAGGAGACTGTTTGATATAGAGTCTCATACAGAACCTCTTCAAATACTAAACATGTGTGGAATACTCACTAGTCTATTTCATATGTTGATTCGTTTGGAGAGTCAAAAAATAAAGCAAACCTGTGGAGTAAAATGGGGTCTATTTTATAGGGCCACTCTTTCAGTGTTTCAGTGAATAACACGTATATCTGATAAGTCAGGAATCACTTTCACATGGCCACTCGTTCATGGCCTCTGAATAAAACTTTCTTCAGAAATAGTCAGGTGTCTACTTCAAATGGCTACACATTCAGAGTCTCTGTAGGTATTGCAACCTGGGCAATACATCAGTCTCTTTTGTATGTTCTCATAGTCAGGGTCGCATTCAATAATACACACCTGGGGAACAGTTAAGAGTCTACTTCATGTGTCCACTCATTTAGAGCCTCAGTGAATAATGCACACCTGGGGAATATTTTGGAGACTATTTGATAGAACCATTCACCCAGTGACTCAGTGAAAAATGCAGAGGTGAGAAATAGTCAAGAGGAAAGGGTAAGGAGTCTATATTATGTGGTCTTTAATTGAGAAACTCACTGAAGAATACACACCTTGGGAATAGTCCAAATCCGGCTTATATGGCCACCCAATCACAGCATTACCAAATAATGCACAATGGGGCAATAGTAAGGAGTGTATTTCATATGACCTCCATTCAGAGCTTTAGTTTATAATAAACAGCTGTGGAGAAGTCAGGACCCTATTTAAGGTAGCCCAAATTAAGCAGCTCCGTGAATGATACACAAGTGTGTTAGTCAGGAGATTATTTGATATGGACACTCATACAAAACCTCTTTGAATACTGCACTTGTGGAAAATAATCACTAGTTTATTTCATATGAAGATTAGTTCAAAGAGTCAAAAAATAATGCACACCTGTAGAGTAAAATAGGGTCTATTTCATAAGGCCACTCTTTCAGTGTTTCAGTGAATAATATGTATATATGATAAGTAAAAATTTTCTTTAACATTGTCACTCGTTCAGGGCCTTTGAGCATAATACTCACCTCAGAAATAGTCCAGGGTGTACTTCAAAAGGCTACACATTCAGAGACTCTGTAAGTAATGCACACCCAGGCAATACACAAAGGTCTCTTTTTTATGGCCATTTAATCAGATTCTCATGCAATAATACACACCTTGAAAATAGTCAGAGTCCAGGTCATATGGCTACTTAATCACAGCATTACCAAATAATGCACAATGAGGCAAGAGTAAGGAGTCTATTTCATATGGTGAATCATTCGGAGCTTCAGTGAGTAATAAACAGCTGTGGAATAGTCAGGACCCTATTTAAGGCAGCCCCAAATTAAGCAGCTCCGTGAATGATACACACATGTGTGATAGTCAGGAGACTATTTGATATGCACACTCATACAGAACCTCTTCGAATACTGCACATATGGGGAATAATCACTAGTCTATTTCATACGGTTATTCGTTTGGAAAGTCAAAAAGTAATGCACTCCTGTGGAGTCAAATGGGGTCTATTTCCTAAGGCCACTCTTCCAGTGCTTCTGTGAAAAATATTTATATCTGATAAGTCAGAAATCTTTTTCACATGGCCACTCGTTCAGGGACTCTGTGAATAATACTTTCCTCAGAAATATTCAAGGGTTTACTTTAAATGGCTACACATTCAGAGTCTCTGCAAGTAATGCACACCTGGGCAATACACAAGAGTCTCTTTTTAATGCCCACTTAGTCAGAGTCTCATTCAATAATGCACACCTGGGGAAGAGTTAAAAGTCTACTTCATGTAGCCACTAATTTAGAGCCTCAGTGAATAATGTACACCAGTGTAACAGTCGAGCCTTTTTTGTATGGCCACTCATTCTGTGCCTCCCTGAATAATACACACCTGTGGAATCCTCAGGATTCTGTTTCATACAACCACTCATTTAGAATCTTACTGAAAATTTCACAATGGAGCAATAGTCAGGTGTCTATTTTATATGGCCTCTCTTTCAAAGTTTCAGTGAATAATGAACTTCTATGGAGTAATCAGGACACTGGTTAAAATAGCCACGAATTAAGTGCCTTCCTGAATGATACACACCTGGGTGATAATCAGCAGTCTAATTTATATGAACTTTAATTCTGGGTTTTGCTGAGTAATACACACCTGGGGGAGTGCCAGGAGTCTATTTGGTATGGACACTCATACAAAACCTGTTTGAATAATGCACACATGCAGAATAATAAGGAGTATATATCATACGGCTGCTCATTCAGAAATACAGTGAATAACACACATTTGGAGTAATTAGAAGTCTGTTTCATATGGCCCCTCTTTCACAGCCTCACTGAATATTACACACTTATGATATAGTCTGGAGTCTATTTTTTATGGCCATTCATTCAGAGAATCAATGAATAATGCACACCTGTGGAATAGTCAGAAGTCTTTTTCTTATGGCCACTCATTGAGAGTCTCACTAAATGTACACACCTGCGGAAATAGTCAGGATTTACTTTTATCCCCTCATTCAGAGTCTCACTAAATAATGCACACCTGTGAAATAGTCAGGAGACTTTTTCCTGTTGCATCTAATTCGGAGTGTCACTGAATAATGTGGTATAGTCAAGAGACTATTTCATGTAGACACATCTTCAGAGCCTCAGTGAATAAGACAAACCCTTGCTATAGTAAGGAGTCTAATTCATATGGCCACATCTTCTGAGCCTCACTGAGTAATACACACCTGAAGAAAAATTTGGAGTCTATTTTCGATAGACATTCATTCAGAGCCTCGTTGAATAATGCACACCTGTGGAATAGCCAGGAGTCTATTTCATTTGGACAAGTGTTCATAGCCTCAGTGGATAATATGCACGTGTGGTTTAGTCAGGATTCCATTTCATATGTCCACTGACTGGTAACCTCAGTGAATAATGCACAAATGTAAAGTACTCAGCAGTCTAGTTCATATAGCCACTCATTCAGAGATTCACTGAATGATACAAATATTTAAGATAGACAGCATCCTCTTTTATATGGTCACACAAGAAGAGCCTCACTGAGTAATACACACTGGGGAAGTTTTAGGAGTCTACTTTCCATAGTCTCTCATTTGCAACCTAAGCAAATAATGCACAAGTGTGGAATATACACTAGTCTATTTTATATGGTAACAAAATCAAAGCCTGAGTGAGGAATGCACAACTTGGGAATAGTCATTAGTATCTTCCCTAAGCCCAAATATTCAAAGTCAGAGTCAACAATACACACCTGTGGACTAGTCAGGAAACAATTTCATATGGCCAAAGTGTCAGAGCCTCAGTGAATAATACATACATGGAGAATGCTCAGGACGCTATTACATATGGCATCTATTTCAGAGTTTCATTGAATAAGAAACACCTGTATTGTAGTCAGAATTCTGTTTGGTATAGCCACATATTCAGAGCCTAACTGAATGACATTCACCTTGGGGAAAGGCAAGATTCTATTTCGTATAGCCACTCATTTAGAGCCGAATGTAAAATTGCATGCCTGTGAAGTATTTAGGAGTCTTTATTTTCTGGCCACTCATTCAGAAACTCACAGAATAATACAGACCTATGGAATAGTCAGGAGAGTATTTAGAAGGCCACTTATTCAGAACCTCAGTTAAGAATCATATATATCTGGAAAATGCTCAGGATTCTATTATATATAGCCACTTATTCAGAGACTCACTGAATAATGCACACCTGGGGAATAGTATGGAGAGGATTTGATATTACCGTTTACCCAGTGACTCAGTAAAAAATGCAGCTGAGAAATAGTCAAGATGATAGAGTCAGGAGTCTATATTATGTGGCCACTTGCGCAGAAACTCACTGAAGAATACACAACTTGGAAACAGTCAGAATCAAGATCATATGGCCATTCAATCACAGCATTACCGAAAAATGCACTATGGAGTAATAGTAGGGAGTCTGTTTCACATGGCCTTTCATTCAAAGCTTCAGCACATAATGAACAGCTGTGGAATAGTCAGGACCCTATTTAAGGTAGCCCCAAATAAAGCAGCTCCGTGAATGATACACACCTGTGTGATAGTCAGAAGACTATTTGATATGGACACTCACACAGAACCTCTTCGAATACTGCACATGTGGGGAATAATCACTAGTCTATTTTATATGGTGATTCATTTGGAGAGTCAATAAATAATGCACACCTGTGAAGTAAAATGGGGTCTATTACCTTAGTCCACTCTTTCAGTGTTTCAGTGAAAAATATTTATATCTGATAAGTCATGAATCTTTTTCACATGGCAACTCGTTCAGGGCCTCTGTGAATAATAATCTCCTAAGAAATACTCAAGGGTCTACTTCAAATGGCTACACATTCAGAGTCTCTGTAAGTAATGCACACCTGGGCAATACACAAGAGTCTCTTTTTTATGCCCACTTAGTCAGTGTCCCTAGGGAAGAGTAAAGAGTCTACTTCATGTAGCCACTCACTTAGAGCCTCAATGAATAATGCACACCAGGGTAATAGTCCAGCATTTTTCATTTGGCCACTCAGTCTGTGCATCCCTGAATGATACACACCTGGAAATGTTCAGTATTCTTTCATAATACCTCTCATTTAGAACCTTATTGAAAATTTTACAACGGAGAAATAGTCAGGTGTCTATTTCATATGGCCTCTCATTCAAAGTTTCAGTGAATAATAAACTTCTATGGAGTACTCAGGGCACTGTTTAAAATAGCCACGAATTAAGTGCCTCCCTGAATGATACACACCTGGTTTATTGTCAGGAGTCTATTTTATATGAACTCTAATTCTTGGTATTGCTGAGTAATACACACATGGGGAATGTCAGGAGTCTCTTTTGTATGGACACTCATACAGAACCTGTTTCAATAATGCACACGTGGAGAATAATTAGGAGTCTATGTCATACGGCTACTCATTCAGACAAACAGTGAATAATGCACCAGTAAAGTAATTAAAAGTCTGTTTCACATGGCTTCTCTTTCACAGCCTCACTTCATATTGCACACTTGTGATATTGTCTGGAGTCTATTTTTTATGGCCACTCATTCAGAGAATCACTGAATAGTGCACACCTGTGAAATACTCAGAAGTCTCTTTCCTATGGCCACTTATTGAGAGCTTCACTAAATGTACACACCTGGGGAAATAGGATTTACTTTTATCCCCTCATTCAGAGTCTCACTAAATAATGCACACCTGTGGAATACTCAGGAGGCTTTTTCATGTGGCTTCTCATTCGGAGTGTCACTGAATAATGTGGTGTAGTCAGAAGTCTATTTCAGGTAGACACATATTCAGAGCCTCAGTGAATAAGCCAAACCCTTGATATAGTAAGGAATCTAATTAATATAGCCACATCTTCTGAGCCTCACTGAATCATACACACCTGGAGAATAATTTGGAGTCTATTTTCGATGGACATTTATTCAGAGCCTCATTGAATAATGCACACCTGTGAAACAGCCAGGATTCTATTTCATTTGGACACTCATTTATAGCCTCAGTGGATAACATGCACGTGTAAATTAGTCAGGATTCCATTTCATATATCCACTGACTCATAACCTCAGTGAATAATGCACAAATGTAAAGTTCTCAGCAGTCTATTTCATATGGCCACTCATTCAGAGATTCACTGAATAATATGAATATTTAATATAGACAGCATCCTGTTTCATATGGTCACACAAGAAGAGCCTCACTGAGTAGTACACACCTGGGGATGTGTTAGGAGTCTACTTTATGTGTTAGGAGTCTACTTTATGTGAGCTCTCATTTACAGCCTCAGTGAACAATGCACACGTGTGGAATAGACACTAGTCTATTTTACATGGCCACAAAACCAAAGCCGGAGTGAGTAATACACATCTTTGGAAGAGTCACTAGTCTATTCCGCGTGCCCAAATATTCAGAGTCAGAGTCAATAATACACACATGTGAACTCGTCAGAAAACAATTTCATATGGCCAAACTTTCAAAGACTCAGTGAATAATACATATCTGGGGAATACTAAGGACGCTGTAACATGAGGCATCTATTTCAGAGCTTGATTGAATAAGGAACACCTGTATTGTAGTCAGAATTCTATTTCCTATAGCCACGTATTCAGAGGCTAACTGAATAACATACACCTTGGTGAAAGTCAGGATTCTATTTCGGATAGCCACTCATTTAGAGCAGAATGTAAAAACGCATGCCTGTGGAGTATTCAGGAGTCTCTATTTTATGGCCACTCATTCACAGCCTGACAGAATAATACAGACCTACGAAAAAGTCAGGAATATATTTCACATGGTCACTTATTCAGAACCTCAGTGGAGAATCATATATATCTGGAAAATACTCAGGATTCTATTATATATAGTTCCTTATTCAGAGACTCACTGAATAGTGCACACCTGGGGAATAGTCTGGAGAATATTTGATATAACTGTTCACCCAGTGAAACACTAAAAAATGCACAGCTGAGAAATAGTCAAGAGGATAATGTCAATAGTCTATTTTATGTGTTCACTCGTTCATAAACTCACTGAAGAACACACACCTTAGGAATAGTCAGAGTCCAGGTCATATGGCCACACAATCACAGCATTACCGAATAATGCACAATGGGCAACAGTAAAAAGTCTATTTTATATTGCCTCTCATTCAAAGCTTCGGTGCATAATATACAGCTGTGGACAAGTCAGGACCCTATTTAAGGTAGCCCCAAATTAAGCAGCTTCATTAATAATACACACATGTGTGATAGTCAGGAGGCTATTTGACATGGACTCTCATACAGAACCCCTTCAAATACTGCATATGTGGGGAATTATCACTAGTCTATTTTATATGGTGATTCGTTTGGAGAGTCAAAAAATAACAAACATCTGTGGAATAAAATAGGGTATATTTCATAAGGCCACATTTTCAGTGTTTCAGTGAATAATATGTATATCTGATAAGACAGGAATCTCTTTCACATGGCCACTCGTTCAGGGCCTCTGTGAATAATACTCCCCTCAGAAACTGTCAAAGGTCTACTTCAAATGGCTACACATTCAGAGTCTCTGTAAGTAATGCACACCTGGGCACTACACAAGAGTCTCTTTTTTATGCCCACTTGTTCAGAGTCTCATTCAATAATACACAACTGGGGAAGATTTAAGACTCTAATTCATGTAGCCAGTCATTTAGATCCACAGTGAATAATGAACACCAGGGTAATAATTGAGCATTTTTTAATATGGCCACTCATTCTGTGCCTCCCTGAATGATACACACCTGGGGAATCCTCAGGATTCTATTTCATACTACCACTCATTTAGAACCTTATTGAATAATTTAAAATTGAGCAATACTCTGGCGTCTATATTATATGGCCTCTCATTCAAAGTTTCCATGAATAATGAACTTCTATGCAGTAATCAGGACGCTGTTTAAGATAGCCATGAATTAACTGCCTTCCGGAATGATACACACCTGGGTGATATTCAGGAATCTATTTTATATGAACTCTAATTCTGGGAATCGCTGAGTAATACAAACCAAGGGGAGTGTCAGGAGTCTATTTTGTATGGACACTCATACAGAACCTGTTTGAATAATGCATATATGGAAAATAATGAGGAGTCTATGTCATAGGGCTACTCATTCAGACAAACTGTGAATAACGCACATGTGGAGTAATTAGAAATCTGTTTCATATGGCCCCTCTTTCACAGCCTCACTGAATATTACACACTTGTGATGTAGTCCGCAGTCTATTTTTTATGGCCACTCATTCAGAGAATAACTGAATAATGCACACTTGTGGAGTAGTCAGAAATCTCTTTCCTATGGCTCCTCATTGAGAGCCTCACTAAATGTGCACAGCTGGGGAAATAGTCAGGATTTACTTTTATCCCCTCATTCAGATTCTCACTAAATAATGCACACCTGTGGAAGAGTCAAGAGACTTTTTCATGTGGCCTCTCATTCCGAGTGTCACAGAATAATGTAATGTATTCAGGAGTCTATTTTACGTAGACACATATTCAGAGCCTCAGTGAATAAGACAGACCCTTGCTATAGTAATGAGTCCAATTAACGTGGCCACATCTTCTGAGCCTCAATGAATAATACACACCTGGAGAATAACTTGGAGTCTATTTTTGATGGACATTCATTCAGAGCCTCGGTGAATAATGCACACCTCTGCAGTAGTCAGGAGTCTATTTCATTTGGACACTCATTCATAGCCTCAGTGGATAATGTGCACTTGTGGATTAGTCAGGATTTCATTTCGTATGGCCACTGACTCGTTAACCCAGTTAATAATGCACAAAAGTAAAGTTCTCAGCAGTCTATTTCATATAGCCAGTCATTCAGAGATTCACTGAATAATACAAATATTTAAGATAGACAGCATCCTGTTTCATATTGTCACACAACAAGAGCCTCAGTGAGTAATACACACCTGGGAAAGTGTTAGAAATCTACTTTATTTTATTTTTGGGGGAGGGTTTATTTTATATGGCCACTCATTTTTTTAATTTTTATTTCATTTTAAGTTTTGGGGTACATGTGCAGAACGTTCAAGATAGTTGCATAGGTACACACATGGCAGTGTGTTTTGCTGCCTTTCTCCCCTTAAGCCACATTTCTCATTTGTTTTCAGGCTAACCCTCGCAAGCTCCCCCACCACTGTTTCTCCCCTATTCCCCCGAATAGACCCCAGTGTGTAGTACCCTCCTCCCTGTGTCCATGTGTTCTCATATTTCTCACCCACCTATGAGTGAGAATATGTTGTATTTCTTTTTCTGTTCTTGTGTCAGTTTGCTGAGAATGATGTTATCCAGATTCATCCATGTCCTTACAAAAGACACAAACTCATCAGTTTTGATTGCTGCATAATATTCCATGGTGTATATGTGCCACATTTTCCCAGTCCTGTCTATCATCGATGGACATTTGGGTTTGTTCTAGTTCTTTGCTATTGTAAACAGTGCTGCAATGAACATTCATGTGCATGTGTCCTTATAGTTGAAGGATTTATATTCCTTTGGATATATACCCAGTAATGGGATTGCTGGGTCAAATGGAATTTCTATTTCTAGGTCCCTGAGGAATCGCCACTCTGTCTTCCACAATGGTTGAACTAATTTACACTCACACCAACAGTGTAAGAGTGTTCCTATTTCTCCACATCCACTCCAGCATCTGTTGTCTCCAGATTTTTTAATGATCGCCATTCTGACCAATGTGAGATGGTATCTCAATATGGTTTTGATTTGCATCTCTCTAAGACCAGTGATGATGAACAGTTTTTCATGTGTTTGTTGGCCTCAATGTATGTCTTCTTTTGTAAAGCGTCTGTTCATGCCCTTTGCCCATTTTGGAATGGGCTTGTTGGTTTTTTTTCTGCAAATCTGTTTGAGTTCTTTGTCAACTCTGGATATCAGCTCTTTGTTATTTGGGTAAACTGCAAATATTTTTTTCCCAATCTGTTGGTTGCCGATTCACTCTAGTGACAGTTAATTTTGCCTTACAAAAGCTGTGGAGTTTGATTAGGTCCCAATTGTCTATTTTGGCTTTTGTTACCAATGCTTTTGGTGTTTTGGTCATAAATCTACTTTATATAACCTCATTTACACCCGTACCAAATAATGCACACGTGTGGAATAGACACTAGTCTGTTTTATATGGCCACAAAATCAAAACCTGATTGAGTAATACACAACCTTGGAATAGTCACTAGTCTATTCCATATGCCCAAACACTCAGAGTCAGAGTCAATAATACACACCTGTGGGCTAGTCAGGTTAAAATTTCATATGGCCAAAGTTTCAGAGCCTCAGTAAGTAATACATACCTGGGGAATACTCAGGACGCTATTTCATATGGCATCTATTTCAGAGCTTCATCGAATAAGGAACACCTGTATTGTAGTCAGAATTCTACTTTTTATAGCCACATATTCAGAGTCGAACTGAATAACATACACCTTGGGGAAAGGCAGGATTCTATATTCTATAGCCACTCATTTAGAGCTGATGTAAAAATGCACACCTGAGGAGTATTCAGGATTCTCTATTTTATGGCCACTCATTCAGAGACTCACATAATGATACAGACCTATGGAAAAGTCACCATTGTATTTCACATGGCCACTTATTGAGAACCTCAGTGAAGAATCATATGTATCTGGAAAATACTCAGGATTCTATTATATATAGCCACTTATTCAGAGACTCACTGAAAAATGCACACCTGGGGAACAGTATGGAGAGGATTTGGTATTACTGTTCACCCAGTGACTCAGTGGAAAATGTAGAACGGAGAAAAAGTCAATAAGACAGAGTCAGGAGTCTATTTTATGTGGTCACTCATTCAGAAACTCACTAAAGAATACACACCTTGGGAATAGTCAGAACCCAGGTTATATGGCCACTCAATCACAGCATTAGCGAATAATGCATAACGGGAAATAGTAAGGAGTGTATTTCATATGGCCTCTCATTCAGAGCTTCAGTGCATAAAAAACAGCTGTAGAGTAGTAGGAATCCTATTTAAGGTAGCCCCAAATTAAGCAGGTCTGTGAATGATACACACATGTGTGATAGTCAGGAGACTATTTGATATAAACACTCATACAGAACCTCTTCGAATACTGCACATGTGGGGAATAATCACTAGTCTATTTCATATGGTGATTCGTTAGGAGAGTCATAAAATAATGCAAATCTTGTGGAGTAAAATGAGGTCTATTTCACAAGGACACTATTTCAGTGTTTCAGTGAATAATATTTATATCTGATAAGACAGGAATCTCTTTCACATGGCCACTCGTTCAGGGCCTCTGTGAATAATATTCCCCTAAGAAATAGTCAAGGGTGTACTTCAAATGGCTACATATTCAGAGTCTCTGTAAGTAATGCACACCTGGGCAATACACAAGAGTCTCTTTTTTATGTTCACTTAGTCAGAGTCTCATTCTGTAATACACATCTGGGGAAGAGTTGAGAGTCGACTTCATGTAGCCACTCATTTAGAGCCTCAGTGAATAATGCACACCAGGGTAATAGTCGAGACTTTTTTATAAGGCCACTTATTTCATGCCTCCCTGAATGATACACACCTGAAGAATCCTCAGGATTCTATTTAATACTACCACTCATTTAGAACCTTATTGAATAATTCACAATGGAGCAATAGTAAGGTGCCTATTTTATATGGCCTCTCATACAATGCTTCAGTGAATAATGAACTTCTATGGAGTAATCAGGACGCTGTTTAAGAGAGCCACGAATTAAGTGCCTTCCTGAATTATACACACCTAGGTGATAGTCAGGAGTCTATTTCATATGAACTCTAATTTTGGGTATCGCTGAGTAATACACACCTAAGGGAGTGGTGGGAGTCTATTTGGTATGGACACTCATAAAGAACCTGTTTGAATAATGCATACATGGAGAATAATGAGAAATCTATGTCATAGGGCTACTCATTCAGACAAAGAGTGAATAACGCACATGTAGAGTAATTAGAAGTCTGTTTCATATGGCCCCTCTTTCTCAGCCTCACTGAATATTACATTGTTGTGATATAGTCTAGAGTCTATTTTCTGTCACCACTCATTCAGAGAATCACTGAATAATGCACACCTGTGGAATAGTCAGAAGACTCTTTCTTATGGCCACTCATTGAGAGCCTCACTAAATATACACACCTCTGAAAATAGTCAGGATTTTCTTTTATCCCCACATTCAGTCTCACTAAATAATGCACACCTGTGCAATACTCAGGAGACTTTTTCATGTGGCCTCTCATTCGGAGTGTCACTGAATAATGTTGTGTAGTCAGGAGTTTATTTCATGTAGACACATATTCACAGCCTCAGTGAATGAGACAGAACCTTGTTATAGTAATAATCTAATTAATATGGCCACATCTTCTGTGCCTCACTGAATAATACACACCTGGAGAATAACTTGGAGTCTATTTTCGATAAAAATTCATTCAGAGCCTCAGTGAATAATGCACACCTGTGGAGTAGTCAGGAGTCTATTTCATTTGGACCCTCATTCATAGCCCTCAGTGGATAATATGCACGTGTGGATTAGTCAAGATTTCATTTCAGATGGTTACTGACTCGTAACCTCAGTGAATAATGCACAAATGAAAAGTACTCAGAAGTCTATTTCATATAGCTACTCATTCAGAGATTTACTGAATAATACAAATATTTAAGATAGACAGCATCCCGTTTTATATGGTCACACAAGAAAAGCCTCACTGAGTAATACACACCTGGGGAAGTGTTAGGAGTCTACTTTATATAGCCTCTCATTTACAGCTTCAGCGAATAACGCACACGTGTGGAATAGATGCTATTCTGTTTTATATGGCCACAAAATCAAAGCCTGAGTGAGTAATACAAAACTTTGGAATAGTCACTAGTCTATTCCATATGCCCAAATATTTAGTCAGAGTCAATAATACACACCTGTGGACTAATCAAAATCAATTTTATATGGCCAAAGTTTCAGAGCCTAAGTTCAATAATACATACCTGGGGAATACTCAGGACGATTTTACATATGGCATATATTTTAGAGATTTATTGAATAAGGAACACCTGTATTTCAGTCAGAATTCTATTTCTTATAGCAACATATTAAGATCCTGACTGAATAACATACACCTTGGAGAAAGTCAGAATTCTATTTCGTATAGCCACTCATTTAGAGCTGAATGTGAAAACCCACACCTGAGGAGTATTCAGGAGTCTCTATTTTATGGCCACTCATTCAGAGCCTCACTGAATAATACAGACCTATGGAAAAGTCAGGAGTGTATTTCACATGGACACTTATTCAGAACCTCAGTGACAAATCATATATATCTGGAAAATACACAGGATTCTATTATATATTGCCACTTATTCAGAGACTCACTGAATAATGCACACCTGGGGAATAGTCTGGGGACTATTTGATATGACAGTTCACCAGGTGACTTGGTGAAAATTGCACAGCTGAGAAATAGTTTAGAAAATGGAGTCATGAGTCTATTTTATATGGTCACTCGTTCAGGAACTCAGTGAAGAATACACACCTTGGGAATAGTCAGAGTCCAGGTCATATGGCCACTGAATCACAGCATTACCGAATAATGGAGAACGGGAAAATAGTAAAAAGTCTATTTCATATGGCCTCTCATTCAGAGCTTCAGTGCCTAATAACCAGCTGTGGAGTAGTCAGGACCCTATTTAAGGTGGCTCCAAATTAAGCAGCACTGTGAGTGATACACACATGTTGGATAGTCATGAGACTATTTGATATATACAGTCATACAGAACCTTTTTGAATACTACACATGTGTGGAATAATCACTAGTCTATTTCATATGGTGATTAGTTTGGAGATTCAAAAAATAATGCACACATGTGGAGTAAAATGGATTATATTTCATAAGGCCACTCTTTCAGTGTTTCAGTGAATAATATGTATATCTGATAAGTCAGGAATCTTTTTCACATGGCCACTCATTCAGGGCCTCTGTGAATAATACTCCCCTCAGAAATATTCAAGGTTCTACTTCAAACTGCTACACATTCAGAGCCTCTCTAAGTAATGCACACCTGGGTAATACACAAAACTATCTTTTTTATGCACACTTAGTGCGAGTCTCATTCAATAATACACACCTGGGGAAGAGTTGAGAGTCTACTTCACGTAGCCACTTATTTAGAGCCTCAGTGAATAATGTACACCAGGGTAATAGTCGAGAATTTTTTATATGGGAACTCATTTTTTGCCACCCTGAATGATACACACTCGGGGAATCCTCATGGTTCTATTTCATACTACCACTCATTTAGAACCTTATTTAAAATTTCACAATGGAGCAATAGTCAGGTGTCTATTTTATATGGCCCCTCATTCAAAGTTTCAGTGAGTAATAAACTTATGTGGAGTAATCAGGATGCTGTTTAAGATAGCCACAAATTAAGTGCCTTCCTTAATGATATACACACCTGTGTGATAGTCAGGATTCTATTTCACATGAACTCCAAATCTGGGTATCGCTGAGTAATACACACCTGGGGGAGTGTCCAGAGGCTATTTAGTATGGACCCTCATACAGAACCTGTTTGAATAATGCACACATGGAGAATAATAAAGTGTATGTCATACGACTACTCATTCAGACAAACAATGAATAATGCACATGTGGAGTAATTAGATGTCTGTCACATATGGCCCCTCTTTCACAGCCTCACTGAATATTACACACTTGTCATATAGTCTGGAGTCTATCTTTTATGGCCACTCAGAGAATCACGGAATAATGCACACCTGCGGAATAGTCAGAAGTCTCTTTCCTATGGCCACCCATTGAGAGCCTCAGTAAATGTACACACATGGGGAAATAGTCAGGATTTTCTTTTATCCCCTCATTTAGAGTCTCACTAAGTAATGCACACCTGTGGAATAGTCAGGAGACGTTTTTATGTGGCCTCTCATTCGGAGTGGCACTGAATAATGTGGTGTAGTCAAGAGTCTATTTCATGTAGACATATATTCAGAGCCTCAGTGAATAAGACAGACCCTTGCTATAGTAAGGAATCTAATTAATATGGCAACATCTTCTGAGCCTCACTAAATAATACACACCTGGAGAATAATTTGGAGTCTGCTTTTGATGGACATTTATTCAGAGCCTCGGTGAATAATGGACACCTGTGGAATAGCCAGGAGTCTATTTTATTTGGACACTCATTCATAGCCTCAGTGGATAATATGCACGGGTGGATTAGTCAGGATTTTATTTCATATGGCCAGTGACTCATAACCTCAGTGAATAATGCACAGATGTAAAGTACTCAGCAGTCTATTTCATATAGCCACTCATTCAGAGATTCACTTAATAATACAAATAATTCAGATATACAGCATCCTGTTTCATATGGTAACATAAGAGAAGCATCACTGAGTAATACACACCTGGGGAAGTGTTTGGAGTCTACTTTATATAGCCTCTTATTACAGTCTCAATAAATAATGCACACGTGTGGAATAGACAGTAGTCTATTTTATATGGCCACAAAATCAAAGCCTGAATGAGTAATACACAACTTTGGAATAGTCACTAGTCTATTCCATATGACCAAATATTCAGAGTCAGAATCAATAATACACACCTGTGGACTCATCAGGAAACAATTTCATATGGCCAAAATTTCAGCGCCTCAGTGAATAATACATATTTGGGGAATACTCAGGACACTATTTCATATGGCATCTGTTTCAGAGCTTCATTGAATAAGAAAGACCTGAATTGTAGTCAGAATTCTATTTTGTATACCCACGTATTAAGAGCCTAACTGAATAACATACACCTTGGTTAAAGGCAGGATTCTATTTCGTATAGCCACACATTTAGTGCCGAATGTAAAAATGCACGCCTGTGGATTATTCAGGAATATCTAATTATGGCCACTCATTCGGAGCCTCACAAAATAATACAAACCTATGAAAAGGTCAGGGGTGTATTTCACAATGCCACTTATTCAGAAACTTAGTCAAGTATCACATATATCTGGAAAATATTCAGTATTCTATTACATATAACCACTTATTCAGAGGCTCACTGAATAATGCACACCTGCGGAATAGTCTGGAGACTATTTGATATGACCGTTCACCCAGTGAATCAGTGGAAAACGCACAGCTGAGAAATACTCAAGAGAATAGAGTCAAGGGTCTATAATATGTGGTCACTCGTTCAGAAACTGACTGAAAAATACACACTTTGAAAATAGTCAGAGTCTAGGTCATATGGCCACTGAATCACAGCATAACCGAATAATTCACAATGGGGCAATAGTAAGAAGCCTATTTTATTTGGCCTCTCATTCAGAGCTTCATTGTGTAATAAACAGATATGGAGTAGTCAGGACCCTATTTAAGGTAGCCCCAAATTAAATAGCTTCATGAATGATATACATATGTGAGATAGGAGACTAATTGATATGGACACTCATACAGAACCTCTTTGAATACTGCACATGTGGGGAATAATCACTAGTCAATTTCATATGGTGATTCGTTTGGAGAGTCAAAAAATAATGCACACCTCTGGAGTATAATGGGGTATATTTTATAAGGCTACTCTTTCAGTGTTTTAGTGAATAATATGTATATCTGATAAGTCAGGAATCTCTTTCACATGGCCACTCGTTCAGGGCGACTGTGAATAATAATCCCCTCATAAATAGTCAAGGGTCTACTTCAAATGGCTACACATTCAGAGTATCTGTAAGTAATGCATACCTGGGCAATGCACAAGAGTCTTTTTTATATGACTACATAGTCAGAGTCTTATTCAATAATACACACCTGGGGAAGAGTTATGAGTCTTCTTTATGTAGTTACTCATGTAGAGCCTAAGTGAATAATGCACACCGGAGTAATAGTCGAGCATTTTTTATATGGCCACTCATTCTGTGCCTCCCTGAATAATACACACCTGAAGAATTCTCAGGATTCTATTTCATACTACCACTCATTTAGAACCTTATTGAATAATTCACAATGGAGCAATAGTCAGGTGTCTATTTTATATGGACTCTCATTCAAAGTTTCAGTGAATAATAAACTTCTATGAAGTAATCAGGACGCTGATTAAGATAGCCACGAATTAAGTGCCTTCCTGAATGATATTCACCTGGGTGATAGTCAGGAGCCTATTTCATATGAACTCTAATTTTGGGTATTGCTGAGTAATACACATCTGGGGGACCGTCAGGAGTCTCTTTTGTATGGACCCTCATACAGAACCTGTTTGAATAAAGCACACAAGGAGAATAATTAGGAGTCTATGTCATACAGTTACTCATTCAGAGAAACAGTGAATAACGCACCTGTGGAGTAAGTAGATGTCTGTTTCATATGGCCCTTCTTTCACAGCCTCACTGAATATTACACACTTGTGATATAGTCTGTAGTGTATATTTAAGGCCACTCATTCAGAGAATCACAGAATAATGCACACCTGCGGAATAGTCAGAAGTCTCTTTCTTATGGCCACTCATTGAGAGCCTCACTAAGTGAACACACCTCAGAAAATAGTCAAAATTTACTTTTTTCCCCTCATTCAGAATCTCACTAAATTATGCCCACCTGTGCAATAGTCAGGAGACTTTTTCATGTGGCCTGTCATTCGGAGTCTCACTGAATAATGTGGTGTAATCAGGAGTCTGTTTCATATAGACAAATATTCAGAGCCTCAGTGAATAAGACAGACCCTTGCTATAGTACAGCATCTAATTAATATGGTCACATCTTCTGAGCCTCACTGAATAATACACACCTGAAGAATAATTTGGAGTCTACTTTCGATCAAAATTCATTCAGAGCCTCGGTGGATAATGCACACCTGTGGAGTTGCCAGGGGTCTATTTCATTTGGACACTCTTTCATGAACTCAGTGGATTATATGCACGTGTGGACTAGTCAGGATTCCATTTTATATGTCCATTGACTCGTAACCTCAGTGAATAATGCACAAATGTATAGTACTCTACAGTCTATTTTATATAGCCACTCATTCAGGGATTCACTGAATAATACAAATATTTAAGATAGACAACATCCTGTATCATATGGTCACACAAGAGGAGCCTCACTGACTAATACACACATGAGGAAGTGTTAGGAGTCTACTTTATATAGCCCCTCATTTGCAGCCTCAGCGAATAATGGACATCTGTGGAATACACACTAGTCTATTCTATATGGCCACAAAATCAAAGCCTGAGTGAGTAATACACAACTTTGGTATAGTCACTAGTGTATTCCATATGCCCAAATATTCAGAGTCTGGGTCAATAATACACACCTGTGAACTAGTCAGGGAACAATTTCATATGGACAAAGTTTCAGAGCCTCAGTGAATAATACATACCTGGAGAATACTCAGGACGCTATTACATATGGCATCTACTTCAGAGGTTCATTGAATAAGGAACACCTGTATTGTAGTCAGAATTCTGTTTTGTATAGCCACATATTCAGAGCCTAACTGAATAGCATACATCTTGGGGAAAGTTAGGATTCTATTTTGTATAGCCACTCATTTAGAGCCGAATGTAAAAACGCACGCCTGAGTATTGAGAAGACTCTATTTTATGGCCAGTCATCCACAGTGTCACAAAATAATACAGACCAATGAAAAATTCAGAAATGTATTTTACATGGCCACTTATTCATATCCTCAGTGAAGAATTATATACACCTTGAAAATACTCAGGATTCTATTATGTATAGCCACTTATTCAGAGACTCACTGAATCATGCACAGCTGGGGAATAGTCGGGAGAATATTTGATATGACCATTCACCGAGTGACTCAGTGGGAAATGCAGAGCTGAGAAATAGTCAAGAGGATAGAGTCAAGAGTCTATTTTATGTGGTTACTCATTGAGAAACTCACTAAAAAATGCACACCTTGGGAATAGTCAGAGTCCAGGTCATATGACCTCTTAATCACAGCATTACTGAGTAATCCACAATGGGGCAATAGTAAGGAGTCTATTTTATAGGGCCTTTCATTCAGAGATTCAGTGAACAATAAACAGCTGTGGAGTAGTCAGAAACCTATTTAAGGTATTTGCAAATAAAGCAGCTCCGTGAATGATACACACATGTGTGATAGTCAGAATACTATTTGATATGGACACTCATAAAGAACCTCTTTGAATACTGCACATGTGGGGAATAATCACTAGTCTATTTCATACGGTGATTTGTTTGGAGAGTCAAAAAATAATGCACACCTGTGGAGTAAAATGGGGTATATTTCATAAGGCCACTCTATCAGTGTTTCAGTGAATAATATGTATATCTGATAAGTCTGGAATCTCTTTCACATTGCCACTCCTTCAGGGCATCTGTGAATAATACTCTCCTCATAAAGTCAAGGGTCTACTTCAAAGGGCTACACATTCAGGGTCTCTGTAAGTAATGCACACCTGGTCTATACACAAGAGTCTCTTTTGTATGCCCACAGAGTCAGAGTCTCATTCAATAATACACACCTGGGGAAGAGTTATAATTCTTCTTTATGTAGCCACTCATGTAGAGCCTAAGTGAATAATGCACACCAGGGTAATAGTAAAGTATTTTTATATGGCCACTCGTTCTGTGCCTCCCTGAATAATACACACCTGAAGAACCCTCAGGATTCTATTTCATATTACCACTCATTTAGAACCTTATTGAATAATTCATAATGAAGAAATAGCCAGGTGTCTATTTTATATGGCCACTCATTCAAAGTTTCAGTGAATAATGAACTTCTATGGAGTAATCAGGACGCTGTTTAAGATAGCCATAAATTAAGTGCCTTCCTGAATGATACACAGCTGGGTGATAGTCAGGAATCTCTTTCATAGGATCTCTAATTCTAGGTATTGCTGAGTAATGCACACCTGTGGGAGTGTCAGGACTCTCTTTTGTATGGACCCTCGTACAGAACCTGTTTGAATAATGCTCATATGGAGAATAATGAGGAGTGTATGTCATACGGTGTCTCATTCAGACAAACAATGAATAATGCACATGTGGAGTAATTAGATGTCTGTTTTATATAGCCCCTGTTTCAAAGCCTCACTGAATATTACACACTTGTGATATAGTCTGGAGTCTATTTTTTATGGCCACTCATTCAGAGAATCACAGAATAATGCAAACCTGCGGAATAGTCAGAAGTCTCTTTCCTATGGCCACTCATTGAGAGCCTCACTAAATGTACACACCTGGGGAAATACTCAGAATTTACTTCTATCCCCTCATTCAGAGTCTCACTAAATAATGCACACCTGTGGAATAGTCAGGAGACTTTTTCATGTGGCCTCTCATTCGGAGTGTCACTGAAAAATGTGGTGTAGTCAGGAGTCTACTTCATGTAGACACATACTCAGTGCCTCAGTGAATAAGACAGACCCTTGCTATAGTAAGGAATCTAATTATTATGGCAACATCTTCTGAGCCTCACTGAATAATACACACCTGGAGAATAATTTGAAGTCTATTTTCGATGGACATTCATTCAGAGCCTCGGTGAATAATGCACGCCTGTGGATTAGCCAGGAGTCTATTTCATTTGGACAGTGATTCATAGCCTCAGTGGATAATATGCACGTGTAGATTAGTCAGGATTCCATTTCATATGGCCACAGACTCATAACCAATGTGAATAATGCAAAAATGTAAAATTCTCAGCAGTATATTTCATATAGCCACTCATTCAGAAATTCACTGAATAATACAAATTTTTAAGATAGACAGCATCTTGTTTCATATGGTCACACAAGAAGAGCCTCACCGAGTAATACACACCTGGAGAAGTTTTAGGAGTTTGCTTTATATAGCCTCTCATTTACAGCCTCAGCGAATAATGCACACATGTGGAATAGACACTAGTCTATTTTATATGGCCAAAAAAATCAAAGCCTGAGTGAGTAATACACAACCTTGGAATAGTCACTAGTCTATTCCATATGCCCAAATATTCAGAGTCAGAGTCAATAATACACACTTGTGTACTAGTCAGGACACAATTTTATATGGCCAAAGTTTTAGAGCCTCAGTGCATAATACATACCTGGGGGCTACTCAGGGCGCTATTACATATGGCATCTATTTTAGAGCTTCATTGAATAAGGAACAGGTGTATTGTAGTCAGAAATCTATTTTGTATAGCCACATATTCAGAGCCTATCTAAATAACACACACCTTGGGGAAAGTCATGATGCTATTTCGTTTAGCCACTCATTTAGAGCCCAATGTCAAAACGCACGTTTGAGGAGTATTCAGGAGTCTCTGTTTTATGGCCACTCATTCAGAGCCTCAAAGAATAATACAGAGCTACAGAAAAGTCAGGAGTGTATTGCACATGGCTACTTATTCAAAACCTCAATGAAAAATCATATATATCAACAAAATACTCCAGATTCTATTATATATATCCACTTATTCAGAGACTCACTGAATAATGCACACCTGGGGAATAGTATGCAGAATATTTGATATGACCGTTCACCCAGTGACTCAGTAAAAAATGTACAGCTGAGAAATAGTCAAGAGGATAGAGTCAGGAGTCTATAATCACTCGTTCAGAAACCCACTGAAGAATAAACACCTTGGGAATAGTCAGAGTCAATATCATATGGCCACTCAATCACATCATTACCAAATAATGGACAATGGGGCAATTGTAAGGAGTCTATTTCATAAGGCCTCTCATTCAGAACTTCAGTGTGTAATAAACAGCTGTGGAGCAGTGAGGAACCTATTTAAGGTAGCCTCAAATTAAGCAGCTCCTTGAATGATACACACATGTGTGATAGGAGACTATTTGATATGGACACTCATACAGAAACTCTTCATATACTGCACATTTAAAAAATAATCACTAGTCTATTTCATATGGTGATACGTTTGGAGAGTCAAAAATTAACGCACACCTGTGAAGTAAAATGGGGTCTATTTCATATGGCCACTCTTTCAGTGTTTCAGTGAATAATATGTATATCTGTTAAGTCAAAATTTATTTCAAATGGCCACTCGTTCAGGGCCTCTGTGAATAATACTCCCCTCAGAAATATTCAAGAGTCTACTTCAAATGGCTACACATTCAGAGTCTCTGTATGAAATGTACACCTGGGCCATACGCAAGAGTCTCTTTTTTATGTTCACTTAGTCAGACTCTTATTCAATAATACACACCTGGGGAAGAGTTAAGAGTCTACTTCATGTATCTACTCATTTTGAGCCTCAGTGAATACTGTGCACCAGGGTAATAGTCGAGCATTTTTTATATGGCCACGAATTCTCTGCCGGTATGAATGATATACACCTGGATAATCCTTAGGATTCTATTTACTTTTTTAAAAAAATTTAAATTTTTATTGCATTATAGGTTTTGGGGTACATGTGCAGAGTGTGCAAGATAGTTGCATAGGTACACACATGTGAGTGTGCTTTGCTGCCTTCCTCCCCTTCACCCATACTTGGCATTCATCCCCAGGCTATCCCTCCCCAGACTCCCTCACTGTCCCTGCCCCCTTCACCCAATAGACCCCAGTGTGTTGTAGACCCCCTCCCTGTGTCCATGTGTTCTCATTTTTCTCACACACCTATGAGTGAGAATATGCGGTATTTGTTTTTCTGTTCTTGTTTCAGTTTGCTGAGAATGATGTTCTCCAAATTCATCCATATCCTTACAAAGGACACAAACTCATCATTTTTGATTGCTGCATAATATTCCATGGTGTATATGTGCCACAATTTCCCAGTCCAGTCTATCATTGTTGGGCATTTGGGTTGGTTCCAGGTCTTTGCTATTGTAAACAGTGCTGCAATGAACATTCGTGTGCATGTGTCCTTATAGCAGAACGATTTATAGTCCTTTGGATATATACCCAGTAATGGGATTGCTGGGTCAAATGGAATTTCTATTTCTAGGTCCTTGAGGAATCGCCACACTGTCTTCCACAATGGTTGAACTAATTTACACTCCCACCAACAGTGTAAGAGTGTTCCTATTTCTCCACATCCTCTCCAGCATCTGCTGTCTCTAGATTTTTTAATGATCGCCATTCTAACTGGCGTGAGATGGTATCTCAAGGTAGTTTTGATTTGCATCTATAATGATCAGTGATGATGAGCATTTTTTCATGTGTTTGTTTGTCTCATGTATGTCTTCTTTTGTAAAGTGTCTGTTCATATCCTTTGCCCATTTTTGAATGGGCTTGTTTGTTTTTTTTTTCTGTGAATCTGTTGGAGTTCTTTGTAAATTCTGAGTATCAGCCCTTTCTCAGATGCGTAAACTGCAAAGATTTTTTCCCATTCTGATGGTTGCCGATTCACTCTAGTGATTGTTTCTTTTGTCGGGCAGAAGCTGCGGAGTTTGATTAGGTCCCATTTTTCTATTTTGGCTTTTGTTGCCAATGCTTTTGGTGTTTTGTTCATGAAGTCCTTGCCTACTCCTATGTCCTGAATGGTGTAGCCTAGATTTTCTTCTAGGGTTTTTATGGTGTCAGGTCTTATGTTTAAGTCTTTAATCCATCTGGAGTTAATTTTAGTGTAAGGTGTCAGGAAGGGGTCCAGTTTCTGCTTTCTGCACATGGCTAGCCAGTTTTCCCAACACCATTTATTAAACAGGGAATCCTTTCCCCATTGCTTGTTTTTGTCTGGTTTATCAAAGATTATATGGTTGTATATATGTTGTGTTGCCTCTGATGCCTTTGTTCCGTTCCATTGGTCTACATCTCTGTTTTGGTACCAGTACCATGCTGTTTTGATTACTGTAGTCTTGTAGTATAGTTAGAAGTCTGGTAGTGTGATGCCTCCCGCTGTGTTCTTTTTGCTTAGAATTGACTTGGCTATGCGGGCTCTCTTTTGGTTCCATATAAAGTTCATGGTAGTTTTTTCCAGTTCTGTGAAGATATTCAATAGTAGTTTGATGGGGATAGCATTGATTGTGTAAATTACTTTGGGCAGTATAGCCATTTTCACGATATTGATTCTTCCTAACCATGAACATGGAATTTTTCTCCATCTGTTTGTGTCCTCTATTATATCGTTGAACAGTGGTTTGTAGTTATCCTTGAAGAGGTCCCTTACGTACCTTGTGAGTTGTATTTCTAGGTATTTTATTTTATTTGTAGCAATTGTGAATGGCAGTTCGTTCTTGATTTGGTTCTCTTTTAGTCTGTTACTAGTGTATAGGAATGCTTGTGATTTTTGCACATTGATTTTATATCCTGAGACTTTCCTGAAGTTGCTTATCAGTTGCAGGAGCTTTTGGGCTGAGGTGATGGGGTCTTATAGGTATACCATCATGTCGTCTTGAAATAGAGACAATTTGGCTTCCACCTATCCTATATGAATACCCCTTATTTCTTTTTCTCGCCTGATTGCTCTGGCTAGAACTTCCAGTAATATGTTGAATAGGAGTGGTGAGAGAGGGCATCCTTGTCTAGTGCCAGATTTCAAAGGGAATGCTTCCAGTTTTTGCCCATTTATTATAATATTGGCTGTTGGTTTGTCATAAATAGCTTTTATTACTTTGAGATATGTTCCATCAATACCAAGTTTATTGAGGGTTTTTACCATAAAGCACTGTTGAATTTCGTCAAATGCCTTCTCTGAGTCGATTGAGATAATCATGTGGTTTTTGTTTTTGCTTCTGTTTATGTGGTGAATTACATTTATAGACTTGCCCATGTTGACCAGCCTTGCATCCCCAGGATGTATCCTACTTGATCATGATGGATAAGTTTTTTAATGTGCTGTTGCAATCGGTTTGCCAGTATTTTATTGAAGATTTTTGCATCTATGTTCATCATGGATATTGCCCTGAAGTTTTCTTTTCTTGTTGAGTCTCTGCCAGGTTTTGGTATCAGGATGACGTTGGTCTCATAAAATGATTTGGGAAGGGTTCCCTCTTTTTGGATTATTTGGAATAGTTTCAGAAGAAATGGTACCAGATCCTCTTTGTGTGTCTGGTAGAAATCGGCTGTGAACCCACCTGGACCTGGGCTTTTTTGTGTGGTAGGCTCTTAATTGCTGCCTCAACTTCAGAACTTGTTATTGGTCTATTCATAGTTTCGGCTTCCTCCTGGTTTAGGCTTGGGAGGACACAGGCATCCAGGAATTTACCCATTTCTTCCTGGTTTACTAGTTTATGTGCATAGAGTTGTTTGTAGTATTCTCTGATGATGGTTTGAATTTCTGTGGAATCTGTGGTGATTTCCCCTTTATCGTTTTTTATTGCATCTATTTGTTTGTTCTCTCTTTTCTTTTTTATCAGTCTGGCTAGTAGTCTGTCTGTTTTGTTGATCTTTTCAAAAAACCAGCTCTTGGATTTATTGATTTTTTGAAGGGTTTTTCTTGTCTCTATCTCCTTCAGTTCTGCTCTGATCTTAGTTATTTCTTGTCTTCGGCTAGGTTTTGAGCTTTTTTGATCTTGCTCCTCTAGCTCTTTCAATTTTGACGATAGGGTTTCCGTTTTGAAGCTCCTCTAGCTCTTTCAATTTTGATGATAGGGTTTCCATTTTGAATCTCTCCACTCTTCTCATGTGGGCACTTATTGCTATATATTTTCTTCTACAGACTGCTTTAAATGTGTCCCAGAGATTCTGGTACATTGTGTCTTCATTCTCGTTGGTTTCAAATAACTTCTTTATTTCTGCCTTCTTTTCATTGTTTATTCAATCAACATTCAAGAGCCAGTTGTTCAGTTTCCATGAAGCTGTGCGGTTCTGAGTTATTTTCTGAATTCTGAGTTCCAACTTGATTGCACTATGCTCTGAGAGACGGTTTGTTATGATTTCAGTTGTTTTGCATTTGCTGAGGAGTGCTTTACTTCCAATTATGTGGTCAATATTGGAGTAGGTGTAATGTGGTGCTGAGAAGAATGTATATTCTGTGAATTTGTGGTGTAGGGTTCTGTAAATGTCTATCAGGTTTGCTTGTTCTAGGTCTGAGTTCAAGTCCTGGATATCCTTGTTAATTTTCTGTCTGGTTGATCTGTCTGATATTGACAGTGGAGTATTAAAGTCTCCCACTATTATTGTGTGGGAGTCTAAGTCTCTTTGTAAGTCATTAAGAACTTGCCTTATATATGTGGGTGCTCCTACATTGGGTCCATATATATTTAGAATCTTAGCTCTTCTTGTTGTATCGATTCTTTTCCCATTATGTAATAACCTTCTTTGTCTCTTTAAATCTTTGTTACTTTAAAGTCTATTTTATCAGAGATGAGAGTTCCAACTCCTGCTTTTTATTGCTCTCCATTTGCTTGGTAAATCTTCCTCCATCTCTTTATTTTGAGCCTTTGTATATCCTTGCGTGTGAGGTGGGTTTCCTGGATACAGCACACTGATGGGTTTTGGATTTTTATCCAATTTGCCAGTCTGTGTCTTTTGATTGGTGCATTTAGCCCATTTACATTTAGGATTAATATTTTTATGTGTGAATTTGATACTGCCATTTTGATGCTTGCTGGCTGTTTTGCCCATTGGTTCATGTAGATTCTTCATTTTGTTGATGCTCTTTAGCATTTGCTATGCTTTTAGGACGGCTGGTACTGGTTGTTTCTTTCTATGTGTAGTGCCTCTTTCAGGAGCTCTTGTAAAGCAGGCCTAGTGGTGACAAAATCTCTAATTACTTGCCTGTTCATGAAGGATTTTATTTTTCCTTCACTTATGAAGCTCAGTTTGGCTGGATATAAAATTCTGGGTTGAAAATTCTTTTCTTTAAGGATGTTGAATATTGGCCCCCACTCTCTTCTTGCTTGTAGAGTCTCTGCCGAGAGATCTGCTGTGATCCTGATGGGCTTCCCTTTGTGGGTCACCCGACCTTTCTCTCTGGCTGCCCTTAGTATTTTCTCCTTCATTTAAACCCAGATGAATCTGACGATTATGTTTTTTTGGGTTGTTCTTCTTGTGGAGTATCTCTCCAGTGTTCTGTCTATTTTCTGGAGTTGAGTATTGACCTGTCTTGCTAGTTTGGGTCTCTTCACATAGGCCCACATTTCTTGGAGATTTTGTTCATTCCTTTTTGTTCTTTTTTCTTTGATCTTGGTTTCTTGTTTTATTTCATTGAGTTGATCTTCCACTTCTGGTATTCTTTCTTCTGCTTGGTCAATTCGGCTGTTGAAACTTGTGCATGCTTCGCCAAGTTCTCGTGTTGGGTTTTTCAGCTCCTTCAATTCATTCATATTCCTGTCTAAGTTGTCCATTCTTATTATCATTTCCTCGAATCTTTTTTCAAATTTTTTTTTCAAGGTTCTTAGTTTCTTTGCACTGAGTTAGAACATGTTCTTTTAGCTCACTGAAATTTCTCATTATCCACTTTCTGAAGTCTGATTCCGTCATTTCGTCACACTCATTCTCCGTCCAGCTTTGTTCCCTTGCTGATGAGGAGTTTTGGTCCTTTGTAGGAGGTGAAGTGTTTTGGTTTCGGGTGTTTTTCTCCTTTTTGCGCTGGTTTCTTCCCATCTTTATGGATTTATCCACCTGTCGTCTTAGTAGTTGTTGATTTTTCAATTGGGTCTCTGTGTGGACACCCAGATTGTTGATGATGAGGTATTTCTTTTACTTAGTTTTCCTTCTTATGGTATAGCCCCTCTGCTGTACGAGTGCTGAGGTCCACTCCAGGCCCTGCTTGTCTGGGGTACACCTGTAGCAGCTGCGAAACAGTGAGGAATGCTACCAGTGTCGTCTTCTGCTATCTTTGTTTCAGAATGATGCCCGCCAAATGTCAGTCTGATTAGTTCTTTTTTGGGGTGATGACTCTTTGGATATACAGGGGTCAGGGAGCTGCTTGAGGAGATGGTTTGTGCTTTATAGGAGCTCCAGTGCTGATCTGTGAGCTCCGTTGTTCATTCAGCGTTTTTGTGAGAATGTGTTTATGTCTGCTGCAACAGAACTCATAATACCCCCCTATTTTTTTCCCCTTAGATGCTCTGTCTTAGGGAGTTGGGGCTTTCTTTATGAGTATCTGTTGCACTGTCCTGCCCAGGTAGGAGGCAGTCTATTCACTATTTTCCTGCCAGGGCTCCACCCTGCTAGCGTGGGTCTGCCCTGTTGCTTCAGGGCTCAGTTCTGCTGTGGCTTGCTCTGCCCTGCTGTGGCTTGCTCCGCCCTGCTGGCGGAATCTCTCTGTTATGGCAGGTTGCCTGGCAACAGCAGGCTGCATCAATCCTGGGCAGTACTTTAGTAGGGGTGGATTGCGTCAGTAATGGCAGACGCCCCTCCCACACCGGGCTGCACCATCTTAGATGCCAGCAGCAAAACTCTCAGCCCCGAGAGCCTCCAATCGCTGCCCTGCTTATCCCCATCAGGGTGGGACCCGCCGAGCCCGGTCACCCAGGTCCCTGCCTCAGAGTACTTCCTCTCTCTCTCTCTCTTTCTCTCTCTCTCTCTCTCTCTCTCTCTCTCTCTCTCTCTCTCTCTTCCTCTCCCCAAGCTGAACAGTTGACTCTCTCACTGGCGCCACAGTAGCCTGCCAATAGGGCACTGGGATCCATGCAATCTCCCGTGCCACTGCCCACTGCACCAGCTCAGATCACGTTTCCCAGGAATCTCCTTGTCTGGCTCATTGTCCAAGTCCCATTCAATCAGATGGACATGCCAATATCCCCTTCCAAATCTCAGATTGCCAGTTTAACAGGCACCCAGACCAGTGAGTTTTGTGCCCGGTGCCGCTGTGCTGCGGAACTGGCTGAAGCAGCCTCGTGAGCTGGCTGTGCTAATGTCCCATGTCTCTTTCACACCTGGGACTTTCAACGTTCTATGGGCAAAAAAACATCTGTCTGAGAATGCGGCTAGGACTCACCCTCTGCACCTTCACTGAGAGCTGCAATCCGGAGTCGCCTTTATGATGCCATCTTGGAAGTCCCCTCCCAGATATGTATTATTCAATGAGGCTATGAAAGTGTGGTCATAGGAAAGAGACTCCTGAATACCCACAGGAGTGCATTTTTAGGTTGGGTTCTGAAAGAGTGGCTTTATGACATAGAATCCTGACTTTCCCCCAGGTGTGTATTATTCAGTGTGGCTATGAGTGTGTAGGTATAAGAAATAGACTTCTGAGTACACTACAGGTGTTCGTTATTCTGTTAAGCTCTGAATGAGAGGCCATACATAATAGTGTCCTGAGTAATCCCCAGTGTGCATTATTCACTGAGGCTCTGAAAGCTTGGCTATATGAAATAGCCTCCTGTCTACTTCACAGAAGTTTATTCTTTAATGAGGCTTTGAGTTAGTGACCATATGAAGTATATTTCTGGCTATACCTCAGGTGGGTAGTAATGACTGATACTGATCAAGTGGGCAAATGAAACAGACTCCTCACTATTCCAAAGCTGTGCATTACTCAGGATTTTGTTTTGGGGCCATATAAAATAGACTAGTTTCTATTCCCCAGGTGTGCATTATTCACTGAGGCTCTAAATGAGTGGCTCTATGATGGACTCTCTTAACTCTTCTCCAGGTGCTTATTATGGAATGAGACTCTGAATAGGTGGGCATAAGAAGGAGGTTACTGACTATTTCCCAGGTGTGCATCATTCAAAGAGGTTCTGTATGAATGTCCATATCAAATAGACTCCTGATTGTCACCAAGGTGTGTATTGTTCACGGAGGTGCTTAATTTGTGGCAATCTTAAATAGTGTCCTGACTACTCCACAGGTGTTCATTATTCACTCAAGCTCTGAATAAGAGGTCATATGAAATAGACTCCTGATGATTTTCCAGTTGTGTATCATTCAATGAGATACTGAATCAGTGGTCATATGAAAGAGGATCCTGACTATTAAGGTGGTGTGCATTATTCACTGATTCTCTGACTGGCCATATGAAATAGACTCCTGACTATTCCCCAGTTGTGTATTATTTCTTGGTGGTCCTAATGAGTGGCCCTATGAAATAGACTTCTGATTATTCCACAGGTGGTTATTATTCAGGGAATCTCAGAAGGCTGGGCGATATAAATTCGTCTCCTCAGTACTGCACAGACAGGCGTTATTCACTGAGGCTCATAATGAGTGGTCATATAAAACAGAATCCTGACTATACCCAAGGTGTGTATTATTCAGTGAGGCTCTGAATTTTTCGCCACCTGAAAGAGACTTTTGAGTACTCAACAGGTGTGAATTATTTAGTGAGTCTCTGAATGAATGGCCATGTGAAATACACTCCTGACTTATTCCCAGGTGTGTACTGTTCAGTGAGGCTCGAAATCAGTGGCCATATAAAACTGACCCCTCAGTACTCAACAGAGGTGCATTATTTACTGAGGGGCTGAATGAGTGGGCATAAGAAATAGACTCCTGATTATTCCCCAGGTGTGTATTATTCACTGAGGCTCTGAATATGTGGCCATTTAGAATAGATTCCTTCACTATTTTTTAGGTGTGTGTTATTCACAGTCTCTAAATGCATTGCCATTTCAAATAGACTCTTGAGAATTCTACAAGTGTGCACTATTCCATGAGGCTCTGAATTAGTGTCCACATAAAATAGACTTCTCACTTTTTCCCAGGTGTTCACTATTCACTGAGGCTCTGAAAGAGTGACCAAACGAAATAGATTCTTGACTATTCCACAGGTGTGCATTATTCAGGGAGGCTCTCAATGAATGTTCATATAAAAATGTCCTGACTATTCCCCAGGTGTGTATCACTCAGTGAGGCGCTGAAAGTGTGGCCATATAAAATAGACTCTTGACTATTCCCCAAGTGTGTATTATTCACTGAGGCTCTGATGAGTGGCCATGTGAAACAGACTCCTGACTATTCCACAGGTGCATATTATCCACTGAGGCTATAAATGAGTTTCCAAATGAAATAGACTTTTGGCTACTCCACAGGTGTGCATTATTCACTGAGTTTCTGAATGAATGTCCATCAGAAATAGACTCCAAATTATTATCCATCTGTGTGTTATTCAGTAAGGCTCCGAATGAGTAGCCATATTAATTAGATTCTTTACTATACTACGTGAGTGTATAATTCACTGAGGCTCTAAATATGTGGCTACAAGAAATCGACTCCTGACTACTCCACATTATTCAGTGACACTCCGAATGAGAGGCCACATGAAAAAGACTCCTGTCTATTCCACAAGTGTGCATTATTCAGTGAGACTCTTAATAAGGGGATAAAACAGAATCCAGACTATTTCTCCAGGTGTGTACATTTAGTGAGGCTCTCAATAAGTGGCCATATGAAAGAGACATCTGACTATTTCGCAGGTGTGCATTATTTTGTGAGGGTGTGAAAAAGTGGCCCTATGAAATAGACTCCTGACAATTCCCCAAGTATGTAATATTCAGTGAGGTCCTGAACGAGGTTCCACATGAAATAGTCTCCTTTTACCTTGTGTGCAGTATACAGTGAGGTTCTGAATGAGTGGCCATAAGAAGTAGACTCAAAACTATATCACAAGTGTGTAATATTCAGTGAGGCTGTGAAAGAGTGGCCGCATGAAACAGACTTTATTACTCCACATGTGTGAGTTATTAACTGATTGTATGAATGAGTCACCTTATAAAATAGACTCCTAATTATTCTCCATGTGTGCATTATTCACAAAAATTTTATGAGTGTCCATACCACATAGACTTTTGACACTTTCCCAGGTGTGTATTATTCAGTGAGGTCCAGAATGAAAGGTCATAAGAAATAGACTCCTGACTGTCACCCAGGTGTGTATCTTTCAGGGAGGCACTTAATTTGTGGCTATTTTAAACAGTGTTTTGAATACTCCATAGGGGTTCATTATTCACTGAACCTCTGAATGAGAGGCCATATAAAATAGTCTCCTCACTATTCCCCAGTTGTGTATTATTATGTGGGGGTCCTACTGAGTCACCATATAAAATATATTTCTGACTGTTCCCCATGTGTGCATTATGCAGGTAGTCTCAGAATCGGGGGTGATATGAGTTAGTCTCCTCAGTACTCCCCAGACGTGCATTATTCACTGAGGCTCATAATGAGTGGTCATGCACAAGAACAGAAAAAGAAATACCGCATATACTCACTCATAGGTGGGTGAGAAAAATGAGAACACGTGGACACAGAGAGGCGGTCTACTATACACTGGGGACTGTTGGGGGGAATGGGGGAGGGACAGCAGGGGGGGCTGGGGGGGATAGCCTGGGGATGAATACCAAGTGTGGGTGAAGGGGAGGAAAGCAGCAAAGCACACTGCCATGTGTGTACCTATGCAACTATCTTGCTCGTTCTGCACATGTACCCCCAAACCTATAATGCAATAAAAATTAAAAAAAAAATGAGTGGTCATGTTAAAGAGACTTTTGACTATTTCCCAGGTGTGCATTATTCACTGAGGCTCTAAAACAGTATTCCTGTGAAAGAGACACCTGTCTTTTCATGAGGTGTGCATTATTCAGTAATGCTCTGATTTAGTGGCCATATAACAAAATCTGACTATTCCCCAGGTGTGTATCATTCAGTGATTTTCTGAATAAGTGGCCACATGAAATAGACTCCTATTTTTCCAGATGTGTTTTACTTACTAAGGGTATGGATGAGTGACTATATAAAATAGCCTTTTGACTAATCCTCAGGTGTGTATTTTCCACTGCAGCACTAAATGAACCATCATCTCAAATAGATCCCAGACTATTTCTCAGGTTTGCATTATTCCATAAGTCTCTGAAGGCGTGGCTATATTAATTAGACTTCTGAGTATTTTTCATGTATGTATGATTCACTGAGGCTCTGAATGAGTGGCCATGTGAAATACACTCCTGACATTTCCATAGATGTGTATTATTCAATGAGGCTCTGAAAGACTGGCCTTAGGAAAGAGACTCCTGAAAACTCCCAGGAGTGCATTTTTAGGTTGGGCTCTAAAAGAGTTGTTTTATGAAATAGAATCCTGACTTTCCTTCATGTGTGTATTATTCAGAGAGGCTCTGAATGTGTAGCTATATGAAATAGAATTCTGACTATTCTACAGGTGTTCATTATTCAGTGAAGCTCTGAATGAGGTTTCATATGTAATAGTGTCCTGAGTATTTTCTGGTATTCATTATTCACTGAGGCTCTGAACGTTTGGCCATATGAAATAGCCTCCTGACTATTCCACAGGTGTGTATTATTTAATAAGGCTTTTAGTTAGTGACCATATAAAATAATTTCCTGACTATTACTCAGGTGCATATTATTGACTGATACTCTGATTTAGTTGGCATATGGAATAGACTTCTCGCTATTCCAAAGTTGTACATTACTCACTAAGGCTTTAATTTTGTGGCCATATAAAATAGACTAGTGTCTATTCCCTAAGTTTGCATTATTCACTGATGCTCTAAATGAGTGTCTATATAAAGTAGACTCTTATCTCTTCCCCGGGTGTGTATTATTGAATGAGACTCTAAATAAGTGGGCATAAGAAAGAGATGTTTGACTATTCCCTGGGTGTGCATTATTTACAGAGACTCTGAGTGTGTACCCATTTGAAGTAGACTCTTGATTTTTTCCCAGAGATGTATTATTCACTGAGGCCCTCAACGAGTGGCCATGTGAAAAAGATTTCTGACTATTCCAGATATATATACATTATTCACTGAAACACTGAAAGAGTGGCCATATGTCACGAAGGCCCACGGCGGGTGTTGACGCGATGTGATTTCTGCCCAGTGCTCTGAAAGTCAAAGTGAAAAAATTCAATGAAGCGCGGGTAAACGGCGGGAGTAACTATGACTCTCTTAAGGTAGACAAATGCCTCGTCATCTAATTAGTGACGTGCATAAATGGATGAACGAGATTCCCACTGTCCCTACCTACTATCCAGTGAAACCACAGCCAAGAGAACAGGCTTGGCGGAATCAGCGGGGAAAGAAGACCCTGTTGAGCTTGACTCTAGTCTGGCACAGTGAAGAGACAAGAGAGGTGTAGAATAAGTGAAAGGCCCTGGCGACCCCCGCCCCTGTGAGGGGGCGGGGTGGGGTTCGCTGGCCTTGTGGGCCGCCGGTGAAATACCACTACTCTGATCGTTTTTTCACTGACCCAGTGAGGCCGGGGGCGAGCCCCAAGGGGCTCTCGCTTCTGGCACCAAGCGCCCGGCTGCGCGCTTGGGAAAACTGGCTAGCCATGTGCAGAAAGCAGAAACTGGACCCCTTCCTGACACCTTACACTAAAATTAACTCCAGATTGATTAAAGACTTAAACATAAGACCTGACACCATAAAAAACCTAGAAGAAAATCTAGGCAAAACCATTCAGGACATAGGAGTAGGCAAGGACTTCATGAACAAAACACCAAAAGCATTGGCAACAAAAGCCAAAATAGACAAATGGGACCTAATCAAACTCCACAGCTTCTGCACAGCAAAAGAAACAGTCACTAGAGTGAATCAGCAATCATCAGAATGGGAAAAAAATCTTTGCAGTTTATGCATCCGACAAAGGGCTGATATCCAGAATTTACAAGGAACTCAAACAGACTTACAGGAAAAAAAAAAACAAGCCCATTCAAAAATGGGCAAAGGATATGAACAGACACTTTACAAAAGAAGACATACATGAGGCCAACAAACACATGAAAAAATGCTCATCATCACTGGTCATTAGAGAGATGCAAATAAAAACCACATTGAGATACCATCTCATGCCAGTTAGAATGGCGATCATTAAAAAATCTGGAGAGAGCAGATGCTGGAGAGAATGTGGAGAAACAGGAACACTGTTGCACTGTTGGTGGGAGTGTAAATTAGTTCAACCATTGTGGAAGACAGAGTGGCAATTCCTCAAGGACCTGGAAATAGAAATTCCTTTTGACCCTCCAATCCCATTACTGGGTATATATCCAAAGGACTATAAATCGTTCTACTATAAGGACACATGCACACGAATGTTCATTGCAGCACTGTTTACAATAGCAAAGAACTGGAAACAACCCAAATGCCCAACGATGATAGACTGAACTGGGAAAATGTGGCACATATACACCATGGAATATTATGCAGCAATCAAAAATGATGAGTTTGTGTCCTTTGTAAGGACATGGATGAATCTGGAGAACATCATTCTCAGCAAACTGACACAAGAATGGAAAAAGAAATACTGCATATTCTCACTCATAGGTTGGTGAGAAAAATGAGAACACATGGACGCAGGGAGGGGTTCTACTACACACTGGGGTCTATTGGGTGAATGGGGGAGGGACAGTTGGGGGGGCTGGGGAGGGATCGTTTGGGAATAAATGCCAAGTGTGGGTGAAGGGGAGGAAGGCAGCAAAACACACTGCCATGTGTGTACCTATGCAACTATCTTGCACGTTCTGCACATGTACCCCAAAACCTATAATGCAATAAAAATTTAAAAAATAAAAAAGAGTGGCCATATGAAATAGACTGCACTTTACTCCACAGGTGTGCATTATTCATTGATTCTCTAAGTGAATCACCATATGAAATAGACTAGTGATTATTCCCCAACTGTGCATTATTTAAAGAGGTTCTGTATGAATGTCCATAAGTAAACTCCTTACTATCACCCACGTGTGTATCATTCATCGAGGTGCTTACTTTGTTGCTATCTTAAATAGGGTCCTGACTACTCCACAGGTGTTCATTATTCACTGAAGCTCTGAATGAGAGGTCATATAAAAAGACTCCTGACTTTTGCCCCATTGTGCATTATTCAATAAGGCTCTGAATGAGGGATCATGTGGAATAGAATCCTGAAGATTTTTCAGGTGTGTGTCATTCAGTGAGATACTGAATCAGTGGTCATATGAAAGAATCTCCTGACTATTACTGTGGTGTGCATTATTCACTTAGGCTCTGAGTGGCCCTGGAATATAGACTCCTAATATTTACTGAGTATTCCTCATGTGTGCATTATTCACTGATTCTCTGGGTGGCCATATTAAATAGACTCCTGACTATTCCCCAGTTGTGTATTATTTCTTGGGGGTCCTAATGTGAGGCCATATAAAATAGACTTCTGATTATTCCACAGGTGTGTATTATTCAGAGAATCTCAGAATTTTGGGCGATATGAATTAGTCTCCTCAGTTCTCCATAGAAATATGTTATTTACTGAGGCTCATAAGGAGTGGTCATATTAAACAGAATCCTGACTATTCCCATGGTGTGTTTCACTCAGTGAGGCTCTGAATGATTCACCATATAAAACAGACTCCTGTGTACTCAACAGGTGTGAAATATTCACTGAGCCTTTGAATGAGTGGCCATGTGAAATACACTCCTGAGTTTTTCCTGGTGTGTACTATTCAGTGAGGCTCAAAATGAGTGGCCATATGAAACAGACCCCACTGTACTCAAAAGATGTGCATTATTCACTGAGGGGCTGAATGAGTGGGCATAAGCAATAGACTCCTGACTATTTTCCTGGTGTGCATCATTCATTAATGCTCTGATTGAGTGGCCATATTGCATAGACTTGACTATTCCCCAGGTGTGTGTCATTCGGTGAGTTTATTTCATATGTCCACTCGTTCAGAACCTCAGTGAATAATACACCCCTGGGAAATAGTCAAGACTCTACTTCAAATTGACTTTCCTGAAATTACCTTGCCTTAGCTGGAATTGCCTTGCAATTAGAAATACATTTCTCTGCCTTGTCTTGTCTTGGCTTCCATGGAATTGCCTTTCTGGCTTGTTCCTAATCTGAAATGCCCTTGCTTTGTATTGCCAAAAATTGCCTCACCTGAAATTGCCTTGCCTTGTATTACTTTACCTTGCTTTGAATTGCCTTGCCTAGATTTGCATAGCCTTGCTTTCTGTTGCCTAAATTACCTTGCCTGGATTTGCCTTTCCTTCCCTTGCATTGCCTTGATTTGTCTTGCTTTGCCTTGCCCGGATTTGCCTTGCCTTGCCTTGCCTTGCCTTGCTACATTTTCCATGACTTTCCTTGCCTTGCCTGGATTTGCATAGCCTTGCTTTCTGTTGCCTAAATTACATTGCATAGATTTGCCTTTCCTTCCCTTGCCTTGCTTTGATTTGCCTTGCTTTGCCTTGCCAGGATTTGCCATCCCTTGCCTTGTCTTGCCTTGCTGCATTTTCCATGACTTTCCTTGCCTTGCCTGGATTTGCCTTGCCTGTATTTGCTTTGCCAGGTTGCCTTGCCCAGATTTTTCTTGCCAGGATTTGCCCTGCATTGCCTTGATTTGCCTTGCCTAATTTTGCCTTTGCTGAATTTGACTTGCCTTGCCTTGCCTTGTGTTGGTTTGCCTTGCCTTGCCTGGATGTGCCTTGACTGAAATAGCCTTGCCTTGCCCTGTCTGAATATTTCTTGCGAGAATTTGCCTTGATTTGCCTTACCTTGACTGGATATTCCTTGCCTTGATTTGCCTTTCCTTGCCTTGCCTGGATTTGCCTTGTTTTGCATTACCTGGATTTACCTTGCCTTACCTTGCCTGTATTTGCTTGCCTCACCTGGACTTGCCTTGCATTGCCTGGATTTACCTTTCCTTGCCTGAATTTGCCTTGCTTGGATTTGCATTGCCTTGCCTTGGCTAGATTTGACTTCCCTGGATTTGCCTTGCATAAGTTTGTCTTGCTTTGCCTTTTCTGGATTTGTCTTGCGTGAATCTGCCTTGCCTGGATTTGTTTTGCCTTTCATTGCCTTGTCTGGATTGCCTTGCATTGCATTGCCTCGATTTCCCTTCCCTGAATTTTCATTGCCTGGATTTGCCTTGCTTGGATTTACCTTGCCTTAATTTTTCTTGCCTGGATTAGCCTTGTTTAAACTTTCCTTTTCTTGCCTTGCCTGGATTTGTTTCTCCTTGCCCTGCCTGGATTTGCCTTGCCTGGATATGGCTTGCCTTGCCTTGCCTTGATTTGCTTGCCTTGCCTTCCTTAAATTTGCCTTGCCTGAATTTGTCTTGAGTGGATTTGCCTTGGTTGAATTTGCCTTGAGTGGATTTGCCTTGCCTAAATTTACTTTGCCTTGCCTTGCCTTGCCTTGCTGTTCCTTGCCTTATATGAATTTGCCTTCTCTGGATTTGCTTCTTTGCCTTTCCTTAATTTGACTTGCCTGGGTTTGTTTTTTCTTGCCCTGCCTGGATATTCCTTGCCTGAATTTGCCTTGCCTTGCCTTGCCTTGATTTACTTTGCCTTGCCTTGTGTTGCCTGGATTTGCCTTGTTTAACTTTGTTTTGCCTTGCTTTGCCTGGATTTGCCTTGCCTGGATTCGGTTTGCCTAGCCTTCTCTGAATTTACTTTGCCTAGGTTTGTTTTGCTTACCCTG
This sequence comes from Saguinus oedipus, assembly GCA_031835075.1. NCBI lineage: Eukaryota > Metazoa > Chordata > Mammalia > Primates > Cebidae > Saguinus > Saguinus oedipus. The sequence goes on from CM063176.1 coordinate 33,329,110, forward strand.
CCTAAATTTGCCTTGCCCGGATTTGCATTGCCTTGTTTTGCCTGGATTTGCATTGACATGCCTTGCCTTGCCTGGATTTGCCTTGCCTTGCCTAGCCTTGACTGGCATTGCCTTGTCTTGCCTAGATTTGCTTGCCTGAATTTGCTATCTCTTGCCTTGGCTGGATTTGTTTTGCCTTGCCTTGACTGGATTTAACTTGCTTGGATTTGCCTTACCTAGCCTTGACTGAATTTGCCTTGTCTGTATTTGTTTGCCTTGCTCTGCCCGAATTTGCCTTGCCTGGATATGCTTTGCCTTGCCTTGCCTGGATTTGCCTTGACTTGACTTGCGTTGCCTGGATTTGGCTTGCCTGGATTCGCCTTGCCATGCCCTGCCTGGATTATCTTTGCCTGGGCTTGCCGTGCCTTGCCTGGATTTATCTTGACTTCTTTTGTCTGGATTTGTTTTTCTTGGCCTTGAATGGATTTGTCTTGCCTTGTATTGCCTGAATTTTTCTTGCATTGCCTGTATTTGCCTTGCCTTGTTTTGCCTTAATTTGCCTTACCTTGCTTTTACTGGATTTGTCTTGCCTTGCCTTTTTTGGATTTCTTTTGCCATCCCTTGCCTGGATTTGCCTTGACATAGCCGAATTTGCCTTGCCTTACCTGGATTTGCCTTGCCTTGCCTAAATTTGCCTTGCCTTACCTTACCTGGACCTGCCTTCCCTTACCTTACCTGGACCTGCCTTGCCTTACCTGAACTTGACTTGCCTTGCCTTACCTGGACCTGCTTTGCCTTACCTGAGCTTGAGTTGCCTTGCCTCTATTTGCCTTGCCTAGCCTTGACTAAATTTGCCTGTTTTGGTTTGTTTTTTCTGCCCTGCTTGGATTTGCCTTGCCTGGATTTGCATTGCCTTGCTTTGGCTGGATTTGCCTTGACTTGCCTTGCGTTTCCTGGATTTGCCTTGCCTAGGATTTCCTTGCCATGCTTTGCCTGGATTTTTCTTGCCTGGGTTTGCCGTGCCTTGCCTGAATTTTTCTTTCCTTGTTTTGCCTGGATTTGCCTTGTTTAAATTTGCTTTGCCTTGCCTTGCCTAGATTTGCCTTGCCTGGATTTGGTTTGCCTAGCCTTCTCTGAATTTGCTTTGCTTAGGTTTGTTTTGCTTACCTTGCCTAAATTTGCCTTGCCCGGATTTGCATTGCATTGTTTTGCCTGGATTTGCGTTGACATGCCTTGCCTTGCCTGGATTTGCCTTCCCACACCTTGCCTGGATTTGCGTTGACATGACTTGCCTTGCCTGGATTTGCCTTGCCATACCTTGCCTGGATTTGTCTTGCCTTTCCTAGCCTTGATTTGCGTTGCCTGGTCTTTCCTAGATTTGCTTGCCTTTCCTAGCCTTGATTTGCGTTGCCTTGTCTTTCCTAGATTTGCTTGCCTGGATTTGCCATCCCTTGCCTTGGCTGGCTTTGTTTTGCCTTGCCTTGACTGGATTTAACTTGCCTTGTTTTTCCTGGATTTGCCTTGCATTGCCTGGATTTGCCTTGCCTGGCTTTCCAGGATTTTCCTTGCCTTCCCTTGCCTGGATTTGCCTTGCCTAAGCTGAATTTGTTTTGCCTTGCCTGGAATTGCCTTGCATTGCCTGGATTTGTTTTGCCTTGCCTGGATTTGCCTTGCCTTCTCTTACCTGAACCTGCCTTGCCTTACCTAAACTTGACTTGCCTGGCGTGGTTTGCCTTACCTTGATTTTCCTTGCATTGCCTTGCCTGGATTAGCCTTCCCTTGCCTGCATTTCTCTTGCCTTGCCTTACATGACCTTCCTTGCCTTACCTGAACTTGACTTGCCTTGCCTGAATTTGTCATGACTTGCCTCGATTTGTTTGCCTTGACTTGCCTGGATTTGCCTTGCCTTGCCAAAATTTGCATTCCCTTGCCTTGTCTTCCGTTACCTTGCCTTGATTTGCCTTGCCTTCCCTTTACTAAATTTGCCTTGCCTTTCCATGCCTTCTCTTGCCCTGCTTTGCCAGAAAATGTTTTGCCTTGCCTTATCTTGCCTTGCCTTGCCTTACCTTACCTGGATTTGCCTTTCCTTGCATTCCCTTGTGTTGCCTCATGTTGCCTTGCCTTTACTTTCCTGGATGTGCCTTGCCTTGCCTTGTCTGGATGTTTCTTGCCTCGTTTGGCCCTGCCTTACCTGGACTTGCCTTGCCTGGATTTGTCTTTCTAAATTTGTCTTTCCTGGATTTGCCTTGCCTGGATTTGTGTTGCCTTGCCTTGCCTTGACTTGATTTGCTTTGTTTGGATGTGCCTTGGCTTGCCTTGCCTTGTCTGAATTTGCCTTGTTTGGATTTACCCTGCATTCCTTTGCCTGCATTTGCAGTAACTTGATTTTTCTTGCCATGCCTTGCCTGGATTTGCCTTGCCTTGCCTTGCATGCATTTGTCTTGCCTTGTTCTGACTGGATTTGCATAGACTTGCCTTGCCTAAATTTGTTTTGCCTGGATTTGCCTTGTTTTTCCTTGCCTTCAATGGATTTGCCTTGCCTATATTTGTCTTGTCTTGCCTTGCCTTGCCTGGATCTGGCTTGCTTGTATTTGCCTTGCCTTACCTTGCCTTGCCTGAATCAGCCTTGCTTGCCTTACATTTCCTGGATTTGCCTTGCCTGGATTTGGTGTTCCTTAACTTGAGTTGCCTGCATGTGCGTTGCCTTGTTTTTCCTGAATTTTCCTTGCCTTGCCTTGACTTGCTTTGCCTTGTCTTGCCTGGATTTCCCTTACCTTACCTTGCTTAAATTTCCCTTCACCTTTCTTGCCTGAATTTGCTTTTTCTTAACTGGGTTTCTCTTGCCTTTATGGGATTTGCCTGGCCATAGCTGGATTTGCTTGCCTTGCCTGGATTTGCCTTGCTTTGCCTGAATTTTCCTTGCCTTCCCTGGCTTGTCTTTGCCTTGACTGGATTTGCCTTGCCTTGCCTTGAATTTTTTTGCCTGGGTTTGCCTTGCCTGAATTTGCCTTGCCTTGTTTTGCCTAGATTTGCCTTGCCTTGCCAGATTTTGCCTTTCCTGGATTTGCCTTGCCTTTCCTTGCCAGGAGTTGCCTTGCCTAAATTTGCCTTGCCTTGCTTGCCTTGCCTTCTTTGCCTTATCTTGCCTGGATTTGTCTTGACTGTTTTTGCCTTGACTTGCCTTGCCTGAGTTTGCTCTGCCTTGCCTTGCCTAGCCTTACCTTGCCTGGATTTGCCTTGCGTTGCCTTGCCTTGCCTTGCATTGGCATGCCTGGATTTGCCTTCCTGGATTTACCTGGCCTGAATTTGTCTTGCCTTGCCTTGCCTTGTATAGATTTGCCTTGTCTGGATTTGCCTTGCCTTGCCATGCCTTAATTAGCCTTGCCTGGGTTTGTTTTAACTTGTCCTTCCTGGATTTGCCTTGCCTTGATTTGACTTAGCTTGCCTTTCTTAATTTGCCTTGCCTTACATTGCCTAAATTTTTCTTGCATGCATTTGCTTTGCCTTAGCTTGCCTGGATTTGTCTTGCATAGCCTTGCGTAAATTTCCCTTGCCTGTATTTATTTTGCCTTGACCTGCCTAAATTTGCCTTGCCTGGGTTTGCATTGCCTTGCCTTGCCTGAATTTGCCTTGCAATGCCTTACGTGGATTTGCCTTGCCTTGCCTTGCTTTAATTTGCCTTGCCTTGCCTTGCCTGGATTTGAGTTGCCTAGATTTGCTTTGCCTTGCCTTGGTTGGATTTGTTTTGCCTTGTCTTGCCTGAAATTGATTTGCCTATATTTGACTTGATAGCCTTGCCTGAATTTGCCTTACCTGGATTTGTTTTGCCTTGCCCTGCGTGGATTTGCCTTGCCTAAATTTGCGTTGCCTTCCCTTGCCTGAATTTGCCTTGATTTGCCTTGCCTTGCCTGGATTTGCCTTGCCTAAATTTGCCTAGCCATGCCTTGCCTTGATTTGGCTTGCCTGGATTTGCCATGCCTTGCCTGGATTTCACTTGTCTTTTATTTATTTTTTAATCTTTATTGCATTATAGGTTTGGGGGTACATGTGCAGAACGTGCAAGATAGTTGCATAGGTACACATATGGCAGTGTGTTTTGCTGCCTTCCTCCCCTTCACCCACACTTGGTAGTCATCCCCAGGTCATCCCCCCCAGCCCCCCCTGCTGTCCCTCCCCCATTCCCCCCAACAGTCCTCAGTGTATAGTAGACCACCTCTCTGTGTCCATGTGTTCTCATTTTTCTCACCCACCTATGAGTGAGTATATGCGGTATTTCTTTTTCTGTTATTGTGTCAGTTTGCTGAGAATGATGTTCTCCAGATTCATCCATGTCCCTACAAAGGACACAAACTCATCATTTTTGATTGCTGCATAATATTCCATGGTGTATATGTGCCACATTTTCCCAGTCCAGTTTATCATCAATGGGCATTTGGGTTGGTTCCAGGTCCTTGCTATTGTAAACAGTGCTGCAATGAACATTCGTGTGCATGTGTCCTTATAGTAGAACGATTTATAGTCCTTTGGATAGATACCCAGTAATGGGATTGCCGGGTCAAATGGAATTTCTATTTCTAGGTCCCTGAGGAATCGAAACACTCTCTTCCACAATGGTTGAACTAATTTACACTCCCACCAACAGTGTAAGAGTGTTCCTATTTCTCCACATCCTCTCCAGCATCTGCTGTCTCCAGATTTTTTAATGATCGCCATTCTAACTGGCGTGAGATGGTATCTCAGTGTGGTTTTGATTGGCATCTCTCTAATGACCAATGATGATGAGAACTTTTTCATATGTTTGTTGGCCTCATGTATGTCTTCTTTTGTAAAGTTTCTCTTCATATCCTTTGCCCATTTTTGAATGGGCTTGTTTGTTTTTTTCCTGTAAATCTGTTAGAGTTCTTTGTAAATTCTGGATATCAGCCCTTTGTCAGATGTGTAAACTGCAAAGATTTTTTCCCATTCTGATGGTTGCCGATTCACTCTAGTGACTGCATCTTTTGCCGTGCAGAAGCTGTGGAGTTTGATTAGCTCCCATTTGTCTATTTTGGCTTTTGTTGCCAATGCTTTTGGTGTTTTGGTCATGAAGTCCTTGCCTACTCCTATGTCCTGAATGGTTTTGCCCAGATTTTCTTCTGGGGTTTTTATGGTGTCAGGTCTTACGTTTAAGCCTTTAATCCATCTGGAGTTAATTTTAGTGTAAGGTGTCAGAAAGGGGTCCAGTTTCTGCTTTCTGCACATGGCTAGCCAGTTTTCCCAACACCATTTATTAAATAGGGAATCCGTTCCCCATTGCCGGTGTTTGTCTGGTTTATCAAAGATAATATGGTTGTAGATATTTTGTGTTGCCTCTGATGCTTCTGTTCTGTTCCATTGGTCTATATCTCTGTTTTGGTACCAGTACCATGCCGTTTTGATTACTGTAGCCTTGTAGTATAGTTTGAAGTCTGGTAGCGTGATGCCTCCCGCTGTGTTCATTTTGCTTAGAATTGACTTGGCTATGTGGGCTCTTTTTTGGTTCCATATGAAATTCATGGTGGTATTTTCCAGTTCTGTGAAGAAACTCAATGGTAGTTTGATGGGGATAGCATTGATTGTGTAAATTACTTTGGGGAGTATAGCCATTTTCACGATATTGATTCTTCCTAACCACGAACATGGAATGTTTCTCAATCTGTTTGTGTCCTCTCTTATTTCGTTGAGCAGTTGTTTGTAGTTTTCCTCAAAGAGGTCCCTTACATTCCTAGTGAGTTGTATTCCTAGGTATTTTATTTTCTTTGTAGCAATTATGAATGGCAGTTCGTTTTTGAGTTGGTTCTCTTTAAGTCTGTTATTGGTGTATAGGAATGCTTGTGATTTTTGCACATTGATTTTATATCCTGAGACTTTGCTGAATTTGCTTATCAGTTCCAGGAGCTTTTAGGCTGAGGTGTTGGGGTCTTCTAGGTATACTATCATGTCGTCTGCAAATAGAGACAATTTGGCTTCCACCTTTCCTATTTGAATACCCTTTATTTCTTTTTCTTCCCTGATTGCTCTGGCTAGAACTTCCGTACTATGTTGAATAGAAGTGGTGAGAGAGGGCATCCTTGTCTAGTGCCGGATTTCAAAGGGAATGCTTCCAGTTTTTGCCCATTAAGTATGATATTGGCTGTTGGTTTGTCGTAAGTAACTTTTATTACTTTGAGATATGTTCCATCAATACCAAGTTTATTGAGGGTTTTTAGCATAAAGGGCTGTTGAATTTTGTCAAATGCCTTCTCTGCGTCAATTGAGATAATCATGTGGTTTTTCTTTTTGTTTCCGTTTATGTGGTGAATTACATTTATAGACTTGCGTATGTTGAACCAGCCTTGCATCCCCGGGATGAATCCTACTTGATCATGATGGATAAGTTTTTTAATGTGCTGTTGCAATCGGTTTGCCAGTATTTTATTGAAGATTTTTGCATCTATGTTCATCATGGATATTGGCCTGAAGTTTTCTTTTCTTGTTGAGTCTCTGCCAGGTTTTGGTATCAGGATGATGTTGGTCTCATAAAATGATTTGGAAAGGGTTCCCTCTTTTTGGATTATTTGGAATAGTTTCAGAAGGAATGGTACCAGATCTTCTTTGTGTGTCTCGTAGAATTCGGCTGTGAACCCACCTGGACCTGGGCTTTTCTTGTGTAGTAGGCTCTTAATTGCTGCCTCAACTTCAGACCTTGTTATTGGTCTATTCATAGTTTCGGCTTCCTCCTGGTTTAGGCTTGGGAGGACACAGGCGTCCAGGAATTTATTTATTTCTTCCTGATTTACTAGTTTATGTGCATAGAGTTGTTTGTAGTATTCTCTGATGATGGTTTGAATTTCTGTGGAATCTGTGGTGATTTCCCCTTTATCGTTTTTTATTGCATCTATTTGGTTGTTCTCTCTTTTCTTTTTTAGAAGTCTGGCTAGTGGTCTGTCTATTTTGTTGATCTTTTCAAAAAACCAGCTCTTAGATTTGTTGATTTTTTGAAGGGTTTTTCTTGTCTCTATCACCTTCAGTTCTGCTCTGATCTTAGTTATTTCTTGTCTTCGGCTAGGTTTTGAGCTTTTCTGATTTTGCTCCTCTAGCTCTTTCAATTTTGACGATAGGGTGTCAATTTTGGATCTCTCCACTTTTCTCATGTGGGCACTTATTGCTATATATTTTCCTCTACAGACTGCTTTAAATGTGTCTCAGAGATTCTGGTACGTTGTGTCTTCATTCTCGTTGGTTTCAAAGAACTGCTTTATTTCTGCCTTCATTTCATTGTTTATCCAATCAACATTCAAGAGCCAGTTGTTCAGTTTCCATGAAGCTGTGCGGTTCTGAGTTATTTTCTGAATTCTGAGTTCCAAGTTGATTGCACTATGGTCTGAGAGACTGTTTGTTATGATTTCCATTGTTTTGCATTTGCTGAGGAGTGCTTTACTTCCAATTATGTGGTCAATTTTGGAGTAGGTGTGATGTTGTGCTGAGAAGAATGTATATTCTGTGGATTTGGGGTGGAGAGTTCTGTAAATGTCTATCAGGTTTGCTTGTTCCAGGTCTGAGTTCAAGTCCTGGATATCCTTGTTAATTTTCTGTCTGGTTGATCTGTCTGCTATTGACAGTGGAGTGTTAAAATCTCCCACTATTATTGTGTGGGAGTCTAAGTCTCTTTGTAAGTCATTAAGAACTTGCCATATATATCTGGGTGCTCCTACATTGGGTCCATATATATTTAGAATCGTTAGCTCTTCTTGTTGTATCGATCATTTTACCATTATGTAGTGACCTTCTTTGTGCCTTTTGATCTTTGTTGCTTTAAAGTCTATTTTATCAGAGATGAGAATTGCAACTCCTGCTTTTTTTTGCTCTCCATTTGCTTGGTAAATCTTCCTCCATCCATTTATTTTGAGCCTTTGTGTATCTTTGTGTGTGAGGTGGGTTTCCTGAATACAGCACACTGATGGGTTTTGGTTTTTTATCCAATTTGCCAGTCTGTGTCTTTTGATTGGTGCATTTAACCCATTTACATTCAGGGTTAATATTGTTATGTGTGAATTTGATACTGCCATTTTGATGCTATCTGGCTGTTTTGCCCATTGGTTCATGTACATTCTTCATTTTGTTGATGGTCTTTAGCATTTGGTATGCTTTTAGGATGGCTGGAACTGGTTGTTTCTTTCTATGTGTAGTGCCTCTTTCAGGAGCTCTTGTAAAGCAGTCCTAGTGGTAACAAAATCTCTGAGTACTTGCTTGTTCGTGAAGGATTTTATTTTTCCTTCACTTATGAAGCTCAGTTTGGCTGGATATGAAATTCTGGGTTGAAAGCTCTTTTCTTTAAGGATGTTGAATATTGGCCCCCACTCTCTTCTGGCTTTTAGAGTCTCTGCCGAGAGATCTGCTGTGAGTCTGATGGGCTTCCCTTTGTGGGTGACCCGACCTTTCTCTCTGGCTGCCGTTAGTATTTTCTCCTTCGTTTCAACCCTGGTGAATCTGACGATTATGTGCCTTCGGGTTGCTCTTCTTGCGGAGTATCTTTGTGATGTTCTCTGTATTTCCTGGAGTTCAGTATGGAGCTGTCTTGCTAGGTTGGGGAAATTTTCCTGGATAATATCCTGAAGAGTGTTTTCCAGCTTGGATTCATTCTCTTCGTCACATTCTGGTACACCTATCAAACGTAGGTTGGGTCTCTTCACATAGTCCCACATTTCTTGGAGATTTTGTTCATTCCTTTTTGTGTTTTTTTCTTTAATCTTGGTTTCAGGTTTTATTTCATTGAGTTGATCTTCAATTTCTGATATTCTTTCTTCTGCTTGGTCAATTCAGCTGTTGAAACTTGTGCATGCTTCACGAAGTTCTCGTGTTGTGTTTTTCAGCTTTTTCAATTCATTCATATTTCTCTCTAAGTTGTCCATTCTTGTTATCAATTCCTCGAATTTTTTTTCAAATCTTTTTTCAAGGTTCTTAGTTTCTTTGCACTCATTTAGGACATGTTCTTTTAGCTCAATGAAGTTTCTCATTATCCACTTTCTGAAGTCTGATTCCGTCATTTCGTCACACTCATTCTCCGTCCAGCTTTGTTCCCTTGCTGGTGAGGAGTTTTGGTCCTTTGTAGGAGGTGAGGTGTTTTGGTTTCGGGTGTTTTCCTCCTTTTTGCCCTGGTTTCTTCCCATCTTTATGGATTTATCCACCTGTCGTCTTTGTAGTTGCTGATTTTTCAATTGGGTCTCTGTGTGGATGCTGAGATTGTTGATGATGAAATATTTCTGTTACTTAGTTTTCCTTCTAGTGGTCTAGCCCCTCTGCTGTATGAGTGCTGAGGTCCACTCCAGGCCCTGTTTGTCTGGAGTATACCTGTAGCAGGTGTGGGAGAGTGAGGGATGATACCAGTTTCTTCTTCTGCTGTCTTTGTTCCAGAATGATGCCCGCCAAATGTCAGTCTGATTAGTCCTTTTTTTGCGGTGACTCTTTGGATATACAGGGGTCAGGGAGCTGCTTAAGGAGACGGTTTGTGCTTTATAGTAACTCCAGTGCTGAGCTGTGAGCTCCGTTGTTCATTCAGGTTTGTTGGGAGGTTGTTTATGTCTGCTGCAATAGAACTCATAAAACACCACCCTTTTATTTCCCCCCCTTATATGCACTGTTTCAGGGAGTTGGGGCTTTCTTTATGAGTATCTGTTGCACTGTCCTGCCCCACTAGGTGGCAGTCTATTCACTATTTGCCTGCCGGGGCTCTGACCCACTAGCGCGGTTCTGCCCTGTTGCTGCTGGGCTCCCTTCTGCTGTGGAGAGCTCCCGTCTCCTGGGAGTCTCTCTGTTATGGCAGGTTGCCTCGGCAATGGCAGGCTGCTTCGGCCCTGGGCGGTACTTCAATAGGGGCGGATTGTGTCAGCGGTGGTTGACGCCCCTCCCTCACCGGGCTGCACCGTCCTAGATGCTGGCAGCAAAGCTCTCAGCGTCAAGAGTCTCCAGTCATTGCCCTGCTTGTCCCTGTGAGGGTGTGACCCGCTGAGCCCGATTACCCAGCTCCCTGCCTCAGAGTCCGTCCTCTCTCTCTCTCCCTCCCTCCCTCTCAACGAGCTTAAAGTTCGACTCTCTCACTGGTGCCCCAGGAGCCTGCCGATAGGGCACTGGGATCCGTGTGATCTCCCGTGCCGCTGCCCACTTCACTGGCTGAGATCACGCTTCCCAGGAAACTCCCAGGAAACTCCTGGTCTGGCTCACTGTCCAAGTCCCGTTCAATCAAATGGACGCGCCAATCTGCCCTTCAAACTCTCAGATTGCCGGTTTAACAGGGCGCCCAGACCAGTGAGTTCCATGCCAGGTCCTGCTGCAGCGTCGGCCGAAGCGGCGCCGGCCAAAGCGGCCGCGCCAGAGGGCTGCGTTAGCCGGTTTTACTTTACTGGCGTCCTGTGGGACTTTCAATGCTCTGTGGGCTAGAAAAGTCCATCCGAGAATGCGGCTAGGACTCATCCTCTGCTCCGTCACTGAGAGCTGCAATCCTGAGTCGCTTCTACGGCGCCATCTTGCCGGGTCTCTGCTTTTTTCTTTAATCTTGGTTTCTCATTTTATTTCATTGAGTTGATCTTCAAATTCTGATATTCTTTCTTCAGCTTGGTCAATTCGGCTGTTGAAACTTGTGCATGCTTCGCGAAGTTCTCGTGTTGTGTTTTTCAGCTCCTTCAATTCATTCATATTCCTCTCTAAGTTGTCCATTCTTGTTATCAATTCCTCGAATCTTTTTTCAAGGTTCTTAGTTTCTTTGCACTGGTTTAGAACATGTTCCTTTAGCTCACTGAAGTTTCTCATTATTTACTTTCTGAAGTCTGATTCCGTCATTTTGTCACGTTCATTCTCCGTCCAGCTTTGTTCCCTTGCTGGTGAATAGTTTTGGTCCTTTTTTGGAGGTGAGGTGTTTCGGTTTCGGGTGTTTTCCTATTTTTGCGCTGGTTTCTTCCCATCTTTATGGATTTATCCGCCTGTCGTCTTAGTAGTTGCTGATTTTTCAATTGGGTCTCTGTGTGGACGCTGAGATTGTTGATGATGACGTATTTCTGTTACTTAGTTTTCCCTCTAATGGTCTATCCCCTCTGCTGTATGAGTGCTGAGTTCCACTCCAGGCCCTGTTTGTCTGGGATATACCTGCAGCAGCTGCGGAACAGTGAGGGATGATACCAGTTTCTTTTTCTGCTGCCCTTGTTCCAGAATGATGCCAGCCAAATGTCAGTCTGATTAGTCCTTTTCTGGGGTGACTCCTTGGATATACAGGGGTCAGGGAGCTGCTTGAGGAGACAGTCTGTGCTTTATAGGAGCTCCAGTGCTGAGCTGTGAGCTCCTTTGTTCATTCAGTGTTGTTGGGAGGTTGTTTATGTCTGCTGCAATAGAACTCATAAAACACCACCCTTTTTTTTTCACCCTTAGATGCTCTGTCTCAGGGAGTTGGGGCTTTCTTTATGAGTATCTGTTGCACTGTCCTACTCCACTAGGCGGCAGTCTATTCACTATTTGCCTGCCGGGGCTCTGACCTGCTAGCGCGGTTCCGCCCTGTTGCTGCCTGGCGGAGTCTCTGTTATGGCAGGTTGCCTCGGCAACGGCAGGCTGCGTCAGACCTGGGCGGTACTTCAGTGGGGGTGCACTGCGTCAGAGATGGTGGACGCCCCTCCCTCACCGGGCTGCACCGTCCTAGATGCCGGCAGCAAAACTCTTAGCCCCAAGCGCCTCCAGTCGCCGCCCTGCTTGTCCCCGTGAGCATGGGACCCGCCGAGCCTGATCACCCAGCTCCCTGCCTCAGAGTCCGTCCTCTCTCTTTCTCTCTTCCTCTCCCCAAGCTGAAAGGTCGACTCTCTCACTGGCGCCCCAGGAGCCTGCTGATAGGGCACTGGGATCTGTGCAATCTCCCATGCCACTGCCCACTACCCCGGCTCAGATCACGCTTCACAGGAAACTCCTGGTCTGGCTCATTGTCCAAGTCCCGTTCAATCAGATGGACATGCCAATCTGCCCTTCCAAATCTCATATTGCTCGTTTAACAGGGCACCCAGACCAGTGAGTTCTGCGCTGGGTCCTGCTGTGGCGCCGGCCGAAGAGGTGGCAGGAGCCGGCTGCATTAGCCGGCTGCACTAGGGTCCAGTGTCTCTCCCACACCTGGGACATTCAACACTCTGTGGGCATAAAAGGTCCATCCGAGAATGCGGCTAGGACTCACCCTCTGCACCTTCACCGAGAGCTGCAATCCTGAGTCACCTCTACGACGCCATCTTGCCTCCTCCCCCCGACTTGTCTTTTTTTGCCTGAATTTTCCTTGCCTTGCCTTGAATAAATTTGTCTTGCCTTGTTTTGCTTGGACTTCTCTTGCATTGCTGGGATTTGCCTTGCCTTGTTTGGCCTAAATTTGTTTTGTCTTGCCTTGACTGGATTTGTCTTGCGTTGCCTTTTCTGAATTTTCCTTACCTTTTCTTGCCTGAATTAGCCTAGCTTTAGGTGAACTTTCCTTACCTTGCCTCGATTTGCCTTGCTTTAGCTGGATTTGTCTTTTCTTACCTTACCAGGACATGCCTTGCCTTACATGAACTTGACTTTCCTTGCCTATATTTGCTTTGCCTCAATTTTCCTTGCCTTGCCTCTCCTGGATTTGCCTTGCCTGGATTTACCTTGCTGTGACTTGCCTAGATTTTCCTTGCCTGGGTTTGTCTTGCCTTGCCTGGATTTGCCTTGCCTGGATTTGTCTTGCTTTGCCTTGCCTTGACTGGATTTGCCTTGTGTGGATGTGTCTTGGTTTGCCTTGCCTTGTCTGGATTTGCCTTGCTTAAATTTGCCCTGCATTGTTTTGCATGCATTTGCTGTGCCTGGATTTTCATTGCCACTCCTTGCCTGAATTTGCTTTGCCTTGCCTTGCATGAATTTGCCTTGCCTTGTTTTGCCTTAATTTGCCTTGCCTTATTTTGCCTGAATTTGCCTTACCTAGATTTGCCTTTTTTTCTTGCCTTGAATGTGTTTGCCTTGCCTATATTTGTCTTGTCTTGCCTTGCTGTGCCTTGCCTGGATTTGTTTGCCTGAATTTGCCTTGCCTTACCTTGCCTTGCCTGAATTTGTCTTGCCTAAATTTGCCTTGTTTTGCTTTTCCACACCTGAATTTGCCTTGTCTCGATTTTCTTTGCCTTGCCTTTTTTTGCCTGGATTTGCCTTGCCTAAATTAGCCTTGCTTGCCTTGCCTCTTTTAAATTTGCCTTGCCTGGATTTGCCTTCTCTTACCTAGAGTTCCTCGCATATGTGTTGCCTTGTTTTGCCTGAATTTTTCTTGCCGTACCTTGACTGGATTTGCTTTTCCTTGCCTTGCCTGAATTTCTATTTTTTTTTTTTAACCTGGATTTGCTTTGCCTTAGCTGGATTTGCCTTGCCTTGCCTGGATTTGCCTGGCCTTAGTTGGACTTGCCTTGCCTTGCATGAATTTGCCTTGCCTTTCCTGGCTTTGCCTTTTCCTGCCTGGATTTGCCTTGCCTTGCTTGTTTTTTTTTTGCCTGGGTTTGCCTTGCCTGGATTTGCCTTGCCTTGTTTTGCCTGGATTTGTCTTGTCTGGATTTGCATTATCTTGCCAGGTTATACCTTTTCTGAATTTGCATTGCCTTTCTTTGCCAGGACTTGCCTTGCCTGGATTTGCTTTTTTTTCTTTCCTTGCCTTGCCTTGACTGGATTTGCCTTGACTGTTTTTGCCTTGTATTGCTTTTCCGGGATTTGCCTTTTCTTGCCTTGCCTTGCCTGGATTTGCCTTGCATTGCCTTTTCTTGCTTTGCCATGGCTTGCCTGGATTTGTCTTGCCTTGCCTTGCCCAGATATTTCTTGCCTGGTTTCGCCTTGCCTTGCCTGGATTTGCCTTCCTTAATTTGCCTTTCCTAATTTGCCTTACCTCGCCTTGCCTTTTATGGATTTGCCTTGCTGTTCCTTGCCTAAATTTGCCATGTCTGGGTTTGTTTTACCTTGTCCTGCCTTGATTTGTTTAGCCTGAATTTGACTTGTCTTGTCTTGTTTTGATTTGCCTTGCCTTGTATTGCCTGGATTTGCCTTGCCTGGGTTTACTTTGCCTTGCCTTGACTGGATTTGTTTTGCCTTGACTTGCCTAGCCTTGCCTCAATTTGACTTGCCTGGATTTGATTTGCCTTGCTCTGCCTAAATTTGCCTTGCCTGGATTTGCGTTGCCTTTTTTGCCTGGATTTGCCTTGACTTGACTTTTCTTGACTGGATTTGCCTTGCCATGCCTTTCCTGGATTTGCCTTGCCTTGTTTTCTCTGGATTTGCCTTGCCTTCCCTTTTCTGGATTTGTCTTGACTGAATTTGCTTTCATTTCCCTTGCCTTGAATACATTTGACTTTCTGAAATTTGTGTTGCCTTGCCTTGCCTCATTTTGCCTGGATTTGCCTTGCCTTACCTTGCCTTGCCTGTATTTGCCTTGCCAAAATTTGCCATTCCTTGCCTTGTCTCGCCTGGATTTGCCTTACCTCGCCTGAATTTGCCTTGTCTCGATTTTCCTTGCCTTTTCTTTTTTTGACTGGATTTGCCTTACCTGTATCAGCCTAGCTTTCCTTGCTGTTCTTGGATTTGTTTTGCCTAGATTTGCCTTGGCTTAACTTAAGTTGCCTGCATGTGTTTTGCCATGTTTTGCCTTGCATTGCCTTGATACACTTTGCCTGACCTTGCCTTGTTTATCCTGGATTTGCCTTGCCAGGATTTGCCTTTTTTGACTTGTCTTGTCTGGATGTGTTTTGCCTGGGTTTGCCTTGCCTTGCCCTTTCTTGCCTGGATTGGCCTTGCATCGATTTGCTTTGCCTTGTTTTGCATTACCTGGATATGACTTGTCTTGCATTGACTTGCCTACATTTGCCTTGCCGTGCCTTGCTTTGCCTTGCCTGGATTTGCCTTGACTGGATTTAATTTGACTTGCCTTGCCTGGATTTGCCTTGTCTGGATTTTCGTTTTCTTTCCTTTCCTGGTTTGCCCTGTTTTGTATTGCCTGGGTTTACCTTGCCTTATCTTGCTTGGATTTCCTTGCCTTACATGGACTTGCCTTGCCTGGATTTTTCTTGCCAAGATTTTCCTTACCTCGATTTGCCTTGCCTGAATTTTCCTTGCCTGGATTTTTCTTGCTTGGGTTTGCTTTTCCTTGCCTTCCCTGGATATGCCTTGTTTTGCATTGCCTGGATTTCCCTTGCCTTACTTTTTCTGAATTTGCATTGCCTTACCTGAACTTGCCTTGCATTACCTGGACTTGTCTTGCATTGCCTGGATTTACTTTGTTTTGCCTGGATTTGCCTTGCCTGGATTTGCGTTTTCTTGTTTTGGCTGGATTTACCTTGCCTGGATTTGACTTGCCTCAATTTTTCTTGCCTGGATTTGCCTTGTTTTGTTTTCTCTGGATTTGCCTTGCCTAAATTTGCCTTGCCTGGATATGCGTTTTCTTGCCTTGGCTGGATTTGTCTTGCCTGAATTTGACTTGCCTCAGTTTGCCTTACCTGGATTTGCCTTGTTTTGCTTTTTCTGGATATGCTTTGCCAGAATCTGCCTTGCCTTGATTTGCCTTGCCTTGCCTTGCCTTGCCTTGTCTGGATTTGCCTTGCCTTGCCTTGCCTAGATTTGTCTTCCCTGGATTTGCCTTGTCTGAATTTGCCTTGCATAGATTTTTCTTGACTGGATTTACCTTGCCTAAATTTGTCTTGCCTGGATTTGTCTTGCCTGAATTTGCTTTCCATGCATTTGTGTTGCCTTGCCTTGCCTTGCCTTCATTGGATTTGCCTTAAGTAAATATGTTCCTTGACTTTCCTTGCCTTGTCTGGATTTGCCTTGCCTGGATTTTCCCTGAATTGCTTTGCCTGCATTTGCCTAGCCTGGATTTGCATTGCCATGCCTGGATTTGCTTTGCTTTGCCTTGTTTTGCCTTGCCTGGATTTGCCTTGCCTAAATTTGCCTTGCCTTGCCTTAATTTGCCTTTCCTGGATTTACCTTGCCTTGCCTTTCCTGGATTTGCCTAGATTTGCCTTGACTTGTCTTGATTTGCCTTGCCTGAATTTGCGGTTTTTTTTTTTTGCTTTGGCTAGATTTGCCTTGCCTGGATTTGACTTGCCTCAATTTGCCTTTCCTGGATTTGCCTTGTTTTGTTTTTCCTGAATTTGCCTTGCCCGGATTGGCCTTACCTGGATTTGCCTTGCCTTGCCTTGTCTGGATTGGCCTTGCCTGGATTTTCCTTGCCTAGATTTGCCTTGCCTAGGTTTGCCTTGCCTGTACTTGCCTTTCCTGGATTTTTCATGGTTGGATTTGCCGTTTTTTGCATTGCCTAAATTTCTTTCTCCTTGCCTTTCCTTGATTTGCATTGCCTTACCTGGACTTTCTTTGCATTTCCTGAATTTCCCTTTCCTTGCCTAAATTTGTTTTGCCTGGATTTTTGTTGTCATGATTTTGCTGGATTTGCCTTGCCTGAATTTGACTTTCCTCAATTTATCTTTCCTGAATTTGCCTTGTTTTGGTTTTTCTGGATTTGCTTTGCCTGGATTTGAGTTTCCTTGCCTTGGCTGGATTTGCCTTGCCTGGAATTGACTTGCCTCAACTTGCCTTGGCTGGATTTGCCTTGCTTTGCTTTTCCTGGATTTGCCTTGCCTGAATCTGGCTTTCCTTGATTTGCCTTGCATTGCCTTGCCTTGTCTGGATTTGCGTTTCTTGGATTTGCCTTGCCTGGATTTGTTTTCCCTGCATTTGCCTTTCCTGGATTTTCCTTGCATTGATTTGCCTTGCCTAGATTTCCCTTGTTTTGACTGAAATTTCCTTGACTGGTTTTGCCTTGCCTTGCCTGTATGTGCCTTCCTGGATTTGCCTTGCCTGGATTTTTTTTGCCTTTCTTTGCCTGCATTTGCCTTGCCTGAATTTGCCTTGACATGCCTTATTTTGCCTTGCCTGGATTTGATTTGCCTTGCTTTGCTTTGCCTTGTCTTGCCTTTTCTTGCCTTGCCTTGCCTGGATTTTCCTTGATGTATTTGTCTTGCCTTGCCTTTCCTGGATATTTCTTTCCTGAATTTGGTTTGACATGCCTTATTTTGCCTCAATTTGCCTTACCTGAATTTGTCTTGCATAGATTTGCCTTTCTTGAATTTGCGTTTTCTTCCCTTTCCTGAATTTGCCTTGATTTGCATTGCCTGGATTTACCTTGCCTTATTTTGCCTGGATTTTCTTTGCCTTACCTGGACTTGCCTTGCATTGCCTGGATTTGCCTTGCCTGAATTTACCTTGCCTTGCCTTGCCTTGATTGACCTTACCTTGCCATAACTGAATTTGCCTTGCCTAAATTTGCATTTCCTTGCCTAGTCTGGATTTGTTTTGCCTTGCCATGCCTAGATTTGCCTAGGTAGCCTTACCTGAATTTGCCTTGCCTTGCCTGGATTTGCCTTGCATTGATTTAACTTTCCTTGCCTTGCCTGGATTTGCTTTGTTTTGCATTGTCTGGATTTACCTTGCCTTACCTTGCCTGGATTTTCCTTGCCTTACCTGAACTTGTTTTGCGTTGCTTGGATTTGCCTTGCCTTGCCTCGATTTGTCTTGCCTTGCATTGATTTTCCTTGCCTTGACTGGACTTTCCTTGCCGGTTTTGCCTTGCCTTGCCTAGATTTGCCTTGCCTGGATTTGCATTTCTTTGTTTTGGCTGGATTTTCCATGCCTGGATTTGACTTGCCTCAATTTGTCTTTCCTGGATTTGCCTTGTTTTGTTTTTCCTGGATTTGCCTTGCCTGGATTTGCATTTCCTTGCTTTGGCTGGATTTGTCTTGCCTGGGTTTGACTTACCTCAACTTGCCTTGCCTGGATTTGCCTTGTTTTGCTTTTCCTGGATTTGCCTTGTTTAGATTTTCCTTGCCTGAATCTGGATTCCCTTGATTTGCCTTGCATTGCCTTGCCTTGTCTGAATTTGCCTAGATTTGCCTTGCCTGGATTTGTTTTCGCTGGATTTTCCTTTCCTGGATTTGCCTTTCCTTGCCTGAATTTTTATTGCCTGGTCTTGCCTTGCCTTGCTTGGATTTGTCTTGCCTGAATTTGCCTTGCCTGGTTTTGTGTTGTCTTGCCTTGCCTTGACTGGATTTTCCTTGAGTGAATGTTCCATTGCTTGCCTTGCCTTGTCTAGATTTGCCTAGCCTGGATTTGCCCTGCCTTGCTTTGCCTGCATTTGCCTTGCCTGTATTTGCCTTGCCATGCCTTGCCTAGATTTGACTTGCCTTGCCTGGATTTGCCTTTCCTGGATTTGCTTTGCATTGCCTTGTTTTGCCTTGCCTGGATTTGCCTTGCCTTGCATTGATTTGCCTTTCCTGGATTTGCCTTGCCTTGTCTTGCCTGGATTTGTCTTGTCTGGATTTGCCTTTTCTGGATTTGCCTTGTTATTTTTTTTTTCTTGAATGGGTTTGTTTTGCCTATATTTGTCTTGCCTTGCCTTGGCTTGCCTTGCCTGGATTTTTCTTGCCTGGATTTGCCCTGTCTGGATTTGATTTGCCTTGCCTTGCTTTGTCTTGCTTTGCCTTTTCTGGATTTCCATTGATGTATTTGTCTTGCCTTGCCTTTTCTGGATATTTATTGCCTAAATTTTCCTTGACATGCCTTGTTTTGCCTCAATTTGCCTTACCTGAATTTGACTTGCATAGATTTGCCTTGCCTGGATTTTCCTTGTTTTGCTTTTCCTGGATTTGCCTTGCTCGGATTTGCCTTGTCTGAATCTGGCCTCCCTTCATTTGCCTTGCATCGCCTTGCCTTGTCTGGATTTGCGTGGATTTTCCTTACCTGGATTTGCTTTGCCTTAACTTGCCTTGTCTGGATTTGCCTTGCCTTGCCTAGATATTTTTTGCCTGGTTTTGCCTTGCGTGGGTTTGCCTTCCTGGATTTGCCTTGCCTGAATTTGTCTTGCCTAAAATTGCCTTGCCTGGTTTTTGTTTTTTTGCCTTGACTTGACTGGATTTGCCTTGAATGGATGTTGCTTGTCTTGCCTTGCCTTTTCTAGATTTGCCTTGCCTGGATTTGCCCTGCCTTGCTTTGCTTGCATTTTCCTTGCCTGGATTTGCCTTGCCATGCATTGCCTAGATTTGCCTTGCCTTGCCTGGATTTGCCTTGCCTTGCCTGGATTTGCCTTGCCTTGCCTTGCCTTGCCTTGCCTGGATTTGCTTTGCTTTGCCTTGTTTTGCCTTGCCTGTATTTGCCTTGATTTGCCTTGCCTTGATTTGCCTTTCCTGGATTTGACTTACCTTGCCTTTCCTGGATTTGTCTTGCCTGGATTGGCCTTGTCTGAATTTGCCTTGTGGTTTTTATTTTATTTTACTTTTTTTTGCCTTGAATGGATTTGCCTTGCCTATATTTGTTTTGCCTCGCCTTGGCTTGCCTTGCCTAAATTTTTCATTCCTGGATTTGCCTTGCATTGCCTTGCCTTACCTGGATTTCCCTTCCATGGATTTGATTTTCCTTGCCTTGCTTTGCTTGCCTTGCCTTGCCTGAATTTCCCTCAAAGTATTTGTCTTGCCTTGCGTTTTCCAGATTTTTTTTGCCTGAACTTGACTTGACATGCCTTTTGCTTTGCTTGCCTTGCCTTGCCTGAATTTCCCTCAAAGTATTTGTCTTGCCTTGCGTTTTCCAGATTTATTTTGCCTGAACTTGACTTGACATGCCTTGATTTGTCTGACCTTGATTTGCCTTGCCTAGGTTTGCCTTGCCTGTATTTTCCTTGCCTGGATTTGCCTTGACTCAATTTGCATTGCCTTGTCTTGCCTTAGTTTTTTTACCTGAATTTGATTTGCCTTGCCCTGCCTGAATTTGCCTTTCCTGAATATGACTTGCCTTGCTTTGCCCTGATTTGCCTTTTTTTAGCCTTGCCTAAATTTGCCTTGTCTGGATATTTTTTGCCTTTGCCTGCTTGAATTTGCCGTCCTGAAATTGCGTTGCATTGCCTTTCCTTGACTGGATTTAACTTGCCTTGCCTTTCCTTGACTGGATTTTTCTTGCCTTCCCTTTCCTGCATTTGCCTTGCCTTGCCAAAATTTGTCTTGTTTTTTTTTCCCCTGGATTTGCCTTGCCTTGGCTAAATTTGCCTTGCCTTTCCAGAATTTACTTTGCCTTGCCTTGCCTTTCCTGAATTTTTCTTGCCTTGCATATTTTTGATTTGCCTTTTCTTGCCTTATCTGGATGTTCCCTGCCTTATTTGAACTTGAATTGCCTTGCCTGGATTTGTCTTCCCTTGCCTCAATTTGCCTTCCCTTGCCTCAATTTGCCTTGCATTGTCTTGCATGGAGTTGCCTTGCTTGCCTTGCCTAGATTTGCCTTGCCTTGTCTTACCTTGCCTGAAATTGCCTTAGCTGGATTTGCCTTACCATGCCTTACCTGGATTTGGATTGCCTTGATTTGCCTTGACTCACCTTGCCTGGGTTTGCCTTGCCTTGCCTTGCATTTTTTTATTTGCCTTTTCTTGCCTTACCTGGATTTGCCCTGCCTTATTTTAACTTGAATTGCCTTGCCTGGATTTGTCTTCCCTTGCCTCAATTTGCCTTGCATTGTCTTGCGTGGAGTTGCCTTGCTTGTCTTGCCTGGATTTGCCTTGCCTTGCCTTACCTTGCCTGGAATTGCCTTAGCTGGATTTGCCTTACCATGCCTTACCTAAATTTGGATTGTCTTGATTTGCCTTGACTCGCCTTGCCTGGGTTTGCCTTATCTTGTCTTGCCTGAATTTCTCTTGACTTTCCTTACCTGGATTCTTTTTGCCTTAGCTGGGTTTTCCTTGCGTTGCCTTGCCTTGATTGGATTTATTTTGCCTTGAGTTGCCTGGATTTTCCTAGCCTTAACTGAACTTGACTTGCCTTGCCTGGATTTGCCTTCCCATGACTTGCCTTGCTTTGCCTTGCCTTGCTTTGTCTAGCTCTTTTTTGCCTTGCCTTGCCTTGCCTGGATTTGTCTTGCCTGGATTTGCCCTGCCTTGCTTTGTTTTGCCTGGATTTGCCTTGCCTTGCCTTGAATGGGTTTGTCTTGACTTGTTTTGCCTGGATTTGCCTTTTGTTGCCTGGTTTTGCCTTCCTTTTTTGCCTGAATTTGCCTTACTTTGTCTTGACTGAATTTTACTTGCATTGCCTTGCCTAAATTTATCTTGCCTTCCTGTGCCTGGATTTGCCTTGCCTTTGATTACTTTGCCTTGCTTTGCCTGGATTTGTCTTGCCTTGACTGGATTTAATTTGCCTTACTGAATTTACCTTGCCTTGAATTGCCTGGATTTGCCTTTCCTTTTCTTGCCTTGCTTTGCCTTGCCTTAATTTGCCTACCCTTTATTGCCTTGCCATTCTTGGATTTCACTTGCATTGCCTTGCCTTACCATGACTTGACTGGATTTTTCTTGCCTGGATTTGCCGTGCCTTGCCTTGTTTTGATTGGATTTGCCTTGCCTTGTCTTGAATGGGTTTGTCATGGTTTGTTTTTCCTGGATTTGCCTTGCATTTTTTGGATTTGCCTTGCCTTTTTTGCCTAAATTTGCCTTTCCTTCTCTTGAATGGATTTGCCTTGCCTTGCCTGGATTTATTTTGCCTCTTCGTTACTGGATTTGCCTTGCCTTGCCTGAATTTGCCTTGCATTGACTGGGTTTAACTTGCCTTGAGTTGCCTGGATTTGCCTTACCTTAACTCAATTTGACTTGCCTTGCCTCGATTTGTTTTGTTTTGCCTTGCCTAGATTTGCCTTGCCTGGATTTGCCTTTTTTTTGTTTTGACTTGCTTTACCTTGCCTTAATTTGCCTACCTTTTTATTGCCTTGCCATTTCTGAATTCGACTTGCCTTGCCTTGTTTTGCCTTGCCTGGGTTTGCCTTGCCTTCTGTTGCCTTGCCTTGCCTTGACTTGAATTGCCTGGATTTGCCTTGACTTGTCTTGCCTGGAATTTTTTATCCAGGTTTTGCCTTGCTTTGCCTTGCTTTGCCTTGCATGAATTTGCACTTCCTAGGTTTGCCTTGCCAAAATTTGACTTGCCTGGATTTGCCTTCCCTGGTTTTGCCATGCCTGAATTTGCCTTGACTGGATTTGTGTTTCCTTGCCCTGCTTTGACTGGATTTTCCTTGTGTTGATGTGCCTTGGCTTGCCATTTGTCCGAATTTGCCTTGCCTGGATGTGCCCTGCCTTGCTTTTCCTGCATTTGCCTTGCCTGGATTTGCCTTGCCTTGACTTGCCTGGATTTGCCTTGCCTTTTCTTGCCTAAATTTGCCTTGCCTTGCCTTGCCTGGATTTGGATTGCCTTGCCTTGCCTTAAGTTCCCTTTCTGGAATTTGCCTTGTTTTTTCTTGTCTTGAATGGATCTTCCTTGCCTATATTTGTCTTGCCTTTACTTGCCTTGCCTTGCCTTGCATGGATTTTTTTGTTGTTTAGCCTTGCCTGGATTTACCTTGCTTTGCCTTGCCTTGCCTGGATTTGAATTGCCTGGATTCGCCTTCACTTGCCTTGTCTTGCTTTGCCTCACCTTGATTTTCCTAGTTTTTTCTTGCCTTGTTTTTCCTAAATTTGACTTGCGATGTCATGTCTTGCCTTGCATTGCCTGGAATTGCCTTGCCTTGCCTTGCTTGAATTTTCTTTGCTTTGATTTGCCTTCTTTTGCCTTGCCTTGCTTTGCCTTGCCTTGATTTTCCTAGCCTTTCCTTGCCTTACCTTGCCTAAATTTGACTTGCGTTACATTGCCTTGCCTTGCCTGGATTTGCCTTGCCTTGACTTGACTTGACTTGCCTGTATTTGCCTTGACTTGCCTTGCCTGGATTGTTTTTCCAGCTTTTGCCTTGCTTTGCCTGAATTTGCCTTTCCTGAATTATCCTTCCTAAATTTGTTTTTCCTGGATTCTTCTTGCCTGGGTTTGCCCTCCTGCATTTGCCTTCCCTGGATTTGTTTTGCCTGAATTTGCCTTGCCTGGATTTGTGTTGCCTTGCCCTGCCTTGACTAGATTTTCCTTGTGTGAATGTGCCTTGGCTTGCCTTGTTTTGTCCGGATTTACCTTGCCTGGATGTGCCCTGTTGTGCTTGCCTGGATTTGCCTTGAAATGCCTTTCCTGGATTTTCCTTGCCTGGATTGGCTTTGCTTTGCCTTGCCTTGTGTTACCTGGATTTGCCTTACCTGGATTTGCCATGCCTTGCCTTGCCTGGATTTGCCTTGCCTTGCCTAGATTTGCCTTGCCTTGCCTTGCCTTGTTTTGCCTTGCATGAATTTGCCTTGCCTGAATTTTTCTTGCCTTGCCTTGCCTGGATTAACTTTGTCTTGCCTTGCTTTGCCTGGATTAAACTTGTGTGGATTTGCCTTGCTTGGATTTGCCTTTCCCTACTTGCCTGGATTTGCCTTGTTTTGCACTGCCTGGATTTACCTTGCCTTACCTTGCCTGGATTGGACTTGCCTTACCTGGACGTGCCTTGCATTGCCTGGATTTGCGTTTCCTTGCCTTGGCTGAATTTGCCTTGCCTGGATTTGCCTTGCATAAATTTGCCTTGCGTGGATTTCCCTTGTTTTGTTTTTCCTGGATTTGTTTTGCCTGAATCTGCCTTGTCTTCATTTGCCTTCTCTGAATTTGCCTTACCTGGATTTGCCTTGCCTTGCCTTGGCTCAATTGGCTTTGCCTGGATTTGCCTTGCCTGGATTTGCCTTGCATAGATTTGCCTTTCCTGGATTTTCCTTGCCCTGCCTTGCCTGGATTTGCCTTGTTTTGAATAGTCTGGGTTTACCTTGCCTTATCTTGCCTGAATTTGCCTTGCCTTACGTGGACTTGCCTTGCATTGCCTGAATTTATGTTGCCTTTCCTTGGTTTGATTTGCCTTTCCTGAATTTTTCTTGCCTGGATTTGTGTTGCCTTGCCCTGTTTTGACTGGATTTGCCTTGTGTGGATGTTTCTTGGCTTGTCTTGTTATGTCCGAATTTGCCTTTCCTGGATGTGCCCTGCCTTGCATTGCCTGCATTTGCCTTGCATTGATTTGCCTTGCCTTGTCTTGCCTGCCCTGAATTTGTTTTGCCTTGCCTTGACTAGATTTGTCTTGCCTGGATTGGCTTTTCTTTGCCTTGCCTTGCGTTGCCTGGATTTTCCTTGCCTTGACTTGCCTTAATTTGCCTTTCCGGGATTTACCTTGCTTTTTCCTGCCTTGAATGAATCTGCCTTGCCTATATTTGTCTTGCCTTTCCTTGCATGAATTTGCCTTGCCTAGATTTTCTTTCCTTACCTTGCCTGGATTTACCTTGCCTTGTCTTGCCTTGCCTAAATTTGCCTTGCCTGGATTTGCCTTGCTTGGACTTGCCTTCCCTTGTTTTGCTTCTCTTTGCCTTGCCTTAATTTTCCTAGCCTTTTCTTGTTTTGTCTTGCCTGGATTTAAGTTGCGTTGCCCTGCCTTGCCTGTAATTGCCTTGTCTTGCCTTGTTTTGCCTGGATCCTTGCCTTGCCTTGCCTTGCCTTGACTTGACTTGCCTGAATTTGCCTTGAGTTTCCTTGCCTGATTTTTTTCCAGGTTTTGTCTTGCTTTGCCTGAATTTTCCTTGCCTGGATTTGCACTTCCTGGATTTGCCTTGCCTGGATTTGCCTTCCCTGGCTTTGCCTTGCCTGGATTTGTCTTGCCTGAATTTGTGTTGACTTTCCCTGCCTTGACTGGATTTTCCTTGTGTGGATGTGCCTTGGCTTGCCTGGATTTGCCTTGCCTTGCCTTGCCTGGATTTGCCTTGCCTTTTCTTGCCTGGATTTGCCTTGTTTTTCCTTGCCTTTAATGGATTTGTCTTGCCTAAAGTTGTCTTGTTTTGCATTGCCTTGCCTGGATTTGCCCTGCCTAAATTTTTCTTGCCTGGATTTGCCTTGCTGAAATTTGCCTTGCCTTGCCTTGTCTCGCATAAATTTGCATTGCCTCAATTTTCTTTGCCTTGCTTTGCCTTGCTCGGATTTGCCTTGCTTGCCTTGCCTCTCCTGTATTTGTCTTGCCTGGATTTGCCTTGCTTCACCTTGAGTTGCCTGCATGTGCCTTGCCTTATTTTGCCTTTATTTGCCTGGACTTTTCTTGCCTGGATTTGGCCTGCCTTGCCTTGTTTTGCCTGGATTTGCCTTGCATTTCCTGGATTGGCCTTGTTTCGATTTGGCTTGCCTTGTTTTGTCTTGCCTGGATATGTCTTTTTGGCATTTTCTTGCCTGGATTTGCCTTGCATGAATTTGCCTTGCCTTGCCTTGCGTTGCCTTTCCTGGATTTGCCTTTTCTTGTCTCGCCTTGCCTGAATTTCCTTGCCTTTCCATGGCTTGCCTGGATTTTCTTTGCCTAGGTTGCCTTGCCTAGATTTGCCTTGCCTTGCCTTGCCTTGACATGCCTAAAATTGACTTTTCTGAAATTGTTTTGCATTGCCTTTCCTTGCCTAACAGAGACTTGACCTGAATTGCCCTACATAGATTTGCCCTGCCATGCCTCTAACCAAGGCATGCTTAGAATTGCCTGGCCTTGTCTTGCCTTGCTTTGCCTTGTTTATTTACTTTTTTTTGCCTTGACTTGTCTAGAACTGGCTTGCCTGAAATTCCCTTGACTGCAATTGTCTTGACTTGCCTTCCCTGGAATTGCCTTGCCTGGAATTCCCTTGCATTGCCTTGCCTTTTCTTGCCTGGAATTGCCATATCTTGCCTTTCCTTGAATAGCCTTGTGTAAAATTGCCTTGTCTTACCTTGCCTTGACTGGAATTACCTTGCTTTAAATTGCCTTTCCTTGACTTTCCTCACCTGGAATTGGCTTCCTTTGCCTTGCCTTGCCTTGACTGGAATTGCCTTGATCGAATTGCATTTCCTTGCCTTTCCTCACCTGGAATTGGCTTCCTTTGTCTTGCCTTGCCTTGACTGGAATTGCCTTGCCTGGAATTATCTTGCCTTGCCTTAGCTGGAATTGCCTTGCCTGGAAATACCTTTTAAGGCTTGAGTTGCCTTGCCTTGCCGGGAATTGCCTTTCCAGCAATTGCCTTGCATGGAATTGCCTTGCCTTGCAATGCCAGGAATTGCCTTGCCTCAAATTGCCTTGCCTTGCCTGGAATTGCCTTGCCTTACCTTGCCTTGCCAAGAATTGCCTTTTTTTGCCTTGCCTGAAATTTCTCTGTCTGTAATTGCCTTGCCTTGTCTTGTCTTGTTTTGCCTGGAATTGCCTTGACTGAAATCGCCTTGCCTGGAATTGCCCTTTTTTGTCTAGCCTTACCTTGTTTCGAATTTTCTTTCATGCAATTGGCCTGCCTTGCCTTGTTTTGCCTTGCCTTGAATTCCCTTGCCTGGAATTATTTGCCTTACTGAAAATTTTATTGCATTGCCTTTTCTTTCCTAGCTTGGAATTGCAATTTCTGTAATTGCCTTGCTTTGGCTTGCCTTGCCTTGCCTGAAATTGCCTTGCCAAGAATTTTCTTGCCTTTCCTTGCATTGTCAGAATTTCCCTGCCTGGAATTGCCCTGCATTACCTTGCCTTGCCTGTAATTGCCCTGATTGCAATTGCCCTGCCTTGTCTTGCATTTCCTGGAATTGTCTTGCCTTGCATTGTTTTTCCTGCATTTGCCTTGCCTGCAATATCCTTGCCTAGACTTGCCTGGAGTTTACTTGCCTGTAATTGCGTTGCATTAATTTGCCTTGCCAGAAATTTTCTTGCTTGCATTATTCTTGCCTTGCCTTGCCTTTACATGGCTTGCCGGGAATTGCCTTGAAGTTTCTGGCCTTGCCTCTAATTTCCTTTTCTGGAATTGCCTTGCCTTGCCTTTCATAATATTGCCTAGCCTGGAATTGCTTTGCCTTACCTTGCCTGGAGTTGCCTTGCCTGTCATTGCATTGCCTTGCCTGGATTTGCCTTTTCTGCAATTTCCCTGCTTTTCCTTATGTAAAATTGCCATGCCTGGAATTGCCTTGTTTTGTGTTGCCATACCTGGAATTGCCTTTGCTGTAATTGCGTAGACTGGAATTGACTTGCCTTGCCTTGCCTTTCCTAAAACTGTCTGGCCTGGATATGCGTTGTCTTGCCTTGTCTTGCCTTGCCTTGCCTTTCTTTCCCTTGCCTTGCTTAGAATTGCCTTCTCTATTATGGCCTTGACTCGAATTGCCTTGCCTGTTTTTGCCTTGACTTTATTTGTTTTGCTCTTTGTTGCCTTGCCTGGTATTGCCTTGCCATGCCTGAAATTTTTTTTGCTTTGCCTTAATTTCCTAGCCTGAAATTGCCCTGCCTGGAATTGTTTTGCCTTGATTTGCCTTGCCTTGCTTAGAATTGTCTTTGCTTTAATTGCCTTGTTTTGCCTTGCCTGGAATTGCCTTGCCTTTCCTTGCCTAAAAGTGACTTTCCTGGAATCGCCTTGCATTTCCGTGTTTTTTCTTACATGGGATTACCTTGCCTGGAATTGTCTTGCCTGGAATTGTCTTGCCTAGAATTGCCTTGCCTTGCCTTGCCTGCAATTGCCTAGCATAAAATTGTCTTGCCTTGCCTTGCCTTGCCTGGAATTGCCTTGCCTGGAATTGACTCTCCTTGCCTTGCTTTGCCTTGCCATGACTAAAATTGTCTTTCCTAAAATTGCCTTCGTTACCTTGCCTTGTATAAAATAACCTTGCCTGGATTTGCCCTAGATTGCCTTGCCTTGCCTAGCCTAGAATTGCCTTGCCTGGAATTTCCTTGCTTAAAATTGTCTTGCATTGCATTGCTATTTCTTGCCTTCATTTTCCTTGCATGGAATTGCCCTGCCTTGCCTTCCCTGGAATAGCCTTGCCTGGAATTTTCTTGTCTTACCTTGCATTGACTGAAGTTGCTTTGCCTTGCCTATGCTACAATTACCTTGCCTGGAATTGCCCTGCCTTGCATTACCCAAAATTGCCTTAAATGGCATTGCTTTGCCTTACATTGCCTTGTCTTGCCTGAATTGCCTTGCCTAGAATTGCATTGCCTTGCCTTACCTTGCCTTCCCTGGGATTTCCTTGCCTCGAGTTGCCTTTCCTTGCCTCGAATAAAATGACCTTGTCTGTAATTACCTTGCCTTGCCTGAAATCACCTTGCCTGGGAGTGCATTTTCTGCAATTGTCTTGCCTAAAATTGCCTTGCCTCCCCTTGCCTGAATTTTCCTTGCCTTGCATTGCATTGCCTGGCCTTGCCTCGTTTCCCTTGCCTGGAACTGCTTTGTCTTGTTATCCCTGGAATAGTTTTGCCTGTACTTGCCTTTTCTTGCCTTGCCTTGAATGAAGTTCCCTTGTTTTGAATTGTTTTGTCTTGCATTTCCTCGCCTGAAATTGCCTTGCCTAGAATTGCCTTGCCTAGAATTGCCTTGCCTTGCATTGTCTTGCTTTGCCTTGACTGGAATTGCCTTGCCTCGAATTACCTTGCCTTGCATTGCCTTCCCTGCCTTGACTGGAACTGCCTTGCCTCGATATGCCTTTCCCTGCTTTGTCTTGAACTACCTTGTCTGGAATTGCCTTGCCTTGTCTTGCCAGAAATTACCCTGTCTTTCCATGCCTTTCCTGGAATTGCCTTGCCTCGCCTTGCCTTGCAGTGCCTAAAATTTACTTTCCTGAAATTTTTTTACTTTCCCTTGCCTTGCCTAAAAGAGCCATGCCTGAAATTTTCCTACATACACTTGCCCTGCCTTGACTGGTATTGCCCTGCATTGCTTTGACTTGCTTTGCCTTGATTTGCCTTGCCTTGCCTTGCCTTGCCTTGCTTGGAATTGCCTTACATTGCATTGCTTTTTCTTGCCTAAAATTGCCTTGCCTGGAATGTCCATCCCTTGTCTTGCCTTTCCTTGCCTTGCCTGAAGTTTTTTTTTACCTGGAATTGTTTTGGTTTGCCTTGCCTTGCATTGCCTGGAATTGTCTTGTCTGGGATCGACTTGCCTTGCCTTGCCTTGATTGAAATTTTTTTGTCCTGTGTTGTCTTGCCTTGCCTGAAATTGACTTGACTTGCCTTGTCTGGAGTTGCTTTCCCTGGAATTGCCTTGTCTTGCCTTACCTGGAATTTTCTTGCCTGGGATTGCCTTTCCGTGCCTTCTCCTGCCTTAGTTTTTCTGGAATTGCCATTCTGACGATATCTTTAGCTGGAATTTCCCTGCCTTGCATTGCCTGGAGTTGCCTTCCCTGAAATTGCCTTGTCTTGCCTAACCTAAAATTGCCTTTCCTGAAATTGCCTTTGTCTACCTTGTCTTGCCTTGCCTTGCCTAGAATTGCCTTTCCTGCAATTGCTTTGCCTAGAATTGCATTGCATTGCCTTGCCTTGCCTTCTTTTGCCTAGAATTGCCTAACCTGAAATTTTCTTGCCTGGAATTGTCTTGCATTGTCTGACCTGGAATTTACTTGCCTGGAATTGCCTTGCATTGCCTTGCTAATTTTTGCCTGGAATTGCCCTGCCTTGCCTTTCCTGAAATAGCCTTGTGTGGAATTCCCTTGTCTTGACTTACATTGACTGCAATTGCCTTGCTTTGAATTACCTTGTCTTGCCTCTCCTCACCTGGAATTCCCTTGCCAAGAATTTCCTTGCCCTGCATTGCATTGCCTTGCCTTGACTGGAATTGCCTTGCCTGGAATTTTCTTGCCCTTCCTTAGCTGGAATTGTGTGGCCTGGAAATACTTTTCCCTGCCTTGCCCTGCCTTGCCCTACCTGAAATTGCCTTTCTGGCAATTGCCTTTCCTAGAATTGTCTTGCCTTGCATTGCCAGAATTGCCTTGCCTGAAATTGCTTTGCCTTGCTTAGAATTGCATTGCATAGCATTGCATTGCCTTGCCTTACCTTGCCTTGTCTGGAATTGTTTTGCCTGGAATTGTTTTGCCTGGAATTGGCTTTACTAGTCTGAAATTTTCTTGCCTTTTCTTGTCCTGCCTAGCCTGAAATTGCCTTGCGTTGCCTTTTCTGAAATTGCCTTGCATGAAATTGCCCTTTTTTTGCCTTGCCTTGCCTTACCTCGAATTGCTTTGCTTGAAATTTCCCTGCTTTGCCTTGCCCAGAATTTACATTCCTGGAATTTCCCGGCTTTGCCTTGCCTTTACTTACCTCGAATTGCTTTGCCTGGAATTGGCCTGCCTTGCCTTGTTTTGCCTTGCCTTGAATTCCCTTGCCTGGATTTTTTTTAGCCTTTCTGGGAATTTTTTTGCATTGCCTTTTCTTGCCTAGCCAGGAATTGCTCTGTTTGAAATTGCCTTGCTTTGGCTTGCCTTGCCTTGCCTAGAATTGTCTTGCCTTGACTGGCG
The DNA here is from genome assembly GCA_031835075.1 of Saguinus oedipus. Taxonomy (NCBI): domain Eukaryota; kingdom Metazoa; phylum Chordata; class Mammalia; order Primates; family Cebidae; genus Saguinus; species Saguinus oedipus. Next base: position 33,359,283 of record CM063176.1, read on the forward strand.
TTCTCTGGAATTGCCCTGCCTGAAATTTTTCTTCCTTGCCTTGACTTGCATAAAATTGCCCTGCCTTGCATTGTCTTGCCTGCAATTTCCTAGCCTAGCCTTGCCTGGAACTTACTTACCTGGAATTGCCTTGCCTCGCTTTTCTTAAATTGGCATTGCCTGGAATTGTCTTTCTCTGCCTTGTCTTACCTTGCCTAGAATGGACTTTCCTGCAATTTTCTTGCCTGGAATTGCACTGCCTTGCCTTGCCTTCCCTTGCGTTGCCTTGCCTGAAATTGCCTTTCCTGGAATTCATTGTCTTGCCTTGCTTTGTCTTGCCTTGCCTTGTGTTGCCTGGCTTTATGTAGAATTGCCTTGCCTGGGATTGCCTTGCCTAAAATTGCCTTGCCTGGAATTGCCTTGCATTACCATGGGGTTTTTTTGCATGCAATTGCCCTGCCTTGCCTTCTCTAAAATAGCTTTGTGGGGAATTGCATTGTTTTGCATTGCCTTTATTGGAATTGCCTTGCCTTGCTTTGCCTTTCCTCGCCTGGAATTGCCTTTCCTAGAATTTCCTTGACTTGTGTTGCCTTGACTGAAATTGCCTTACCTTCAAATGTCTTGCCTTGCTGTAGCTGAAATTGCCTTGCCTGAAAATACCATTCCCTGCCTTCTTTGTCTTGCCTTGCATGGAATTTTTTTTCCAGCAATTCCCTTGCCTGGAATTGCGTTGCTTTGCACTGCCAGAAATTGCCTTGCCTGAAATTGCATAGCTTTGCATTGTCTTTCCTTGCCTGGAATTTCCTTGCCTAGAATTGCATTGCCTTGCTAACCTTGCCTTGCCTAGAATTGCCTTGCATTGGTATGCCATGCCTTGCCTTGCCTTGCCTTGCCTTGCCTGGACTTACCTTGCCTTGATTTGCCTTGCCTTGCCTAGCCTGGATATGCCTTGCCTGAATTTTCCCCATCTTTGATGCATTGCCTGGATTTGCCTCCCAGGATTTGACATGCTTTGCCTTGCCTTTCTTTCCTTGATTTGCCTGGTCTGGATTAGCCTTGCTTTGCCTTGCCTGGGTTTGCTTTGACTTGCCTTGCCTTGTCTCAATTTGCCTTACCTTGTTTGAATTTGCCTTGCCTTGCCATGTTTTGCTGGAATATGCCTTCCCTTGCCTTGCATTGCCTGGATGTGCCTTGCCTTGCCTTGCCTGGATTTGCCTTGCCTGGATTTGTTTTGCCTTGCCTTGCCTTCCCTGAATTTGCATTTCTTGGATTTGCTTTGCCTTGCTTTGCCTTGCCTGGATTTTTCTTCCCTGGATTTGTGCTGCCTTGGCTCGCCTTGCCTGGATTTCTCTTGTTTGGATTTGCCCTGCTTTGCCTTGCCTTGCCTGGATTTGCCTTGCCTTGCCTTGAATGAATTTATCTTGCCTGTATTTGCCTTGCCTTGCATTGAATTGCCTGAATTTGCCTTGAATGGATCTTTCTTGCCTTGCCTGGATTTGCCTTCCCTTGCATTGCCTTGAATCAATTTACCTTTTCTGGATTTGCCTTGCCTTGCCTTAAATTGCCTGAATTTGCCTTGCATGGATTTCTAGCCTTGCCTTGCCTAGATTTCCTTTGCCTGGATTTGAATTGCCATGCCATGACTTTCCTGGATATGCCTTGCCTGGATTTGCTTTGCCTTGCCTTCTTTACATAAATTTGCTTTGCCTGAATTTTTTTCTCTAGCCCTGCCTTGCCTAAATTTTCCTTGCCTGGATTTGCCTTTACTTGTCTTGCCTTGCCTTAATTTGCCTTGCCTTGCCTTATTTTGCCTGGATTTGCCTTTCCCTGCTTTGCCTTTCCTGGATTTCTCTTGTCTTTCCTTGCTTTGTCTTGCCTGGATTTGTTTTGCCTGGATTTGTTTTGCCTTACCTTGCCTTCCTTGGATTTATTTTGCATTAATTTGCCTTGCCTTTTCTTTCCTCGCCTGGATTTGAATTGCCTTACCTTGCCTGAAATTGCCTGGAATGGATTTTCCTTCCTTTCCCTTTCCTTGCCTGGATTTGCCTTGCCTGGACGTGCTTTGCCTTGCTTGCCTGGAATTGCCTTCCATGGATTTGTTTTGCCTTGCCTGGATTTGTCTTGCCTGGATTTGGTTTGCCTTGCTTTCACTTGCCTATCCTAAATTTGCCTTGCCTTGCGTTGCCTGGATTTGCTTGCCTTTCTGTACGTGGATTTGCCTTGAATGAATTTTCCTTGCCTTTCCTTGACTGGATTAGCCTTCCCTGGGTTTGCCTTGTTTTGCCTTGCTCGAATGGATTTGCCTTGCCTAAATGTGTCTTGCCTTGCATTGAGTTGCCAGGATTTGCTTTGCCTATTTTTGCATTGCCTGTATTTGCCTTGCCTGCATTTTCTTTGCCTTGTTCTGTCTTGTCTTGCCTGGATTTTTCTTGCCTCAATTTTCTTTCCCTTGCCTTGCCTAAAATTGCCTTTATAGGATTTGCCTTGGCATAACTTGTCTTGCATAAATTTGTCTACACTGGCTTTGCTTTGTCTTCCTTTGCCTTGCCTGGATTTGTCTTTCCTGGATTTACCTTGCCATGTCTTGCCGGGATTTGCCTTACCTAAACTTGCCTTGACTGGATTAACATTGCCTTGATTTGCCTTACCTGGATTTGCCTTGCATGTCTTTGCTTGCATTGCCTTGCCTTGATTTGCCTTGCCTTGTTTGAATTTGCCTTGCCTTGACATTCCTTGCTGAAATATGCCTTGCCTTGCCTTGCATTGCCTGGATTTGCCTTGCCTTGCCTGGATTTGCTTTGCCTTGCCTTGCCTTGTCTGAATTTGCATTTCTTGGATTTTCCTTGCCTTACTTTCCCTTTCCTGGATTTGCCTTGCCTTGCCTAAATTTGCCTTGTTTTGTCTTGCCTTGTAAGGATTTTTCTTGCTAAATTTGCCTTTCCTTGCCTTGCCTTACCTGGATTTGCTTTTTCATGCATTGCCTTGCCTATATTTGCATTGCTTGGATTTTTCTTGTCTTGGTGTCCTTGACTGGATTTTCCTGGCCTGGATTTGCCTTTTCTTGTCTTGTCTTGCTGGATTTTCCTTGCCTGGAGTTGCCCTGCCCTGCCTTGCCTTGCCTAAACTTTTGTTACCTTGTCTTGCCTTGCCTTGCATTGCATTGCCTGGATTTGCCTTGCCTTGCCTGCATTTGCCATGCCTAGATTTGCCCAGCCTTGCCTTGCCTTGCCTAGATTTGCCTTTCATAAATGTTTCTTGCCTTGCTTTGCCTTGCCTGAGTTTTCATTGCCTTGATTTGCCTTGAATTGCCTCAACTTGCCTGAATTTGCCTTGAATTACCTTGCCTGGAATTGCCTTGCCTGGATTTAAATTTTCTTGCCATTTTTTGTTTAAATTTGCCTTGCCTGGATTTGTTTTGCCTTGCTTTGCCTTGCCTGAATTTGCCTTTTTTGAATTTCCCTTGCCGTGCCCTCCTGGGATTTGCCTTTCCTGGATTTGACTTGACTGGATTTGCCTTGGCTTACTTTGCCTTAACTGGATTTGACTTCCCTGGATTTGTTTTGCCTTGCCTTGCCTTGCCTAGATTTTCCTTGCATGGATTTTTCTTGCCTTGCCTGCGTTTGCATTGTCTTGATTTGTTTTTCCTTGCCTCACCTTGCCTGAATTTGCATTGACTTCCCTTGCCTGGAGTTGCCTTGTCTGAATTTGATTTGCCTTGGCATTCCTTGCCTAAATTTGCTTTGCCTAAATTTGCTTTGCCTTGCTTTGCCTTGATTAAATTTGCCTTTCCTGAATTTTCCTTGCTGTACCTTGCTGGGATTTGCCTTGCCTGAATTTGCCTTGTCTTGCTTTGCCTCAACTGGATTTGACTTGCCTAAATTTGCCTTGCCTTGTTTGAATTTGCCTTGCCTTGCCGTGCCTGAATTTGCATTTCTTAAATTTAACTTGCCTTATTTTGCCTTCCCTGGATTTTTCTTGCCTGGATTTTCCTGGCCTTGCCTTCTCTTGCCTGGATTTCCCCTGCTTTGCCTTGCCTTGGCTGAATTTGTCTTGCCTAAATTTGCCTTGACGTGCCTTGCATTGAATGAATTTACCTTGCCAGGATTTGAGTTGCTTTGGCTTGAATTGCCTGAATTTGCTTTGAATAATTTATTTTTGTTTGGCCATGCCTTGCCTGCATTTGCCATGCCTGGATTTGCCACGCCATGCCATGCCTTGCCTGGATATGCCTTGCTCGGATTTGCTTTATTTTTCCTGGATTTGCCTTGCCTTGCCTTGCATGGATTTGACTTGCCTGGATTTTTTTTCCAAGCCCTGCATTACCTAAATTTGCCTCGCCTGGATTTGTTTTGCTGTGTCTTTTTTTGCTGAGATTTGCCTTACCTTGCCTTGCCATATTTGTATTTTCCTTGCCTGAATTTGCTTTTCCTTGTTTTGCCTTGCCTGGATTTGCCTTGCCTTGTCTTGCCTTGCCTGAATTTGCCTTACTTGCTTTGCCTGGAATTGTCTTGCCTGGATTTGATTTGCATTGCTTTGCCTTGCCTGGATTTGCCTTTCCTGGATTTCCCTTGCTGTGCCTTGTTGGAATTTGTCTTGCCTGAATTTGCCTTGACTGAATTTGCCTTGCCTTGCTTTGCCTTGACTGGATTTGACTTGCCTGGATTTGCCTTGCCTTGCTGTGCCTTGCTAAAATATGCCTTGCCTTGCCTTGCCTTGCTTTGCCTGGATTTGCCTTGTCTGGATTTGCTTTGAATTGCCTTGCCTTGCCTGAATTTGCATTTTTAAAATTTGTCTTGCCTTATTTTGCCTTGCCTGGATTTTTCTTGCCTAGATTTTCCTGGCTTTGCCTTGTCTTGTCTGGATTTGCCCTGATTTGCCTTGCCTTACCTGGATTTGCCTTGCCTGGATTTGCCTTGCCTTGCCCTGTCAGGGTTTGTCTTGACTGAATTTGCCTTGCCTTGCATAAATTTGCCTTGCCTTGCCTTGTCTGGATTTTCCTTGCTTTGCCTTCACTGTATTTGTCTTGCCTTGCCCTGCCTGGATTTGCCTTGTCTGGTCTTGCCGAGATTTCCCTTGCCTTGCCTTGCAAGATTTGCCCTGTTTGACTGGATTTGACTTGCCTGGTTTTGTCTGAATTTCTCTTGTTTTCTTTTTCTGGATTTGCCTTGCCTTGCCTCGACTGAATGTGCCTTGCCTTCTCTAGCCTAGATCTGCCTTGTCTTACATGGATTTGCCTTGCCTTGCCTTGGTTTGTCTTGCCTTACCTGGATTTGCTTTTCTTTGCCTGGATTTGCCTTGCCTTGCCTTACCTTGCCTTGCTTTGCCTAAATTTTCCTTGCCTTGCCTTGCCTTGCCTGAATTTGCCTTCTTGAATTTGCCTTGCTTGGATTTGACTTGCCTGGATTTGAATTGCCTGGATTTTACTTGCCTGAATTTGCTTTGCCTGGATTTTCTTTGCATGGATTTGCCCGGGTTTATCTTGCATGGATTTTCCTGGATTTTTCTTGTCTGGATTTCCCCGGATTTTTTTTTTTCGACCTGCCTTGCCTGGCCTGGATTTGCCTAGATATACCTTGCCTGGATTTAATTTCTTTTTTTTTGCCTATTTTTTTTTTTGTCTTGTCTGGATTTGCATTTTTTGCATTCCTTCTGTTTTTCCTGGATTTGACTTGCCTTGCCTTGCCTTACCTTGCCTTGCCTTGCCTGGATTTGCCCTGCCATGCCTTTACTTTCCTTACCTTGCCTGAAATTGACTTGCCCTCCCTTGCTTTGCCCTGTCTTGCCTTGCATTGTCTGGATTTGCCTTGCCTTGTCTGGATTTGCCTTCCCTTGACTGAATTTGCCTTATGCTGCCTGGGTTTGCCGTGTCTTGCCTAGATTTGCCTTGCCTTGCCTTGGCTTGCCTGAATTAGCCTTGTCTAGATTTGCCTTGCCTTTCCTTGCCTGGATTTGCATTGACATGCTTTGCCTTTCCTGGATATTTCTTGCCTGGATTTGCCTTGCTGTGCCTTGCATTTTATGGATTTTCTTTGCATAGCCTCACCTGGATTTGAGCTGCCTGGCTTTGCCTTGCCTTCGTTGCCTTGCATGAATTTTCCTTGTTTGGATTGGCCTTGCCATTCCTTGATTTTTTTTTTCTGGATTGGCCTTAACTGGATTTTCCTTGTCTTCCCTTGCCTTACATGCATTTTCCTTGCCTGGATTTGTCTTTTATTTTTGTACCTTGCCTAGATTTGCCTTGCTTGCATTTGCCTTGCATTGCCTGGATTTCTTTTGCCTGGGTATTCCTTGCCTTTCCTTGCCTGGATTGAGCTTGCCTGGATTTGTTTTTTCTTTTCTTGCCTGAGTTTGCCTTAGTTGGATTTGCCTTTTTCCTTTGCCTGGATTTTCCTTGTCTTGCGTGTATATTCCTTGCCTGGATTTGCCTTGAATTGCCTTGCCTTGCCTTGCCTGGATTTGTTTTGCCTTACCTGGATTTGCTTTGCCTTGCCTGGAATTGCCTTGCCTGGATTTGCATTGCCTGAATTTGCCTTGCCTTGCCTTGCCTGGATTTGCCTTATCTGGGTTTTCCTTGCTTTGTCTTGCCTGGATTTTCCTTGACTAAATTTGCCTTTCCTTGCCTTTCCTTGCATGGATTTGTTTTGCCTGGGTTTTCTTTGCATGTATTTGCCTTGCTTGGGTTTGGCTTTGCTTAACTTTTCTTAATATGCCTTGCCTGGATTTGTATTTTCCTTGCCTGTATTTGCCTTGCTTAAGTTTGGCTTTGCTTAACTTGTCTGGATATGCTATGCCTCGATTTGCCTTGCCGGAATTTGCCTTTCCTTGCCTTGCCTGGATTTGCCTTGCCTGGATTTGCCTTGCCTGGATTTGCCCTGCCTGGATTTGCCTTTTCTTGCCATACCATGCCTAGGTTTGCATTGCTTGTATTTGCCTTGTCTTGCCTGGATTTGTTTTGCCTGGGTTTTCCTTGCCTTTTCTTGCCTGGATTTATCTTGTCTGGATTTGCCTTCCCTTGCTTTGCCTGAATTTACCTTTGTTGAATTTGCCTTTTTTTTTTGCATTTCTTGCCTAGATATGACTTGCCTGGATTTGCCTTTCCTTGTCTTGCCTAAATTATTTTGTCTCGTCTGGATTTGCCTTTTTTTTTGCCATTCCTTCTTATTTCTTTTCTGGATTTGCCTTGCCTTGCCTTGCCGTGGCTTGTCTTGCCTTGATTTTCCCTGCCTTGCCTTGACTTGCCTTATTTTGCCTGGAACTGCCTTGCTCTTTTTTGTCTGGATTTGCCTTGTCTGGGTTTCCATTGCCTTTATTTGCCTTGTCTAAATTTGCCCGTATTTACCTTGCCTGCATTTGCCTTGACTGAATTTTTTAAAATTTTTCCTGACTTGCCTTGGCTGGCCTTGCCTGTATTTGGCTGGATTTCCCCTGATGTTCCTTGACATGCAATGCCTTGCTTTGTCTGGATTTGCCTTGCCTTGCCTCGACTGAATGTGCCTTGCCTTTTCTATCCTGAATCTGCCTTGCCTTACCTGGATTTCCCTTGCCTTTCCTGGATTTGCCTTGCCTTGCCTTGATTTGTCTTGCCTTACCTGGATTTGCTTTCTTTTGCCTTGGTTTGCCTTGCCTTGTTTTGCCTTGCCTGGTTTTGCCTTGCCTGTATTTACCTTTCCTGGGTTTGTTTTGCCTTGCCTGGATTTCCCTTGCCTTGATTTGTTCTGCCTGGATTTGAATTGCATGTATTTTTCTTGCCTGAAATTGCCTTACCTGGATTTGCCCAGATTTCTTTGCCTTGCCTTGCCTCGACTGAATGTGCCTTGCCTTTTCTAGCCTGAATCTGCCTTGCCTTACCTGGATTTGCCTTGCCTTTTCTTGATTTGCCTTGTCTTGCCTTGCCTTGATTTGTCTTGCCTTACCTAAATTTGCTTTCAGTTGCCAGGGTTTGCCTTGCCTTGCCTTGCCTGGATTTTTCTTGGCTTGCCTTCCCTTGCCTGGTTTTGCCTTGCCAGAATTTGCCTTCTTTCATTTTGTTTTGCTTTGTCTGAATTTGCCTTTCCTGGATTTGCCTTCCCTAGATTTGCTTTGCCTGGATTTGAATTGCCTGGATTTTTTTTTTTGCCTGAATTTGCCTTGCCTGGATTTTTCTTGCCTGGATTTACCTGGATTTATTTTGTCTGGATTTTTCCGGAATTTTCCTGACCTGCCTTACCTGGCCTGAATTTGCCTGGATATGTCTTGCCTGGATTTGCCTTTCCTTGCCTTGCCTAATTTTTTTTTGTCTTGTCGGGATTTGCCTTCGTTTGCCATTCCTTGCCTTGCCTTTACTGAATTTGCCTTGCCTTGCCTTTCCTGGATTTGCCTTGCCTTTCCTGGATTTGCCTTGCCTTGCATTCCCTTGGCTTGCCTTAACATTTCTAGGTTTGCCTTGCCCTCCCTTGCCTTGCCTTGCCTTTCCTTGCCTTGCCTGTATTTGTCTTGTTTTGACTGGATTTGCCTAACCTTGCCTGGTTTGCCTTGTCTTGCCTGGATTTGCCTTGCCTTGACTTGACTTGTGTGAATTACACTTGCCTAGATTTGCCTCGCCTTGCCTTGCCTAGCCTAGATTTACGTATCCCTGCTTTGCCTTTCCTGGATATATTTTGCCTGGATTTGCCTTGCCCTTCCTTGCATTTTGTGGATTGGCCTTCCTTTGCCTCACCTGGATTTGAGCTGCCTGGATTTTCCCTTCTTTGGTTGCCTTGCATGCATTTTTCTTGCCTGGATTGGCTTTGCCTTTGCTTGCCTTCCCTGGATAGGCCTTAAATGGATTTTCCTTGCCTTGTCTAAATTTCACTTGCCTGTATTTTCTCTGCCTTGCCTTGTTTTAACTAAATTTGCCTTGCCTTGAATGAATTTCCATTGCCTGGATTTGCCTTTCCTTGCCAAACGTTGCCTAGATTTGTCTTGCTTGCATTTGCCTTGCATTGCCTGGATTTGTTTTGCCTCAGTTTCCCTGCCTTTTTTTGCCTGGATTGAGTTTGCCTGAATTTGACTTTCCTCGCCTTGTCTGGGTTTGCCTTAGTTGGATTTGCCTTTTTTTTTTGCCTTACCTGGATTTGCCTTGCCTTGCCTGGATTTGCCTTGCATTTCCTTGTCTTGCCTGGATTTGCTTTACCTGGATTTGCCTTCTCTTGCCTGAGTTTGCCTTGCTTTTCCTTGCCTTGCCTTGTTTTGCCTGAATTTGACTTGCCTGGATTGGCCTTGTCTTGCCTTGCCTGGATTTGCCTTGTCTTTGTTTGCCTTGCTTTGCCTTTTCTGAATTTGCCTTGATTGAATTTACCTTGTCTTGCCTTGCCTGGATTTGCCTTGTCTTTGTTTGCCTTGCTTTGCCTTTTCTGAATTTGCCTTGATTGAATTTACCTTGCCTTGCCTTGCCTGGATTTGTTTTGCCTGGGTTTGCCTTGCCTGTATTTGCCTTGCTTGTGTTTGGCTTTGCTTAACTTGCCTGGATATGCCTTGCCTCAATTTGCCTTGCCTGGATTTGTCTTGCCTTGCCTTGCCTGGATTTTCCTTGCGTGTATTTGCCTTGCTTCGATTTGGCTTTGCTTAACTTGTCTGAATATGTCATGCCTGAATTTGCCTTGCCTGGATTTGGCATTCCTTGCCTTGCCTGGATTTCCCTTGCCTGGATTTGCCTTGCCTTGTTTTGTCTGGATTTGTCTTGCCTGGATTTACCTTGCCTTGCCTTGCATAAATGTTCCTTACCTTGCCTTGCCTGGATTTGCTTGTTTTGCTTGGATTTGCCTTGCCTTGCCTGAATTTGCCTTGCCTGATCTTGCCTTGCCTTGCCTTGCCTTGTGTGAAATTGCCTTGCCTTAACTAGACTTGCCTTGCCTTGACTGGATTTGGCTTGCCTGGATTTTATTTGCCTAAATTTGTGTTTCCTGGATTTGTTTTGCGTAAATTTGTTTGTATTTGCCTATCCTGGATTTGCCTCATTTTTCCTTCCCTGGATTTTTCCGGATTTTTCCGCATTTTTCCTGAATTGCCTTGTCTGGCCTTGCCTAGATTTACCTAAATTTGTCTGAATTTTTCTTAATTTTCCCTGACTTACATTGCCTTGCCTTGCCTGTGTTTGCCTTTTCTTGCCTGAATTTGCCTTGCCTTGCCTTGCATGAATTTGCCTTGCCTTGCCGTGATTTTTGTTGCCTTGCCTGGATTTGCATTGCCTTGCCTTGTTGTGATTTTCGTTGCCTTGCCTGGATTTGCCTTGCCTTGCATGATTTTCCCTGTTTTGCCTGAATTTGACTTGCCTTGTCTTGTCTGGATTTCCCTTTCCTTGCTTTGCCTGGATTTGCTTTCCTTGTTTTGACCGAATGTGCCTTGCCTTTTTGAGCTTGGAACTGCCTTTCCTTACCTGGATTTGCCTTTCCTTTCCTGGATCTGCCTTGCCTTGCCTTGATTTGTCTTTCCTAACCTGAATTTGCTTTCTTTTCCCTGGATTTGCCTTGCCTTGCCTTGCCTTGCTTTGCCTTGCCTTGCCTGGATTTTCCTTTGCTTGCCTTCCCTGATGGGTTTTACCTTGCCTGCCTTTGCTTTGCCTGGTTTTGTTTTGCCTTCCCTGGATTTGCCTTGCTTGGATTTAAATTGCATGGATTTATCTTGCCTAAATTTTCCTTACTTAGATTTGCCTGAATTTACCTTGCCTTGCCTTTCCTTGCCTGGTTTTGCATTGCCTGGTTTTGCCTTGCCTTGCCTTGACTGATTTTGCCTTGCCTTGCCTTGCCTGGTTTTGCCTTGCCTTGCTTGCCTGGTTTTGCCTTGCCTTGCCTTGCCTGGTTTTGCCTTGCCTTGCTTGCCTGGTTTTGCCTTGCCTTGCCTTGCCTGGTTTTGCCTTGCCTTGCCTTGCCTGGTTTTTTCTTGCCTGAAATTACCTTTTCTTGCCTTGCCTGGAATTTTCCTTTTCTGAAATTGCCTTGCTTTGCGTTGTCTTGCCTTGCCTTGTCGTGGCTGAAATAGCATTATATGGAATTCCCCTTTTTTGCCTTAGCTTGCCTTGCCTTGAATTGCCTTTTTGGAATTTCCCTGCCTTGCCTTGCCCCTAATTGCATTGCCTGGAACTTCCCTGATTTGCCTTGCCTTTTCTTACCACTAATTGCCTTGTTTGGAATTGCCTTGCTTTGCATTGCCAGAAATTGCCTTGCCTTGTCTTGCATTGCATTGCCTTGCCTAAAATTGCCTTGCCTAAAACTACATTGCCTTGCCTTACATTGTCTTGCCTGGAATTGCCATGCTTGAAATTGCATTTCTTTGCCTTTCCTGGAATTTCCTTGTCTGGAGTGGCCTTGCCTCATCTTGTTTTGCCTTGCCTGGAATTGCCTTGCCTTGCCTGAAGTCGCCTTGCCTGAAGTCGCCTTGCCTGAAATTACCCTTTTTCACCTTGCCTTGTCTTACCTCTAATTGCCTTGCTTGAAATTTTCCTGGCTTGGTTTCCTGTAATTGCCTTGCCTGGAATTGGCGTGCCTTTCTTTGTTTTGCCTTGCCTTGGGTTCTGTTTCCTGGAATATTTTTGCCTTGCTGGTAATTTTCTTGCATTGCCATTTTTTGCCTAGCCTGGATTTGCCCTGTCTGGAATTGCTTTGCTTTGGCTTGCCTTGCCTTGCCTAGAATTGTCTTGCCTTGCTTTCTGTTGTCTGAAATTGTTCTGTCTGCAAATGTTCTGCCTTGCCTTGCCTAAAATTGCTTTGCCAAAAATTGTCTTGCCTTGCTTTGCATTGTCTGGAATTGCCCTGCCTTGCCTTGCCTTTCATAAAATTGCCCTGTCTGCAAATGCTCTGCCTTGTTTTGCCTTGCCTTGCCTGGAATTGTCTTGCTTTGCCTTACCTTGCCTGGATTTGCCTTGCCTGCGATTTTCTTGCCTAGACTTGCCTGGAATTTACTTGCTTGGAGTTGCCTTGCATTGACGTGCTTTCCAGGAATTCTCTTTCCTGGAATTGCCTTTTCTTTCCTTTCCTTGTCTTGTCTTGCCTTTCCTTGCCTGTAATTGCCTTGAATTTTCTGGCCTGGCCTGGAATTGCCTTTCTTAAAATTTCCTTGCATTGCCTTTCCTTTCCTGGAATTACCTATTCTGGGATTGCCTTGCCTTGCCTCGGATTGCCTTGCCTGGAATTGCTTTGCCTTGCCTTACCTAAATTTGGCTTTCCTAAAATTTCCCTTCCTTATCATACGTGAAATTGACTTGCCTGGAATTGCCTTTTCTGCAATTGCCAATCCTGGAATTGTCTTGACCTGTTTTTTCTTGCCTTGCCTTGTCGGATTTGCCTTGCCTTGTCTTGTCTTGCCTGTAATTGCCTTGTCTTTCCTGGTCTTGCCTTGCCTTGGCTTTCCTTTCATTGCCTGAAATTGCCTTGCCTTTTCTTTTCTTGACGTTTTTTACCTTGCCTTTCCTGGTATTGCCTTGCCTTGGCTGGAATTTGTTTTCCTTGCCTTGCTTTGTCTAGGCTGGAATTGACCTGCCTGGAATTGACTTGCCTTGCCTTGCCTTGCCTTGACTGAAATTGCCATGCCTATAATTGTTTTTGTCTTGTCTTGCCCAGAACTGACCTGCATTGCATTATCTTGCCTAAAATTTCCCTAACTGGAATTGCACTGCCTTGCATTGCCTTGCATGGAATTGACTTTCCCAGAATTGCCTTGCATTGCCTTGCCTTTCCTTGCATGGGATTACCTTGCCTGAAATTGTCTTGCCAGGAATTGCCTTGCATTGCCTTGCCTTTCGTTGCCTTGAATTGCGTGGAATTGCCTAGCCTGAAATTGCCTTGCCTTGCCTTGCCTGGAATTGCCTTGCATAAAATTGACTCTCCTTGCCTTGCCTGGTCTTAGCTAGCCTTGCCTTGCCTTGCCGTGCCTAAAATTGACTTTTCTAAAATTTTCTTGCATGCCTTGCCTTGGCTAAAAGAGCCTTGCCTGAAATTGCCCTTTTATGCCTTGCCTTCCTTTACCTCCAATTGCCTTCTTGGAATTTCCCTGCCTTGCCTTGCATCGAATTGCATTGCCTAGAATTGCTGTGATTGGCCTTGCCTTTCTTTACTACAAATTGCCTTGCCTGGAATTGGCCTACATTGCCTTGTTTTGCCTTTCCTTGTATTTTCTTGCCTGGAATTTTTTTGCCTTATGGAGAATTTTTTTGGCATTGCCTTTCTTTGCCTAGTCTGGAATTGCCTTGCTTTGGCTTCCATTTTCTTGTATATAATTGCCTTACCTAGAATTTCCTTGCCTTTCCTTGCATTGTCTGGAATTTCCCTGCTTGAAATTACTCTGCCTTGCCTTGCCTTGCCTTGCCCAAAATTGTCCTACCTGCAATTGCCCTGCCTTGCCTTGCCTTGCCTGGAATTGCTTTGCCTTGCCTTGCCTGTAATTTTCTTGCCTAGCCTTGCATGGAAATTACTTGCCTGGAATTGCCTTGCATTGGCTTGCTTTGACAGTAATTTTTCTCCCTGGAATATATTTGCCTTGCCTTGCCTTGCTTGGAATTGCCTTTCTTGGAATTTCCTTGCCTTGCCTGGAAATGCCTAGCCTAAATTTGTCTTGCCTTGCTTTTCCCAGAGTTGTCTTGTCTGGAATTGCCTTTCCTGGAATTGCCATTGCTTGACTTACGTAAAATTGCCTTGCCTGTAGTTGCCTTGTCTGGAATTGCCTTTCTTGCAATTGCATAGTCTGAAATTGCCTTGCCTTGCCTTGCCTGGAACTGCCTTGTATTTTCTTGTCCTGCCTTGCATTGCCTTTCCTTTTCTTGACTTGCCTTGCCTAGAATTTCCTTGCCTGGAATTGTCTTGCCAGGAGTTTCCTTGCCTTTCCTTGCCTTAACGTTCATTGCCTTGCCTTTTCTTGCCTTGACTGAAATTGTCTTGCCTTGCCTTGGCTGGAAACTTTTTGCATTACCTTGCTTTGCCTAGCCTGCAGTTGCCCTGATGAAATTTTCTTGTTTGGGCTTAGCTTGCTTTGCCTGAAATTTTCGTACCTATAATTTTCTCGTTTTCTCTTGCCCAGAACTGACCTGCCTTGAATGACACTGCCTTAAATTTTTCTGCCTGAAATAACACCTGCTTGCATTGCCTTGCCATGCCAGGAATTGCCTTGCCTTTTCTTGCCTGAAATTTACTTATCTGTAATTGCCTTGAATTGCCTTGCCTTCTCTTGCATGGAATTGCCTTTCTGGGAATTGTCTTGCCTGGAATTTTCTTGACTTGGTTTGTGTTGCCTTGTGTTTCCTGTAATTGCCTAGCCTGGTATTTTCTTGCCTTACCTTCCCTGTATTTGCCTCTCCTTCCCTTGCCTTGCCATGCCTAAAATTGACTTTCTGGAAATTGCCTTGTATTGCCTTGCCTTGCCTTGCCTAAAAGAGCCTTTTCTGGAATTGCCCTACATTGCCTTGCCCTGCCTTGCTGGAATTGCCTTGCCTAAATTTGCGCTGCCTTCACTTGCCTTGCCTTGTGTAGAATTGCCTTGTCTGGAATTGTCTTTCCTTGCCTTGCCTGAAATTTTCTTGCTTGGAATTGCCTTGTATTGCATTGCCTTTTCTTGACTTGCTTTTTCTTGCCTGGAATAGCCTTGCTTGGAATTATCTTGTCTTGCCTTGCCTTGACTGTAGTTCCCTTGCTTCAAATTTTCTTGACTTGCCTTTTCTCGACTAAAATTGCCTTGCCTAGAATTGCCTTGCCTTGCGTTGCCTTGTCTTGCCTTGACTGGAATTTCCTTGCCTGGACTTTTCTTGCCTTGCCTTAGATGGAATTGCCTTGCCCAGAAATACCTTTCCCTGCCTTGCCTGGAATTCCTTTCTGACAATTGCCTTTCCTGGAATTGCCTTGCCTTGCATTGCCATGAAATGCCTTGCCTAAAATTGCCTTGCCTTGTATTGCCTTGTTTTGCCTGGAGTTGCATTGCATAAAATTGCATTGACTTGCCTCACATTGCCTTGCCTGGAATTGCCTTTCCTTGCCTTGCCTGGAATTTCCTTGTCTGGAATGGCCTTGCCTCATATTGTTATACCTTGCCTGAAATTTCCTTGCCTTGACTGGCATGAAATCTCCTTGCCTGAAATTGACCTTTTCTGCCTTCCCTTGCCTTGTGTCAAATTGCCTTGTTTGAAATTTCTCTGACTTGCCTTGCCTTTAATTGCCTGGCCTGGAATTGCCCTGCTTTACCTTGCCTTTTCTTACCTCGAATTGCCTTTCCTGGAATTGGCCTGACGTGCCTTGTTTTGCCTTCCATTGAATTCCCTTGACTGAAAATTTTTGGCTTGCTGGAAATTTTCTTGCCTTGCCTTGCCTTGCCTAGCCTGGAATTGCCCTGTCTGGAATTGCCTTGCTTTGGCTTGCCTTGCTTGCCTGGAATTGCCTTACCTAGAATTGTTTTTCCTTACCTTGTGTTGTCTGAAATTTCCCTTCCTGGAATTTCCCTGTCTTGCCTTGCCTTGCCTGAAGTTGTTCTGCCTTCAATTGCCCTGCCTGCCCTTGCCTTGCCTGAAATTCTCCTGCCTACAATTGCCCTGCCTGGCCTGGCCTTGTTTTGAGTTGCCTTGACTTGTCTTGCATTGTTCTGCCTGGATTTGCCTTGCCTACTAATTTCTTGCCTAGACTTTTCTGGAATTTACTTGTCTGGAATTGCCTTGCATTAACGTGCCTTGCCAGAAATTTTCTTTTCTAGAATTGCTTTGCCTTGCCTTACCTTGCCCTGTTTTGCTTTGCCTGAAATTGCTTTGCCTAAAATTGTCTTGCTTTGCCTCACCTAAAATTACTTTGCCTGGAATTGCCTTGCATTGCCTTGCTTATCCTTGCCTGGAATTGCCCTGCCTTGCCTTCCCTGGAATAGCCTTGAGTGGAATTTTCTTGTCTTTCCTTGCCTTGACTGCAATTGCCTTGCTTTGAATTGCCTTTACTCGCCTGGAATCTCCCTGCCTAGAATTTTCTTGCCTTGTGTTGCCTTGTCTTGCCTTGACTGGAATTGCCTGGCCTGGAATTGTCTTGCCTTGCCTTAGGTGGAACTGCCTTGCCTGGAAATACCTTTTTCTGCCTTGTCTTGCCTTGCGTTGCCTGGAATTGCCTTTCTGGCAATTGCCTTGCCTGGAATTTTCTTGCCTTGCATTGCCAGGAATTGCCTTGCCTGAAATTGTTTTGCCTTGCATTACATTACCTTGCCTGAAATTGCCTTGCCTAGAATTGCATTGCCTTGCCTTACCTTGCCTTGTCTAAAATTGCCTTACCTGGAATTGCCCTTTTCTTTCTTTCCTTACCTTGTATTGAATTGCCTTGCTTGGAATTTCCCTGCCTTGCCTTGCTTCTAATTGCCTTGCCTTTAATTGCCCTGCTTTACCATGCCTTTCTTTTCCTTTATTGCCTTGCCTGGAATTGGCCTGCCTTGCCTTGTTTTGCCTTGCCTTGAATTTTCTTGCCTTAAAATTTTTTGCCTTGCTGGAAATTTTCTTACATTGCCTTTCCTTGCCTAGTCTAGAATTGCCCTGTCTGGAATTGCCTTGCTTTGTCTTGCCTTACCTTCCCTGGAATTGCCTTGCCTAGAATTGTCTTGCCTTGCCTTGCCTTGCATTGTCTGGAATTGCACTGCCTGGAATTGTTCTACCTTGCCTTGCCTGGAATTGCCTTTCCTTGTCT
This sequence comes from Saguinus oedipus, assembly GCA_031835075.1. NCBI lineage: Eukaryota > Metazoa > Chordata > Mammalia > Primates > Cebidae > Saguinus > Saguinus oedipus. Next base: position 33,375,905 of record CM063176.1, read on the forward strand.
GGATTTGCCGTGCTTGCAATTTCGATGCCTAGCCTTGCCTGCAATTTTCTTGCCTAGTCTTGCCTGAATTTACTTGACTATAATTTCCTTGTATTGACTTGCCTTGAGAGTAATTTTCTTGCCTAGAGTTGTCTTGCCTTACCTTGCCTTGTCTTTCCTTGCTTGGAAATGCTTTTACTTTCCTGCTCTTGCCTGGACTTGCCTTTCCTGGAATTTCCTTGTCTTGCCTTGCTTTGCCTGGAATTGCCTTTTCTTGCCTTGCCTGGAGTTGCCTTGCCTGGAATTGTCTTGCCTTGCCTTGCCTGGATTTGCCTTTCCTGGAATTGTCCTGCCTTGCAGTACGTGGAATTGCATTGCCTGGAATTGCCTAGCCTAGAATTTCCATGCCTTGCTGAGAACTGCCTTGTCTTGCTTTGCCTTGCTTTTTCTGGCCATGCCTTGCCAATACTTGCCTTGCCTGGAATTGCTTTGCCTTTCCTTGTGTTTATTTTCTTTGCCTGGCCTTGACTTTCCTTTCCTGGTATTGCCTTGCCTTGCCTGGAGTTTATTTGCATTGCCTTGCCTTGGCTAGCCTGGAATTGCCCTGCTGGATTTGCTTTGACTTGGCTTGCCTTGCATTACCTGGAATTTCCTTTTCTATAATTGTTTTGCCTTGTCTTGCTCGAAACTGATGTGCCTTGTATTACCTTGCCTGAAAATACCCTGCCTGGAATTGCACTGTTTTGCCTTGCCTTACCTAAAATTGTATTCCATTTTCTTGCCTGGAATTGAATTTTCTGGAATTCCCTTGCAGTGCCTTGTCTTTTCTTGCATGGGATTGCCTTGTCTGGAATAGTATTGCACGGAATTGGCTTGCCTGGAATTACCTTGCCTTGCCTTGCCTTTCGTTGCCCTGTGTTGCCTGGAATTTACTAGCTTAAATTGCCTTGCCTGTAATTGACTCCTTGCCTTGCCTTGCCTTACCATGCCTAAGAGTGACTTTTCTGAAATTGACTTGCTTTGCCCTGCGTTGCCTAAAAAAGCCTTGCCTGGAATTGCCCTACATTGCCTTGTCCTGCCTTGCCTAGAATTCCCTTGCCTGGAATTGCACTGTCTTCCCATGCTTTGCCTTGTCTAGCCTAGAATTGCCTTGCCTGGAATTGACTTCCCCTGCCTTTCCCAGAATATCATTGCTTGAAATTGCCTTTCATTGCCTTGCCTTGCCTTGCTTTTCCTTGCCTGGAATTGTCCTGCCTTGCCTTTTCTGGAATAGCCTTGCATGGAATTACCTTGCCTTGCATTGTCTTGACTGGAGTTGCCTTGTTTCAAATTGCCTTGCTTTGACTTTTCTCGCCTCGAATTGCCTTGCCTTGTGTTACCTTACCTTGCCTTGACTGGAATTGCGTTTCCTTTCCTTACCTAGCCTTCCCTGGAATTGCCTTGTCTCTCATTGCCTTTTCTTGCCTTCCCTGGAATTACTTTGTCTAAAATTACCTTGCCTTGTCTTGTTTTGTCTTTCTTGGAATTTCCTTGCCTTGCCTTGCCTGAAATCGCCTTGCCTGGAATTGCCTTTCCTGCAATTGTCTTGCCTGGAATTGCCTTGCCTTGCCTTTCCTTGCCTGAATTTGTCTTGCCTTTCCTTGCCTGGACTTGACTTTCTCACAATTGTCTTGTATTGCCTTGCTTTCCTTGCATGGAATTGCCTTGCCTGAAATTGTCTTTCCTGGAATTGCTTTCGCTGGCCTTGGGTTGATTTGCCTTGAATTGCCTGAAATTGCCTAGCCTGGAATTGCCTTGCCCTGCCTTGCCTGTAGTAGCCTCTTTTTGCCTTTCCTTGTTTTGCCTTACCTTGTCTTGCATTGCCCTGCCATTCCTAAAATTGTCTTTCCTGAAATTGCCTTGTGTTGCGTTGCCTTGTGTAAAAGAGCCTTTCCTAGAATTGCCCTACCTTGCCTTGCCCTGCCTTGCCTGGAATTACCTTGCCTAGAATTGTGCTGCATTCCCTTGCCCTACCTTGCCTAGCCTAGAATTGCCTTGCCTGGAATCATCTTGCCTTGCCTTGCCTGAAATTTCCTTGCTTGGAATTGCCTTGCATTGCATTTTCTTGCCTTGCCTTGCCTTTCTTTCTTTGGAATTGTTCTGCCTTGACGTCCCTGGAATAGCCTTCCATGGAATTGCTTTGTTTTGCTTTTCCTTGACTAAAATTGCCTTGCTTCAAATTTTCTTATCTTTCATTTACTCATCTGAAATTGCCTTGCCTAGAATTGCATTGCCTTGCCTTGCCTTGACTGTAATTCCCTTGTCTAAAGTTGTCTTGCCTTGCCTTAGCTGAAATTGCCTTGCCTGGAAATACCTTTCCCTGCCTTGTCTTGCCTTGCCTTGCCTGAAATTGCCTTTTTGGCAATTGCCTTGCGTATAATTGCCTTCTTTTGTGTTGACAGAAATTGCCTTGCCTGAAATTGCCTTACCTTGCCTTGCCTGGAATTGCCTTGCCTGAAATTGCGTTTCCTTGCCTTGCCTGAAATTTTCTTGTCTGGAATTGCCTTGTCTTGCCTTGCCTGGAATTGTTTTGCCTTGACTTCCCTGAAGTCACCTTGCCAAGAATTGCCCTTTTTGCCTTGCCTAAAATTGCCTTGCCAGGAATTGTCTTTCCCTGCCTTTTCTTGACTTAATTTCCTGGAATTGCCTTTCCGGAAATTTCATTGCTTGGAATTGCCATGACTTGCATTGACTGGAGTTGCCTTCCCTGGAATTGTCTTGCCTTGCCTTACCTAAAATTGCCTTGCCTGAGATTGCCTTTCTCTGCCTTCCGTTGCCTTGCCTTGCATGGAATTGCCTTGCCTGGAATTGCCTTGCCTTGTCTTGCTTTTTGTTGCCAGAAATTGCCCTGTCTTGCATTCCCTGGAATAGCCTTGCATGGAATTGCCTTGTCTTGCCTTGCCTTGATTGCAATTTTCTTGCTTCAAATTGCCTTGCCTTGCCATTCCTCCCCTGGAATTTTCTTGCCTAGAATTTCCTTGCCTTACATTGCCTTGTATTGCCTTGCCTGGAATTGACGTGCCTTGTCTTAGCTGGAATTGCCTTGCCTGTAAATACCTTTTTCTGCCTTGTCTTGCCTTGCCTTGCCTGGAATTGCCTTGTCTTGTCTTGCCTTGCCTTTCTTGCATTGCCTTGCCTTGCCTGAAATTGCCTTTTCTATAATTTCATTGCCTTGCCTCAGCTTGCCTTGGCTGGAATTGCTTTGCCTGGAATTGCCTTTTCTTGCTTGCCTGGAATTTTCTTGTCTGGAATTACCTTGCCTTGTCTTGTCTTTTCTTGCCTGAAATTGCCTTGCCTTGCCTTGCCTGAAATTGCCTTGATTGAAATTTCCCTTCCATTCCTTGCCTAGGATGGCCTTTCCTGAAATTGCCTTGCTTTGCCTTGCCTTTTCTTACCTCAAATTTCCTTGCCTGAAATTGGCCTGCCTTGCCTTGTTTTGCCTTGCCTAGAATTCCCTTACCAGGAAATTTTTTGCCTTGATAATAATTTTTTTACATTGCCTTTCCTAGCCTGGCCTGAATTGCCTTGTCTGGAATTGCCTTGGTTTGGCTTGCCTTGCCTTGCCTGGAATTGTCTTGCCTAGAATTGTCTTGATTTTACTTGCATTGTCGGGATTTGGCCTGCCTGGAATTGTCCTTCCCTGCATGAAATTGCCCGGCCTGCAATTTCTGTGCCTTTTCTGGTCTTGCCTGGATTTTCCTTGCCTTGCGTTTCCTTGCTTTGCCTTGCCACACTTCAATTTGCCTTGCCTGCAACTTTCGTGCCTAGCATTGCCTGGAGTTTACTTGCCTAAATATCCCTTGCATTGACTTGCCTTTTGAGAAATGTTCTTGCTTGGAATTGCCTTGCCTGAAATTGCTTTGCCTGAATTTGCCTTGCCTGAAATTGGCTTGCCTTGCCTTACCTGAAAATTGTCTTGCCTGAAATTGCCTTACTTGGAATTTCCCTGCCTTGCTTTGCCTCGAATTGCCTTTCCTGGAATTGCCCTGCTTTGCCTGGCCTTTCCTTACCTCAAGTTGTCTTGCCTGGAATTGGCCTTACTTGCCTTGTTTTGCCTTGCCTTGAATTCCCTTGCCTTAAATATGTTTGCCTTATTGGGAATTTTCTTTCATTGCTTTTCCTTGCCTAGACTGGAATTGCCATGTATGGAATTGCCTTGCTTTGTATTACCTTGCTTTGCCTGAAATTGTCTTGCCTGGAATTGCCCTGCCTTGCCTTGCCTTGGCTTGTGTAAAATTGCCTTACCTGCAATTTCCTTGCCTTGCTTGCCTTGCTTAAAATTACTTTCCCTTCCCTTGCCTTGCCTGGATTTGCCTTGGCTGCAATTTTTTGCCTAGCTTTGCCTGGAATTTACATGCCTGGAATTGCCTTGCATTGCCTTGCCTTGCCAGAAATTTTCTTGCCAGGAAATTCCTTGCTTTGCCTAGAATGGTTTTGTCTGGAATTGCCAAGCCTGGAATTGCCCTGCCTTACCTTGCCTGGAGTTGCCTTGCCTGCAATTTCCTTGCCTTCTCTTGCCTGGATTTTTTTGACTGGAATTGCCCTGCCTTGCCTTATGTAAAGTTGCCTTGCCTGGAGTTGCCTTGTCTTGCCACGCCTTGCTGAAATTGCCTTTCATGCAATTGCCTAACCTGGAATTGCCTTGCCTTGCCTTGCCTTGCCTTGTTTTTCCTGGAACTGTCTTGCCTGGATTTTTTTTTTTGTCTTGCCTAATATTGCCTTGCCTTGCCTGGGATTTTTTTTTTGCATTGCATTTATTTGTCTCCCCTGGAATTTCCCTGCCTAAAATTGTTTTACCTTGGCTTGACTTTCCTTTCCTTGAATTGCCTTGCCTATAATTATCTTGCCTTGTCTTGCCCAAAAGTGACCTGCCTTGCATTGTCTTGCCTAAAATTTTTCTGCCTGGAATTGTACCGACTTGCCTTGCATTGCCTGGAATTGCCTTGCATTTTCTTGCCTGGAATTAACTTTCCCTGAATTGTCTTGCATTGCCTTGCCTTTCCTTCCGCGGGATTGCCTTGCCTGGAATTGTCTTGCCTGGAATTGTCTTGCCTAGAATTGTCTTGCCTGGAATTGACTTTCCTTTAATTGCCTTGCCTTGCCTTGCCTGAAATTGACTCTCCTTGACTTCCCTTTCCTTTTTGTGCCTAAAATAGACTTCTCTGAAATAGCCTTGCGTTGCCTTGCCTTGCCTAAAAGGGTCTTGCCTGGATTTGCCCTACATTGCCTTGCCTTGCCTTGCCTAGCCTAGCCTAGCCTAGAATTGCCTTGCTGAAAATTGCCTTGCCTTTATTTGCCTAAAATTTCCTTGCTTAGAATTGCCTTGCATTTCATTGCCTTTCCTTGCCTTGCTTTTCCTTGCCTGGAATTTCCCTGCCTTGCCTTTCCTGGAATAGCCTTGCCTGGAATTGCCTTGTTGTGCCTTGCGTTGACTAGAGTTGCCTTGTCTTGCCAAGCTTAGAATTGCCTTGCCTGGAATTGCCCTGTTTTGCATTGACAAAAATTGCCTTGACTGGAATTGCCTTGCCTTGCCTGGAATTGTCTTGCCTAGAATTGCATTGCCTTTCCTTACCTTGCCTTCCCCGAAATTGCCTTACCTCAAATTGCCCTTCCTTGCATTGCCTGGAATTACCTTGTCTGGAATTGCCTTTCCTGCAATTGCCTTGCCTGGAATTGCCTTTTCTTGCCTTGCCTGAATTTGCATTGCTTTTCCTTGCCTGGAATTGACTTTCCCACAGTTGCCTTCCATTGCCTTTCTTTTCTTTGCATGGCATTGCGTTGCCTGCAATTACCTTGACTTGTTTCGGGTTGCCTTGCCCTGTCTTGCCTGTTATTGCCTAGCCTGGAATTGCCTTGACTTGCATTGCCTAGAATCGTCTTGCCTGGAATTATATTTTTTTTGCCTTGTCTTGCATTGTTTTGCTGTGCCTAAAATTGACTTTCCTAAAATTGCCTTGTATGGCCTTGCTTTACCTAAAACAACCTTGCCTAGAATTTCCCCACATTGCCTTGCCCTGCCTTGCCTGGAATTGCCTTGCCTAGAATTCTGCTGCATTTTCTTGCCATGCCTTGCTTAGCCTAGAATTGCCTTGCCTTGCCTTGCCTTGCCTGGAATTTAGTTGCTTGAAATTGCTTTGCATTGTCTTGCCTTCTCTTGGCCTACTTTTTCTTGCCTGAAATTGCTGTTCTGTGCCTTGCCTTGCCTGTAATTGCTTTGCCATGCCCTGCCTTGCGTGCATTTGCCTTGCCTAAAATTTTCTAGCCTAGCATTGCCTGGAATTCACTTGGCTGGAATTGCCTTACATTGACTTGCCTTGCCAGAAATTTTCTTAACTGGAGTTACCTTGCTTTGTCTTGCCTTGTCTTCTCTTCCCTGGAATTGCCTTGCCTCTTCTGGCCTTTCCTGGAATTGCCTTTCCTGGAATTTCCTTGTCTTGCCTGGTATTGCCTTTCCTGAAATTGCTCTGCCTTGTGTTACGTGGAATTGCCTTGCCTATAATTGCCTTTTCTTGCCTTGCTTTGCTTGGAATTACCTTTCTTGCAATTGCCTATCCTGGAATTGCCTTGCCTTGCTTTGCCTTGCCTTGCCTGGAACTACCTTGCTTGAATTTGCCTGGTATTCTTTTGTCTTGCCTTGCCTTGCCTAGTATTGCCTTGCAGAGTATTGCCTTGCCTGGAATTATTTTGAATTTCTTTGCCTTGCTTTTCTTGCCATGTCTGGTATTGCCTTGCCTATAATTGCCTTGCCTTGTCTTGCCCAAAACTGACCTGCCTTGCATTACCTTAAATAATATTTTTCTGCCTGGAATTGCACTGCCTTGTCTTTCCTTGACTAAAATTATTTTGCCTTTCTTGCCTGAAATTGACTTTACGGAAATTGTCTTGCATTGTCTTGCTTTCCCTTGCATGGGATTGCCTTGTCTGGAATTGGCTTGCCTGGAGTTGCCTTGCCTTGCCTTGCATTGCCTTGAATTTCCTGGAATTGCCTAGCTTGAACTTGACTTGCTTGAAATTGACTTACATGGAATTGACTCTGCTTGCCTTGCTGTGCCTAAAATTGACTTTCCTGAAATTGTCTTGTGTTGCCTTGCCTTATCTAAAAGAGCCTTGCCTTGAATTGCCCTACATTGCCTTGCTCTGCCTTGCCTGAAATTGCCTTGCCTAGAATTGCGTTTTCTTAGCTTCCCTTGCCTTGACTAGCCTAGAATGGCCTTGCCTGAAATTTCCTTGCCTGGAATTTCCTAGCTTGAAATTGCCTTGCATTGCATTGCCTTGCTTTGCCTTAATTTTCTTTCCTGGAATTGTTCTGCCTTGCCTTTTTTGGAATAGCCTTACCTGTACTTGCCTTGTCTTGCCTTGCCTTGAATGGAGTTGCCTTGTTTCAAATTGCTTTGCCTTGCATTTCCTCACCTGAAATTGCCTTGCCTTGTGTTGCCTTGCCTTTACTGGAATTGACTTACCTTGCCTTCGCTGAAACTGTTTTGCATGGAATTGATTTCCTCTGCTTTGTCTGGCCTTGTTTTGCCTGGAATTGCCTTACCTTGCCTTGACTGGAATTGCCTTGCCTCGAATTGCCTTTTCTTGTTTTGCCTGGAAATACCATGTCTGGGATTGCCTAGCCTTGCCTAGCCTGAAATTTCCCTGTCTGAAATTGCCTTGCCTTGGCTTGCCTTACTTTGTTTGAAAATGCTTTGCCTAGAATTTCCTTGCCTTACCTTGACTTGTCTGGAAATGCCATGTCTGGAATTGCACTGCCTTGCCTTGTCTTGCCTGAAATTTCCCTGCCTGAAATTACCGTTTTATCTTGCCTTTCCTGGAATTGCCTTGCCTTGCTTGCCTTGTTTTGCCATGCCTAAAACTGAGTTTTCTGAAATTACTTGCTTTTCCTTGCCTTGCCTAAAAGAGCCTTGCCTGGAATTTTTCTAAATACACCTGCCCTGCCTTGCCTATAATTGCCTTGCTTAGAATTGCCATGCCTTTCCTTTCTTTTCTTTTCCTTTTCTTTCCTTCCCTTGCCTTGTTTTGCCTGGAATTGCATTTATTGGAATTGCCTTGCATTTCATTGCCTTCCCTTGCCTGAAATTGCCTTGCCTGGAATGTTCTTGCCTTGCCTTGCCTTGCCTGGAATTGCTCTGCCTTTTCTTTTATTTCCTGGAATTGCCTTGCCTTGCCGTGCCTAAAACTCACTTTTCTGAAATTGCCTAGCCTTGCCTTGCCTCGCCTAAAAAAGCCTTGCCTGGAATTGCCCTAAATATTCTTGCTCTGTCTTGCCTGGAATTGCCTTGATTAGAATTTCCATTTCTTGCCTTGCCTTTCCTTGCTTTCCCTTGCCTTGACTTGCTTTGCCTAAAATTTCCTTGCATTGCATTGCCTTGCCCTGTCTGAAATTGCCTTGCCTGGAATGTCTTTGCCTTGTTGTGCCTTTCCTTGCCTTGCCTGGAATTTTCTTACCTGGAATTTTTGCCTTGCCTTGCCTTGCATTGCCTGGAATTTTCTTGCCTGGAATACCCTTTATTTGCCTTGCCTTGATTCAAATTGCCTTGCCTGTGATAGCCTTGCCTTGTTTTGTATGAAATTGCATTTCCTGGAATTGCCTTTCATTGCTTTACCTGGAATTAACTTGCCTGGGATTGCCTTTCCCTGCCTTCTCTTGCCTTTATTTTCCTGAAATTGCCTCTTTATCAATTGCTTTGCCTGGAATTGCCCTACCTTGCATTGTCTTGAGTTGTCTTCCCTTGAATTGCCTGCTTTTTCTTACCTAAGATTGCCTTTCCTGGAATTGCCTTTCTCTGCCTTGTCTTGCCTTGCCTTGCCTGGAATTGCATTTCTGGCAATTGCCTTGCCTGGAATTGCTCTTCCTTACATTGCCAGAAGTTGTCTTGCCTTGCATTTCTTTGCCTTGCCTTTCCTGAAATTGCCTTGACTTGCCATGCCTAAAATTGACTTTCCTGAAATTGCCTTGCGTTGTCTTATTTTGCCTAAAATAGCCTTGTCTAGAATTGCCCAACATATTCTTTCGCTGCCTTGCCTGGAATTGCCTTGCTTAGAATTTCCCTGCCTTGCCTTGCCTTGCATTACTGAAAATTGCCTTTCCTGGAATTGCCTTTCCGTGCCTTATCTTGACTTGCCTTGCCTGGAGTTGCCTTTCCAGCAATTGCCTTGCCTGGAATTGCCCTGCCTTGCATTTTCAAGAATTTCTTTGCCTGGAATTGCCTTGCCTTGCCTTGCCTGAAATTTCCTTGCTTGTAATTGCCTTTCGTTCCATTGCCTTGCCTTGCCTGGAATTGCCCTGCTTTGCCTTCCCTGAAGTAGCCTTGCCTGGACTTGTCTTGCCTTGCCTTGCCTTGACTGAAGTTGCCTTGTTTCGAATTGCCTTGCCTTGCCTTTCTTTTCCTGAAATTACCTTGCCTAGAATTGCCTTGTTTTGAGTTACCTTGCCTTTCCTTACCTGGAATTGCCTTGTCTAGAATTTTATTGCCTTGCCTTGCCTTAACTTACCTTGCATTGCCTGGAATTCTCTTCACTCAAATTGCCTTTTTTTGCATTGCCTGGAATTACCTTGTCTGAAATTGCCTTGCCTTGTTTGCGTTGCCTTGCCTGGAATTACCTTGCCTTGCCTTGCCTCAAATAGCCTTGCCTGAAATTGCCCATTTTTTGCCTTGTCTTGCCTTGCCTCGAATTGCCTTGTTTGGAATTTTCCTTCCTTGCTGTGGCCCAAATTGCCTTGTCTGGCGTTTCCCTGATTTGCCTTGCCTTTTCTTACCTCAAATTTCCTTGCCTGGAATTGGCCTGCCTTGCCTTGTTTTGTCTTGCCTGAAATGCCCTTGCCTCGTATTGACATGCCTTTACTTGCCCGAAATTGCCTTGCCTGAAATTTTCTTGCCTTGCTGGAGTCTTCTTGCATTGCCTTGCCCTGCCTAGTCTGGTATTGCTCTGTCTAAAATTGCTTTTCCTTGGCTTGCCTTGCCTTGCTTGGAGTTGCCTCGCCTAGAATTGCCATGTATTTTCTTGTCTGAAATTGCCCTGCCTGGAATTGCCCTGCCTTGCCTTGCCTCACCTGGAATTGCCTTGTTTTGCCTTGCCTTCTCTTGCCTTGTGTGGAATTGCCTTGACTTTCCTGGCCTTGCCTGAAATTGTCTTTCCTTGATTTCCCATGCCTCGCCATGCCTTATCTTGCCTTTCCTGGAATTAACTTTCCTTGCCTTACGTTGCCTTGCCTGGAATTGTTTAGCCTGGAATAGACTTGCTTTGCCTTGCCTGGTTTTGCCTTTTCTGGAATTGCCCTGCGTTGTCTTACTTGAAATTGCCTTGCCTCAAATTGCCTTGTCTTTCCTTGCCTTACCTAGAATTGCCTTTCCTGGAGTTCCATAGCCTGAATTTGCCTTGCCTTGCCTTGTCTAAAACTGCCTTGCCTGGTCTAAAACTGCCTTGCCTGAATTTTCCTTGTCTTGCCTTGTCTGGCCTTGCCTTGCCTTTTCCTGCCTTGTCTTGCCTAGAATTTCCTTGCCTGGAATTGCTTTGATTGGATTTGCCTTTCCTGGGTTTGCCTTGCCTTTCTTTGCCTTGACTTTCTTTGCTTTACCTTTTTTGCCTTGTGTGGAATTGCCTTTCCTGGAATTCCCATGCCTTGCTTTGCCTTCTCTTACCTATCCTGAAATTGCCATGCCTTGCCTTGCCTTGTATTGCCTTGCCTAGAATTGCGTTGACTTTTCTGGCCTTGCCTGGAATTGCCATTTCTCAAATTGCCTTGCTTTCCCTTGTGTTGCCTAATTGCCTAGCCTGGAATTTCCTTGCCTTGCCTTGCCTGGATTTGCCTTTCCTGAAATTGTCCTACCTTGCCTTATGTGGAATTGCCTTGCCTGGAATTGCCTTGTCTTGCCTTGCCTTGCCTTGCCTTGCCTGGAATTGCCTTTCCTGCAATTGTGTAGCCTCGAATTGCCTCGCTTTGGCTTGTCTTGACTTGTCTGGAGCTGCCTTTCTTGTATTTGCCTTGTCTTGCTTGTCTTGCCTTGCCTTGCCTTTTATTTTTTTTACCTTTTCTTTCCTTGCCTTAAATTCCCTTGCCTGAAATTGCCTTGCCTAGAATTGCCTGGCATTTTCTTACCTTTGCTTGCCTTGACTTTCTTTGCCTTGACTTTCCTTGCCTTGCCTAGAATTGCCTTGCTTTGCCTGAAAGATTTTTTGCATTGCCTTGCTTTGCCTAGCCTTGAATTGCCCTGCATAGAATTGTTTTGCCTTGGCTTCCCTTGTGTTGCCTGGAAGTGCCTTGCATATAATCTCCTTGCCTTGTCCTGCGTGAAGCTGACCTGCCTTGCATTACCTTGCCTGAAATTTCACTACCTGGAATTGCACTGACTTGCCTTTCCTTGCCTGGAATTGCCTTGTTTTTTTTTTTGTTGTTGTTGTTTTTGCCTGGAATTGACTTTCCCAAAATTGCCTTGCTTTCCCTTGCCTTTTTTTGCATGTGATCACCTTGCCTGGAATTGTCTTGCCTAAAATTTTCATGCATGAAACGGCCTTGCCTTGCCTTGCCTTGCATTTCCCTGTCTTTCATTGCCTGGAGTTGCCTTCCTTGAAATTACCTTGCCTTGCCTTACCTAAAATTGCCTTGCCTGGAATTGCCTTTCCCTTTCTTGTCTTTTCTGGAACTGTCTTTCCTCCAATTATCTTCCGTAGAATTGCATTTTCTTGCCTTGCCTTGCCTTGTCTTCCCTTGACTTGTTTTGCCCAGAATTGTCTTGGCGGGCATTGTCTTGACTTGCCTTGCCTTGCCTTGCCTAGAATTGCCTTGTGTGGAATTGCCTTGCCTGAAGTTGTCTTGTGTTGCCTTACCTCGAATTGCCTTGCATTGCCTTGCTTTTCCTTGCCTGGAATTGCCCTGCCTTGCCTTCCCTGAAACAGCCTTGTGTGGAATTGCCTTGCTTGCTTTGCCTTGACTGGAATTGCCTTGCTTCGATTTGGCTTGACTTGCCTTTCCTTCCCTCAGCTGGAATTGTCTTTTCTAGAATTGCGTTGCCTTGTGTTGCCTTCCCTTACCTTGACTGAAATTGTCTTGCCTGGAATTGTCTTGTCATGCCTTAGCTGAAATTGCCTTGCATAAAAATACAATTTCTTAACTTGTCTTTTTTTGTCTTTCCTGGAATTGCTTTGCCTAGAATTGACTCTTCTTGCATTGACTTTTCTTGCCGTGCCTAATATTGAGTTTTCTGAAATTGCCTTGCTTTGCCTAAAGTAGCCTTGCCTGAAATCGCCATACATTGCTTTGCCCTGCCTTGCCTGGAATTGCCTTGACTAGAATTGCACTGGCTTATCTTGCCTTGTCTTGCATAGCCTAGAGTTGCCTAGCCTGAAATTCCCTTGCCTGAAATTTTTGATTGCCTGAATTTTCCCTGCCTGGAATTGCCCTGCCATGCCTTACCTTTCCAGGAATTGACTTGCCTTGTGTTGCCTTGCCATACCAAAAATGGACTTTTTTGAAATTGCCTTGCTATGTCTTGCCTTGCCTAAAAGAGACTTGTTTGAAATAGCCCTACATATCCTTGCTCTGTATTGCCTGGAATTGACTTGCTTAGAGTTGCCCTGCCTTACCTTTCCTTTCCTTGCTTTTACATGCCTTGCCTTGCATTGTCTGAAATTTTTTTGCTTGGAATTGCATTGCATTGCATTGTATTGCCTTGCTTTGCTGGAATTGACATGGCTGGAATGTCTTTGCCTTGCAATGCCTTGCCTGGAATTTTCGTACCTGAAAATTTTTTTTAAAATTTTTTAAATTTTTATCGAATTATAGGTTTTGGGGTACATGTGCAGAACGTGCAAGATAGTTGCATAGGCACACATATGGCAGTGTGTTTTGTTGCCTTCCTACCCTTCACCCACACTTGGCATCTATCCACAGGCTGTCCCTCCCCAGCACCCTCCGCTGTCCCTCCCCCATTTCCCCGATAGACCACAGTGTGTAGTAGACCCCCTCCCTGTGTCCATGTGTGCTCATTTTTCTCACCCATCTATGAGTGAGAATATGCGGTATTTGTTTTTCTGTTCTTGTGTCAGTTTGCTGAGAATGATGTTCTCCAGATTCATCCATGTCCTTACGAAGGACACAAACTCAACATTTTTGATTGCTGCATAATATTCCACGGTGTATATGTGCCACATTTTCCCAGTCCAGTCTATCATCGATGGGCATTTGGGTTGGTTCCAGGTCTTCGCTATTGTAAACAGTGCTGCAATGAATATTCGCGTGCATGTGTCCTTATAGTAGAAAGATTTATAATCCTTTGGATATATACCCAGTAATGGGATTGCTGGATCAAATGGAATTTCTATTTCCAGGTCCTTGAGGAATCGCCACACTGTCTTTCACAATGGTTGAACTAATTTACACTCCCACCAACAGTGTAAGAGTGTTCCTCTTTCTCCATATCCTCTCCAGCATCTGTTGTCTCCAGATTTTTTAATGATCGCCATCCTAACTGGCGTGAGATGGTATCTCAATGTGGTTTTGATTTGCATCTCTCTAATGACCAGTGATGATGAGCATTTTTACATGTGTTTGTTGGCTTCATGTATGTATTCTTTTGTAAAGTGTCTGTTCATATCCTTTGCCCATTTTTAAATAGGCTTGTTTGCTTTTTTCCTGTAAATTTGTTTGAGTTCTTTGTAAATTCTGGATATCAGCCCTTCTAAGATGCATAAACTGCAAAGATATTTTCCCATTCTGATGGTTGCCGATTCACTCTAGTGACTGTTTCTTTTGCTGTGCAGAAGCTGTGGAGTTTGACTAGGTCCCATTTGTCTATTTTGGCTTTTGTTGCCAATGCTTTTGGTGTTTTGTTCATGAAGTCCTTGCCTACTCCTATGTCCTGAATGGTTTTGCCTAGATTTTATTCTAGGGTTTTAATGGTGTCAGGTCTGATGTTTAAGTCTTTAATCCATCTGGAGTTAATTTTAGTGTAAGGTGTCAGGAAGGGGTCTAGTTTCTGCTTTCTGCGCATCGATAGCCAGTTTTCCCAACACCATTTATTAAACAGGAAATCCTTTCCACATTGCTTGTTTTTCTCTGGTTTATCAAAGATTATATGGTTGTAAATATGTTGTCTTGCCTCCAATGCCTCTGTTCTGTTCCATTGGTCTATATCTCTGTTTTGGTACCAGTACCATGCTGTTTTTATTACCGTAGACTTGTAGTATAGCTTGAAGTCGGGTAGTGTGATGCCTCCCGCTGTGTTCTTTTTGCTTAGAATTGACTTGGCTATGCTGGTTCTCTTTTGGTTCCATGTAAAGTTTATGGTGGACTTTTCCAGTTCTGTGAAGAAATTCAATGGTAGTATGATGGGGATAGCATTGATTGTGTAAATTACCTTGGGCAGTATAGCCATTTACACTATATTGATTCTTCCTAACCACAAACATGGAATGTTTTTCCATCTGTTTGTGTCCTCTCTTATTTCGTTGAGCAGTTGTTTGTAGTTTTCCTTAAAAAGGCCCCTTACGTTCCTTGTGAGTTCTATTCCTAGGTATTTTATTCTCTTTGTAGCAATTGTGAATGGCAGTTCATTCTTGATTTGGTTCTCCTTATGTGTGTTATTGGTGTATAGGAATGCTTGTGATTTTTTCACATTGATTTTATATTCTGAGACTTTGCTGAAGTTGCTTATCAGTTTCAGGAGCTTTTGGGCTGAGGTGATGAGGTCTTCTAAGTATACTATCATGTCTTCTGCAAATAGAGACAATTTGGCTTCCACCTTTTCTATTCGAATACCCTTTATTTATTTTTCTTGCCTGATTGCTCTGGCTAGAACATCCAGTACTATGTTGAATAGGAGTGGTGAGAGGGCATCCTTGTCTAGTGCCAGATTTCAAAGGGAATGCTTTCAGTTTTTGCCCATTCAGTATGATATTGCCTGTTGGTTTCTTGGAAATAGCTTTTACTTTGAGATATGTTCCATTAATACCAAGTTTATTGAGGACTTTTAGCATGAAGGGCTGTTGAATTTTGTCAAATGCCTTCTCTGCATAAATTAAGATAATTATGTGGTTTTTGTTTTTGCTTCTGTTTATGTGGTGAATTACATGTACAGACTTGCGTATGTTGAACCAGCCTTGCATCCTGGGATGAATCCTATTTGATCATGATGGATAAGTTTTTTAATGTGCTGTTGCAATTGGTTTGCGAGTATTTTATTGAAGATTTTTGCATCTATATTCATCATGGATATTGGCCTGAAGATTTTTTTTTTGTTGAGTCTCTGCCGGGTTTTGGTATCAGGATGATGTTGGTCTCATAAAATGATTTGGAAAGGGTTCCCTCTTTGTGAATTATTTGGAATATTTTCAGAAGGAATGGTACCAGATCCTCTTTGTGTGTCTGGTAGAATTCGGCTGTGAACCCATCTGGGCCTGGGATTTTTTGTGTGGTAGGCCCTTAATTGCTGCCTCAACTTGAGACCTCTTTATTGGTCTATTCATAGTTTCGGCTTCCTCCTGCTTTAGGCTTCGGAGGACACAGGTGTCCATGAATTTATCCATTTCTTCCTGGTTTACTAGTTTATGTGCATAGAGTTGTTTGTAGTATTCTCTGATGATGGTTTGAATTTCTGTGGAATCTGTGGTGATTTCCCCATTATCGTTTTTTATTGCATCTATTTGGTTGTTCTCTGTTTTCTTTTATATCAGTCTGGCTAGTAGTCTGTCTATTTTGTTGATCTTTTCAAAAAACCAGCTCTTAGGTTTATTGATTTTTTGAAGGGTTTTTCACGTCTCTATCTTCTTCAGTTCTGCACTGATCTTAGTTATTTCTTGTCTTTGGCTAAGTTTTGAGCTTTTTTGGTCTTACTTCTCTAGCTCTTTCACTTTTGAAGATAGGGTGTCAATTTTGGACCTCTCCACTCTTCTCATGTGGGCACCTATTGCTATATATTTTCCTCCACAAACGGCTTTAAATGTGTCCCCATGATTCTGGTACGTTGTGTCTTCATTCTCGTTGGTTTCAAAAAAATTCTTTCTTTCGGCCTTCATTTCATTGTTTATCCAATCAACATTCAAGAGCCAGTTGTTCAGTTTCCATGAAGCTGTGCGGTTCTGAGTTAATTTTTGAATTCTGAGTTTCAACTTGATTGCACTATGGTCTGAAAGACTGTTTGTTATGATTTCATTTGTTTTGCATTTGCTGAGGAGTGCTTTACTTCCAATTATGTGGTCAATTTTGGAGTAGGTGTGATGTGGTGCTGAGAAGAATGTATATTGTGTGGATTTGGGGTGGAGAGTACTGTAAATGTCTATCAGGTTTCCTTGTTCCAGGTCTGAGTTCAAGTCCTGGATATCCTTGTTAATTTTCTGTCTGGTTGATCTGTCTGATATTGACAGTGGAGTGTTAACGTCTCACACTGTTATTGTGTGGGAGTCTAAGTCTCTTTGTAAGTCATTAAGAACTTGCCTTATATATCGGGGTGTTCCTGCATTGGGTCCATATATATTTACAATTATTAGCTCTTCTTGTTGTATTGATCATTTTACCATTATGTGATATCCTTCTTTGTCCCTTTTCATCTTTGTTGCTTTAAAGTCTATTTTATCAGAGACGAGAATTGCAACTCCTGCTTTATTTTGCTCTCCATTTGCTTGGTAAATCTTTTCCCATACCTTTATTATGAGCCGTTGTGTATCCTTGCATGTGAGCTGGGTTTTCTGAATACAACACACCGATGGGTTTGGGTTTTTTATCCAATTTGCCAGTCTGTGTCTTTTGATTGGTGCATTTAGCCCATTTACATTCAGGGTTAATATTGTTATGTGTGAATTTGATACTGCCATTTTAATGCTAGCTGGCTGTTTTGCCCATTGGTTCATGTAGATTCTTCATTTTGTTGATGCTCTTTAGTATTTGGTATGCTTTTAGGATGGCTGGTACTGGTTGTTTCCTTCTATGTGTAGTACCCCTTTCAGGAGCTCTTGTAAAGCAGGCATAGGGGTGACAAAATCTCTGAGTACTTGCTTGTTCATGAAGGATTTTATTTTTCCTTCACTTATGAAGCTCAGTTTGGCTGGATATGAAATTCTGGGTTGAGAGTTCTTCTCTTTAAGGATGTTGAATATTGGCCCCCACTCTGTTCTGGCTTGTATAGTCTCTGCCAAGAGATCTGCTGTGAGTCTGATGGGCTTCTCTTTGTGGTGACCCGATTTTTCTCTCTGGCTGCTCTTAGTGTTTTCTCCTTCATTTCAACCCTGGTGAATCTGATGATTATGTACCTTGGGGTTTCTCTTCTTGTGGAGTATTTTTGTGGTGTTCTCTGTATTTCCTGGAGTTGAGTATTGACCTGTCTTGCTAGGTTGGGAAAATTTTCCTGGATAATATCCTGAAGAGTATTTTCCAGCTTGGATTCATTCTCTTCATCAAATTCTGGTACATCTATAAAACGTAGGTTGGGTCTCTTCACATAGTCCCACATTTCTTGGAGATTTTATTCATTCTCTTTTGCGCTTTTTTTTAAATCTTGGCTTCTCGTGTTATTTCATTGAGTTGATCTTCGACGTCTGATATTCTTTCTTCTGCTTGGTTAATTAGGCTGTTGAAACTTGTGCATGCTTTGGGAAGTTCTCGTGTTGTGTTTTTCAGCTCCTTCAGTTCATTCATATTCCTCTCTAAGTTGTCCATTCTTGTTATCATTTCCTCGAATCTTTTTCAAATCTTTTTTCAAAGTTCTTAGTTTTTTTGCACTGATTTAGAACATGTTCTTTTAGCTCACTGAAGTTTCTCATTATCCACTTTCTGAAGTCTGATTCCATCATTTCCTCACACTCATTCTCTGTCCAGCTTTGTTCCCTTGCTTGTGAGGAGTTTTGGTCCTTCGTGGGAGGTGAGGTGTTTTGGTTTTAAATGTTTTCCTCCTTTTTGCGCTGGTTTCTTCCCATCTTTATGGATTTATCCACCTGTCGTCTTAGTAGTTGCTGATTTTTCAATTGGGTCTCTGAGTGGACGCCCAGATTGTTGATGATGAGGAATTTCTGTTACTCAGTTTTTCTTCTAACTGTCTATCTCCTCTGCTGTACGAGTGCTGAGGTCCACTCCAGGCCCTTCTTGTCTGGGGTACACCTGTAGCAGCTGCGAAGCAGTGAGGGATGCTACCAGTTTTCTTCTGCTACCTTTGTTCCAGAATGATGCCCGCCAAATGTCAGTCTAATTACTCCTTTTTTTGGGGTGACTCTTTGGATATACAGGGGTCAGGGAGCTGCTCACAGAGACGGTCTGTGCTTTATAGGAGCTCTAGTGCTAAGCTGTGAGCTTCATTGTTCATTCAGGGATGTTGGTAGGATGTGTCTATGTCTGCTGCAACGAACTCATAAACCCCCCCTTTTTTCCCCCTTAGATGCTCTGTCTCAGGGAGTTGGGGCTTTCTTTATGAGTATCTGTTGCACTGTCCTGCTTAGCTAGTAGGCAGTCTATTCACTATTTGCCTTCCGGGGCTCCATCCTGCTGGTGCAGGTCCACCCTGCTGCCATAGGCTCAGTTCTGCTGTGGTGTGCTCCGCCCTCTTGGTGGAGTCTCTCTGTTATGGCAAGTTGCCTCAGCATTGGCAGGCTGCGTCAGCCCTTGGCAGGACTTCAGTAGGGGCAGATTTCGTCCGTAGTGGCAGACGCCCCTCCCCCACTGGGCTGCACCGTCCTAGATGCCGGCAGCAAGACTCTCAGCCCCAAGCACCTCCAATCGCTGTCCTGCTTGTCCCCGTGAGGGTGGGACACGCCAAGCCCGATCACCCAGCTCCCTGCCTCAGAGTCCGTCCTCTCTCTCTCTTCCTCTCCCCAAGCTGAACGGTCGACTCTCTCACTTGTGCCCCAGTAGCCTGCTGATAGGGCACTGGGATCCATGCGATCTCCCATGCTGCTGCCCACTGCACCAGCTCAGATCACGTTTCCCAGGAATCTCCTGGTCTGGCTCATTGTCCAAGTCCCGTTCAATCAGATGGACATGCCAATCTGCCCTTCCAAATCTCAGATTGCTGGTTTAAGAGGTCACCCAGACCAGTGAGTTTTGTGCCGGTTGCCCCTGCACTGTGGCGCCAACCTGGCTGAACAGGGGCCGCATGAGCTGGCTGTGCTAGCATCCCATGTCTCTCCCACACCTGGGACTTTCAAAGTTCTGTGGGCAAAAAAGTTTGTTCTGAGAATGCGGCTAAAACTCACCCTCTGCACCTTCACTGAGAGCTGCAATCGTGAGTCGCCTCTACGACACCATCTTGCAACCCCATCCCTACCTGAAATTTTTTTAAATTGCTTTTCCTTGCCTTGCCTGTAATTTTCTTACCTGAAATTATTGGCCTTTTCTTGCCGTGCAATGCCTACAATTGCTTTGCCTGGAATAGACTTGCCTTGCCTTGCCTTCATTGGAATTGCCTTGACCTGAATTGCCTTGCCATGCCTGGAATTGCCTTCCCTGGAATTGCCTTTCCCTTTCTTCTCTTGCTTTGACTTTTCTGGAATTGCCTTTATGGGAATTGGCTTGTCTGGAATTTCCCTAATTTGCATTGCCTGAAGTTGCCTTCTGTTAAATTGCCTTGCCTTGCTTACCAAAAATTACCTTTCCTGGAATTACCTTTCTCTGCCTTGTCTTGCCTTGCCTTGCCTGGAATTGTCTTTCCGGAAATTTCCTTGCCTAAAATTGCTCTGCCTTTTATTGCCAAATATTGACTTGCCTGGAATTGCCTTGCCTTGCTTTTCCTTGTCTTGCCTTTTCTGGAAATGCCTTGACTTGCCTTGCCTTGCCTTGCCGTGCCTAAAATTGACTTTCCTGAAATTGCCTTGCATTGCCTTGCCTTGCCTAAAAGAGCCTTTCCTGGAATTTCCCTACATACACTTGGCCTGCCTTCCCTGGAATTGCCTTGCTAAGAATTGCCCTGCCCTGCATTGCCTTGCCTTGCCTTGCTTTGCCTTCTCTTGACTTGACTTGCCTTACCTAAAATTGCCTTGCCTGGAATTGCCTTTCCCTGCCTTGTCTTGCCTTTCCTTCCTGGAATTGTCTTTCCAGCAATTGCCTTGCCTGGAATTGCCCTGTCTTACATTGCCAGGAATTGCCTTGCCTGGAATCGCCTGTCCTTGCCTTTCCTGGAATTTCCATGCTTGAAATTGCCTTGCATTGCATTGCCTTACCTTGCCTTCCTTTTCCTTGGCTGGAATTGCCCTGCCACGCCTTCAGTGTAATAGCCTTGCCTGGAATTGCCTTGTTTTACCTAGCCTTGACTGGAGTTTCCTTGTTACAAATTGTTTTGATTTGCCTTTTTTTGCCAGGAATTGCCTTGCCTAGAATTGCCTTTTTTGCTTTGTCTTACCTTGCTTTGTCTGGAATCGCCTTACCTTACGTTGCCTTGACTTGCCTGAATTTGCCTTGCCTAGCCTGAATTTGCCTTGCCTAGAAATGCATTTCCTTGCCTTATTTTGCCTTGCCTGAAGTTCCCTTGCCTCAAATTGCCTTTCCTTGCCTTGTCTGGAATTACCTTGTCTGAAATAATCTTGCCTTATCTTGCCTTGCCTTGCCTCAAATAGCCTTGCCTGGAATTGCCCTTCTTTGCCTTGTCTTGCCTTGCCTTGCCTCGAATTCCCTTGTTTAAAATTTTCTTGCCTTACCTTGCCTTGGCTTGAATTGCCTTGTCTGGGTGTCCCTGCTTTGCCTTGCTTTTCCTTACCTCGAATTCCCTTGCCTGGAATTGGCCTGCCTTGCCTTGTTTTGCCTTGCCTGGAGTGCCCTTGCCTAGTATTGTCATGCCTTGCCTTGCCTGAAACTACCTTGCCTAAAATTTTCTTGCCTTGCCTGGAGATTTCTTGCATTTTCTCACCTTGTCTAGCTTGGAATTCTCGTGTCTAAAATTGCCTTGCCTTTCCTTGGCTTGCCTTGCTTTGCCTGGAAATGCCTTTTTTAGAATTCCCTTGTCTTTCCTTTTCTGAAATTTTTCCACCTGAAATCTTCCTGCCTTGCCTTGCCTTTTCTGAAATTGCTCTGCCTTGCCTTGCCTCTCCTGGAATTGCCTTGTTTTGACTTGCCTTGCTTTGCCTGGCATTGCCTTCCCTAGAATTTTCTTGTCTTTCTTTTCTAAAATTTCCCTGCCTGGAATTTTTTTGCCTTTCCTTGCCTGAAATTACCCTGCCGTGCCTTGCCTCACCTGGATTTGCCTTGTTTTGACTTACCTTGCCTTTTCTAAAATTGCCTTTCCTTTCCTTGCCTTGCCTTGCCTTGCCTTGCCTTGCCTTGCCTTGCCTTGTCTTGCCTTGCCTTGCCTTGTCTTGCCTTGCCTTGCCTTGCCTTGTCTTGTTTTACCTGAAATTGTCTTGACTTTCCTGTTTTTTTCTGGAATTTCCTTTCCTGAAATTGACTTGCCCTGTCTTGCCTTGCCTTGCCTGTAATTGCCTTTTCTGAAATTTCCATGCCTTGCCTTGTTTTATCTTTTCTTGCCTGGAATTGCCTTGCCTTGCCTTGCCTTGCCTGGAATTGCCTAGCCTGGAATTGCATTGCCTTGCCTTGCCTGGATTTGCCTTTTCTGGAATTTCCCTGCGTTGCCTTATGTGGAATTGCCTTTCCTGGAATTGACTTGTTTTGCCTTGCCTTGCCTGGAAGTGCCTTTTTTGCATTTGCATAGCCTCGAATTGCCTTGCCTTGCCTTGCCTTGTCTAAACCTGCCTTACCTAAATGTGCCTTGTCTTGCTTGTTGTGCCTTGCCTTAAATTTTCTTGTCTTTTCTTGCCTTGCCTAGAATTGTCTTGCCAGAAATTGCCTTGCCTAAAATTGCCCTACCTCTTTTTGCCTTAACTCTCTTTGCCTTATCTTTCCTTGCCTTGACTGGAATTGCCTTGCCTTGCCTGAAATTTTTTGCGTTGCCTTGCTTTGACTAGCCTGGAATTGCCCTGCATGGAATTGCTTTGCCTTGGATTGCCTTGCCTTGCCTGAAATTGCCTTGCATAAAATTGCCTTGTTTTCTTTTGCCTGGAACTTTCCTGCCTTGCGTTACCTTGCCTAAAATTTCCCTGCCTGGAATTGCACTTCCTTGCCTGGAATTTTTTTGCCTTTCCTTGCCTGGAATTGACTTTGCCAAAATTGCCTTGCTTTGCCTTGCCTTTTCAGGCATGGAATTGTCTTGGCAGGACTTCTCTTGCCCGGAATTAACTTGCCTTGCCCTGTGCTTCCTTGCATTGCCTGGAGGTGCCTTCCCTGGAACTGCCTTGCCTTGTTTTACCTAAAATTGCCGTTCCTGGAATTGACTTTCTCTCCCTTGTTTTGCCTTCCCTTGCCTTTTCTGCAATTGCATTTTCTAGAATTGCATTGCCTTGATTTTCCTTGCCTTGCCTGGAATTGCCTTGACTGGCTTTGTCTTGTCTTCCCTTGTCTTGCCTTGCCTGAAACTGCCTTGCCTGAAATTGTCTTGCCTTGTTTTACCTGGAATTGCCTTGCATTGCCTTGCTTTTCTTTGCCTGAAATTGCCCTGCTTTGCCATCCCTGGAATAGATTTGCATGAAATTGCCTCTTATTGCCTTGCCTTGACTGAAATTGTCTTTCTTTGATTTGTGCTGTTTTGCCTTTTTTCGCCTAGAATTTTCTAGCCTAGAATTGCCTTGTCTTGCATTGCCTTGCCTTCCCTAAGCTGCAATTGCCTTCCCTGGAAATACTTTTCCTTGCCTTGCCTTGTCTTGCTTTTTCTGAAATTGACTCACCTTACATTGACTTTTCTTTCCATTCTGAAATTTGACTTTCCTGAAATTACCTTGCATTGCATTGCCTTGACTAAAACAGCGTTGCCTGGAATTGCCCTACATTGCTTTGCTTTGCCTTGCCTGAAATTGCCTTGCCTAGAATTTTGCTGTTTTCCCTTGTCTTTTCTTCCCTAGCCTAGATTTGTTTTGTCTGGAATTGTTTTGCCTTGCCTTGCCTGGAATTTCCTTACTTGAAATTGCCTTGCATTGCCTTGCCTTGCCTTGCCTTGCTTTTCCTTGCCTGGAATTGTTCTGCCTTACTTTTCTTGGAATAGACTTGCATGGAATTTTCTTGTCTTGCCTTGCCTTGACTGGAGTTGCCTTGTTTCAAATTGCCTTGCCTTGATTTTTCTCACCTGGAATTGTCTTGCCTTGAATTACCTTGCCTTGTCTTGACTAGAATTGCCCTGCCTTACATTGTCTTCACTTGCCTGAAATTGCCTGGCCTAAAATTGCATGGCCTTCCCTTATCTTGCTTTCCCTGTAATTGCCTTGCTTCGAATTGCTTTCTGTGCCTTGCCTTCAATTGCCCTGCCTTGTCTTGCCTTCCCCTGCCTGAAAATGCCTTGCCTTACCTTGCCTTGCCTTTCCTGAAATCGCCTTGCCTGGATTTGCCTTTTCTGAAGTTGTCTTACCTTGCCTCGCCTGTATTTGCCTTGCCTTTACTTGCTTGGAATTGACTTTCCTGCAATTGCCTTGCATTGCCTTGCCTTCTCTTGCATTGGATTGCCTTGCCTGGAATTGTATGGCCTGAAATTTCCTTGCCTTGTCTTGGGTTCACTTGCCTTGCCCTGCTTGGTATTGTCTAGCCTGGAATTGCCTTGCCTTGCCTTGTCTTGCCTGTATCATTCAGTGAGGTTCTGAATGAGTGGCCATATGAAAGAGAATACTCACATATCCACCGGTGTGCAATATTCCATGACATTGTGAGTTAGTGGCCATATGACCATTCCACTGTGTACCATTCAGTGAGGCCCTGATTTGCCATATTAAAAAGATTCCTGAATATTCACAAAGAGTTTATTACTACGAGAGGCTCTGAATGAATGGCTATATCAATTAGGCTGCTGACTACTCCACAGGAGTGCATTATTCAGTGAAGCTCTGCATGTGAGGCCAGATGAAATTGTCTCCTGACAATTCACCTGGTGTGTATTGTTCACTGAGCTTCTGAATGTGTAGACAATTGAAGTACACCTCTGACTATTCCCCCAGTTTCTGTTATTCACTGAGGTTCTGTATAATTTGCCATACCCAATAGACTCCTGACAATTCCCCAGGTGTGCAGTACTCCCTGAGGCTCTCACTGAGTGGCCATATGGAATAGACTCCTGACTCTAACCCATGTGTGTATTATTCAGAGAGGCTACGAAAAAGTGTCCATATGAAATACACTCCTGTTTATTTCCCTGGTGTGCATTATTCATTGAGGCTCTGAATGACTTTCAATATGAAATACACTCCTGACTGTTCCCCACGTGTGTTTTATTCACACAGGCTCTGAATGAGGGACTGTATGAAATAGACTCCTGACTATTCCACATGTCTGTATTATTCACTGATGTTCTGAATGTGTTACCAAATAAAATAGACACATGGCTACTCCACACGTGTGCATTTTTCACTGATGCTGTGAATGAATGGCCATGTGAAAGAGACTCAGAGATTTTTTCAGGTATGCATTATTCAATGAGGCTCTGAATGAGGACACTGTATATAAACTCCTGACAATTCCCCAAAGTTGCACTACTCAAAGGGCTCTTAATGAGTGACAATAAGAAATAACCTAATCAATATTTCCCAGGTGTGTATTATTCACTGAGGTTCTAAAAGAGTGTGAAAAGAAACTTGTATGAAAGAGGTTCAGAAAGAGAATATGAAATATGAAAAGAGGAACCTAATATGAAAGAGATACCTGTCTTTTCCCAAGGTGTGCATTATTTAGCTTGGCTCTGAATCACAGGTCATATGAAATAAGATAATGATTAATGCCCAGGCGTGTATTATTCACTGAGGCTCTGAATGAGTGGCCATATGATATAGAGCCTTGAAGATTCCCCAGGCGTGCATTATTCACTGTGGCTCTGAATGAATGGAAATATGAAATAAACTCCTGATTATTCCACAGGTGTGTACCACTCAGTGAGGTTCTGAATGAGTGGCCATATGAAAGAGAATCCTGACTATTCCAAATGTATGCATTATTCAGTGAAGGTCTAATTGAGTGGCCATAAGAAATAAAATCCTGACTACTCCACAAGTAGTCATTATTCATGGACGCTGTGAATCAGTGGCCATGTCAAATAAACTTCTGAATATTCCCCATGTGTGCATTATTAAGGGAGGTTCTAAAAAAGTATCCCTATAAAATAGATTGCTGACTATTCCCCAGGTGTGGAATATTCACCGAGGCTATGAATGGGAAGCAATGTTATAAAGACTCCTAATTATTTTCCAGGTGGGTTTTATTCACAGGGGCACTGAATGAGGGGCCATGTGAAATAGACTCCTGTCATTTGCACAGTTGTGTATGATTCGCAGAGGATCTCAATGTGTGGTCAAAGGAAATAGACACCTTGCTACTCCACATGTGTACATTTTTCAACGACGCTCTGAATGAATGACCATATGAAAGAGACTTCAAATTTTTCTCCAGATATGCATTAAACAATGAGGCTCTGAATGCAGGCTATACTAAATAGACTCCTGACAATTCCCTAGGTGTGTATTACTCAGTTAGACTCAGAAGGAGGGGCGATATGAAATAGCCTCCTCATTATGCTACAGGTATAGGTTATTCAGTGAGTCTCAAAATGGGTGTCCATATTAAATAGAATACCGACTATTCCTTACTTGTGTAACATTCAGTGAGGTGCTGAATGAGTGGCCATATGACATACATTCCTGAGGACTCAACAGGTGTTCATTGTTCGCTAAGGCTTTGGACAAGGAGCAACATGCAGTAGACTCCTTATTATTTCCCAGGTGTGTATAATTCACTGAGCCTCTGAATGATTGGCTTGAAGAAATAAAATCCTAGCTATTACCAAGGTGTGTATTATTCAATGAGGCTCAAAATGGCTGGCGATATGAAACAGATCTCTTAGTACTCCAAAGGGTTGAGTTATTCAGTGAGACTTTGAAAGAGTGGGCGTATAAAATAGACTCTTGACTATTCCTCAGGTGTTCATTATTCACTGAGGCTCTGAATGTGTCGCCATTGGAAGTAGAATTCTCACTATTCCCTAGGTGTGTATTTTTTCCTAAGTCTCTGAATGAGTAGCCATTCTAAATAGTTTCCTGACAATTCCCCAAACTTGCACTACTTTGAGAGGTTGTGAATGAGTGGCAATATTAAAAAGACTCCTCAGTATGCCCCTGCTGTGTACTACTCACTGAGGCACTGAAAGAGTGTTCCTATCAGACTCATCACGATTTCAAACATATGCATTATTCACTTTGGCTCTCAATATTGGTCGTATGAAATACAGTCCTGATTATTCTTTAAGTATGTTCATTCACTGAGGCTATGAATGAGTGGCCATATGAAATAGAGCCTTGACTATTTCCCAGGTGTGTATTATTCACTCACGCTTTGAAGGAAGGGTAATTTGAAACAAAATCCTCTGTACTCCTCAGGCGTGCATGATTCACTGGGGCTCTGGATGACTGGCTGCATAAAGTAGTCTCCTGACTATTCCACAGGTCGGTACCATTCAGTGAGGCTGTGAATGGGTGGACATATGAAACAGAATCCTCACTATTCCCAATGTGTGCATTATTCAGTGAAGGTCTGAATGAGTGTCCATAAGAAATAGAATCCTGACTATTCCCCTGGTGTGCAGTGAGGAATGACTGGTCATATGAAATAGACTGCTTATTACTCCCCAGGTATGTTGTGCATTATTTACTAAGGCGTTGAATTAATTGTAATATGAAATAAACCCCTAAATATATCCGAGGTGCATATTATGCAGAGAGGCTCTGAATGAGGGGCTATATCAATTAGGCTTCAGACTATTCCACAGGAGTGCATTATTCAATGAAGCTCTGAGTGAGAGACCAGAAGAAATTGACTCCTAATCCTTCCCCAGTTGTGCATAGTTCACTGAGCCTCTTAGTGTGTGCTTAATTGAAATACACTCCTGACTATTTTCCAGGTGTGTGTTATTCACTTAGATTCTGTATGAGTTGCCATATAAAATAGACTCGTGATAATTCTGCAAGTGTGCACTATTCTGTGAAAGTCTCAGTGAGTGGCCATAAGAAGCAGATTCCTGACTCTCCCCAATGTGTTTATTATTCAGGGAGACTCTGAAAGAGTGTCCATATGAAATAGACCCCTGACTATTTCTCAGATGTGCATTATTCACTGAGGCTCCGAATAAGTTACAATATATAATAGATTCCTGATATTCCCCTGGTGTGTATTATTCACTCAGCCTTTGAATGAGGGGACCTTATAAAATAGACTCCTGACTATACCACAGGTTTGTATTATTCACTGATGTTCTGAACGTGTGGCCAAAGCAAATAGACACTTGGCCACTCCACAGGTGTGCATTCTTTACTGATGCTCTGAACGAATGGTTATATAAAAGAGATTCCAATTTTTCTCCAGGTATACATTATTCAATGAGTCTCTGAAAAAGGGGCCATACGAAATTTACTCCTTAAAATTCCAAATGTGATAATTTTTCTGTTAGACTCGGAAAGGAGGTAGATAAAAAATAGATTCCTCAGGATTCCAAGGCATACATAATTCAGCGAGGCTCATAATGGGTGTTCATATTAAATAGAATCCTGACTATTCCCTACATATGTATCATTCGGTGAGGTGCTGAATGTGTGGCCATATAAAATAGACTCCTGAGTACCCAACAGGTGTGCATTGTTCAGTGAGTCTTTGAATGAGAGGGCCTATGTAATAGACTCCTGAGTATTCCCTAGGTGTGTAATATTCACTGAGGCTCTGAAGTAGTGTTCATATGACATAGCCTTCTGATTAATGTCCAAGTGTGCATTATTTAATGAGGCTCTCAATCAGTGTTCATATAAAATAGAATCCTGACTATTTATTAGGTGTGCATCATTCAGTAATGCTGATTGAGTGGCCATATGACATGGACTCTGACTATTCCCCAGATGTGTATCATTCAGTGAGTTTCTGAACGAGTGACCATATGAAACAGACTTCTGACTATTCCTCAGGTGTGCATTTTCCACTGAGGCACTAGGTGAACGGTCATATCAAATAGACTCCAGACTATTCCCCAGGGGTGCATTATTCAGTGAGTCTCCGAATAAGTGTCTATATGAAATAGACACCTGAGTATTCCCCAAGTATACATAATTCTTCACTGAGGCTCTGAATGAGTGGCCATGTGAAATACACTGATGACTTTTCCATAGGTGTGTAATATTCAGTGAGGCTCTGAGTGAGTGGCCATAGGAAAGAGACGCCTGGATACTCCCCAGGCATTCATTTTTAGGTTGGGCTCTGAATGAGTGGCCATACAAAATAGAATCCTGACTTCCCTCAGGTGTATATTATTCCATGAGGCTCTGAATGTGTGGCTATATGAAATAAATTTCTGACTACTCTGCCGGTGTTCTTTATTCAGTGAAACTCTGAAGGAAAGGCCATATGTAATAGTGTCCTGAGTATTTCCCAGGTATGCATTATTCACTGAGGCTCTGAAAGTTTACCATATAAAATAGTCTCCTGACTAGTAGACCCGTGTGCATTATTTAATGAGGCTTTGAGTTAGTGACCATATGAAACAGACTCCTAACTATTCCACGGGTGTGTATTATTGACTGAGACTCTGAATAAGTGGGCAAATGGAATAGACAACTGACTATTCCAAAGTTGTGCATTGCTCACTCAGGATTTGATTTTGTGGCCATATAAAATAAATTAGTGTCTAATTTATTATTCAGGTGTGCATTATTCACTGAGGCTGTAAGTGAGTGTGCATTATTCACTGAGGCTGTGAGTGGCTATGTAAAATAGACTCCTAACACTTCCCAGGTGTGTATTACTCAGTGAGGATTTGCATGAATGGACATATGAAATGGGATGTTAACTATTCCTCATGTTTGTATTATTCAGTGAATCTCTGAATGAGTGGCTATATAAAACAAAATGCTGAGTACTGTACATTTGTGCATTATTCACTGAGGATCTGAGTGAGTGGACATATAAATAGGAATTCTAACAATTTGACAGGTGTGTATTATTCACTGAGGCTCTGAATGAGTGGCTCTATGAAATACCTTCCTGGCTACTTCACAGCTGTGCATTATTCACTGAGGCTCTGAATGAGTGTTCATATGACATAGCCTCCTGATTATTGTCCAGGTGTGCATTATTCAATGAGGCTTTTAATCAATGGTCACATGGAATAGAAGCTTGACTATTTCCCAGGTGTGCATCTTTCAGTAATGACTGATTGAGTGGCCATATGACATAGGCTCTGACTATTCCCCAGGTGTGTACCATTCAGTGAGCTTCTGAATAAGTGGCCACATGAAATAGACTCCTGACTATTCCCCAGGTGTGTATTACTTACTAAGGGTATGAATAACTGACTACATAAAATAGGCTCTTGACTTTTCCTCACATATGCATTTTCCACTGAGGCATGGAAAGAACCATTGTCTCAAATCAACTCCAGACTATTTTGCAGGTGTGCATTATTCCATGAGTCTATGAATGAGTGGCTATATCAAACAGACTCCTGAGTATTCCCCAGGTATGTATTATTCACTGAAGCTCTGAATGAGTGGCCATGTAAAATACACTCCTGACATTTCCATAGATATGTATTATTCAATGAGGCTCTGAATGAGTGGCCGTAGGAAAGAGACTCCAGAATACTCCCATGAGTGAATATTTAGGTTGGGATCTGAAAGAGGGTCTTTATGAAATAGAATCCTGACTTTCCCCCAGGTGTGTATTATTCAGTGAGGCTCTGACTGTGTAGCTATATGAAACATACTTCTGAGCACTCTACAGGTTTTTGTTATTTAGTGAAGCTCGGAATGAGAGTCCCTATGTAATAGTGACCTGAGTATTCCTCGGTATGCATTATTCACTGAGGCTCTTAAAGTTTGGCCATATGAAATACCCTCCTGACTATTCCACAGGTGTTTATTAATTAATAAAGCTTTGAGTAAGTGATTAAATGAAATAGATTTCTTACTATTCCTAAAGTGTGTATTACTGACTGAGACACTGATTAAGGGGGCATATGTAATAAACTTTTCACTATTCCAAAGTTATGCATTACTTACTCAGGCTCTGATTTTGTGGCCATAAAAAATAGACTAGTGTCAATACCATAGGTGTGCATTATGCACTGAGGCTCTAAATGAGTGGCTATATACAGTAGACTCTTAACTCTTCCCCAGGTGTGTATTATTGAATGAGACTCTGAATAAGTGGGCATAAGAAAGAGACTCCTGACTATTCCCCAAGTGTGCATTATTTACAGAGACTCTGAATGGTGTAGACATTTGAAGTAGATTCTTTACTATTTCCCAGGGGTGTATTATTTACTGAGGCCCTGAACAAGTGGCCATATAAAAGAGATTCCTGGCTATTCCAGATATGTATATATTATTCACTGAAACACTAAAAGGGTGGCCATATAAAATAGACCCAATTTTACTCCACAGGTGTGCGTTATTCATTGATTCTCCAAAGGAATTACCATATGAAATAAACTAGTGATTATTCCCCACATGTGCATTATTCAAAGAGGTTCTGTATGAGTATCCATATCAAATAGTCTCCTGACTATCACCCAATGTGTGTATCATTCATGGAGGTGCTTAATTGGGGCTATCTTAAATAGGGTCCTGGCTACTCCACAGGTGTTCATTATTCACTGAAGCTCTGAATGAGAAGCCATATGAAATAGACTCCTGACTATTGCCCCACTGTGCATTATTCAGTAAGGCTCTGAATGAGTGATCCTATGGAATAGAATCCTGAGGAATCCCCAGGTGTGTATCATTCAGTGAGATGCTGTATCAGTGTTCATATGAAACAGGATCCTGACTATTACCGTGGTGTGCATTATTCACTGAGGCTTTGAGTGGCCTTATGAAATAGACTCTTAATATTCACTGAGTATTTCTCATGTGTGCATTATTCACTGATTCTCTGAGTGCCCATATGAAATAGACTCCTGGCTATTGCCCCGTTGTGAATTATTCAATAAGACTCTGAATGAGTGTGAGTATGGAATAGAATTCTGACAATTCCCCAGGTGTCTATCATTCAGTGAGGCACTGAATGTGTGGCTATATGAAAGAGGCTCCTTACTATCACCCTGGTGTGCATTATCTACTGAGGCTATGAATGAGTGACCATATAAAATGAATAGTCATTTATAAGCCGTTGTGCATTAGTCCATGAGATTCTGAATTAGTTGCCCTATGACTATTCCACAGGTGTGTACAATAAAGTGAGGCTCTGAGTGGCCATATTAAAGAGATTC
This sequence comes from Saguinus oedipus, assembly GCA_031835075.1. NCBI lineage: Eukaryota > Metazoa > Chordata > Mammalia > Primates > Cebidae > Saguinus > Saguinus oedipus. Next base: position 33,407,164 of record CM063176.1, read on the forward strand.
CTGAATATTCACAAGTAGCTTATTATGCAGAGAGTTTCTGAATGAATGGCTCTATCAATTAGGCTGATGACTACTCCACAAGATTGCATGAGAGACCAGATGAAATTGTCTCCTGAACGTTCTCTAGGTTTGTATTATTCACTGAGCTTCTGAATGTGTGACAAATTGAAAAACACTCCTTACTATTCCCCAGGTGTGTATTACTTAATAAGTGTGTGGATGAATGGCTACATGAAATAGCCTCCTGACTATTCCTCAGGTGTGCATTTGTACTTAGGCACTGAATGAATCATCATCTCAAATAGACTCCAGACTATCTCACAGGTGTCCATTATTCCATGAGTGTCTGAATGAGTGGCTATATGAAATAGACTCCTGAGTATTTTGCAGATATGTATGATTCAATGAGGTTCTAAAAGGGTGGCCATGTGAAGTACACTCCTGACATTTCCATAGATTTGTAGTATTCAATGAAGCTCTGAATGAGTGGCCATAGGAAAGAAACTCCTGAATACTTTCAGGAGTGCATATTCAGGTATGGTTCTGAAAGAGTGGCTTTATAAAATAGAATCCTCACTTTCCTTCAGGTGTGTATTATTCAGTGAGGCTTTGAATGTGTAGCTATATGAAATAGAATTCTGAGTACTCTACAGGTGTTCATTATTCAGTGAAGCTCTGAATCAGAGGCTATATGTAATAGTGTCCTGAGTATTCCCCGGTATGCATTATTCACTGAGGCTCTGAATGTGTGGCCATACGCAATAGCTTCCTGATTATTCCACACATGTGCATTATTCAAATGGGTTCTGTATGAGTGTCCATATCAAATAGTCTCCTATCACCCATATGTGTATCATTCAGGGAAGTGCTTAATTTGTGGCTATAATAAATACGGTCCTGACTACTTCACAGGTGTTCATTATTCACTGAACCTCTGAATGAGAGGCCATATAAAATAGACTTCTGACTATTACCCCATTTTGCATTATTCGGAAATGTTGTGATTGAGTGGCCATATGGCATGGACTCTGACTATTTCCCAGGTGTGTATCTTTCAGTGAGTTTCTGAACGAGAGATCATATGAAATAGACTCCTGTGTATATCCTCTTGACTATTTCTCAGGTGTGCATTTCCCACTGAGTCACTGGGTGAACGGTCATATCAGTGAGTCTCTCAATAAGTGGCTATATGAAATAGAATCCTGAGTATTACCCAGGTATATATAATATTTCACTGAGGTTTTAAATGAGTGGACATGTGAAATACACTCCTGACTTTTCCATAGGTCTACATTATTAAGTGAGGTTCTGAAAGGGTGGCCATAGGAAAGAGACTCCTGCATACTCCTCAGGCGTGCATTTTTAGGTTCAGCTCTAAATGAGTGGCTATACCAAATAGAATCCTGACTTTACCCAAGGTGTATGTTATTCAGTGAAGCTCTGCATATGTGGCTATATGAAATAGACTTCTGAATGCTCTACACTTGTTTTTTATTCAGTGAAGCAAAGAGGGAGAGGCCACATATAATAGCATTATGAGTATTCCCCAGGTATGCATTATTCACTGAGGCCCTGAAACTTTGGCTATATAAAATACTCTTCTTTTTAAATTTTTATTGCATTATAGGTGTTGGGGTACATGTGCAGAACGTGCAAGATAGTTGCATAGGTACACAGATGGCAGTGTGTTTTGCTGCCTTCCTCACCTTCACCCACACTTGGCATTCATCCCCAGGTTATCCCCCCCAGTCCCCCCCGCTGTTCCTCCCCAATTCCCCCCAATAGTCCCCAGTGTATAGGAGACCGCCTCTCTGTGTCCATGTGTTTTCATTTTTCTCACCCACCTATGAGTGAGTATATGCGGTATTTCTTTTTCTGTTCTTGTGTCAGTTTGCTGAGAATGATGTTCTCCAGATTCATCCATGTCTTTACAAAGAACACAAACTCAACATTTTTTATTGCTGCATAATATTCCATGGTGTATATGTGCCACAATTTCCCAGTCCAGTCTATCATCGTTGGGCATTTGGCTTGGTTCCAGGTCTTTGCTATTGTAAACAGTGCTGCAATGAACATTCGTGTGCATGTGTCCTTATAGTAGAATGATTTATATTCCTTTGGATATATACCCAGTAATAAGATTGCTGGGTCAAATAGAATTTCTATTTCTAGGTCCCTGAGGAATCGCCACACTGTCTTCCACAATGGTTGAACTAATTTACACTCCCACCAACAGTGTAAGAGTGTTCTATTGCTCCACATCCTCTCCAGCATCTGCTGTCTCCAGATATTTTAATGATTGCCATGGTGGTTTTTTCCAGTTCTGTGAAGAAATTCAATGGTAGTTTGATGGGGATAGCATTGATTGTGTAAATTAATTTGGGCAGTATAGCCATTTTCACAATATTGACTCTTCCTACCCACGAACATGGAATGGTTTTCCATCTGTTTGTGTCCTCTCTTATTTCGTTGAGCAGTGGTTTGTAGTTTTCCTTAAAGAGGTCCCTTACATTCCTTGTGATTTGTATTCCTAGGTATTTTATTTTCTTTGTAGCAATTGTGAATGGCAGTTCGTTCTTGATTTGGTTCTCTTTAAGTCTGTTATTGCTGTATAGGAATGCTTGTGATTTTTGCACATGGATTTTATATCCTGAGACTTTGCTGAAGTTGCTTATCAGTTGCAGGAGCTTTTGGGCTGAGGTGATGGGGTCTTCTAGGTATACTATCATGTCGTCTGCAAATAGAGACAATTTGGCTTCCACCTTTCCTATTTGAATACCCTTTATTTCTTTTTCTTGCCTGATTGCTCTGGCTAGAACTTCCAGTACTATGTTGAATAGAAGTGGTGAGAGAGGGCATCCTTGTCTAGTGCCGGATTTCAAAGGGAATGCTTCCAGTTTTTGCCCATTAAGTATGATATTGGCTGTTGGTTTGTCATAAATAGCTTTTTTTTTTTTTTTTTTATTTATTTATTTTTTTTATTGCATTATAGGTTTGGGGGTACATGTGCAGAACGAGCAAGATAGTTGCATAGGTACACACATGGCAGTGTGCTTTGCTGCTTTCCTCCCCTTCACCCACACTTGGTATTCATCCCCAGGCTATCCCCCCCAGCCCCCCCCTGCTGTCCCTCCCCCATTCCCCCCAAAAGTACCCAGTGTATAGTAGACCGCCTCTCTGTGTCCACATGTTCTCATTTTTCTCACCCACCTATGAGCGAGTATATGCGGTATTTCTTTTTCTGTTCTTGTGTCAGTTTGCTGAGAATGATGTTCTCCAGATTCATCCATGTCCCTACAAAGGACACAAACTCATCATTTTTGATTGCTGCATAATATTCCATGGTGTATATGTGCCACATTTTCCCAGTCCAGTCTATCATCGTTGGGCATTTGGGTTGGTTCCAGGTCTTTGCTATTGTAAACAGTGCTGCAATGAACATTCGTGTGCATGTGTCCTTATAGTAGAACGATTTATAATCCTTTGGATAGATACCCAGTAATGGGATTGCTGGGTCAAATGGAATTTCTATTTCTAGGTCCCTGAGGAATCGCCACACTGTCTTCCACAATGGTTGAACTAATTTACACTCCCACCAACAGTGTAAGAGTGTTCCTATTTCTCCACATCCTCTCCAGCATCTGCTGTCTCCAGATTTTTTAATGATCGCCATTCTAACTGGTGTGAGATGGTATCTCAATGTGGTTTTGATTTGCATCTCTCTAATGACCAATGACGATGAGCACTTTTTCATATGTTTGCTGGCCTCATGTATGTCTGCTTTCGTAAAGTTTCTGTTCATATCCTTTGCCCATTTTTGAATGGGCTTGTTTGTTTTTTTCCTGTAAATCTGTTTGAGTTCTTTGTAAATTCTGGATATCAGCCCTTTGTCGGATGCGTAAACTGCAAAGATTTTTTCCCATTCTGATGGTTGCCGATTCACTCTAGTGACTGTTTGTTTTGCTGTGCAGAAGCTGTGGAGTTTGATTAGGTCCCATTTGTCTATTTTGGCTTTTGTTGCCAATGCTTTGGGAGTTTTGTTCATGAAGTCCTTGCCTACTCCTATGTCCTGAATGGTTTTGCCTTGATTTTCTTCTAGGGTTTTTATGGTGTCGGGTCTTACGTTTAAGTCTTTAATCCATCTGGAGTTAATTTTAGTGTAAGGTGTCAGGAAGGGGTCCAATTTCTGCTTTCTGCACATGGCTAGCCAGTTTTCCCAACACCATTTATTAAATAGGGAATCCTTTCCCCATTGCCTGTTTTTGTCTGGTTTATCAAAGATAATATGGTTGTAGATGTGTTGTGTTGCCTCCGATGCCTCTGTTCTGTTCCATTGGTCTATATCTCTGTTTTGGTACCAGTACCATGCTGTTTTGATTACTGTAGCCTTGTAGTATAGTTTGAAGTCTGGTAGTGTGATGCCTCCCGCTGTGTTCTTTTTGCTTAGAATTGACTTGGCTATGCGGGCTCTTTTTTGGTTCCATATGAAATTCATGGTGGTTTTTTCCAGTTCTGTGAAGAAATTCAATGGTAGTTTGATGGGGATAGCATTGATTGTGTAAATTACTTTGGGCAGTATAGCCATTTTCACGATATTGATTCTTCCTAACCACGAACATGGAATGTTTCTCCATCTGTTTGTGTCCTCTCTTATTTCATTGAGCAGTTGTTTGTAGTTTTCCTTAAAGAGGTCCCTTACATTCCTAGTGAGTTGTATTCCTAGGTATTTTATTTTCTTTGTAGCAATTGTGAATGGCAGTTCATTCTTGATTTGGTTCTCTTTAAGTCTGTTATTGGTGTATAGGAATGCTTGTGATTTTTGCACATTGATTTTATATCCTGAGACTTTGCTGAAGTTGCTTATCAGTTGCAGGAGCTTTTGGGCTGAGGTGATGGGGTCTTCTAGGTATACTATCATGTCGTCTGCAAATAGAGACAATTTGGCTTCCACCTTTCCTATTTGAATACCCTTTATTTCTTTTTCTTGCCTGATTGCTCTGGCTAGAACTTCCAGTACTATGTTGAATAGAAGTGGTGAGAGAGGGCATCCTTGTCTAGTGCCAGATTTCAAAGGGAATGCTTCCAGTTTTTGCCCATTAAGTATGATATTGGCTGTTGGTTTGTCATAAATAGCTTTTATTACTTTGAGATATGTTCCATCAATACCAAGTTTATTGAGGGTTTTTAGCATAAAGGGCTGTTGAATTTTGTCAAATGCCTTCTCTGCATCAATTGAGATAATCATGTGGTTTTTGTTTTTGCTTCTGTTTATGTGGTGAATTACATTTATAGACTTGCGTATGTTGAACCAGCCTTGCATCCCCGGGATAAATCCTACTTGATCATGATGGATAAGTTTTTTAATGTGCTGTTGCAATCGGTTTGCCAGTATTTTATTGAAGATTTTTGCATCTATGTTCATCATGGATATTGGCCTGAAGTTTTCTTTTCTTGTTGAGTCTCTGCCAGGTTTTGGTATCAGGATGATGTTGGTCTCATAAAATGATTTGGGAAGGGTTCCCTCTTTTTGGATTATTTGGAATAGTATCAGAAGGAATGGTACCAGCTCCTCTTTGTGTGTCTGGTAGAATTCAGCTGTGAACCCATATGGACCTGGGCATTTTTTGTGTGGTAGGCTCTTAATTGCTGCCTCAACTTCAGACCTTGTTATTGGTCTATTCATAGTTTCGGTTTCCTCCTGCTTTAGGCTTGGGAGGACACAGGCTTCCAGGAATTTATTCATTTCTTCCTGGTTTACTAGTTTATGTGCATAGAGTTGTTTGTAGTATTCTCTGATGATGGTTTGAATTTCCTTTTTTTTAGCATTCTTAGAAATAGACTTTTTAATTAAAATATGTACCCTTTTAGACATAATAATGCTATTTAACACTTACTAAATTACGATATAGTGTAAGCATATCTTTTATATGCACTAGGAAACCAAAAATTGCATGACTCACTTTACTGTGATTTGTTTTTTTTTTTCCTTTTATTTTTAATTTTTATTGCATTATAGGTTTTGGGGTACATGTGCAGAACGTGGAAGATAGTTGCATAGGTACACAGATGGCAGTGTGTTTTGCTGCCTTCCTCACCTTCACCCACATTTGGCATTCATCTCCAGGCTATCCCCACAGTCCCCCCTTTCTGCTCCTCCCCCATTCCCCCCAATATTCCCCAGTGTATAGTAGACCGCCTCTCTGTGTCCATGTGTTCTCATTTTTTCTCACCCACTTATGAGTGAGTATATGCGGTATTTCTTTTTCTGTTCTTGTGTCAGTTTGCTGAGAATGATGTTCTCCAGATTCATCCATGTCCCTACAAAGGACACAAACTCATAATTTTTGATTGCTGCATAATATTCCATGGTGTATATGTGCCACATTTTCCCAGTCCAGTCTATCATCGTTGGGCATTTGGGTTGGTTCCAGGTCTTTGCTATTGTAAACAGTACTGCAATGAACATTCGTGTGCATGTGTCCTTATAGTAGAATGATTTATATTCCTTTAGATATATACCCAGTAATGGGATTGCTGGGTCAAATGGAATTTCTATTTCTAGGTCCCTGAGGAATCGCCACACTGTCTTCCACAATGGTTGAACTAATTTACACTCCCACCAACAGTGTAAGAATGTTCCTATTTCTCCACATCCTCTCCAGCATCTGCTGTCTCCAGATTTTTTAATGATCGCCATTCTAACTGGTGTGAGATGGTATCTCAATGTGGTTTTGATTTGCATCTCTCTAGTGACCAGTGATGATGAGCACTTTTCATGTTTGTTGGCCTCATGTATGTCTTACTTTGTAAAGTGTCTGTTCATATCCTTTGCCCATTTTTGAATGGGCTTGTTTGTTTTTTTTCTGTAAATCTGTTTGAGTTCTTTGTAAATTCTGGATATCAGCCCTTTGTCTGATGTGTAAACTGCAAAGATTTTTTCCCATTCTGATGGTTGCCGATTCACTCTAGTGACTGTTTCTTTTGCCGAGCAGAAGCTGTGAAGTTTGATTAAATCCCATTTATCTATTTTGGCTTGTGTTGCCAATCGTTTTGGTGTTTTATTCATGAAGTCCTTGCCTATTTCTATGTCCTGAATGGTTTTTCCTAGATTTTCTTCTAGGGTTTTTATGGTGTCAGATCTTACATTTAAGTCTTTAATCCATCTGGAGTTAATTTTAGTGTAAGGTGTCAGGAAGGGGTCCAGTTTCTGCTTTCTGCACATGGCTAGCCAGTTTTCCCAACACCATTTATTAAATAGGGAATCCTTTCCCCATTGCTTGTTTTTGTCTGGTTTATCAAAGATAATATGGCGGTAGATAGGTTGTGTTGCCTCCAATACTTCTGTTCTGTTCCATTGGTCTATATCTCTGTTTTGGTACCAGTACCATACTGTTTTGGTTACTGTAGCCTTGTAGTATAGTTTGAAGTCTGGTAGTGTGATGCTTCCCGCTGTGTTCTTTTTGCTTAGAATTGACTTGGCTATGCAGGCTCTTTTTTGGTTCCGTATGAAATTCGTGGTTGTTTTTGCCAGTTCTGTGAAGACATTCAATGGTCGTTTGATGGGGATAGCATTGATTGTGTAAATTACTTTGGGCAGTATAGCCATTTTCACGATATTGATTCTTTCTAACCACTAACATGGAATATTTCTCCATCTGTTTGTGTCCTCTTTTATTTCGCTGAGCAGTGGTTTGTAGTTTTCCTTAAAGAGGTCTCTTACATTCCTTTGAGTTCTATTCCTAGGTATTTTATTTTCTTTGTAGTAATTGTGAATGGCAGTTCGTTCTTGATTTGGTTCTCTTTAAGTCTGTTATTGGTGTATAGGAATGCTTGTGGTTTTTGCACATTGATTTTATATCCTGAGACTTTGCTGAAGTTGCTTATCAGTTGCAGGAGCTTTTGGGCTGAGGTGATGGGGTCTTCTAGGTATACTATCATGTCGTCTGCAAATAGAGACAATTTGGCTTCAAACTTTCCTATTTGAATACACTTTATTTCTTTTTCTTGCCTGATTGCTCTGGCTAGAACGTCCATTACTTTGTTGAATAGGAGCGGTGAGAGAGGGCATCCTTGTCTAGTGCCGGATTTCAAAGGGAATGCTTCCAGATTTTGCCCATTAAGTATGATATTGGCTGTTGGTTTGTCATAAATAGCTTTTATTACTTTGAGATATGTTTCATCAATACCAAGTTTATTGAGGGTTTTTAGCATAAAGGGCTGTTGAATTTTGTCAAATGCCTTCTCTGCGTCAATTGAGATAATCATGTCGTTTTTGTTTTTGCTTCTGTTTATGTGGTGAATTACATTTATAGACTTGCATATGTTGAACCAGCCTTGCATCCCCGGGATGAATCCTATTTGATCATGATGGATAAGATTTTTAATGTGCTGTTGCAATTGGTTTGCCAGTATTTTATTGAAGATTTTTGCATCTATGTTCATCATGGATATTGACCTGAAGTTTTCTTTTCTTGTTGAGTCTCTGTCAGGTTTTGGTATCAGGATGATGTTGGTTTCATAAAATGATTTGGGACGGGTTCCCTCTTTTTGGATTTTTTGGAATAGTTTCAGAAGGAATGGTACCAGATCCTCTTTGTGTGTCTCGTAGAATACAGTTGTGAACCCATCTGGACCTGGGCTTTTTTTGTGTGTGGTAGGCTCTTAATTGCTGCCTCAACTTCAGACCTTGTTATTGGTCTATTCATAGTTTTGGCTTCCTCCTGCTTTAGCCTTCGGAGGACACAGGCATCCAGGAATTTATCCATTTCTTCCTGATTTACTAGTTTATGTGCATAGAGTTCTTTGTAGTATTCTCTGATGGTGGTTTGAATTTCTGTGGAATCTGTGGTGGTTTCCCCATAATCGTTTTTTATTGCATCTATTTGGTTGTTCTCTCTTTTCTTTTTTATCAGTCTGGCTAGTGGTCTGTCTATTTTGTTGATATTTTCAAAAAACCAGCTCTTAGATTTATAAATTTTTTGAAGGGTTTTTCTTGTCTCTATGTCCTTCAGTTCTGCTCTGATCTAAGTTATTTCTTGTTTTCGGCTAGGTTTTGAGTTTTTTTGATCTTGCTCCTCTAGCTCTTTCAATTTTGAGGATAGGGTGTCAATTTTGTATCTCTCCACTCTTCTCATGTGGGCACTCATTGCTATATATTTTCCTCTACTGACTGCTTTAAGTGTGTCCCAGAGATTCTTGTATGTTGTGTCTTCATTTTCGTTGGTTTCAAAGAACTTCTTTATTTCTTCCTTCATTTCATTGTTTATCCAATCAACATTCAGGAACCAGTTGTTCAGTTTCCATGAAGCTGTGCGGTTCTGAGTTATTTTCTGAATTCTGAGTTCCAAGTTAATTTCACTATGGTCTGAGAGACTGTTATGATTTCAGTTGTTTTGCATTTGCTGAGGATTGCTTTACTTCCAATTATGTGGTCAGTTTTGGAGTAGGTGTGATGTGGTGCTGAGAAGAATGTATATTCTGTGGATTTGGGATGGAGAGTTCTGTAAATGTCTATCAGGTTTGCTTGTTCCAGGTCTGCGTTCAAGTCCTGGATATCCTTGTTAATTTTCTGTCTGGTTGATCTGTCTGCTATTGACAGTGGAGTGTTAAAGTCTACCACTATTATTGTGTGAAAGTCCAAGTCTCTTTGTAAGTCATTAAGAACTGGCCTTATATGTCTGGGTGCTCCTGCATTGAGTCCATATATATTTAGGATCGTTAGCTCTTCTTGTTGTATCGATCCTTTTACCATTATGTAATGACCCTCCTTGTCACTTTTGATATTTGTTGCTTTAAAGTCTACCTTATCAGAGACGAGAATTGCAACTCCTGCTTTTTTTTGCTCTCCATTTGCTTGGTAAATCTTCCTCCACCCTTTCATTTTGAGCCTTTGTGTATCTTTGCGTGTGAGGAAGGTTTCCTGGATACAGCACACCAATGGGTTTTGGTTTTTTATCCAATTTGCCAGTCTGTGTCTTTTGATTGGTGCATTTAGCCCATTTACATTTAGGGTTAATATTGTTATGTGTGAATTTGATACTGCCATTTTGATGCTAGCTGGCTGTTTTGCCGGTTGGTTCATGTAGATTCTTCATTTTGTTGATGGTCTTTAGCATTTGGTATGCTTTTAGGATGGCTGGAACTGGTTGTTTCTTTCTATGTGTAGTGCCTCTTTCAGGAACTCTTGTAAAGCAGGCTTAGTGGTGACAAAATCTCTGAGTACTTGCTTGTTCATGAACGATTTTATTTTTTCTTCACTTATGAAGCTCAGTTTGGCTGGATATGAAATTTTGGATTGAAAGTTCTTTTCTTTAAGGATGTTGAATATTGGCCCCCACTCTCTTCTGGCTTGTAGAGTCTCTGCTGAGAGATCTGCTGTGAGTCTGATTGGCTTTCCTTTGTGGGTGACCCGACCTTTCTCTCTGTCTGCCCTTAGTATTTTCTCCTTCATTTCAACCCTGGTGAATCTGACGATTATGTGCCTTGGGGTTGCTCTTTTTGCGGAGTATCTTTGTGGTGTTCTTTGTATTTCCTGGAGTTGAGTATTGACCTGTCTTGCTAGGTTGGGGAAATATTCCTGGATAATACCCTGAAGAGGGTTTTCCAGCTTGGATTCCTTCTCTTCATCACATTCTGGTACACCTATCAAAGGTAGGTTGGGTCTCTTCACATATTCCCACATTTCTTGGAGATTTTGTTCATTCCTTTTTGTTCTTTTTTCTTTAATCTTGGTTTCACGTTTTATTTCATTGAGTTGATCTTCAACTTCTGATATTATTTCTTCTGCTTGGTCAATTCGGCTGTTGAAACTTGTGCATGCTTCTCGAAGTTCTCGTGTTGTTTTTCAGCTCCTTCAATTCATTCATATTCCTCTCTAAGTTGTCCATTCTTGTTACCAATTCCTCTAATCTTTTTTCAAATCTTTTTTCAAGATTCTTAGTTTCTTTGCACTGATTTAGAACATGTTCTTTTAGCTCAATGAAGTTTCTCATTATCCACTTTCTGAAGTCTGATTACGTCATTTCGTCACATTCATTCTCCGTCCAGCTTTGTTCCCTTGCGGGTGAGAAGTTTTGGTCCTTTGTTGGAGGTGAGGTGTTTTGGTTTCGAGTGTTTTTCTCCTTTTTGCGCTGGCTTCTTCCCATCTTTATGGATTTATCCGCCTGTCGTCTTAGTAGTTGCTTATTTTTCATTTGGGTCTCTGTGTGGTTGCTGAGATTGTTGATGATGAAGTATTTCTGTTACTTAGTTTTTTTTCTAATAGCCTAGCCCCTCTGCTGTATGAGTCCTGAGGTCCACTTTAGGCCCTGCTTGTCTGGAGTACACCTGTAGCAGCTATTGTACAGTGAGCGATGATACCAGTTTCTTCTTCTGCTGTCTTTGTTCCAGAATTATGCCCGCCAAATGTCAGTCTGATTAGTCCTTTTTGGGGGGTGACTCTTTGGATGTACAGGGTTTAGAGAGCTGCTTAAGGAGACGGTCTGTGCTTTATAGGAGCTCCAGTGCTGAGCTGTGAGCTCCGTTGTTCATTCAGTGTTGTTGGGAGTTTGTTTATGTCTGCTGCAATAAAACTCATAAAACACCTCCATTTTTTTCCCCCCATAGATGCTCTGTCTCAGGGAGTTGGGGCTTTCTTTATGAGTATCTGTTGCACTTTCCTGCCCCAATAGGTGGCAGTCTATTCACTATTTGCCTGCCGGGGCTCTGACCTGCTAGCACGGGTCTTCCCTGTTGCTGTGGAGCGCTCCTCCCTCCTCGCGGAGTCTCTCTGTTACGGCAGGTTGCCTCGGAAATGGCAGGCTGCATCAGCCCTGGGCGGTACTTCAGTAGGGGCGGATTGCATCAGCAATGGTGGACACCCCTCCCTCACCGGGCTGCACCGTCCTAGATGCCAGCAGCAAAACTCTCATCCCCAAGTGCCTCCAGTCGCCGCCCTGCTTGTCCCCATGATGGTGGGACCCGCCAAGCCTGATCACCCAGTTCCCTTCCTCAGAGTCCGTCCTTTCTCTCTCTCTCTCCCTCTCCACAAGCTTAAAGGTCGACTCTCACTGGCGCCCCAGTAGCCTGCCAATAGGGCACTGGGATCCGTGTGATCTCCTGTGCCACTGCCCACTGCACTGGCTCAGATCACGCTTCCCAGGAAACTCCTGGTATGGCTCACTGTCCAAGTCCCGTTCAAACAGATGGACATGACAATCTGCCCTTCCAAATCTCAGATTGCCGGTTTAACAGGGAACCCAGACCAGTGAGTTCCATGCCAGGTCCCGCTGCAGCGCCAGCTGAAGTGGCCACGCAAACCGGCTGCGTTAGCTGGCAAAGCGTCTCGTGTCTCTCCCACACCTGGGACTTTCAACGCTCTGTGGGCAAAAAAGGTCCATCCGAGAATGCGGCTAGGACTCACCCTCTGCGCCTTCACTGAGAGCTGCAATCCTGAGTTGCATCTACGACGTCATCTTGCGAGTCTCCCGATGGTTTGAATTTCTGTGGAATCTGTGGTGATTTCCCCATGATCGTTTTTATTGCATCTATTTGGTTGTTCTGTCTTTTCCTTTTTATCAGTCTGGCTAGTGGTCTGTCTATTTTGTTGATCTTTTCGAAAAACCAGCTCTTGGATTTATTGATTTTTTGAAGGGTTTTTCTTGTCTCTATCTCCTTCAGTTCTGCTCTGATCTTAGTTATTTCTTGTCTTCGGCTAGGTTTTGAGCTTTTTTGATCTTGCTCCTCTAGCTCTTTCAATTTTGACGATAGGGTGTCAATTTTGGATCTCTCCACTCTTCTCATGTGGGCACTTATTGCTATGTATTTTCCTCTACAGACTGCTTTAAATGTGTCCCAGAGATTCTAGTATGTTGTGTCTTCATTCTCGTTGGTTTCAAAAAACTTCTTTATTTCTTCCTTCATTTCATTGTTTATCCAATCAACATTCAAGAGCCAATTGTTCAGTTTCCATAAAGCTGTGCGGTTCTCAGTTATTTTCAGAATTCTGAGTTCCAACTTGATTGCACTATGGTCTGAGAGACTGTTTGTTATGATTTCAGTTGTTTTGCATTTGCTGAGGAGTGCTTTACTTCCAATTATGTGGTCAATTTTGGAGTAGGTGTGATGTGGTGCTGAGAAGAATGTATATTCTGTGGATTTGGGGTGGAGAGTTCTGTAAATGTCTATCAGGTTTGCTTGTTCCAGGTCTGAGTTCAAGTGCTGGATATTCTTGTTAATTTTCTGTCTGGTTGATCTGTCTGCTATTGAGAGTGGAGTGTTAAAGTCTACCACTATTATTGTGTGGGACTCCAAGTCTCTTTGTAGGTCATTAAGAACTTGTCTTATATATCTGGGTGCTCCTGCATTGGGTCCATATATATTTGGAATCGTTAGCTCTTCTTTTTGTATCGATCCTTTTAGCATTATGTAATGACCTTCTTTGTCCCTTTTGATCTATGTTGATTTTAAGTCTATTTTATCAGAGACGAGAATTGCAACTCCTGCTTTTCTTTGCTCTCACTTTGCTTGGTAAATCTTCCTCCATCCTTTTATTTTGAGCCTTTGTGTATCTTTGCATGTGAGGTGGGTTTCCTGGATACAGCACACCGATGGGTTTTGGTTTTTTTATCCAATTTGCCAGTCTGTGTCTTTTGATTGGTGCATTTAGCCCATTTACATTTAGGGTTAATATTGTTATGTGTGAATTTGAAACTGCCATTTTGATGCTAGCTGGCTGTTTTGCCCATTGGTTCATGTAGATTCCTCGTTTTGTTGATGGTCTTTAGCATTTGGTATGCTTTTAGGATGGCTGGTACTGGTTGTTTCTTTCTATGTGTAGTGCCTCTTTTAGGAGCTCTTGTAAAGCAGGCCTAGTTGTGACAAAGTCTCTGAGTACTTGCTTGTTCATGAAGGATTTTATTTTTCCTTCACTTATGAAGCTCACTTTGGCTGGATATGAAATTCTGGGTTGAAAATTCTTTTCTTTAAGGATGTTGAATATTGGCCCCCACTCTCTTCTGGCTTGTAGAGTCTCTGCCGAGAGATCTGCTGTGAGCCTGATGGGCTTCCCTTTGTGGGTGACCCGACCTTTCTCTCTGTCTGCCCTTAGTATTTTCTCCTTCATTTCAACCCTGGTGAATCTGATGATTGTGTGCCTTGGTGTTGCTCTTCTTGTGGAGTATCTTTGTGGTGTTCTCTGTATTTCCTGGAGTTGAGTATTGACCTGTCTTGCTAGGTTGGGGAAATGTTCCTGGATAACATCCTGAAGAGTGTTTTCCAGGTTGGATTCATTCTCTTCGTCACATTCTGTTACACCTATCACACTTATGTTGGGTCTCTTCACATAGTTTCACATTTCTTGGAGATTTTGTTCTTTCCTTTTTGTGCTTTTTTCTTTAATCTTGGTTTCTCATTTTATTTCATTGAGTTGATTTTCAACTTCTGATATTCTTTTTTCTGCTTGGTCAATTCGGCTGTTGAAACTTGTGCATGCTTCACAAAGTTCTTGCGTTGGGTTTTTCAGCTCCTTCAATTCATTCATATTCCTCTCTAAGTTGTCCATTCTTGTTATCAATTCCTCGAATCTTTTTTCAAATCTGTTTTCAAGGTTCTTGGTTTCTTTGCACTGGTTTAGAACATGTTCCTTTAGCTCACTGCAGTTTCTCATTACCCACTTTGTGAAATTTGATTCCATCATTTCGTCACACTCATTCTCCATCCAGCTTTGTTCCCTTGCTTGTGAGGAGTTCTGGTCCTTTTTTGGAGGTGAGGTGTTTTGGTTTCGGGTGTTTTTCTCCTTTTTGCGCTGGTTTCTTCCCATCTTTATGGATTTATCCGCCTGTTGTCTTAGTAGTTGCTGATTTTTCAATTGGGTCTCTGTGTGGATGCTGAGATTGTTGATGATGAATTATTTCTGTTACTTAGTTTTCTCTCTAATGTTCTATCCCCTCTGCTGTATGAGTGCTGAGGTCCACTCCAGGCCCTGCTTGTCTGGGGCATACCTGCAGCAGCTGCAGAACAGTGAGGGATGATACCAGTTTCTTCTTCTGCTGTCTTTTTTCCTGAATGATGCCCGCCAAATGTTAGTTTGATTAGTCATTTTTTGGGGTGACTCTTTGGATGTACAGTGGTCAGGGATCTGCTTGAAGAGACAGTTTGTGCTTTATAGGAGCTCCAGTGCTGAGCTATGAGCTCCGTTGTTCATTCATGGTTGTTGGGAGGTTGTTTATGTCTGCTGCAATAGAACTCATAAAACACCACCCTGTTTTTCCCCCCTTAGATGATCTGTCTCAGGGAGTTGGGGCTTTCTTTATAAGTATCTGTTGCACTGTCCTGCCCCCCTAGGTGGCAGTCTATTCACTATTTGCCTGCCGGGGCTCTGACCTGCTAGTGCGGTCCGCCCTGTTGCTGCTGGGCTCCCTTCTGGTTTGGAGCGCTCCCAACTCCTGGCAGAGTCTCTTTGTTATGGCAGGTTGCCTCGGCAATGGCAGGCTGCATTTGTCCTGGGTGGTACCTCAGTGGGGGCAGATTGCATCAGCAATGGTGGACGCCCCTCCCTCACCGGGCTGTGTGGTCCTAGATGCTGGCAGCAAAACTCTCAGCCCCCAGCACCTCCAGTCGCCGCCCTGCTTGTACCCGTGAGTGTGGGACCCACTGAGCTGGATCACCCAGCTCCCTGCCTCAGAGTCCGTCCTCTCTCTCTCTCTTCCTCTCAGCAAGCTGAAAGGTCGACTCTCTCACTGGCGCCCCAGTAGCCTTCGGATAGGGCACTGGGATCCGTGTGATCTCCCGTGCCACTGCCCACTGCGCCGGCTCAGATCATGCTTCCCAGGAAACTCCTGGTCTGGCTCATTGTCCAAGTCCTGTTCAATCAGTTGGACATGCCAATCTGCCCTTCCAAATCTCAGATTGCCGGTTTAACATTGCACCCAGAGCAGTGAGTTCCGTGCCGGGTCCCGCTGCAGCGCCGGCCGAAGCGGCCACTCCAGCCGGCTTCATTAGCCGGCTGTACTAGCGTCCCATGTCTCTCCCACACCTGGGACTTTCAACACCCTGTGGGCAAAAAGGGACCATCTGAGAATGCGGCTAGCACTCACCCTCTGCGCCTTCACTGAGAACTGCAATGCTGAGTCGCTTCTGTGACGCCATCTTGCCTCCTTAATCCTGAAATACTCTTATGACTAGTCCACAGGTGTGTATTATTTAATGAGGCTTTGATTTAGTGACCATATAAAATAAACTCCTGACTATTCCCCAGGTGTGTATTATTGAATGAGACTCTGAATATATAAGTATATGGAATAGACTACTGACTATTCCAAGGTTGAGCATTACTCAATAAGGCTTTGATTTTGTGGCCATATAAAAGAGACTAGTGTCTATTCCACAGGTGTGCATTATTCACTGAGGCTGTAAATGAGTGGCTATATAAAATAGACATCTAACTCTTCCCTAGGTGTGTATTAGTCAGTGAGGCTCTGCTTGTGTGGTCATATGAAATAGGATGCTATTTCACATATTTGTATTATTCAGTGATTCTCTGAATTAGTGGCTACATAAAATAGACTGCTGAGTGCTGTACATTTGTGCATTATTCAATGAGGTTTTAAGTCAGTGGCCATATGAAATGCAATTCTGACTATTTCACAGGTGTGTATTATTCACTGAGGCTCTGAATGTGTGGCTATATAAAATACACTGCTGGCTACTTTATAGGTGTGCATTGTTCACTGAGGCTCTGAATGAGTGTTCATATAATATGGCCTCCTGATTATTGACCAGATGTGCATTACTGAATGAGGCTCTTAATCAATGGTCATATAAAATAGAATCCTATTTCCCAGGTGTGCATCATTCAGTAATGCTCTGATATAGTGGCCATATGTCACAGACTCTAACTAGTCCACAGGTGTGTATTATTCATTGAGTTTCTGAATAAGTGGCCACATGAAATAGACTCCTGACAATTCCAAAGGTGTTTATTACCTACTAAGGGTTTGGACTAGTGGCTACATAAAATACCCTTCTTACTATTCTTCATGTGTGCATTTTACACTAAGGCACTGAATGAAACATCTTATCAAATTGACTCCAGACTATTTTGCAGGTGTTCATGAATACATGAGTCTCTGAATGAGTGGCTATATAAAATAGACTACAGAGTATTCCCCAGGTATGTATGATTCACTGAGGCTCTGAATGAGTTGCCATGTGAAATACACTCCTGACATATCCATAGAAGAGTATTACTCAATGAGGCTCTGAATAAGTGGCCATAGGAAAGAGACTTCTGAATATTGCCAGGAATGCATTTTTAGGTTGGGCTCTGAAAAGAGTGTCTTTGTGGAATAGAATGCTGACTTTTTCCCAGGTGTGTATTATTCAGAGGGGCTGTGAGTGTGTAGCTATATGAAACAGACTTCTGATTACTCTACATGTGTTCATTATTGAGTGAAGCTCTGAATGAGAGACCATATGTAATAGTGTCTTGAGTATTCCCTGGTATGCATAAATCACTGAGGCTCTGAAAGCTTGGCCATATGTAATAGCCTCCTGATTATTCTCCAGGTGTACATTAAGTACAGAGACACTGAATGTGTAGCCATTTGAAGTAGACTCTTGACTATTTCCCAGGGGTGTATCATTCACTGAGTCCCTAAAGCAGTGGACCTATGAAAGAGATTTCTGTCTATTCCAGATATATATATTGTTCACTGAAAGACTAAAAGAATGGCCATATGAAATAGGCTCAATTTTACTCCACAGGTGTGCGTTATTTATTGATTCCCTAAGGTAATCACCATATAAAATAGACTAGTGATTATTCCCCACATGTGCATTATTCAAAGAGGTTCTGTATAAGTGTCAATATCAAACAGACCCCTGACTACCACACAGGTGTGTATTATTCAGATAGGTGCTTAATTTATGGCAATCTTAAATAGGGTCCTGACTACTCCACAGGTGTTCATTGTTCACTGAAGCTCTGAATGAGAGGTCATAAGAAATGGACTCCTGACTATTGCACCATTGTGCATTTTACAGTAAGGCTCTGAATGAGTGGTCCTATGAAATAGAATCCTGACAATTCCCCAGGTGTATATTATTGAGTGAGATGCTGAATCAGTTATTATATGAAAGGGCATCCTATTACCGTGGTGTGCATTATTCACTGAGGCTCTGAGTGGCCATATGAAATAGACTTCTCATTATTCCAGAGGGGTATATTATTCAGGGAATCTTAGAATTGGAAGGCGATATGAAGTAGTATCCACAGTACTTCACAGACGTGTTATTCACTGAGGCTCATAACGAGTGTTCATATTAAACAGCATCCTGACTATTCCCAAGTTGCATAACATTCAGTGAGGCTCTGAATGATTCGCCATATGAGAAAGGCTCATGAGTACTTAACAGCTGTGAAATATTCACTGAGCCTCTGAATGAGTGGCCATGCAAAATACACCCCTGACTTTTTCCCAGTTGCATACTATTCTGTGAGGCTCGAAATGAGTGGCCATATGAAACAGATCCCTCAGTACTCGACAAACGTGCATTATTCACTGACAGGCTAAATGAGAGGGCATAAGCAATAGACTCCTGATTATTTCCACGGTGTGCATTATTCACTGAGGCACCGAATATGTGGCCATTTGGAATAGATTCCTCACTATTTTCTAGGTGTGTGTTCTTCACAGTCTATGAATGCATTGCCATTCCAAATAGACTCTTGAGAATTCTCCAGGTGTGCACTATTTGGTGATGCTCTGAATGAGTGGCCACATAAAATAGACTCCTCACTGTTTTCTAAGAGTGTGTTATTCACTGAGGCTCTGAGTGACCAAATTAAATAGATTACTGACAACTCCACATGTGTACATTATTCAGTGAGGCACTCATTAAGTGTCCATATGAAACTGTCCTGATTATTCCCCAGGTGTGTATCACTCAGTTATGCACTGAGAGAGTGGCCATATAAAATAGACTCCTGACAATTCCCAAAGTGTGTATTGTTCACTGAGGCTCTGAATGAGTGGCCATATGAAATAGACTCCTGACTATTCCAAAGGTGTATATTATCCACTGAGGCTATGAATGAGTCTCCCAGTGAAATAGACTCCTGGCTACTCCACGGGTGTACTTTATTCACAGAGGCTCTGAATGAATGTCCATCGAAAATAGACTCCAAATTATTCTGCAGATGTGTATTATTCAGTGAGGCTCAGAATATGTGGCCATATTAATTAAATTCCTTACTCCCCCACGGGTGTGTATTATTCACTGAGGCTCTAAATATGTGTCTACAGGAAATAGACTCCTGACTACTCCACATTATTCAGTGACACTCTGAATGAGAGGCCACATGAAAAAGACTCTTGACTATTTCACAGGTGTGCATTATTCAGTGAGACTCTGAATGAGGAGATAAAACAGAATCATGACTATTTCCCAAGGGGTATGCCTTTAGTGATGTTCTCAATGAGTGGCCATAGGAAAGAGACTTCTGACTATTGAGCAAGTGGGCATTACTCAGTGATTCTCTGAATGAGTGGCCATAAGAAATAGACCCCAGACTATATCACAAGTGTGTAATATTCAGTGAGGCTGTGAAAGAGTAATCATATAAAGCAGATTTCTTATTACTCCACATGTGTTCGCTATTTACTGACTGTCTGAATGAGTAGCCCTATGACATAGACTCCTCATTATTATCCATGTGTGCATTATTCAAACAAGTTCTGTATGAGTGTCCATACCGAATAGACTCCTGACACTCCCCCAGGTGTGTAGTATTCAGTGATTCCCAGAATGAGAGTTCATACGAAATAGACTCCTATTTCCCAGGTGTGTATCATTCAGGGAGGCACTTAGTTTGTGTCCATCTTAAACAGCTTCCTGACTACTCCATAGAAGTTCATTATTCACTGAAGCTCTAAATGAGAGGCCATATAGAATAGAAACCTGATTATTGCCTTGTAAAATATTCAATAAGTCTCTGAATGAGTGGTAATATAGAATAGAATTCTGATGATTCCCCAAGTGTGTATCATTCAGTGAGGCACCAAATGAGTAGCCATATGAAAGAGGCTCCAGACTATTACCCTGGTGTGCATTATTCACTGAGGCTCTAAATGAGTGGCTACATGAAGTAGACTCTTAACTCTTCCCCAGGTGGGTATTATTGAATGAGACTGAATAAGTCGGCATAAAAAAGAGACTCCTGTCTATTGCCCAGGAGTGCATTATTTACAGGTACTCTGAATGTGTAGTCATTTGAAGTAGACACTTGACTATTTCCCAGGGGTGTGTTATTCACCGAGGCCTTAAATGACTAGCCATATGAAAAAGATTCCTAATGATTTAGATATACATGTTCACTGAAACACTGAAAGAGTGGCCATATGAAAAAGACTCCATTTTACTCCACAGGTATGCGTTATTTTCTGATTCTCCAAACAAATCACCATATAAAATAGACTAGTGATAATTCTCCACATGTTCAGTATTCAAAGAGGTTCTGTATGAGTGTCCATATCAAATAGTCTCCTGACTATCATTCATGTGTGCATCATTCAGGGAGGTGCTTAATTTGGGGCTACCTTAAATAGGGTCATGACTACTCCACAGCTGTTTATTATTCACTGAAGCTCTGAATGGGAGGCCATATGAAATAGACTCCTGACTATTGCCCCATTGTGCATTATTCGGCAATGCTATGATTGAGTGGCCATATGGCATGGACGCTGACTATTCCCCAGATATTTATTATTCAGTGAGTTTCTGAAAGAGTCACCATATAAAATAGACTCCTGACTCTATCCTCTTGACTACTTCTCAGCTGTGCATTTTCCACTGAGGCACTGGGTGAATGGTCATATCAAATAGCATTTAGACTATTCCCCGGGTGTGCATTATTCAGTGAGTCTCTGAATAAGTGGCTATATGAAATAGAATCTTGAGTATTCCCCAGGGAAATATAATTCTTCACTGAGGTTCTGAAAAAGTGGCCATGTGAAATACAATCCCGAATTTTCCATAGGTTTGTATTATTCAGTGAGGCCCTGAATGAGTGGCCATAAGAAAGACACTTCTAAATTCTTCTCAGGTGTGCATTTATAAATTTGGCTATAAATGAGTGGCTATAAAAAAGTGGAATCCTGACTTTCCTTAAGGTGTATATTATTCAGTGAGGCTCTGAGTATGTGGCCATATAAAATAGAATTCTGACTACAACACAGCTTTTCCTTATTCAGTGAAGCTTTGAAAAAGAGGCCATATGAAATAGCATCCTGAGTATTCCCCAGGTATGCATTATTCACTGAGGCTCTGAATCTTTGGCCATATGAAATAATCTCCTGACTAGTCCACAGGTATGTATTAATTAATGAGACTTTGAGTTAGTGACCATATGAAACAGACTTCTGACTATTCCCCAGATGTGTATTATTGACTCAGATTCTAAATATGTGGGCATATTAAATAGACTACTGACTATTCCAAAGTTGTGCATTACTCACTCAGGCTTTGATTTTGTGGCCATATAAAATAGACAAGTGCCTACTCCACAAGTGTGCATTATACACTGAGTCTGTAAATGAGAGGCTATATAAAGTAGATTTCAAACTCTTCTCCAGGTATGTATTACTCAGTGAGGCTCTCCTTGGGTGATCATATGAAAGAGGATGCTCTCTATCCCAAATATTTGTATTATTCAGTGAAATAGCGTCACTGAAATTCAGAGATTCAGTGAATCTCTGAATGAGTCGCTATATGAAATAGACTGCTAGGTACTGTACATTTGTGCATTATTCACTGAGGCTATGAGTCAGTGGCCATATGAAATGGAATCCTGACTATTCCACAAATGTGTATTATTCACTGAGGCTCTGAATAATTGGCTGAGTGAAATACAATCCTGGCTAATCCACAGGTGTGCATTATTCACTGAGGCTCTGAATGAGTGTTCATATGACATAGCCTCCTGATTACTGACCAGATGTGCATTACTCAATGAGGCCCTTAAACAATGGTAATATGAAATAGAATCCTATTTTGTAGGTGTGCATTATTTAGTAATGCTCTAATTGAGTTGCCATATGTCATAGACTCTAGTCCACAGGTGTATATCATTCACTGAGTTTCTGAATAAGTGGCCACATGAAATAGACATTTGACTATTCCCCAGGTGTGTATTACTTACTAAAGGTATGAATGAGTGGCTACATACAATAGAGTCTTGACTATTTTTCACATGTCCATTTTCCACTGAGGCACTGAATGAACCATCATATCAAATAGACTCCAGGTTATTTTGCAAGTGTGCATTATTCCATGAGTCTCTGAATGAGTGGTAATATAAAATGCACTCCTAAGTATTCCCCCGATATGTATAATTCAATGAGGCTCTGAATGAGTGGCCATGTGAAATACACTCCAGACAATTCCATAGATGCATATTATTCAATAAAGCTCGAATGAGTGGCCATATAAAAGAAACTCCTGAATACTTCCAGGAGTGCATTTTTAGATTGGGCTTTGAAAGAGTGTCTTTATGAAATAGAATCCTGACTTTCCCCCAGGTGTTAATTATTCAGTGAAGCTCCGAATGAGAGGCCATATGTAATATTGTCCTGAGTATGCCCCGGTATGCACTGAGGCTCTGAATGTTTGGGCATATAAAATATCCTCTTGACTATTACACAGGTGTGTATTATTTAATGAGGCTTTGAGTTAGTGATTAGATGAAATAGATTTTTTACTATTTCTAAGGTATGTATTATTGACTGAGACATTGTTTAAGTGGGCATACGGAATAGACTCCTCACTATTCCAAAGTTGTGAATTACTCACTCAGGCTTTGAGTTTGTGGCCAAACAAAATAGTCCAGTGTCTGTTCCACAGGTGTGCATTATTCACTGAGGCTCTAAATTAGTTGCTATATAAAGTATATTCTTAACTCTTTTGAGGTGTGTATTATTGAATAAGACTAAATAAGTGGACATAAGGAAGAGTCTCCTGACTATACCCCAGGTGTGCATTATATACAGAGACTCTCAATGTGTGGCCATTTGATGTAGACTCTTGACTATTTTCCAGGGGTGTATTAATCACTGGTGCCACGAACGAGTGGCCATATAAAATAGATTCCTGGCTATTCCAGATATATATATTATTCACTGAAACACTGAAAGGGTCGCCATATGGAATAGTCTTGATTTTACTCCAGAGGTGTTCATTATTCATTGATTCTCTAAAGGAGTCACCATATAAAATAGACTAGTGATTATTCTTCACATGTGCAGTATTCAAAGAGGTTCTGTATGAGTGTCCATAACAAATAGACTCTTGACTGTCACATAAGTGTGTGTCATTAAAAATGTGCTTAATTTGTGGCTATCTTAAATACAGTCCTGACTACTTCACAGGTATTCATTATTCACTGAAGCTCTGAATGAGAGGCCATATGAAATAGACTCCTGACTATTGCTCCATTGTGCATTATTCAGTAAGGCTGTTAATGAGTGGTCTTATGGAATAGAATCCCGACGATTCCCCAGTGTGTATTATTCAATGAGATAATGAAGCAGTAATCATATGAAACAGGATCCTGACTATTACTGTGGTGTGCATTATTCACTGAGGCTCTGAGTGGCCATATGAAATAGACTCCTAATATTCACTGAATATTCCTCATATGTGCATTATTCACTGATTCTCTGAGTGGCCATATGAAATAGACCCCTGATTATTCCCCAGTAGTGTATTATTTCTTGGGGTTTTTAATGACTCAACACATGAAATAGACTTCTGATTATTCCACAGGTGTGTTATATTCAGGGAATCTCAGAATTGAGGGGTGATATGAATTAGTATCTTCAGTACTCCACAGACATGCGTTATTCACTGAGGCTCATAATGAGTGTTCATATTAAACAGAATCCAGACTATTCCCAAGCTGTGTATTATTCATTGAGGCTCTGAATGATTCACTATATGAGAAAGGCTCCTGAGTACTCAACAGCTGTGAATTATACACTGAGCCTCTGAATGAGTGGCCATGTGAAATGCACCTCTTACTTTTTCCCAGTTGTGTGCTATTTAGTGACGCTCGAAATGAGTGGCCATATAAAACAGACCCCTCAGTACTCAATAGACGTGCATTATTCACTGAGGGGCTGAATGAGAGAACATAAGCAATAGACTTCTGATTACTTCCCCGATGTGCATTATTCACTGAGGCTTCGAATATGTGGCCATTTGGAATAGATTCCTCACCATTTTCTAGCTGTGTGTTCTTCACAGAGTCTATTAATGCATTGCCATTCGAAATAGACTCTTGAGAATTCTCCAGGTGTGCACTATTCCGTGAGGCTCTGAATAAGTAGCCACATGAATTAGACTCCTCACCATTTTCTAAGTGTGCATTATTCACTGAAGCTCTAAAAGAGTGACCAAATGAAATAGATTCCTGACAATTCCACAGGTGTGCATTATTCAGTGAGGCACTCATTGAATGTCCATATGAAACAGTCCTGACTATTCCCCAGGTGTGTATCACTCAGTGAGGCACTGAGAGAGTGGTCATACAAAATAGACTCTTGACTATTCTCAAAGTGTGAATTATTCACTGAGACTCTGAATGAGTAGCCATATAAAATAGACTCCTGACGATTCCACAGGTGCATATTATCCACTGAGGCTATGAATGAGTGTCCAAATAAAATAGACTCCTGGCTACTCCACGGGTGTGCATTATTCACCGAGGCTCTGAATGAATGTCCATCAAAAATAGACTACAAATTATTCTCCAGGTGTGTATTATTCAGTGAGGCTCAAAATATGTGGCCATATTAATTAGATTTCTTACTCTCCCACGGGTGTGTATTGTTCACTGAGGCTTGAAATATGTGTCTACATAAAATAGGCTCCTGACTACTCCACATTATTCAGTGACACTCCGAATGAGAGGCCCCATGAGAAAAACCCCTGACTATTCCACAGGTGTGCATTATTCAGTGAGACTCTGAATGAGAAGATAAAACAGAATCCTGACTATTTCCGCAGGTGTGTACATTTAGTGAGGTCCTCAAAGTGTAGTCATGGGAAATAGACTTCTGACTGTTCTGCAGGTGTGCATTATTCAGTGATTTTCTGAATGAGTGGCCATAGAAAACAGACTCCAGACGATATAACAAGTGTGTAATATTTAGTAAGGCTGTGAATGAGTGGCCATATGAAACAAACATCTTATTAATCCACATGTGTGCGTTATTCACAGATTGTCTAAAAGAGTTGATATATGACATAGACTTCTAATTATTCTCCATGTGTGCATTATTCAAACATGTTCTGTATGACTGTCCATATCAATTAGACTCCTGACACTCCCATAGGTGTGCATTATTCAGTAATTCCAAGAATGAGAGGTCATATAAAATAGAGTCCTATCACCCAGGTGTGTATCATTCAGGGAGGCATTCAATTCGTGGCTATCTTAAAGAGCATCCTGACTACTCCATAGAAGTTTATTATTCACTGAAGCTCTAAATGAGAGGCCATATAAAATAGACACCTGACTATTGCCCCATTGTGAATGATTCAATAAGGCTCTGAATGAGTGGTTGTATGGAATAGAATCCTGATGATTTTCTAGACATGTATCATTCAGTGAGGCACCGAATGAGTGGCCATATAAAAAAGGCTCCAGAGAATTGCAGCTCTCAGTGAATGCACAGAGGTTGAGTCCTAGCCGCATTCTTGGATGGACCTTTTTTACCCACAGAGCGTTGAAAGTCCCAGGTGTGGGAGAGACACAGGACACTAGTACAGCCAGCTAGCACAGCCGGCTTGCACAGCCACTTCGGCCAGCGCCACAGCGGGACCCGGCACGGAACTCACTGGTCTGGGTTCCCTGTTTAACTGGCAATCTGAGATTTGGAAGGGCAGATTGTCATGTCCATCTGATTAAACGGGACTTGGACAATGAGCCAGACCAGGAGTCTCCTGGGAAGTGTGATCTGAGCCAGTGCAGTGGGCAGTGGCACGGGAGACAGCACGGATCCCAGTGCCCTATCGGCAGGCTACTGGGGCGCCATTGAGAGAGTCGACCTTTCAGCTTGCTGAGAGAAATAGAGAGAGAGAGAGGACGGACTCTGAGGCAGGGAACTGGGTGATTGGGCTCGGCGGGTCCCACCCTCACGGTGACAAGCAGAGCGGCGACTGGAGGTGCTTGGGGCTGAGAGTATTGCTGTCGGCATCTAGGATGGTGCAGCCCAGTGAGGGAGGGGCGTCAGCCATTACTGACGCAATCTGCCCCTACTGAAGTACTGCCCAGGGCTGATGCAGCCTGCCAATGCTGAGGCAACCTGCCATAACAGAGAGACTCTGCCAGGAGGGGGGAGAGCTCAATAGCAGAAGAGAGCCCAGCAGCAACAGGGCGGACTCGCGCTAGCAGGGCAGAGCCCTGGCAGGCAAAAAGTGAATAGACTGCCTCCTAGTGGGGCAGAACAGTGCAACAGATACTCATAAAGAAAGTCCCAACTCCCTGAGACAGAGCATCTAAGAAGAAAAAAAAAAGAGTGGTGTTTTATGAGTTCTATTGCAGCAGACATAAACAACATTCCAACAACCCTGAATGAACAACACAGCTCAAAGCTCAACACTGGAGCTCCGATAAAGCACAGACTGTCTCCTCAAGCACCTCCCTGACCCCTGTATATCCAAAGAGTCACCCCAACATAGGACTAATCAGACTGACATTTGGCAAGCATCATAATGGAACAAAGACAGAAGAAGAAGAAACTGGTATCATCCCTCACTGTTCTGCAGCTGCTACAGGTATATCCCAGACAAGCAGGGCCTGGAGTGGACCTCAGCACTCATACAGCAGAGGGACTAAACCAATAGAAGGAAAACTAAGTAACAGAAATACTTCATCATCAACAATCTCAGCATCCACACAGAGACCCAATTGAAAAATCAGCAACTACTAAGACGACAGGCAGATAAATCCATAAAGATGGGAAGAAAACAGCGCAAAAAGGAGAAAAACAACAGAAACCAAAACACCTCACCTCCAAAAAAGGACCAAAACTCCTCACCAGCAAGGGAACAAAGCTGGACGGAGAGTGAGTGTGATGAAATGACAGAATCAGACTTCAGAAAGTGGATAATGAGAAACTTCAGTGAGCTAAGAGAACATGTTCTAAACCATGGCAAAGAAACCAAGAACCTTGAAAAAAGATTCGAGGAATTGATAACAAGAATGGACAACATAGAGAGGAATATGAATGAATTGAAGGAGCTGAAAAACACAACACGAGAAGCCTCACGAAGCATGCACAAGTTTCAACAGCCGAATTGACCAAGTAGAAGGAAGAATATCAGAAGTTGAAGATCAACTCAGTGAAATAAAACGAGAAACCAAGACTAAAGATAAAAGTGAAAAAAGGAATGAACCAAATCTCCAAGAAATGTGGGACTATGTGAAGAGACCCAACCTACGTTTGATAGGTGTACCAGAATGTGATGAAGCGAATGAATCCAAGCTGGAAAACACTCTTCAGGATATTATCCAGGAAAATTCCCCCAACATAGCAAGACAGGTCAATACTCAACTCCAGGAAGTACAGAGAATACCACAAAGATACTACGCAAAAAGAGCAACCCCAAGGCACATAATGGTCAGATTCACCAGGGTTGAAATGAAGGAGAAAATATTAAGGCCAGCCAGAGAGAAAGATCGGGTCACCCACAAAGGGAAGCCCATCAGACTCACAGCAGGTCTCTCGGCAGAGACTCTACAAGCCAGAAGAGAGTGGGGGCCAATATTCAACATCCTTAAAGAAAAGAACTTTCAGGGGGAGATTCACAAGATGGTGTCGTAGAAGCAACTCAGGACTGCAGATCTCAGTGAAGGTGCAGAGGGTGAGTCCTAGCCGCATTCTCAGATGGACCTTTTTTGCCCACAGAGCGTTGAAAGTCCCAGGTGTGGGAGAGACACAGGACGCTTTGCCGGCTAACACAGCCGGCTTGCGCGGCCGCTTCGGCCGGTGCCGCAGCGGGACCTGGCATGGAACTCACTGGTCTGGGTGCCCTGTTAAACTGGCAATCTGAGATTTGGAAGGGCAGATTGGCATATCCATCTGTTTGAACGGGACTTGGACAGTGAGCCAGACCAGGAGTTTCCTGGGAAGCGTGATCTGAGCCAGTGCAGTGGGCAGTGGCACGGGAGATCGCATGGATCCCAGTGCCCTATCGGTAGGCTAATGGGGCACCACTGAGAGAGTCGACCTTTCAGCTTGCGGAGAGGGAGAGAGAGAGAGAGAGGACGGACTCTGAGGCAGGGAGCTGGGTGATCAGGCTTGGCGGGTCCCACCCTCACGGGGACAAGCAGGGCGGCGACTGGAGATGCTTGGGGATGAGAGTTTTGCTGCCGGCATCTAGGATGGTGCAGCCCGGTGAGGGAGGGGCGTCCACAATTGCTGATGCAATCCGCCCCTACTGAAGAACCTCCCAGGGCTGACGCAGCCTGCCATTGCTGAGGCAACCTGCCATAACAGAGAGACTCCGCCAGGAGCACTCCACAGCAGAAGGGAGCCCACCAGCAATGGGGTGAACCAGCGCTAGCAGGTCAGAGCCCTGGCAGGCAAATACTGAATAGACTGCCACCTAGTGGGGCAGGACAGTGCAACAGATACTCATAAAGAAAGCCCCAACTCCCTGAGACAGAGAATCTAAAGGGGAAAAAAAAGGGTGGTGTTTTATGAGTTCTATTGCAGCAGACATAAACAACCTCCCAACAACCCTGAATGAACAACGGAGCTCACAGCTCAGCACTGGAGCTCCTATAAAGCACAGACTGTCTCATTAAGCAGCTCCCTGACCCCTGTACATCCAAAGAGCCACCCCAAAAAAAGACTAGTCAGACTGACATTTGGTGGGCATCATTCTGGAA
Source organism: Saguinus oedipus (assembly GCA_031835075.1). Lineage (NCBI taxonomy): Eukaryota > Metazoa > Chordata > Mammalia > Primates > Cebidae > Saguinus > Saguinus oedipus. The sequence goes on from CM063176.1 coordinate 33,436,097, forward strand.
CAAAGGCAGCAGAAAAAGAAACTGGTATCATCCCTCACTGTTCCACAGCTGCTACAGGTATACTCCATAGAAGCAGGGCCTGGAGTGGACTACAGCACTCATACAGCAGAGGGGCTAGACCATTAGAAGGAAAACTAACTAAAAGAAATACTTCATCATCAACAACCACAGCATCCACAAAGAGACCCAATTGAAAAATCAGCAACTACTAAGACGATAGGCGGAGAAATCCATAAAGATGGGAAGAAACCAGCGCAAAAAGGAGGAAAACACCCGAAACCAAAACACCTCACCTCCTACCAAGGACCAAAACTCCTCACCAGCAAGGGAAACAAGCTGGATGGAGAATGAGTGTGACAAAATGACGGAATCAGACTTCAGAAAGTGGAGAATCAGAAACTTCATTGAGCTAAAAGAACATGTTCTAAATCAGTGCAAAGAAACTAAGAATCTTGAAAAAAGATTTGAAAAAAGATTCGAGGAATTGATAACGACAATGGACAACTTAGAGAGGAATATGAATGAATTGAAGGAGCTGAAAAACACAACACAAGAACGTCGTGAAGCATGCACAAGTTTCAACAGCCGAATTGACCAAGAAGAAGAAAGAATATCAGAAGTTGAAGATCAACTCAATGAGATAAAACGTGAAACCAAGATTAAAGAAAAAAGCACAAAAAGGAATGAAAAAAATCTCCAAGAAATGTGGGACTATGTGAAGAGACCCAACTTACGTTTGATAGGTGTACCAGAATGTGACGAAGAGAATGAATAGAAGCTGGAAAACACTCTTCAGGATATTATCCAGGAAAATTTCCCCAACCTAGCAAGACAGGTCAATACTCAACTCCAGGAAATACAGAGAACACCACAAAGATACTCCGCAAGAAGAGCAACCCCAAAGACCATAACCATCAGATTCACCAGGGTTGAAATGAAGGAGAAAATACTAAGGGCAGCCAGAGAGAAAGGTCGGGTCACCCACAAAGGGAAGCCCATCAGACTCACAGCAGATCTCTAGACAGAGACTCTACAAGCCAGAAGAGAGTGGGGGCCAATATTCAACATCCTTAAAGAAAAGAACTTTCAACACAGAATTTCATATCCAGCCAAACTGAGATTCATAAGTGAAAAAAAAATAAAATCCTTCATGAACAAGCAAGTACTCAGAGACTTTGTCACAACTAGGCCTGCTTTACAATAGCTCCTGAAACAGGCACTACACATAGAAAGAAACAACAAGTACCAGCCATCCTGAAAGCATACCAAATGTTAAGACCATCAACAAAATGAAGAATCTACATGAACCAACGGGCAAAACAGCCAGCTAGCATCAAAATGGCAGTATCAAATTCACACATGACAATATTAACCCTAAATGTAAATGGGCTAAATGCACCAATCAAAAGACACAGACTGGCAAATTGGATAAAAAACCAAAACCCATCGGTGTGCTGTATCCAGGAAACCCACCTCACACGCAAAGATACACAAAGGCTCAAAATAATAGGATGGAGGAAGATTTACCAAGCAAATGCAGAGCAAAAAAGAGCAGGAGCTGCAATTCTCATCTCTGATAAGGTAGACTTTAAAGCAACAAATATCAAAAGGGCCAAGGAGGGTCATTACATAATGGTAAAAGGATCGATACAACAAGAACAGCTAACAATTATAAATATATATGGACGCAATGCAGGAGCACCCAGATATATAAGGCAAGTTCTTAATGACTTACAAAGAGACTTGGACTCCCACACAATAATAGTGGGAGACTTTAACACTCCCCTGTCAATAGCAGACAGATAAACCAGACAGAAAATTTACAAGAATATCCAGGACTTGAACTCAGACCTAGAACAAGCAAACCTGATAGACATTAACAGAACTCTCCACCACAAATCTAGACAATATACCTTCTTCTCAGCACCACATCACACCTACTCCAAAATTGACCACATAATTGGAAGTAAAGCACTCCTCAGCAAATGTAAAACAACTGAAATCATAACAAACAGTCTCTCAGACCATAGGGAAATCAAGTTGGAACTCAGAATTCAGAAAATAAGTCAGAACCACACAGCTTCATAAAAACTGAACAACTGGCTCTTGAATGTTGATTGGATAAACAATGAAATGAAGGCAGAAATAAAGAAGTTCTTTCAAACCAACGAAAATGAAGACACAACGTACCAGAATCTCTGGGACACATTTAAAGCAGTCCGTAGAGGAAAATCTATAGCAACAAGTGCCCACATGAGAAGAGTGGAGAGTTCCAAAATTGACACCCTATCGTCAAAATTGAAAGAGCTAGAGGAGCAAGATCAAAAAAGCTCAAAACCTAGCCAAAAACAAGAAATAGCTAAGATCAGAGCAGAACTGAAGGAGATAGAGACAAGAAAAACCCTTCAAAAAATCAATAAATATAAGAGCTGGTTTCTTGAAAAGATCAACAAAATAGACAGACCCCTAGCCATACTGATAAAAAAGAAAAGAGAGAACAACCAAAGAGATGCAATAAAAAACGATAATGGGGAAATCACCACAGATTTCACAGAAATTCAAACCATCATCAGAGAATACTACAAACAACTCTATGCACATAAACTAGTAAATCAGGAAGAAATGGATAAATTTCTGGACACCTGTGTCCTCCGAAGTCTAAACCAGAAGGAAGCCGAAACTATAAATAGACCAATAACAAGGTCTGAAGTTGACGCAGCAATTAAGAGCCTACCACACAAAAAAAAAGCCCAGGTCCAGATGAGTTCACAACTGAATTCTACCAGACACACAAAGAGGATCTGGTACCATTCCTTCTGAAACTATTCCAAAAAATCCAAAAATAGGGAATCCTTCCCAAATCATTTTATGAGACCAACATCATACTGATAACAAAACCCGGCAGAGACTCAAAAAGAAAAGAAAATTTCAGGCCAATATCCATGATGAACATAGATGCAAAAATCTTCAATAAAATACTGGCAAACCGATTGCAACAGGACATTAAAAAACTTATCCATAATGACTAAGTAGGATTCTTCCCAGGGATGCAGGGCTGGTACAACACACACAAGTCTATAAATGTAATTCATCACATAAACAGAAACAAAAACAAAAACCACAGGATTATCTCAATTGACGCAGAGACAGCATTTGACAAAATTCAACAGACCTTTATGCTAAGAACACTCAATAAACTTGGTATTGATGGAACATATTTCAAAGTAATAAAAGCTATTTACGACAAACCAACAGACAATATCATACTGAATGGGCAAAAACTGGAAGCATTCCCTTTGAAATCCGGCACTAGACAAGGATGCCCTCTCTCACTGCTCCTATTCAACATAGTACTGGAAGTTCTAGCCAGAGCAATCAGGGAAGAAAAAGAAATAAAGTGTATTCAAATAGGAAAAGTGGAAGCCAAATTGTCTCTGTTTGCAGACGACATGATATTATACCTAAAAGACCCCATCACCTCAGCCCAAAGGCTCCTGAAACTGATAAGCAACTTCAGCAAAGTTTCAGGATATAAAATCAATGTGCAAAAATCACAGCATTTCTATACACAAATAACAGACTTAATGAGAAACAAATCAAGAACGAACTGCCATTCATAATTGCTACAAAGGAAATAAAATACCTAGGAATACAACTCACAAGGAATGCAAGGGACCTCTTTAAGGAAAACTACAAACCACTGCTCAACGAAATAAAAGAGGACAAAAACAGATGAAGAAACATTCCATGTTTGTGGTTAGGAAGAATAAATATTGTGAAAATGGCTATACTGCCCAAAGTAATTTACACAATCAATGCTATCCCCATCAAATTACCATTGAATTTCTTCACAGAACTGGAAAAAACCACCATGAATTTCATATGGAACCAAAAAAGAGCCCGCATAACCAAGTCAATTCTAAGCAAAAAGAACACAGCGGGAGGCATCACACTACCAGTCTTCAAACTATACTACAAGGCTACAGTAATCAAAACAGCATAGTACTGGTACCAAAACAGAGATATAGACCAATGGAACAGAACAGAAGCATCGGAGGCAACACAACCTATCTACGGCCATATTATTTTTGATAAAGCAGACAAAAACAAGCAATGGGGAAAGGATTCCCTATTTAATAAATGGTGTTGGAAAAACTGGCTAGCCATGTGCAGAAAGCAGAAACTGGATCCCTTCCTGACACCTTATACTAAAATTAACTACAGGTGGATTAAAGACCTAAACATAAGACCTGACACCATAAAAACCCTAGAAGAAAATCTAGGCAAAACCATTCAGGACATAGGAGTAGGCAAGAACTTCATGAATAAAACACCAAAAGCATTGGTATCACAAGCCAGAATAGACAAATGGGACCTAATCAAACTCCACAGCTTCTGCACAGCAAAAGAAACAGTAACTAGAGTGAGTCGGCAACCATCAGAATGGGAAAAAATCGTTGCAGTTTACACATCAGACAAAGGGCTTATATCCAGAATTAACAAAGCACTCAAACAGATTTACAGGAAAAAAACAAAAAAGCCCATTCAAAAATGGGCAAAGGATATGAACAGACACTTTACAAAAGAAGACCTACATGAGGCCAACAAACACATGAAAAAATACTCATCATCACTGGTCATTAGAGAGATGCAAATCAAAACCTCATTGAGATACCATCTCACGCCAGTTAGAATGGCAATCATTAAAAAATCTGGAGACAGCAGATGCTGGAGAGGATGTGGAGAAATAGGAACACTCTTACACTGTTGGTGGGAGTGTAAATTAGTTCAACCATTGTGGAAGACAGTGTGGCGATTCCTCAGGGACCTAGAAATAGAAATTCCATTTGACCCAGCAATCCCATTACTGCGTACATATCCAAAGGACTATAAATCTTTCTACTATAAGGACACATGCACACGAATGTTCATTGCAGCACTGTTTACAATAGCAAAGAACTGGAACCAACCCAAATGCCCAACGATGATAGACTGGACTGTGAAAATGTGGCACATATACACCATGGAATATTATGCAGCAATAAAAAAATGATGAGTTTGTGTCCTTTGTAAGGACATGGATGAATCTGAAGAACATCATTCTCAGCAAACTGACACAAGAATAGAAAAAGAAATACCACATATACTCACTCATAGGCGGGTGAGAAAAATGAGAGCACATGGACACAGAGAGGCGGTCTACTATACACTGGGGATTATTTGGCGGAATGGTGGAGGGACAGCGGGGGGGGCTGGGGAGAGATAGCCTGGGGATGAATGCCAAGTGTGGGTGAAGGGGAGGAAGGCAGCAAAACACACTGCCATGTGTGTACCTATGCAACTATCTTGCACGTTCTGCACATGTACCTTAAAACCTGCAATGCAATAAAAATTAAAAGAAAAAAGAAAAGAACTTTCAACCCAGAATTTCATATCCAGCCAAACTGAGATTCATATGTGAAGGAAAAATAAAATCCTTCATGAACAAGCAAGTACTCAGAGATTTTGTCACCACTAGGCCTGCTTTACAAGAGCTCCTGAAAGAGGCACTACAAATAGAAAGAAACAACCAGTACCAGCCATCCTAAAAGCATTCCAAATGCTAAAGACCATCAACAAAATGAAGAATCTACATGAACCAATGGGCAAAACAGCCAGCTAGCATCAAAATGGCAGTATCAAATTCACACATAACAATATTAACCCTAAATGTAAATGGGCTGAATGCACCAATCAAAAGACACAGACTGGCAAATTGGATAAAACACCAAAACCCATTGGTGTGCTGTATCCAGGAAACCCACCTCACATGCAAAGATACACAAAGACTCAAATTAAAAGGATGGAGGAAGATTTACCAAGCAAATGCAGAGCAAAAAAGAGCAGGAGTTGCAATTCTCGTCTCTGATAAAATAGACTGTGAAGCAACAAAGATCAAAAGGGACAAAGAAGGTCATTACATAATGGTAAAAGCATCGATACAACAAGAAGAGCTAGCGATTCTAAATATATATGGACCCAATGTAGGAGCACCCAGATATATAAGGCAAGTTCTTAATGACTTACAAAGAGACTTAGACTCCCACACAATAATAATGGGAGACTTTAACACTCCACTGTCAATAGCAGACAGATCAACCAGACAGAAAATTAACAAGGATATCCAGGACTTGAACTCAGACCTGGAAAAAGCAAACCTGATAGACATTTACAGAACTCTCCACCCCAAATCCACGGAATATACATTCTTCTCAGCACCACATCACACCTACTCCAAAATTGACCACATAATTGGAAGTAAAGCAATCCTCAGCAAATGCAAAACAACTGAAATCATAACAAACAGTCTCTCAGACCATAGTGCAATCAAGTTGGATCTCAGAATTCAGAAACTAACTCAGAACCGCACAGCTTCATGGAAAATGAACAACTGGCTTTTGAATGTTGATTGGATAAACAATGAAATGAAGGCAGAAATAAAGAAGTTCTTTGAAACCAACGAGAATGAAGTCACAACGTCCCAGAATCTCTGGGACACATTCAAAGCAGTCTGTAGAGGAAAATATATATCAATAAGTGCCCACATGAGAAGAGTGGAGAGATCCATAATTGACAGCCTATCGTCAAAATTGAAAGAGCTAGAGGAGCAAGATCAAAAAAGCTCAAAACCTAGCCGAACACAAGAAATTACTAAGATCAGAGCAGAAATGAAGGAGATAGAAACAGGAAAAAGCCTTCAAAATATCAATAAATCAAAGAGCTGGTGTTTCGAAAAGATCAACAAAATAGACAGACTACTAGCCAGACTGATAAAAGAAAAAAAGAGAGAACAACCAAATAGATGCAATAAAAAACGATTATGGGGAAATCACCACAGATTCCACAGAAATTCAAATTATCATCAGAGAATACTACAAACAACTCTATGCACAAAAACTAGTAAACCAGGAAGAAATGGATAAATTCCTGGACACCTTTGTCCTCCCAAGCCTAAATCAGGAGGAAGCCAAAACTATAAATAGACCAATAACAAGGTCTGAAGTTGAGGCAGCAATTAAGAGCCTACCACACAAAAAAGCCCAGGCCCAGATGGGTTAACAGCCGAATTCTACCAGACACACAAAGAGGACCTGGTACCATTCTTTCTGAAACTATTCCAAATAATTCAAAAAGATGGAACCCTTCCCAAAGCATTTTATGAGACCAACATCATCCTGATACCAAATCCCGGCAGAGACTCAACAAGAAAAGAAAACTTCAGGCCAATATCCATGATGAACATAGATGCAAAAATCTTCAAGAAAATACTGGCAAACCGATTGCAACAGCACATTAAAAAACTTATCCATCATGATCAATTAGGATTCATCCCGGGGATGCAAGGCTGGTTCAACATATGCAAGTTTATAAATGTAATTCACCACATAAACAGAAGCAAAAACAAAAACCACATGATTATCTCAATTGACGCAGAGAAGGCATTTGACAAAATTCAACAGCCCTTCATGCTAAAAACCCTCAATAAACTTGGTATTGATGGAACGTATCTCAAAGTAATAAAACCTATTTATGACAAACCAACAGCCAATATCATACTTAATGGGCAAAAACTGGAAACATTCCCTTTGAAATTCGGCACTAGACAAGAATGCCCTCTCTCACCACTCCTATTCAACTTAGTACTGGAAGTTCTAGCCAGAGCAATCAGGCAAGAAAAAGAAATAAAGTGTATTCAAATAGGAAAGGTGGAAGCCAAATTGTCTCTATTTGCAGACGACATGATAGTATACCTAGAAGACCCCATCACCTCAGCTCAAAATCTCCTGAAACTAATAAGCAACTTCAGCAAAATCTCAGGATATAAAATCAATGTTCAAAAATCACAAGCATTCCTATACACCAATAATAGACTTAAAGAGAACCAAATCAAGAACGAACTGCCATTCACAATTGCTACAAAGAAAATAAAATACCTAGGAATACAACTCACAAGGAATGTAGGGAACCTCTCATGAAAACTACAAACCGCTGCTCAACGATATAAGAGAAGACACAAACAGATGGAGAAACATTCCATGTTCCTGGTTAGGAAGAATCAATATCACGAGAATGGCTATACTGCCCAAATTAATTTACACAATCAACGCTATCCCCATCAAACTGCCATTGAATTTCTTCACAGAACTGGAAAAAACCACCATGAACTTCATATGGAACCAAAATAAAGCCCGCATCGCCAAGTCAATTCTAAGCAAAAAGAACACAGTGGGAGGCATCACACTACCAGACTTTGAACTATACTACAAGGCTACAGTAATCAGAACATAGTACTGGTACCAAAACAGAGATATAGACCAATGGAACAAAACAGAGGCATTGGAGTCAACACAACATATCTACAACCATATAATCTTTGATAAACCAGACAAAAACAAGCAATGGGGAAGGATTCCCTATTTAATAAATGGTGTTGGGAAAACTGGCTATTCATGTTCAGAAAGCAGAAACTGGACCCCTTCCTGACACCTTACACTAAAATTAACTCCAAATGGATTAAAGACTTAAACATAAGACCTGACACCATGAAAACCCTAGAAGAAAATCTAGGCAAAACCATTCAGGACATAGGAGTAGGCAAGGACTTCATGACCACAACATCAGAAGCATTGGCAACGAAAGCCAAAATAGACAAATGGGACCTAATCAAACTCCACAGCTTCTGCACGACAAAAGAAACAGTCACTAAGGTGAATCGGCAACCATCAGAATGGGATAAAATCTTTGTAGTTTACGCATCTGACAAAGGGCTGATATCTAGAATTTACAAAGAACTCAAACAGATTTACAAGAAAAAAAAAGCCCATTCAAAAATGGGCAAAGGATATGAACAGACACTTTACAAAAGAAGACATACATGAGGCCAACAAACACATGAAAAAATGCTCATCATCACTGGTCATTAGCGAGATGCAAATCAAAACCGCATTGAGATACCATCTCACGCCCGTTAGAATGGCGATCATTAAAAAATCTGGAGACAGCAGATGCTGGAGAGGATGTGGAGAAAGAGGAACACTCTTACACTATTGGTGGGAGTGTAAATTAGTTCAACCATTGTGGAAGACAGTGTGGCGATTACTCAAGGACCCAGAAGTAGAAATTCCATTTGACACAGAAATCCCATTACTGGGTATATATCAAAAGGAATATAAATCGTTCTACTATAAGGATACATGCACAGGAATGTTCATTGCAGCACTGTTTACAATAGCAAAGACCTGGAACCAACCCAAATGCCCATCGATGATATACTGGACTGGGAAAATGTGGCACATATACAGCATGGAATATTATGCAGCAATCAAAAATGATGAGTTTGTGTCCTTTGTAAGGACATGGATGAATCTGGAGAACATCATTCTCAGCAAACTGACACAAGAACAGAAAAAGTAATACCTCATATTCTCACTCATAGGCGGGTGATAAAAATGAGAACACATGGACACAGGGAGGGGTCTACTACACACTGGGGTCTATTCAGGGGAATGGGGGAGCGACAGCGGGGGTCCTGGCGAGGGATAGCCTGGGGATAAATGCCAACTGTGGGTGAAGGGGAGGAAGGCAGCAAAGCACACTGCGATGTGTGTACCTATGCAACTATCTTGCACACTCTGCACATGTACTCCAAAACCTATAATGCAATAACATTTAAAAAATTTAAAAAAAATGATGACTTTTGTCCTTTGTAAGGACATGGATGTATCTGGAGAACATCATTCTCAGCAAACTGACACTAGAATAGAAAAGAAAATACCGCATATTCTCACTCATAAGCAGGTGAGAAAAATGAGGACACATGGACACATGAAGGGGTTCTACGACACACTGGGGTCTATTGGGGGCAATGGGGGAGGGACAGTCGGGGGGCGCTGGGGAGGTATAGCCTGGGTATATATGCCAAGTGTGGGTGAAGGGGAGGAAGGCAGCAAAACACACTGCCATGTGTGTACCTATGCAACTATCTTGCACGTTCTGCACATGTACACCAAAACCTAAAATGCAATAAAAATAAAAAAAAAAGAAATAGATTTTTGTATATTGCCCCATTGTGCATTATTCAGTAAGGCACTGAATAAGCGGTTCTATGGAAGAGAATTCTGACAATTCCCCAGTGTGTATCATTCAGTGTGATACTTAATCTCTGTGAAACAGAATTCTGACTATTACCATGGTGTGTATTATTCAATGAGGCTCTGAGTGGCCATATGCCATAGATTCCTAATGTTCACTGAGTAATCCTCATATGTGCATTATTTACTAATTCTCTGAGTGGCTATATGAAATAGACTCCTTACTATTCCCCAGTAGTGTATTATTTCTTGGGGTTCCTAATGACTCGCCATAGGTAATAGACTTCTGATAATTTCACAGGTGTGTAATATTCAGGGAATGTCAGAATTGGGAAGCAATATAAATTAGTATCCTCAGTACTCCACAGAAATGCGTTATTTCCTGAGGCTCATAATGAGTGTTCATATTAAACAGAATCCTGACTATTCTTAAGCTGTGTATCATTCAGTGAGGCTCTGAATTATTCGCCATATGTGACAGGCTTTTGAGTACTCAAAAATGTGTATTATTCACTGAGCCTCTGAATGAGTGGCCATGTGAAATACACCCCTGACATTTTCCCAGTTGTGTACTATTCAGTGAGGCTCTAAATGAGTGTACATATGAAACAGACCCCTCAGTACTCGACAGACGTGCATTATTCACTGAGGGGCTGAATGAGACAGCATAAGCAATAGACTCCTGATTATTTTCCCAGTGTGAATTATTCACTGAGGTTCTGAATATGTGGCCATTTGGAATAGAATTCTCACTATTCCCTAGGTTTGTGTTCTTCACAGAGTATCTGAATGCATTGCCATTCCAAATAGACTATTGAGAATTCTCCAGATGTGCACTATTCCGTGAGGCTCTGAATGAGTGGCCACATGAATTAGACCCCTCACTTTTTTCTGGTGTGTATTATTCACTGATGCTCTCAAAGAGTGACCAAATAAAATAGATTCCTGACTATTCCACAGGTTTGCATTATTCAGTGAGGCACTGATTGAGTGTCTATATGAAACTGTCCTGACTATTCCTCAGTTGTGTATCACTTAGTGAGGCACTGAGAGAGTTGCCATATAAAATAGACTCTTGACTATTTCCCAAGTGTGTATTAATCACTGAGACTCTGAATGAGTGGACATATGAAATAGACTCCTGACTATTCTACAGGTGCATATTATCCACTAAGGCTATGAATGAGTGTCCAAATGAAATAGACTCCTGGCTACTCCACAGGTGTGCATTATTCACTGATGCTCTGAATGAGTGTTTATTTAACATAGCCTCATGATTACTGAACAGATGTGCATTACTCAATGAGGCTCTTAAACAATGGTCACATGAAATAGCATCCTGACTATTTCCTAGGTGTACATAATTCGGAAATGCTTCGATTGAGTGGCCATATGTCATAGACTCTAACGAGTTCACAGGTGTGTATTACTTTCTGAGTTTCTGAATCAGTGGCCACATGAAATAGACACCTAACTATTCCCCAGGTGTGTATTACTTACTAAGTGTATGGACGAGTGGCTACATGAAATAGCCACTTGACTAGTCCTCACGTGTGCATTTTCCACTGAGGCACTGAATGAACCATCATATCAAATAGACTCCAGACTATTTCGCAGGTGTGCATTATTCCATAAGTCTCTGAATGAGTGGCCATATGAAATAGACTCCTGAGTATTCCCCACGTATGTATGATTCAATGCAGCGCTAAATGAGAGGCCACGTGAAACACACTTCTGATATTTCCATGGATGTGTATTATTCAAGGAGGCTCTGAATGAGTGGCCATAGGAAAGAGATTCTAGAATACTCGCATGAGTGCATTTTTAAGTTGGGCTCTGAAAGAGTGTATTTATAAAATAGAATTCTCACTTTCCTCCAGGTGTTTATTATTCAGTGAAGCTCTTAGTGAGAGGCCATATACAACAGTGTCCTAAGTATGCCCCGGTATGCATTAGTCACTGAGGCTCTGAATGTTTGGTCATATGAAATAGCCTCCTGATTATTCCACAGGTGTGTATTATTTAAGGATTTGAATTAATGATTAGATGAAATAGATTCCTTACTATTCCTAAGGTACGTATTATTGACTGAGGCACTGATTAAGTGGGAAAATGGAATAGACTCCTCGCTATTCCAAAGTTGTGCATTACTCACTCAGGCTTTGATTTTGTGGCCATACAAAATAGACCAGTGTCTGTTTCACAGGTATGCATTATTCACCGAGGCTCTAAATGAGTGGCTATATAAAGTAGACTCTTAACTCTTTTCCAGGTGTGTATTACTGAATGATACTGGATAAGTGGGATTAAGAAATAAACTCCTGACTATCCCCCAGGTGTGCATTATATACAGAGACTCTCCATGTCTGGCCATTTGAAGTAGACTCGACTATTTCCCAGGGGTGTATTAATCACGGATGCTCTGAACGAGTGGCCATATAAAAGAGATTCCTGGCTATTCCAGATATATATATATTATTCACTGAAACCCTGAAAGGGTGGCCATATAAAATACACTCGATTTTACCCTACATGTGTGCGTTATTCATTGATTCTTTAAAGGAATCACCATATGAAATACACTAGTGATTATCCTTCACATGTGCATTATTCAGAGAGGTTCTGTATGAGGGTCCATATCAAATAGACTCCTGACTGTCACCCAGGTGTGTATCATTCAGGTAGGTTCTTAATTTGTGGATATATTAAATAGGGTCCTGACTACTAAACAGTTGTTTATTATTCACTGAAGCTCTGAATGAGAGACCATATGAAATAGACTCCTGCCTATTGCCCTAATATGCATTATTCAGTAAGGCTCTGAATGAGTGATCCTATGGAATAGAATCCTGATGATTCCCCAGTATGTATCATTCAGTGAGATACCGAATCAGTGGTCATATGAAACAAAATTCTGACTATTACCGTGGTGTGCATTATTCACTGAGGCTCTGAGTGGCCATATGAAATACACTCCTAATATTCACTGAGTATTCCTCATGTGTGCATTATTCACTGATTCCCTAACTGACCATATTAAATAGACTCCTGATTATTCCCCAGTAGTGTATAATTTCTTGGTGTTCCTAATGACTCGCCATATAAAATAAACTTCTGATTATTCCACAGGTGTGTAATATTCAGAAAATCTCAAAATTGGGGGGCGATATGAATTAGTATTCTCAGTACTCCACAGACATGTGTTATTCACTGAGTCTCATAATGAGTGTTCATATTAAACAGAATCCTGACTATTCCCAAGCTGTGTATCATTCAGTGAGGCTCTGAATGATTCGCCATATGTGAAAGGCTCCTGAGTACTTAACAGCTGTAAATTTTTCACTGAGCCTTTGAATGAGTGACCATGTGAAATACAGCCCTGAATTTTTCCCAGTTGTGTACTATTCAGTGAGGCTTGAAATGAGTGGCCATATAAAACAGACACCTCAGTACTCGACAGATGTGCATTTTTCACTGAGGGGCTGAATGTGAGGGCATAAGCAATAGACTCCTCATTATTTCCCTGGTGTGCATTATTCACTAAGGCTTCGAATATGTGGCCATTTGGAATAGATTCCTCACTATTCCCTAGGTGTGTGTTCTTCAAAGAGTCTCTGAATGCATTGCCATTCCAAATAGACTATTGAGAATTCTCCAGATGTGCACTATTCCGTGAGGCTCTGAATGAGTGGTCACATAAAATAGACTCCTTACTGTTTTCTAGGTGTGTATTATTCACTGAAGCTCTGAAAGAGTTAACACATGAAATACATTTCTGACTATTCGACAGGTGTGCATTATTCAGTGAGGTACTGATTGAGTGTCCATATGTAATTTTCCCGACTATTACCGAAGTGTGTATCACTCAGCGAGGCACTGAGAGAGTGGCCATATAAAAAAAACTCTTGACTATTCCCCAAGTGTGTATTATTCACTGAGGCTCTGAATGAGTGAATAAAAAATACATATAAAATACATTCCTGACTATTGCACAGGTGCATGCTATCCACAAAGGCTATGAATGAGTGTCCAAATGAAATTGACTCCTGGCTACTCCACAGATGTGCATTATTCACCGAGGCTCTGAATGAATGTCCATCAGAAATAGAATCGAAATTATTCTACAGGTGTGTATTATTCTGGGAATCTCAAAATATGTGGTCGCATTAATTAAATTCCTTACTATCCCACGGGTTTGTATTATTCACTGAGGCTCTGAATAAGGGTTTACAGCAAATAGACTCCTGACGACTCCACATTATTCAGTGACACTCCAAGTGAGAAGTCACATAAAAAACATTCCTGAATATTCCACAGGTGTGCATTGTTTAGTGAGACTCTGAATGAAGGTATTAAAAAAATCCTATTTCCCCAGGTTTGTACATTTTGTGAGGCTCTCAATGAGTGGCCATAGGAAAAAGTCTTCTGACTATTCCGCAGGTGTGCATTACTCAGTGATTCTCTCCATGAGTAGCCATAAGAAATAGACTCCAGACTATATCACAAGTGTTAATATTCAGTGAGGCTGTGAAAGATGGTCTTATGAAACAAACTTCTTATTACTCCACATGTGTGCATTATTTACTGATTGTCTGAATGAGTAGCCATATGACATAGACTCCTAATTTTTCTCCATGTGTGCATTATTCAAACAAGTTCTCTGTGAGTGACCATACCAAATAGGCTCCTGACACTCCCCCAGGTGTGTATTATTCAGTGATTCCCAGAATGAGAGGTTATATAAAATAGACTCATGACTATCACCCAGTTGTGTATAATTCAGGGAGGCACTTAATTTTTGGCTATCTTAAACAGCATCCTGACTTCTCAATAGCAGTTTATTATTCACTGAAGCTCTGAATGAGAGGCCATATAAAATATACACCTCACTATTGCCCCATTGTGAATTATTCAATAAGGCTCTGAATGAGTGGTAGTATGGAATAGAATCCTGATGATTCCTCAGGTGTGTATCATTCAGTGAGGCACTGAATGATTGGCCATATGAAAGAGGCTCCAGACTATTACCCTGGTGTGCATTATTCACTGAGGCTCTAAATGAGGGGCTATATGAAGTAGACTCCTAACTCTTCCCCAGTTGTGTAATATTGGATGACACTCTGAATGAGTGGGCATAAAAAAGACTCCTGTCTATTGCCCAGGTGTGCATTATTTACAGATACTCTGAATGTGTAGCCATGTGAAGTAGACTCTTGGCTATTCCCTAGGAGTGTATTATGCACTGAGGCCCTGACGGAATGGCCATATAAAATAGATTTTTGAATATTCAGATATACATATTATTCACTGAAACCCTGAAAGAGTGACCATATGAAATAGACCACATTTTACTCCACAGGTGTGCGTTATACTTTGATTCTCCAAAGGAATCATCATATAAAATAGAATAGTGATTATTCCCCACATGTGCAGTATTCAAAGAGGTTTTGTATGAGTGTCCATAACAAATAGTCTCCTGACTATCACTCATGTGTGTATTATTCACAAAGGTGCTTAATTTGGGGCTACCTTAAATAGGGTCCTGACTACTCCACAGCTGTTTATTATGCAATGAAGCTCTGAATGAGAGGCCATATGGAATAGACTCCTGACTATTGCCCCATTGTGCATTATTCGGTAATGCTGTGATTGAGTGGTCATATGGCATGGACTCTGACTATTCCCCAGGTGTGTGTCATTCAGTGAGTTTCTGAACAAGTGACCATATAAAAGAGACTCCTGACTCTATTCTCTTGACTATTTTTTAGCTGTGCATTTTTCACTGAGACAATGGGTAAACAGTCATATTAAATAGACTACAGACTATTTCTCAGGTGTGCATTATTCAGTAAGTCTCTGAATAAGTGGCTATATAAAATAAAATCCTGAGTATTCCCCAGATATGTATGTAATTCTTCATTGAGATTCTAAATGAGTAGCCATGTGAAATACACTCCTGACTTTTTCATAGGTCTGTATTATTTAGTGAGGCTCTGAATGTGTGGCCATAGGAAAGAGACTTCTGAATACATCTCAGGCGTGCATTTTTAGGTTTGGCTCTAAATAAGTAGCTATACCAAATAGAATTCTGACTTTCCCCAGGGTGTATTTTATTCAGTGAGGCTCTAAATATGTGGCTATATAAAATAGAATTCTGAATACAATACAGGTGCTCTTTAATCAGTGAAGCTCTGAAAAAGAGGCCATATGTAATAGCGTCCTGAGTATTCCCCAGGTATGCCTTATTCACTGAGGCTCTGAAACTTTGGCCATATGAAATAGTCTCCTGACTAGTTAACAGTTGTGCATTATTTAATGAGGCTTTGAGTTAGAGACCATATGAAATAGACTTCTGACTATTCCCCAGGTGTGTATTATTGCCTCAGACTCTGAATATGTGGGCATATGGAATAGAGTACTGACTATTCCAAAGTTGTGCATTACTCACTCAGGCTTTGATTCCGTGGCCACATAAAATAGACTAGTGTCTATTCCACCCATGTGCATTATTCACTGAGTCTATAAATGAGTGGCTATATAAAGTAGATTTAAAACTCTTCCCCAGGTGTGTATTACTCAGTGAGGCTCTCCTTGTGTGATCATATGAAACAGGATGCTCTCTATTTCAAATATTTGTATTATTCAGTAAATCTCTGAATGAGTGGCTATATGAAATAGACTGCTGAGTCCTGTACATTTGTGCATTATTCACTGAGGCTATGAGTCAGTGGCCATATGAAATGAAATCCTGACTACTCCACAGGTGTGCATTATTCACTGAGGCTCTGAATGAGTGTTCCCATGACATAGCCTCCTGATTACTGACCATTTGTGTATTACTCAATGAAGCTCTTAAACAATGATCATATGGAATAGAATCCAGACTATTTCTCAGGTGTGCATCTTTCAGTAACGCTCTGATTGAGTGGCCATATGTCATAGACTCTAACTAGTCCACAGTTGTATATAATTCACTGAGTTTCTGAATAAGTGGCAACATGAAATGGACTCCTATTTCCCAGGTGTGTAATACTTACTAAGTGTATGGATGAGTGGCTACATAAAATAGCCTCTTGACTATTCCTCACTTGTGCATTTTCCACTGAGGCACTGAATGAACCATCATATCAAATAGACTCCAGACTATTTCGCAGGTGTGCATTATTCAATGAGTCTCTGAATGAGTGGCCATATGAAATAGACTCCTGAGTATTCCCAACCATGTATGATTCAACGAGGCTCTGAATAAGTGGCCATGTGAAGTACACTCCTGACATTTCCATAGATGTGTATTATTCAAAGAGGTTCTGAATGAGTGGCCATAGGAAAGAGACTCCTGAATACTCACACAGGAGTGCATTTTTAGGTTGGGCTCTGAAAGACTGTCTTTATGAAATAGAATCCTGGCTTTCCCTCAGGTGTTCATTATTTAGTGAAGCTCTGAATGAGAGGCTATATGTAATAGTGTCCTGAGTATGCCCCGGTATGCATTAGTCACTGAGGCTCTGAATGTTTGGTCATATGAAATAGCCTCCTGATGATTTCACAGGTGTGTATTATTTAATGAGGTTTTGAGTTAGTGATTAGATGAAATAGATTTCTTACTATTACCAAAGTGTGTATTATTGACTGAGAGACTGATTAAGTGGGCATATGGAATAGACTCCTCACTATTCCAAAGTTGTTTATTACTCACTCAGGCTTTGATTCTGTGGCCATACAAAATAGACCAGTGGCTGTTCCACAGGTGTGCATTATTCACTGAAGTTCTAAATGAGTGGCTATATGAAGTGGACTCTTAACTCTTCCCCAGTTGTGTATTATTGAATGAAACTGAAGAAGTGGGCATAAGAAAGAGACTCCTGACTATTTCTTAGGTGTGCTTTATATACAGAGACTCTCAATAGAAGACATACATGAGGCCAACAAACACATGAAAAAATGCTCATCATCACTGGTCGTTAGAGAGATGCAAATCAAAACCACATTGAGATACCATCTCACGCCGGTTAGAATGGCGATTATTAAAAAATCTGGAGATAGCAGATGCTGGAGAGAATGTGGAGAAAAATGAACACTCTTACACTGTTGGTGGGAGTGTAAATTAGTTCAACCATTGTGGAAGACAGTGTGGTGATTACTCAAGGACCTAGAAATAGAAATTCCATTTGACCCAGCAATCCCATTTCTGGGTATATATCCAAAGGACTATAAATCGTTCTACTATAAGGACACATGCACACGAATGTTCATTGCAGCACTGTTTACAATAGCAAAGACCTGGAACCAACCCAAATGCCCATCGATGATAGGCTGGACTGGGAAAATGTGGCACATATACATCATGGAATATTATGCAGCAATCAAAAATGATGAGTTTGTGTCCTTTGTAAGGACCTGGATGAATCTGGAGAACATCATTCTCAGCAAACTGACACAAGAACAGAAAAGGAAATACCACAAATTCTCACTCATAGGCGGGTGAGAAAAATGAGAACACATGGACACAGGGAGGGTGTCTACTACACACTGGGGTCTATCGGGGGAAATGGGGGAAGGACAGTGGGGGGGCTGGGGAGGGATAGCCTGGGGATAAATGCAAAGTGTGGGTGAAGGGGAGGAAGGCAACAAAACACACTGCCATGTGTGTACCTATGCAACTATCTTGCACGTTCTGCACATGTACCCCAAAACTTATAATGCAATAAAAATTTAAAAAATTAAAAAAAAATGTGGCCATTTGAAGTAGACTCTTGATTATTTCCCAGGTGTGTATTATTCACTGAGACCCTGAACGAGTGGCCATATGAAGAAGATTCATGCATATTCCAGATATATATATATATTTCACTGAAACACTGAAAGGGTGGCCATATGAAATAGATTCAATTTTACTCCACAGGTGTGCATTATTTATTGATTTTCTAAAGGAGTCAACATATAAAATAGACTAGTGATTATTCTTCATATGTGCATTATTTAAAGAGTGTCCATATCAAATAGAGTCCTGACTGTCACCCAGGTGTGTATCATTCAGGGGGGTGCTTAATTTGTGGCTATTTTAAATAGGGTCTTGACTACTCCACAGGTGTTCATTATTCACTGAAGCTCTGAATGAGAGGCCATATGAGTAGACTCCTGATTATTGCCCCATTTTGCATTGTTCACTAAGGCTCTGAATGAGTGTTCCCATGGAATAGAATCCTGATGATTCCCCGTTGTGTATCATTCAGTGAGATATTGAATCAGTGGTCACATGAAACAGGATTCTGACTATTACCATGGTGTGCATTATTAACTGAGGCTCTTAGTGTCCATATGAAATATACTCCTAATATTCACTGAGTATTCCTCATGTGTGCATTATTCACTAATTCTCTGAGTGGCCATATGAAATAGTATCCTGACTATTTCACAGTAGTGTATTATTTTGGGGGGTTTCTAATGACTCCCCATATGAAATACACTTCTGATTATTCTACAGGTGTGTAATATTCAGAGAATCTCAGATTTTGGGGAAAATATAAATTAGTATCTTCAGTACTCCACAGACATGCGTTATTCACTGAGGCTTATAATGAGTGTTCATATTAAACAGAATCCTGACTATTCCCAAGCTGTGTATCATTCAGTGAGACTCTGAATGATTCACCATATGAGAAAGTCTCCTGAGTACTCAACAGCTGTGAATTATTCACTGAGCCTCTGAATGAGTGGCCATGTGAAATACACCCCTGACTTTTCCCAGTTGTGTCCTATCCAGTGAGGCTTAAAGTGAGTGGCCATATGAAACAGTCCTGTCAGTACTCGACACACGTGAATTATTCACTGAGTAGCTGAAAGGGATTAAATAAGCAACAGACTCCTGATTATTTCCCTGGTGTGCATTATTCACTGAGTCTCTGAATATGTGGCCATTTGGAATAGATTACTCACTATTCCCTAGGTGTGTGTTCTTCACAGAGTCTCTAAGTGCATTGCCATTCCAAATACACTCTTGAGTATTCTCCAGGTGTGCACTATTTTGTGAGGCTCTGAATGAGTGGCCACATAAAATAGACTCCTCACTGTTTTATGGTTGTTTATTATTCACAGAGGCTCTGAAAGAGTGACCAAATGAAATAGATTCCTGACAATTCCACAGGTGTGCATTATTCAGTGAGGCACTCATTGAGTGTCCATATGAAACTGTCCTGATTATTCCCCAGGTGTGTATCACTCAGTGAGTCGCTGAGAGAGTGGCCATATAAAATAGACTCTTGACTATTCCTCAAGTGTGTATTACTCACTGAGGTTCTGAATGAGTGGCCATATGAAATAGACTTCTGACTATTCCACAGGTGCATATTATCCACTGAGGCTATGAATGAGTGTCCAAATAAAATAGACTCCTGGCTACTCTACAGGTGTGCATTATTCACCAAGGCTCTGAATGAATGTGCATCGAAAATAGACTCCAAATTATTCTCTGGGTGTGTATTATTCAGTGAGGCTCAGAATATGTGGCCATATTAATTAGATTCCTTACTATCCCACGGGTGTGTATTATTCATTGAGGCTTTGAATATGGGTCTACACAAAATAAACTCTTGACTACTCCACATTATTCAGTGACACTCCAAATGAGAGGCCACATGAAAAGGACTCCTGACTATTCCACAGGTGTGCATTATTCAGTGAGACTCTAAATCACGAGATAAAACAAAGTCCAGACAATTTCTCCAGGTGTGTACATTTAGTGAGGCTCTCAATGAGTGGCCATAGGAAGAGACTTCTGACTATTCTGCAGGTGTGCATTATTTAATGATACTCTGAATGAGTGGCCATAAGAAACCAATTCCAGACTATATCACAAGTGTGAAATATTCAGTGAGGCTGTGAAAGAGTGGCCATAGGAAACAGATTTCTTATTACTCCAAAAGTGTGTGTTATTCAATGATAATCTGAATGAGCAGCCACATGACATAGACTCCTAATTATTCTCCATGTCTGCATTATTTAAACAGGTTCTGTATGAGTGTCCATACCGAATAGACCTCTGACACTATCCCAGGTGGATATTATTCAGTGATTCACAGAATGAGAGCTCATATGAAATAGAGCCCTGACTATCACCCAGGTGTGTATCATTCAGAAAGGCAATTAATTCGTGGCTATCTTAAACAACATCCTGACTACTCCTTAGAAGTTTATTATTCACTGAAGCTCTGAATAAGAGGCCATATAAAATAGACACCTGACTATTGCCCCATTGTGAATTATTAAATCAGGCTCTGAATGAGTGCTAGTATAAAATAGAATCCTGATGATTCCCCAGGTGTGTATCATTCAGTGAGGCACTGAATGAGTGGCCATGTGAAAGAGGCTCCAGACTATTACCCTGGTGTGCATTATTCACTGAGGCTCTAAATGAGTGGCTATATGAAGTAGACTCTTAAATCTTTCCCAGGTATGTGTTATTGAATGAGACTCTGAAAAAGTGGGCATATAAAGGAGACTCCTGTCTATTGCCCAGGTGTGCATTATTTACAGAGACTCTGAATGTGTAGCCATTTGAAGTAGACACTTCACTATTTTCCAGTGATGTATTATTCACCAAGATCCTGAACGAGTGGCCATATTAAGAAATTCCTGATTGTTCAAATATACATATTATTCACTGAAACACTGAAGGAGTGGCCATATGAAATAGACCGCATTTTACTCCACAGATGTGCGTTATTCCTTGATTCTCCAAACAGAGCACCATATGAAATAGTCTAGTGATTATTCCCCGCATGTGCAGTATTCAAAGAGGTTTTGTATGAGTGTCCATATCAAATACTCTCCTGACTATCACTGATGTGTATATCATTCAGGGAGGTGCTTAATTTGGGACTACCTTAAACAGGGTCCTGACTACTTCACAGCTGTTTATTATGCACTAAACCTCTAAATGAGAGGCTATGTGAAATAGACTCCTGACTATTACCCCATTGTGCATTATACGGTAATGCTGTGGTTGAGTGGCCGTATGGCATGAACTCTGATTATTTTTTAGGTGTGTATCACTCAGTGAGTTTCTGAACGAGTGACCATATAAAATAGGCTCCTGACTATATCCTCTTGACTATTTCTCAGCTGTGCAATTTCCACTGAGGCACTGGGTGAACGGTCATATCAAATAGACTCCAGAGTATTCCGCAGGTGTGCATTATTCAGTGAGTCTCTGAATAAGTGGCTATATGACATATAATCCTGAGTATTCCCCAGGTATATATGATTCTTCACTGTGATTCTGAATCAGTGGCCATTTGAAATACACTCCTGACTTTTTCATAGGTCTGTATTTTTCAGTGAAACTCTGAATAAGTGGCCATAGAAAAGAGACTCCTGAATACTCCTCAGGCGTGCATTTTTAGGTTTGGCTCTAAATGAGTGGCAATACGAAATAGAATCCTGACTTTCCCCAAGGTTTATATTATTCAGTGAGGCTCTGAATATGTATCTATATGAAATAGAATTCTGACTGCAATACACGTGTTCCTTATTCCGTTAAACTCTGAAGAAGGGGCCATATGTAATAGCGTTCTGAGAATTCCCCAGGTATGCATTATTCACTGAGTCTCTGAAACTTTGACCATATGAAATAGTCTCCTGACTAGTCCACAGGTATGTATTATGTAATGAGGATTTGAGTTAGTGACAATATGAAATAGACTTCTGACTATTCCCCAGGTGCATATTGTTGACTCAGACTCTCAATATGTGGGCATATGGAATAGACTACTGAGTATTCTAAAGTTGTGCATTACTCTCTCAGGCTTTGATTTGGTGACCATATAAAATAGACTAGTGTCTATTCCACACGTATGCATTATTCAATGGGGCTGTAAATTAGTGGCTATATAAAGTAGATTTCTAACTCTTCCCCAGGTGTGTATTACTCAGTGAGGCTCTCCTTGTGTGATCATATGAAACAGGATGCTCTCTATTTCAAATATTTGTATTATTCAGTGAATCTCTGAATGAGTGGCTATATGAAATAGACTGCTGAGTACTGTACATTTGTGCATTATTTAGTATACTATGAGTCAGTGGCCATATGAAATTGAGTCCTGACTATTCCACAGGTGTGTATTATTCACTGAGACTCTGAATATGTGGCTGTGTAAAATCCACTCCTGGCTACTACACAGGTATGCATTATTCACTAAGGTTCTTTATGAGTGTTCATATGACATGGCCTTTTGTTTACTGAGCGATGTTCATTACTCAATGAGGCTCTTAAACAATGGCCATATGAACTTGAATCCTATTTCACAGGTGTGCATCATTCAGTAATGCTCTGATTGAGTGGCCATATGTCATAGACTCTAACTAGTCCACAGGTGTGCACCATTCACTGAGTTTCTGAATAAGTGGCCACATGAAATAGACTTCTGACTATTCCCCAGGTGTGTATTACTTACTAACGGTATGGACGAGTGGCTACATAAAATAGCCTCTTGATTATTCCTCACGTGTGCATTTTTCACTGAGGCACTGAATGAACCATCATATCAAATAGACTCCAGACTATTTCACAGGTGAGCATTATTCCATGAGTCTCTGCATGAGTGGCCATATGATATAGACTCCTGAGTATTCCCCACGTATATATGACACAATGAGGCTCTGAATGAGTGGCCATGTGAAATACACTCCTGACATTTCCATAGATGTGTATTATTCAATGAGGCTCTGAATGAGGGGCCCTAGAAAAGAGACTCCTAAATACTCGCAGGAGTGCATTTTTAGGATGGGCTCTGAAAGAGTGTCTTTATGAAATAGAATCCTGACATTTCCCCAGGTGTTCATTATTCAGTGAAGCTGTGAATTAGAGTCCATATGTAATAGTGTCCTGAGTATTCCTCGGTATGCATTAGTCACTGTTGCTCTGAATGATTGGCCACATGAAATAGCCTCCTGACTATTCCACAGATGTGTATTATTTAATGAGGCTTTGAGTTAGTGATTAGATTAAAAAGGTTCCTTATTATTCCTAAGGTGTGTATTAGTGACTGAGAAACTGTTTAATTGGGCATATGGAATAGACTCCTCACTATTTCAAAATTGTGCATTACTCACTCAGTCTTTGATTTTGTGGCCATCCAAAATAGACCACTGTATGTTCCACAGGTGTGCATTATTCACTGAGTCTCTAAATGAGTGGTTGTATGAAGTAGACTCTTAACTCTTTTTCAGGTGTGTATTATTGAATGAGACTGAATAATTTGGCATAAGAGACTGCTGACTATTCTTCAGGTGTTCATTATATACAGAGACTCTCAATGTGTGGCCATTTGAAGTAGACTGTTAACTATTTCCCAGGGGTGTATTATTCACTGAGGCCCTGAACGAGTGGCCATATGAAAGAGATTCCTGGCTATTCCAGATATATATATATATATATATATATATATATATATATATATATTATTCACTAAAACACTGAAAGTGTTGCCATATGAAATAAACTCGATTTTACTTCACAGGTGTGCGTTATTCATGGATTCTCTAAGGAAATCACCATATGAAATAGACTAGTGATTATTCTTCACATGTGCAGTATTCAAAGAGGTTCTGTATGAGTTTCCATATTAAATAGACTTTTGACTGTCACCCAGGTGTGTATCCTTCAGTTAGGTGCTTAATTTGTGGCTATCTTAAATAGGGTCCTGACTACTCCACAGATGTTCATTATTCACTGAAGCACTGAATGAGAGCCCATATGAAATAGACTCCTGACTATTGCCCCATTGTGCATAATTCAGTAAGGCTCTGAATGAATGGTTCTATGGAATAGAATCCTGACGATTCCCTGGTGTGTATCATGAAGTGAGATTCTGAATCACTGGTCATCTGTAAAAGGATCCTTGCTATTACTGTGGTGTGCATTATTTACTGAGGCTCTAAGTGGCCATGTGAAATAGACTCCTAATATTCACTGAGTATTCTTCATGTGTGCATTATTCACTGATTCTCTGAGTGGCCATATAAAATAGTCTCCTGAGGATTTCCAAGATGGTGTGGTAGGAACAACTCAGAATTGCAGCTCTCAGTGAAGGCGCAGAGGGTGAGTCCTAGCTGCACTTTCAGATGGCCTTCGTTGCCCCCAAAACGGGCAAATTCTCAGGTGTAGGAGAAACACAGGACACCAGCGCAGCCCTTTCCACTTGCATGGCCATGTCAGCTGGCGCCACAGTGCAGCAGCACCCCTCACAAAACTCACTGGTCTGGGTGCCCTGTTAAACTGTCCAGTTGAGTTTTGGGAGGGTAGATTAACATATACACTTGATTAAACCAGACTTGGACAGTAATACAGATCAGGAGATTCCTGGGAAGCATGATTTGAGTTGGTGCAGTGTGTCATGGCACGGGAAATCACACAGATTCCAGTACCCTATTAGCAGGTGACTGAAACATCTGTGAGAAAGTCAACCATTCAACTTAAAAAGAGAGAGAGAGAGAGAGAGAGAGAACTCTGAGGCAGGGATCCAGGTGATCAGGCTTGGCAAGTCCCACCCCCACAGGGACAAATAAAATGGCGACTTAAAACACTTGGGGTTGAGAGTTTTACTGCGAGCTCAGCTGAATCCAGGACGGTGCAGCTTGGTGGGGTAGGGGCGTCCACCACAACAGATGCATTCCACCCCTACTGAGGTACACGCCCATTGCTGAAGCAGCCTGCCATTGTCGAGGCAATCTGACATAACAGAGACTCTGCCAACACGGTGGAGCCCACCACAGTAGGGCGGATCCCCACGGCAGCATGGTGGAGCACCATGGCAGCAGAGCAGATCCCACAGTAGAAAAGCAAGGCCTCGGCATGAAAATAGTGATTAGACAGCCTCTTAGCTGGGCAGGACAGTGCAACAGATACTCATAAAGAGAGCCCCAACTCCATGAGACAGAGCATCTGAAAAAAAAGTGGTTTCATAAGTTCTGCTGCAGCAGACCTAAACACACACGTGCAACAATAGTGAATGAACAATGGAACTCACAGTTTAGCACTGGAGCTCCTATAAAGTACAGACCGTCTCCTCAAGCAGCTTCCTGTCCCCTATATATACAAAGAGTCACCTCAAAAAAGGACTAATCAGATTGACATTTGGCAGGCATCATTCTGGGACAAAGACAGCAGAATAAGAAACTGGTAGCATCCCTCACTGTTCCACAGCTGCTACAGGTGTACCCCAGTCAAGCAGGGCCTGGAGAGGACCTCATAAGTCATACAGCAGAGGGGCTAGACTGTTAGAAGGAAAACTAAGTAACAGAAATACTTCATCAACAATCTGAGTGTCCACTCAGAGACCCAATCAAAAAATCAGCAACTACTAAGACGACAGGTGGATAAATCAAAATAAATGAAAAGAAACCAGCGCAAAAAGGAGAAAAAAAACCCGAAACAAAAACACTTAATCTCCTACAAAAAAAAACAAAACTTCTCAGCAGCAAGGAAACAAAGCTGGATGAAGAATGACTGTGATGAAATGATGGAAACAGACGTCAGAAGGTGGATAATGATAAACTTCAGTGAGCTAAAAGAACATGTTCTAAATCAATGCAAAGAAACTAAGAACCTTGAAAAAAGATTTGAATAAAGATTCGAGGAAATGATATCTAGAATGGACAACTTAGAGAGGAACATGAATGAATTGAAGGAGCTGAAAAACACAACACGAGAACTTTGCGAAGCATGCACAAGTTTCAACATCCGAATTGACCAAGCAGAAGAAAGAATATCAGAAGTCAAATATCAACTCAATGAAATAAAACGAGAAACCAAGATTAGAGAAAAAAGCACAAAAAAAAAACAAAATGTTCAAGAAATGCGAGACTATGTGAAGAGACCAAACCTACGTCTGATAGGTGTATCAGAATGTGATGAAGAGATTGAATCCAAGCTGGAAAACACACTTCAAGATATTATCCAGGAAAATTTCCCCAACCTAGCAAGGCAGGCCAACACTCAACTCCAGGAAATACAGAGAACACCACAAACATATTCCACAAAAAGAGCAACCCCAAGACACATAATCGTCAAATTCACCAGGGTTGAAATGAAGGAGAAAATACTAAGGGCAACCAGAAAGAAGGGTTGGGTCATCCACAAAGGGAAGCCCATCAGACTCACAGCAGATCTCTCGTCAGAAACTCTAGCCAGAATAGAGTGGGGGCCAATATTCAACATCCTTAAAGAAAAGAAATTTCAACCAATAATTTTATATCCAGCCAAACTGAGCTTCATAAGTGAAGGAAGAATAAAATCTTTTGCCAACAAGCAAGTACTCAGAGATTTTGTCACTACCAGGCCTGCTTTACAAGAGCTGAAAGAGGCACTACACATTGAAAGAAACAACGAGTACCAGCCATTGTAAAAACATATCAAATGCAAAAGAGCATCAACAAAATAAAGATTCTGCATCAACCAATGGGCAAAACGGCCAGCTAGCATCAAAATGGCAGTATCAAATTCACACATAACAATATCAACCCTAAAAGTAAATGGGCTAAGTGCACCAATCAAAAGAAACAGACTGGCAAATTTGATAAAAAACAAAAACCCATTGGTGTGCTGTATCCAGGAAACCCATCTCACATGCAAGAATACACAAAGGCTCAAAATAAATAAATGGAGGAAGACTTACCAAGCAAATGGAGAGAAAAAAAAGCAGGAGTTGCAATACTCGTCTCTTATTAAATAGTCTTTAAAGCAACAGAGATCAAAAGAGACAAAGAAGGTCATTACATAATGGTAAAAGGATCGATACAACGAGAAGAGCTAACGACCCTAAATATATACGGACCCAATACAGGAACACCCAGATATATAAGGCAAGTTCTTAATGACTTACAAAGAGATTTAGACTCCCACACAATAACAGTGGGAGACTATAACACTCCACTGTCAATATCAGACAGATCAACCAGACAGAAAATTAACAAGGATATACAGAGCTTGAGACCTGAAACAAGCAAACATGATAGACATTTACAAAACTCTCCACCCCAAATCCACAGAATATACATTTTCTCAGCACCACATCACACCTACTTCAAAATTGACCACGTAATTGAAAATAAAGCACTCCTCAGCAAATGCAAAACAACTGAAATCATAACAAACAGTCTCTCAGACCATAGTGCAATCAAGTTAGAACTCAGAATTCAGAAACTACCTCAGAACCACATAGCTTCATGGCAACTGAACAACTGGCTCTTAAATGTTGATTGGATAAACAATGAAATGAAGGCAGAAATAAATACGTTCTTTGAAACCAACGAGAACAAAGACACAACATACCAGAATCTCTGGGACACATTTAAAGAAGTCTGTAGAGGAAAATACGTAGCAATAAATGCCCACATGAGAAGAGTGGACAGATCGAAATTTGACACTCTATCGTCAAAATTGAAAGAGCTAGAGGAGCAAGATCAAAAAACTCAAAACCTAGCAGAAGACAAGAAATAACTAACATCAGAGCAGAACTGAAAAGGATAGACACTAAAAACCCTTCAAAAAATCAATAAATCCAAGATCTTGTTTTTGAAAAGATCAACAAGATAGACCACTAGCCAGACTGATAAAAAAGAAAAGAGAGAACAACCAAATAGATGCAATAAATAATGATAAAAGGAAAATCACTACAGATTCCACAGAAATTCAAACTATCATTAGAGAATACTACAAACAACTCTATGCACATAAACTAGTAAACCAGGAAGAAATGGATAAATTCCAGGACACCTGTGTACTCCCAAGCCTAAACCATGAGGAAGCCAAAACTATGAATAGACCAATAACAAGGTCTGAAGGTGAGGCAGCAATTAAGATCCTACCCCACAACAAAAGCCCAGGTCGAGATGGGTTCACAGCCGAATTCTACCAGACATACATAGAAAAGCTGGTACCATTCCTTCTGAAACTATTCCAAATAATGTAAAAAGAGGGAACCCGTCCAAAATCATTTTATGAGACCAACATCATCCTGATACCAAAACCTGGCAGAGGCTCAACAAGAAAACTTCAGGCCAATATCTATGGTGAACATAGATGCAAATATCTCCAATAAAATACTGGTAAACCGATTGCAACAGCACATTAAAAATCTTATCCATCGTGATCAAGTAGAATTCATCCCGGGGATTCAAGGCTGGTTCAACATATGCAAGACTATAAACGTAACTCACCACATAAACAGAAGCAAAAACAAAAACCACATGATTATCTCAATTGACACAGAGAAGGCATTTGAGAAAATTCAAGAGCTCTTTATGCTATAAACCCTCGATAAACTTGGTATTGATGGAACATACCTCAAAGTAATAAAAGCTATTTACGACAAACCAACAGCAAATATCCTACTTAATGGGACAAAACTGGAAGCATTCCCTTTGAAATCTGGCACTAGAAAAGGATGCCCTCTCTCACCACTTCTATTCAATATAGTACTGAAAGTTCTACCCAGAGTAATCAAGCAAGTAAAAGAAATAAAGTGTATTCGAATAGTAAAGGTGGAAGCCAAATTGTCTCTATTTGCAGAGGAAATGATATTAAACCTAGAAGACCCCATTACCTCAGCCCAAAATATCCTGAAACTAATAAGCAACTTCAGCAAAGTCTCAGAATATAAAATCAATGTGCAAAAATCACAAGCATTCTTATACACCAATAACAAACTTAAAGAGAACCAAATCAAGAACGAACTGCCATTCACAATTACTACAAATAGAATAAAATACCTAGGAATACAACTTACAAGAAACGTAAGGGACCTATTCAAGGATAACTACAAACCACTGCTCAATGAAATAAGAGAGGACACAAACAGATGGAGAAACATTCCATGTTCATGGTTAGGAAGAATCAATATCGTGAAAATGGCTATACTGCCCAAAGTAATTTGCAGAATCAACGCTATCCCCATCAAGCTACCACTGAATTTCTTCACAGAACTTGAAAAGTCCACCATGAACTTCATATGGAACCAAAAGAGAGCCCGCATAGCCAAGTCAATTCTAAGCAATAAGAACACAGTGGGAGGCATCACACTATCAGACTTCAAACTATACTACAAGGCGACAGTAATCAAAACAGCATGGTACTGGTACCAAAACAGAGACATAAAACAATGGAACAGAACAGAGGCGTCGGAGGCAACACAACATATTTACAATCATATAATCTTTCATAAACCAGACAAAAACAGGCAATGGGAAAAGGATTCCCTGTTTAATAAATGGTGTTGGGAAAACTGGTTAGTCATGTGCAGAAAGAAGAAACTGGACCCCTTCCTGACACCTTACACTAAAATTAACTGCAGATGGATTAAAGACTTAAACATAAGACCTGACACCATAAAACCCTAGAAGAAAGTTTAGGCAAAACCATTCAAAACATAGGAATAGGCAAGGACTTCATGACCAAAAGACCAAAAGCATTGGCAACAAAAGCCAAAATAGACAAATGGGACCTAATCAAACTCCACAGCTTTTGCATGGCCATAGAAACAGTCACTAGATCACTAGAGTGAATTAGCAACCAGCAGAATGGAAAAAAATCTTTGCAGTTTACCCATCTGACAAAGGGCTGATATCCAGAATTTACAAATAATTCAAACAGATTTACAGGAAAAAAACAAATAAGCCCATTCAAAAATGGGCAAAAAATATGAACAGACACTTTACAAAAGAAGACATACATGAGGCCAACATACACATGAAAAAATGCTCATTATCACTGTTCATTAGAGAGATGCAAATCAAAACCACATTGAGATACCATCTCACGCCAGTTCGAATGACGACCATTAAAAGTCTGAAGACAGATGTTGTAGAGGATGTGGAGAAACAGAGCACTCTTACACTGTTGGTGGGAGTGTAAATTAGTTCAACCATTGTGGAAGACAGTGTGGTGATTCCTCAAGGACCTAGAAATAAAAATTCCACTTGACCCAGCAATCCCATTACTGGGTATATATCCAAAGGATTATAAATCATTCTACTATAAGGACACATGTACACGAATGTTCATTGCAGCACTGTTTACAATAGCAAAGACCTGGAACCAACCGAAATGCCCATCGATGATAGACTAAACTGGGAAAATGTGGCACATATACACCATGGAATATTATGCCACAATAAAAAAATGATGACTTTTTGTCCTTTGTAAGGACATGCATGAATCTGGAGACCATCATTCTCAGCAAACTCACACAAGAACAGAAAATGAAATACCACATATTCTCACTCACAGGCTGGTGAGAAAAATGAGAACACATGGACACAGGGAGGGGGGTAGTACACACTGGGGTATATTGGGGGAAATAGGGGAGAGACATAGAGGGGAAGATTGGGAGGAATAGCCTGTAGATAAATGCTAAATGTGGGTAAAGGGGAGGAAGGCAGTAAAACACACTGCCATGTATGTACCTATGCAACTATCTTGCACGTTGTGCACATGTACCCCATAACCTAAAATGCAAAAAAAAAAAATTAAAGAAATGTATCCTCAGTACTCCACAGACATGAGTTATTCACTGAGGCTCATAATAATTGTTCATGTTAAACAGAATTCTGACTATTCCCAAGCTATGTATCATTCAGTGAGGCTCTGAATGATGTGCCATATGACAAAAGGCTCCTGAGTACTCAACAGATGTGAATTATTCACTGAGCCTCTAAATGAGTGGCCATGTGAAATACACCCCTGACTTTTTCCCAGTTGTGTACTATTCAGTGAGTCTCGAAATGAGTGGCCATATGAAACAGACCTTTCAGTACTCGACAGACTTGCATTATTCACTGAGGGGCTGAATGAGAGGGCATAAGCAATAGACTCCTGATTATTTCCTTGGTGTGCATTATTCAGTGAGTCTCTGAATAAGTGGCTATATGAAATAGAATCCTGAGTATTCCCCAGGTATATATAATTCTTCACTGAGGTTCTGAATAAGTGGCCATGTGAAATACACTCCTGACATTTCCATAGGTCTGTATTCTTCAGTGAGGCTCTGAATGAGTGGCCGTAGAAAACAGACTCCTGAATACTCCTCAGGCATGCATTTTTAGGTTTGGCTCTAAATGAGTGGCTACAGGAAATAGAATCCTGACTTTGCCAAGGTGTATGTTATTCAGTGAGGCTCTAAATATGTGGCTATATGAAATAGAATTTTGACTACAATACACGTGTTCCTTATTCAGTGAACACGTGTATTGTAAAAACAGGCCTGTTGTATTGAAAAACAGGCCATATGTAATAGCGTCCTAAGCATTTCCCATGTATGCATTATTCACTGAGGCTCTGAACCTTTGGCCATATAAAAGAGTCTCCTGACTAGTTCACAGGTGTGTATTATTTAATGAGGCTTTGAGTTAGTGACCATATGAAATAGACTTCTGACTATTCCCCAGGTTGTATTATTGACTCAGACTCTGAATATGGGGGCATATGGAATAGACTACTATTCCAAAGTTGTGCATTACTCACTCAGGCTTTGATTTTCGTGGCTATATAAATAGACTAGTGTCTATTCCACACGTGTTCATTATTCACTGAGGCTGTAAATGAGTGGCTATCTAAAGTAGGCTGCTAACTCTTCCCCAGGTGTGTATTACTCAGTGAGGCTCTCCTTGTGTGATCATTTGAAACAGGATGTTTTTTATCCAAAATATTTGTAGTATTCAGTGAATCTCTGAATGAGTGGCTATATGAAACAGACTTCTGAGTACTGTACATTTGTTCATTATTCACTGAGGCTATGAGTCAGTGGCCATATGAAATAAAATCCTGACTACTATAAATGGAATCCTCACTATACAGTGAAATACACTCTTGGCTACTCCACAGGTGTACATTATTCACTGAGGCCCTTAATGAGTGTTCATATGACATAGCCTCCTGGTTACTGACCAGATGTGCATTACTCAATGGGGCTCTTAAACAATGGTTATATGCAATAGAATCCTGACTATTTCCCAGGTGTGCATCATTCAGTAATGCTCTGATTGAGTGGCCATGTGTCATAGACTCTAACTAGTCCACAGGTGTGTATAATTCACTGAGTTTCTGAATAAGTGGCCACATGAAAAAGACTCCTGACTATTACCCAGGTGTGTATCACTTACTAAGGGTATTTAAGAGTGGCTACATAAAATAGCCTCTATTCCTCACGTGTGCATTTTTCACTGAGGCACTGAATCAACCATCATATCAAATAGACTCCAGACTATTTCGCAGGTGTGCATTATTCCATGAGTCTCTGGATGATTGGCCACATGAAATGGACTCCTGAGTATTCCCCAGGTATGTATGATTCAATAAGGCTCTGAATGACTGGCTATGTGAAAGAAACTCCTGACATTTCCATAAATGTGTATTATTCAATGAGGCTCTGAATGAGTGACCATAGAAAATAGACTCCAGAATACTCGCAGGAGTGCATTTTTAGGTTGGGCTCTGAAAGAGTGTCTTTATGAAATAGAATCCTGACCCTTCCCACGTGTTCATTATTGAGTGAAGATCTAAATGAGAGGCCATATGTAATAGTGTCCTGAGTATGCCCCGGTATGCATTAGTCACTGAGGCTCTGAATGTTTGGCCATATAAAATAGCCTCATGACGATTCCACAGGTGTGTATTATTTAATGAGGCTTTAAGTTAGTGATTAGATGTAATAGATTTTTTACTATTCCTAAGGTGTGTATTATTGACTGAGACACTGATTAAGTGGGCATACGAAATAGACTCCTCACTATTCCAAAGTTGTGCATTACTCACTCAGGCTTTGAGTTTGTGGAAATACAATATAGACCAGTATCTGTTCCACAGGTGTGCATTATTCACTTAGGCTCTAAATGAGTGGCTATATAAAGTAGATTCTTAACTCTTTTCCAGGTGTGTATTACTGAATAAGACTGAATAAGTGGGCATAAGAAAGAGACTCCTGAATATTCCCCAGGTGTGCATTATTTTATTTTTTATTTATTTTTATTTTTTTTTAATTTTTATCGCATTATAGGTTTTGGGGTACATGTGCAGAACGTGCAAGATAGTTGCATAGGTACACATATGGCACTGTGTTTTACTGCCTTCCTCCCCTTCACCCACACTTGGCATTCATCCCCAGGCTATCCCTCCCCAGCCACCCCCGCTGTCCCTCCCCCATTCCCCCAATAGACCCCAGTGTATAGTAGACCGCCTCTCTGTGTCCATGTGTTCTCATTTTTCTCACCCACCTATGAGTGAGTATATGCGGTATTTCTTTTTCTGTTCTTGTGTCAGTTTGCTAACAATGATGTTCTCCAGATTCATCCATGTCCTTACAAAGGACACAAACTCATCATTTTTTATTGCTGCATAATATTCCACGGTGTATATGTGCCACATTTTCCCAGTCCAGTCTATCATCGTTGGGCATTTGGGTTGGTTCCAGTTTTTTGCTATTGTAAACAGTGCTGCAATGAACATTCGTGTGCATGTGTCCTTATAGTAGAACGATTTATAGTCCTTTGGATATATACCCAGTAATGGGATTGCTGGGTCAAATGGGATTTCTATTTCTAGGTCTCTGAGGAATCGCCACACTGTCTTCCACAATGGTTGAACTAATTTACACTCCCACCAACAGTGTAAGTATGTTCCTATTTCTCCACATCCTCTCCAGCATCTGCTGTCTCCGGATTTTTTAATGATCGCCATTCTAACTGGCGTGAGATGGTATCTCAATGTGGTTTTGATTTGCATCTCTCTAATGACCAGTGATGATGAGCATTTTTTCATATGTTTGTTGGCCTCATGTATATCTTCTTTTGTAAAGTGTCTGTTCATATCCTTTGCCCATTTTTGAATGGGCTTGTTTGTGTTTTTCTTGTAAATCTGTTTGAGTTCTTTGTAAATTCTGGATATCAGCCCTTTGTCAGATGTGTAAACTGCAAAGATTTTTTCCCATTCTGATGGCGGCCGATTAACTCTATTGACTGTTTCTTTTGCGTGCAGAAGCTGTGGAGTTTGGTTAGGTCCCATTTGTCTATTTTGGCTTTTGTTGCCAATGCTTTTGGTGTTTTGTTCATGAAGTCCTTGCCTACTCCTATGTCCTGAATGGTTTTGCCTAGATTTTCTTCTAGGGTTTTTATGGTGTCAGGTATTACGTTTAAGTCTTTAATCCATCTGGAGTTAATTTTAGTGTAAGGTGTCAGGAAGGGGTCCATTTCTGCTTTCTGCACATGGCTAGCCAGTTTTCCCATCCCCAGTTGTGCATTATATAGAGACTCATTGTGAGGTCATTTGAAGTAGACTTTTGACTATTTCTCAGGGCTGTATTATTCACTGAGGCCCTAAACAAGTGGCCATATTAAAGATATTTCTGGATATTCCAAATATATATATTATTCACTGAAACACTGAAAGGATGGCCATATGAAATAGACTCGATTTTACTCCACAGGTGTGCATTATTCATTCATTCTCTAAAGGAATCACAACGTGAAACAGACTAGTGATTATTCTTCACATGTGAATTATTAAAAGAGTATGAGTGTCCATATCAAACAGACTCCTGACTGTCCCCCACGTGTGTATCATTCACGGAGGTGCTTAATTTGTGTATATCTTAAATAGGGTCCTGACTACTCCACAGGTGGTAATTATTCACTGAAGCTCTGAATGAGAGGCCATACAAAATGGACTTCTGACTATTGCCTTTTTGTGCATTATTCAGTAAGGCTCTTAAGGAGTGTCCCTATGGAATAAAATACTGATGATTCCCTGGTGTGTATCACACAGTGAGATACTAAATCAGTGGTCATATGAAACAAGATTCTGACTATTACCGTGGTGTGCATTTTTCACTGAGGCTCTGAGTGGCCATATGAAATAGACTCCTGACTCCTCCCCAGTAGTGTATTATTTCTTGGGGTTTTTAATGACTGGACTCATGAAATAGACTTCTGATTATTCCACTTTTGTGTAATATGCAGGGAATCTCAAAATTGAGGGGCGATATAAATTTGTATCCTCAGTACTACACAGGCATGCGTTATTCACTGAGGCTCACAATGAGTGTTCATATTAAACAGAATCCTGAATATTCCAAGCTGTGTATCATTCAGTGAGGCTCTGAATGATTTGCCATATGAGAAAGGCTTCTTAGTACTCAACAGCTGTGAATTATTCACTGAGCCTCTGAATGAGTGGCCATGTGAAGTACACCCCTGACTTTCTCCCAGTTGTTTACTATTCAGTGAGTCTCAAAATTAGTGACCACATGAAACAGACCATTCAGTACTCGACAGATGAGCATTATTCACTGAGGGGCTGAATGAGAGGACATAAACAATAGACTCCTGATTATTTCCCCGGTGTGAATTATTCACTGAGGCACCGAACATGTGGCCATTTGAAATAAGTTCCTCACTATTCCCTAGGTGTGTGTTCTTCACAGAGTCTCTGAATGCATTGCCATTCCAAATAGACTCTTGAGAATTCTCCAGGTGTGCACTATTCCGTGAGGCACTGAATGATTGGCCACATGAAATAGACTCCTCACTGTTTTCTAGGTGTGTATTATTCACTGAGGCTCTGAAAAAGTGACCAAATAAGATAGATTACTTTTTCATAGGTGTGCATTATTCAGTGAGACACACATTGAGTGTCCATATGAAACTGTCCTGACTATTCTCCAGGTGTGTGTCACTCAGTGAGGTGCTGAGTGAGTGGCCATACAAAGTAAACTCTTGACTATTCCCCAATTATGTATTATTCACTAAGGCTCTGAATGAGTGGGCATGTGAAATAGACTCCTGACTAATCCACAGGTATGTATTATCCACTGAGGCTATGAATGAGTGTCCAAATGAAATAGACTCCTGTCTACTCCAAAGGTGCGCATTATTCA
The DNA here is from genome assembly GCA_031835075.1 of Saguinus oedipus. Lineage (NCBI taxonomy): Eukaryota > Metazoa > Chordata > Mammalia > Primates > Cebidae > Saguinus > Saguinus oedipus. The sequence goes on from CM063176.1 coordinate 33,473,148, forward strand.
CTGAGGCTCTGAATGAATATCCATTGGAAATAGACTGCACATTATTCTCCAGGTGTGTATTATTTAGTGAGGCTCAGAATATGTGGCAATATTAATTAGATTCCTTACTATCTCACGGGTGTGTATTATTCACTGAGGCTCAGAATATGTGTCTGCATGAAATAGACTCCTTACTACTCCACAGTATTGAGTGACACTCCGAATAAGAGGCCACGTGAAAAAGACTCCTGACTATTCCACAGGTGTGCATTATTCAGTGAGACTATGAATGAGGGGATAAAACAGAATGCTGACTATTCTCCCAGGTGTGTACATTTAGAGAGGATCTCAATGAGTGGCCATAGAGTAAATAATCAGAAGTAAAGTAATAATCAGGAGTAAAGAGACTTCTGATTATTCAGCGGGTTTGCATTATTCAGTGGTTCTCTGAATGAGTAAGCATAAGAAACAAACTCCAGACTATATCACCAATATGTAATTCTCAGTGAGGCTGTGAAAGAGTGGCCATATGAAACAGACTTCTTATTACTCCACATGTGTGCGTTATTCACTGATTGTCTGAATGAGAAGCCATATGACATAGACTCCTAATTATTCTCCCTGTGTGCGTTATTCAAACAGGTTCTGTATGAGTGTCCATACCAAATAGACTCCTGACAATCCCCCAGATGTGTATTATTCAGTGATTCCCAGAATGAGAGGTCATATGAAATAGACTCCTGACTATCACCCAGGCACTAAATTCGTAGCTATCTTAAACACCGTCTAGACTACTCCACAGAAGTTCATTATTTACTGAAGCTCTGAATGAGAGGCCATATAAAATAGGCACCTGACTATTGCCCAATTATGAATTATTCAATAAGGCTCTGAATGAGTGGTAGTACGGAATAGAATCCTGATGATTCCTTAGGTCTGTATCATACAGTGAGGCACTGAATGAGTGGCCATATGAAAGAGGCTCCAGACTATTACCCTGGTGTGCATTATTCACTGAGGCTCTAAATGAGTGGCTATATGAAGTAGACTCTTAAATCTTTCCCAGGTATGTATTATTGATTGAATGAGACTCTGAAAAAGTGGGCATAAAAAAGAGACTCCTGTCTATTGCCCATGTGTGCATTATTTACAGAGACTCTGAATGTGTAGTCATTTGAAGTAGACTCTTGACCATTTCCCAGGGGTGTATTATTCACGGAGGTCCTAAATAAATGGCCATATGAAAGAGATTTCTGACTATTCAGATATATATATATATATATTATTCACTGAAACACTGAAAGAGTGGCCATATGTAGTAGACACCATTTTACTCCACACGTGTGCGTTATTTCTTGATTCTCCAAACGAATCACCATATGAAATAGATAGTGATTATTCCCCACATGTGCAGTATTTAAAGAGGTTCTGTATGAGTGTCCATATCAAATAGTCTCCTGACTATCACTCATGTGTTTATCATTCAGGGAGGTGCTTAATTTAGGGCTACCTTAAATCGGGTCCTGACTACTCCACAGCTATTTATTAGGCACTGAAGCTCTGAATGAGAGGCCATATAAAATAGACTCCTGACTATTGCCCCATTGTGCATTATTCTGTAATGCTGTGATTGAGTGTCCATATGACCTGGACTCTGACTAGTCCCCAGGTGTGTATCATTCACTGAGTTTCTGAATGAGTGGCCATATAAAATAGGCTATGGGCCCATCACAATGGCTCAATCCCGTAATTCCAGCACTTTGGGAGGCCGAGGCAGGTGGATCACGAGGTCAAGAGATTGAGACCATCCTGGTCAACATGGTGAAACCCAGTCTCTACTAAAAATATAGAAAAAAATTAGCTGGGCATGGTGGCACGTGCCTGTAATCCCAGATACTCAGGAGACTGAGGCAGGAGAATTGCCTGAACCCAGGAGGCAGAGGTTGAGGTGAGTGGAGATTGCATCATTGCACTCCAGCCTGGGTAAAAAAAGCAAAACTCCATCTCAAAAAAAGTAGACTTCTAACAATATTTTTTTGACTATTTCTCAGCTGTGCAATTTTAACTGAGGCACTGGTGAACGGTCATATCAAATAGACTTCTGACTATTCCCCAAGTGTGCATTATTCAGTGAGTCTCTGAATAAGTGGTTATATGAAATAGAATCTTGTGTATTCCCCAGGTATATATGATTCTCCACTGCGGTTCTGAATGAGTGGCCATGTGAAATACACTCCTGACTTTTCCATAGCTCTGTGTTATTCAGTGAGGCTCTGAAAGAGAGGCCATAGGAAAGAGACTCCTGAATACTCCTCAGGCATGCATTTTTAGGTTTGGCTGTAATTGAGTGGTATTACGAAATAGAATCCTGACTTACCCCGAGATATATGTTTTTAAGAGATGCTCTGAATATGTGGCTGTATGAAATAGAATTCTGACTACAATACAGGTGTTCCTTATTCAGTGAAGGTCTGAAGGAGAGGCCATATGTTACAGCGTCCTGAGTGTTCCCCAGGTATGCATTATTCACTGAGGCTCTAAAACTGTGGACATATGAAATAGTCTTTTGACTAGTCCACAGGTGTGTATTATTTAATGAGGCTTTGAGTTGGTGACCATATGAAATAGACTTCTGACTCTTCCCCAGGTGTGTATTATTGACTCAGACTCTGAATATGTGGGCATATGGAACAGACTACTGACTATTCCAAAGTTGTGCATTACTCACTCAGGCTTTGATTTTGTCGCCATATAAAATAGACTAGTGTCTATTCCACACGTGTGAATTATTCACTGAGGCTGTAAATGAGTGCCATATAAAGCAAAATCATAATTCTTACCCATGTGTATATTACTCAGTGAGGCTCTTGTTATGTGATCATATGAAACAGGATGCTGTCTATCCAAAATATTTGTATTATTCAGTTAATCTCTGAATGAGTGGCTATGTGAAATATACTGCTGAGTACTGTACATTTGTGCATTATTCACTGAGGCTAAGAATCAGTGGCCATATAAAATGAAATCCTGACTATTCCACAGGTTTGTATTATTCACTGAGGCTCTGAATGAGTGGCTGTGTGAAATACACTCCTGGCTATTTCACAGGTGTGAATTATTCACTGAGGCTCTGAATGAGTGTTCATATGACATTGCCTCCTGATTACTGACCAGATGTGCATTACTCAATGAGGCTCTTAAACAAATGGTAATATGAAATAGAATCCTGACTATTTCCCAGGTGTGCATCATTCAGTACTGCTCTGATTGAGTGGCCATATGTTATAGACTCTAACTAGTCCACGTGTGTGTATCATTCACTGAGTTTCTCAATAAGTGGTCACATGAAATAGACTCCTGACTATTCCCCAGGTGTGTATTACTTACTAAGGGTATGGACGAGTGGCTACATAAAATGGCATCTTGACTATTCCTCACGTGTGCATTTTCCACTGAGGCACTAACTAAACCATCATATCAAATGGACTCCAGACTATTTTGCAAGTGTGCATTATTCCATGAGTCCCTGAATGAGTGGCCATATGATATAGATTCCTGGAGTATTCCTTAAGTATGTATGATTCAACGAGGCTCTGAATGAGTGGCCATGTGAAATATACTCCTGACATTTTCATAGATGAGTATTATTTAATGAGGCTCTGAATGAGTGGCCATAGGAAAGAGACTCCTAAATACTCGCAGGAGTGCATTTTTAGGTTGGGCTCTAAAAGAGTGTCTTTATGAAATAGAATCCTGACTTTTTCCCAGGTGTTCCTTATTCAGTGAAGCTCTGAAAGAGAGGCCATATGTAATAGTGTCCTGAGTATGCCCTGGTATGCATTCATTAGTCACTGAGGCTCTGAATATTTGGCCATATGAAATAGCCTCCTGACTATTCCACAGGTGTGTACTATTTAATGAGGCTTTGAGTTAGTGATGAGATGAAATAGATTCCTTACTCTTCCTAAGGTGTGTATTATTGACTGAGACACTGATAAAGTGGGCATATGAAATAACCTCTTCACTATTCCAAAGTTGTGTATCACTCACTCAGGCTTTTATTTTGTGGCCATCCAAAATAGACCACTGTATGTTCCACAGGTGTGCATTATTCACTGAGGCTCTAAATGAGTGGCTGTATGAAGTAGACTCTTAACTCTTTTCCATGTGTATATTATTGAAAGAGACTGAATAAGTGGGCATAAGAAAGAGACTCCTGACTGTTCCCCAGGTATGCATTATATACAGAGATTCTCAATGTGTGGCCATTTGAAGTAGACTCGATTTTACTTCACAGGTGTGCTTTATTCATTGATTCTCTAAAGGAATCACCATATGAAATAGACTAGTGATTATTCTTCACATGTCCATTATTCAAAGAGGTTCTGTATGAGTATCCATATTGAATAAACTCCTGACTTTCACCCAGGTGTGTATTATTAAGGAATCTGCTTAATTTGTGGCTATCTTAAATTTGGTCCCTACTACTTCACAGGTGTTCATTATTCACTGAAGCTGTGAATGAGAGGCCATATGAAATAGACTCTTGACTATTACCCCATTGTGCATTATTCTGTAAGGCTATGAATGAGTGGTCCTATGGAATGGAATCTTGATTATTCTCCAGTGTGTATGGCTACTCCACAAATGTGCATTCTTCACTGATGCTCTGAATGAATGGCCATGTGAAAGACTCTGAAATTTTTTCAGGTATGCATTATTCAATGAGGCTCTGAATGAGAGGACACTGAAAATAAACTCCTGACAATTCCTCAAGCTTGCACTATTTGGAGGGCTCTGATTTAGTGGCAATATGAAATATACTAATCAATATAATTCTGGTGTGTATTATCCACTGAGGCTCTAAAAGTGTCCATATAAAAGGGAAACCTATCTATTCCCAAAGTGTGCATTACTCATTTTGGCTCTAAATCACGTGTCATATGTAGTAAGATGCTGATTATTGCCCAGGCGTGTATTATTCACTGAGGCTTTAAATGAGTGGCCATATGATATAGAGTCTTAAATATTCCCCAAGTGTGTCTTATTCACTGAATCTCTGAATGAGAAGTCATTTGAAATAGAATCCTCAGAACTCCCTAGGCATGCCTTATCGACTGCAGCTCTAAATGAGTGGAAAAATGAAATAGACTCCTGACTATTCCACGGTGTGTATCATTCAGTGAGGCTCTGAATGAGTGGCCATATGAAAGAGAATCGTGACTATTCCAAACGTGTACATAATTCAGTGAAGTTCTAAAAGAGTGACCATAAGAAATAGAATCCTGACTATTCCCCACGTGTGCATTATTCATTGAGGTGCTGAATCAGTGGCCATATGAAATAGATTGCTGAGTACTCCCCCGGTATGCATTACTCACAGAGGCCATGAATCAGTGGCCATGTGAAATAGACTTCTGAATACTCCCCATGTGTGCATTATTAAGGGAGTTTCTAAAAAAGTAACTCTATGAAATAGATTGCTGACTATTCCACAGGTGTGGATAATTCACTGAGGTTATGAATGGGAGGCAATGTGAAATAGACTCCTGATTATTTTCCAGGTGGCTTTTATTCACAAGGGCACTGAATGAGGGGCCGTGTGAAACAGACTCCTGTCTATTCCACAGGTGTGTATGATTCGCTGAGGTTCTCAATGTGTGTCCAAATAAAATAGACACCTGGCTTCTCCACATGTGTACATTATTCACTGATGCTCTGAATAAATGGCCACCTAAAACAGACTCCAAATTTTTCTCCAGGTATGCATAATTCAATGAGGCTCTGAAAGCAGGCCATATGAAATAGACTCCTGACAATTCCCAGGTGTGTATTACTCAGTGAGACTTGGAAGGAGGGACGATATGAAATAGACTCCTCACTATTCTACAGGTATGTTATTCACCGAGTCTCAAAATGGATGTCCACATTAAATAAAATCCCGACTATTCCTTACCTGTGTAACATTCAGTGAGGTGCTGAATGAGTGGCCAATGACATACATTCCTGAGGACTCACAGGTGTTCATTGTTCACTTAGACTTTGAATGAGAAGCAATATGAAGTAGACTCCTGACTATGTCTCAGGTGTGTATAATTCACTGAGCCTCCTAATGGCTGGCCTGAAGAAATAAACTCCTGGCTATTACCCAGGTGTGTATTATTCAGTGAAGCTCAAAATGAGTGGTCATATGAAATAGACCTCTCAGTACTCCATGGCTGTGAGTTATTCAGTGAGACTCTGAAAGAGTGGGCATATGAAATAGACTCCTGACTATTTCTCAGATGTGTATTATTCACTGAGGCTCTGAATGTGTGGCCATTGGAAATAGAATCCTCACTATTTCCTAGGTGTGTATTTTTCACTGAATCTCTGAATGAATGGCCATTCTAAATAAATTCCTGACAGTTCCCCAAACTTGCACTACTTTGAAAGGCTCTGAATAAGGGGCAATATTGAAAGGACTCCTCAGTATTTCCCTGGTATGTATTATTTACTGGGGCACTGAAAGAGTGTTTCTATCAGACTCCTCACTATTCCCAAGGTGTGCATTATTTAGTTTGGCTCTCAAAACTGGTTGTAATAAATAGAATTCTGATTATTTTCCAAGTGTGTGGCATTCACTGAGGCTCTGAATGAAAGGCCATATGAAATAGTCTCTTAATTATTTCTCAGGTGTGTATTATTCGCTGAGGCTTTGAATAAAGACTCATTTGAAATAAAATTTGCAGTACTCCTCAGGCATGCATGATTCACTGAGGTACTGAATGTGTGGCTATATAAAATAGTCTCCTGACTATTCCACAGGTGTGTACCATTCACTGAGCCTCTGAATGGGTGGCCATATGAAACAGAATCATCACTATTCCAAATGTGTGCATTATTCAGCGAAGGTCCAAATGAGAGTCCATAAGAAATAGAATACTGAATATTCCCCTGGTGTGCAATATTCACTGAGGTGAGGAATGAGTGGCCATATGAAGTAGATTGCTGAGTAGTCCCCAGGTATGCATTATTTACTGAGGGGTTGAATCAGTGGTAATATGAAATAGACACCTAAATATCCCCAAGGTGCATATTATTCAGAGAGGCTCTGAATGGGTAGCTATATTATTTAGGCTCCTGACTATTCCACAGAAGCACATTATTCAATGATGCTCTAAGTGAGACATCAGATGAAATTGTCTTCTGATCCTTCCCCACTTGTGTAAAATTCACTGAGCCTGTTAGTGTGTGCTTAATTGAAATACACTTCTGACTATTTTCAAGGTGTGTGTTATTCACTGAGGTTCTGTATGAGTTGCCATATGAAGTAGACTCCTGACAACTCCCCAAGTGTGCACTATTCCCTGGGAGTCTCAGTAAGTGGCCATAAGAAACAGATTTCTTACTCTCCCCAATGTGTGTATTATTCAGGGAGGCTCGGAAAGAGTGTTCATATGAAATAAACTCCTGACTATTTCCCAGGTGTGCATTATTCACGGAGGCTCTCAATAAGTGGCAATTTATAATAGATTCCTATTTTCCAGATGTGTATTATTCACTCAGCCACTTTATGAGGGATCTTATGAAATAGACTCCTGGCTATACCACAGGTGTGTATTATTCACTGATGTTCTGAATGTGTGGTAAAAATAAATAGACACCTGGCCACTCTACAGATGTCCATTCTCTACTGATGCTCTGAATGAATGGCCATATAAAAGAGACTCCAAATTTTTCTCCAGGTATACATTATTCAATGAGGCTCTGAAGGAGGGGCCATACGAAATTTACATCTTACAATTCCTCATGTGTTAATTTTTTTGTTAGACTCAGAAAGGGGTTTGATAGAAAATAGACTCCTCAGGATTCCAAGGCATACATAATTCAGCGAGGTTCATAATGGGTGTTTATATTAAATAGAATTCTGACTATTCCCCAAGTGTGTATTATTCAGTGAGTTGCTGAATGAGTGGCCATATGAAATAGACTCCTGACTACCCAACAGGTGTGCATTGTTCAGTGAGCCTTTGAATGAGAGGGCCTATGTAATAGACTCTTGAGTATTCCCTAGGTCTGCATTATGCACTGAGGCTCTGAAGGAATGTTCATATGACATAGCCTCCTGATTCATATCTGGGTGTACATTATTAAATGAGGCTCTTAATCAGTGGTCATATGAAAAGGAATCCTGACTATTTTCCAGGTCTGCATAATTCAGTAATGCTCTGATTGAGTGGCCATATGGCATGGACTCTGACTATTCCCCATGTGTATCATTCAGTGAGTTTATTTTATATTGTCACTCATTCAGGGCCTCAGTGTATAATACACCCTTGGGAAATAGTCAAGAGTCTACTTCAGATTGACTTTTCTAAAATTTCCTTGCCTTAGCTGGAATTCCCTTGCCAGAAAATACTTTTTTCTGCCTTGTCTTGACTTGCCTTGCCTTGCATTGCCTTGCCTGGAATTGCCTTTTCGGCTTTTGCCTTGCATTGCCAGGAATTGCCTTGCCTGAAATTGCCTTGCCTTGAATTGCCTTACCTTGCCTAGAATTGCCTTGCCTAGAATTGCATTGCCTTGCCTGGAACGTCTTTGTCTGGAATTGTCTTGCCTTGTCTTGTCTTGGCTTGCTTGGAATTGCCTTGCCTGAAATAGCCTTGCCTGCAATTGCCATTTTGTGCCTTGCCTTGCCTTGCCTTGCCTCAAATTGCCTTGCTTGGAATTGCCCTAATTTGCCTTGCCTTTTTTTTCCTAGAATTGCCTTGCCTGGAATTGGTGTGCCTTACTTGTTTTGCCTTGCCTTTAATTCCCTTGCCTGGAATTTTTTTTCCTTGCTGGAAATTTTCTTGCATTGCCTTTTCTTGCCTAGCCTGGAATTTCCCTGTCGGGAATTGCCTTGTTTTTGCTTGTCTTGCCATTCCTGGAATTGCGTTGCCTAGAATTGTCTTGCCTTGCCTTGCATTTCCTGGCATTGGCCTGCCTGTAATTTCCCTGCCTTGCCTAGAATTTCCCTGCCTGCAATTGCCCTGCCTTGCCTTGCATTGCCAGGAATTGCCTTGCCTTACCTTGACTTGCCTGGATTTGCCTTGCCTGCAATTTTCTTGCCTAGTTTTCCTGGAGTTTACTTGCCTCAAATTGCCTTGCACTGACTTGCCTTGCCAAAAATTTTCTTGCCTGGAATTGTCTTGCCTTGCCTTGCCTTGTCTTGCCATACCTGGAATTGCCTTGCCTTGCCTGGAATTGCCTAGCCTGGTATTGCCTTGTTTTTGCCTTGCTTGGAATTGCCCTGCCTTTCCTTACGTGAAATTGCCTTGCCTGGCATTGCATTGTTTTGCCTTGCCTTGTTTTGAATTGCCTTTTCTGCAATTGCCTATTCTGGTAATGCCTTGCATTGCGTTGTCTGGATTTGCCTTGCTTTTCCTTCCCTGGAATTGACTTTTCCACAATTACCTTGCATTGCCTTGCCTTTTCTTGCATGGGATTGCCTTGAATTAAATTGTCTTGCCTGGAATTTCCTTGCCTTGCCTTGGGTTGCCTTGCCTTGTTTTGACTGGTATTGCCTAGCCTGGAATTGCCTTGCCTTGCCTTCACTAGAATTGCGTTGCCCAGAATTGCCTCTTTTTTGCCTTGCCTTGCCTGCATTGCCTTGCCGTGCCTAAAATTGACTTTCCTGAAATTGTCTTGTGTTGCCTAAAAAAGCCTTGTCTAGAATTGCCCTACATTGCCTTGCCTGGAATTGCCTTGCCAAGAATTATGCTGCATTCTTTTCCCTTCCCTTGCCTAGCCTTGAATTAACTTGTCTTGCCTTGCCTGAAATTTTCTTGCTTGGAATTGCCTTGCATTGCATTGCCTTGTCTTCCCTTGCTTTTCCTTACCTGAAATTGCCCTGCCTTGCATTCCCTGGAATAGCCTTGCGTGGAATTGCCTTGTCTTGCCTTGCCTTGACTGGAGTTGACTTGTTTCGAATTGTCTTGCCTTTTTTTGCCTGGTATTGCCTTGCCTAGAATTGCATTTTCTTGCCTTGCCTGGAATTACATTCTTTGGTATTGCCTTGACTTGTCTTGCCTTGCCTATAATTGCCTTGCCTTTTCTGGGATTGTCCTGCCTAGAATTGCCCTGCCTTGCCTTGCCTTAAATGGCCCTGCCTGAAATTTCTCTGCCTTGTCTTTTCTTTCCTGAAATTGCCTTGCCTTGCCTTGCCCTCCTAAAATTGACTTTCCTAAAATTGTCTTGCATTATCTTTCCTCTCCTAAATCAGCCTTTCCTGGAATTTCCCTACATACCCTTGCCCTGACATTCCTGGAATTTCCTTGCTTAGAATTGCCATGCCTTTTCTTGCCTTGCTTGCCTTTCCTTGTTTTGCCTTTTCTTGCCTGCAATTTTCTTGCCTGGAATTGCCTTGTCTTGCTTTGCCTTGCCTTGCCTTGCCTACAGTTGCCTTGCCTGGAATTGTATTTCCTGGAATTGTCTTGCCTTGCCTTCCCTGAAATTGCATTTCCTGGAATTGCCCTGCATTGTCTTGCTTTTTGTTGCCTGGAATTGCCCTGCCTTGCCTTCCCTGTAATTGCCTTGTGCAGAATTGCCTTGTCCTGCCTTGACTTGACTGGAATTGCCTTGCTTTGAATTGCCTTGTCTTGCCTTTTCTCTCCTGCAATTGCTTTGCCTAGAATTGCCTTGCTTTGCATTGCCTTTATTTGCCTTGACTGGAATTCCCTTGACTGGAATTGTCTTGCCTTGACTTAGCTGGAATTGCCCTTTATGGAAATAACTTTCTTTGCATTGTCTTCCCTTGCCTTGCCTGGAATTGCCTTTCTGGTGCTTGCTTGCCTGAAATTGAATTGTCTTGCATTGCCAGAAATTGTCTTGTCCGAAATTGCCTTGCCTTGCATTGCCTTGCCTTGCTTGTAATTGCCTTGCATAGAGTTGCATTGCCTTTTCTTACCTTGCCTTGCTTGGAATTGCCTTTCCTTGTCTTGCCTAAAATTTTCTTGTCTGGAATTGCCTTGCCTTATTTTGTCTTGCCTTGCCTTGCCTTGATTTTCCTTGCCTTGCTTTGCCTGAAATTGCTTTCCCTGGAATTGCCCTTTTTTGGCCTTGCCTCGTATTGCCTTGCTTGGAATTACACTGCCTTGCCTTGACTCCAATTGCTTTGCCTATAATTGCCCTGCTTTGACTTGCCTTTTCTTACCTCGAATTGCCTTGCCTGGAATTGGTCTGCCTTGCCTTTTTTTGCCTTTCCTGGAATTTTCATGCCTTGTTTTGTCTTACATTGCCTCGAATTGCCTTGCCTGGTGTTTGCCTGCCTTGCCTTGTTTTGCCTTGCCTTGAATTTTCTTGCCTGGAATTATTTTGTTTTTCTGGGATTTTTTTTGCATTGCCTTTTGTTGCCTAGCCTGGAATTGCCCTGTCTGTAATTGCCTTGCTTTGGTTTGCCTTGCCTTGCCTGGAATTGTTTTGCCTAGTATTGTCTTGCCTTGTCCTGCATTGTCTGGAATTGCCTTGCCTGAAATTGCCCTGCCTTGCCTGACATTGTCCTGCCTGCAATTGCCCTGCCTGGAATGGCCTTGCTTTGCCTGCATTTACCTTGCCTGAAATTTCCTTGCCTAGACTTTCCTGGAATTTACTTGCCTGTAATTGCCTTGCGTTGAGTTCGTTCCCAGAAATTTTCTTGCCTGGAATTGCCTTGTTTGCCTTGCCTGGAATTGCCTTGACTTATTTGGCCGTGCCTGGAATTGCCTTTCCTGGAATTGCATTTCCTTGCCTTGCCTGGAATTGCCTAGTCTGGAATTGCCTATGGCTTGCCTTTCCTTCAGTTGCATTGCCTGGAATTGTATTGCCCTGCTTTGTCTGGAATTTCCTTGCCTGAAATTGCCCTGCCTTGACTTATGTAAAATTGCCTTGCCTGAAATTGCCTTGTCTTGCCTTGTCTTGACTGGAATTGCCTTTTCTGCAATTGCCTAGCCTAGAATTGCCTTGCCTTGCCTTGTCTGGAACTGCCTTGCCTGGATTTTCCTTGTCTTGCCTTGCCTTAATTTTCCTTTTTTGCCTTGCCTAGAATTGCTCTGCCTGGAATTCCCTTGCCTGGAGTTGCCTTGCCTTTCCTTGCCTTGGCTTTCTTTGCCTTGCCTTGCCTGGTATTGCCTTGTCTTGCCTGGAATTATTTTTATTGCCTTACTTTTCCTATTCTGGAATTGCCCTGTTTGGAATTGTTTTGCCTTGGTTTTCCTTGCCTTGCCTGGAATTGCCTTGCCTATAATTGTCTTGTTTTGCCTTGCATTGTTTTTTTTTTTTTTTTTTTTTTTTTTTTTTTTTTTTTATTTTTTATTTTTTTTTATTTTTTATTTTTTTTTTTATGGTATTTGGTTTTATTTTTTTTTTTTTTTTTTTTTTTTTTTTTTATTGCATTATAGGTTTGGGGGTACATGTGCAGAACGAGCAAGATAGTTGCATAGGTACACACATGGCAGTGTGCTTTGCTGCTTTCCTCCCCTTCACCCACACTTGGTATTCATCCCCAGGCTATCCCCCCCAGCCCCCCCCTGCTGTCCCTCCCCCATTCCCCCCAACAGTCCCCAGTGTATAGTAGACTGCCTCTCTGTGTCCACATGTTCTCATTTTTCTCACCCACCTATGAGCGAGTATATGCGGTATTTCTTTTTCTGTTCTTGTGTCAGTTTGCTGAGAATGATGTTCTCCAGATTCATCCATGTCCCTACAAAGGACACAAACTCATCATTTTTGATTGCTGCATAATATTCCATGGTGTATATGTGCCACATTTTCCCAGTCCAGTCTATCATCGTTGGGCATTTGGGTTGGTTCCAGGTCTTTGCTATTGTAAACAGTGCTGCAATGAACATTCGTGTGCATGTGTCCTTATAGTAGAACGATTTATAATCCTTTGGATAGATACCCAGTAATGGGATTGCTGGGTCAAATGGAATTTCTATTTCTAGGTCCCTGAGGAATCGCCACACTGTCTTCCACAATGGTTGAACTAATTTACACTCCCACCAACAGTGTAAGAGTGTTCCTATTTCTCCACATCCTCTCCAGCACCTGCTGTCTCCAGATTTTTTAATGATCGCCATTCTAACTGGTGTGAGATGGTATCTCAATGTGGTTTTGATTTGCATCTCTCTAATGACCAATGACGATGAGCACTTTTTCATATGTTTGCTGGCCTCATGTATGTCTGCTTTCGTAAAGTTTCTGTTCATATCCTTTGCCCATTTTTGAATGGGCTTGTTTGTTTTTTTCCTGTAAATCTGTTTGAGTTCTTTGTAAATTCTGGATATCAGCCCTTTGTCGGATGCGTAAACTGCAAAGATTTTTTCCCATTCTGATGGTTGCCGATTCACTCTAGTGACTGTTTGTTTTGCTGTGCAGAAGCTGTGGAGTTTGATTAGGTCCCATTTGTCTATTTTGGCTTTTGTTGCCAATGCTTTGGGAGTTTTGTTCATGAAGTCCTTGCCTACTCCTATGTCCTGAATGGTTTTGCCTAGATTTTCTTCTAGGGTTTTTATGGTGTCGGGTCTTACGTTTAAGTCTTTAATCCATCTGGAGTTAATTTTAGTGTAAGGTGTTAGGAAGGGGTCCAATTTCTGCTTTCTGCACATGGCTAGCCAGTTTTCCCAACACCATTTATTAAATAGGGAATCCTTTCCCCATTGCCTGTTTTTGTCTGGTTTATCAAAGATAATATGGTTGTAGATGTGTTGTGTTGCCTCCGATGCCTCTGTTCTGTTCCATTGGTCTATATCTCTGTTTTGGTACCAGTACCATGCTGTTTTGATTACTGTAGCCTTGTAGTATAGTTTGAAGTCTGGTAGCGTGATGCCTCCCGCTGTGTTCTTTTTGCTTAGAATTGACTTGGCTATGCGGGCTCTTTTTTGGTTCCATATGAAATTCATGGTGGTTTTTTCCAGTTCTGTGAAGAAATTCAATGGTAGTTTGATGGGGATAGCATTGATTGTGTAAATTACTTTGGGCAGTATAGCCATTTTCACGATATTGATTCTTCCTAACCACGAACATGGAATGTTTCTCCATCTGTTTGTGTCCTCTCTTATTTCATTGAGCAGTTGTTTGTAGTTTTCCTTAAAGAGGTCCCTTACATTCCTAGTGAGTTGTATTCCTAGGTATTTTATTTTCTTTGTAGCAATTGTGAATGGCAGTTCGTTCTTGATTTGGTTCTCTTTAAGTCTGTTATTGGTGTATAGGAATGCTTGTGATTTTTGCACATTGATTTTATATCCTGAGACTTTGCTGAAGTTGCTTATCAGTTGCAGGAGCTTTTGGGCTGAGGTGATGGGGTCTTCTAGGTATACTATCATGTCGTCTGCAAATAGAGACAATTTGGCTTCCACCTTTCCTATTTGAATACCCTTTATTTCTTTTTCTTGCCTGATTGCTCTGGCTAGAACTTCCAGTACTATGTTGAATAGAAGTGGTGAGAGAGGGCATCCTTGTCTAGTGCCAGATTTCAAAGGGAATGCTTCCAGTTTTTGCCCATTAAGTATGATATTGGCTGTTGGTTTGTCATAAATGGCTTTTATTACTTTGAGATATGTTCCATCAATACCAAGTTTATTGAGGGTTTTTAGCATAAAGGGCTGTTGAATTTTGTCAAATGCCTTCTCTGCATCAATTGAGATAATCATGTGGTTTTTGTTTTTGCTTCTGTTTATGTGGTGAATTACATTTATAGACTTGCGTATGTTGAACCAGCCTTGCATCCCCGGGATAAATCCTACTTGATCATGATGGATAAGTTTTTTAATGTGCTGTTGCAATCGGTTTGCCAGTATTTTATTGAAGATTTTTGCATCTATGTTCATCATGGATATTGGCCTGAAGTTTTCTTTTCTTGTTGAGTCTCTGCCAGGTTTTGGTATCAGGATGATGTTGGTCTCATAAAATGATTTGGGAAGGGTTCCCTCTTTTTGGATTATTTGGAATAGTTTCAGAAGGAATGGTACCAGATCCTCTTTGTGTGTCTGGTAGAATTCGGCTGTGAACCCATCTGGACCTGGGCTTTTTTTGTGTGGTAGGCTCTTAATTGCTGCCTCAACTTCAGACCTTGTTATTGGTCTATTCATAGTTTCGGCTTCCTCCTGGTTTAGGCTTGGGAGGACACAGGCATCCAGGAATTTATCCATTTCTTCCTGATTTACTGGTTTATGTGCATAGAGTTGTTTGTAGTATTCTCTGATGATGGTTTGAATTTCTGTGGAATCTGTGGTGATTTCCCCTTTATCGTTTTTTATTGCATCTATTTGGTTGTTCTCTCTCTTCTTTTTTATCAGTCTGGCTAGTGGTCTGTCTATCTTGTTGATCTTTTCGAAAAACCAGCTCTTAGATTTATTGATTTTTTGAAGGGTTTTTCTTGTCTCTATCTCCTTCAGTTCTGCTCTGATCTTAGTTATTTCTTGTCTTCGGCTAGGTTTTGAGCTTTTTTGATCTTGCTCCTCTAGCTCTTTCAATTTTGACGATAGGGTGTCAATTTTGGATCTCTCCACTCTTCTCATGTGGGCACTTATTGCTATATATTTTCCTCTACAGACTGCTTTAAATGTGTCCCAGAGATTCTGGTACGTTGTGTCTTCATTCTCATTGGTTTCAAAGAACTTCTTTATTTCTGCCTTCATTTCATTGTTTATCCAATCAACATTCAAGAGCCAATTGTTCAGTTTCCATGAAGCTGTGCGGTTCTGAGTTATTTTCTGAATTCTGAGTTCCAACTTGATTGCACTATGGTCTGAGAGACTGTTTGTTATGATTTCAGTTGTTTTGCATTTGCTGAGGAGTGCTTTACTTCCAATTATGTGGTCAATTTTGGAGTAGGTGTGATGTGGTGCTGAGAAGAATGTATATTCTGTGGATTTGGGGTGGAGAGTTCTGTAAATGTCTATCAGGTTTGCTTGTTCCAGGTCTGAGTTCAAGTCCTGGATATCCTTGTTAATTTTCTGTCTGGTTGATCTGTCTGCTATTGACAGTGGAGTGTTAAAGTCTCCCACTATTATTGTGTGGGAGTCTAAGTCCCTTTGTAAGTCATTAAGAACTTGCCTTATATATCTGGGTGCTCCTACATTGGGTCCATATATATTTAGAATCGTTATCTCTTCTTGTTGTATCGATCCTTTTACCATTATGTAATGACCTTCTTTGTCCCTTTTGATCTTTGTTACTTTAAAGTCTATTTTATCAGAGATGAGAATTGCAACTCCTGCTTTTTTTTGCTCTCCATTTGCGTGGTAAATCTTCCTCCATCCCTTTATTTTGAGCCTTTGTGTATCTTTGCATGTGAGGTGGGTTTCCTGGATACAGCACACCGATGGGTTTTGGTTTTTTATCCAATTTGCCAGTCTGTGTCTTTTGATTGGTGCATTTAGCCCATTTACATTCAGGGTTAATATTGTTATGTGTGAATTTGATACTGCCATTTTGATGCTAGCTGGCTGTTTTGCCTGTTGGTTCATGTACATTCTTCATTTTGTTGATGGTCTTTAGCATTTGGTATGCTTTTAGGATGGCTGGAACTGGTTGTTTCTTTCTATGTGTAGTGCCTCTTTCAGGAGTTCTTGTAAAGCAGGCCTAGTGGTGACAAAATCTCTGAGTACTTGCTTGTTCGTGAAGGATTTTATTTTTCCTTCACTTATGAAGCTCAGTTTGGCTGGATATGAAATTCTGGGTTGAAAGCTCTTTTCTTTAAGGATGTTGAATATTGGCCCCCACTCTCTTCTGGCTTGTAGAGTCTCTGCTGAGAGATCTGCTGTGAGTCTGATGGGCTTCCCTTTGTGGGTGACCCGACCTTTCTCTCTGGCTGCCCTTAGTGTTTTCTCCTTCGTTTCAACCCTGGTGAATCTGACGATTATGTGCCTTGGGGTTGCTCTTCTTGCAGAGTATCTTTGTGGTGTTCTCTGTATTTCCTGGAGTTGAGTATTGACCTGTCTTGCTAGGTTGGGGAAATTTTCCTGGATAATATCCTGAAGAGTGTTTTCCAGCTTGGATTCATTCTCTTCATCACATTCTGGTACACCTATCAAACGTAGGTTGGGTCTCTTCACATAGTCCCACATTTCTTGGAGATTTTGTTCATTCCTTTTTGTGCTTTTTTCTTTAATCTTGGTTTCTCGTTTTATTTCATTGAGTTGATCTTCAACTTCTGATATTCTTTCTTCTGCTTGGTCAATTCGGCTGTTGATACTTGTGCATGCTTCACGAAGTTCTCGTGTTGAGTTTTTCAGCTCCTTCAATTCATTCATATTCCTCTCTAAGTTGTCCATTCTCGTTATCAATTCCTCGAATCTTTTTTCAAATCTTTTTTCAAGGTTCTTAGTTTCTTTGCACTGGTTTAGAACATGTTCCTTTAGCTCACTGAAGTTTCTCATTATCCACTTTCTGAAGTCTGATTCCGTCATTTCGTCACATTCATTCTCCGTCCAGCTTTGTTCCCTTGCTGGTGAGGAGTTTTGGTCCTTTTTTGGAGGTGAGGTGTTTTGGTTTCGGGTGCTTTCCTCCTTTTTGCGCTGGTTTCTTCCCATCTTTATGGATTTATCCGCCTGTTGTCTTAGTAGTGGCTGATTTTTCAATTGGGTCTCTGTGTGGACACTGAGATTGTTGATGATGAAGTATTTCTGTTACTTAGTTTTCCCTCTAATGATCTATCCTCTCTGCTGTATGAGTGCTGAGGTCCACTCCAGGCCCTGCTTGTCTGGGGTATACCTGCAGCAGCTGCAGAACAGTGAGGGATGATATCAGTTTCTTTTTCTGCTGCCCTTGTTCCAGAATGATGCCAGCCAAATGTCAGTCTGATTAGTCCTTTTCTGGGGTGACTCCTTGGATATACAGAGGTCAGGGAGCTGCTTGAGGAGACAGTCTGTGCTTTATAGGAGCTCCAGTGCTGAGCTGTGAGCTCCGTTGTTCATTCAGGGTTGTTGGGAGGTTATGTCTGCTGCAATAGAACTCATAAAACACCACTCTCTTTTTTTTTTTTTTTTTTTTCACCCTTAGATGCTCTGTCTCAGGGAGTTGGGGCTTTCTTTATGAGTATCTGTTGCACTGTCCTGCCCCACTAGGTGGCAGTCTATTCACTATTTGCCTGCCGGGGCTCTGACCTCCTAAGGCGGGTCCGCCCTGTTGCAGCCCGGCGGACTCTCTCTGTTATGGCAGGTTGCCTCGGCAACGGCAGGCTGCGTCAGTCCTGGGCGGTACTTAAGTGGGGGTGCACTTTGTCAGGAATGGTGGACGCCCCTCCCTGACCGGGCTGCACCGTCCTAAATGCCGGCAACAAAACTCTCAGCCCCAAGCGCCTCCAGTCGCCGCCCTGCTTGTCCCCGTGAGCGTGGGACCCGCCGAGCCCGATCACCCTGCTCCCTGCCTCAGAGTCCGTCCTCTCTCTCTCTCTCTCTTCCTCTCCCCAAGCTGAAAGGTTGACTCTCTCACTGGCGCCCCAGGAGCCTGCCGATAGGGCACTGGGATCCGTGCGATCTCCCGTGCCGCTGCCCACTACCCCGGCTCAGATCACGCTTCCCAGGAAACTCCTGGTCTGGCTCATTGTCCAAGTCCTGTTCAATCAGATGGACATGCCAATCTGCCCTTCCAAATCTCAGACTGCCGGTTTAACAGGGCACCCAGACCAGTGAGTTCCGCGCCGGGTCCCGCTGCGGCGCCGGCCGAAGAGGCGGCGGGAGCCGGTTGCGTTAGCCGGCTGCTAGCGTCCCGTGTCTCTCCCACACCTGGGACTTTCAACGCTCTGTGGGCATAAAAGGAACATCCGAGAATGCGGCTAGGACTCACCCTCTGCGCCTTCACCGAGAGCTGCAATCCTGAGTCACCTCTACGACGCCATCTTGCCTCCCTCCGCCTTGCATTGTTTTTTATTGCTCTGCCTAAAATTGTCCATTCTTGCCTTGCCTTGCCTTAAATTGCCCTGCCTGAAATTGCCCTGACATGCCTTGCCATGCCTGGAATTTCCATGCCTTGCATTGCCTTGCCAGCATTTACCTTGCCTGCAATTTTGTTGCCTAGTCTTACCTGGAATTTACTTGCCTTGAGTTGTCTTGCATTCAGTTGTCTGGCCAGGAATTTTCTTGCCTGGAATTGTTTTGCCTTGCCTTGCCTTGTTTTGCCTTCCCTAAAATTGCCTTGACTTATTTGGCCTTGTCTGGAATTTCCTTTCCTGGAATTCCCTTGCCCTGCCTTGCCTTGCCAGGAATTGCCAAGCCTGGAATTGCCTTGGTTGCCTTGCATGGATTTGCCTTTTCTGAATTTGCCTTGCCTTGCCTCGCCTGGATTTGCCTTTCCTGGAATTCCCCTGCCTCGCCTTACGTGAAATTGCCTTGCCTGGAGTTGCCTTGTTTTGCCTTGCCTTGCCTCGAATTGCCTTTCCTGAAATTGCCTAGCCTGGAATTTCCTTGCCTTGCCTTGCCTTCTGTGTAATTGCCTTCCCTGAATTTGCCTTGTCTTGACTTGCCTTGCCTTTTTATGCTTTGTCTTGCCTAGAATTGCCTTACCTGGAATTGCCTTGTCTTTCCTTACCTTAACTTTCTTTGCCTTGCCTTTTCTTCTACTGCCTTGCCTTGTCTGGAATTTTTTTTATTGTCTTGCTTTTCGTAGACTTGATTTGCCCTGCCTAGAATTGTTTTGTTTTGGCTTGCCTTGCCTCACTGGAATTGCCTTGCCTGTAATTGCCTTGCCTTGTCGTGCCCAGAACTGACCTGCCTTGCTTTACCTTGTCTGAAATTTTTCTGCCTGGAATTGCACTGCCTTGCCTTTCCAGGAATTAACTTGCCTTGCCTTGCCTGGAATTACCTTGCAATGCCTTGCCTGGAATTGACTTTATCGCAATTGCTTTGCATTGCCTTGCCTTTCCTTACATGGTATTGTCTTGCCTGAAATTGTCTTGCCTGAAATTGCCTTAGCTTGCTGCGTTTTCCTGTGTTGCCTGAAATTGCCTTGCCTTGCCTTGCCTTGTATTGTCTTACATGAAATTGGCTTTCCTTGCCTTGCGTTGCTTTGCTATGCCTAAAATTGACTTTCATGAAATTGTCTTTCCTTGCCTTGCCTTGCCTGGAATTATTCTACATTACCTTTCCCTGCCTTGCCTGGAATTGCCTTCCCTTGCCTGGAATTGCCTTGCCTAGAATCGCGCTGCCTTCCCTTGCCTAGCCTAGAATTGCCTTGCCGGAAATTTCCTTGCTTGAAATTGCTTTGCATTGCACTGTTTTGCCTTGCCTTGTCGTGCTTTTCCTTGCCTGGAATTTCCCTGCCTTGCCATTGCTGGAATAGCCTTGTGTGGAATTGCCTTGTTTTGCTTTGCTTTGACTGTAGTTGCCTTGTTTCAAATTCTCTTGCCTTGCCTTTCCTTGCCTGGAATTTCCTTGCTTTGAATTGCCTTGCCTTGCATTTTCTTAGCTTGCCTTGACTGGAATTGCCTTGCCTGGAATTGCCCTGCCTTTTACAGGCAAAAATTGCCTTTTCTGGAATTGCCTTTCCTTGCATTGCTTTGACTTGCCTGGAATTGCTTTGCCTAGAATTGCATTGCTTTGCCTTACCTTGCCTTGACTGGAATTGCCTTACCTCAAATTTCCTTTCTGTGCCTTGTCTGAAAGTACCTTGCCTGGAATTGCCTTGCCTTGTCCAAAATTGCAGTGCTTGGAATTTCTATGCCTTGTTGGTAATTGTCCTGCATTGCTTTGTGATGCCTAACCTGGAATTTCCCTATCTGGAATTGCCTTGCCTTGGCTTGCCTTGTCTTGCCTGGAATTTCAGTGCCTAGAATTTCCTTGGTTTGCCTTCCCTTGTCTGGAATTGCCCTGCCTGGAAATACCCTGCCTTGCGTTTCTTTTTTTAAATTTGCTCTGCCTGAAATTTGCCTGCCTTGTTTAGCTTTCCTGGAATTGCCTTGCCTTGCCGTGCCTAAAATTAACTTTCCTGAAATTGTCTTGCATTGCCTTTCCTTGCCTAAAAGAGCCTTGCCTGGAATTGCCCTACATAGCCTTGCAATGCCTTGCCTGGAATTGCTTTGCTTGGAATTTCCCTGCCTTGTTTTGCCTCGAATTTATTTGCCTGGAATTGCCATGATTTGACTTGTTTTTTTTCTTACCTGACATTACCTTGCTTGTAATTGGCCTGCCTTGTCTGGCTTTGCCTTGTCTTGGACTGCCATGCCTTACCTTGCTTGGAATTGCCTTGCCTAGAATTGTTCTGCCTTGACTGGTTTGTCTTGCTTAAAATTGCCTTGCCTGGAATTCCCTTAACTTGCCTTGCCTGAAAGAGCATTGCTTGAAATTTCCATGTCTTACTGAAAATTTTCTTTTATTGCCTTGCCTTTCCTAGCCTGGAGTTGCTCTGTCTGAAATTGCCTTGCCTTGCCTTGTCTGGAATTTCCCTGCCTTGCCTTGCCTTGACAGAAATTGTTCTACCTAGAATTTCCCTGCCTTGCCTTGCCTTTCCTGAAATTGTCTTGCCTTGCCTTGCTTTTTTTTGCCTGCCTTTCCTTGCCTGGAGTTTTTTTGCATTGCCTTATTTTCCTAGCCTGGTATTGACCTACCTGAAATTTTTTTTGCCTTGCCTTGACTTGCCTTCTTAGAAACTGACCTGCCTTGCGTTACCTTGCCTGAAATTTTCCTCCCTGGAAATGCACTGCCTTGTTTTGCCTTGCTTAGAATTTTCTTGCCATTCTTTGCTTGGAATTGACTTTCCTGGAATTGCCTTGTATTGCCTTGTTTTTTCTTGCCTGGAATTGACTTTCCCATAATTGCTTTTTATTGCCTTGCCTTGCCTTTCATGTGATTGCCTTGCCTTGAGTTGTTTTACCTGGAATTTTCTTGCCTTGCTGGAATTGCCTTGCCTGGAATTGCCTCACATTGCCTTTTCTTGCCTTGTCGTGCCTAAAATTCACTTTTCTAAAATTGCCTTGGATTTCCTTGCCTTGACTAAAGGAGCCTTGCCTGGAATTGCCCTATATTGACTTTCCCTGCCTTGCCTGCAATTGTCTTTCTAGAATTGCCCTGCCTTGGGTGGAATTTCTTTGCTTGGAATTGCTTTGCATTGCATTGCCTTGTGTTGCTTTTTTTTTCTTGGCTGGAATTGCCCTGCCTTTCCTTCCTTGGAATAGCCTTGCCTGGAATTACCTTGTTTTGCCTTGCCTTGACTAGAATTGCCTTACCTAGAATTGCCTTGTGTTTTCTTAGCTGAAACTGCCATGTCTGGCTTTGAGTTTCCCTGCTTTTTCTTGCCTTGCCTTGCCTTACCTTGCCTGGAATTGCCTTTTTGGCAATTGCCTTGCCTGTAATTGCCCTGCCTTGCATTGCCAGGAATTTCCTTGCCTTACATTGACTTGTCTTGACTGAAATTGCCTTTCCTAGAATTGCATTGCCTTGCCTTATTTTGCATTGCCTGCAATTCCATTGCCTCGAATTGCCTTCTCTTGTCTTGCCTGAAAATATTTTGTCGGGAATTGCCTTGCCTTGTCTTTCCTTTCCTTCCCTGGAATTGCCTTGATTTGCCTTTCCTGAAATAGCCTTGACTTGAATTGCCCTTTTATGTCTTGCCTTGCCTTGACTCGAATTGCCTTGCTTGAAATTTCCTGGCTTGTTTTGTCTCGAGTTGTTTTGCTTGGATTTTCCCTGCCTTACCTTGTCTTGTATTGCCTTGCCTGGAATTGCCTTGCCTTGCCTTGCCTTGTCTGAAATAGCCTTGCCTGGAATTGACCTTTTTACCATGTCTTGCATTGTGTCGAATTGTCTTTTTTGTAATTTACCTTCCTTGCCTTATTTCCGAATTGCCTTGTCAAGGGTGGCCGTGCTTTGCCTTCCCTTTTTTTATGTCAAATTGCCTTGCCTGGAATTGGCCTCCCTTGCCTTGTTTTGCCTTGCTGGAATTCCCTTGCCTGTAATTGCCATGACTTGCCTTCCCTGAAATTGCCATGACTAAAATTTTCTTGCATTTTCTGGCATTATCTCGCCTTGCCTAGTCTGGAATTGCCCTGTCTGGAATTGGCTTGTTTTAGATTGCCTTGCCTTGCCTGGAATTGCCTTGCCTAGAATTGCCTTGCATTTTCTTGTGTAAAATTACCCTGCCTGGAATTGCTCAGCCTTGCATTGTTTGCCTGGAATTGCCTTGTTTTGCCTTGACTTGCCTTGTCTGGAATTGCCTTGCCTAAAATTGCATTGTTTTAACTTACCTTTTCTAGCCTTAATTTGCCTCTTTTTGCCTTGCCTGGAATTACCTTGTCTAGAGTTGTCTTGCCTTTAATTGCCTTGACTTACCTTGCCTGAAATCGCCTTGCCTAAAATTGCCCTTTTTTGCCTAGCTCTACATTGCCTCAAATTGCTTCACTTGAAATTTCTCTGTCTTTCTTGCCTCAAATTGCTTTGCCTGGAAATGCTCTGCTTTGCCTTGCCTTTTCTTACCTCGAATTATTTTGCCTGCAATTGGCCTGATTTTCCTGGAATGGCCATGCCTTGCCTTGCTTTTCCTCCCCTGAAATTGCCTTGCCCGGAATTCTCTTGCCTTAACTTGCCTGAAGTTGCATTGCTTGGATTTTTTATGCCTTGCTGAAAATTTTCTTTCATGGCCTTGCCTTGCCTAGCCTGGAGTTGCCCTGTCTGGAATTGCCTTGCCTTGGCTTGCTTGACTTGCCTGGAATTGGTTTACCAAAAATTGCCTTTTCCTGTCTGAAATTGTCCTGCCTGGAATTGCACTGCCTTGCCTTGCTTTGCAAGAAATTGCTCTGCCTAGAATTGCCCTGCCTTGCCTTTCCTGGAATTGCCTTGCATTGCCTTGCCTTGCCTAAAAGAGTCTTGCCTGAAATAGCCCTACATACACTTGCCCTGCTTTGTCTGGAATTGCCTTGCTTAGAATTGCCCTGCCTTTTCTTTCCTTTCC
Source organism: Saguinus oedipus (assembly GCA_031835075.1). Taxonomy (NCBI): domain Eukaryota; kingdom Metazoa; phylum Chordata; class Mammalia; order Primates; family Cebidae; genus Saguinus; species Saguinus oedipus. Next base: position 33,497,007 of record CM063176.1, read on the forward strand.
TTGCCTTGCCTTGATTTACCTTTCCTGGAATTTCCTTGCCTTGAATGATGTTGCCTTGTTTTACCTGGAATTGTCTTGCTTGAAATTGCCTTGCATTGCCTTGCTTTTTTTTGCCTGAAATTGCCCTGCCTTGACTTCCCTGGAATAGCCTTGCCTGGAATTGCCTTGTCTTTCCTTCTCTTCACTGGAATTGCCTTCCTTTGAATTGCCTTGCCTTGCCTTGTTTTGCCTGGAATTTCCTTGCCTAAAATTGCCTCGCCTTGCCTTGCCTTGACTGAAATTGCCTTGCCTGGAATTGTCTTGCCTTGCCTTCACTGAAATTGCCTTGCCTGGAAATAACTATTCATGCCTTGTCTTGCCTTGCATTGCCTGGAATTGCCTGTCCTGCAATTGTCTTGCCTAAAATTACATTGCCTTGCCTTGCCTTCTTTGGCCTTGCCTTGTTTGAAATTGTCTTACCTGGCATTGCCTTGTCTTACCTTGCCTTGCGTAGAATTGGCTTGCCTAGAATTGCCTTGCCTGGAACTGTTTCCTTGCCTTACCTAAAATTGCCTTGTCTAAAATTTTATTGCATTGCCTTGTTTTTCATTGCCTGGAGTTGCCCTGCCTTGCCTTCCCTGGAATAGCCTTGTGTGAAATTGCCTTGTCTTGCCTTGCCTTGAGTGGAATTGCCTTGCTTCAAATAGCCTTGCCTTGCCTTTCCTCACCAGGAATTGCCTTGCCTAGGATTTCCTTGCCTTGCGTTGCCTTTCCTTGTCTTTTCTTGACTGGAAATGCAGTGCCTGAAATTCTCTTGCCTTTCTTTAGCTGGAATAGCCTTGCCTAAAAATATCTTTCCCTGCCTTGTCTTGCCTTGTCCTGCCTGGAATTGTCTTCCCAGCAATTGCTTTGCCTGGAATTGCATTGCCTTGCATTGCCAGGTATTGCTTTGCCTGAAATTGCCTTGCCTTGCATGTTCTCGCCTTTCCTGGAATTTTCTTGTCTTGCCTTGCCTGTAATCGCCTTGCCTGGATTTGCCCTCTTTTGCCTTGCCTTGCCTTGACTCGAATTGCCTTGCTTGGAATTTTTCTGCCTTGCCTTGCCTTGAATTGCATTGCCTGGAATTTCCCTGCTTTGCCTTGCCTTATTTTACCTCGAATTGCCTTGCCTGGAAGTGGTCTGCCTTGCCTTGTTTTGTTTTTCCTTGAATTCTCTTGCCTGGAACTTTTTTGCCTTGCTGGGAATTTTCTTACATTGCCTTTCCTTGCCTAGTCGGGAATTGCCCTTGTAAAATTGCCTTGCTTTGGCATTCCTTGTTTTGCCTGAAGTTGTCTTGCCTAAAATTGTCTTGCCTTGCCTTGCATTGTATGGAGTTGCCCTGCCTAGAATTGCTTTGCCTTGTCTTGCCTTGCCTGAAACTGCCTTGCCTGAAATTTCTTTGTTTTGCCTTGCCTTGCCTGGATTTGCCTTGCCCACAATTTGCTTACCAAGCCTTGCCTGAAATTTACTTGCTTGGAATTCTCTTATATTGACTTGCCTTGCCAGGAATTTTCATTCTGGGATTGCCTTGCCTTGCCTTGCCTTGCCTTTTCTTCTCTTGTCTGGATTTGCCTTGCCTTTCCTGGCATTGCCTGGAATTACCTTGCCTTTCCTTGCCTGGAATTGACTTTTCTGGAATTGCCTTGCATTTACTTGCCTTGCCTTGCATGGGAATGCCTTGCCTGAGATTGCCTTGCCTGAAATTGCACTGAATTCCTTTTCTTGCCTTGCCTAGCCTCACCTAGATTTGCCTTGCCTGGTTTGTCTTGCCTTGCCTTGACTGGAATTTAGTTGCTTGGAATTGCCTTGCATTACTTTCCCTTGCCTTGCCTTCTTTTTGTTTTCTTTGCCTGAAATTGCCCTGCCTTGCCTTGCCTTCCCTTGCCTACAGTTGCCTTGCCTTACCTTGCCTTGCCTTGCTTTGCCTTGCCTGAAATTTTCTTGCCTAGCATGGCCTGGAATTTATTTGCCAGAAATTGCCTTGCATGGACTTGCCTTGCCACAATTTTCTTGACTGAAATTGCCTTGCCTTTCCTTTTCTTGCCTTGTCTAGCCTTGCCTTTGCTTGCCTGGAATTAACTTTCCCATAATTGTCTTGCATTGCCTTGCCTTGCCTTGCCTTGTCTTGCATGGGATTGCCTTGCCTGAAGTTTTCTTGCCTGGAATTGCCTTGCCTTACCTTGCCTTGCATTGCATTGCATTGTCTGGAATTGCCTAGCCTAAGCTTGCCTTTCCTTGCCTTTCCTTGCCTGAAATTGCCTTGCCTGGAATTGACTCTTTTTGCCTTGCCTTGCATTGCTGTGTGTAAAATTGACTTTCCTGATATAGCCTTGCTTTGCCTTGCCTTACCTAAAAGAGCCATGCATGGAATTGCCTTATATTCTCTTGCCCTGCTTTGCCTGGAATTGCCTTGCCTAGAAATGCACTGCCTTCCCTTACCGTGACTTGCCTAGCCAAGAATGGCATTGACTGAAATTGCCTTGCCTTTCCTTGCCTGGAATTTTTTTGCTTGGAATTGCTTTGCATTGCATTGCATTGCCTTGTCTTGCCTTGCTTTTTCTTGCCTGGAATTGCCCTGACTTGCCTTCCCTGGAGTAGTCTTGCCTGTACTTGCCTTGCCTTGTCTTGCATTGAATGGAGTTGGCTTGTTTCGAATTGCCTTGCCTTGCATTTTCTCACCTGGTATTTCCTTGCCTAGAATTGCCTTGCCTTGCGTGGCCTTACCTTGCCTTGACTGAAATTGCCTTGCCTGGAATCGCCTTGCCTTGCATTAGCTGGAATTGCCTTGCCTGGAATTGTTTTCTCCCGCCTTATCTTGCCTTGCCTTGCCTTGCCTGGAATTGCCTTGCCTTGCTTTGTCTTGACTGGAAATACCGTGTCTGTAATTGCCCTGCCTTGCCTTTTCTTGCCTGGAATTTCCTTGCTTGAAATTGCCTTGCATTGCATTTCCTTGCCTTGTTTAAAATTTCCCTTCCTGAAATGTCTTTCATTTGGCTTACCTTTCTTTGCCTTGCCTGGAATTTTCTTACCTGGAATTTTTTTTTGCCTTGCTTTACCTTGCATTGCCTGGAATTGCCTTTCCTGGAATAGACTTGCCTTTCCTTGCCTTGCCTTGATTGAAATTGCCTTGCCCTGCATTGTCTTGCCTTGCTTGGAATTGCCTTGCCTTGCCTTGCTTTGTTTAGAGTTGCCTTTTCTGGAATTGCCTTGCCTTGTTTTACCTGGAATTGTCTTGCCTGGAATTGCCTTTTCCCTGCCTTCTCTTGCCTTATTTCTTTTGGAATTGCCTTTTCAGCAGTTGCCTTGCTTGGAATTGCCCTGCCTTGCATTGCCTGGAGTTGTCTTCTCTGGAATTGCCTTGTGTTGCTTAACCTAAAATTGCCTTTTTTAGAATTGCCTTACTTTACCTTGTCTTGCCTGAAATTGCCTTTCCTGCAATTGCCTTGCCTAAAATTGCATTGCCTTGCCTTGACTTTCCTTACCTTGCCTTCTCTGAAATTTTCTTGCCTGTTATTTTCTTGCCTTGCCTTGCCTTGTTTTCCATAGAAGTGCCTTGCCTGTAATTATCTTGCCTTACCTTTCCTGGAATTGCCTTGCCTGGAATTGTCTTGCCTTACCTTTCCTAAAATTGCCTTGCCTTGGATTGCCTTGCATTGCCTGGAATTGCCTAGGCTGAAATTGCCTTGCCTTGTTTGGATTTTTTTTGCTTTGTTTTTCTTTGCATAGCCCAAAATTGCCCTGTCTGGGATGGTTTTACCTTGGCTTCCCTTGCCTTGCCTGGTATTGCCTTGCCTATAATTGCCTTGCTTTGTCTTTCCCAGAACTGACCTTTCTTGCTTTACCTTGCCTGAAATTTCTCTCCCTGAAATTTCGCTGCCTTGCCCTGCCTTGCCTGGAATTGCCTTGCCTTTCCTTGCCTGGAATTGTCTTTCACATAATTGTCTTGTTTTGCCTTGTTTAAAATTAACATGCCTGGAATTTTTTTCTCTGCCTTGTCTTGCCTTGCCTTGTAAGGAATTGCCTTTCCAGCAATTGCCTTGCCTAGAATTGCATTGCCTTGCCTTGGCTTAACTTGCCTTGCCTTGCCTTGTTTTGCATAGAGTTGCCTTACTTGGAATTGTCTTGACTTGCCTTTCATAAAATTGCCTTACCTTTCCTTGCATTGCCTGGAATTGCCTAGGCTGAAATTGCCATTCCTTACCTTACCTTGCCTGGAACTGCCTTGCCTAATATTGACTATTCTTGTCTTGCCATGTTTACCGTGACTAAAATTAACCTTCCTGATATTGTCTTGCGTTGCCTTGCCTAAAAGAGCCTTGCTTGGATTTGCCCTACATTGCCTTTCCCTGTCTTACCTGAAATTGTCTTGCCTAGAATTGCGCTGCCTTCCCTGGTCTTGCCTAGCCTAGCCTAAAATTGCCTTGCCTGGAATTGCCTTGCCTGAAATTTTCTTGCTTGGAATTGCCTTGCATTGCATTGCCTTGCTTTGCTTTGCTTTTCCTTGCCTGGAATTAGTCTGCCTTGCCTTTTCTGGAATAGCCTTGCATGTACTTGCCTTTAATGGAGTTGCCTTGTTTCAAATTGACTTGTCTTGTATTTCCTCGTGTGGAATTGCCTTGCCTAGAATTGCCTTGCCTTGCATTGTCATACATTTCCTTGACTGGTATTGCCTTGCCTGAAATTGCTTTGCCTTGCCTTAGCTGGAATTTCTTTGCCTGGAATTGTTTTTCCCTGCCTTGTCTTGCCTTGCCTTGCCTGGAATTGCCTTTCCTTGCCTTTCCTGGAAATACCTTGTCTGGAATTGCCTTGACTTGCCTCGCTTGAAATTTCCCTGTCTGGAATTGCCTTGACTTGGCTTCCCTTTTCTTGCCTGGAATTACCTTGCCTAGAATTGCCTTGCCTTGCCTTGTAAAAAAATGCAGTGCCTGGAATTTCCCGGCCTTGCCTTGCCTTGCCTAAATTTTTTCTGCCTGGTATTGCCCTGCTTGCCTTGCCTTTCCTGGAATTGCCTTGTTTTGCCCTGCCTTGCCATGCCTAAAATTGACCTTTTTTAAATTGCCTTGCTTTGCCTTGCCTTGCCTAAAAGAGCCTTGCCTGGGATCTCCCTAAATACACTTTCCCTGCCTTGCCTGGAATTGCCTTGCTTCAAATTTTCCTGCCTTGCCTTGTTTTTTCTTTGTCTTGCCTTGCCTGGCATTGCCTTGATTGGAATTGCCTTTCATTGCCTTGCCTGAAATTACTTTGCCTGGAATGTTTTTCCATTGCCTTGCCTTTCCTTGCCTTGCCTGGAATTTTCTTACCTGAATTTTTGTTCTTGCCTTGTCTTGCATTGCCTGGACTTGCCTTGCCTGGAATACACTTGCCTTGACTTACCTTGCCTTGCCTTGAATGGAATTGCCTTGCCCTGTGTTGTCTTGCCTTGTCTGGAGTTGCCTTCCCTGGAATTGCCTTGCCTTGCCTTACCTGGAATTGCCTTGCCTGGGATTGCATTTCCCTGCCTTCTCTTGCCTTAATTTTCCTGGAATTGAGTTTCCAGCAATTGTCTTGCCTGAAAATGCCCTGCCTTTCCTTGCCTGGAGTTGCCTTCCCTGGAATTGCCTTGTCTTGCCTGACATAAAATTGCCTTTCCTGAAATTGCCTTTCTTTGCCTTGCCTTGACTTGCCTTGCCTTACCCTGTTTTGCCTTGCCTTGTTTTGCATAAAGTTGCCTTGCCTGAAATTGCCTTGCATGGAATTGTCTTGCCTTGCTTTTCCTGAAATTGCCTTGCCTTGCCTTATGTTGCCTTGCATTGCCTGGAATTGCCTAGGCTGAAATTGCCTTGCCTTGCCTTATCTTGCCTGGAATTACCTTGCCTGGAATTGACTCTTCTTGCCTTGTCTTGTTTTTCCATGAATAAAATTGACTTTCTTGAAATTGTCTTGTGTTGCCTTGCCTTGCATGGAATGGTCCTACATTGTCTTACCCTGCCTTACCTGAAATTTACTTGCATAGAATTGCGTTGCCTTCCCTTACCTTGCCTTGCCTAGCCTAGAATTGACTTTCCTGGAATTGCCTTGTTTTGTTTTGCCTTGTCTGGAATTTTCTTGCTTGGAATTGCCTTGCATTGCCTTGCCTTGCATTGCCTTGCTTTTTCTTACCTGGAATTGCCCTGCCTTGCCTTCCTTGGAATAACCTTGCCTGTACTTGCCTTGTGTTGCCTTTCCTTGAATGGAGATGCCTTGTTTTAAATTGCCCTGCCTTGCATTCTTTCGTCTGGCATTGCCTTGCCTTGCATTGCCTAATTTTGCCTTGACTGAAATTGCTTTGCCTTGCCTTAACTGAAATTGCCTTGTCTGTAATTGTTTTTCCCTGCCTTGTCTTACCTTGTCTTGCCTTGCCTTGCCTGGGATTGCTTTGTTTTGTTTATTCTTGTCTGGAAATGCCCTACCTGGTTACCCTGCCTTGCCTTGCCTGAATTTTTTTTTTGCCTGGAATTGCCCTGCCTTGCCTTGCCTTGCCTTTCCTGGTATTGTCTTGCCTTGCCTTGCCGTGCCTAAAATTGACTTTCCTGAAATTGCCTTGCTTGCCTTGCCTTGCCTGGATTTTCCCTACATACACTTGCCCTGCCTTGTCTGGCTTTGTGCCCTGCCTTGCTTGGAATTGCCTTGCATTGCATTGTTTTGCCTTGCCTGAAATTGCTTGCCTGGCATGTTCTTCTCTTGCCTTGCCTCTTTTTGCCTTGCCTGGAATTTTCTTACATGACATTTTTTTGCCTTGTCTTGCATTGCATTGCCTGGAATTGCCTTGACTGGAATAAACTTACCTTGCCTTGCCTTGATTGGAATTGCCCTGCCCTGCGTTTTCTTGCCTTGCCTGGAATTGACTTGCCTGGAATTGACTTGCCTTGCCTTGTCTGGAGTTGCCTTCCCTGGAATTGCCTTCCTTTGCGTTACTGGAATTGTCTTGCCTGGGATTGCCTTTCCCTGCCTTCTCTTGCCTTAATTTTCCTGGAATTGCCTTGCCTGGAATTTCCCTGCCTTGCATTTTCTGGAGTTGCCTTCCCTGGAATTGCCTTGTCTTGCCTATCATAAATTTGAATTTCTTGGAATTGCCTTTCTCTGCGTTTTCTTGCCTTACTTTCCTGGAATTGCCTGTAATGCAATTGCCTTGCCTAGAATTGCATTGCCTTATCTTGCCTTCCTTTACATTGACTTCCCTGGAATTGCCTTACCTTGCCTTTCCTTGACTTGTTTTGCCTATAATTTAAATGCCTGGAATTTTTTGCCTGGAATTGCCATGCCTTGCCTTACCTGGAATTGCCTTGCCTAGAATTGCCTTGTATTGCCTTGCTTTTCCTTGCCTGGAATTGCCCTGCCTTGCCTTCCCTAAAATAGCCTTGTGTGAAATTGCCTTATCCTGAGTTCCGTTGACTGAAATTGCCTTGCTTTGCGTTGCCTTGCCTTGCTGTGACTGAAATTGCCTTGTCTGGAATTGTCTTGCCTTGACTTAGCTGTAATTGCCTTGACTGGAAATAACTTTCCCTGTCTTGTATTGCCTTGTCTTGCCTGAAATTGCCTTTCTGTAAACTGCCTTGCCTGAAATTGCCTTGCCTTGCATTGCCAGGAATTGCCTTGCCTGAAATTGTTTTGCCTGAAATTGCCTTGTTTTGCCTAAAATTGCCTTGCCTGGAATTGCATTTCCTTGCCTTGCCTGTAATTTTCTTGTCGGGAATTGCCTTGATTTATCTTGGTTTGCCTTGCCTGGAATTGCCTTGCCTTTTCTTGCCTGAAATTGCCTTGATTTTCCTGGAATTGACTTACCTAGAATGGCATTGCCTTGCCTTACCTCGCCTTGCCTGGAATTGCCTTGTCTCAAATTGCCTTTTTTTGCCTTGCTTGGAATTTCCTTGTCTGATTTTTTTTTGTTTTCTCTTATCTTGACTTGCCTAAAATTGCCTTGCCTGGCCTTGCCTGAAATAGCCTAGCCTAAAATTGCAATTCTTTGCCTTGCCTTGCCTTACTTTGAATTGCCTTGCATCGAATTGGCCTGCCTTGCCTTGTTTTGCCTTGCCTTTAATTTCCTTGCCTGGAATTTCTTTTTTTGCCTTTTGGAAAATTTTTTTGCATTGCCTTTTTTTGCCTAGCATAAAATTGCCCTGTCTGGAATTGCCTTGCTTTGGCTTGACTTGCCTTGCTTGGAATTGCCTTGCCTAGAATTTTCTTGCTTTGCCTTGCGTTTTCTGGAATTGTCCTGCCTGGAATTGCGCTTCCTTGCCTTGCTTTGCCTGCAATTGCCCTGCCTGCAATTTCCCTGTTTTGCCTGGAATTTAATTGCCTGGAATTGCCTTGCATTGACTTGCCTTGCCAGAAATTATTTTTTTTCTGGAATTTCCTTGCCTTGCTTTGTCTTTTCTTGCCTTGCCTGAAATTGTCTTGAATTTTTTGGTTTTGCCTGGAAATTTCTTTCCTGAAATTGCCTTGCCTTGCCTTGTTTTGCCTGGAATTACTTAGCCTGAAATTGCCTTGCCTTGCCTTGCCTTGAGTTTTCTTTCTTGGAATTGCCTTGCCTTGCCTTGTCTGGATTTGCCTTTCCTGAAATTTCCCTGCTTTGCCTTACGTGGAATTCCCTTTTCTGGAATTGTTTTGTCCTGCCTTGCCTTGCCTAGAATTGCCTTTCCTGCAATTTCCTAGTCTGTAGTTGCCTTGCCTTGCTTTGCCTTGTCTTGCCTTGTCTTGAACTGTTTTGCCTGGATTTGCCTTGTCTTACATTGCCTTGCCTTGACTAAAATTCCCATGCCTGGAATTGCCTTTTCTGGAATTTCCTTGTTTTGCCTTGCCTTGCCTGGAATTGCCTAGCCTGTAGTTTCCTTGTTTTGCCTTGCCTGGAGTTTCCTTGCCTGAAATTGCCTTCTTTTGCCTGAATTTGCCTTTCTTGGGATTGCCATGCCTTGCTTTACGTGGAATTGTTTTGCCTGGAATTGCCTTGTCTTGCCTTGCCTTGCTTGAAATTGCCTTTCCTGCAATTGCCTAGCCTGAAATTTTCTTGCCTTACCAAGAACTACCTTAAGTTGCCTTGTCTTGCTTTGCCTTGCCTTTCCCAACCTTGTCTTGCAAAGAATTGCCTTGTCTAAAGTTGCCTTGGCTGGAATTGCCTTGCTTTTTCTTGTCTTGACTTTCTTTGCCTTTCCTGGTATTGCCTTGCCTTGCCTGAAGTTTTTTGTTTTCCCTTTGTTTCCATAACCTGAAATTGCCCTGCCTGGAATTGCCTTGTTTTCACTTGCCTTGTTTAGCCTGGAGTGGTTTTTTTATAATTGCCTTGCCTTGTCTTGCCTAAAGCTGACCTACCTGAAAATTTCATGCCTGAAATTTTCCTGCCTGAAATTGCACTGCCTTGCTTTTCCTTGCCTGGAATTGCCTTTCCTTTCCTTTACTTCCCTGGAATAGACTTTCCTGGAATTGCCTTGCATTTCCTTGCCTTTCTTTGCATGAGATTGCCTTACCTAAAATTGTCTTGCCTGGAATTGCCTTGCTTTACTTTGCGTTTTTCTGCTTTGCCTGGAATTACCTAGCCTGAAATTTCCTTGCCATGTTTTGTCTGGAATTGACTCTTTTTGACTTTTCTTGCCATGCCTAAAATTGAAATTCCTGAAATTGCCTTGCATTGCCTTGCCTTGCCTAATAGAGCCTTGCCTAAAATTGCCCTACATACACTTACCCTGTTTTGCCTGAAATATTTTTCTTAAAATTGCCCTACATTGCCTTGCCTTGCCTTCCCTTGCCTTTCTTTTTCTTGCCTTGCTTTGCCTAAAATTGCCTTGCCTGGCATTGCTTTGTCCAGCCTTGCCTTACTTTGCCTGGCCTTGCCTTAACTTGTCTTGCCTTGCCTTGCCTAAAATTGCCTTGCCTGGAATTGCCTTGCCTGGAATTGTTTTGCCTTGCCTTACCTTGAATTGACTTGCATGGAATTTCCTTGCATGGCCTTGCTTTTCCTGCCTGAAATTTCTTTGCCTTGCCTTCTCTGTAATAGGCTTGAATGGAATTGCCTTATCTTGTCTTGCTTTGACTGGAATTGTTTTGCTTTGAATTGCATTTCCTTTCCTTTCCTCGCCTGAAATTGCCTTGCCTGGAATTGTTTTTCCTTGCATTAGCGGAAATTGCATTGCCTGAAAATACCTTTCCTTGCCTTGTCTTGCCTTGCCTTGCTGGGAATTGCATTTCTGGCAATTGCCTTGCCTGAAATTGCCTTGTTTTGCTTTACCAGGAATTGCCTTGCCTGAAGTTGCCTTGTTTTTCATTGCCTTGCCTAGAATTGCATTGCCTTGCCTTAGCTTGCCTTGCCTGGAATTTCATTTTCTATAATTGCCTTGCTTTATCTTGTCTTGCCTTGCTGGGAACTGCCTTGCCTTGCCTCAAATTTTCTTGTGTGGAATTTTTCTGCCTTGCCTTGCCTCGAATTGCCTTGCCTGAAATTGCCCTGCTTTGCCTTGCCTTTCCTCACCTGAAATTACCTTGCCTGGAATTGGCCTGTTTTGCCTAGTTTTGCCTTGCCTGAAATGCCCTTGACTGGAATTGCCATGCCTTGACTTGCCTAAAATTTCCGTGCCTGAAATATTTTTGCCTTGCTGGGAGTTTTCTTTCATTGCCTTGCCTTGCCTAGGCGGGAATTTCCCTGTTCGGAATTACCTTGCCTTTGCTTGCCTTGCCTTGCCTTGCCTGGAATCGCCTTGTTTTGCCTTGCCTTGCCTTGCCTGGAATCGCCTTTTTTTCATTGACTTACCTTACCTTGCCTTGTCTGAAATTGCTTTGCTTGGAATTGCCTTTTCTTGCCTTGCCTGGAATTGCCTTTCCTTGCCTTCCCTGGAATTACCTTGTCTGGAGTTGTCTTTCCTTTAATTGCCTTGCCTTGCCTTGCCTTAAATAGCCTTGCCTGAAATTGCTTTTTTTTGCCTTTTCTTGCCTTGCCTCGAATTTCCTGGTTTGGAATTTTTCTTCCTTGCCATACCTAGAATTGCTTTACCTGGAATTGCCCTGCTTGACCTTCCATTTTCTTACATCGAATTACCTTGCCTGGAATTGGCCTGCCTTGCCTTGTTTTGCCTTTCCTGAAATTTCCTTGCCTGGAATTGCCATGTGTTGCCTTGCCTGGAATTGCCTTGCCTGGAATTGTTTTGCCTTGCCTTATTTTAACTGGAATTGTTTTGATTGAAATTGCCTTACCTTTCCTATTCTCAACTGGAATTTCCATGCCTAAAATTGCCTTGCCTTGCATTGCCTTACCTTGCCTTGACTGGAGTTGCCTTGCCTGAAATTGTCTTGCCTTCCCTTAGCTGAAATTGCCTTGCTTGGAAATACCTTTCCCTGCCTTGTCTTGCCTTGCCTTGCCTTGCGTGAAATTGCCTATTTGGCAATTGCCTTGCCTGGAATTGCCTTGTCTTGCGTTGTTAGAAATTGCCTTGCCTGAAATTGCCTTGTGTATAATTGCATTGCCTTGCCTTATCTTGCCTTGCCTGTAATTGCGTTGCCTGGAATTGACTTTTCTTGCCTTGCCTGAAATTTCCTTGCCCTGTCTTGTCTTGTCTTGCCTGGAATTACCTTGCCTAGCCTAGCCTTGCCTTGCCTTGCCTTGCCTAGAATTGTCTTGCCTGGAATTGCCTTGCCTGGAATTGCCTTGCCTGAAATTGTCTTGCCTTTCCTTACCTGGAATTGCCTTGCCTGGAATTTCCTTGCATTGCTTTGATTTTCCTTGCCAGGAATTGTCCTGCCTTGTCGTTTCGGTAATAGCCTTGCATGAAATTGCCTTTTCTTGTCTTGCCTTGACTGCATTTGCCTTGATTTGCCATTTCTCGCCTGAAATTGCATTGCCTCAAATTGTCTTGCCTTGAATTGCCTTGCCTGGAATTGTCTTGCATTGTCTTATCTGGAAATGCCTGGACTGGGAATACCTTTCCCTGCTTTGCCTTGCCTTGCCTTTCCTTGCCTGAAACTGTCTTGCCCTGCCTTGCCAGAAATTGCCTTGCCTTGCCTGAAACTGAATTTTCTAAAATTACAATGTCTTGCCTTGCCTTGCCTTACCTTTCTTTGCCTGAGATTGACTTGCCTGGAATTGCCTTTCCTTGTCTTGTCTGGAATTTCCTTGTCTGGAATTGCCTTGTCTTGTCTTTTCTTTTTTGCCTGGAATTGTCTTGCCTTGTTTTGCCTGAAGTTGTCTTGCCTGGAGTTGCCCTTTTTTACTTTGCCTTGTGTTGCCTCGAATCGCCTGGCTTGGAATTTCCCTCCCTTGCCTTGCCTCGGGTTGCCTTGCCTTTTCTTACCTCGAATTGCCTTGCCTGGAGTTGGCCTGCCTTGCATTGTTTTGCCTTGCCTTGAATTTTCTTGCCTGGAATTCTTTTGCCTTTCTGGAAATTTTTCTGCGTTGCCTTTCCTTGCCTAGCCTGGAATTTCCCTGTCTGGATTTGCCTTGCTTTGGCTTGCCTTGCCTTGCCTAGAATTGTCTTGTTTTTCCGTGTGTTGTGTGAAATGTTCCTGCCTGGAATTTGCCTGCCTTGCTTGCCTTGCTGGAATTGCCTTGTATTCCGTTGTCTTGCCTAAATTTCCCTTGCCTTCAATTTCCTTGCCTAGCCTTACCTGGAATTTACTTGTCTGGAATTGCCTTGCATTGACTTGCCTTCCCAGAAATTTTTCTGCCACATAATGCTGTGCCTTGCCTTGCCTAGAATTGTCTTCCCTGAAAATGCCTTGCCTGGAATTGTTTTGGCTTTTCTTACCTGGAGTTGCATTGCCTGGAATTGCCTTTCATTGATTTGCTTATTCTTACCTGAAATTGCCCTGCCTTGCCTTCTCTGGAATAGTCTTGCCTGGAATTGACACATCTTGCCTTACCTTGACTGGAATTGCCTTGCTTCAAGTTGTTTTTCCTTGCCTTTTTTCACCTGGAATTGCCTTGCCTTGCATTGGCTTGCCTTGCCTTGAATGAAACTGCCTTGCCTGGAATTGTCTTTCCTTGCCTTAGCCGGAATTACCTTTCCTAGAAATATGTTTCCCTGACTTGTCTTGCATAGAATTGCCTTTGTGGCAATTACCTTGTCTGGAATTGCTTTGCCTTGCATTTCCTGGAATTGCCTTGCCTGAAATTGTATTGCCTTGCCTGGAATTGCCTTGCCTTGCCTTGCCTTGCCTTGCCTAGAATTGCCTTGCCTGGATCATTAAAAAATTTGGAGACAGCAGATGCTGGAGAGGATGTGGAGAAATAGGAACACTCTTACACTGTTGGTGGGAGTGTAAAATAGTTCAACCATTGTGGAAGACAGTGTGGCGATTCCTCAGGGACCTAGAAATAGAAATTCCATTTGACCCAGCAATCCCATTACTGGGTATATATCCAAAGGACTATAAATCGTTCTACTATAAGGACACATGCACACGAATGTTCATTGCAGCACTGTTTACAATAGCAAAGACCTGGAACAAACCCAAATGCCCAATGATAATAGACTGGACTGGGAAAATGTGGCACATATACACCATGGAATATTATGCAGCAATCAAAAATGCTGAGTTTGTGTCCTTTGTAAGGACATGGATGAATTTGGAGAACATCATTCTCAGCAAACTGACACAAGAACAGAAAAAGAAATACCGCATACACTTACTCATAGGTGGGTGAGAAAAATGAGAACACATGGACACAGAGAGGCGGTCTACTATACACTGGGGACTATTGGGGGAAAGGGGGAGGGACAGCAGTGGGGGGCTGGGGAGGGATAGCCTGGGGATAAATGCCAAGTGTGGGTGAAGGGGAGGAAGGCAGCAAAACAGACTGCTATATGTGTACCTATGCAACTATCTTGCACGTTCTGCACATGTACCCCAAAACCTATAATGCAATAAAAATTTTATTTTAAAAAAGTGTAAAGTGTCAGAAAAGGGGAAAAACAATAAACACTGCAGAAATTCTGTGAGTCTACTTGAAAAAAAAAAAGAATTGCCTTGCCTGAAATTGTCTTGTCTGGAATTGTCTTGCCTTTTCTTACCTGAAATTGTCTTGTCTGGACAATTCCTGGAATTTCTTACCTGGAATTCTTACCTTGCATTGTCTTGTCTTGCCTTGCCTTGAATTGCCTTTCCTTGCCTTGCATAAAATCGCCTTTCCTGGAATTTCTTTTTTTTTTTGCCTTGATTTTCCTTGCCTCGAATTGCCTTGCCTAAAATTTTTCTGCCTTGCCTTGCATAGAATTGCCTTGCCTGGAATTGCCCTTCTTTGCCTTGCCTTTTCTTACCTCGAATTGCCTTGCCTGGAATTTGCCTATATTGCCCTGTTTTGCCTTGCCTTGAATTCCCTTGCATGGAATATTTTTGCCTTGCTGAGAATTTTCTTGCATTGCCTTTTGTTGCTTAGCCTGGAATGTCTCTGTCTGGAATAGCCTTGTTTTGCTTGCCTTGTTTTGCCAGGAATTGCCTTGCCTATAATTGTCTTGCCTTGCCTTGTGTTGTCTGAAATTGCCCTGCCTGCTATTGCCCTACCTTGCCTTGCCTTGCCTTGAATTGCCTGAATTTGCCTTTCCTGAAATTTCCTTGCCTAGCCTTGCCTGGAATTCACTTGCCTAAAATTGCCTTGCGTTGACTTGCCTTGCCAGAAATTTTCTTGGCTGGAATTGCCTTGCCTTGCCTTGCCTTGCTGTGCCTTGCCTTGCCTTACCTGGAATTGGCTTGCCTGAAATTGCCTTGCATTGTCTTGCTTTTCTTTGCCTTAAATTCCCTGCATTACCTTCCCTGGAATAGCCTTGTGTGCAATTGCCTTGTCTTGTCTTGCCTTGACTGCAATTGCCTTGCTTTGAATTGCCTTTCCTTTCCTTTCCTCGCCTGGAATTGCCTTGCCTAGAATTGCCTTGCCTTGACTGAAATTGTTTTGCCTGGAATTTCTTGCTTACTTTTGCTGAAATTGCGTTACCTGGAAAGAACTTTTCCTGCCTTGTCTTGCCTTGCCTTGCCTTTCATGGAGTTGGCTTTCTGGAAATTGCCTTTCCTGGAATTGCCTTGCCTTGCATTGGCAGAAATTGCCTTGCATTGGCAGAAATTGCCTTGCCTAAAATTGTCTTGTGTTGCATTGCCTTGCCTTGCCTGGAATTTCCTTGCCTAGAATTGCATTGCCTGGTCTTACCTTGCTTTGCCTAGAATTGCTTTGCCTGTAATTGCCTTTTCTTGCCTTGCCTGAAATTTTCTTTTCTGTAATTGCTTTGCCTTGTCTTGGCTTGCCTCGCCTGGAATTGCCTTGCATTTTTTTTCTTTGCATGGTCTGGAATTGCCTAGGCTGAAATTGCCTTGACTTGCCTTGCCTGGAATTTCCTTGCCTATAATTGTGGTGCATTTCCTTGCCTTGCCTTGCCTAGCCTACAATTTTCTTGCGTGGTATTGCCTTGCCTTGCCTTGCCTGGAATTTCCTTGCTTGAAATTTTCTTGCATTGCATTTTCTTGCCTTGCCTTGCTGTTCCTTGCCTCAAATTGCCCTGCCTTGTTTTCCTTGGAATAGCCTTGCCTGGAATTGTCTTGTTTTGCCTTGCCTTGACTGGAATTGCCTTGTTTCAAATTGCCTTGCCTTACCATTCCTTGCCTGGAATTTTCTTGCATATAATTGCCTTGCCTTGTATTGCCTGTAACTAACCTGCCTTGCATTACCTTGCCTGAAATTTCCCTGCCTGGAATTGCACTGCCTTGCCTTGTCTTGCATAAAATTGCCTTGCTTTTTCTTGCTGGAATTGACTTTCCTGAAATTACCTTGCTTTGTCTTGCCTTACTTTCCATGACATTGCCTTGCCTGTAACTGTCTTGCTGGAATTGACTTGCCTTGACTTGTTCTGCCTTGCATTGCCTGGAGTTGCCTTCCCTGGAATTGCCTTAGATAGCCTTACCTAAAATTGACTTGCCTCTAATTGCCTACCTCTGCTTTGTCCTGCCTTGCTTGCCTTGAATTGCCTTTCCTGCAATTGCCTCGCCTAAAATTGAATTGCCTTGCCTTGCCTTGCCTGGAATTTCCTTGCCTGGCATTGTCTTGTCTTCCATTCTCTTGCCTTGCCTAGAATTGCCTTGCCTGAAATTGCCTTACCTGAAACTATCTTGCCTTGCCTTGCCTGAAATTGCCTTGCATTGCCTTGCTTTTTCTTGCCTGGAATTGCCCTACCTTGCATTCCCTGAAATAGCCTTCGGTGGAATTGCCTTATATTACCTTGCCTTGAATGCGATTGCCTTGTTTTGAATTTGCCTTGCCTTGCACTTCCTCACCTGAAATTGCCCTGCCTAGAATTGCATTGCCTTTCCTTGACTAGAATTGCCTTGCCTGAAACTGTCTTGCCTTCCCTTAGCTAAAATTGCCTTGCCTGAAAATACCTTTCCTTGCCTTGTCTTGCGTTGCCTTTCCTGGAATTGTCTTGCATGAAATTTACTCTACTTGTCTTACCTTTTCTTGCCATGCCCAAAATTGACTTTTCTGAAATTGCCTTGCATTGCCTTGCCTTGCCTAAAAGAGCCTTGCATGGAATTTACCCTACATTGCCTTGCCCTAGCCTACAGTTACCTTTCCTAAAATTGCCTTGCCTTGCCTTGCTTTTCTTTGCCTGGAATTGCACTGTCTTGAATTCCGTGAAATAGACTTTCCTGGAATTGCCTTGTCTTGCCCCACCTTGACTGGAGTTTCCTTGCTTCTAATTGCCTTGCCTTCATTTTCCTCACCTGGAATTCCCTTGCCAAGAATTTCCTTGCCTTGTGTTGCCTTGCATTGCCTGGAATTGCCTTCCCTTGCACTCCCGGAAATTGCCATGCCTGGAATTACTTTTTATGAAATTGCCTTGCCTAGAATTGCATTGCCTTGCCTTACCTTGCCTTCCCTGAAATTGCCTTGCCTTGAATTGCCTTTTCTTATCTTGCCTGGAATTACCTTGTCTGGAATTGCCTTTTCTTATCTTGCCTGGAATTACCTTTTCTGGAATTGCCTTGACTTGACTTGTATTGCCTTGCCTGGAATTTCTTTGCTTTGCTTTGCCTGAAATCGCCTTGTCTGGTATTGTTTTTCCTGAAATTGCCTTGCCTGGAATTTCATTGCATTGCCTTGCTTGGATTTGCTTTGTCTTTCCTTGCCTGGAATTGACTTTGCTGCAATTGCCTTGCATTGCTTTGTTCTTTCCTGCATTTGGTTGCCTTACCTAAAATTGCCTTGCCTGGATTTGCCTTGTCTGGCCTTGGTTTGCCTTGCCTTGCCTCGTTGGGTATAGCCTAGCCTGGAATAGCCTTGTCTTGCCTTGTTTGACACTATCATTCAGTGAGGCTCTGAATGAGTGGCCATATAAAAGAGAATACTTACTTAGCCACCGGAATGCATTACTGCATGAGATTGTAAATTAGTGGCCATATGAGTTTTCCATAAGTGTGTACTATTCAGTGAGGCTCTGAGTGGCCATATTAAAGAGATTCCTAAAAATTCACAAGAAGATTATTACTCAGAGAGGCTCTGAATAAATGACTATATCAATTAGACTCCTGACTATTCCAGAGGAGTGCATTATTCAGTGAAGCTGCATGCGAGGCCAAATGAAAGTGTCTTCTGACAATTCCCTAGGTGTGTATTATTCACTGAGCTTCTGATTATGTGGCCAATTGAAATACATTCCTGACTATTCCACTGGTGTGTGTCATTCACTGTTCTGTATGAGTTGCCATACAAAATAGACTCCTGACAATTCCCCAGGTGTGCACTACACCCTGACGTTCTAACTGAGTGGCCATATGAAATAGACTCCTGAATCTACCCCATCTGTGTATTATTCAGAGAGGCTCTGAAAGACTGTCCATGTGAAATTCACTCCTGACTATTTTCCAGGTGTTTCTTATTCACTGAGGCTCTGAATGAGTTTCAATATGAAATACACTCCTATTCTCCAGGTGAGTTTTATTCACACGGGCTCTGAATGAGGGGCTGTATGAAAGAGACTCCTGACTATTCCACAGGTGTTTATTATTTACTGATGTTCTGAATGTGTCGCCAAAGAAAATAGACACATGGCTACTGCAAAAGTGTGCATTTTTTACTGATGCACTGAATGAATAGCCATGTAAAAGAGACTTCAAAATTTTTCCAGTTATGCATTATTCAATGAGGCTCTGAATGAGAGGACACTGTAAATAAACTCCTGACAATTTCCCAAACTTGCACTATTCAGAGAACTCTGAATGACTGGCAATATAAAATAACCTAATCAATATTCGTCTGGTGGGTATGATACACTGAGGCTTTAAATGAACGGTAATTTGAAATAAAATTCTCAGTACTCCTCAGGCGTGCATCATTCACTGAGGCTCTAAATGAGTGGCTATATGAAATAGTCTCCTGACTATTCCATAGGTGTGTACCATTCAGTAAGGCTCCGAATGAGTGGCCATATGAAACAGTGTCCTCATTATTCAAATTGTGTGCATTATTCAGTGAAGGTCCGAATGAGTGTCCAAAAGAAACAGAATCCTGACTATTCCCCTGGTGTGCATTATTCACTGAGGTGAGAAATGAGTGGCCATATGAAATAGATTGCTCAGTAGTCCCCAGGTATGCATTAATTACTAAGGCGTTGAATCAGAGCTAATATAAAATAGACACCTAAATATCCCTGAGGTGAACATTATTCAGAGAGGCTCTGAATTAGTAGCTATATCAATTAGGCTCCTGACTATTCCACAGGAGTGCATTATTCAATGAAGCTCTGAGTGAGAGGTCAGATAAAACTGACTTCTGATCCTTTCCCAGTTGTGTATAATTCACTGAGTGTCTTAGTGTGTGCTTAATTGAAATACACGCCTGACTGATTTTCAGGTGTCTCTTATTCACTGAAGTTTTGTATGAGTTTCCATATAAAATAGTCTCCTGACAATTCCCCAAGTGTGCACTATTCCCTGGGAGTCTCAGTGAGTGGCCACAAGAAACAGATTCCTGACTCTCCCCAATGTGTGTATTATTCAGGGAGGGTCTGAAAGGGAGTCCATATGAAATAGACTCCTGAATATTTTCCAGGTGTGCATTATTCAATGAGGATCTGAATAAATGGCAATATATAATAGATTCCTGACTGTTCCCCAGGTGTGTATTATTCACTAAGCCTCTGAATGAGGAGCCTTATAAAATAGACTCCTGACTATGCCACAGGTGTGTATTATTCACTGATGTTTTGAATGTGTGGCAAAAACAAATAGACACCTGGCCACTCCACAGGTGTGCAATCTTTACTGATTCTTTGAATAAATAACCATATGAAAGAGACTTCAAATTTTTCTCCAGGTATACATTATTCAATGAGGCTCTGAAGGAGAGGCCATACGAAATTTACACCTTTCAATTCCGCATGTATTAATTTTTCTGTTAGACTCGGAAAAGGGGTCAATAGAAAATACACTCCTCATGATTCTAAGGCATACATAATTCAGCGAGGCTCATAATGGGTGTTCATATTAAATAGAATCCTGACTATTCCCAACGTGTGTATCATTCAGTGAGGTACTGAATGAGTAGCCATACCAAATAGACTCTTGAGTACTCAACAGGTGTGCATTGTTCAGTGAGGCTTTGAATGAGAGGGCCTATGTAATAGACTCCTGAGTATTCCATAGATGTGTATTATTTACTGAGGCTCCAAAGGAGTGTTCATATAACATAGACTCCTGATTAATGTCCGGGTTTGCATTATTCAATGAGGCTCTCAATCAGTGGTCATATGAAATAGAATCCTATTTCCCAGGTGTGCATCATTCAGTAATGCTCTGATTGAGTGGCCACATGACATGTACTCTGATAATTTCCCAGGTGTGAATCATTCAGTGAGTTTCTGAACAATTGACCATATGAAATAGGCTCCAGACTGTAGCCTCTTGGCTACTCCTCAGGTGTGCATTTTTCATTGAAGCACTGGGTAAACGGTCATATCAAATAGACTCAAGAGTGTTCTCCAGGTGTCCATTATTCAGTGAGTCTCTGAATAAGTGGCTATATGAAATAGAATCCTGAGTATTCCCCAGGTGTATATGATTCTTCACTGAGGCTGTGAATGAGTGGTCATGTGAAATACATGCCTGACTTTTTTTATAGGTGTGTATTACTCAGTGAGGCTCTGAATTAGTGGCCATAGGAAAGAGACTCCTGAATACTCCCAAGTCGTGAATTTTTAGGTTGGGCTTTGAATGAGTGGCTATACGAAATAGAATCCTGACGTTCCCCCAGGTGTATATTATTCAGTGAGGCTCTGAATGTATGGCTATATGAAATAGACTTCTGACTACTCTACAGGTGTTCCTTATTCAGTGAAGCTCTGAATGAGAGGGCATATATAATAGTGTCCTGAGTATTCCCCAAGTATGCAATATTAACTGAGGCTTTGAAAGTTTGGCCATATGAAATAGTCTCCTGACTAGTCCATAGGTGTGTATTATTGACTGAGACTCTGAATAAGTGGGCATATGGAATGGACTACTGACTAATCTAAAGTTGTGCATTACACAATCAAGCTTTAATTTTGTGGCCATATATAAGAGACTCTTGTCTATTTCCCATGTGTGCATTATTCACTAAGGCTATCAATGAGTGGCTATATACAGTAGACTCCTAACTCTTCCCCAGGTGTGTATTACTCAGTGAGGCTCTACCTGGGGGGTCATATAAAATTGGATGCTGACTATCCCCAATATTTGTATTATTCAGCAAATTTCTGAATGAGTGGTTATATGAAATAGACTGCTGAGTACTGTACACTTGTGCATTATTCACTGGGGCTATGAGTGAGTGGCCATATGAAATGGAATTCTGACTATCCCATAGGTGTGTATTATTCACTGAGGCTCTGAATGAATGGCTGTATGAAATACACTCCTGACTACTCCACAGGTATACATTATTCCCTGATGCTCTGAATGAGTGTTCATATGAAATAGCCTCCTGATTATTGCCCAGGTGTGCATTATTCAATGAGGCTCTTAATCAATGGTCATAAAAAAGGTATTCTGACAATTTTCCAGGTGTGCATTATTCAGTAATGATCTGATTCAGTGGCCATATGTCATAGCCTCTGACTATTCCCCAGGTGTGTATCATTCAGTGAGTTTCTGAATAAGTGGCCACATGAAATAGAATTTTGACTATTCCCCAGGTGTGTATTACTGACTAAGAACATGGATTAGTGTCTACATAAAATAGCCTCTTGACTATTCCTCAGGTGTGCATTTTCCACTGAGGCACTGAATTAATTATCATCTCAAATAGACTGCAGACTATTTCACATATGTGCATTATTCCATGAGTCTCTGAATGAGTGGCTATATGAAATAGACTCCTGAATATTTCCCAGGTATGTATGATTCACTGAGGCTCTGAATGAGTAGCCATGTGAAATACTCTCCTGACTTTTCCATAGATGTGTACTATTCAATGAGGCAATAAATGAGTGGCCATAGGAAAGGGACTCCTGAATACTCCCCAGGCACACATTTTTAGGTTGGGCTCTGAAAAAGTGGCTTTATGAAATAGAATCCTGACTTTCCCCCAGGTGTGTATTATTCAGAGAGGCTCTGAATGTGTAGCTATATGAAATAGACTTCCAAGTACACTACAGGTGTTCATTATACAGCGAAGCTCTGAATGAGAGGCCATATGTAATAGTGACTTGAGTGTTCCCAGGTATGCATTATTCACTGAGGCTCTGAAAGTTTGGCCATATGAAATAGCCTCCTGACTATTCCACAGGTGTGTATTATTTAATGAGGATTTGAGTTAGTGACCATATATAATAGATTCCTGACTATTCCTCAGGTGTGTATTATTGACTGAGACACTGATTAAGTGGGCATATGGAATAGACTCCTTGCTATTCCAAAGTTGTGCATTACTCACTCAGGCTTTGATTTTGTGGCCATATAAAATAGACTTGTGTCTATTCCCCAGGTGTGTACTATTCACTGTGGCTCTAAATGAGTGGCTACATGAAGTAGACTCTTAACTCTTCCCCAGGTGTGCATTATTGAATGAGAATCTGAATAAGTGGGCATAAGAAAGAGACTCCTGACTATTCCCTAGATGTTTATTATTTACAGAAACTCTGAATGTGTATCCATTTCAAGTAGACTTTTGACTATTTCCCAGAAGTGTATTATTCAGTGAGGCCCTGAATTAGGGGCCATATGAAAGAGGTTCCTGACTATCCAGACATATATATTATTCACTGAAACACTGAAAGAGTGGCCATATCACGTAGACTCCATTTTACTCCACAGGTGTGCATTATTCATTGATTCTCTAAATGAATCACCATATGGAATAGACTAGTTAATTATTCCCCACATGTGCATTATTCAAAGAGGTTCATAGGAGTCTACGTGATATGGACACTCATATAGAATCTGTGTACCATTCAGGGAGGTGATTAATTTGTGGCTATCTTAAATAGGGTCCTGACTACTCCACAGGTGTTCATTATTCACTGAAGCTCTGAATGAGAGGCCATATGAAATAGACTCCTGACTATTGCCCCATTGTTCATCATTCAGTAAGGCTCTGAATGAGTGGTTATATGGAATAGAATCCTGACGATTCTCCAGGTGTGTATCATTCAGCGTGATACTGAATCAGTGGTCATATGAAAGAGGCTACTATTACCGTGGTGTGCATTATTTACTGAGGCTCTGAGTGGTCATGTAAAATAGACTACTAATATCCACTGAGTATTCCTCATGTGTTTATTATTCACTGATTCTCTGAGTGGCCATATGAAATAGACTTTTGACTATTTTTCAGTTGTGTATTATTTATTTTGAGTGCTAATGAGTGGCCATATAAAATAGACTTCTGTTTATTCCACATGTGTGTATTATTCAGGGAATCTCAGAATGGGGGACGATATGAATTCGTCTCCTCAGTACTCCACAGAAATGCGTTATTCACTGAGGCTCATAATGAGTAGTCATATTAAATAGAATCCTGACTATTCTCAATGTGTGTATTATTCAGTGAGGCTCTGAATGATTTGCCATATGAAAAAGACTCCTGACTACACAACAGGTGTTAATTATTCACTGAGCCTCTGAATGAGTGGACATGTGAAATACAGTCCTGATTTTTTCCCATGTGTGTACTATTCAGTGAGGCTCAAAATGAGAGGCCATATGAAACAGAACACTCAGTACTCGACAGACGTGCATTATTCACTGAGGGGCTGAATGAGTGGGCATAAGAAATAGACTCCTGATTATTTCCCTGGTGTGCATTATTCACTGATGCTCTGAATATGTGGCCATTTGGAAGAGATTCCTCACTATTTTCTAGGTGTGTTGTATTCACAGAGTCTTCAAATGCATTGCCATTCCAAATGGATGCTTCAGAATTCTCCAGGTGTGCACTATTTCGTGAGGCTCTGAATGAGTGGCCACATGAAATAGACTTCTCACTGTTCCCCAGGTGTATATTATTCACTGAGGCGCTGAAAGAGTGACCAAAGGAAATAGATTCCTGACTATTTCACACGTGTGCATTATTCAGTGAGGCTCTCAATGAGTGTTCATATGAAACTGGCCTGAATATTCCCCAGGTGCATATCACTCAGTGAGGTGCTTAAAGAGTGGCCATATAAAATATAATCTTGACTATTCCCCAAGTGTGTATTTTTCACTGAGGCTCTGAATAAGTGGCACCATGAAATAGACTCCTGACTATTCCACAGGTGCATATTATCCACTGAGGCTATGAATGAGTGTCCAAATGAAATAGACTCCTTGCTACTCCTTGATACTTCCTCCTCTACTGAGGCTCTGAATAAATATCAATCAGAAATAGACTCCAAATTATTCTCCAGGTGTGTATTATTCAGTGAGTCCCAGAATGAGAGGTTCTATAAAATAGAATCCTATCACCGAGGTGTGTGTCTTTTAGGAAAGCACTTAATTCGTGGCTATCTTAAAGAGCGTCATGAATACTCCATATGGGTTTATTATTCACTAAAGCTCTGAAAGAGAGGCCATATAAAATAGACTCCTGACTATTGCAAGGCTCTAAATGAGTGGTAGTATGAAATAGAATCCTGATGATTCCCCAGGTGTGTGTCATTAAGTGAGGCACTGAATGAGTGGCCATATGAAAGAGGCTCCTGACTATTATCCTGGTGTGCATTATTCACTGTGGCTCTGAATTATTGGCCATGTGAAATAGACTCCTGAGTAATCCCCAAGTCTGCATTATTCACTGATTCTCTGAGTGGCCATATAAAATAGACTCCTGACTATTTTTCAGTTGTGTATTATTTTGTAGGGGTCCTACTGAGTGACCATATGAAATAGACTTCTGACTGTTTCCCATGTGTTCATTATTCAGGGAGTCTCAGAATTGGGGGTAATATGAATTAGTCTCCTCAGTACTCCACAGGTGTGCATTATTCACTGAGGCTTGTAGTCAGTGGTCATGTTAAAGAGACTCCTATTTCCCAGGTTTGCATTATTCACTGTCCCTATGAAAGAGACACGTGACTATTTCCAAGGTGTGCATTACTCAGCTTCGCTCTCAATGACTGATCATATGAAATAGAATCCTGACTATTCCCCAGGTGTGCATCATTCAGTGAGGCTCAGAATGAGTGACAATATAAAATAGACCATTGACTTTTCCCCAAGTGGCTATTGTTTACAATAAAACCTTCAGTACTCTCCAGGTGTGAATTATTCACTGAGGCTCTGAATGAGTGGCAATATGAAATAGACCCTTGACAATTCCACAGGTGTGTATCATTCCGTTAGGCTCTGAATGAGTGGCCGTGTGAAAGAGAATCCTCACTTATCCAGCCGTGTGCATTACTTCATGATATCCTGAATTAGTGGCCATATGACTATTCCACAGGTGTGTACCATTCAGTGAGGCTCTGAGTGGCCATATTAAAGAGATTTCTGAATATCCACAAGGAGCTTATTACTCAGAGAGGCGTTGAATGAATGACTTTATCAATTAGGCTGCTGACTACTTCACAGGAGTGCATTTTTCACTGTAGCTCTGCATGAGAGGCCAGATGAAATTGTCTCCTGAGAATTCCCTAGGTGTGTATTATTCACTAAACTTCTGAATGCATGGCCAATTGAAATACACTCCTATTTCCTAGGTGTGTGTTATTCACTGAGGTTCTGTATGAGTTGCCATATGCAATAGACTCCTGACCATTCCCCAGGTGTGCACTACTCCCTGAGACTCTCACTGAGTGGTCTAATGAAATAGACTCCTGACTCTACCCCCATGTGTGTATTATTCAGGGAAGCTCTGAAAGAGTGTCCATGTGGGGAGCCCACCCATCTAAATACTTGCAAAGTGAGTTTTACAATACAAGCAGTTTGAGCCCAGACACAGGGTCGCCTGAAAAAGGGGAGTCGAGATAAAAGAATCAGGAACAGACAAAGGGAATCTATTTAAAAGATCATCAGATGTTCTAAAACAAACTTGTGGTCACGAGGGACAATGTCTCTATGAAAATGTTTCTTATGAGCACCAGGAATGCCTATCTCTTTTTACAACCACTGACTGTGTATCTGCCATCTTTATTGTATAGAGTATTTCATCTAGTGATCTGTATTTTCTCTTGCAATTACATAAACCAGAGCCTGGAATAATGTATATATACTGATCCTTTGAAAAATATATTCCGTGTGGAATAAGGACTCCACATCCCTCCTGACTCTGCTTTACTGCTTTGTTTCTTTCCCATGCACTCCCCCACTCAGTTTGGAACCCTCTTGCTGGCCAAGAGTGACCACAAGACGTGGCAACCTGAACAAGGGACCTGAGAATCAGGGATTTCAGTGACGCTTTAAGTGAGTGGTGCTGGCTGTAAGAAAGAAATTAAAAAATATATATATATGTAAATACAATCAAGTGTTAACGAATTTGTGTCAATAACTGCAAATTATTGTTTTAGAAGAAGAACCTCAATTTGTGAGCAATCAGGAGTAAAAATGGGGCAGATCGAGTCAAAAGAACATAAGCTGTTTATACATTTATTGCATTCTATGATTAAGGCTCAAGGTCATGGTATAAAACTTAGTCAAGTGCAGGAATTATTGCAGATTGTTCGTGAACTCTGTCCCTGGATTTCTGAAGGTGGAATTTTGGATGAAAAAGCTAGGGAACTTATTGGTGAAAAAAATCAGTCACTTTTGCTCTTATAATAGTAAATTGCCTCAAGAAGCCATATTAATCTCTGTCTGGAGCAAGCTTCACACCTGTTTCTGCCCTTTTCCTTTGTCTTATCCTGTACCTCCTGTTGCTGCAGCTTCTGTGCTTTTCTATTCTTCCCCCACCTTTCTTTCTCCTTCTCCTGCCTTACCTACATACCAAACTCAGGCAACTTTCCTGCCAGAAAGAACAAATTTTTCTCCAGCTCCACCTGAACAAGAAGAAATTGCTGAAAGAGGTTCTTGCAGTCATCATAGTATGATTCTAATTCTTATGATGTTCCTCTGACTGAGGTACACCCTAATAAGCCTCCAGAAACTGTGCCTACTTGGCAGTCTGGTCCTGTTATGCTCACCTTGCCTACAGACTTTTTAAGGCAATTTTAGGATTTACTTTCATTCTGCTCTCATGCAGTTTCTGGCCAACAGTGCTTTTCTGTAGTACAGGAAAATATTACAAATATGGGAGGCTATCCTACTGGAAACAAGCCTATAACTTTATGGTCCACAGACCTTGCTCCTGTGTCTCCACTAATGCTCATCCACATGCTCTAATGTCTAATAAAAGAGGGTTTTCTGATGTAGATAATATATTTCCTTGCCTCTTCCCGGTTGTAGAAGTCTCAGATCCCCAAGGACAAATCATTCATAGATATTATCCTGTCCCACCTAAAACTTTAAAAGAGATAAAAGAGGCTGTCGCACAATACGGTCCTACAGTTCCTTGTACCCTCTCCTTGTCAGAAAATTTGACTGGAGAAGCTTTGCTGCCACATGATTGGGGTCGTCTTGCTAAAGCTTGCCTATCTGATGGTGATTATTTACTTTGGAGAGCTGATTATGATGATCGTGCTTATGATCTGGCACAAAGAAATCATACTTATCAGATTCCAGTTACTTTAGATATGCTTCTTGGAAAGGAACTGTTTGAGAACCTTAATGCTCAGATACAACTTCCTGAGATAGCTTTTGGACAAATTTATGCTATTGGTTTACAAGCATGGAAACAATTGCCCTCAATAGGGGTCAAAACTGAGGAATCAGCAAAAGTTAAACAGGGTTCTGATAAGCCATATCAGGAGTTTGTGTCTTGCTTACTTCAGGCAGTTGACAGACTGGTACAGGGTGGAGAAGCTGGATCTTTATTGGTTAAGCAATTGGCATATGAAAATGCTAATCGAGCTTGTCAAGCAGCTCCATGGCCATGGAAAAAGAGGGGCTTACTTTCTGATTACATTTGTTTATGTGCTGATATAGGACCTGCATATCAACAGGGGCTGGCCACGGCTGCTGCTCAAGCAGAAATGACTGTTGTCGCCTATGTGAAACAAAAATTTAATAATAAAGGAAATCAAGGACCCAAATGTTTTAAATGTGATAATTCTGGACATATTGCTTGACAATGTCAGACTGATGTAACTGAGGAAAGAAAAATGTCTTCCAATCATTCTAACAGGGGAAGGCAACCTGGGGAATGTCCTCATTGTCATTGAGGTAATCATTGGTCCAACGAATGCAGACCTAAGTGAGATGCACAAGAAAATTATTTACAGCCTAAGTCAGGAAATGGCCAGAGGGGGCCGTCCCGACCCCCACAGAAATTCAGGGCACCTGTTCTCCAGGAGACATCAAATCCAGGAATGGCAAATCCATTTCTCAGCTCTATAGGGCCACACCAGGAAGTGCAGGACTTGACCTCTGTCCCTCCTCCCGAGAAGTATTAACACCAGAAATGAGTCCTCAGGCTATTTCTACAGGAATTTTTGGTCCTTTGACTCAGGGTTATTTTGGTCTTTTATTAGGCAGAAGTGGATGGACTACGAATGGGCTACAAGTCCTTTCTGGGGTTATATATGCTGATTACACAGGAGAAATTAAAATTATGGCTCGGGCATCTCATGGAATATTTACTTAACTCCTGGCAGGCCTATAGTTCAGCTTCTTATCATACCTGTGAATACTTCTATAGGCCATCCCCTTTCTGCAGAGGTTCGAGGTCGCTCAGCTTTCGAATAATAAAATTATGCCTACTGGATGCAGTCTATTACTGCTACTCACCCTGAATTAACTATATGGATTGATGGCAAGCCCTTTAAAGAACTGCTAGATACTGGTGCTGATATTTCTATTATTTCAGCTAATCATTGGCCTTTACAATGGCCCTGCTCTTTTTCTAGGACATCCTTACAGGGAATTTGGTATAAGCAAAAATCCTGAAATATCTAGCAATTTATTGAAATGGCTGATGCTGAAGGACATGAAGAATATTTTCAACCTTATGTCCTCCCAGGACTCCCATTTAAACTATGGGGTCGAGATATTTTAGAAGCAATGGGAGCTAAACTTACTACTGGAAATTTTGCTTGGCAAATAATAAAAAAACAAGGTTATCAAGAAGGAAAGGGCTTAGGTAAAAATATACAGGGAATACTGGAGCCTGTAAATCCTTCTCCAAAATATGACAGACAAGGTTTAGGGTATTTTCTCCAGGGGCCACTAATTCTCCCAATGCCCACGCTAATGCTATTTTCTGGAACTCTGATTCTCCAGTGTGGGTAGAGCAGTGGCCTTTATCTAAACAAAAGATTTCTGCCACTCGAGAGTTGGTTTGGGAACAACTCGAGGCAGAACATATCCAACCCACTCAAAGCCCTTGGAATTCTCCAATTTTTGTTATTAAGAAAAAATCTGGCAAATGGAGACTTTTACAGAATTTAATAAAAGTTAATGAAACCATGGAAATTACGGAACCCCTTCAACCTGGCCTGCCATCTCCTGTAATAATACCTAAAGAATGGAAATTGATTGTTATTGATTTAAAAGACTGCTTTTCTACTATGCCTCTTGCTCAACAAGATTGTAAAAGGTTTGCTTTCAGTATTCCATCTACTAATTATGAGCAACCTTGGGACAGGTATGAATGGGTGGTTTTACCTCAAGGCATGGGCAATAGTCCCACTCTTTGTCAAACTTTCATTGCAAAGGCTATTCTTCCTGTCAGGCAACAACATCCTAACATTATGCTTATTCATTATATGGGTGATATTTTAATTGCTGCTTCATCTAATGTTCTTTTACAGTATGCCTTTGTGCAATTACAGGAGTGCTTAACTAATGCTGGATTGGTAGTTGCTCCTGAGAAAATCCAATTTTCTGCTCCTTATCATTACTTAGGACGTATAATTGAGTTACAAAAGATATCCTATGAAATTCCAAAACTAAATACTTCTCAATTGAAAACTCTTAATGATTTCCATAAATTTTTAGGTTATTTAAATTGGATCAGACCTAGTCTCAGACTTACTACAGGAGATTTAAAACCTTTATTTGACATATTAAAGGGAACTTCTAATACTAATTCACTATGCCAGCTCACTCCTGAAGCTGTAAAAACACTCCAGGTTGTCCAGAAGGCTTTGTCAGAACAAAAATTAACCAGAATACAGGACAAAGCACCCTGGAGCTTTTGTGTGTTACACACACAGTATACTCCTACAGATGTCTTCTGGCAACAAGGCATATTAGAATGGTTTCACCTTCCTGCCAGTCGTGGAAAAAGTGGTCACTCCTTATTATAATTTAGTTTCTGCCCTGGTTGCTACAGGCAGGACTCGTGCCCTTGCATTGTTTGAATACGAGCCTCCAGAAATTATTGTTCCTTATACAGGTCCTCAACAAACTTGGCTTTGGCAATTCTCAGAAACTTGGCAAATTGCTTTTGCTGGGTTTCCAGGTAATATTGGCTGTCACCTTCCAGCTGACAAGATTTTACAATTCTATACTCTTAATTCTCTTATCTTTCCTCTAAAATGTGTTAAGACACCTCTAACACAAGCACACCTGGCTTTCACAGACGGATCCTCATCTGGTATTGCAGCTGGTTCTGCTAATAAACAACGTTTTTCCTTTCAAACTCAGGAAATCTCAGCTCAACGAGTTGAACTCCTTACAGTAAAATATGTTTTATCTCATTGGGATATTCCTCTTAACATTTATTTTGATAGTCAATATGTTGTTCAACTTATTCAAAACCTGGCGACTCCTCACTTATGTTCTACCTATTCTTCCTCAATCATTCATCTTTTAATTCCCTTACAGGACTCTCTTTGGCAGCGTTCTAATCCTATTTTCATAGGTTACAGTCGAGCTCATTCTAACTTGCCAGGACCTCTCAGCGAAGGGAATAAGCAAGCCGATTTTCTTACTCAATTTGTTTTTTCAGTTCCAACTCCTCTTCAACAGGCACAAGCATCCCATGGTTTACATCACCAAAATGCCCGCAGTCTTCGTGTACAATTTAAAATTGCTTGAGAACGAGCTTGACAGGTTGTTAAACAATGCTCTGCATGTCTTCACCACTTGCCAGTTTCTTTTCATTATGGAGTTAATCCTCTAGGACTGCAAAGTGGCCACGTATATCAAATAGATGTTACTCATTTTGCACCTTTTGGCAAATTTCAATATATACATGTAACTATTGATACTTTTTCTCATTTTCTGGTAGCCTCAGCTCATACAGGAGAATCTGTTAAGGACGTTATAGCCCACTGTTTATTGGTGTTTTCTATTTTAGGCCCTCCTAAAATTCTTAAAACGGATAATGCTCCTGCTTATACCAGCGAAGGATTCAATCACTTTTGTTCTCGGTTTCATATCCAACATCGTACAAGTATTCCCTATAATCCACAAGGACAAAAAATTGTTGAACGTGCTCATGCAATTCTAAAAATAAGTTTGAAAAAAAACACAAAAGTAGAAGTCAGGATCTAATCTACGTAAGACTCCTCATACTTGGCTCAGACCTGCTCTTTATGTTTTAAATTTTTTGACTTTTGATGCAGAAGGACACTCTGCTGCTGAGTGTTTCTGGCACCCTAGTCCCAGAGCACAAGCTGAGGTGCTGTGGAAGGATGTATTAACTAACAAGTGGAATTTACCTGATTCAGTCCTCATATGGGGACGAGGACATGTTTGTGTTTTTCCCTCTGCTGAAAGCCCATTGTGGATCCCAGAACGATTGGTGAAACATGCCCTTCGAGGACCTCCTGCCAATGGAAAATCCCGGGACCTTGATCACGTGACTGAGACGACTGCATCTGACACCACCCTCACTGCTCCGTCGTCGCTGAAGGAGGCGTTCCCTGACACAGAATACTCAGCGCCTTCCTGTGCCGACTTCGGGTCAACAGAAACGACTCTGTGCTGAAGCAGCTCAACTTGTGGACTCACAGGGTACACAAAGAACTCTGGCTGTAATGTTTATTGCCATGTTACTATCCTATATTGCCAAGTTCCAGGGGGAAGAGCAGAAGAACAAACTTTGTGGGCTTATGTACCAGATACTCCCCTGCTGTGCCCTGTTACTTGGAATAATCCTCTAGTTGCAGTGTATTTAAGTGACATCTTTGTTTTTTGACTCCCTTCTTCTTCGCATATTACGCCCCAGAAGGCAGCATATGCATTCACTGCACAAGCTGCTGCACTTCCTATGTGCTTTCATGCCTCTCGTATTTGGGGTGGGGCTCTTTCAAGACAATAGTTGAAGAGTCATTCTTCCTCGGGACCTAATTGTTTAGATTTAGGGAGTAAACTACAATACACATTTGAGGGAGAGTCTTATCTCAGACCTGGGGAAGAAACTCGTGCAAGTAGACATTGAGGAATATATTATTTAGGAATCAAAGAGTCTGAAAATGTAACTTCTGCATCTTCCCTTCCTTTGAGAAAGTCCTGTATTACTTTTAAGCAATCTTTCCTTGATATTCCTCCTTGGAAACGCTGTGATCATAGACAAGCTACAACCTATACTTTGCCCACTGGTCTTATCCTTTATGATTGGTCTGTTGCTGTTCCTTATTCTTCAGGATTCAATCGTTATGAAAGCCCTGGGGGATGGCTTACTCCTTTTTTGACAACTCCCTCTGGACAGACACACTATTCTATTTGAAGATTATTTTAGTCTTAACTCCTAGCATTATGAGAGCTGGTGGAAGAAGCAACTATTCTCCACTAATACAAAAGATTTTTGAACAAGCTTGTGTAACCTCCCTTTATGCTATTATTCATGGAAACATATCTATAAATGAAATAAGTGGACATTATTCTATAACTTGCCATAATTGTGTTCTTACTAATTGTATTGATTCAACTGTTTTCCCAACTCCAGTTATTATGATTGTACATCAACCTCCTTATATCATGCTTCCTGTTAATATCTCTGGGCCTTGGTATGATGATAGAGGATTACAAGTTTTACAACAAGTTAGAAATTTAATGGTGTGGCCAAAAAGTTTTTAGTATTGCTTATTGCCAGTATTATTGCAGTTGTTACTGTTATTGCTGCTGCTATTGCTGCAGTCAGTCTATCTTATAATATACAAACTGCTGCTTATGTTAACCACTTAGCAAAGAATATCTCTATGTCTTTAGAAACTCAGATGGATATAGATAGAAAATTAGAAGCACAGTTAAGTGCTTTGGACGACACTGTTACTCTTTTTGGAGATAAAGTGTATAACATTCAAAATCGCCTTGCTCTTTGGTGCCATGCCGAATTTACTTCCATTTGTGTTACTAATATGAAACATAATGCTTCTGAATGGCAATGGCCTTTAGTTAAGGCCCATTTGCAAAAAATATGGTCACATAATACTTTGTCTTTAGAGATAAGAAAATTACAGAAACAAATATATGCAATTGATGCTTCCAGGGAACAGCTCCCTGTACATGATACTGTAGCCAAAGATATTGTGAACACATTGTACTCCTGGCTGGATTGGTCTAAGATACCAACATTTTTGTCTCTAATTGGCGTAGGAGTGTTAACCCTCCTCCTGATTCTTCTTTTGCCTGTTATCCTTCGATTCCTGTTCTCCTTCCTCCAACAGTTGCAGCTTAAATTATTTTAGTTGCAGCTAAAAAATAAAGAAAAGAGAAACTGTGGGGAGCCCACCCGTGTAAATGCTTGCAAAGCGAGTTTTACAATATGGGTGGTTTGAGCCCAGACACAGGGTCTCCTAAAGGAGTGGAGTCAAGATATAAGAATCAGGAGCAGACAAAGAAAATCTATTTAAAAGATAATCAGATGTTCAAAACCAAAAACTCTTGCAGGCACGAGGAACAATGTCTCCATGTAAATGATTTTTATGAGCACCAGGAATGACTATCACCTTTTACAAACAATGGTTGTGTATCTGCCATATTTATTGTATAGAGTATGTCATCTAGTGATCTGCATTTCCTCTTGCAATGACGTAAACCAGACCCTGGAAAAATGTATATATACTGAGCTTTTGAAAAATACATTTGAGGCTGGAGGGAGGCAAGATGGCGTCGTAGAGGTGACTCAGGATTGCAGCTCTCGGTGAAGGCGCAGAGGGTGAGTCCTAGCCGCATTCTCGGATGTTCTTTTTATGCCCACAGAGCGTTGAAAGTCCCAGGTGTGGGAGAGACACGGGACGCTAGCAGCCGGCTAACGCAACCAGCTCCCGCCGCCTCTTCGGCCGGCGCCGCAGCGGGACCCGGCGCGGAACTCACTGGTCTGGGTGCCCTGTTAAACCGGCAATCTGAGATTTGCAAGGGCAGATTGGCATGTCCATCTGATTGAACAGGACTTGGACAATGAGCCAGACCAGGAGTTTCCTGGGAAGCGTGATCTGAGCCGGGGTAGTGGGCAGCAGCACGGGAGATCGCACGGATCCCAGTGCCCTATCGGCAGGCTCCTGGGGCGCCAGTGAGAGAGTCGACCTTTCAGCTTGGGGAGAGGAAGAGAGAGAGAGAGAGAGGACGGACTCTGAGGCAGGGAGCAGGGTGATCGGGCTCGGCGGGTCCCACGCTCACGGGGACAAGCAGGGCGGCGACTGGAGGCGCTTGGGGCTGAGAGTTTTGTTGCCGGCATTTAGGACGGTGCAGCCCGGTCAGGGAGGGGCGTCCACCATTCCTGACAAAGTGCACCCCCACTTAAGTACCGCCCAGGACTGACGCAGCCTGCCGTTGCCGAGGCAACCTGCCATAACAGAGAGAGTCCGCCGGGCCGCAACAGGGCGGACCCGCCTTAGGAGGTCAGAGCCCCGGCAGGCAAATAGTGAATAGACTGCCACTTAGTGGGGCAGGACAGTGCAACAGATACTCATAAAGAAAGCCCCAACTCCCTGAGACAGAGCATCTAAGGGTGGAAAAAAAAAAAAAAAGAGTGGTGTTTTATGAGTTCTATTGCAGCAGACATAACCTCCCAACAACCCTGAATGAACAACGGAGCTCACAGCTCAGCACTGGAGCTCCTATAAAGCACAGACTGTCTCCTCAAGCAGCTCCCTGACCTCTGTATATCCAAGGAGTCACCCCAGAAAAGGACTAATCAGACTGACATTTGGCTGGCATCATTCTGGAACAAGGGCAGCAGAAAAAGAAACTGATATCATCCCTCACTGTTCTGCAGCTGCTGCAGGTATACCCCAGACAAGCAGGGCCTGGAGTGGACCTCAGCACTCATACAGCAGAGAGGATAGATCATTAGAGGGAAAACTAAGTAACAGAAATACTTCATCATCAACAATCTCAGTGTCCACACAGAGACCCAATTGAAAAATCAGCCACTACTAAGACAACAGGCGGATAAATCCATAAAGATGGGAAGAAACCAGCGCAAAAAGGAGGAAAGCACCCGAAACCAAAACACCTCACCTCCAAAAAAGGACCAAAACTCCTCACCAGCAAGGGAACAAAGCTGGACAGAGAATGAATGTGACGAAATGACGGAATCAGACTTCAGAAAGTGGATAATGAGAAACTTCAGTGAGCTAAAGGAACATGTTCTAAACCAGTGCAAAGAAACTAAGAACCTTGAAAAAAATTTGAAAAAAGATTCGAGGAATTGATAACGAGAATGGACAACTTAGAGAGGAATATGAATGAATTGAAGGAGCTGAAAAACTCAACACGAGAACTTCGCGAAGCATGCACAAGTATCAACAGCCGAATTGACCAAGCAGAAGAAAGAATATCAGAAGTTGAAGATCAACTCAATGAAATAAAACGAGAAACCAAGATTAAAGAAAAAAGCACAAAAAGGAATGAACAAAATCTCCAAGAAATGTGGGACTATGTGAAGAGACCCAACCTACGTTTGATAGGTGTACCAGAATGTGACGAAGAGAATGAATCCAAGCTGGAAAACACTCTTCAAGATATTATCCAGGAAAATTTCCCCAACCTAGCAAGACAGGTCAATACTCAACTCCAGGAAATACAGAGAACACCACAAAGATACTCTGCAAGAAGAGCAACCCCAAGGCACATAATCGTCAGATTCACCAGGGTTGAAACGAAGGAGAAAATACTAAGGGCAGCCAGAGAGAAAGGTCGGGTCACCCACAAAGGGAAGCCCATCAGACTCACAGCAGATCTCTCAGCAGAGACTCTACAAGCCAGAAGAGAGTGGGGGCCAATATTCAACATCCTTAAAGAAAAGAGCTTTCAACCCAGAATTTCATATCCAGCGAAACTGAGCTTCATAAGTGAAGGAAAAATAAAATCCTTCACGAACAAGCAAGTACTCAGAGATTTTGTCACCACTAGGCCTGCTTTACAAGAGCTCCTGAAAGAGGCACTACACATAGAAAGAAACAACCAGTTCCAGCCATCCTAAAAGCATACCAAATGCTAAAGACCATCAACAAAATGAAGAATGTACATGAACCAACGGGCAAAACAGCCAGCTAGCATCAAAATGGCAGTATCAAATTCACACATAACAATATTAACCCTGAATGTAAATGGGCTAAATGCACCAATGAAAAGACACAGACTGGCAAATTGGATAAAAAACCAAAACCCATCGGTGTGCTGTATCCAGGAAACCCACCTCACATGTAAAGATACACAAAGGCTCAAAATAAAGGGATGGAGGAAGATTTACCAAGCAAATGGAGAGCAAAAAAAAGCAGGATTTGCAATTCTCATCTCTGATAAAATAGACTTTAAAGTAACAAAGATCAAAAGGGACAAAGAAGGTCATTACATAATGGTAAAAGGATCGATACAACAAGAAGAGATAACGATTCTAAATATATATGGACCCAATGTAGGAGCACCCAGATATATAAGGCAAGTTCTTAATGACTTACAAAGGGACTTAGACTCCCACACAATAATAGTGGGAGACTTTAACACTCCACTGTCAATAGCAGACAGATCAACCAGACAGAAAATTAACAAGGATATCCAGGACTTGAACTCAGACCTGGAACAAGCAAACCTGATAGACATTTACAGAACTCTCCACCCCAAATCCACAGAATATACATTCTTCTCAGCACCACATCACACCTACTCCAAAATTGACCACATAATTGGAAGTAAAGCACTCCTCAGCAAATGCAAAACAACTGAAATCATAACAAACAGTCTCTCAGACCATAGTGCAATCAAGTTGGAACTCAGAATTCAGAAAATAACTCAGAACCGCACAGCTTCATGGAAACTGAACAATTGGCTCTTGAATGTTGATTGGATAAACAATGAAATGAAGGCAGAAATAAAGAAGTTCTTTGAAACCAATGAGAATGAAGACACAACGTACCAGAATCTCTGGGACACATTTAAAGCAGTCTGTAGAGGAAAATATATAGCAATAAGTGCCCACATGAGAAGAGTGGAGAGATCCAAAATTGACACCCTATCGTCAAAATTGAAAGAGCTAGAGGAGCAAGATCAAAAAAGCTCAAAACCTAGCCGAAGACAAGAAATAACTAAGATCAGAGCAGAACTGAAGGAGATAGAGACAAGAAAAACCCTTCAAAAAATCAATAAATCTAAGAGCTGGTTTTTCGAAAAGATCAACAAAATAGACAGACCACTAGCCAGACTGATAAAAAAGAAGAGAGAGAACAACCAAATAGATGCAATAAAAAACGATAAAGGGGAAATCACCACAGATTCTACAGAAATTCAAACCATCATCAGAGAATACTACAAACAACTCTATGCACATAAACCAGTAAATCAGGAAGAAATGGATAAATTCCTGGATGCCTGTGTCCTCCCAAGCCTAAACCAGGAGGAAGCCGAAACTATGAATAGACCAATAACAAGGTCTGAAGTTGAGGCAGCAATTAAGAGCCTACCACACAAAAAAAGCCCAGGTCCAGATGGGTTCACAGCCGAATTCTACCAGACACACAAAGAGGATCTGGTACCATTCCTTCTGAAACTATTCCAAATAATCCAAAAAGAGGGAACCCTTCCCAAATCATTTTATGAGACCAACATCATCCTGATACCAAAACCTGGCAGAGACTCAACTAGAAAAGAAAACTTCAGGCCAATATCCATGATGAACATAGATGCAAAAATCTTCAATAAAATACTGGCAAACCGATTGCAACAGCACATTAAAAAACTTATCCATCATGATCAAGTAGGATTTATCCCGGGGATGCAAGGCTGGTTCAACATACGCAAGTCTATAAATGTAATTCACCACATAAACAGAAGCAAAAACAAAAACCACATGATTATCTCAATTGATGCAGAGAAGACATTTGACAAAATTCAACAGCCCTTTATGCTAAAAACCCTCAATAAACTTGGTATTGATGGAACATATCTCAAAGTAATAAAAGCTATTTATGACAAACCAACAGCCAATATCATACTTAATGGGCAAAAACTGGAAGCATTCCCTTTGAAATCTGGCACTAGACAAGGATGCCCTCTCTCACCACTTCTATTCAACATAGTACTGGAAGTTCTAGCCAAAGCAATCAGGCAAGAAAAAGAAATAAAGGGTATTCAAATAGGAAAGGTGGAAGCCAAATTGTCTCTATTTGCAGACGACATGATAGTATACCTAGAAGACCCCATCACCTCAGCCCAAAAGCTCCTGCAACTGATAAGCAACTTCAGCAAAGTCTCAGGATATAAAATCAATGTGCAAAAATCACAAGCATTCCTATACACCAATAACAGACTTAAAGAGAACCAAATCAAGAACGAACTGCCATTCACAATTGCTACAAAGAAAATAAAATACCTAGGAATACAACTCACTAGGAATGTAAGGGACCTCTTTAAGGAAAACTACAAACAACTGCTCAATGAAATAAGAGAGGACACAAACAGATGGAGAAACATTCCATGTTCGTGGTTAGGAAGAATCAATATCGTGAAAATGGCTATACTGCCCAAAGTAATTTACACAATCAATGCTATCCCCATCAAACTACCATTGAATTTCTTCACAGAACTGGAAAAAACCACCATGAATTTCATATGGAACCAAAAAAGAGCCCGCATAGCCAAGTCAATTCTAAGCAAAAAGAACACAGCGGGAGGCATCACGCTACCAGACTTCAAACTATACTTCAAGGCTACAGTAATCAAAACAGCATGGTACTGGTACCAAAACAGAGATATAGACCAATGGAACAGAACAGAGGCATCGGAGGCAACACAACACATCTACAACCATATTATCTTTGATAAACCAGACAAAAACAGGCAATGGGGAAAGGATTCCCTATTTAATAAATGGTGTTGGGAAAACTGGCTAGCCATGTGCAGAAAGCAGAAATTGGACCCCTTCCTGACACCTTACACTAAAATTAACTCCAGATGGATTAAAGACTTAAACGTAAGACCCGACACCATAAAAACCCTAGAAGAAAATCTAGGCAAAACCATTCAGGACATAGGAGTAGGCAAGGACTTCATGAACAAAACTCCCAAAGCATTGGCAACAAAAGCCAAAATAGACAAATGGGACCTAATCAAACTCCACAGCTTCTGCACAGCAAAACAAACAGTCACTAGAGTGAATCGGCAACCATCAGAATGGGAAAAAATCTTTGCAGTTTACGCATCCGACAAAGGGCTGATATCCAGAATTTACAAAGAACTCAAACAGATTTACAGGAAAAAAACAAACAAGCCCATTCAAAAATGGGCAAAGGATATGAACAGAAACTTTACGAAAGCAGACATACATGAGGCCAGCAAACATATGAAAAAGTGCTCATCGTCATTGGTCATTAGAGAGATGCAAATCAAAACCACATTGAGATACCATCTCACACCAGTTAGAATGGCGATCATTAAAAAATCTGGAGACAGCAGATGCTGGAGAGGATGTGGAGAAATAGGAACACTCTTACACTGTTGGTGGGAGTGTAAATTAGTTCAACCATTGTGGAAGACAGTGTGGCGATTCCTCAGGGACCTAGAAATAGAAATTCCATTTGACCCAGCAATCCCATTACTGGGTATCTATCCAAAGGATTATAAATCGTTCTACTATAAGGACACATGCACACGAATGTTCATTGCAGCACTGTTTACAATAGCAAAGACCTGGAACCAACCCAAATGCCCAACGATGATAGACTGGACTGGGAAAATGTGGCACATATACACCATGGAATATTATGCAGCAATCAAAAATGATGAGTTTGTGTCCTTTGTAGGGACATGGATGAATCTGGAGAACATCATTCTCAGCAAACTGACACAAGAACAGAAAAAGAAATACCGCATATACTCGCTCATAGGTGGGTGAGAAAAATGAGAACATGTGGACACAGAGAGGCGGTCTACTATACACTGGGTACTTTTGGGGGGAATGGGGGAGGGACAGCAGGGGGGGGCTGGGGGGGATAGCCTGGGGATGAATACCAAGTGTGGGTGAAGGGGAGGAAAGCAGCAAAGCACACTGCCATGTGTGTACCTATGCAACTATCTTGCTCGTTCTGCACATGTACCCCCAAACCTATAATGCAATAAAAAAAAAAAAAATACATTTGATGTGGAATAAAAACTCCACATCCCTCCTGACTCCACTTTACTGTCACCCTTTATTTCCCGTGCATACCCCCACTCATGTTTGGAACCCTCTTGCTATCCAAGAGTGACCACCAGATGTCCATATAAAATACACTCCTATCTATTCCCCAGGTGTGCATTACTCACTGTGGCCCTGAATGAGGTTCAATATGAAATACACTCCTATTATCCAGGTGTGTTTTATTCACACGAGCTCTGAATCAGGGGCCCTATGAAATAGACTCCTGACTATTCCACAGGTGTGTATTATTCACTGATGTTCTCAATGTGTCACCAAATAAAATAGACACATGGCTACTCCACAAGTGTGCATTCTTCACTGATGCTTCGAATGAATGGCCATGTGAAAGAGACTCTTAGAGTTTTCCAGGTATTCATTATTCAATGAGGCTCTGAATGAGAGGACACCATAAATGAACTCCTGACAATTCCTCAAGCTTCCACCCTTCGGAGAACTCTGAATGAGTGGCAATATAAAATAACCTAATAAACATTACCCTGCTGTGTATTATTCACTGGGGCTCTAAAACAGTGTCCATATGAAAGACAAACCTGTCTATTCCCAAGGCGTGCATTATTCAGTTTGGCTCTGAATCACAGGTCATATGAAAAAAGATACTGATTATTCCCCAGGCGTGTATCACTCACTGAGGCTCTGAATGAGTGACCATATAATATAGAGCCTTGAATATTCCCCATGTGTGTATTATTCACTGAGGCTCTCAATGAGGGAAAATTTGAAATGTAATCTTCAGTACTCCCCAGGCGTGCATTATTCACTGCGTCTCTGAATGAGTTGAAATATGAAATAGACTCCTGACTATTACACAGGTGTGTACCATTCAGTGAGGCTCTGAATGAGTGGCCATATGAAAAAGAATCCTGACTATTCCAAATGTGTGCATTATTCAGTGAAGGTCTAAATGAGTCACCATAAGAAATAGAATCCTGACTATTTTCCAGGTGTGCATTATTCACTGAGGTGCTGAATGAGTGGCCATATAAAATAGATTGCTGAGTACGCACCAGGTATGCATTATTCACGGAGGCTGTGAATCAGTGGCCATGTGAAACAGACTTCTGAATATTTCCCACGTGTGCAGTATTAAGAGAGGTTCTGAAAAAGTATTTCTATGAAATAGATTGCTGACTATTCCCCAGGTGTGGATTATTCACTGAGGCTATGAATGGAAGACAATGTGAAATAGACTCCTGATTATTTTTCAGGTGGGTTTTATTCACATGGGCACTGAATGAGGGGCCATTTGAAATAGACTCCTGTATATTCCACAGGTGTGTATGATTCGCTGAGGTTCTCAATGTGTGGACTATAAAAACCTGGCTATGCCACATGTGTACATTATTCACCGATGGTTTGAATGAATGACCTTATGAAAGAGACTTCAAATCTTTCCCCAGGTATACATTATTCAATGAGGCTCTGAATGTAGGATATATGAAATAAACTCTTGATGATATCCCAGGTGTGTATTACCCAGTGATACTTGGAAGGAGGGGAGATATGAAATAGACTACTCACTATTCTACAGGTATAGGTTACTCAGTGACTCTCAAAATGGGTGTCCATATTAAATAGAATCCCGACTATTCCCCACGTGTGTATCATTCAGTGAGGTACTGAATGAGTGGCCATATGACATACATTCCTGAGGATTCAACAGGTGTTCATTGCACACTTAGGCTTTGAATGAGGAGTAATGTGAATTAGAATCCTGACTGTGTCCCAGGTGTGTATAATTCACTGGGCCTCTTAATGATTGGCCTGAAGAAATAAATTCCTGGTCATTACCCAGGTGTGCATTATTCAGTGAGGCTCAAAATGAGTGGCCATATGAAATAAACCTCTCAGTACTCCACAGGCTAAGTTATTCAGTGAGACTCTGAAAGAGTTGGCATATGAAATAGACTCCTGACTGTTCCTCAGGTGTGCATTATTCACTGAGGTTCTGAATGTATGTCCATTGGAAATAGAATCCTCACTATTCCCTAGGTGTGTATTTTTCACTGAGTCTCTGAATTAGTGGTCATTCTAAATAAACTCCTGACAATTCTCCAAACTTGCACTACTTCAAGAGGCTGTGAATGAGGGGCAATATTAAAAAGACTCCTCAGGATTCCCCTGGTGTTTATTATTCACTGGGACACTAAAAGAGTGTTCCTATCAGAATCCTCACTATTACCAAGGTGTGCATTATTCAGTTTGGCTCTCAATACTGGTCGTATGAAATAGAATCCTGATTATTCTCCAAATGTGTGTCACTCACTGAAGCTCTGAATGAGTGGCCATATGAAATAGACCCTTAACTATTCACCGAGCCTTTGAATGAAGGGTCATTTGAAATAAAATCCTCAGTACTTCTCAGGCGTGCATGATTCACTGAGACTCTGAATGAGTGGCTACATAAAATAGTCTCCTGACTATTCCACAGGTGTGTACCATTTAGTGAGGCTCTGAATGAGTGGCCATATGAAACAGAATCCTCAATATTCCTAATGTGTGCATTATTCAGTGAAGGTCTGAATGAGTGTCAATAAGAAATAAAATCCTAACTATTCCTCTGGTGTGCATTATTCACTGAGGTGAGGAATGAGTGGCCATATAAAACAGAATGCTGCTTACTCCACAGGTATGGTATGCATTATTTACTAAGGCATTGAATCAGTGGTAATATCAAATAGACACCTAAATATCCCCGAGGGGCATATTATTCAGAGAGGCTCTGAATGAGTAGCTATATCAATTAGGCTCCTGGGTATTCCACAGGAGTGTATTATTCAATTAAGCTCTGAGAGGCCAGATGAAATTGACTCCTGATCCTTCCCCAGTTGTGTATAATTCAATGAGCCTATTAGTGTGTCCTTAATTGAAATACACTCCTGACTATTCCCCAGGTGTGTCTTATTCACTGAGGTTCTTTCTGGGTTGCCATATGAAATAGATTCCTGACAATTCCCCAAGTGTGCACTATTCTCTGGGAGTATCAGTGAGTGGCCATAAAAGACAGATTTCTGACTCTCCCCAATGTGTGTATTATTCAGGAAGGCTCTGAAAGAGTGTCCATATGAAATAGACTCCTGACTGTTTCCCAGGTGTGCATTATTCACTGAGGCTTTGAATAAGTGGCAATATATAGTAGATTCCTGACTATTCCCCAGGTGTGTATTACTCAGCCTCTGAATGAGGGGCCTTATGAAATAGACTGCTGACTATACCAAAGGTTTGTATTATTCACGATGTTCTGAATGTGTGGCCAAAACAGACACCTGGCCACTCCACAGGTGCGCATTCTTTACTGATGATCTGAATAAATGGCCATATGAAAGAAACTCCAAGTTTTTCTCCAGGTATACATTATTCAATGAGGCTCTGAAGGAGGAGCCATACGAAATTTACTTCTTACAATTCCGCATGTGTGTTAAATTTTCTGTTAGATTCGCAAAGGGGGTCGATAGGAAATAGAATCCTCAGGATTCCAAGGCATATATAATTTACTGAGGTTCATAATGTGTGTACATATTAAATAGAATCCTGACTATTCCCCACGTGTGTATCATTCAGTGAGGTGCTGAATGAGTGGCCATACAAAATAGATTCCTGAGTACCCAACAGGTGTGCATTCTTCAGTGAGGCTTTGAATGAGAGGGCCTATGTAATAAACTCCTGAGTCCTTAGCTGTGTATTATTCACTGAGGCTCTGAAGGAGAGTTCATATGACCTATCCTCCTGATTAATGTCCGGGTGTGCATTATTCAATGAGGCTCTCAATTAGTGGTCATATGAAATAGAATCCTGACTATTTCCCAGGTGTGCATAATACAGTGATGCTCTGATTGAGTGGCCATATGGCATGGACTCTGACTATTCCCAAAGTGTGTATTATTCAGTGAGATTTTGAAAGAGTGATCATATGAAATAGACTCCTGACTATAGTCTCTTGACTATTCCTCAGGTGTGCAGTTTTCACTGAGGCACTGGGTGAACGGTCATATCAAATAAAGTCCAGACTATTGCCCAGGTGTGCATT
Source organism: Saguinus oedipus (assembly GCA_031835075.1). Classification (NCBI taxonomy): domain Eukaryota; kingdom Metazoa; phylum Chordata; class Mammalia; order Primates; family Cebidae; genus Saguinus; species Saguinus oedipus. The sequence continues at coordinate 33,541,103 of CM063176.1, forward strand.
ATTCAGTGTCTCCGAGAAATGGCTATATGAAATAGAGCATTCTCAGGTATGTATGTTTCTTCACTGAGGCTCCGAATGAATGTCCATGTGCAATACACTTGTGACTTTTCCATAGGTGTGTATTATTCAGTGAGGCTCTGAAAGAGTGGCCTTAGGAAAGAGACTCCTGAATACTCCCTAGGAGTGCATTTTTAGGTTGGGCTCTGAATGAGTGGCCATAAGACATAGAATTTTGACTTTCCCCCAGCTGTATATTATTCAGTGCCGCTCTGATTGTGTGGCTATATAAAATAGACTTCTGACTACTCTACATGTGTTCCTTATTTAGTGGAGCTGTGAATGAGAGGCCATATGTAATAGTGTCCTGAGCATTCCACAGGTATGCATTATTCACTGGGGCTCTGAAAGTTTGAAAATATAAAATAGTCTCCTGACAAGTTTAAAGCTGTGTATTATTTAATGAGGCTTTGAGTTAGTGGCCATATGAAATAGACTCGTGACTATTCCCCAGGTCTGTATGTTGACTGAGACTCTAAATAAAGTGGGTGTATGAAATAGACTACTGACTATTACAAAGTTGTTCATTACTCACTCAGGCTTTCATTTTGTGGCCATATAAAATAGATTAGTGTCTGTTCCCCAGGTGTGCATTTTTCACTGAGGCTGTAAATTAGTGGCTATATAAAGTAGGCTCCTAACTCTTCCCCAGGTGTGTATTGCTCAGTGAGGCTCTGCCTGAGTGGTCATATGAAATAGGATGATGACTATCCCCCATGTTTGTATTATTCAGTGAATATCTGAATGAGTGGCTATATGAAATAGACTGTCGAGTACTGTACATTTGTGCATTATGCACTGGGGTTATGAGTGAGTGGCCATATGAAATGGAATCCTGGCTACTCCAGAGGTGTGTATTATTCACTGATGCTCTAAATGAGTGTTCATATAACATAGCCTCCTGATTATTGCCCAGGTGTGCATTATCCAATGAGGCTCTTAATTAATGGTTATATGAAATAGAATCCTATCTCCCAGGTGTGCATCATTCAGTAATGCTCTGATTGAGTGGCCTCATGATGTAGACTCTGATTATTCCCCAGGTGTGTATCATTCAGTGAGTTTCTGAATAAGTGGCCACATGAAATAGACTCCTATTACCCAAGTTTGTATTACTTGCTAGGAATATGGATAAGTGGCTACATAAAATAGCCTCCTGACTATTCCTAATGTGTGTATTTTGAACTGAGGCACTGAATGAACCATCAACTCAAATAGACTCCAGACTATTTCTCAGGTGTGCATTATTCCATGAGTCTCTGAATGAGTGGCTATATGAAATAGACTCCTGAGTATTCCCCAGGTATATATGATTCACTGTCTCTGAATGAGTGGCCATGTGAAATACACTCCTGATTTTTCCATAGATGAGTATTATTCAATGAGGCAATAAATGTGTAGCCATAGGAAAGAGACTCCTGAATAATCACAGGAGTACATTTGTAGGTTGGGCTCTGAAAGAGTGTCTTTATAAAATAGAATCCTGAATTTCCCCCAGGTGTGTATTATTCAGTGAGGCTGTGAATGTGTAGCTATGTGAAAGAGACTTCTGACTACTTTACAGGTGTTCGTTATTCACTGAAGCTCTGAATGAGATGCCATCTGAAATAAACTCCTGACTCTTGCCCATTGTGAATTATTCAATAAGGCTCTGAATGAGTGGTAGTATGGAATCGAATCCTGATGATTCCCCAGGTGTGTATGATTCAGTGAGGCACTGAATGAGTGGCCATATGAAAAAGGCTTTTGACTATTACCCTGGTGTGCATTATTCACTGTGTCTCTGAATTATTGGCCATGTAAAATAGACTCCTGAATATTCCCCAAGTCTGCATTAATCAGTGATTCTCCGAGTGGCCATATAAAATAGATACCTGACTATTCACCAGTTTTGTATTTTTCCATGGGAATCCTACTGAGTGACCATATAAAATAGACTTCTGACTGTTCCCCATGTGTGCAGTATTCATGGAGTCTTAGAATTGGGGGTGATATAAATTAGTCTACTCAGTACTCCACAGACATACGTTATTCACTGTGGCTTATAATGAGTGGCCATATTAAATAGAATCCTGACTATTCCCAAGGTGTGTATCATTTAGTGAGGCTCTGAATGATTCACCATATGAAAAAGACTCCTGAGTACTCAACAGTTGTGAATTATTCACTGAGCCTCTGTATGAGTGGCCAAAAGAAATACACTCCTGACATGTTCCCAGGAGTGTACTACCCAGTGAGGCTCGAAATGAGTGACCGCATGAAACAGAACCCTCAGTATTCATCCGATGTGAATTATTCAGAGGGGCTGAAAAAGTGGGCATAAGCAATACACTTCTGATTATTTCCCAGGTGTGCATTATTCACTAAGGCTCTGAATATGTGGCCATTTGGAATAGATTCCTATTTTCTAGGTGTGTTGTATTCACAGTCTCTGAAAGAATTGCCATTTTAAATAGTCTCTTAAGAATTCCCCAGGTGTGCACTATTCCGTGAGGCTCTGAATGAGTGGCCACATGAAATAGACTCCTCACTGTTCCCCAGGTGTGTATTATTCACTGAGGCTCTAAAAGAGTGACCAAACGAAATAGATTCCTGACTATTCCACAGGTGTGCATTATTCAGTGAGGCTCTCAATGAGTGTTCATATAAAACTGTTCTATTTTTCAGGTGTGTATCACTCAGTGAGGTGCTGAAAGAGTGGCCATATAAAATAAACTCTTAACTACTATGCAAGGGCATATTATTCACTGAGGCTCTGAATGAGCAGCCATATGAATTAGACTTCTGACTATTCCACATGTGGCATTTTATCCACTGAGGCTATGAATGAGTGTCCAAATAAAATAGACTCCTTACTACTCCACAGGTGTGAATTATTCACTGAGGCTCTGAATGAATGGCCATCGGAAATAGACTCCAAATTATTTTCCAGGTATGTATTATTCAGTGAGGCTCAGAATAAGTGGTCATATAAATTAGAATCCTTACTATCCCTCAAATGTGTATTATTCACTGAGGCCCCGAATATGTGGCTACATGAAATAGACTCCTGACTACTCCACATTATTCAGTGACACTGCAAATGAGAAGCCCCATGTAAAAGACTCCTGAGTATTTTTCAGGTGTGCATTATTCAGTGAGACTCTAAATAAGGGGCTAAAACAGTATTCTGACTATTTCCCCAGGTGTGTACATTTAGTGAGGCTCTCAATGAGTGGCCGTATGAAAGAGACTTCTGACTATTCCACAGGAGTACATTATTCCGTGAGGGTGTGAAAGAGTGGCCATATGAAATCTACACCTGACATTTCCCCAGGCATGTAATATTTAGTGAGGTTCTGAGTGAGTTTTCATATGAAATAATCCCCTTTTACCTTGTGTGCATTATTCCGTGCAGCTCTGAGTGGCCATAAGAAATAGACTCCAGACTATATCACAAATGTGTAATATTCAATGAGGCTGTGAAAGAGTGGCCAAATGAAACAGACTCCTTATTACTCCACGTGTGCATTATTCACTGATTTTCTGAATGAGTAGCCATATGACATAGAATCCTAATTATTCTCCATGTGTGCATTATTCAAAAGGTTCTGTATGAGTGTCCATACCAAATAGACTCCTGACACTCCCCCAGGTGTGTGTTATTCAGTGAGGCCCAGAATGGGAGGTAGTATAAAATAGACTCCTGACTATCACCCAGGTGTGTATCATTTAGAAAGGCACTTAATTTGTGTCTATCTTAAACAGTGTCCTGACTACTTCATAGGGGTTCATTATTCACTGAAGCTCTGAATGAGAGGTAATATAAAATAGACTCCTGACTACTGCCACGTTGTGAATTACTAATAATTCTCTGAATGAGTGGTTGTATGGAATAGAATCCTGACGATTCTCCAGGTGTGTATCATTCAGTGAGGCACTGAATGAGTGGCCATATGAGAGCGACTCCTGACTATTACCATGGTGCGCATTTTTCACTGTAGCCCTGAATTATTGGCCATGAGAAACAGACTCCTGAGTGTTCCCCAAGTCTGAATTATTCACTGATTCTCTGAGTGGACATATAAAATAGCCTCCTGACTATTTTCCAGTTGTGTATTATTCCGTGGGGGATTTACTGAGTGACCCTAAGAAATAGAATTCTGACTGTTCCCCTTGTGTACATTATTCAGGGAGTCTCAGAATCGGGGGTGATATGAATTAGTCTCCTCAGTACTCCACAGATGTGCATTATTCACTGAGGCTTGTAATGAGTGGTCATGTTAAACAGACTCCTAACTATTCCTCAAGTGTGCATTATTCACTGAGGTTCTGAAACTGTGTCCCTATGAAAGAGACATCTGACTATTCTCAAGGTGTGCATTATTCAGATTGGCTCTCAATGACTGGGCATAGGAAATAGAGTCCTGAATATTCCCCAGGTGTTTATCATTCAGTGAGGCTATGAATGAGTGGCCATATAAAATAGACCATTGGCTATTCTTCAAGTGTCTGTTATTTAAAATAGAATCCTCAGTACTCTCCAGGTGTTCCTTATTCACTGAGGCTCTGAATAAGTGGAAATATGAAATAGACTCCTGACAATTCCACAGGTGTGTATCATTCAATGAGGCTTTGAATGAGTGGCCATATTAAAAAGAATCGTCACTTATCCACCCGTGTGTATTACTCCATGAGATTCTAAATTATTGGGCATATGACTATTCCACAGAGGTGTACCTTTCGGTGAGGCTCTGAGTGGCCAATTTAAAGAGATTCCTGAATATTTGCAATGAACTTATTACTCAGAGAGGCTCTGAATGAATGGATATATCAATTAGGCTGCTGAATACTCCACAGGAGTGCGTTATACAGTGAAGCTCTGCATGACAGTCCAGAGAAAATAGTCTCTTGACAATTCACATGGTGTGTATTATTCACTGAGCTTCTGAATGTATGGCCAATTGAAATAGACTCCTGACTATTCCCCAGGTGTGTATTATTGACTGAGTTTCTGTATGAGTTGCCATACTTAGTAGACTCCTGACTGTTCCCCAGGTGTGCACTACTCCCTGAGGCTCTCACTGAGTAGCCATATGAAATAGCCTCCTGTCTCTTCCCCAGTTCTGCATTATTCACTGAGGCTCTGAATGAGTATCAATATAAAATATGCTACTGACTATTCTTTAGGTGTGTTTTATTCACATGGGCTCTGAATGAGGGCCCCTATGAAATATACTACTGACTATTTCACAGGTGTGTATTATTCACTGATGTTCTGAACCTGTCACCAAAGACAATATACACATGGCTACTCCACAAGTGTGCATTCTTCACTGATGCTCTGAATGAATGGCCATGTGAAAGAGACTCCAAGATTTTTTCAGGTATGCATTATTCAATGAGGCTCTGAATGAGAGGACACTCTAAGTATACTCCTGACAATTCCCCAAACTTGCACTATTCAGAGGGCTCCGAATAAGTGGCAATATGAAATAACCTAATCAATATTCCCCTGGTGTGTATTATACACTAAGGCTCTAAAAGAGTGTCCATATGAAGGAGAAAACTCTCTATTCCCAAGGTGTGCATTATTCAGTTTGGCTGTGAATCACAGGTTATATGGAATAAGATACTAGTTATTCCCCAGGCGTGTATCAACTGAGACTCTGAATAAGTGGCCATATGATATAGAGCCTTGACTGTTTTTTATGTGTGTATTTTTCACTGAGTCTCTGAATAAGTTGTCATTCTAAATAAACTCCTGACAATTCCCCAAACTTGCACTACTTCAACAGGCTGTGAATGATGGGCAATATTAAAAAGACTCCTCAGGATTTTTCTGGTGTGTATTATACACTGAGGCACTGAAACAGTGTTTCTATCAGACTCTTCATTATTCCCAAGGTGTGCATTATTCAGTTTGGCTCTCAATACTGGTCGTATGAAATAGAATCCTGATTATTCCCCAAGTGTGTGTCATTCACTGAGGCTCTGAATGAGTGGCCGTATGAAATAGACCCTTGACTATTCCTCAGGTGTGTGCATTATTCACTGAGGCTTTGAATGAAGGTTCATTTGAAATAAAATCCTCAGTACTCCTCAGGCGTGCATGGTTCACTGAGAATCTGAATGAGTGGCTATATAAAATAGTATCCTGACTATTAAACAGGTGTGTGCCATTCAGTGAGAATCTGAATGAGTAGCCACGTGAAACAAAATCCATGCTATTCAAAATGTGTGCATTATTCAGTGAAGGTCTGAATGAATGTCCATATGAAATAGAATCATGACTATTCCCCTAGTGTGCGTTATTCACTGAGGTGAGAAATGAGTGGCCATATAAAATAGAATGCTGAGTACTCCCCAGGTATGGTATTCATTATTTACTAGGGCGTTGAATCAGTGGTAATATGAAATAGAGACCTAAATATCCCCCAGTTGCTTATTATGCAGAAAGGCTCTGAATGAGTAGCTATATCAATTAGGCTCCTGACTATTCCATTTGAGTGTATTATTCAATGAAGCTCTGAGTGAGAGGCCAGACGAAATTGACTCCTGATCCTTCCCCAGTTGTGTATAAGTCACTGAGCCTCTTAGTGTGTGCTTAATTAAAATACACTCCTGAATATTCCCCAGGTGTGTCTTATTCACTGAGGTTCTGTCTAAGTTGCCATATGAAATAGACTCCTGACAATTCCCCAAGTGTGCACTTATTCACTAAGGCTCTGAAGGAGTGTTTATATGAACTATCCTCCTGATTTATGTCCGGGCGTGTGTTGTTCAATGAGGCTCTCAATCAGTGGTTATATGAAATATAATCCTATCTATTTCTTAGGTGTGCATCCTTCAGTAATGCTCTGATTGAATGACCACATGGCATGGACTCTGATTATTCCCCAGGTGTGTATCAGTCAGTGAGTTTCTGAACGAGTGACCATATAAAATAAACCCCTGACTATAGCCTCTTGACTATTTTTTAGGTGTGCAATTTCCACTGAGGCACTGGGTGAATGGTCATATGAAATAGACTCCAGACTATTCCCCAGGTGTGCATTATTCAGTGAGTCTCTAAATAAGTGGCTATACCAAATAGACTTATGAGTATTCTTCAGGTATATATGATTCTTCACTGAGGGTTTGAATAAGTTTCCATGTGCAATACACTCCTGACTTTTCCATAGGTGTGTATTATTTAGTGAGGCTCTGAATGAGTGGCCATAGGAAAGAGACTCCTGAATACTCCCAGGAGTATTTAGGTTGGGCTCTGAAAGAGTGGCTTTATGAAATACAATTCTGACTTTCCTCTAAGTGTGTATTATTCAGTGAGGCTCTGAATGCATAGCTATATGAGATAGACTTCTGACTGTGCTATAGTGGGCCTAGAGTTAGAGCCTGAGCAACGTCATTTTATAAGACAAAGCTGCTTTTCCCCAAAATAAGTTGTACTGTCCCATTCTCCTTGCAATAACTGCTAACCTTGGCTTCTGTAAACAAAACTGCTAGCTTGCTCTAAAGAACGTACACTGCTTGCTTTTTTTTTTCAGTAACTGTCTGGCCTTTTCTTATTAGTAGTTACTGTAAAGTTGCTTGCTCTGCATCCATTATGTGTTTTTTCAGCATAAATACCCTGATTCCCTTGAGTTAGGGACCATGGGTTGAAGATACGTGAGTCCTCTGTGGTTGTTGGCAATAAAGACCCTGCAATTTGGCATACTTTTTTCTTGGTTGATTATTCCAATCTCACATCCAATAGTTTATTTGGATGCCCCAGCGAGATTTTATTTATATTCATCCGTCACCTAGACAAAAGTCATCTCAGAGTCTCGCCCAAGCAGCTGCTTTCACCTCAGGGTCATCTAGGGCAGGCGCCTCCTGAGTTGCCCCAGGGCCCCAGAGTGTCACCATGGAGGATAAGTGACCACACAGCCTATGTTCACCCAAAATTCTTCAGGGTCCTAAAAATGCCTCCGGATGTAAGTTTTGTCTGGAATCTTGGAACTAGTTCAATGGAAGGGCCTGAGTCAGGTGACTGATGAGTCATCACAACTCTGACCTGGCATGTCTCAGTGAGACATTGCTTGAGGTTTCTGGTGGATGGCATAGTGGGTGCCAGCCTTCTGGTAGCTGTATTAGTGGGTGGAAGCCTTCTGGTGGCTGTTGCAGTGGGTAGCAGACTTCTGGTAGATGGCATAGTGGGTATCAGCATTGGGTAGCTGGCATAGTGGATGTCAGCATTCAGTTTTTTTTCATAACCTCTGTGTGAGTGAGTGAATGTGTATATAAGTAGTCCCATGGCTGAAAAGCTATGGGGCTTGAGTGGGCCTTCACCTGTGGTTCCACAGGAGTGGCATAAGGCATAACGGTGATTCACCTCAGACTGTCCTACTCAGAATTCCATCCTGAGGTGACCAGGCCTGGGGATTATATGGGTATGCCTTAGCCAAGACATCCATGAAACATACCTCTGGGAATGTGGCTGGGCAGACAACTAATTGGCTCCCCTTCTGGGGGACTCCCACTCTTTGTTTGTCACTCTTGTATGTGGTTCTGTCTCATCTGTAAAGTTGTCAGTTTTATTAGACTTCTAACAGACATACAGTGGCTCAGGCCATCTTCCCTTGAAGTAGGGGATATCTTGCAGTGGTTGACAGACCACTGGATGCGGGAAATTTTTACTGATTACACCCCTGAATAAATCACTCTCTTCTCTTTATTCCTCGTCTTCTTCTTCTATCACTGTGGCCTCACTCTTTCTTCCTTTTTCATGTGGCAGATAGTCTTAACTCTATTTGTTTTATTCTCTTAATTCTGGTGCCATAAACCACTAAAGACAGATTGGCAACTCTTGCATACTCTACAAATTGTGATGTATGGGGGAAGAGGCCGCCACCTTACCCTGGCCCTTATCCCCTGTTTCTTTGACTAGGACTAGAGACAGACCCACCAATTAAATTGTCTGGTCCTTGCAGGACCTGGCTGCAGAAACCCTGCTAAAACCTGCTTTAGAGAGGACAAAATTTGAATTTGAGGCTTTCCAAAATTGGCTATACCATAGAAAGAGGAAGACACAAGTAGCAAACAAGGGGCCCAAAAGGAGGCAGCAAAAATAGGGAAGAAAAGAGAGGAGAGAGGACAAGAAAGTAGAAGAGAAAAAGAGAAAGTAGACAAAAGTAAAGAGGAGAGAGGACAAGAAAGTAAGGGAAGGAAAGAGAAGAAAGGACCAGAAAGTAGGGGAAGGAGAGAGAAAGTAGCAGAAGGAAAAAGAAGAGAAGACCAAAAAGTAGGGGAAAGAGAGAGAGAGAGAAAGTAAACAGGGAAGGAAAGAGGAGAGAGGGGAAGAAGAGAGGAGACAGAAAAGAGAAAAAAGGAGAGAGAGATAGACAGAACTTTAATGTCTTTCAGAGTCCCTGTGTCAAGGTGACCAAAAGATGCTGGGGCAGGGAACTGGGAACTGGCAGCTGGCCCAGTGGCTTAGAGCTCAGTTTTTAAACTGACACAAAAAAGCGTTTTCTTTTCTGTCTCTGCCGGCCAGCAGCCCCACCCAGCTTTCAGGCAGGCCACACTGCCTCAGGGTGCAGTATTTGCATCTAAAATCTGGCTTTAGGAACAGCTTTCTAACTCTTTTTAGTGTAAGTTACTTGTGAGAATAGTAGTTAAGGAGTGGGGCCCATGACTGCAAGATTGTTGGTGCAAATCCTCAGTGAAGCCAGTCTTAAATTAGTGAAATCAATTGAAAAAATTCAAAAACTGAAGGAAAACCCAAATGGGTTCGTCACAGTCAAGACCATGCACCCCCTTTTGATGCATGATGACAAATTTTAAAACAGGGTTCTCTGGCCATTATGGTGTTAAATTAACCCCACAGAGGCTTCAGACCATCTATAAGTTAGAGTGCCCAACCTTTGGAATGGGCTAGCCAGATACAGGGACATATGACCCCAAGATCACTCAGGCTGTCTGGAACAAGGTGTCAGGGTCCCCAGAACACGCAGATAAATTTTCATACATTGATCAATGGCTGAAATTGATTCAACACCCTCCTCGTTTGCTGGAGAAATGCATAAAGCAGGCTGGACATCAAGTTATGCTGGCAGGCCCAAAGAAAAGCCCCTTGGTACCAGCTGTTCTTCCAGCCCCTGCCAAGGACCAAGAGTGGCCCCCACCGTATTCTCATCCCTTGGAAACGGGGTTCCAACACCCCACTCCAAAAAGTACTAATAATCAGCTCTTTCCCCCCTTCACCCTCGAAGTGGGTCCCCACACCCACCAAAGTTGCTGCCCCTCTGGGAGACACCACCCACAGATGGAGGCAGATGAGGCTGCCCTATTTTTGTTTATGCCCCCTTTTCCTCTAGTGATTTGCATAACTGGAAGGCTAAACATCCCTCATTTTCTGAAAATCCCCAGGCACTCACAGAGCTCCTGGAGTCAGTTTTACAAACCCACCGTCCAAACTGGGATGATTGCCAGCAGCTACTCCTAGTGTTGTTCACCACAGAGAAGAGAAGCAGAATTAGACAAGAAGCCCATAAGTCAATAATTGAGACGGGGGGGATATCAGTAGAAGATGGCCAGGAACAAATTAATGGAATTTTCCTTTCCACCAGGCCCCAATGGGACCCAAACACCCCAGCGGGCATGCAGGCTTTGAGCAATTTTCACCGGTACTTGTTAGAGGGAGTTAAGGGGGCAGCCCAAAAACCCACTAGCATCTCCAAGGCAGAAACCATGACCCAGGGTCCACAGAAGTTCGCAGCCACTGTCCTTGAGCACCTACAGGACGCCTACCATACCTACATCCCTATTGACCCTGAGGTCCCGGAGAATGAGCAGGACATAAATCTGGCTTTTGTTTCCCAGTCTGCTCCAGACAGAAAAAGAAAATTTCAAGACTTAGAGGGGTTCCAGAAAATAAATTTAGCCCAGTTGTTGGAGATTGCTCAAAAAGTTTTTATCAATAGGAATACCCTAGAGGCCAAGAAAGATAAGAGAGTTACTAAGGCCGTGATAACAGCACTCCAGAAAGTGAAAACCCAAGTTATAGCATGGGGACCAAAAATCCAGCAGAGAGGCCCAGGAGGACTGTGAGGAGACCACCTTGTCCCTACTAAGGACCCTACAAACTTTGGACTACTGAGTCTCAGCTAAAAAGGCCCAAATATGTCAGTCGAGAGTCACTTTTCTGGGGTATATTATAGAGAAGGGCAACCGGGCACTGGCAGCCAGCTGAGTCAAAGCAGTACTGCAAATACCCACGCCCACCACAAAACGCCAAGTTCGAGAATATTTTGGGGAGTAGGATACTTCAGGCTATAAATTTTGGGATTTGCTGAGAGAGCCAAGCTCTTATATGCCTGCACTGGAGGAAATCAGCCCTTGACATGGACAGAAGAAGAGGAACAGGCTTTTGACAATCTTAAGACTGCTCTGACTGCATCCCCAGCCTTGGCCTTGCCAGACATCTCTAAACCTTTCCAGTTGTTTGCACATGAAAAACAGGGACTCACTAAAGGGGTGCTCACCCAGACATTGGGACCATGGTCCCAGCCAGTTACCTACCTTTCAAAAAGTCTTGATCCCATAGCTTCTGGGTGGCCAGCTTTTCTGAGTTCGGTGGCAGCTATGGCCCTGTTAGTCAAGGAGGTGGACAAACTAACCTTGGGGCAAGAGTTAAACTTAGTGACACCACACGTGGTGGAGTCACTACTCCAAGGAGCTCTGGGAACATAGATGTCTAATGCCCACATAGTCCAATACCAGGCCTTACTTTTGGACCAGCCCCGCATAAAATTCTCAAAAACCACAGTTTTACACCCTGTCACATTGCTGCCTGACAGCGAGCCAGAAGAGCCCATACATGACTGCCAACAGACAATAGATGTCCTCTACGCTGGGTGACCAGATCTCACTGACCTCCCCCTGCAGAACCCAGAGGAGGTACTGTATACAGATGGCAGCAGTTTCATGGTCCACAGAGTCAGGTAGGCTGGGGCAGCTGTGGTCACCCTAGAGTGGGTTATCTGAGACCAGGGTCTTCCACATGAAACCTGAGCCCAAAAAGCAGAACTCATAGCTCTAATAAAGGCCTTGGACCGGGAGGAAGGCAAAACTGTCAACATCTAAACTGAGAGCCAATATGCCTTTGCTATGGCCCATGTACACAGAGCCACTTATAAAGAAAGAGGAATGCTTACCTCAGAGAAAAAAGTCATCAAAAACAAAGAGGAAACCTTAGCCCTACTAGAGGCTATATGGAAGCCCAAGGCAGTGGCATTAATACACTGCAAAGGACATTAAAAGGGAGATACACCAGAGGCAAGGGGAAATAGGACAGCTGACCTGCAAGACAGACAGGCAGCCTTGGGGCCAGTAAAACCTCTGACTCTTTTTGTGACTCTGCCGGTCCCAACTCTGCCCCCTACCCCTATGTACTCACCTGATGAAGAAAACTTTGCTAAATAACAGGGGTAATGACAAGATTCCACAGGTTGGTGGATCCTATCAGACACAAGGATTGTGCTCCCTGAGGCTCTAGGACAGGCTCTAGTTAAAGACACACACCAGGCCACACACTTAGGATAAATAAAACTCACTGAGCTACTGAGGGCCAAGTACTACATTCCACATTTACATGAAATTGTTAGGGAAACTACTACTCGATGTGATGTGTGTGCCAGGATAAATCCAGGAGGCAGTAGGTCTAATCAGGCATGGATGAGACTCAGGGGTACTAGCCCAGGGGAACACTGGGAAGTAGATTTTACTGAAACAAAGCCCCCAGCATACGGCTATAAATGCCCCCTTGTGTTTGTTGACACTTTCTCTGGGTGGGCCGAGGCTTTTTCTACTAGGTCAGAACCTGCACTGGTAGTAACAAAAAGACTTACAGAACCTGGTTCCTTGGTTTGGCTTGCCCCTGACACTGGGATTAGATAGTGGCCCTGCATTTACAGAACAGGTTTCTCAGGACCTGGCCAAAGCACCGGGCATATCCTGAAAACTACATTGTGTCTATCGCCCCCAGAGTTGAAGGCAGGTTGAAAGGATGAACTGGATCATAAAGAAGACTTTAACCAAATTCATTCTAGAGAATGAAAACTGGGTCAACCTGCTTCCTTTTGTTCTCCTCTGAACCCCATGTACTCCCTATAAAAAAGGCTTCACTCCTTTTGAAATTATGTTTGGAAGGCCCTTTCCCTTACTCTGCAAACTTGCAGACACCATACATGCTGAAGTCCATAACCATACACTCCTTAAGTCCTTGAAGGCACTCCAGTCTGTTCAGTCCCAGGTGCACCCGCTCATCAGAGGAATTGGACTTATCCCGGTGGACCTCACTGACCAGCTGCTCCACCCCTTCCAGCCCGGGGACAAAGTTTTGGTAAAGAGATTCACTGCCTCTGGCCTAACTCCTCACTAAAAAGAACCATACACTGTCATCCTGGTCACCCCCCAGCAATAAAGGTGGACGGACTGACTGTCTGGATCCACCACTCACATGTCAAGACTGCCACCTCGGATGCACAATGGAGAGCGACCTCAGATTCAGCAGACTACCTAAAGCTAAGACTTTTGCCAACTCACAGTAAACTTCCTTGTTCCCATGATTCCAAGTGTAGCCCCTAGGAAAGAACACCCCTTGACTCCCACCTATTACCAGTGGGTTCTTACTAAAAAATCCACTGGAGGGTATGTTAGTCCATTAATTAAAAATGGATCCAAAATGAAAAAAACTTAAAAATTTAATACATGTTAAAAGAACAGAGGGGGATGTGCTATAGCGGGCCTAGAGTTAGAGCCTGAGCAACGTCATTATATAAGACAAAGCTGTTTTTCCAAAAAAAAACTGTCCCATTCTCCTTGCAATAACCGCTGACCTTGGCTTCTGTAAACAAAACTGTTAGCTTTCTCTATAGAACATACACTGCTTGCCTTTTTTTTTTTAATCAGTAACCGTCTTGCCGTTGCTTATCAGTAGTTACTGTAACGCTGCTTTCTCTGCGTCCACTATGTGCTTTTTCAGCTTAAATACCCTGAGGCCCTTGAGTTTGGGGCCATGGCTTGGAGATACGTGAGTCCTCCGTGGTCGCTGGCAACAAAGACCGTGCAATTTGGCATACTTTTGTCTTCATAGATTATTCCAATCTCGCATCCAGTATTTCAAACTACTCTAAAGGTGTTCATTATTCAGTCTAGCTCTGAATGAGTGACCATGTGTAATAGTGTCCTGAGTATTCCCCAGTATGCATTACTCACTGAGGCTCTGAAAGTTTAGCCATATGAAATACCCTCCTGACTCTTCCACAGTTGTGTATTATTTAATGAGGCTTTGAGTTAGTGACCATATGAAATAGACTCCTGACAATTCCCCAGGTGTGAATTATTCACTAAGACTCTGATTAAGTGGTCATATGGAATAGAATCCTCGCTATTCCAAAGTTGTGCATTACTTACTCAGATGTTGATTTTGTGGCCATAAAAAATAAACTAGTGTCTATTTCCCCAGGTGTGCATTATTCACTGAGGCTCCAAATGAGTGGCTATATGAAGTATACTCTTAACTCTTCCCCAGGTGTGTATTATTGAATGAGACTCTGAATCAGTGGGCATAAGAAAGAGACTTCTGACTATTCCCCATGTGTGCATTATTTACAGAGACTCTGAATGTGTAGCCATTTGAAGTAAACTCTTGACTATTTCCCAAGGGTGTACTATTCACTGAGGCCCTTAACGAGTGGCCATATGAAGAAAATTCCTGACTATTCCAGATATATATATATATATATATATATATATATATATATATATGGATATATATGTATTTATATTTATATATTTTATCATATAATATTTATATATATTATATATAAATCACCATATTTCATATGGTGATTCTCTAAATGTAGACTAGTGATTATTCCCCAGTTGTGCATTATTCAAAGAGGTTTTGTATGAGTGCCCATATCAAATAGACTCCTGTCACCCATGTGTGTATTATTCAGGGAGGTGCTTAATTTGTTGCTATCTCAAATAGGGTCCAGACTACTCGTCAGGTGTTTATTATTCACTGAAGCTTTGAATGAGAGGCCATATTAAATAGACTCCTGACTATTGCCCCATTGTGCATTACTTAGGAAGGCTCTGACTGAGTCTTCATATGGAATGAAATACTGACAATTCCCCAGGTGTGTATTATTCAGTGAGATACTGAATCAGTGGTCATATGAAAGAGGCTCCTGACTATTACTGTGGTGTGCATTATTCACTGAGGCTCTGAGTGGCCATATAAAATAGACTCCTAATATTCACTGAGGATTCCTTATGTGTACATTATTCACTGATTCTCTGAGTGGTCACATAAAATAGACTCCTGACTATTCCCCAGGTGTGTATTATTTCGTGAGATTTCTACTGAGTGATCATGTGAAATAAACTTCTGACTGTTCCCCATGTGTGCATTATTCAGAGAGTCTCAGAATCGGGAGTGATATGAATTAGTCTCCTCAGTACTCCACAGACGTGCATTATTCACTGAGGCTTGAAATAAGTGGTCATTTTAAACAAACTTTGGACTATTCCCCAGGTTTGCATTATTCACTGAGGTTCTAAAACACAGTCCCTATGAAAGAGACACCTGACTATTCCAAAGGTTTGCATTATTTAGCTTGGCTCTCAATGACTGGTCATATGAAATAGTATTCTGACTATTCCCCAGGTTTGTATCATTCAGTGAGGCTCTGAATGAGTGACCATGTAAAATAGATCATTGACTATTCCTCAACTGTTTATTGTTTACAATAGAATCCTCAGTACTCCCGAGGTGTGCATTAGTCATTGAGGCTCTGAATGAGTGGCAATATGAAATAGACTCTTGACAAGTCCACAGGTGTGTATCATTCAGTGAGTCTCTGAATGAGTGGCCATATGAAAGAGAATTCTCCCTTCTCCACTGGTGTGCATTACTCCATGAGATTCTGATTTAGTGGCGATATGACTATTCAACAGGTGTGTATTGTGTGTATTCTTTAGTGAGGCTCTGAGTGGCCACATTAAAGAGATTCCTCAATATCAACAATGAGCTTATTACTCAGAGAGTCTGAATGAATGGCTATATCAATTAGGCTGATGACTACTGCACAGGAGTGCATTATTCAGTGAATCTCTGCATGAGAGGCCAGATAAAATTGTCTCCTGACAATTCCCTAGGTGTGTATTATTCACTGAGCTTCTGAATGTGTGGCCAATTGGAATACATTTCTGACTATTCTTCAGGTGTGTGTTATTCACTGAGGTTCTGTATGAGTTGCCATAAGAAATAAACTCCTAACGATTCCCCAGGTGTGCACTACCCCCTGAGGCTCTCACTAAGTGGCCATATGAAATAGACTCCTGACTCTACTTCAAGTGTGTATCATTAAGAGAGACTCTGAAAGAGTTTCCATATAAAATACACTCCTGCCTATTTTTCAGGTGTGCATTATTCGCTGAGTCTCTGAATGAGTTTCAATATAAAATACACTCCTGACTATGCTCCAGGTGTCTTTTATTCACATGGGCTCTAAATGAAGGGTTGTATAAAATACACTCCTGACTATTCAACAGGTGTGTATTATTCACTGATGTTCTGAATGTGTCACCAAAGAAAATAGACACCTGGCTACTCCACAAGTGTGCATCCTTCACTGTTGCTCTGAATGAATGGCCATGTGAAAGAGACTCCAAGACTTTCATAAAAATGCATTATTCCACGGCGCTCTGAATAAGAGGACACTGCAAATAAACTACTGACAATTCCCCAAACTTGCACTATTCAGAGGGCTCTGAGTGAGTGGCAATATGAAATACCCTAATTAATTTTCCCATGGTGTATAATTCACCAAGGCTCTAAAAGAGTGTCCATATGAAAGAGAAACCTGTCTATTCCCAAGGTGTGCATTATTCAGTTTGGCTCTGAATCACAGGTCATGTGGAATAAGATACTGATTATTCCCCAGGTGTGTATCATTCACCGAGGCTCTGAATGAGTGGCCATATGATATAGAGCCTTGAATATTTCCCATGTGTGTATTATTCACTGAGGCTCCGAATGAGGGGTCATTTGAAATAGAATCCTCTGTACTCCCACAGCATGCATAATTCACTGTAGCTCTGAATGAGTGGAAATATAAAATAGAATTCTGACTATTCCACAGGTGTGTACCTTTCAGTGAGTCTCTGGATGAGTGGCCATATGAAAGATAATCGTGACTATTTCAAACGTGTGCATTATTCAGTGAAGATCTAAATGAGTGACCATAAGAAATAGAATCCTATTCCCCAGGTATGCATTATTCACTGAGGTGCTGAATGAGTGCCATAAGAAATAGGTTGCTGAATACTCCCCAGGTATGCATTATTCACGAAGGCTGTGAATCAGTGACCATGTGAAATAGACTTCTGAATATCCCCTATGTGTGCATTAATAAGGGACGTTCTGAAAAACTATCCCTATGAAATAGATTGTTGACTATTCCCCAGGTGTGGATTATTCACTGAGTCTATGAATGTGAGGCAATGTGAAATAGAATCCTGATTATTATCCAGATGGGTTTTATTCACATGGTCGCTGAATACAGGCCAGGTGAAATAGACTCATGTCTATTGCACAGGTGTGTATGATTCGCTAGGGTTTTTAATATGTGGCCAAAGGAAATAGACACCTGGCTACTCCACATGTGCACATTATTCATGGACGCTCTGAGTGAATGGCCGTATGAAAGAGACTCCAAATTTTTTACCAGGAATGCATTATTCGTGAGGCTCTTAATGCAGACCATACAAAATAGACTCCTGACAATTCCCCAGGTTAGTATTACTCAGCGAGAATCAAAAGGAGGGGCGACATGAAATAGACTCCTCACTATTCTACAGGTATAAATTATTTAGTGTGTCTCAAAATGGGTGTCCATATTAAATAGAATCCCGGCTATTCCCCACGTGTGTATCATTCAGTGAGGTGCTGAATGAATGGCCATATGACATACATTCCCGAGGACTCAACAGGTGTTCATTGTCCACTTAGGCTTTGAATGAGAAGCAATATAAAGTAGACTCCTGACTATGTCCCCAGTGTGTATAATTTACAGAGCCTCTGAATGATTGGCCTGAAGAAATAAACTCCTGGCTATTACCCAGGTGTGTGTTATTCAGTGAGGCTCAAAATGAGTGGCCATATGAAATAGATCTCTCCATACTTTACAGGGTGAGTTATTCAGTGAGACTCTGAAAGAGTGGGCATATGAAATCGACTCCTGACTATTCCTCAGGTGTGCATTATTCACTGAGGCTCTGAATGTGTGGCCATTGGAAATAGAACCCTCACTATTCCCTAGATGTGTATTTTTCACTGAATCTCTGAATGAGTGGTCATTCTAAATAAATTCCTGACAATTCCCCAACTTTGCACTACTTCAAAAATCTGTGAATGAGGTGCAATATTTTTTTTATTCAGACAAAGTTTCGCTCTTGTTTCCCAGGCTGGAGTGCAATGGCGTGACCTTGGCTAAATGCAACCTCTGCCTTCTTGTTTCAGGCAAATCTCCTGCCTCAGCCTCCTGAGTAGCTGAGATTACGGGCACATGCCACCATGCTGAGATGATTTTTTATATTTTTAGTAGAGACGAGGTTTCACCATGTTGACCAGGATGGTCTTGATCTCTTGACCTCGTGATCAACCCTCCTCAACCTCCCAAAGTGCTGGGATTACAGGCGTGAGCCACCGTGCCCGGCCTGAGGGGCAATATTAAAAAGATTCCTCAGTATTCCCCTGGTGTGTATTATTTCTGAGGCACTGAAAGAGTGTTTGTATCAGACTCCTCACTATTCCCAATATGTGCATTATTCAGTTTGGCTCTCAATACTGGTCGTATGAAAAAGAATCCTGATTATTTCCCAAGTGTGTGTTATTCACTGAGGCTCTAAATGAGTGGCCATATAAAATAGACCCTTGACTATTCCCCAGGTCTGCATTATTCACTGAGGCTTTGAAGGAAGAGTTATTTGAAATAAAATCCTCAGTACTCCTCAGGTGTGCAAGATTCACTGAGGCTATGAATCAGTGGCTATATAAAATAGTCTCCTGACTATTCCACAGGTGTGTCCCATTCAGTGAGGCTCTGAATGAGTGGCCATATGAATGAGAATCCTCACTATTCCAAATGTTTGCATTATTCAGTGAAGGTCTGAATGAGTGTCTATAAGAAATAGAATCCTCTCTATTCCCCTGGTTTTCATTATTTACTGAGGTGAAAAATGAGTGGCCATATGAAATAGATTGCTGAGTACTCCCCAGGTAAGGTATGCATTATTTACTAAGGGGTTGAATCAGTGGCAATATAAAATAAACACCAAAATATCACCAAGGTGCATATTATTCAGAGAGGCTATGAATGAGTAGCTATATTAATTAGGCTCTTGATTATTCCACAGGAGTGCATTATTCAATGAAGCTGTGAGTGAGAGGCCAGATAAAATTGACTCCTGATCCTTCCCCAGTTGTGTGTAATTCACTGAGCCTCTAAGTGTGTGCTTAATTAAAATTCACTCCTGACTATTCCCCAGGTTTGTCTTATTCACTGAGGTTCTGTGTGAGTTGCCATATGAAATAGACTCCTGACAATTCCCCCAGTGTGCATTATTCCCTGAGAGTCTCAGTTACTGGTCATAGAAAACAGATTCCTGACTCTCGCCAATGTGTGTGTTATTCAGAGAGGCTCTAAAAGAGTGTTCATATGAAATGGACTAATGACTATTTTTCAGGTGTGCATTATTCACTGAGGCTCTGAATAAGTGGCAATATAGAATAGATTCCTGACTATTCCTCTGGTGTGTATTATTCACTCAGCCTCTGAATGAGGGGCATTATAATCTAGACTCCTGACTATTCCACATGTGTGTATTATTCACTCATGTTCTGAATGTGTGGCCAAAGCAAATAAACACCTGGCCACTCCACAGGTGTGCATTCGTTACTGATGCTCTGAATTAATTGCCATATAAAAGAAACTTCAAATTTTTCTCCAGGTATACACTATTCAATGAGGCTCTAAAGGAGGGGCCATAAGACATTTACTCCTTACAATTCCGCATGTGTTAATTTTTCTGTTGAAAGGGGGTCTATAAAAAATAGACTCCTCAGGATTCTAAGGCATACAAAATTTATCGAGGCTCATAATGGGTGTTCATATTAAATATAATCCTGACTATTCCCCACGTGTGTGTCATTCAGTGAGGTGCTGAATGAGTGGCCATACGAAATAGACTCATGAGTACCCAACAGGTGTTCATTGTTCTCTGATGCTTTGTATGAGAAGGCCTATGTAATAGACTCCTGAGTATTCCCGAGGTGTGTATTATTCACTGAGGTTCTGAAGGAGTGTTCATATGACAAAGCCTCATGATTAATGTTGGGGTGTGCATTATTCAAAGAGGCTCTCAATCAGTGGTCATATGAAGTAGGATCCTGACAATTATATCCAGGTGTGAATTATTCAGTCATGTTCTGATTGAGTGGCCATATGGCATGGACTCTGAGTATTCCCCAGCTATGTATCATTCAGTGAGTTTCTGAATGAGTGACCATATGAAATAGACTCCTGACTAAGGCCCCTTCACTATTCCTCAGGTGTGCATTTTTCACTTAGGCACTGGGTTAATGGTCATGTCAAATAGAGTCCAGACTATTCCCCAGGTGTGCATTATTCAGTGAGTCTCTGAATAAGTGGCTATATAAAATAGACACCTGAGTATTCCCTAGGTATATATGATTCTTCACTGAGGCTCCGAATGAGTGGACATGTGAAATACACTCCTGACTTTTTCATAGGTGTGTATTATTCAGTGAGGTTCTGAATGAGTGGCCATAGGAAAGAGACTCCTGAATACACCCCATGCGTGCATTTTTAGGTTGGGCTCTGAATGAATGGCCATTCGAAATACAATCCTGACTTTCCTCAAGTTGTATACTATTCAGAGAGGCTCTGGATGTGTCGCTATATGAAATAGACTTCTGACTACTCTACAGGTGTTTCTTATTCAATGAAGCTCTGAATGAGAGTCCATATGTAATAGCGTCCTGAGTATTCACCAGGTATGCATTATTCACTGAGGTTCTAAAAGTTGGGCCATATGAAATAGTCTCCTGACTAGTCCACAGGTGTGTATTATTTAATGAGACTTTCAGTTAGTGACCATATGAAATAGACTCGTGACTATTCCCCAGGTGTGTATTATTGACTGAGACAATGAATAAGTGGGCATATGGAAAGGACTACTGACTATTCCAAAGTTGTGCATTACTCACTCAGGCTTTGATTTTGTGACCATATAAAATAGACTAGTGTCTACTCCACAAGTGTACATTATTCACTGAGGCTGTAAATGAGTGGCTATATAAAGTAGACTTCTAACACTTCCCAAGCTGTGTATTACTCAGTGAGGCTCTGCATGAGTGGTCATATAAAATAGGATGCTTACTATTCCCCATGTTTGTATTATTCAGTGAATCTCTGAATGTGTGGCAGAATGAAAAAGACTGCTGAGTACTGTACATTTCTGCACTATTCACTGAAGCTATGAGTGAGTGTCTACATGAAATGGAATCCTGACTATCCCACAGGTGTGTATTATTATTTACTGAGGCTCTGAATGAGTGGCTCTATGAAATATACTCCTGGATACTCCACAGGTGTGCATTATTCAATGAAGCTCTGAGTGTTCATATGACATGGCCTCCTGATTATTGCCCAGGTGTGAATTATTCAATGAGGCTCTGAATCAGTGGTCATATGAAATAGAATCCTGACTATTTTTCAGGTGAGCATCATTCAGTAATGCTCTGATTGAGTGGCCATATGACATAGACTCTGACTATTCCACAGGGGTATATTATTCAGTAAGTTTATGAATAAGTGGTCACATGAAATAGACTCCTGACTATTCCCCAGGTGTGTATTACTTACTAAGGGTATGGATGACTGGCTACATAAAATAGCCTCCTGACTATTCCTCAGGTGTGAATTTTTCACTGAGGCACTAAATGAACCATCATCTCAAATAGACTCCATACTATTTTGCAGGTGTCTTTATTCCACGAATCTCCAAATGAGTGGCTACATGAAATTGACTCCTGAGTATTCCCCAGGTATGTATGATTCACTGAGGCTCTGAATGAGTGGCCATGTAGAATAGACTCCTGACTTTTCCATAGATGTGTATTATTCAATGAGGCTCTGAAGGAGTGGCCATTGGAAAAAGACTCCTGAATACTCGCAGGAGTGCATTTTTAGATTTGGCTCTGAAATAGTGGTTTTATGAAATAGTATCCTGACATTCTCCCAGGTGTGTATTATGCAGTGAGGCTCTGAATGTGTAGCTATATAAAATAGATTTCTGACTGCTCTATATGTATGAATTATTCAGTGAAGGTCTGAATGGGAGGCCATATGTAATAGTGTCCTAAGTATTCCCTGGTATGCATTATTGAATGTGGCTCTAAAAGTTTGGCCATATAAAATAGCCTCCTGACTATTCCTCAGGTGTGTATTATTCAATGAGGCTGAGTTAGTTACCATATGAAACAGATTCCTGACTATTCCTCAGGTGTGTATTATAGACTGAGACTCTGATTAAGTGGGCATATGGAATAGACTCTTTCCTATTCCAAAGTTGTGCATTACTCACTCAGGCTCTGATTTTGTGGCCATGTAAAATAGACTAGCGTCTATTCCCCAGGTATGCATTATTCACTGAGGCTCTAATTTTGTGGCCATGTAAAATAGACTAGCGTCTATTCTCCAGGTGTGCATTATTCACTGAGGCTCTAATTTTGTGGCCATGTAAAATAGACTAGCGTCTATTCCCCAGGTGTGCATTATTCACTGAGGCTCTAAATGAGTAAGTATATGAAGTAGACTCTTAACTTTTCCCCAGGTGTGTATTATGAAATGAGACTCTGAATAAGTGAGCATAAGAAAGAGACTCCTGACTATTCCCAGGGTGTGCATTATTTACTGAGACACTGAATGTGTAGCCATTTGAAATAGACTCTTGACTATTTCCCAGTGGTGTGTTATTCACTGAGGTTCTGAATGAGTGGTCGTAGAAAAGAGATTCCTGTTTATTCCAGATGTGTGTGTGTGTGTATTTCATTGAAACACTGAAAGAGTGGCTGTATGAAATAGACTACATTTTACTCCACAGGTGTGCATTATTCATTGATTCTCTAAATGAATCACCGTATGAAATAGACTAATGATTATTCCCCACATGTGCATTGTTCAAAGAGGTTCTTTATGAGTGTCCATATCAAATAGACTCCTGACTATCACCCAGGTGTGTATAATTCAGGGAGGTGCTTTATTTGCAGCTATCTAAAATAGGGTTCTGACTATTCCACAGGTGTTCATTATTTACTGAAGCTCTGAATGAGAGGTCATATAAAATAGACTCCTGACTATTGCCCCATTATGCATTATTCAGTAAGGCTCTGAATGAGTGGTCATATGGAATAGAATCCTGACGATTCCCCAAGTGTGTATAATACAGTGAGATACTGAATCAGTGGTCATATGAAAGAGGATCCTCACTACTACCATGATGTGCATTATTCACTGAGGCTCTGAGTGGCCATATAAAATATACTCCTGACTATTTTCCAGTTTTGTATTACTTCCTGGGGGTCCTAATGAGTGGCCATATAAAATAGACTTCTGGTTATTCCACAGGTGTGTATTATTCTAGGAATCTCATAATGGGGGGCAAAATGAATTAGTCTCATCAGTACTCCACAGACATGTGTTATTTCCTAAGGCTCATAATGAGTGGTCACATTAAACAGAATTCTGACTATACCCAAGGTGTGTATCATTCAGTGAGGCTCTGAATGATTTGCCATATGAAAAAGGCTCCTGAGTACTCAACAGGTTTGAATTATTCACTGAGCCTCTGAATGAGTGGCCATGTGAAATACACTCTTGACTTTTTCCCAAGTGTGTACTATTCAGTGAGGCTCGAAATGAGTGGCGATATAAAACAGACCCCTCAGTTCTCGACAGATGTGCATTATTCACTGAGGGGCTGAAAAAGTGGGCATAAGCAAAGACTCCTGATTATTTCTCAGATGTGCATTATTCACTGAGGCTCTGAATATGTGGCCATTTGGTGTAGATTCCTCACTATTCCCTAGGTGTGTGTTATCCACAGAGTCTCTGAATGCATTGCATTTCAAATAGACTCTTGAGAATTCTCCAGGTGTGCACTATTCCGTGAGGCTCCGAATGTGTGGTCACATGAAATAGACTCCTCACTGTTCACCAGGTGTGTATTATTCACTGAGGCTCTGAAAGAGTGACCAAAGGAAATAGATTCCTGACTATTTCACAGGTGTGCATTATTTATTGAGGCACTCGATGAGTGTTTATATGAAACTGTCCTGACTAAATCCCAGATAGGTATCACTCAGTGAGGTGATGAAAAAGTGGCCATATAATATAGACTCTTGACTATTCCCCAAGTGTGTATTATTCACTAAGGCTTTGAATGAGTGGCCATATGAAATAGACTCCTGACTATAATACAGGTTCATATTATCCACTGAGGCTATGAATGAGTGTCCAATTGAAATAGACTCCTGGATACTTCACAGGTGTGCATTATTCACTGAGGGTCTGAATAAATGTCCATCGGAAACAGACTCCAAATTATTCTCCAGGTGTGTATTATTCAGTGAGTTTCAGAATTTGTGGCCATATTAATAAATTCCTTACTATTTCACAGGTTTGTATTATTCACTAAGGCTCTGAATATGTGGCCATGCAAAATAGACTCCTGACTACTCCACATTATCCAGTGACACTTCGAATGAGAGGACATATAAAAAAGACTTTTGACTATTCCTCATTGTGCATTATTCAGTGAGACTTTGAATGAGGGGAAAAACCGAATCCTATTTCCCCAGCTGTGTACATTTAGAGAGACCCTCAATGAGTGGCCATAGGAAAGAGACTTCTGATTCTTCCGCAGGTGTGCATTATTCTGTGAGGCTGTGAAAGAGTTGCCATATAAAATATACTCCTGACAATTCACCAGGTATGTAATATTCAGTGAGGTTCTGAATGAGTTTCCATAGGAAATAGTCTCCTTTTACCTGGGGTGCATTATTCAGTGAGGCTCTGAATGAGTGTTCACAAGTATTAGACTCCAGTCTATATCACAAGTTTGTAATATTCAGTGAGGCTGTGAAAGAGTAGCCATATGATACAGACACATTATTACTCCACCTGTGTGCACTATTCACTGATTGTCTGAATGAGTAGCCATATGACATAGAATCCTAATTATTCTCCATGTGTGCATTATTCAAACAGGTTCTGTATGAGTGTCCATACCACATAGACTCCTGACACTTTCCCAGGTGTGTATTATTCAGTGAGGCCCAGAAGGAGAGGTCATATGAAATAGACTCTTTACTATCACCCAGGTGTGTATTATTCAGGGATGCACTTAATTCGTGGCTATCTTAAACAGCGTCCTGAATTCCCCATAGGAGTCTTTTATTCACTGAAGCTCTGAATGAGAGGTCATATAAAATAGACTCCCGACTATTGCTTCGTTGTGAATTATTCAATAAGGTTCTGAATTAGTGGTAGTGTGGAATAGAATCCTGACGACTCCCCAGGTGTGTATCATTCAGGGAGGCACTGAATGAGTGGCCATATGAAAGAGGCTCCTAATTATTATCCTGGAGTGCATTATTCACCATGGCTCTGAATTATTGGCCATGTGAAATAGACTCCTGAGTATTCCCCAAGTCTTCATAATTCCCTGATTCTCTGAGTGGATATAAAAAAAGACTCCTGACTATTTCCCAGTTGTGTATTACTTCGTGGGAGTTCTAATGAGTGACCATGTGAAATAGACTTCTGACTGTTTTCCATGTGTGCATTATTCAGAGAGTCTCAGAATCGGGGGTGATATAAATTAGTCTCCTCAGTACTCCACAAACGTGCATTATTCACTGATGCTTGAAGTAAGTGGTCATTTTAAACAAACTTTGGACTATTCCCCAGGTGTGCATTATTCACTGATTCTCTGAAACAGTGTCCCCATGAAAGAGAAACCTGACTATTCCCAAGCTGTGCATTATTTAGCTTGACTCTCAATGACTGGTCATATGAAATGGAATCATGACTATTCCCCAGGTGTGTGTCATTCAGTGAGGCTCTGAATGAGTGACCATATAAAATAGACCATTGACTATATCCCATGTCTATTATTTACAATAGAATCCTCAGTACTTTCCAGGTGTGCATTATTCACCTAGGTTTTGAATGAGTGGCAATATGAAATGGAATCTTAACAATTCCACAGGTGTGTGTCATTCAATGTGGCCCTGAATGAGTGGCCATGTGGAAGAGAATCCTCACGTATCCACCGGTGTGCATTACTCCATGAGATTCTGAATCAGTGGCCATATGACTATTCCACAGGTGTGTATGATTCACTGTGTTTCTGAGTGGCCATATTAAAGAGATTCCTGAATTTCTGCAAGGAGCATATTACACAGAGAGGCTCTGAATGAATGGCTATATCAATTAGGCTGCTGAGTACTCCACAGGAGTGCATTATTCAATGAAGGGCTTCATGAGAGGTCAGATGAAATTTTCTCCAGACTATTCCCCTGGTGTGTATTATTCACTGAGCTTCTGAAGGTGTGGCCAATTGAAATACACTTCTGACTATTCCCCAGGTGTGTGCTATTCACTGAGGTTTTGTATGAGTTGTCATGCAAAACAGACTCCTGACAATTTCCCAGATGTGCACTACTCCCTGAAGCTCTCACTGAGTGACCATATGAAATAAACTTCTGTCTCTACCCCATGTGTGTATTATTCAGAGTGTCTCTGAAGGAGTGGCCATATGAAATGCACTCCTGTTTATTCTCCAGGTGTGCATTATTCACTGAAGCTCTGAATGAGTGTCAATATAAAATACACTCCTGACTATTCTGCAGGTGTGTTTTATTCACACAACCTCTGAATGAAGGGCCATATGAAATAGACTCCTGATTATTCCACAGGTGTGTTTTATTCACTGGTGTTCTGAATGTGTCATCAAATAAAATAGACACATGTCTACTCCACAAGTGTGCATTTTTCACTGATGCTCTGAATGAATGGCCATGTAAAAAAAAATCCAAGATTTTTCTAGGTATGCATTAGTCAATGAGGCTCTGAATGAGAGGACACTCTAAATGAAATTTTGACAATTCCCCAAACTTGCACTATTCGGAGGGCTTTGAATAAGTGGAAATATGAAATAACCTAATCAATATTCCCCTGGTGTGTACTATTCACTGAGGCTCGAAATGAGTGTCCATATAAAAGAGAAACCTGTCTATTCCCAAGGTGTGCATTATTCAGTTTGGCTCTGAATCACAGGTCATATGGAATAAAATACTGATTATTCCCAAGGTGTGTATCATTCACTGAGGCTCTAAATGAGTGGCCATATGATATAGAGCCTTGAATATTTTCAATGTGTGTATTATTCACTGAGGCTCTGAATGAGTGGTCATTTGAAATAGAATTCTCAGTACTCCCAAGGCATGCATTATTCACTGCGACTCTGAATGAGTGGAAATATGAAATCGACTCTTGAATATTCCACAGGTGTGTACTATTCAGTGAGGCTCTGAATGAGTGGCCATATGAAAGAGAATCCTGACTATTCCAAACGTGGGCATTATTGAGTGAAGGTCTAAATTAGTGACCGTAAGAAACAGAATCCTGACTATTTCCCAAGTGGGCATTATTCACTGAGGTGCTGAATGAGTGGCCATATGAAATAGATTGCTGAGTAACCCCAGGTATGCATTATTCACGGAGGCTGTGAATCAGTGGCAATGTGGAATAGACTTCTGAATATTTTCCGTGTGTGCATTATTAAGGGAGGTTTTGAAAATGTATTCCTATGATTGCTGAGTATTCCCCAGGTGTGAATCATTCACTAAGGATATGAATGCGGGGCAATGTGAAATAGACTCCTGATTATTTTCCAGGTGGGTTTTATTCACACAGGCACTGAATGAGGGGCTGTGTGAAATAGACTCCTCTCTATTTCACAGGTGTGTATGATTCGCTGAGGTTCTCAATGTGTGGCCAAAGGAAATCGACACCTAGCTACTCCATATGTGTACATTATTCACAGATGCTCTGAATGGATGGCCAAAGAAAGAGACTTTAAATTTCTCTCCCGGTATGCATTATTCTATGAGGCTCTGAATGTAGGCCATACGAAATAGACTCCTGACTATTTTCCAGGTGTGTATTACTCAGTGAGACTCGAAAATACAGCCGATATAAAATAAACTCCTCACTCTTCTACATGTATAGCTTATTCAGTGAGTCTCAAAATGTGTGTCCATATGAAATAGAATTCCGACGACTCTTCACGTGTGTATCATTCAGTGAGGTGCTGAATGAGTGTCCATTTGACATACATTCCTGAAAATTCGATAGGTGTTCATTGTTCACTTAGGCTTTGAATGAGAAGCAATATGAAGTAGACTCTTGACTATGTCCCAGGTGTGTATAATTCACTGTACCTCTTAATGGTGTGCCTGAAGAAATAAACTCCTGGCTATTACCCAGGTGTGTATTGTTCAGTGAGGCTCAAAATGAGTGGCCATATGAAATAGATCTCTCAGTACTCCACAGGGTTGAGTTATTCAGTGAGACTCTAAGAGTGGGCATATGAAACAGACTGCTGACTATTCCTCAGGTGTGCATTATTCACTAAGGCTCTGAATGGATGTCCATTGGAAATACAATTCTCAGTATTCCCTAAGTGTGTATTTTTCACTGAGTCTCTGAATGAGTGGCCATTCTAAATAAAGTCCTGCCATTTCCCCAAACTTACACTAATTTCAAAGGCTCCGAATGAGGTGCAATATTAAAAAGACTCCTGAGTAGTCCTCTGGTGTGTATTATTCACTGAGGCACTGAAAGTGTGTTTCTATGAGACTCATCACTATTCCCAAGGTGTGCATTATTCAGTTTGACTCTCAGTACTGGTCGTATAAAATAGAATCCTGATTATTTCCCAAGTGTGTGTCATTCACTGAGGCTCTGAACTATTGGCCATATGAAATAGACCCTTGACTATTCCCCAGATGTTTATTATTCACTGAAGTTTTGAATGAAGGGTCATTTGAAATAAAATCCTCAGTACTCCCCAGGAATGCAAGATTCACTGAGGCTATATAAAATAGTCTCATGAATGTTACAGGTGTGTAACATTCAGTGAGGCTCTGAATGAGTGGCCATATAAAAGAGAATCCTCACTATTCCAAATGTTTGCTTTATTCAGTGAAGGTCTGAATGAGCGACCGCAAGAAATAGAATCCTGACTATTCATCCGGTGTGCATTATTCACTGAGGTGAGGGATAAGTGGCCATATCAAATAGATTTCTGCGTTCTCCCCAGATCTGCATTATTGACTAAGGCGTTCAATCAGTGGTAATATGAAATAGACACCTAAGTATTCCCAAGGTGCATATTATTCAGAGAGGCTCTGAATGAGTAGCTATATCAGTTAGGCTTCTGCCTATTCCACAGGAGTGCATTATTCAATGAAACTCTGAGTGAGAGACCAGATAAAATTGACTCCTGATTCTTCCCCAGTTGTGCATAATTTACTGAGCCTCTTAGTGTGTGCTGCATTGAAATACACTTCTGACTATTCCCCAGGTGTGTCTTATTCACTGAGGTTCTGTCTGAGTTGCCATATAAAACAGACTCCTGACAATTCCCCAAGTGTGCACTATTCCCTGGGAGTCTCAGTGAGTACCCATAAGAAACAGATTTCTGACTCTCCCCAATGTGTGTATTATTCAGGGAGGCTCTGAAAAAGTGTTTATATGCAATAGATTCCTGACTGTTTCCCAGGTGTGCATTATTCACTGAGGCTCTGAGTAAGTGGCAATATATAATAGATTCCTGACTATTTCCCAGGTGTGTATTATTCACTCAGTCTCTGAATGAGGGGACTTATTTAATAGACCCCTGACTATCCCATTTATGTGTATTATTCACTGATGTTCTGAATGTGTGGCCAAAGCAAATAGATACCTGGCCACTCCAAAGATGTGCATTCTTTAGTGATGCTCTGAATGAATGGCCATGTTAAAGAGACTCCAAACTTTTCTCCAGGTATACATTATTCAATGAGGGTCTGAAGGAGGGGCTATACAAAATTTACTCTTTACAATTCCGCGTGTGTTACTTTTTCTGTTAGACTCGGAAAGGGGCTCAATAGAAAATAGACTCATCAGGATTCCAAAGCATACATAATTCAGCGAGGCTCATAATGGGTGTTCATATTAAATAGAATCCTATTTCCCACATGTGTATTGTTCAGCGAGGTGCTGAATGGGTGGCCATATGAAATAGACTCCTGAGTACCCAACAGGTGTGCATTGTTCAGTGAGGCTTTGAATGAGAGGGCCTATGTAATAAACTCCTGAGTATTCCCTAGGTGTGTATTATTCATGGAGGCTCTGAAGGAGTGTTCATATGACATAGCCTTCTGGTTAATTTCCGGGAAATTAATTAAATGAGGCTCTCAATCAGTGGTCATATGAAATAGAATCCTGACTATTTCCCAGGTGTGCCTCATTCAGTAATTCTCTGATTGAGTGGCCATATGGCATGAACTCTGACTATTTCCCAGGTGTGTATCATTCAGTGAGTTTATTTCATATGGTCACTCGTTTAAGGCCTCAGTGAGAAATACCCCCTGAAGAATAGTCAAGAGTTTACTTCAAATTGACTTTCTGAGACTGCCTTGCCTTAGCTGAATTTCCCTTGCTTGGAAATACCTTTCTCTGCCTTGTCTTGCCTTGCCTTGCCTGTAATTGCCTTTCTGGCAATTGCCTTACCTGTAATTGCCTTGGCTTGCATTGCCAGGAATTGCCTTGACTGATATTGTGTTGGATTGCCTTGCCTTGCCTTGCCTTGAATTGCCTTACCTAGAATTGCTTTGCTTTGCCTTACCTGGAATTGCCTTTCCTGTAATTGCTTTCTCTTGCCTTACCTAAAATTTTCTTATCTGGAATTGCCTTGTTTTGTCTTGTCTTGCCTTCCCTGGAATTGCCCTTTTTGTTCTGTCCTTGAATTCCCTTTAATTGCCTTGCTTGGAATTTGCCTGCCTTGCCTTGCATCAAATTGCCTTGCCTGGAATTGCCCTGCTTTGCCTGACCTTTCTTTACCTCAAATTGCCTTTCCTGGAATTGGCCTGCCTGGCCGTGTTTCACCTTGCCTTGAATTTTCTTTCATGGAGTTTTTTTTTTTTGCTGGGAATTTTCTTGCATTGTCTTTCCTTGCATAGCCTGGAATTGCCCTCTCTGGAATTGCCTTGCTTTGGTTTCCCTAGCCTAGCCGGAATTGCCTTGCTTAGAATTGTATTGCATTGCCTTGCATTGTCTTTAACTGCCCTGCCTGAAATTACCCTGACTTTCCTTGGTTGCCTGAAATTTCCCTGCATGCAAATCCCCTGCCTTGCCTTGCCATGCATGGAACTGCCTTATCTTACCTTGCCTTGCCTTGCCTTGCTTGCATTTACCTTGCCTGCAATTTTCTTGCCTAGCCTTCCCTGGAATTTACTTGCCTGAAATTGCCTTGTATTGACTTGTCTGACCAGGGATTTTCTTGCCTGTAATTGCTTTGCCTTCCTTGCCTTGTTTGGTCTTGCCTTGCCTAGAATTGCCTTGATTTCCTGTCCTTGCCTGGAATTGTCTTTCCTGAAATTGCCTTGCCTGAAATTTTCTTGCCTTGCCTTGCTGGAGTTGCCTTGCCTGGAAGTTCTTTGCCTTGCCTTGCCTGGATTTTCCTTTCCTGAAATTGCCGTGCTTTGTCTAATGTGAAACTGCCTTGACTGGAACTGCCTTGTCTTGCCTTTCCTTGAATTGCCTGGAATTGCCTTTTCTGCAATTGCCTAGTCTGGAATTGCATTGCCTTGCCTTGCTGTGCCCTGTCTGGAACTGCCTTGCCTGAATTTGCCTCGTCTTGCTTTCCTTGCCTTTTTTGCCTTCCCTTGCTTACAATTGCCTTGCCAGGAGTTGGCTTGCCTGGTATTGTCTTGCCTTTCCTTGCCTTGACTTTTGTTGCCTTGCCTTTCCTTGCCTTACCTGCAATTTTTTTGCATTGCCTTGCTTTTCCTCGCCTGAAATTTCCCTGCCTGGATTTGTTTTGCCTTGGATTGCTCAGAACTGACCTGCCTTGCATAACCTTGCCTGAAATTTCCCTGCCTGGAATTGAACAGCCTTGCCTTGCCTGAAATTACCTTTTCTTGCCTTGCCTTGAATTGACTTTCCTGGAATTGCCTTGCATTGCCTTGCCTTTTCTTACATGAGATTGCCTTGCCTGAAATTGTCTTGTCTAGAATAGCCTTAGCTTTTGTTGTGTTGCCTTGTGATGCCTGGAATTGCCTAGCCTAAAACTGCCTTGCCTCACCTTGCCCTGAATTACCTTGCCTGGAATTGACTCTCCTTGCCTTGCCTTGCCTTGCCTTGCTTGCCATGCCTAAAATTGACTTTCCTAAAATTGCCTTGCCTTGTCTAGCCTAAAAAAGCCTTGCCTGAAATTGCCCTAAATTACCTTGTCCTGCCTTGCCTGGAATTGCCTTGCCTAGAATTGCTTTGCTTTCCCTTGTCTTGCCTTGCATAGCCTACTATTGCTTTGCCTGGAATTGCCTTTTTTTCCCATGCCTGCAATTTCCTTGCTTGGAGTTGCCTGGCATTGCATTGCCTTGCCTTGCCTTGCTTTTCCTTGCCTGGAATTTCCCTGCCTTGCCTTCCGTGGAATTGTCTTGCCTGTACTTGCCTTGTCTTGCCTTGCCTTAAATGGAGTTGCCTTGTTTTGAATTGCCTTTTCCTGCCTTTCCTCACCTAAAATTGCCTCGCCTAGAACTGCCTTGCCTTGCATAGCCTTATCTTGCCTTGACTGAAATTGCCTTGCCTTACATTGACTTGCCTTGCCTGGAATTGCCTTGCCTAGAATTGCATTGCCTTGGCTTACCTTGCCTTCCCTGTGTTTTCCTTGGCTCCAATTGCGTTTCTTTGCCTGGCCTGGAATTACCTTGTCTGGAACTGCCTTGCCTTGTCTTGCCTTGCCTTGCCTGGTATTGCCTTGCATTGCCTTGCCTGAAGTCGCCTTGCCTGGAATTGCCTTTCCTGCAGTGGCCTTGCCTGGAATTGCCTTACCTAGATTCGCCTTGTCTTTTCTTGCCTGGAATTGGCTTTCCTGCAATTGCTTTGCATTGTCTTGCCTTTTCTTGCATGGGATTGCCTTGCCTTGCCTTGGGCTGCCTTGACTTGCCTTGCCTTGCCTGGTATTGCCTACCCTGGAATTGCCTTTACTTGCCTGGCCTTTCCTTCCATTTCCTTGCTGTGCCTAAAATTGTCTTTCCTGAAATTGCCTTGCATTGTCTTTCCTTGCCTAATAGAGCCTTGTTTAGTATTGCCCTACATTGCCTTGTCCTGCCTTGCCTGGAATTGCCTTGCCTAGAATTGCACTGCCTTCTTTTGATGTGCCTTGCCTAGCCTAGAATTACCTTGCCTGGTTTGTCTTTCCTTGCCTTGCCTTGACTTGCCTGAAATTTCCTTGCTTGGAATTGCCTTGCATTGCACTGCCCTTTTTTTGCCTTGCATTGCACTGCCTTTCCTTGTTTTGCTTTTCCTTGCCTGAAATTGCTTTTACTTGTCTTCCCTGGAATAGCCTTGCGTGGAATCGCCTTGTCTTGCTTTGCATTGACTGTAATTTTCTTGTTTCAAATTTTCTTGACTTGCCTTTCCTCGCCTGGAATTGCCTTGCCTTGAATTGTCTTGTTTTGCATTGCCTGACCTTGCCTTGACCAGAATTGCCTTGCCTGGAGTTGCCTTGCCTTAGCTAGAATTGCCTTGCCTTAGCTAGAATTGCCTAGCCTGAAATTGCCTTTCGCTACCTTTTCTTACCTTGCTTTGCCTGGAATTGTCCTGCCTTGCATTGCCAAAAATTACCTTGCTTGAAATTGCCTTGCCTTGCATTGCCTTGCCTTGCCTTCCTTTGCCTTGCCTTGACTGGAATTACCTTGTGTGACATTGCCTTGTCTTGCCTTGTCTTGTTTTGCCTTGCCTTGCCTTGCCTTGACATGACTTGCCTTGCCTTGCCTAGAATTGCCTGGCCTGGAATTGCCTCGCCTGAAATTGTCTTGCATTGCCTTGCTTTTCCTTGCCTGGAATTTCCCTGCCTTGCCTTGCCTGGAATGGCCTTGCATGGAAAACCTT
This sequence comes from Saguinus oedipus, assembly GCA_031835075.1. Lineage (NCBI taxonomy): Eukaryota > Metazoa > Chordata > Mammalia > Primates > Cebidae > Saguinus > Saguinus oedipus. The sequence goes on from CM063176.1 coordinate 33,575,503, forward strand.
GTAATGCCTTATTTTTACTGGAATTGCCTTGCTTCAAATTTCCTTGCCTTGCCTTTCCTCAGATGGAATTGACTTGCCTAGAATTGCCTTGCCTTGCGTTGCCTTGCGTTGCCTTGCCTTGCCTTGACTGAAATTGCCTTGCCTGGAAAAACTTTCCCTGCCTTGTCTTGCCTTACCTTTTCTGGAATTGCCTTTCTGGCTATTGCCTTGCCTGAAATTGCCTTGCCTAGTATTGCCTTTACTTTCCTTTTCTGAAATTGCCCTGCCTGGAATTGCCCTAAATTTTCTTGATTTGCCTGAAATTGCCCTGCCTGGAATTGCCTTGCCTTGCCTTGCCTGGGATTGCCTTGTTTTGCCTTGCCTTGCCTTGCCTGAAATTGTCTTGCCTAGAATTTCATTTCTTTACCTTACCTTGCCTTGCCTGAAATTGCCTTTTCTTGCCTCACCTGGAATTACTTTGTCTGGAGTTGTCTTGCCTTTAATTACCTTGACTTGCCTTGTCTAAAATCACCTTGCCTATAATTGCCATTTTTTTGCCTTTTCTTGCCTTGCTTTGGATTGCCTTGCTTGGAAGTTTCCTGCCTTGCTTTGCCTCGAATTGCTTTGCCTGGAATTGCCCTGCTTTGCTTTTCTGTTCCAAACCTCAAATTACCCTGACTTTAATTGGCCTGCGTTGCCTCATTTTGTCTTGTTTGGAATTGCCTTGCCTGGAATTCCCTTGCCTAAAATTGCCCTGCCTTGCCTTGCTTTGCCTTGCCTGAAATTTCCTTGTTTGGAAATTTTATACCTTGCCAGAAATTTTCTTGCATTGCCTTGACTTGCCTAGCCTGGAATTGCCCTGTCTGGAATTGCCTTGCTTGTCTTGCCTTGCCTTGCCTTGCCAGGAACTGCCTTGCTTGAATTTGCTTTATCTTGCCTTGCCTTGCCTTACCTTGCCTTGGCTAGAATTTCCTTGCCTGGAATTGCCTTACCAGGAAAGGCCTTTCATTTCCTTGCCTTGCCTTTCTTTGTCTTGCCCTTCCTTGCATTGCCTGAAATTTTTTTGCTTTAAATTTATTTGCTTAGCCTGGATTTGCCCTGCCTGGAGTTGTTTTGCCTTGGCTTACCTTGGCTTGCCTGAAATTGCCTTTTCTATAATTGCTTTGCCTTCTCTTGCCCAAAATTGACCTGCCTTGCATTACCTTGGCTAAAATTTCCTTGCCTGGAATGGCACCTCCTTGCCTTGCCTTGTCTGGAATTGCCTTGCCTTGCTTTGCCTGGAATTGACTTTCCCAGAATGGCCTTGCATTGCCTTGCCTTTCTTTGCATGTGATTGCCTTGCCTGAAATTGTCTTGCCTGGAATTACCTTGCCTTGACTTGCATTGCCTGGAATTGCCTTTCCTTGCCTTGCCTGGAATTGACTCTCCTTGCCTTGCCATGCCTTGCTTTGCCATGACTAAAATTGACTTTCCTGAAATTGCCTTTCTTTTCCTTGCCTAAAAGAGCCTTGTCTGGATTTGTTTTACACTGCCTTGCCTTGCCTAGCCTAGAATTGCATTGTCTGAAATTGCCTTGCCTTGCTTTGCCTGGAATTTCCTTGCTTGAAATTGAATTGCATTGCATTACCTTGCCTTGCCTTCCCTAAAATATCCTTGCCTGAAATTTTCTTGTCTTGTCTTGCATTCCCTGAAGTTGCCTTGCCTTGCCTTGCCTTGCCTAGCCTAGCCTAGAATTTCATTGAAATTTCCCTGCCTTGCATTGTCAAAAATTGCCTTGACTGAAATTACCTTACCTTACATTGCCTTTTCTTGCCTGAAATTGCCTTTCCTTGCCTTGCCTGGATTTCCCTTGCCTTTCCTTGCCTGGAATTGACTTTTCTGCACTTGCCTTGCATTGCCTTGCCTTTTTTGCATGGAATTGCATTGCATAAAATTGTCTTACCTGGAATTGCCTTGCCTTGCCTTGGGTTGCCTTGCCTGGAATTGCCTGCCTTTCCTTGCCTAGAATTGCCTTACCTGGAATTTCATATTTTTGCCTTGCCTTACCTTGCCTTTGCGTTGCCTTGCAATTTCTAAGGTTGAATTTTCTGAAATTGCCTTGAGTTGCCTTGCCTTGCCTACAAGAGGCTTGCCTAGCACTGCCCTACACTGCCTTGCCTTGCATTGCCTGGAATTGCTTTGCCTAGAATTGCACCGCATTCCCTTCATTTGCCTTGCCTAGTCTAAAATTGCCTTGCCTTGCCTTGCCTGGAATTTAGTTGCTAGAAATTGTCTTGAGTTGCCTTGCCTTGCATTTCTTTGCTTGGAATTTTTCTGTCTTTTCTTGCCTTGCGTTGCCTGGATTTTCCTTGCCTGCAATTTCCTTGCCTAGCATTGCCTGAAATTTACTTGTCTGAAATTGCCTTGCATTGACTTGCCTTGCCAGGAACTTTCTTGACTGGAATTTCCTTGCCTTGCCTGGAATTGCCTTACCTTTTTTTTTGCCTGGAATTGACATTCCTGGAATTGCCTTGCATTGCCTTGCCTTTTCTTGCATGGTATTGTCTTGCCTGAAATTGCCTTGCTTTGCCTTGCATTGCTTTGTGTTGCCTGGAATTACCTAGCCTGAACTTGCCTTGCCTTGCCTTGCCTTGCCTGGAATTGCCTTGCCTGAAATTGACTCTACTTGCCTTGCCTTGCCTTTCTGTGCCTAAAATTTACTTTTCTGGAATAACCTTGTGTTGCCTTGCCTAAGAAAGCCTTGCCTGGAATTGTCCTAAATTGCCTTGCCCTGCTTTGCCTGGAATTGCCTTGCCTACAATATCACTGCCTTCTTTTGCCTTGCCTAGACTAGAATGACGTTGTTTAAAATTGCCTTGCCTTGCCTTGCCTGAAATTGCCTTCCTTGGAATTGTCTTACATTACATTGCCTTGACTTGCATTGCTTTTCCTTGCCTGCAATTGCCCTGCCTTGTCTTTTGTGAAATAGCCTTGCCCGTACTTGCCTTGTCTTGCCTTGCTTTGAATGGAATTGCCTTGTTTTGAATTGCCTTGCCTTGCATTTCCTCGCCTGGATTTGCCTTGCCTAGAATTGCCTTGAGGTGTTTTCTTATTTTGCCCTGACTGAAATTGCCTTCCCTAAAATTGCCTTTCCTTGACTTAGCTGGAATTGCCTGTCCTGGAATTGCTTTCCCCTGTCTTGTTTTACTTTGCCTTTCCTTTCCTCGAATTGCCTTTCCTTGCCTTGCCTGGAAATACCTTGCCTGAAATTGCCTTGCTTTGCCCAGTGTGAAATTGCCCTGTCTGGAATTGCTTTGCCTCACCTTTCCTGGAATTGCCTTGCCTTGCCTTGTTTGAAAATACTTTACCTTTAATGGCCCTGTTTTGCCTTCCCTTGCCTGCAATTGCCCTGCCTGGAATTGCCCTGTCTTGCCTTGCCTTTCCTGGAATTCCCTTGCCTTGTATTGCCTTGCTGTGCCTAAAATTGACTTTCCTGAAATTGCCTTGCTTTGCATTGCCTCGCCTAAAAGAATTTTGCCTGGAATTTATTTACACACAGTTGACCAGACTTGCCTGGAATTGCCTTGCTTAGCATTTCCCTGCCTTGCCTTGCCTGAAATTGCCTTACTTGGAATTTTCTTGCATTGCATTGCCTTGCCTTGCCTGAAATTGCCTTGCTTGAAATATCCTTCCCTTGCCTTGCCTTTTCTTGCATGGGATTGCCTTGCCTGTAATTGTGTTGCCAGAAATTGTCTTGTCTGGAATTTATTTGCCATAGCCCTCCCTTCATTGCATTGCCTGGAGCTGTCTTCCCTGGAATTGTCTTGCCTTTCTTTATCTAAAATTGCCTCACCTGGAATTGCCTTTCTCTACCTTGTCTTGACTTGCCTTGCCTGGAGTTGCCTTTCCTGCATTTGAGTTGCTTAGAATTGCGTTGACTTGATTTTCCTTGCCTTGCCTTGCCTTGCCTGGAATTGCCTTGCCTGGAATTGCCTTACCTGGCGTTGTCCTGTCTTTCCTTGCCTTACCTTGCCTAGAATTGTTTTGCCTTGAATTGCCTTGCCTGAAACTGTCTTGCCTTACCTTACCTGGAATTGCCTTGCATTGCCTTGCTTTTTCTTGCCTCAAATTGCCATATCTTTTTGTCCCTGGAATAGCCTTGCATGGAATTGCCTTGTATTTCCTTGCCTTGACTGGAATTGTCTTGCTTCGATTTGTGATGCCTTGCTTTTCTCGCCTGAAATTGCCTTACCTAGTATTGCCTTGCCTTTCTTTGCCTTGCCTTGCCTTGACTGGAGTTGCCTTAACTGGAATTGTCTTACCTTGCCTTAGCTAAAATTTCCTTGCCTGGAAATGCCTTTCCTTGCCTTTTCTGGTCTTGCTTTGTCTGGAATTACCGTGTCTGAAATTGACTCTCCTTACCCTGAATTTTCTTGCCTTGCCCAAAATTGACTTTTCTAAAATTGCCTTTTGTGGCTTTGCCTTGTCTAAAAGAGCCTTGCCTGGAATTGCCCTACATTGCCTTGCCTTGCCATGCCTAGAATTGCGCTGCCTTCTCTTTCCTTGTCTTCTCTAGCCTGGAATTGCCCTACATTGCCTTGCCTTGCCATGCCTAGAATTGTGCTGCCTTCTCTTTCCTTGTCTTCTCTAGCCTGGAATTGCCTAGCCTGGAATTGTCTTGCCTTGACTTGCCTGAAATTTTCTTGCTTGGAATTGCCTTGCATTGCCTTGCCTTGCCTTGCCTTGCTTTTGCTTGCCTGGAATTGCCCTGACATGCTTTCTGTGAAATAGCCTTGCCTGAAATTGCCTTGTCTTGCCTTCCCTTGACTGGAGTTGCCTTGTTACAAATTTCCTTGCCTTGATTTTTTTCACCTGGAATTTTCTTGCCTTGTGTTGCCTTACCTTGCCTTGACTGGAATTGCATTGCCTTACATTGCCTTGCCTTCCCTGGAATTGCCTTGCCTTGAATTGCGATTTCCTGCATTGACTGTAATTACCTTTTCTGGAATTGCCTTGCTTTGCCTTGTCTGGAATTGCTTTGCCTTGCCTTGCGTGGAATTGTCTTTCCTTGCTTTGCCTGAAATCGCCTTGCCTGGTATTGCCTTTCCTGCAATTTCCCTGCCTGGAATTGCCTTGCCTTGCAATGTCTCTATTTGCGTTTCTTTTCCTTGCCTGTAATTGACTTTTCCACAATTTTCTTGCACTGCCTTGCCTTTTCTTGCATGGGATTGTCTTGCCTGGAATTGTCTTGCCTGGAATTGCCTTTCCTAGACTTGGGTGGCATTGCTTGGCCTTGCCTGGTATTGCCCACCCTGGAATGTTCTTGCCTTGCCTTGCCTGTATCTTTCAGTAAGGCTCTGAATGAGTGCTCATATGAAAGAGATTACTCACTAGTCCACTGGTGTGCATTACTATATGAGATTGTGAATTAGTGGCCATATGATCATTCCATAGGTGTGTACCATTCAGTGAGGCCCTGAGTGGCCATATTAAATAAATTATGGAATATCCACAAAGATCTTATTACTACAAGAGGCTCTAAATGAATGGCTATATCAATTAGGTTGCTGACTACTCCACAGGAGTGCATTATTCAGTGAAGCTCTGCATGCGAGGCCAGAAGAAAATGTCTCCTGATAATTCCCCTGGCGTGTATTCTTCACTGAGCTTCTGAATGTGTGGTCAATTGAAATACACTCCTGACTATTCTCAAGGTATGTGTTTCTGACTGAGGCTCTTTATTAATTGCTATACAAAATAGACTCCTGACAATTCCCCAGGTGTGCACTACTTCCTGAGGTTCTCACTTAGTGGCCATATGAAATAGACCCCTGACTCTACCCCATGTGTGTATTATACAGAGAGGTTCTGAAAGAGTGTCCATATAAAATTCACTCCTCTCTATTCCTCAGGTGTGCATTATTCACTTAGACTCTGAATAAGGTTCAATATGAAATACACTCCTGGCTATTCTCCAGGTGTGTTTTATTCACACAGGCTCTGAATGAGGGTCCGAATGAAATAGAGTCCTGACTATTCCATATGTGTGCATTATTCGCTGATGTTCTGAAAGTGTCACCGAAAAATTAGACACATGTCTACTCCACAAGGGTGCATTCTTCACTGGTGGTCTAAATGAATGGCCACGTTAAAGAGACTCCAAGATTTTTCCAGGTATGCATTACTCAATGAGGCTCTGAATTAAAGAACACTGTAAATAAACTCCTGACAATTCCCCAAACTTGCACTATTCAGAGGGCTCCGAATGAGTGGCAACATGAAATAACCTAATCAATATTCGCCTGGTGTGTATTATTCACTGAGGCTCTAAAAGAGTGTCCATATGAAAAAGAAACCCATCTATTCCCAAGGGCTGCATTATTCAGTTTGGCTCTGAATCACAGGTCATACGGAATAAAATACTGATTATTCCCCAGGCGTGTATCATTCACTGATGCTCTGAATGAGTGGGCATATGATATAGAGCCTTGAGTATTCCCCATGTGTGTATTATCCACTGAGGCTCTGAATGAGGGGTCATTTGAAATAGAATCCTCAGTACTCCCCAGGCATGCATTATTCACTGCAGCTCTGAATGAGTGGAAATATGAAATAGACTCCTAACTATTCCACAGGTGTGTACCATTCAGTGAGGCTCTGAATGAGTGACCATATGCAAGAGAATCTGGACTATTCCAAACGTGTGCATTATTCAGTGAAGGTCTAAATGGGTGACCATAAGAAGTAGAATTCTGACTATTCCCCAGGTGTGCAATATTTACTGAGGCTCTGAATGAGTGGCTATATAAAATAGCGTTCTGACTATTTCACAGTTGTGTACAATTCAGTGAGGCTCTGAATAAGTGGCCATATGAAAGAGAATCCTCACTCTTCCAAATATGTGCATTATTCACTGAAGGTCTGAAAGATTGTCCATAAGAAATAGAATCCTCACTATTCCCCTGGTATGCATTATTCACTTAGGTGAGAAATGAGTGGCCATATGAAATAGATTACTGACTACTCCCCAGGTATGGTATGCATTATTTACTAAGCGGTTGAATCAGTGGTAATATAAAATAGACACCTAAATATCCCCATAGTGCACATTATTCACAGAGACTCTGAATGACAATCTATATTAAATAGGCTCCTGACTATTCCACAGGAGTGCATTCTTCAATGAAGCTCTAAGTGAGAGGCCAGATGAAATTGACTCCTGACTCTTTCCCAGTTATTTATAATTCATTGAGCCTCTTAGTGTGTGCTTAATTGAAATACACTCCTGACTATTCTCCTGGTGTGTCTTATTCACTGAGGTTCTGTATTAGTTACCATATAAAATAGACTCCTGACAATTCCCCAGTTGTGCACTATTTCTTCAAAGTCTTAGTGATAGGCCATGAGAAACAGATTCCTGACTCTCCCCAATATGGGTATAATTCAGGGAGGCTCTGAATGTGTTCATATAAAACAGACTCCTAACAATTCCCCAGGTGTGCACTATTCCTTGGGAGTCTCAGTTGAGTGGCCATAAGAAACACATTCCTGACTCTCCCCAATATGAGTATAATTCAGGGATGCTCTGAAAAAGCATCCATATGAAACAGACCCCTGACTATTTCCCAGGTGTGCATTGTTCACTGAGGCTCTGAATAAGTGGCAATATGTAATAGATCTCTGACTATTCCACAATTGTGTATTATTCACTCAGCCTTTGAATGAGGTGACTTATGAAATAGACTCCTGACTATACCACAGGTGTGAAATACTCACTGATGTTCTGAATGTGTGGCCAAAGCAGATAGACACCTGACCACTACACAGGTGTGCATTCTTTACTGATGATCTGAATGAATGGCCGTATGAGAGAGACTCCAAATTTTTCTCCAGTTATACATTATTCAATGAGGGTTTGAAAGAGGGGCCATACGAAATTTACCCCTTACAATTCCGCATGTGTTAATTTTTCTGTTAGAATTGGAAAGTGAGTAGATAGAAAATAGATTTCTCAGGATTCCAAGGCATACATAATTCAGCGAGGCTCATAATGGCTGATCATATTAAATAGAATCCTGACTATTCCCCACGTGTGTATCATTCAGTTAGGTGCTGAATGAGTGACCATGTGAAATAGACTCCTGAGTACCCAACATGTGTGCATTGTTCAGTGAGGCTTTGAATGAGAGGGCCTATGTAATAGACTACTGAGTATTCTCTAGGCGTGTATTATTCACTGAAGCTCTGAAGGAGTGTTTACATGACATAGCCCCCTGATTGATGTCTGGGTGTGCGTTATTGAATGAGGCTCTCAATCAGTGGTCATATGAAATAGAATCCTATTTTTCAGGTGTGCATCATTCACTAATGCTCTGATTGAGTGGCCATATGACATGGACTCTGACTATTCCCCAGGTGTGTATTATTTAGTGAGTTTCTAAACGAGTGACCATATAAAATAGACTCCTGACTATAGCCTCTTGACTATTCCTCAGGTGTGCAATTTTCACTGAGGCACTGGGTGAACAGTCATATCTAATACACTCCAGACTATTCCCCAGGTGTGCATTATTCAGTGAGTCTATGAATGAGTGGCTCTATGAAATAGACTCCTGAGTATTCCCCAGGTGTGTATGATTCACTGAGTCTCTGAGTGGCCATGTGAAATACACTCCTGACTTTTCCATAGATGTGTATTATTTAATAAAGCTTTGAATGAGTGGCCATAGGAAAGAGACTCCTCAGTATTTACAGGAGTGCGCTTTTAAGTTTGGCTCTGAAAGAGTGGCCTTATAAAGTAGAATCCTGAGTTTCCCTCAGGTGTGTATTATTCAGTGAGGCTCTGAATGTGTATCTTCATGAAATAGACTTCTGACTACTCTACATGTGTTTATTATTCAGTGAAGCTCTGAATGAGAGGCCATATGTAATAATGTCCTGAGAATTCCCCGGTATGCATTATTCACTGAGGCTCTGAAAGTTTGGCTATATGAAATAGCCTCCTGACTATCCCACAGGTGTGTATTATTTAATCAGGCTTTGAGTTAGTGACCATATGAAATGGATTCCTGACTATTCCTCAGGCGTGCATTATTGACTGAGACTCTGATTAAGTGGGCATATGAAATAGACTTCTCACTATTCCAAAGTTGTTCATTACTCACTCAGGCTTTATTTTTCTGGTCATATAAAATAGACTATTGTCTATTCCCCAAGTATGCATTATTCACTGAGGCTCTAAATGAGTGGCTATATGAAGTAGACTCTTAACTTTTCCCCAGGTGTGTATTACTAAATGAGACTCTGAATAAGTGGGCATAAGAAAGAGACTCCTGACTATTCCCCAGGTGTGCATTATTTACAGAGACTCTGAATGTGTAGCCATTTAAAGGAGACTTTTTACTATTTTCCAAGAGTATATTACTCACTGAGGCACTAAAGGAGTGACCATATAAAAGACATTCCTGACTATTCCAGATATATATATATAATTTCACTGAAACACTTAAAGAGTGGCCATATGACTCCATTTTACTCCACAGGTGTACATTATTCATTAATTCTCTATATGAATCACATAGGAAATAGGCTAGTGATTATTTTCCACATGTGCATTATTCAAAGAGGTTCTGTATGAATGTCCATATAAAATAGACTCCTGACTATCACCCAGGTGTGTATCATTCAGGGAGGTGATTAATTTGTGGCTATCTTAAATAGGGTACTGACTACTCCACAGGTGTTCATTATTCACTGAAGCTCTGAATGAGAGGCCGTGTGAAATAGACTCCTGACTATTGCCTCATGGTGCATTATTCAGTAAGACTCTGAATGAGTGGTCATATGAAATAAAATCCTGACGATTCCCCAAGTGCATATTATTCAGTGAGATACTGAATCAGTGGTCATATGAAAGAGGCTCCTGACTATTACCCTGGTGTGCATTATTCACTGAGGCTCTGAGTGGCCATATAGAATAGAGTTCTAATATCCACTGAGTATTTCTCATGTGTGCATTGTTCACTGATTCTCTGAGTGGCCATATGAATTAGACTCCTGACTATTCCCCAGTTGTGAATTATTCCGTGGGTGTCCTACTGAGTGACCATCTGAAATAGACTTCTCACTGTTCCCCATGTTTGCATTATTCAGGAAGTCTCAGAATCGGGGGTTATATGAATTAGTCTCCTCAGTACCCCACCGATGTGCATTATTAACTGAGGTTCGTAATGAGTGGTCAAGTTAAACAGACTCCCGACTATTCCCCAGGTGTGCATTATTCACTGAGGCTCTAAAACAGTGTCCCTATGAAAGAGACACCTGACTATTTCCAAGGTGTGCATTATTCAGCTTGGCTCTCAATGACTGGTCTTATGAAATAGAATCCTGACTATTCCCCAGGTGTGTATCATTCAGTGAAGCTCTGAATAAACGACCATATAAAATAGACCATTGAATATTCCCCAAGTGTCTATTATTTAAAATAGAATCCTCATTACTCCCTCGGTGTGCATTATTCACTGAGGCTCTGAATGAGTGGCAATATGAAATACACTGCTGACTATTCTCCAGGTATGTTTTCTTTACACAGGCTCTGAATGTGGGGCCATATGAAATAGACTCCTGACTATTCCACATGCGTGTATTATTCACTGATGTTCTGAATGTGTCACCAAAGAAAATAGACACATGGGTACTCCACAATTGTGCACTCTTCACTGATGCTCTGAATAAAAGTCCATGTGAAAGAGACTCCAAGATTTTTTTTTAATTTTTTAAATTTTTATTGCATTATAGGTTTTGGGGTACATGTGCAGAACATGCAAGACAGTTGCATAGGTACACACATGGCAGTGGGTTTTGCTGTCTTCCTCTCCTTTACCCACACTTGGCATTTATCCCCAGGCTATCCCTCCCCAGCTCCCCCTTACTGTCCCTCCCCCATTTCCCCAATAGACCCCAGTGTGTAGTATACCCCCTCCCTGTGTCCATGTGTTCTCATTTTTCTCACCTGCCTGAGTGAGAATATGTGGTATTTCTTTTTCTGTTCTTGTGTCAGTTTGCTGAGAATGATGTTCTCCAGATTCATCCATGTACTTACAAAGGACACAAAATATCACTTCTCGGCCTTTTGGCTAAGATCAAGTGGAGACTCCAAGATTTTTCCAGGTATGTATTAATCAATAAGGCTCTGAATGAGAGGACACTGTAAATAAACTCCTGACGATTTTCCAAACTTGCACTTTTGAGAGGGCTTTGAATGAGTGGCAATATGAAATAACTTAATCAATATTCCCCTGGTGTGTATTACTCACTGAGGCTCTAAAAGAGTGTCCATTGAAAGAGAAACCTGTCTATTCCCAAGGTGTGCATTATTCAGTTTAGCTCTGAATCACAGGCCATATGGAATAAGATATTGATTATTCCCTAGGCATGTAATATTCACTGAGGCTCTGAATGAGTGGCCATATGATATAGAGCCTTGAATATTTCCCATGTGTGTATTATTCACTGGGGATCTAAATAAAGGGTCATTTGAAATAGAATCCTCTGTGCTTTCCAGGCTTGCATTATTCACTGCGACTTTGAGTGAGTGGAAATATGAAATCGACTCCTGACTATTCCACAGTTGTGTACCATTCAGTGAGGCTCTATATGAGTGGCCATATGAAAAAGAATTCGGACTATTCCAAACGTGTGCATTATTCAGTGAAGGTCTAAATGAGTGACTATAAGAAATAGAATCCTGACTATTCCCCAGGTGTGCATTATTCACAAGGTGCTGAATGAGTGGCCATATGAAATAGATTTCTGAGTAACCCCAGGTATGCAGTATTCACAAAGGCTGTGAGTCAGTGGCCATGTGAAATAGACTTTTGAATATTTCCCATGTGTGCATTAAGGGAAGTTCTGAAGAAGTATCCCTATGAAATGGATTGCTGACTATTTCCCAGGTTTGGAGTATTCACTGAGGCTATGAATGGGAGGCAATATGAAATAGACTTCTGATTATTTTTAAGGTGGATTTTATTCACATGGGCACTGAATGAGGGGCCGTGTGAAATAAACTCCTTTCTATTCCACAGCTGTGTATGATTCGCTGAGGTTGTCAATGTGTGGCCAAAGGAAATAAACACCTGGCTACTCCACATGTGTACACTATTCACTGACTCTCTGAATGAATGTCCATATGAAAGAGACTCCAAATTTCTCTCCAAGTATGTATTATTCAAAGAGGCTCTGAATACATGCCATACGAAATAGACTCCTGACAATTCGGCAGGTGTGTATTACTCAGTGAAACTTGGAAAAAAGGGGTGATATGAAGTAGACTTCTCACTATTCTAAAGGTATAGGTTATTCAGTGAGTCTCAAAATTGGTGTCCATATTAAATAGAATCCTGACTATTATCCACGTGTGTATCAGTGAGGTGCTGAATGAGTGGCCATATGACATACATTTCTGAGGGCTTAAGAGGTGTTCATTGTTCACTTAGGCTTTGAATGAGGAGCAATGTGAAGTATTCTACTCACTACCCAGGTGTGTATAATTTACTGAGCCTCTGAATGGCCTGAAGAAATAAACTCCTGGCTATTAACCAGGTGTGTATTATTCAGTGAGGTTCAAAGTGAGTGGTTATATAAAATAGACCTCTCAGTACTCCACAGGAGTGTGTTATTCAGTGAGACTCTGAAAGAGTTGGCATATGAAATAAACTCCTGACTATTCCTCAGGTGTGTATTATTCACTGAGGCTCTGAATGTGTGGCCATTGGAAATAGAATCCTCACTATTCCCTAGATGTGTATTTTTCTCTGAGTCTCTGAATGATTGGCCATTCTAAATAAAGTCCTGACAATTCCCCAAACCTGCACTACTTCGAGAGGCTGTGAATGAGGAGAAATATTAGAGAAGACTCCTCAGTATTCCCCTGGTGTGTATAATTCACTGAGACACTGAAAGACTGTTCCTATCAGAATCCTCACTATTCCCAAGGTGTGAATTATTCAATTTGACTCTCAATACTGGTCGTATGAAATAGAAGACTGATTATTCCCCAAGTATGTGTCATTCACTGAGGCTCTGAATGAGGGGCCATATGAAATAGACCATTGACTATTTCTCAGGTGTGTATTATTCACAGAGGCTTTGAATAAAGGGTCATTTGAAATAAAATCCTCAGTACTCCTCAGGCGTGCAAGATTCACTGAGGCTCTGAATGAGTGGCTATGTAAAAGGGTCATCTGATTATTCCACAGGTGTGTACTATTCAGTGAGGCTCTGAATGAGTGGCCATATGAAACAGAATTCTTACTATTCCAAATGTGTGTATTATTCACTGAAGGTCTGAATGACTGTCCATAAGAAATAGAATTCTCACTATTCCCCTGGTGTGCATTATTCACTGAGGTGAGGAATGAGTGGCCATATAAAATAGATTGCTGAGTAGTCCAAAGGAATGGTATGCATTATTTGCTGAGGCTTTGAATCACAGGTAATATGAATTACACACCTAAATATCCCCGAGGTTCATATTATTCAGAGAGGCACTGAATGAGTAGCTATATCTATTAGGCTTCTGACTATTCCACAGGAGTGCATTATTCAATGAAGCTGTAAGTGAGAGGCCAGATAAAATTGACTCCTGATTTTTCCCCGGTTGTGTATAATTCACTGAGCTTCTTAGTGTGTGCTTAATTGAAATACACTCCTGACTATTCCCCATGTGTGTCTTATTCACTGAGGTTCTCTATGAGTTGCCATATGAAATAGACTCCTGACAATTCCCCAAGTGTGCAGTATTTCCTTGGAGTCTCAGTGAGTGTCCATAAGAAACAGATTCCTGACTCTCCCCAATGTGTGCATTATTCAGGGAGGCTCTGAAGGAGTGTCCATATGAAATAGACCCCTGACTATTTTTCATGTGTGCGTTATTCACTGAGGATCTGAATAAGTGGCAATATATAATAGATTCCTGACTATTCCCCAGGTGTGTATTATTCACTCAGCCTCTGAATGAGGGGCCTTATGAAATAGACTCCTGACTATAAGAAAAGTGTGCATTATTCACTGGTGTTCTGAATGTGTGGTCAAAGCAAATAGACACCTGGCCACTCCACAGGTGTGCATTCTTTACTGATGCTCTGAATTAATGGCAATATAAAAGAGACTCCAAATTTTTCTCCAGGTATACATTATTCATTGAGGCTCTGAAGGAGGAGTCATAGGAAATTTACCCCTTACAATTTCTCATGTGTTACTTTTTCTGTTTGACTCAGAAAGGGGGTCGATAGAGAATAGACTCTTCAGGATTCCAAGGCATACATAATTCAGAGAGTCTCATAAAGGGTGTTCGTATTAAATAGAACCCTGACTATTCCCCACGTGTGTATTATTCAGTGAGGTGCTGAATAGTGGCCAAATGTAATAGACTCCTGAGTACCCAACAGGTGTGTGTTGTTCACTGAGGCTTTGAATTAGACGGCCTATGTAATAGATTCCTGAGTATTCCCTAGGTGTGTATTATTCACTGAGGCTCTGAAGGAGTGTTCATATGACATAGCCTCCTGATTAATATTCGGGTGTGCATTATTCAATGAGGCTCTCAATCAGAGGTCATATGAAATAGAATCCTGACAATTTCTCAGGTGTGCATCATTCAGTAATGCTATGATTGAGTGGCCATATGGCATGGACTCTGAAAATTCCCCAGGTGTGTATTATTCAGTGAGTTTATTTCATATGGTCACTCGTCCAGGGCCTCAGTGAATAATACACCCCTGGGAAATAGTCAAGAGTCTACTTCAGATTGACATTTTGAAATTGCCTTGCCTTAGCTGGAATTGCCTTGCCGGGAAATACCTTTACCTGCCTTGTGTTGCCTTGCCTTGCCTGAAATTGCCTTTCTGGCAATTTTTTCGCCTGGAATTGCCTTGCCTTGCATTGCCAGAAATTGCCTTGCCTAAAATTGCCTTGCTTTAACTAGGATTGCCTTGCCTAGAATTGCATTGCCTTGCCTGCAGTTGATTTGTTTGGAATTGCCTTTCCTTGCCTTGCCTAGAATTTCCTTCTCTGAAATTGCCTTGCCTTGTCTTGTCTTGGCTAGCCTGGATTTGCCTTGCCTAAAATTGCCTTGCCTGGAACTGCCCTTTTTGCTTTGCCTTGCCTTGCCTCATATTGCCTTGCTTGGAATGTCCTTGCCTTGCCTTGCCTCGAATTGCCTTTCCTGGAATTGCCCTGATTTGCCTTGCCTTTTTTATCTTAAATTGTCTTGGCTGGAATTGGCATGCATTGCCTTGTTTTACTTTGCCTTGAATTTTATTATCTGGAATTATTTTGCCTTGCTGGGAATTTTCTTGCATTGCCTTTCCTTGCCTAGCCTGAAATTTTTCTGTCTGGAATTGCCTTGTTTTGGCTTGCCTTGCCTTGCCTGGAATTGCCTTCTCTAAAATTGTCTTGACTTGCCTTGCGTTTTCTGTAATTGCCCTGCCTAAAATTGCCGTGCTTTTTCTTGCCTTGCCTGAAATTGCCCTGCCTGCAGTTGCCCTTCCTTGCCTTGTCTGGAGTTACCTTGCCTTACCTTACCTTGCCTGGATTTTCCTTGCCTGCAATTTTCTTGCCTAGTTTTTCTCTAATTTACTTGCCTAAAATTTCCTTGCATTCACCTGCCTTGCCAGAAATTTCTTGCCTGGAATTGCCTTGCCTTGCCTTGCCTTGCCTTGTCTAGAATTGCCTTGACTTTCCTGGTGTTGCCTGAAATTTCCTTGAGTCGCCTTGCCTTGCCTGGAATTGCCCTGCCTTTCATCGCATGAAATTGCCTTGCTTGGAATTGGATTGTCTTGCCTTGCCTTATATGAAATTGCATTTTCTGTAATTGCCTAGCCTGGAATTGCCTTATCTTCCCTTGCCTAGAACTGCCTTGCCTGGGTTAGTGTTGTCTTGCCTTGCCTTGTCTTTTTTATTTGCATTGCCTAGAATTGTCTTCCCTGGAATTGCCTTGCATTTCCTTGCCTTGACGTTGTTTGCCTTGTTTTTCTTGCCTTGCCTGGTATTGCCTTGCCTTTCCTGCAATTTTTTGTATTGCCTTGCTTTTTCTAGCCTGGAATTTCCCTGCTTGAAATTGTTTTGCCTTGGCCTTTTTTTCCTTGCCTGGAATTGCCTTCCCTATAATTGCCTTGCCTTGTCTTGTCCGGAACTGACCTGTCTTGCATTACCTTGCCTAAAATTTTTATTCCTGAAATTGCATTGCCTTGCCTTGCGTTGCTGGAATTGCCTTGCCTTTTCTTGCCTGGAATTGACTTTCCCAGAATGGGCTTGCATTGTCTTTCCTTTTCATTCATGGGATTGCCTTGCCTGGAATTGTCTTGCCTGAAATTGTTTTAGCTTTCCTTGTGTTACCTTGCCTTGTCTGGAATTGCCTAGTCTGAAATTGTCTTGCCTTGACTTGCCTGGAATTGCATTTCCTGGAATTGACTTTCCTCACGTTGCCTTGCCTTGCCTTGCCGTGCCTAAAATTGACTTTTCTGATATTGTGTTGTTTTGCCTTACCTAAAAATGGATTGCCTGGAGTTGCCCTGCCTTTTCTTCCCTGGAATAGCCTTGCGTGGAATTGCCTTGTCTTACATTTCCTTGCCTGGAGTTGCCTTGTTTCGAATTGCCTTGCCTTGCCTTTCCTTGCCTGGAATTGCCTTGCCTAAAATTGCCTTGCCTTGCGTTGCCTTACCTTGCCTTGACAGGAATTGCCTTACCTTACACTGCTTTGCCTTGGCTGGAATCGCCTTGCCTTGCCTTACCTTGCCTTTTTCTGGAATTGCCTTGCCTCGAATTGCCTTTTTATGCCTTCACTGGCATTACCTTGTCTGGAATTGCCTTGTCTTGTCTTGCCTTGCCTTACCTGAAATTGCCTTGCCTGAAATCATCTTACTGGAATTGCCTTTCCTGCAGTTGCCTTGTCTGAAATTGCCTTGCCAAGAATTGCACTGAATTCCCTTGCCTTGCCTTGCCTAGCCTAGAATTGCCTTGCCTTGCTTTGCCTTGCCTGAAATTTCCTTGCTTGGAATTACTTTGCCTTGCCTGAAACTACCTTGCCTGGAATTGTCTTGCCTTGCTTTACCTGGAATTACTTTGCCTGGAATTGCCTTGCATTGCCTTGCTTTTCCTTGCCTGGAGTTGCCCTGCCTTGCCTTCCCTGGAATAGCCTTTCATTGAATACTTTGTCTTGCCTTGCCTTGAGTGGAATTGCCTTGCTTCAAATTGCCTTACCTTGCCTTTCTTCACCTGAAATTTACTTGTCTAGAATTGCCTTGCCTTGCCTTGCCTTGCCTTAACTGGAATATTCTTGCCTGGAGAAACATTTTCCTGCCTTTTCTTTCCTTGCCTGTCTTGGAATTGCCTTTCGAGCAATTGCCTTCACTGGAATTGCCTTGCCTGGAATTGCCTTTTCTAGAATTGCCTTGACTTTTCTTGTCTGAAATTGCCCTGCCTTGAATTGTCCTGCCTTGCATTGCCTTGTCTGAAAATGATCTGCCTTGCCTTGCCTGGGATTGCCTTGTATTGCTTTGCCTTGTCTTGCCTTCAGTTGCCTTGTGTAGAATTGCATTTTTTTTACCTTACATTTTCTTGCCTGAAATTGTCTTTTTTTTGCCTTACCTGGAATTACATTGTCTGGAGTTTTCTTGTCTTTTATTGCCTTGACTTGCCTTGCCTAAAATCGCCTTGCCTGTAATTCCCCTTTTTTACCTTTTCTTGCCTTGCCTCGAATTGCCTTGCTTGGAATTTCCCTGCCTTGTTTTGCCTCAAATTGCTTTGCATGGAATTGCCCGGCTTTGCCTTGCCTTTCCTTAACTCGAATAACCTTGCCTGAAATTGGCCTGCCTTGCCTTGTTTTTCCTTTCCTGGAATTGCCATGTCTTGCTTTGCCCGGAATTCCCTTGCCTAGAATTGTCCTGACTTGCCTGGCTCTGCCTTGCCAGAAATTGACTTGCCTTGTCTTGCCTGAAACTGCCTTGCTTGAAATTTTCATGCCTTGCTGGAAATTTTTTTGTATTGCCTTGCCTTGCCTAGGCTGGAATTGCCCAGTCTGAAATTTCCTAGCCTTGGCTTGCCTTACCTTGCCACGAACTGCCTTGCCTAGAATTGCCTTACTTTGTCTTGCCTTGTCTGGTATCACCTTGTTTGGAATTGCCCTGCCTTGCCTTGTCTTGCCTGAATTTTCCCTGCCTGGAATAACCCTGTTTTGCCTTGTTTTTATTGGAATTGCCTTGCCTTTCCATGCCTAAAATTGTCTTTCCTGAAATTGCCTTGCACTGCATTACCTTGCCTAAAAGAGACGCGTGAAATTGTCCTACATACCCTTGCCATGCCTTGCCTCGAATTTCCTTGCTTATAATTGCCCTGCCTTGTCTTGCCTTGCCTTGTTTTTCCTTGCCTTGCCTGTAATTGTCTTCAATTTCCTTCCCTGGAATTTCCTTTCCTAAAATTGCCTTGCATTGCCTTGCTTTTCCTTGCCTGGAATTGCCATGCCTTGCCTTACCTGGAAGAGCCTTGCATGGAATTGTCTTGTTTGCCTTGCATTGACTGGAATTGCCTTGCTTCAAATTTTCTTGTTTTGCCTTTCCTCACCTGGAATTCCCTTGCCTAGAATTGCATTGCCTTGCATTGCCTTGGCTGAAATTGCCTTGCCTGAAATTGTCTTCCCTTGCCTTAACTAGAATTGCATTTCCTGAAAATACTTTTCGCAGTCTTGACTTGCTTGCCTTTCCTGGAATTGCCTTTCTGGCCATTTCCTTGCCTGGAATTGCCTTGACTTGCATTGCCGTTAATTGCCTTGCCTGAAATTGCTTTGCTTTGCATTGCCTTGCCTTTTCTGAAATTGCATTGCCTAGAATTGCATTGCCTTGCCTTACCTTGCCTTGCCTTGCCTGGAATTGCCATTTCTTGCCTTGCATGGAATTTCTCGTCTGAAATTGTCTTGCCTTGTCTTGTCTTGCCTTGCCTGAAATCACCTTGCCTGAAATTGCCCTTTTTTAACTTGCCTTGTTTGGTCTTCAATTGCCCTGCTTGGGATTTCCCTGCCTTGCCTTGAGTCGAATTGCCTTGCCTGAAATAACCTGTCTTGCCTTGTTTTACCTTGCCTTGAATTCCCTTTCCTGGAATTTTTTTGCCTTGCTGAGAATATTCCTGCATTGCTTTTCCTTACCTAGCCTGGAATTGCCCTGTCTGGAATTACCTTGCTTTGGCTTGCCTTGTCTTGCCTGGAATTGTTTTGCCTGGAATTATTTTGTCTAAAATTGTCTTGCTTTGCCTTGCGTTGTTAGAAATTGTCCTGCCTGAAATTGCCTTGCCTTGTCTTGCCTTAAATTGCCCTGCCTTGCCTTGCCTTTTTCTGTAATTGCCTTGCTTGCCTTGCCTGTATTTGCCTTGACTGAAATTTCCTTGCTTAGCCTTGCCTGGAACTTACTTAAATGTAATTGCCCTGCATTGACTTGGCTTGCTGGGAATTTTCTTGCCTGGAATTGTGTTGCCTTGCCTTGCCTTGTCTTGGATTTCTGTGAATTTTTTTTGCCTTTTCTGGCCTTGCTTGAAATTGCCTTTCCTGGAATTTTCTTGATTTTCCTTGCCTTGTATGTAATTGCCCAGCCTGGAATTGCCTTCCCTTCCCTTACCTGGAGTTACATTGCCTTGAATTACCTTGTCTTGCTTTGCCTGGAATTTTCTTTCCTGGAATTTCCCTCCGTTGCCTTATGTGGAATTCCCTTGCCTAGAATTGCCTTGTCTTGCCTGGAATTGCCTTTCCTGCAATTGTCTAGCCTGGAATTGCTTTGCTTTTCCTTGCCTTGCCTTGCCTTGCCTTGCATTGCCTTGCCTTGCCGTGCCATGTCTTGCCTTGCCTTGCCTTGCCTGGAACTGCCTTGCCTGGATTTGCCTTGTCTTGCATTGTCTTGCCTTGCCTAGCCTAAAATTTTCTTGCCTGAAATTGCCTTAGTTTTGCTTGCCTTGACTTTATTTGCCTTGCCCTTCCTTGACATGCTTGGTATTGCCTTGCCTTGCCTGAAATTTTTTTGCATTGCCTTTATTTTTCTAGCCTCGAATTGCCCTGCCTGGAATTGCTTTTGCCTTCGCTTGCTTTGCCTTTCCTGGAATTGCCTTTCCTATAATTGCCTTTTCTTGTCTTGCCCAAAATTGACCTGCCTTTCATTACCTTGCCTGAATTTTTCTGCCTGGAATATTACTGGATTGCCTTTCCTTGCCTGGAATCGACCTTCCCAGATTTGCCTTGCATTGCCTTGCCTTTCCTTGCATGGGATTGCCTTGCCTGGAATTGCCTCACCTTGCCTTGCGTTGCCTTGCCTTGCCTGGAATTGCCTATCCTGAAATTGCCTTGCCTTGACTGGAATTGCCTTCCCTGGAATTGACTCTACTTGCCTTGCCTTGCCTTGCCATGACCATAATTAACTTTTCTGAAATTGCCTTGCGTTGACTTCCCTTGCCTAAAAGGACCTTATCTGGAGTTGATCTATATTTTCTTGCCTTGCCTAGTTTACAATTCCCTTGCCTGGAATTTTCTTGCCTTTCTCTGTCTGGAATTTCTATGCTCAGATTTGCCTTGCATTGCATTTCCTTGTTTTGCCTTGCTTTTCCTTGCCTGGAATTAAACTGCCTTGCCTTCACTGAAATAGCCTTTCCTGGAATTGCCTTGTCTTGCCTTGCATTGGCTAGTGCTGCCTTTCCTTGCCTAGTCTATAATTGTTTTGCATTGCATTGTCCTGCCTTGCATTGCCAAAAATTGCCCTGACTGGAATTGCCTTGCCTTGCATTGCCTTGCCTTGCCTGGAATTGACTTGCCTGGAATTGTCTTGAATTGACTTCCTTGGAATTGCTTTCTTTTTTCTTTTTTTTTTAAAATTTTTATTGCATTATAGGTTTTGGGGTACATGTGCAGAACGTGCAAGATAGTTGCATAGGTACACACGTGGCAGTGTGTTTTGCTGCCTTCCTCCCCTTCACCCACACTTGACATTCATCCCCAGGCTATCCCTCCCCAGCCCCACTCCGCTGTCCCTCCCCCATTCCCCCAAATAGACCCCAGTGTATAGTAGACCGACTCTCTGTGTCCATGTGTTCTCATTGTTCTCACCCGGATATGAGTGAGTACATGCGGTATTTCTTTTTCTGTTCTTGTGTCAGTTTGCTGAGAATGATGTTCTCCAGATTCATCCATGTCCTTACAAAGGACAAAAACTCATCATTTTTGATTGCTGCATAATATTGCATGGTGTATATATGCCACATTTTCCCAGTCCAGTCTATCATCGATGGGCATTTAGGTTGGTTCCAGTTCTTTGCTGTTGTAAACAGTGCTGCAATGAACATTCGTGTGCATGTGTCCTTATAGTAGAACGATTTATAGTCCTTTGGATATATACCCAGTAATGGGATTGCTGGGTCAAATGGAATTTCTATTTCTAGGTCCCTGAGGAATCGCCACACTGTCTTCCACAATGGTTGAACTAGTTTACACTCCCACCCACAGTGTAAGAGTGTTCCTATTTCTCCATATCCTCTCCAGCATCTGCTGTCTCCAGATTTTTTAATGATTGCCATTCTAACTGGCGTGAGATGGTATCTCAATGTGGTTATGATTTGCATCTCTCTAATGACCAGTAATGATGAGCATTTTTTCATATGTTTGTTGGCCTCATGTATGTCTTCTTTTCTAAAGTGTCTGTTCATATCCTTTGCCCATTTTTGAATGGGCTTGTTTGTTTTTTTCCTGTAAATCTGTTTGAGTTCTTTGTAAATTCTGGATATCAGCCCTTTCTCTGATGTGTAAACTGCAACGATTTTTTCCCATTCTGATGGTTGCCGATTCACTCTAGTGACTGTTTCCTTTGCCGTGCAGAACCTGTGGAGTTTGATTAGTTCCCATTTGTCTATTTTGGCTTTTGTTGCCAATGCTTTTGGTGTTTTATTCATGAAGTCCTTGCCTACTCCTATGTCCTGAATGGTTTTGCCTAGATTTTTTTCTAGGGTTTTTATGGTGTCAGGTCTTACCTTTAAGTCTTTAATCCATCTGGAGTTAATTTTAGTGTAAGGTGTCAGGAAGGGGTCTAGTTTCTGCTTTCTGCACATGGCTGCCAGTTTTCCCAACGCCACTTAATAAGTGGGGAATCCTTTCCCCATTGCTTGTTTTTATCAGGTTTATCAAAGATAATATGGCCGTAGACAGGTTGTGTTGCCTTTGATGCTTCTGTGCTGTTCCATTGGTCTATATCTCTGTTTTGGTACCAGTACCATGCTGTTTTGATTACTGTAGCCTTGTAGTATAGTTTGAAGTCTGGTAGTGTGAAGCCTCCCGCTGTGTTCTTTTTGCTTAGAATTGACTTGGCTATGCGGGCTCTTTTTTGGTTCCTTATGAAATTCATGGTGGTTTTTCCAGTTCTGTGATGAAATTCCATGGTAGTTTGATAAGGATAGCATTGATTGTGTAAATTACTTTGGGCAGTATAGCCATTTTCACGATATAGATTCTTCCTAACCACAAACATGGAATGTCTCTCCATCTGTTTGTGTCCTCTCTTATTTCGTTGAGCAGTGGTTTGTAGTTTTCCTTAAAGAGGTCCCTTACATTCCTAGTGAGTTGTATTCCTAGGTATTTTATTTTCTTTGTAGCAATTCTGAATGCCAGTTCGTTCTTGATTTGGTTCTCTTTAAGTCTGTTATTGGTGTATAGGAATGCTTGTGATTTTTGAACATTGATTTTGTATCCTGAGACTTTGCTGAAGCTGCTTATCAGTTGCAGGAGCTTTTGGGCTGAGGTGGTGGGGTCTTCTAGGTATACTATCATGTCGTCTGCAAATAGAGACAATTTGGCTTCCACCTTTCCTATTTGAATACCCTTTATTTCTTTTTCTTGCCTGATTGCTCTGGCAAGAACTTCCAGTACTATGTTGAATAGGAGTGGTGAGAGAGGGCATCCTTGTCTAGTGCCAGATTTCAAAGGGAATGCTTCCAGTTTTTGCCCATTAAGTATGATATTGGCTGTTGGTTTGTCATAAATAGCTTTTATTACTTTGAGATATGTTCCGTCAATACCAAGTTTATTGAGTGTTTTTAGCATAAAGGGCTGTTGAATTTTGTCAAATGCCTTCTCTGCGTCAATTGAGATAATCATGTGGTTTTTGTTTTTGCTTCTGTTTATGTGATGAATTACATTTATAGAATTGCGTATGTTGAACCAGACTTGCATCCCCAGGATGAATCCTACTTGATCATGATGGATAAGTTTTTTAATGTGCTGTTGCAATCGGTTTGCCAGTATTTTATTGAAGATTTTTGCATCTATGTTCATCATGGATATTGGCCTGAAGTTTTCTTTTCTTTTTGAGTCTCTGTCAGGTTTTGGTATCAGGATGATATTGGTCTCATAAAATGATTTGGGAAGGGTTCTCTCTTTTTGAATTATTTGGAATAGTTTCAGAAGGAATGGTACCAGATCCTTTTTGTGTGTCTGGTAGAATTCAGCTGTGAACCCACCTGGACCTGGGCATTTTTTGTGTGGTAGGCTCTTAATTGCTGCCTCAACTTCAGACCTTGTTATTGGTCTATTCAGTTTCAGCTTCCTCCTGGTTTAGGCTTGGGAGGACACAGGTGTCCAGGAATTAATCCATTTCTTCCTGATTTACTGGTTTATGTGCATAGAGTTGTTTGTAGTATTCTCTGATGATGGTTTGAATTTCTGTGAAATCTGTGGTGGTTTCCCCATTATCGTTTTTTATTGTATCTATTTGGTTGTTCTCTCTTTTCTTTTTTATCAGTCTGGCTAGTGGAGTGTCTATTTTGTTGATCTTTTCAAAAAACCAGCTCCTAGATTTATTGATTTTTTGAAGGGTTTTTCTTTTCTCTGTCTCCTTCAGTTCTGCTCTGATCTTAGCTATTTCTCATCTTCGGCTAGGTTTTGAGCTTTTTTGATCTTCCTCCTCCAGCTCTTTCAATTTTGATGATAGGGTGTCAATTTTGGATCTCTCCACTGTTCTCATGTGGGCACTTATTGCTATATATTTTCCTCTACAGACTGCTTTAAATGTGTCCCAGAGATTCTGGTACGTTGTGTCTTCATTTTTGTTGGTTTCAAAGAACTTCTTTATTTCTGCCTTCATTTCATTGTTTATCCAATCAACATTCAAGAGCCAGTTGTTCAGTTTCCATGAAGCTGTGCGCTTCTGAGTTATTTTCCGAATTCTGAGTCCCAACTTGATTGCACTATGGTCTGAGAGACTGTTTGTTATGATTTCAGTTGTTTTGCATTTGCTGAGGAGTGCTTTACTTCCAATTATGTGGTCAATTTTGGAGTAGGTGTGATGTGGTGCTGAGAAGAATGTATATTCTGTGGATTTGGGGTGGAGAGTTCTGTAAATGTCTATCAGGTTTGCTTGTTCCAGGTCTGAGTTCAAGTCCTGGATATCCTTGTTAATTTTCTGTCTGGTTGATCTGTCTGCTATTGACAGTGGAGTTTTTAAGTCTCCCACTATTATTGTGTGAGAGTCCAAGTCTCTTTGTAAGTCATTAAGAACTTGCCTTATATATCTGGGGGCTCCTGCATTGGGTCCATATATATTTAGAATTGTTAGCTCTTCTTGTTGTATCGATCCTTTTACCATTTTGTAATGACCCTCCTTGTCCCTTTTGATCTTTGTTGCTTAAAAGTCTACCTTATCAGAGACGAGAATTGCAACTCCTGCTTTTTTTTGCTCTCCATTTGCTTGGTAAATCTTCCTCCATCCCTTTATTTTGAGCCTTTGTGTATCTTTGCGTGTGGGGTGGGTTTCCTGGATACAGCACACCGATGGGTTTTGGTTTTTTATCCAATTTGCCAGTCTGTGTCTTTTGATTGGTGCATTTAGCCCATTTACATTTAGGGTTAATATTGTTATGTGTGAGTTTGATACTGCCATTTTGATGCTAGCTGGCTGTTTTGCCCGTTGGTTCATGTAGATTCTTCATTTTGTTGATGGTCTTTAGCATTTGGTATGCTTTTAGGATGGCGGATACTGGTTGTTTCTTTCTATGTGTAGTGCCTCTTTCAGGAGCTCTTGTAAATCAGGCCTAGTGGTGACAAAATCTCTGAGTACTTGCTTGTTCATGAAGGATTTTATTTTTCCTTCACTTATGAAGCTCAGTTTGGCTGGATATGAAATTCTGGGTTGAAAGTTCTTTTCTTTAAGGATGTTGAATATGGGCCTCCACTCTCTTCTGGCTTGTAGAATCTCTGCCGAGAGATCTGCTGTGAGTCTGATGGGCTTCCCTTTGTGGGTGACCCGACCTTTCTCTCTGGCTGCCCTTAGTATTTTCTCCTTCATTTCAACCCTGGTGAATTTGATGGTTATGTTCTTTGGGGTTGCTCTTCTTGAGGAGTATCTTTGTGGTTTTCTCTGTATTTCCTGGAGTTGAGTATTGACCTGTATTGCTAGGTTGGGGAAATTTTCCTGAATAATAACCTGAAGAGTGTTTTCCAGCTTTGATTCATTCTCTTCATCACATTCTGGTACACGTATCAAACGTAAGTTGGGTCTCTTCACATAGTCCCACATTTCTTGGAGATTTTGTTCATTCCTTTTTGTGCTTTTTTCTTTAATCTTGCTTTCACGTTTTATTTCATTGAGTTGATCTTCAACTTCTGATATTCTTTCTTCTTCTTGGTCAATTCGGCTGTTGAAACTTGTGCATGCTTCACGACCTTCTCGTGTTGTGTTTTTCAGCTCCTTCAATTCATTCATATTCCTCTCTAAGTTGTCCATTCTTGTTATCAATTTCTCGAATCTTTTTTCAAATCTTTTTTCAAGATTCTTAGTTTCTTTGCATTGATTTAGAACATGTACTTTTAGCTCAATGAAGTTTCTTATTATCCACTTTCTGAAGTCTGATTATATCATTTTGGCACACTCATTATCCGTTCAGCTTGTTTCCCTTGCTGGCGAGGAGTTTTGGTCCTTTTTTGGAGGTGAGGTGTTTTGGTTTCGGGTGCTTTCCTCCTTTTTGCGCTGGTTTCTTCCCATCTTTATGGATTTCTCCACCTGTCGTCTTAGTAGTTGCTGATTTTTCAATTGGGTCTCTTTGTGGATGCTGAGATTGTTGATGATGAAGTATTTCTGTTACTTAGTTTTCCTTCTAATGGTCTAGCCCATCTGCTGTATGAGTGCTGAGGTCCACTCCAGGCCCTGCTTGTCTGGAGTATACCTGTAGCAGCTGTGGAACATTGAGGGATGATACCAGTTTCTTTTTCTGCTGTCTTTGTTCCGGAATGATGCCCACCAAATGTCAGTCTGATTAGTCCTTTTTTAGGGTGACTCTTTGGATGTACAGGGGTCAGGGAGCTGCTTAAGGAGATGGTCTGTGCTTTATAGGAGCTCCAGTGCTGAGCTGTGAGCTCCATTGTTCATTCAGCGTTGTTGGGAGGTTGTTTATATCTGCTGCAATAGAACTCATAAAACACCATTCTTTTTTTCCCTTAGATGTTCTGTCTCAGGGAGTTGGGGCTTTCTTTATGAGTATCTGTTGCACTGTCCTGCCCCACTAGGTGGCAGTCTATTCACTATTTGCCTGCCGGGGCTCTGACCTGCTAACGCGGGTCCGCCCTGTTTCTGCTGGGCTCCCTTCTGCTGTGGAGCGCTCCTGGTGGAGTCTCTCTGTTATGGCAGTTTGTCTCCACAATGGCAGGCTGCGTCAGCCCTGGGCGGTACTCCAGTAGGAGCAGATTGCATCAGCAATGGTGGACGCCCCTCCCTCACCGGGCTGCACCGTCCTAGATGCTGGCAGCAAAAGTCTCAGCCCCAAGCGTCTCCAGTCGCCGCCCTGCTTGTCCCCATGAGGGTGGGTCCGCCGAGCCCGATCACCCAGCTCCCTGCCTCAGAGTCCGTCCTCTCTCTCTCTCTCACTCCCTCTCCACAAGCTGAAAGGTCGACTCTCTCACTGGCGCCCCTGTAGCCTGCCAATATGGCACTTGGATCCATGCAATCTCCTGTGCCACTGCCCACTGCACTGGCTCAGATCATGCTTCCCAGGAAACTCCTGGTTTGTCTCACTCTCCAAGTCCCATTCAAACAGATGGACATGCCAATCTGCCCTTCCAAATCTCAGATTGCCAGTTTAACAGGGCACCCAGACCAGTGAGTTCCATGCAGGGTCCCGCTGTGGCACCAGCGGAAGCAGCCACCTGAGTCGGCTGCGTAAGTCAGCAAAGCGTCTCGTGTCTCTCCCACACCTGGGACTTTCAACGCTCTGTGGGCAAAAAAGGTCCATCCGAGAATGCGGCTTGGACTCACCCTCTGTGCCTTCACTGAGAGCTGCAATCCTGAGTTGCTTCTACGATGCCATCTTGCGAGTCTCCCGATCAGAATTGCTTTCTATGGAATTGCTTTGAATTGCCTTGCTTTTTCTTGCCTGGAATTGCCGTGCCTTTCCTTATCTGGAAGAGCCTTGCTTGGAATTGTCTTGTCTTGCCTTGCCTTGACTGAAATTGCCTTGCTTCAAATTTCCCTGTTTTGCCTTTCCTCACCTGGAATTGCCTTGCATAAAATTGCCTTACCTTGCGTTGCCTTGATTGGAAGTGCCTTGCCTGAAATTGTCCTGCCTTGCCTTAGCTCAAATTGCGTTTCCTGAGAATACCTTTCCCTGTCTTGACTTGCTTGCCTATCCTGGAATTGCCTTTCCGGCCATTTCCTTGCCTGGAATTGGCTTGCCTTGCATTGCCTTACCTTTCCTGGAATTGTGTTGCCTAGAAGTGTATTGTCTTGCCTTACCTTGCCTTGCCTGGAATTGCCATTTCTTGCCTTGCCTGGAATTTCTCGTCTGAAATTGTTTTGCCTTGTCTTGTATTGCCTTGCCTGGAATTGCCTTGCCTTGCATTGTCTGGAATTGTCCTGCCTGGATTTGCCCTGCCCTGCCTTGCCTTGCCTGAAGTTGCCCTGCCTTGCCTTGCCTTTTTTGTAATTGTCTTGCTTGCCTTTCCTGTATTTGCCTTGCCTGAAATTTTCTTGCTTAATTTTGTCTGGAACTTACTTAAATGTAATTGCCCTGCATTGACTTGCCTTTTCTGGGAATTTTCTTGCCTGGAATTGTCTTGCCTTGCCTTGCCTTGCCTTGGCTTTCTGGGAATATTTTTGCCTTTCCTGGCCTTGCCTCAAATTGCCTTTCCTGGAATTTTCTTGATTTTCCTTGCCTTGCCTGGAATTGCCCAGCCTGGAATTGTCTTCCCTTCCCTTACCTGGAGTTACATTGCCTTGAATTGCCTTGCCTTGCTTTGCCTGAATTTTTTTTTCTGGAATTGCCCTCCCTTGCCTTATGTGGAATTGCCTTGTCTGGAATTGCCTTGTCTTGCCTGGAATTGCCTGGAATTGCCTTTCCTGCAATAGTCTAGAATAGCCTGGCATTGCTTTGCTTTGCCTTGCCTTGCCTTGCCTTGCCTGGATTTTCCTTGTCTTGCATTGTCTTGCCTTTCCTTTCCTTGCCTTTCCTTGCCTAGAATTGCCTTGCCTGTAATTGCCTTAGTTTTGCTTGGCTTGACTTTACTTGCCTTTCTCTTCCTTGACTTGCCTGGTATTGCCTTGTCTTGCCTGAAATTTTTTTGCATTGCCTTTATTTTTCTAGCCTGAAATTGCCGTGGCTTGAGTTGTTTTTGCCTTGGCTTGTCTTGCCTTGCCTGAAATTGCCTTTCCTATAATTGCCTTTCTTTGTCTTGCCATAAATTGACCTGCCTTGCATTACCTTGCCTGAAGTTTTTCTGCCTGGAATTGCCCTGCTTGGAATTGTTTTTTCCTTGGCTTGCCTTGCCTGGAATTTTCTTTTCTATAATTGCTTTTTCTTGTCTTGCCCAAAATTGACCTGCCTTGCGTTGCTTTGCCTAAGATTTTTCTGCCTGGAATAGCACCGGATTGCCTTTCCTTGCCTGGAATTGACTTTCATGGAATTGCCTTGCATTGCCTTGCCTTGCCTGGAATTGCCTATCCTGAAATTGCCTTGTCTTGACTGGAATTGCCTTCCCTGGAATTGACTCTTTTTGCCTTGCCTTGCCTTGCCATTACTATAATTGACTTTTCTGAAATTGCCTTGCGTTGACTTGCTTTGCCTAAAAGGACCTTGCCTGGAGTTGCCCTACATTGTCTTGCCTTGCCTACCCTAGAATTCCCTTGCCAGGAATTTCCTTGCCTTTCTTTGCCTGGAATTTTTATGCTCGGAATTGCCTTGCATTGCATTTCCTTGTTTTGCCTTGCTTTTTCTTGCCTGGCATTGCGCTGCCTTGCCTTCCCTGAAATAGCCTTTCCTAGAATTGCCTTGTCTTGCCTTGCATTGCCTGGTACATCCTTGCCTTGCCTACCTTAGAATTGCCTTGTCTTGCATTTTCCTGTCTTGCATTGCCAAACATTGCCTTGACTGGGATTGCTTTACTTTTCATTGCCTTGCCTTGCCTGGAATTGCCTTGCCTTGCCTTGCCTTCCCTGGACTTGCCTTGCTTTGAATTGCTTTTCCTTGCCTTGCCTGGAATTACCTTGTCTGGAATTGCCTTGCCTTGTCTTGCCTTGGCTTGCCTTGTCTTGCTTTGCCTTACCTTGCCTTGCCTTGACTTAATTTGCCTTGCCTGGAATTGCCTTTTTTGCAATTGCCTTGCCTGGAATTGCCTTGCCTTGTCTTGCCTGGATTTGCCTTGCCTTTCCTTGCATGGAATTGAATTTCCTGCAATTGTCTTGCATTGTTTTGCCCTTTTTGGCATGGAATTGCGTTGCCTGGAATTGTCTTGCCTGAAATTGCATTTTTTTGCCTTGCTTTTCCTTGCATTGCATTGTCTTGCAGTGCCTAAAATTGACTTTCCTGAAATTGCCTTGCGTGTCCTTGCCTTGCCTAAAAGAGCTTTGCCTAAAATTTTTCTACATTGTTTTCCCTGCCTTGCCTGGAATTGCCTTGCCTAGAATTGCACTGCATTTTCCTGCTTTGGCTTGCCTAGCCTAGAACTGTCTTGCCTGGTTTGCCTTGCCTTGCCTGGAATGTTGTTGCTTGAAATTTCCTTGCATTGCATTGCCTTGCCTTGCTTTATTTTTTCCTGAAATTCCCTGCCTTGCCTTGCCTTGCCTTGCCTGAAATTTTTCTGCCTAGCATTGCCTCAAATTTACTCGCCTGAAATTGCCTTGTATTGACTTGCCTTACCTTGTTTTGAATTGCCTTGCCTTGCGTTTCCTTGCCTGAAATTTTCGTTCCTAGAATTGCCTTGCCTTGCATTGCCTTGCGTTGCCTTGCCTTGATGGAAATTTCCTTGCCTGGAATTGCCTTCCCTTGCTTTAGCTGGAATTGCCTTGCCTGGAATTGTTTTTCCCTGCCGTTTCTTGCCTTGTCTTGCCCGAGTTTGCATTTCCTGGCCTTGACTGGAATTGCCTTGCCTCAAATTGCTTTTCCTTTCCTTGCCTGGAATACCTTGTCTGGAATTGATTGCCTTGCCTAGCCTGGAATTGCCCTGCATGGAATTGCACTGCATTGCCTTCCCTTTCCTGGAATTGACTTGCCTTGCCTTGCTTTGCTGTGCCTAAAATTGCGTTTCCTGAAATTGCCTTGCTTTTTCTTGCCTTGCCTAAAAGAGCCTTGCCTGAAATTTCTTTACATACACTTGCTCTGCCTTGCCTGGAATTGCCTTGCTTAAAATTGCCCTGCCTTGCCTTGTCTTGCTTTTCCTTTCTTTGTCCTGCTTTGCCTTGCCTTGCCGGAAATTGCCTTACTTGGAATTGCCTTGCATTGCATTGACTTGCCTTGCCTAAAATTTCCTTGCCTGGAATGTCCTTCCCTTGCCTTGCCTTTTTTTTTGCCTTGCCTGGAATTTTCTTACCTGGAATTTTTTTGCCTTGTCTTGCCTTGCATTGCCTAAAATTGCCTTGCCTACAATAGACTTGCCTTTCCTTGACTGGATTGAAGTTTCTTTGCCCTGCATTGTCTTGCCTTGCTGGCAATTGCCTTGCCTTGCCTTGTCTGGAGTTGCCTTACCTGGAATTGTTTTGCCTGGGATAGCATTTACCTTCCTTCTCTAGCCTTAATTTTCCTGGAATTGCCATTCCAGCAATTCCCTTGCCTGGAGTTGCTCTGCCTTGCATTTCCTGGAGTTGCCTTCCTTGGAATTGCCTTGTCTTGCCTAGCCTAAAATTGCCTTTCCTGGAATTGGTGTTATCTGGCTTGTCTTGCCTTGCCATGCCTGGAATTGCCTTTCCTGCAATTGCCTTGCCTAGAGCTTCATTGCCTTGCCTTGCCTTCCCTTAACTTGCGTGAAATTGTCTTGCTTTTTCTTGCCTGGAATTTTCTTCCTTGCCTTCCCAGGAATAGCCCTGCATGGAATTGCCTTGTCTTGACTGCAATTGCCTTGCTTCAAATTCCCTTGCCTTGCCTTTCCTATCCTGGAATTGCCTTGCCTAGAATTGCCTTGCCTTGTGTTGCCTTGTGTTGCCTTGCCTTGCCTTGACAGAAATTGCCTTGCCTGGAATTGCCTTGCCTAGAATTGCACTGCTTTCTCTTGCCTTTTCTAGCCTAGAATTGAATTGCTTGAAATAGCCTTGTCTTGCCTTGACTGGAATTTTATTGCTTAGAATTTCCTTACATTGCCTTGCCTTTTCTTTCTTTTCCTTTCCTGGAATTGCCCTGCTTTGCCTTCCCTGAAATAGTCTTTCCTGGTATTGCCTTGTCTTGTCTTGCTTTGACTATAATTGCCTTGTTTCAAATTGCCTTGCCTTTCCTCGCCTGAAATTACCTTGCCTAGAATTGCCTTGCCTTGTATGGCCTTGCCTTCCCCTACTTGCAGTTTTCTTGCCTTGCCTTAGGTGGAATTGCTTTGCCTGGAAATATTTTTACATGCCTTGCCTTGCTTTGCCTTTCCTGGAATTGGCTTTCTGGCAATTACCTTGCCTGAAATTGCCCTTCCTTGCATTGCCAAAAATTGCCTTGCCTGAAATAGCCATGACTTCTGTTGTCTTGCTTTGCATTGTCTAAAATTTCCCTGCCTTGCCTGAAATTAACCTGCCTGTAATTGCCCTGCCTTGCCTTGCCATGCCTAGAATTGCTTTGTTTTGCCTTGTATTTTATTGTCTGGAATTACCTTGCCAAGAATTGCATTGCCTTACCTTACCTTGCCTTGCCTGAAATTGCCTTTCCTTGCCTCCCCTGGAATTACCTTGTCAGGAGTTGTCTTCTTTTTAATTGCCTTGCCTTGCCTGAAATTTCCTTGCCTGAAATTGCCCATTTATGCCTTTTCTTGCCTGGCCTCTAATTTCCTCAGTTGGAGTTTCTCTGCCTTGCCTTGCCTCTAATTGCTTTGCCTGGAATTGCCCTGCTTTGCCTTGCCTTTCTTTACCTCCAATTACCTTTCCTGGAATTGGCCTGCTTTGCCTTGTTTTGCCTTGCCTGAAATTGTCTTGCCTGGAATTGCCAAGTCTTGCCTTGCCTGAAATTGTCTTGTCTAGAATTGGTGTGCCTTGCGTGGCTATGCCTAGCCTGAAATTGCCTTGCCTAAAATTATCTTGCCTTGCCTGAAATTGCCTTGATTGTAATTTCCATGCCTTGCTGAAAATTTTGCATTGCCTTTCCGTGCCTAGCCTGGAATTGCCCTGTCTGGAATTGCCTTGCCTTGGCTTGCTTTGCCTTGCCTGAAATTGCCGTGCCTGGAATTGCCCAGCCTTGTTTTGCCTTGCCTGAAATTGCCCTGCCTGGAATTGCCCTGCCTTGCCTTGCCTTTCCTGAAATTGCTTGTCTTGACTTGCAGTGCCTAAAATTGACTTTGTAAAAATTGCCTTGCATTGCTTTGCCTTGCCTAAAGGAAACTTTCTTAAAATTGCCCTTTGTACACTTGCCCTGCCTTGCCTGAAATTACCTTGCTTAGAATTGCCCTGCCTTGTTTTGCCTTGCCTTGCCTTTTCTGGAATATTCTTACTTGGAATTGCCTTGCATTGCATTGCATTGCCTTCCTGAAATTTTCTTGCCTGGAATGTCTTTGCCTTGCCTTTCCTTGCCTTACCTGAAATTTTTTTACCTGGAATGTTTTTGCCTTGCCTTTCCTTGGTTTGTCTGGAATTTTCTTACCTGAAATTTTTTGCCTTGCCTTGCATTGCATTGCCTGGAATTGCCTTGCCTGGAATATCCTTGCCTTGATTGGAATTGTCTTGCCATGCGTTGTCTTGCCTTACCTGGAATTGCCTTGCCTTGGATTGCCTTGCCTTGCCTTGTCTGAAGTTGCATTCCCTGGAATTGCCTTACCTTGCCTTACCTGAAATTGCCTTGCCTGGGAATGACTTTCCATGCTTTTTTTTGCCTTAATTTTTTTGAAATTGCCTTTCCAGCAATTGCCTTGCCTGGAATTGCCCTACCTTACATTACCTGGAGTTGCCTTCCATTGAATTGCCTTGTCTTGAATTGCATTGTCTTGCCTTGACTTACCTGGAATTGTTTTGCCTAGAATTGCCTTGCATTGTCTTGTTTTACTTTGCCTGGCATTGCTCTGCCTTGCCTTCCCTGAAATAGCCTTGCCTGGAATTGCCTTGTCTTGCCTTGTCTTGCCTTGCTTGGACTGAAATTACCTTGCCTGGAATTGTCTTGTCTTGCCTTAGCTAGAATTTCATTGCCTGAAAATATCTTTCCCTGCGTTGTATTGCCTTACCTTGCCTGGAATTGCCTTTCTGGCAATTGTCCTGCCTGGAATTGCCTTGCCTTGAATTTCCAGGAATTGTCTTGCCTGAAATTGCCTTACCTTGCATTGCCTAGCCTTGCCTGGTCTTGCATTTCCATGCCTTACCTTGCATTGCCTAGCCTTGCCTGGTCTTGCATTTCCATGCCTTACCTTGCCTTGACTGGAATTGCCCTATTTTGTTTTGCCTTGCCTCGAATTGCCTTGCTTGGAATTTTCCTGCCTTGTTTTGTCTTCGAATTGCCTTGCTTGAAATTGCCCTGCTTTGCCTTGCCTTTCCTTACCTTGAATTTCCTTGCCTGGAATTGGCCTGCATTGCCTTTTTTTGCCTTGCCTTGAATTTTCTTTCCTGGAATTCTTTTTCCTTCCTGGGAATTTTTTTGCATTGCCTTTCCTTACCTAACCTGATATTGCCCTGTCTGGAATTGCCTTGATTTGGCATGCCTTGCCTTCCCTGGAATTGCCTTGCCTAGAATTGTCTTCCCTTTCCTTGCGTTGTCTGACATTGCCCTGCCCTGCCTTGCCTTGCCTAAAATTGCTCTGCCTGCAATTTCCCTGTTTTACCTTGCCTTGCCTGGAATTGTTTTTTTGCCTTTTCTTGATTTACCTTGCCTGCAATTTTCTTGACTAGCCTTACCTGAAATTTAGTTGCCTGGAATTGCCTTTCATTGACTTGCATTGCCAGAAATTTTCTCGCCTGGAATTGACTTGACTTGCCTTACCTTGTCTTGATTTGCCTGGAATTGCCTTAACTTTTCTGGTCTTGCGTTGAATTGCCTTTTCTGGAATTTCCTTGACTTGCCTTGTTTTGCCTGGTATTTCCTAGTCTGGAATTGCCTTGTCTTGCCTTGCCTGGAGTTGTCTTGCCTGAAATTGCCTTTCCTTGCCTTGCCTGGATTTGCCATTCTTGAAATTGCCCTTTCTTGTGTTATGTAAAATTCTCTTTTCTGAAATTGTCTTGTCTTGCCCTAACTGGCCTGGAATTGACTTTTCTGCAATTGTCTAGCCTGGAATTGCCTGGTCTTGCTTTGCCTTGCCTTGCCTGGAACTCTCTTGCATGGATTTGCTTGTCTTGCTTTGTCTTACCTTGTCTTGCTTTTCCTTGCCTTGCCTTGCCTAGAATTGCCTTGCCTGAAATTGCCTTTCCTGGAATTTCCTTGCCTTGTCTCGCCTTGCCTGGATTTGCCTTTCCTGGAATTTCCCTACCTTGCCTTACGTGGAATTGCCTTGTCTTGCCTTGCCTTGCCTGAAATTGCCTTTCCTGCAATTTCCAAGCCTGGAATTGTCTTGCTTTATTAAGAACTGCCTTGTCTTGCCTTGTCTTGACTTGCCTTTCCTTTCCTAGCCTTGCCTTTTTTAAAATTGCCTTGCCTGGAATTGCCTTGCCTTTCATTGTCTTGACTTTCTTTGCCTTTCCTTTCCTTGACTTGCCTGGTTTTTCCTTGCCTTGCCTGGAATTTTTTTTCATTACCTTGCTTTGTGTAGCATGAAATTGCCCTGCCTGGAATTGCCTTGCCTTGGCTAGCATTGCCTTGCCTTGGCTAGCATTGCCTTGCCTGGAATTGCCTTTCCTATAATTGCTTTGTTTTGTCTTGCCCAAACCTTACCTGCCTTGCATTACCTTGCCTGAAATTTCCCTGCCTGGAATTGCACTGCATTGCCATGCATTTCTTGGATTTGCCTTGCCTTTCCTTGCCTGGAATTGACTTTCTCAGAATTGCCTTGCATTGCTTTGCCTTTCCTTGCGTGAGATTTCCTTTCCTGGAATTGTCTTGCCTGGAATTGCCTTGATTTGCCTTGTGTTGCGTTACTTTGCCTAAAATTGCCTAGCCTGAAATTGCCTTTTCTTGTATTGCCTGGAATTGCCTTGCCTGAAATTGACTCTCCTTGCCTTGACTTGCTGTGCCTAAAATTTAAATTCCTGAAATTTCCTTGCATTGCCTTGCCTTGCCTATAAGAGCCTTGCCTGAAATTGCCCTACATACACTTGCTCTGCCTTGCCTGGAAAATTCTTCCTTAAAATTTCCCTACGTTGCCTTTACTTTTCTTGCCTTGCCTAGAGTTGTCTTACCTTGCCTTACCTGAGTTGCCTTCCATTGCCTTGCTTTTCCTTGCCTGGAATTGCCCTGCCTTGCCTTCTCTGGAATAGCCGTGTGTGGAATTGCGTTGTCTTGGCTTGACTTTAATGGAATTGCTTTGCTTTGTATTGCCGTGTCTTGCCTTTCCTTGCCTGAAATTTAATTGCCTTGCATTGCCTTGCCTTGCCTTGGCTGGAATTGCCTTGCCTGAGCTAAAATTGCCTTCCTTGCAAATACCTTTCCCTGCCTTGTCTTGCCTTGCCTTGCCTGGAATTGCCTTTTCAGCAATTGCCTTGCCTGAAATTGCCAGGAATTGCCTTGCCTTACATTGCCTTGCCTCTCATTGCTTTGCATAGAATTGCATTAGCTTGCCATAATTTGCCATGCCTAGAATTGCCTTGCCTGGAATTGCCTTTACTTGCCTTGCCTGGAATTACTTTTAGTGGAATTGCCTTGTCTTGTTTTGTTTTGCCTTGTCTGGAATTGCCTTGCCTTACCTTGCCTGATATCACCTTGCCTTCAATTGCCCTTTTTTGCCTTCGAATTGTCTTCTTTGGAATTTTTATGCCTTGCCTATTCTGGAGTTGCCTTGCCTGAAATTGCCCTACTTTGTCTTGCCTTTACTTACCTTGAATTATTTTGCCTGGAATTGGCCTGTCTTGTCTCATTCTGCCTTGCATGGAATGCCCTTGCCTGGAATTGCCATGACTTTCCTTGCCTGAAATTGCCGTGCTTAAATTTTTTTTTGCCTTGCCTGAAGTTTTCTTTCATTGCCTTTTCTTGTTTAGCCTAGAATTGCCTTGTCTGGAATTGCTTTGCCTTGCCTGGAATTGCCTTGCCTAGAATTGTCTTGATTTTTTTTGTTTGAAATTGCCCTGCGTGGAATTTCCTGTTTTTTGCCTTTCTTTGCCTTGCCTGAAATTGCCTTGCCTAGAATTGCATTGCCTTACCTTACCTTGTTTTGCCTGGAATAGCCTTGCCTGGAATTGACTTTTTTGCCTTGCCTGGAATTACCTTTTCTGGAGTTGTCTTGCTTTTAATTGCCTTAACTTGCCCTGCTAGAAATCGTTTTGACTGGAATGGCCTTGTTGGCCTTTACTTGCTTTGCCTCAAATTGCCTGGCTTGGAATTTTTCTGCCTTGACTTTCCTCGAATTGCTTTATCTGAAACTGCCCTGCTAGTTCTTGCCTTTTCTTTGGAATTTCCTTGCCTGGAATTGCCATGCATTGCCTTGACTGGAATTTTTTGTGTAGAATTGCCTTCCCTTTCCTGGCTCTGCCTTGCCTGGAATTGCCTTGCCTGAAATTGCCTTGCTTTGCCTTGCCTTGCCTTGCCTTGCGTTGCCTCAAATTGCCTTGCTTAGAATTTCCATGCTAGGCTGGAAATTTTCTTGCATTACCTTTACTTGCCTAGCCTGGAATTTCCCTGTCTGGAATTGCCTAGCCTTGGCTTGCCTTGCCTTTCATGAAATTGCCTTGCCTTTTGTTGCCTAACGTTGCCTAAAATTGCCTAGCATGAAATTTCCTTGCCTTGCCTTGCCTGGAATTGACTCTTTTTGCCTTGCTTTGACTTGCCATGCCAAAATTGACTTTTTAAAAATTGCCTTGCTTTGTCTTGCCTTGCCTAAAAGAGTCTTGCCTTTAATTGCACTATATTGCCTTGCCCTGCCTTGCCTGGAATTACCTTGCCTAGAATTGTGCTGCCTTCCCTTGTATTCCCTTGTCTAGCCTAGAAATGCCTTACCTGGAATTGCCTTGCCTTGCCTTGCCTGGAATTTTCTTGCTTGGGATTGCCTTGCCTTGCCTTGCATTGCATTGCCTTTCCTTGCCTTGATTTTTCTTGCCTGAAATTGCTCTTCCTTGCCTTTCCTAAAATAGCCTTGCCTGGAATTGTCTTGTCTTGCCTTGCCTTGACTGGCATTGTCTTGTTTCGATTTGCCTTGTGTTGGCTTTTCTCTGCTGGAATTGCCTTGCCTTGCGCTGTGTTGCTTTGCCTTTACTGGAATTGCCTTACCTTGCCTTAGCTGTAATTTCCTTGCCTGGACTTGCCTTTTTCTGCTTTGTCTGGAATTGCCTTCCTGGCAATTGTCTTGACTGAAATTGCCCTGCTTTACATTGCCAAAAGTTGCCTTGCCTATAATTGTCTTCCCTGGAATTGCCTTGCCTTGCCTGGAATTGCTTTGCTTGAATTGCATTGAATTGCCCAATTTTGTCTTGACTGAAATTGCCTTGCCTCGAATTGCTTTTTCTTGCTTTGCCTGAAAATACATTGTCTGGAATTTCCATGCCCTGCCTTGCCTGAAATTGCCTTACTTGGAATTTCCATGCCTTTTTGGTAATTTTCTTGCATTGTCTTGCCTTGCCTAGCCTGGAATGGCCCTGTCTGAATTGTCTTGCCTTGGCTTGCCTTACCTTGCCTGAAATTGCCTTTGCTAGAATTCCCATGCCTTGTCTTGCCTTGCCTTGTCTCAAATTGCGCTGCTTGGAATTGCCCTGCCTTGCTTTGCCTGGAATTTCCCTGCCTTACTTTGCCTTTCCTGGAATTGCCTTGCCTTGCTTTGCCTTTCCTTGCCGTGCATAAAATTGACTTTCCTGAAATTGCCTTGCATTGCCTTGCCTTGCCTAAAAGAGACTTGCTTGGAATTGTTTTACACACCCTTGCCCTGCTTTGCCTGTTATTGCCTTGATTATAATTGCCCTAGCTTGCCTTGCCTTGCCTTTTCTTTCATTGCCTTGCCTGAAATTTTCTTGCTTGGAATTGCCATGCATTGCCTTGCCTTGCCTTGCCTGACATTTCCTTGCCTGGAATGTCGTTGCCTTTCCTTGTCTTTCCTGGAATTTCCTTATCGGAAGCTTTTTTGCCTTGCCTTGCCTTGATTGGAATTGCCTTTTCCTGCGTTGTCTTGCCTTGCCTGGAACTGCCTTGCCTGAAATTTCCTTGCCTTGCCTTTTCTGGATTTGCCTTCCCTGGAATTGCTTTGCCTTGCCTTACCTGGAATTGCCTTGCCTGGGATTGTATTTCCGTGTCTTCTTTTGCCTGAAATATTTTGAATTGCCCTGGCTTGTCTTGCCTTGCCTGGAATAGTCTTGACTAGAATATCATTGCCTTTCATTGTCTAAAATTGCCCTGCCTTGCCTTGCCTTGCCTGGAATTGCCTTGTTTTGCCTTGCCTTTCCTTGCCTGTAATCGTCTTGCCTAGAATTTCATTGCCTTGCCTTACCTTGCCTTGCCTGAAATTGTCTTTCCTTACGTTGCCTGAAATTACCTTGTCTGGAGTTGTCTTGCCTTTAATTGCCTTGACTTGTCTTGCCTAAAATTTTCTTTTTTGCCTTTCTTTGCCTTATTTTGAATTGCCTCACTTGGAATTTTCCTGCCTTGCCTTGCCTCGAATTGCTTTGCCTGGAATTGCCCTGCTTTGTCTTGCTCTTCCTTACCTCAAATTAGCTTGCCTGGAATTGGCCGGCCTTGCCTTGTTTTGTTTTGCCGGGAATTGCCTTCCATGGAATTGCCATGCCTTGCCTTTCCTGAACTTGCCTTGCCTAGAATTGTCCTACATTTTCTGGCTTTCCCTAGCCTGGAATTGCCTTGCCTGGTATTGCCTTGCCTAAAATTGCCTTGATTAAAATTTCCATGCCTTGCTGGAAATTCCCTTACACTGCCTTTTCTTTCCTAGCCTTGAATTGCCCTGTATGGAATTGCCTTGCCTTGGCTTTCCCTGTCTTGCCTAGCCTGGAATTGCCCTATCTGAAATTGCCTTGCTTTGGCTTGCCTTGCTTTCCTGAAATTGCCTTGCCTTGAATTGCATTGCATTGCCTTGCCTTATCTAAAATTGCCCTGCCTGAAATTGCCCTGCCTTGTTTTGCCTTTCCTGGCATTGCCTTTCTTTGCCTTGCCTTGCCTTGCCTTGCCTTGCCCTGCCTAAAATTGGCTTTCCTGAAATTGCCTTGCTTTGCCTTGCCTTGCCTAAAGAAGCCTTGCCTGGAATTGCCCTACATACCCTTGCTCTGGCTTGCCTGAAATTTTCTTGATTAGAATTGCCCAGCCTTGCCTTTCTTGTTTTGATTTTTCTTGCCTTGCCTGAAATTGCCTTGCATTGCATTGCCTTGCCTTGCCTAAAATTGCCTTGCGTGGAATGTTTCTGCCTTACCTTACCTTGCCTTGCCTTGCCTTGCCTGAAATTTTCTTGCCTTTCTGGAATTTTCTTACCTGGAATTTTCTTGACCTGTCTTTCTTGCCTTGCCTGGAATTTCCTTGCCTGGAATTTTTTGCCTTGCCTTGCCTTGCATTACCTGGAATTGCCTTGCCTTGCCTTGCCTTTCCTTGCCTGGAATTGCCTTTCCTGGAATTCCCATGCCTTGCCTTGCCTTGCATGAATTACCTAGCCTGTAATAGCCTTGCCTCACCTTGCCTTGTTTTGCCTTTCCTGGAATTGCCATGACTTGCCTTGCCTTGTCTTATCTTGCCTGGAATTGCCTTCACTTTCCTGGCCTTGCCTGGAATTTCCTTTCCTGGAATTGCCTTGCCTTGCCTTGCCTTGCCTTGCCTGCAATTGCCTTTCCTGAAATTGCCTTGCCTGGCATTGTGTTGTCTTGCCTTGCCTTGCCTTGCTTTGTCTTGCCTGGAATAGCCTTGCCTGGAATTGCCTTGGCTGAAATTTTCCTGCCTTGCCTTACCTGGAATTGCCTTGCATCACTTTTCTTTTCCTTGCCTGGAATTGCCATATTTTGCCTTCCCTGGAATAGCTTTTTGTGGAATTTCTTTGTCTTGCTTTGTCTTGACTGGAATTACCTTGCTTCAATTAGACTTGTTTTGCCTTTCCTCTCCTGGAATTGCCTTCCTATAATTTTCTTGCATTGCAGTGCCTTGCCTTGCCTTTACTGGAATTTCTTTGCCTGGAATTGTCTTATCTTGCCTTAGCTGGAGTTGCATTACCTGAAAATACCTTTACTTCCTTCTCTTGCCTTCCCTTGCCTGGAATTGCCTTGCCTGGAATTGGTCCTACTTGCCAGGCCTTGTCTTGCTTTGCCTAAAATTGACTTTTTTGAAATTGCCTTGCATTGCCTTGTCTTGCCTAAAAGAGCCTTGCCTGCAATTTCCCTACAATGCCTTGCCCTGACTTGCCTGGAATTGTCTTGAGTAGAATTGTGCTGCCTTCTTTTTCCTTGCCTTGCCTAGCCTAGAATTGCCTTTCTTGGAATTGTCTTGCGTTGCCTTGCCTGAAATTGCATTGCTTGGAATTGCCCTGCGTTGCATTGCCTTGCCATGCCTTGCTTTCCCTGGAATAGCCTTGCCTGGCATTAGCTTGTCTTGAATTGCCTTGACTGGAGTTCCCTTGTTTCGAATTTCCTTGCCTTGATTTTCCTCGCCTGGAATTGCCTTGCCTAGAATTGCCTTGCCTTGTGTTGCCTTACCTTGCCTTGACTGGAATTGCCTTGCCTCACATTGTCTTGCCTTTCCTGGAATTGACTTACCTAGAATTTTATTGCCTGGTCCTTCCTTGCTTCTCATGGAATTCTCTTGCCTCAAATTACATTTCCTTGCCTTGCCTGAAATTATATTGTGTGGAATTGCCTTGCCTTTTCTTGCCTTGCTTTGCATGGAGTGGATTTGCCTTCCCTTGTTTGAAATTGCCTTGCTTGGAGTTGCAATTTCTTAAATCATCTTGCCTAGAATTGCCTTGCCTTGCCTTGCCTTGACTGGATTTGCCTTGCCTTCCCTTGCCTTGAATTAACTTTCCCAAAATTTCCTTGCATTGCCTTGCCTTTTCTTGCATGGGATTGCCTTGTCTAAAATTATCTTCCCTGGAATTGCCTTGCCTTGACTTGGGTTGACTTGCCTTACCTGAACTGGTATTGTCTAGCCTGGAATTGCCTTGTCTTGCCGTGCCTTGCCTGCAAAATTTAGTGATGCTCGGAAAGAGTGGCCATTTGAAAGAGAATTCTCACTTATCCAACGGTGTGCATTACTCCATGAGATCCTGAATAAGTGGCCATATGACAATTCCACAGGTGTATATTATTCAGTGAGGCTCTGAGTGGCCATATTAAAGAGATTCCTGAATATCCACAGAATTTTATTACACAGAGAGGCTCTGAATGAATGGCTATATCAACTAGGATGCTGACTACTCCACAGGAGTGCATTATTCAGTGAAGGTCTGCATGAGAGTCCAGATGAAATTGTTTCCTGACAATTCCCCTGGTGTGTTTTATTCACTGAGATTCTGAATGTGTGGCCAATTGAAATGAACTCCTTACTATTCCCCAGCTGTGTGTTATTCACTGAGGTTCTGAATTAGTTGCCATACGAAATAGACTCTGGACATTTCCCCAGGTGTGCACTACTTCTTGAGGTTCTCACTGAGTGGCCATATGAAATAGACTCCTGACTCTACCCCATGTGTGTATTATTCAGAGAGGCTCTGAACGTGTGTCCATATAAAATACACTTTTGTCTGTTCCCCAGGTGTGCATTATTCACTGAGGCTCTGAATCAGTTTCAATATGAAATACACTCCTGACTATTCTTCAGGTGTGTTTTATTCACATGGGCTCTGAATGAGAAGCCATATGAAATAGACTCCTGACTATTCCACAGGTGCATATTATCCACTGAGGCTATGAAAGAGTGTCCAAATGAAATAGAATCATGGCTACTCCACAGGTGTGCAGTCTTCACTGATTCTTTGAATGAAAAGTCATGTAAAAGACACTCCAAGATTTTTCCAGTTATGCATTATTCAATGAGGCTCTGAATGAGAGGACAATGTAAATAAACTCCTGGAAATTCCCCAAACTTGCAATATTGAGAGGGCTCTGAATGAGTGGAAATATGAAATAACCTAATTAATATTCCCCTAGTGTGTGTTATTCAGAGTTTGGCCATATGAAATAGACTACTGACTACTCCATAGGTGTGTATTATTTAATGAGGCTTTGAGTTAGTGACCATATAAAAAAGATTCCTAACTATTCCTCAACTGTGTATCATTGACTGAGACTCTGATTAAGTGGGCTTATGGAATAGAACCCAGGCTTTGATTTTGTGGCCATACAAAATAGACTAGTGTCTATTCCCCAGGTGTGCATTACTCACTGAGGCTCTAAATAAGTGGCTATATGAAGTAGAATCTAAACTCTTCCCCAGGTGTGTATTATTGAATGAGACTCTAAATAAGTGGGCATAAGAAAGAGACTCCTGACTATTTCACAGGTGTGCATTATTTACAGAGACTCTGAATGTGTTGCCATTTGAAGTATATCCTTGAATATTTCCAAGGGGTGTATAATTCACAGTTGCCCTGAACGAGTGGCCATATGAAAGATTCCTGACTATTCCATATATATATATATATATATATACACATATTATTCACTGAAACACTGAAAGAGTGGCCATATGAAATAGACTCGATTTTACTCCACAGGTGTGCATTATTCCTTGATTCTCTAAAGGAATTACCATATGAAATAGAACAGTGATTATTCCCCACATGTGCATTATTCAAAGAGGTTCTGTATGAGTGTGCATATCAAATAGAATCCTGACTATCACCCATGTGTGTATCATTCAGGGAGGTGATTAATTTGTGGCTATCTTAAATAGGGCCCTGACTACTCCACAGGTGTTTATTATTCACTGAAGCTTTGAATGAGAGGCCATATGAAATAGACTCCTGACTATTGCCCCATTGTGCATTATTCAGTAAGGCTCTGAATGAGTGATCATATGGAATAGACTCTTGA
This sequence comes from Saguinus oedipus, assembly GCA_031835075.1. Taxonomy (NCBI): domain Eukaryota; kingdom Metazoa; phylum Chordata; class Mammalia; order Primates; family Cebidae; genus Saguinus; species Saguinus oedipus. The sequence continues at coordinate 33,618,984 of CM063176.1, forward strand.
CGATTCCCCAAATGTGTATCATTCAGTGAGATACTGAATCAGTGGTCATATGCAACAGGATCCTGATTATTATCGTGGTGTGCATTATTCACTGAGGTCCTGAGTGGCCATAAGAAATAGACTCCTAATATTCACTGAGTATTCATCATGTATGCATGATCCACTGATTCTCTGAATGGCCATATAAATAAACTACTGAGTATTTCCCAGTTGCGTATTATTTCTTGGGTGTCCTAATTAGTGGCAACATGAAATAGACTTCTGATTATTCCACAGGTGTGTATTATTCAGGGAATCTCAGAATGGGGGACGTTATAAATTAGCCTCCTCAATACTCCAAAGACATGCATTATTCACTGAGGCTCATAATGAGTAGTCATATTAAACAAAATTCTGACTATTTCAAAGGTGTGTATTATTCAGTGAGGCTCTGAATGATTCACCATATAAAAAGCACTCCTCAATACTCAACAGGTTTGAATTATTCACTGAGCCTCTGAATGAGTGGCCATGTGAAATACACTCCTGACTTCTTCCCAGGTATGTACTATTCAGTGAGGCTCCAAATGAGTGGCCATATGAAACAGACCCCTCAGTACTCGATAGAGGTGCATTATTCACTGAGGGCCTGAATGGGTGGGCACAAGCAATAGAGCCCTGTTTATAACCCAGGTGTGCATTATTCACTGAGGCTCTGAATATGTGGTCATGTGAAATAGATTCCCCAATATTCCCTAGATATGTGTCCTTCACAGAGTCTCTGAATGCATTGCCATTCCAAATAGACTATTGAGAATTCTCAAGGTATGTACTATTCCATGAGGCTCTGAATGAGTGGCCACATGAAATACACTCCTCACCATTCCCCAGGTATATATTATTCACTGAGATTCTGAAAGAGAGATGAAATGAAATACATTCCTGAGTATTCCACAGGTGTGTGTTATTCAGCGAGGCTCTCAATGAATGTTCATCTGAAACTGTCCTGATTACTCCCCAGTTGTGTATCACTTAGTGATGCGCTGAAAGTTTGGCCATATACAATAGACTCTTGACTATTCCCCAAGTGTGTATTATTCACTGAGGCTCTAAATGAGTGGCCATATGAAATAGACTTCTATTATACAGGTGCATATTGTCCACTAAGGCTATGAATGAATGTCCAAATGAAACAGACTCCAGGCTACTCCACAGGTGTGCATTATTCACTGAGGCTCTGAATGAATAACCATCGAAAATAGACCCCAAATTATTCTCCAGGTGTGTATTATTCAGTGAGGTCAGAATAAGTGTTCATGTTAATTAGATTTCTTACTATCCCACAGGTGTGTATTATTCACTGAGGCTCTGAATATGTGACTACAGGATATAAACACCTGACTACTCCACATTATTCAGTGACACTCCTGATAAGAGGCCACATGAAAAAGACTCCTGATTATTCCACAGGTGTGCATCATTCAGTGAGACTCTGAGTGTGGGGATAAAACAGAATCCTATTTCCCCAGGTGTGTACATTTAGTAAGACTCTCAATGAGTGGCCATATGAAAGAGACTTCTGACTATTCAGCAGGTGTGCATTATTCCGTGAGGATGTGAAAGAGTGGCCATATAAAATAGACTTGACAATTCCCCAGGTATGTAATATTCAGTGAGGTTCTGAATGAGTTTCCATATGAAATACTCTTCTTTTACCTGGTTTGCATTATTCAGTGAGGCTCTGAATGAGTGTACATAAGAAATAGACTCCAGACTGTATCACAAGTGTGTAATATTCAGTGAGGCTGTGAAAGAGTGGCCATATGGAACAGACTCCTTATTACTCTACATGTGTCTGTTATTCACTGATTGTCTGAATGAGTAGCCATATGACATAGATTCCTAACTATTCTTCATATGTGCATTATTCAAACAGGTTCTGTATGAGTGTCCATACCAAAGAGAAATGTGACACTCCCCCAGGTGTGTATTATTCAGTGAGGCCCAGAATGAGAGGTCATATGAAATAGACTCCTGACTATCACCCAGGTTTCTATTATTAAGGGAGGCACTTAATTCGTGGCTGTCTTAAACAGGGCCCTGACTACTCCATAGGGGTTTATTATTCACTGAAACTTTGAATGAGAGGCCATATAAAATAGACTTCTGACTACTGCCCCGTTGTGAATTATTCAATAAGGCTCTGAATGAGTGGTAGTATGGAATAGAATCCTGACGATTCCCCTGTGTGTATCGTTCAGGGAGGCACTGAATGAGTGGCCATATGAAAGAGGCTCCTGACTGTTACCCTGGTGTGCATTATTCACTGTGGCTCTGAATTATTGGCCATGTGAAATAGACTCCTGAGAATTCCCCAAGTCTGTGTGATTCACTGATTCTCTGAATGGCCATATAAAATACATGTCTGACTATTCCCCAGTTGTGTATTATTCTGTGGGGGTCCTACCGAGTGTCTATATGAAATAGACTTCTGACTGTACCCCATGTGAGCATTATTCAGCAAGTCTCAGAATCGGGGGTGTTATGAATTAGTCTCCTGAGTACTCCACAAATGTGCATTATTTATTGAGCCTCGTAATGACTGGTCATGTTAAAGAGACTCCTGCCTATTCTCTAAGTGTGCATTATTCACTGAGGCTCTGAAACAGTGTCCTTAAGAAAGAGACACCTGATTATTCCCAAGGTGTACATTATTCAGCTTGGCTCTCAATGACTGGTCATATGAAATAGAATCCTGTCTATTCCCCAGGGTTATGAGTGACAATATAAAATAGATCATTGACTATTCCCCAAGTGCCTATTATTTACAATAGAATACTCAGAACTTTCCAGGTGTGCATTATTCACTGAGGCTCTGAATGAGTAGAAATATGAAATAGACTAGTGACAATTACACAGCTGTATATCATTCAGTGAGGCTCGGAATGAATGGGTATGTGAAGAATTCTCAATTATCCACCACTGTGCATTACCAAATGGGATTCTAAATTAGTGGCCATATGATAATTCCACAGGTGTGTACCATTCACTGAGACTCTGAGTGGCCATAGTAAAGAGCTACCTGAATATTGGCAAGGAGCTTATTACTCAGAGAGGCTCTGAATGAATGGCTATATCAATTAGGCTGCTAACTACTCCACAGGAGTACATTATTACTTGAAGCTCTGCGTGAGAGGCCAGATGAAATTGTCTCCTGAAAATTCCCTAGGTGTGTATTATTCACTGAGCTTCTAAATGTTTGGCCAATAGAAATACACTCCTGACTATTCTTCAGGTGTGTTTTATTCCCTGAGGTTTTGTATGAATTGCCATACAAAATAGCCTCCTGACAATTCTCCAGGTGGGCACTACTTTCTGAGGCTCTCACTGAGTGGCCATATAAAATAGACCCCTGATCCTACTCCATGTGTGTATTATACAGAGAGGCTCTGAAAGAGTGCTTATATGAAATACGCTCCAGATTATTCCACAGATGTGCATTATTCACTGAGGCTCTGAAAGAGTTTCAATATGAAATACACCCCTGACTGTTTTTCAGGTGTGAGTTATTCACACGGGCATTGAATAAGGGGCCATATGAAATAGAATCCTGACTATTGTACAGGTGTGTATTTTTCACTGATGTTCTGAATGTGTCGCCAACAAATTAGACACATGGCTAATCTACAAGTGTGCATTCTTCACTGATGCTCTGAATAAATGGCCATGTGAAAGAGACTCCAAGATTTTTCCAGTCGTGCATTATACAATGAGGCTCTAATCGAGAGGACACTGTAAATGAACTCCTAACAATTCCCCAAACTTGCACTACTCGAAGGACTCTGAATGAGTGGCAATATATAATAACATTATCAATATTCTCGTGGTGTGTATTATTCACTGAGGCTCTAAAAGAGTGTCCATATGAAAGAGAAACCTGTCTATTCCCAAGGTGTGCTTTATACAGTTTGACTCTAAATCACATGTCATATGGAATAAGATACTGATTATTCCCCAGGATTGTAATGTTCTCTGAGGCTCTGAATAAGTGGTCATATGATATAGAGCCTTGAATATTCCCCATGTGTGTATTGTTCACTGAGGCTCTAAATGAGGGGTCATTTGAAATAGAATCCTCAGTACTTTCCAGCTGTGCATTATTCACTGTGACTTTGAATGAGTGGAAATATGAAATCCACTCTTGACAATTCCAGAGGTGTGTACCATTAAGTGAGGCTCTGAATAAGTGGCCATATGAAAGAGAATCCTGACTCTTCCAAGCATGTTCATTATTCAGCGAAGGTCTAAATGAGAAACCATAAGAAAAAAAATCCTGACTATTCCCCAGGTGTGCATTATTCACTGAGGTGCTGAATGAGTGGCCATATGAAATTGATTGCTGAGTACCCTTCATGTATGCATTATTCACAGGGGCTGTAAATCAGTGGCCATGTGAAATAGACTTCAGAATATCCCCCTTGTGTGCATTACTAAGGGAGGTTCTGAAAAAGTATCCCTATGAAATTACTTGCTGATTCTTCCCCAGGTGTGAATTATTCACTGAGGCTATGAATGGGAGAAAATGTGAAATAGACTCCTGATTATTTTCCAGGTGGGTTTTATTCACACGGGCACTGAATGAGGGGCCCTGTAAAATAGACTCCTGTCTATTCCACAGGAATGTATGATTCGCTGATGTTCTCAATGTGTGGCCAAAGAAAATAGACACCTGGCTACTTCACATGTGTACATTATTCGTCAATGATCTGAATGAATGGCCATATGAAAGAGACTCCAAATTTCTCTCCAGGTATGCATTATTCAATGAGGCTCTGAATGCAGGTCATACGAAGTAGACTCCTGGCAATCCCCCAGGTGTGTATTACTCAGTGAAACTCGAAAGGAGGGGCGATATGAAATAGACTCCTCACTATCCTACAAATATAGGTTATTCAGTGAGTCTCAACATGGGGGTCCATATTAAATAGAATCCAGAATATTCCCCATTTGTGTATCATTCAGTGAGGTGCGAAATGAGTGGCCATATACAAACGTTCCTGAGAACTCAACAGCTGTTCATTGTTCACTTACGCTATGAATGAGGAGCAATATGAAGTAGATTTTGACTATTTCCCATGTGTGTATATTTCACTGAGCCTCTTAATGATTGGCCTGAAGAAATAAACTCCTGGCTATTAACCAGGTGTGTATTATTCAGTGAGGCTCAGAATGAGTGGCCACATGAAATAGATATTTCTGTACTCCACAGGGGTGAGTTATTCAGTGAGACATTGAAAGAGTGGACATATGATACAGACTGCTGACTATTCCTCAGATGTGCATTACTCACTGAGGCTCTGAATGTGTGGCCATTGGAAGAAGAATCCTCAGTATTCCTTAGATGTGTTTTATTCACAGAGTCTCTGAATGCATTGCCATTCCAAATAGACTCTTGAGAATTCTCCAGGTGTGCACTATTCCATGAGGCTCTGAATGAATGGCCACATGAAATAGACTTCTCACTCTTTTCCAGGTGTTTACTATTCACTGAGGCTCTGAAAGAGTGACCAAATGACATAGATTTCTGCCTATTCCACAGGTGTGCATTATTCAGGGAGTCTCTAAATGAGTGTTCATATGAAAATGTCCTGACTATTTCCCAGGTATCACTCAGTGAGGCGCTGAAAGAGTGGCCATATAAAATAGACTCTTGACTATTCCCCAAGTGTGTATTATTCACTGAGGCTCTGAATGAGTGGCCATATGATATAGACTCTTGAATGTTTTAAAGGTGCATATTATCCACTGAGGCTATGAATGAGTGTCCAAATGAAATAGACTCCTGGCTACTGCACAGATGTCCTTTATTCACTGAGACTCTGAATGAATGTCCACTGAAAACAGACTCCAAACTATTCTCCAGCTGTGTATTATTTAGTGAGGCTCTGAATGAGTGGCCATATTAATTAGATTCCTGGCTACCCCACGGGTGTTTATAATTCACTGAGGCTCTGAATATGTGGCTACAAAAAATAAACTCCTGACTACTTCACATTATTCAGTGACACTCCGAATGAGAGACCACATAAAAAAGACTCCTGAATATTCCACAGGTGTGCATTATTCAGTGAGACTCTGAATGAGGAGATAAAACAGAATCTTGACTATTTCCCCAGGTTTGTACATTTAGTGAGTCTCTCAATGAGTGGCCATATGGAAGAGACTTCCGACTATTACACAAATATGCATTATTCCATGAGGGTGTGAAAGATGGCCATATAAAATAAAGTCCTGACAATTCCCCAGGTATGTAATATTCAGTGAGGATCTGAATGAGTTTTCATAAGAAATAGTCTCCATTTACCTGGTGTGCATTATACAGTGAGGCTCAAAATGAGTGGCCATAAGAAATAGACTCCAGACTATATCACAAGCGTGTAATATTCAGTGAGGCTGTGAAAGAGTGGCCACATGAAACAGACTCCTTATTACTCCACATGTGTGCCTTATTCACTGATTGTCTGAATGAGTAGCCTTATGACATAGACTTTTAATTATTCTTCATGTGTGCATTATTCACAGAGGTTCTACATGAGTGTCCCTACCAAATAGACTCCCTACACTCTCACAGGTGTGTATTATTCAGTGAGGCCCAGAATGAAAGCTTATACGTAATAGACTCCTGACTATCACCCAGGTGTGTATCTTTCAGGGAGGAACTTAATTCGTGGCTATCTCAAACAGCATCCTGACTACTCCATAGGGGTTCATTATTCACTGAAGCTCTGAATGAGAGGCCATATAAAATAGACTCCTGACTATTCCACAGTTGTGTATTATTCCGTGGGGGTCCTACTGAGTGACCATATGAAATAGACTTCTGACTGTTCCCCATGTGTGCATTATGCAGGGAGTCCCAGAATCAGGGGTGATATGAATTAGTCTCCTCAGTACTCCACAGGCGTCCATTATTTACTGAGGCTCATAATGAGTGGTTATGTTAAACAGACTCCTGACTATTTTCCAGGTGTGCATTATTCACTGAGGCTCTGAAACAATATTCCTATGAAAAAGATCCCTGACTATTCATAAAGTGTGAATTATTTAGCTTGCCTCTCAATGACACATCATATAAAATAGAATCCTGACTATTCCCCAGGTGTTTATTATTCAAGGAGGCTCTGAATGAGTGATCATATAAAATAGACCATTGGCTATTCCCCAAGTGTCTATTATTTACAATAGAATCCTCAGTACTTTCAAAAGGTGCATTATTCACTGAGGCTCTGAATGAGTGGAAATATGAAATGGACTCTTGACAATTTCCCAGGTGTTTATCATTCAATGAGGCTCTGAATGAGTAACCATATAAAATAGACCACTGGCTATTCCCCAAGTGTCTATTATTTACAATAGAATTTTCAGTACTTTCCAGATGTGTATTATTCACTGAGGCTCTGAATGAGTGGAAATATGAAATGGACTCTTGAAAATTCCAAAGGTGTTTATTATTCAGTGAGGCTCTGAATGAGTGGCCATATGAAAGAGAATCCTGACTATTCCAACCATGTGCATTATTTGGTGAAGGTCTAAACCGTGTCCATTTCTCCATGAGATTCTGAATTAGTGGCCATATGACTATTCCACAGGTATATACCGTTCAGTTGAGGCTCTTAGTAACCATAGTCAAGAGATTCCTGAATATCAGCATGGAGCTTATTAATCAGAGAGGCTCTGAATAAGTGGCTATATCAATAAGGCTGCTGATGACTACACAGGAGTGCATTATTCAGTGAAGCTCTGCATGAGAGGCCAGATGAAATTGTCTCCTGACAATTCCCTAGGTGTGTGTTATTCACTGAGCTGCTGAATGTGTGACCAATTGAAATACACTCCTGACTATTCTTCAGGTGTGTGTTATTCACTGAGGTTCTGTATAAGTTGCCTTATGAAATAGACTACTGACAATTCCCCAGGTGTGCACTACTCCCTGAGGCTCTCACTGAGTGGAGACTCTGAAAGATCGTCCCTATGAAATACACTCCTGTCTATTACCCAGGTGTGCATTATTCACTGAGGCTCTGAATGAGATTCAATATAAAATACACTCGAATATTCTCCAGGTGTGTTTTACTCACACGGGCTCTGAATGAGGAGCCATATGAAATAGACTCCTGAGTATTCCACAGTTATGTATTATTCACTGCTGTTCTGAATGTGGCAACAAGAAATTAGACACATGGCTAATCCACAAGTGTGCATTCTTCACTGCTGCTCTGAATGAATGGCCATGTAAAAGAGACTCCAAGATTTTTCCAGGCATGCATTATTCAATGAGGCTCTGAATGAGAGGACACTATAAATGAACTCCTGACAACTCCCAAAACTTGCACTATTCAGAGGGCTCTAAATGAGTGGCAATACAAAATAACCTAATCAATATTCCCCTGGTGTGTATTCTTCACTGAGGCTCTAAAAGAGTGTCCATATGAAAGAGAAACCTGTCTATTCCAAAGGTGCACATTATTCAGTTTGGCTCTAAATCACAGGTCATATGGAATAAGATACTGATAATTGCTTTGGTGTGTAATATTCACTGAGGCCCTGAATGAGTGGCCATATGATATAGAGCCTTGAATATTCCCAATGTGTGTATTATTCACTGAGGCTCTGAATGAGGGGTCATTTGAAATATAATCCTCAGTACTCCTGAGGCATGCATTATTCACTGCAGCTCTGAATGAGTGGAAAAATGAAATCGACTCTTGACTATTCCACAGGTGTTTATCATTCAGTGAGGCTCTGAATTAGTGGCCATATGAAAGAGAATCATGACTATTCCAAGCGTGTGCATTATTCAGTGAAGGTGTAAATGAGTAACCATAAGAAATAGAATCCTGACTATTCCCCAGGTGTGTATTATTCATTGAGGTGCTGAATGAGTGGCCATATGAAATAGATTGCTGAGTACTCTTGATGTATTCATCATTCACGGAGGCTGTGAATCAGTGGCCATGTGAAATAGACTTCTGACTATCCGCCATATGTGCTTTATTAAGGGAGGTTCTGAAAAACTATCTTTATAAAATTGATTGCTGGCTCTTCCCCGGGTGTGGATTATTCACTGAGGCTATGAAGGGAGGCAATGTGAAATAGATTCCTGATTATTTTTCAGGTGGATCTTATTCACAGGGGCACTGAATGAGGGGCTGTTTCAAACAGACTCCTGTCTATTCCAAAGGTGTGTATGATTCACTGAGGTTCTCAATGTGTGGCCAAATAAAATAGACACCTGGCTTATCCACATGTGTACATTATTCACTGATTCTCTGAATAAATGGCTATATGAAAGAGACTCCAAATTTCTCTCCAGGTATTCAATGAGGCTCTGAATGCAGGCCATACGAAATAGACTCCTGACATTTCCCCAGGTGTGTATTACTAAGAGAAACTCGGAAGGAGAGGCAATATGAAATAGACTCCTCACTATTCCACAGGTATAGGTAATTCAGTGAGTCTCAACATGGGTGTCCATATTAACTAGAATCCCGAATATTCCCCACTTCTGTATCATTCAGTGAGGTGTGGAATCAGTGGCCATATGACATACATTCCAGAGAACTCAGCAGCTGTTCCTTGTTCACCTAGGTTTTGAATGAGGAGCAATATGAAGTAGACTCCTGACTATTTCCTAGGTGAGTATATCTCACATAGCCTCTGAATGATTGGCCTGAAGAAATAAACTGCTGGCTATGACACAGGTGTGTATTATTTAGTGAGGCTTTGAAGAGTGACCATATTAATTAGATTCCTTTATTTTCCATGAGTGTATATAGTTAACTGAGGCTCTAAATATGTGGTGACATGAAAAAGACTACTGACTATTCCACATTATTCAGTGACACTCCAAATGAAAGGCCACATGAAAAAGACTCCTGACTATACAACAGGTGGGCATTATTCAGTGAGACTCTGAATAAGGAGATAAAACAGAATCCTGACTATTTCCCCAGGTGTGTACATTTGGAGAGGCTCTCAACGATTGGCCATATGAAAGAAACATCCGACTATTTTGCAAGTGTGCCTTATTCCGTGAGCGTGTGAAAGAGTGGTCACATGAAATAGACTTCTGACAATTCTCCAGGTATATACTATTCAGTGAGGTTCTGAATGAGTTTCTATATGAAATAGTCTCCTTTTACCTGGTGTGCATTATATAGTGAGGCCCAGAATGAGTGGCCATAAGAAATAGACTCCAGATTATATCACAAGTGTGTAATATTCAGTGAGGCTGTGAAAGAGTGGCCACATAAAAAAGACTCCTTATTACTCCACATGTGTGCCTGATTCATTGATTGTCTGAATGAGTAGCCTTATGACATCGACTCCCAATTATTCTCAATGTGTGCATTATGCACAAAGGTTTCATATGAGTGTCCATACCAAAGAGACTGCCGACACTCTCCCAGGTGTGTATTATTCAGTGAGGTCCAGAATAAAAGGTCATATGAATTAGACTCCTGACTAACACCCAGGTGTGTATCTTTCTGGGAGTCACTTAATTCATGGCTATCTTAAACAGCATCCTGACTACTTCAAAGTGGTTCATTATTCACTGAAGCTCTGAATGAGAGGCCATATAAAAACCCTGACTATTTCCACGCTGTGGATTATTCCGTGGGGATCCTACTGAGTGATTATATGAAATAGACTCTGACTGTTCCCCACGTGTGCATTATGCAGGGAGTCTCAGAATCGGTGATGATATGAATTAGTCATCTCAGTACTCCACAGACGTGTATTATTCACTGAGGTTCATAATGAGTGGTCATGTTAAACAGACTCCTGACTATTCCCCAGGTGTGCATTATTCACTGAGGCCCTGAAACAATGTTTCTGTGAAAGAGACACCTGACTATTCATGAGATGTGCATTATTGAGCTTGCCTCTCAATGACTCATCATATGAAATAGAATCCTGACAATTCCCCAAAAGTTTATCATTCAAAGAGGCTCTGAATGAGTGACCATATAAAATAGACCATTGGCTATACCCCAAGTGTCTATTATTTACAATAGAATCCTATGTACTCCCCAGGTGTGCATTATTCACGGAGGCTCTGAATGAGTCAAACAATAAAATGGACTCTTGACAATTCCACAGGTATGCCTCATTCAGTGAGGCTCTGAATGAGTGGCCATATGAAAGAGAATACTCACTTATCTACCGTTGTGCCTTACTCCATCAGATTATAAATTAGTGGCCTTATGACTCTTCCACAAGTGTGTAGCATTCAGTTGAGGCTCTTACTGGCCATACTCAAGACATTCCTAAATATCCACATAGAGATTATTACACAGAGAGGCTCTGAATGAATGGCTATATCAATAAAAATGCTGACTACTCCACAGAAGTGCATTATTCAGTGAAGCTCTGTATGAGAGGCCAGGTGAAATTGTCTCCTGATAAATTATTAGGTGTGTATTATTCACTGAGCTTCTGAATGTGTGGCCAACTGAAATAAACTCCTGACTATTCTTCAGGTGTGTGTTATTCACTGAGGTTCTGTATGAGTTGCCATACGAAATAGACTACTGACAATTTTCCAGGGGTGCACTCCTCCCTGAGGCTCTCACTGAGTGGCTACATGAAATAGACTCCTGACTCTAGCTCATGCGTGTATTATTCATAGAGACTCTGAAAGAGTGTCTGTATGAAATACACTCCTGTCTATTCCCCAGGTGTGCATTATTCACTGAGGCTCTAAATAAGTTTCAATATGAAATACACTCTTGACACTTCTCCAGGTGTGTTTTATTCACATGGTCCCTGAATGAGGAGCCGTATGAAATAGACTCTTGAGTATTCCACAGTTATGTATTATTCACTGATGTTCTAAATATGGCGACAAGAAATTAGACACATGGCTGCTCCACAAGTGTGCATTCTTCACTGCTGCTCTGAATGAATGGCCATGTAAAAGAGACTCCAAGATTTTTCCAGGCATGCATTATTCAATGATGATCTGAATGAGAGAACACTGTAAATGAACTCCTGACAATTCCTTAAACTTTCACTATGTGGAGGGCTCTAAGTGAGTGGCAATATAAAAAAACCTAATCAATATTTCCCTGGTGTGTATTATTATCTGAGTCTCTAAAAGAGTGTCTATATGAAAGAGAAACCTGTCTATTTTCAAGATATGCATTATTCAGTTTGGCTCTAAATTGCAGTTCATATGGAATAAGATACTGACTATTCCCCATTCGTGTAACATTCACTGAGGCTGTGAATGAGTGGCCATATGATATAGAACCTTAAATATTCCCAATGTGTGTATTATGCACTGAGGCTCTGAATGAGAGGTCATTTGCGATAGAACCCTCAGTACTCCCCAGGCATGCATTATTCACTGTGGCTCTGAATGAGTGGAAATATGAAATCGACTCTTGACTATTCTACAGGTGTGTACCATTTAGTGAGGCTCTGAATGAGTGGCCATATGAAAGAGAACCATGATTATTGCAAGTGTGTGCATTATTCAGTGAAGGTCTAAATGAGTGACCATAAGAAATAGAATCCTGACTATTCCCCAGGTGTGTATTATTCACTGAGGTGCTGAATGAGTGGCCATATAAAATAGATTGCTGATTACTCTACATGTATGCGTTATTCAGGGAGGCTGTGAATCACTGGCCATGTGAAATAGACTTCTGACTATTCCCCATATGTGCATTATTAAGGGAGGTTCTGAAAAATTATCTTTATAAAATTGATGTCTGACTCTTTCCTGGGTGTGGATTATTCACAGAGGCTATGAAGGGAGGCAATGTAAAATAGACTCCTGATTATTTTTCAGGTGGGTTTTATTTACAGGGGCACTGAATGAGGGTCCATGTGGAACAGACTCCTGTCTATTCCACAGGTGTGTACGATTCGCTGAGGTTCTCAGTGTGTGGCCAAAGTAAATAGACACCTGGCTTCTCCACATGTGTACATTATTCACTGATGCTCTGAATAAATGGCTATATGAAAGAGACTCCAAATTTCTCTCTAGGTATTCAATGAGGCTCTGAACGCAGGCCATACGAAATAGACTCCTGACAATTTTCAAGGTGTGTATTACTCAGTGAAACTCGGAGAAAGAGGCGATATAAAATAGACTCCTCACTATTTTACATGTATAGGTTATTCAGTGAGTCTCAACATGGGTGTCCATATTAAATAGAATCCAGAATATTTCCCACTTCTGTATCATTCAGTGAGGTGTGGAATCAGTGAACATATGAAATACATTCCCGAGAACTCAACAGCTGTTCATTGTTCACTTAGGTTTTGAATGAGAAACAACATGAATTAGACTTTTGACTATTTCCCAGGTGAGTATATCTCACTTAGCATCTGAATGATTGGCCTGAAGAAATAAACTCCTGGCTATTACACAGGTGTGTATTATTCAGTGAGGCTCTAAATGAGGGGCCATATTAATTAGATTCCTTACTTTTCCATGAGTGTATATTATTAACTGAGGCTCTAAATATGTGGCTACGTGAAATAGACTCCTGACTCCTCCACATTATTCAGTGATACTCCAAATGAAAGGCCACATTAAAAAGATTTCTGACTATTCCACAGTGGGGCATTATTCAGTGAGACTATGAATAAGGAGATAAAAGAGAATCCTGACTATTTCTCCAGGTGTGTACATTTGGAGAGGTTCTCAATGATTGGCCATATGAAAGAAACTTTCGACTATTTCGCAGGTGTGCATTATTCCGTGAGGGTGTGAAAGAGTGGCCATATGAAATAGACTCCAGACAATTCCCCAGGTATGTAATATTCAGTGAGGTTCTGAATGAGTTTCCATATGAAATAGTCTCCTTTTACCTGGCGTTTATTATAGAGTGAGGCTATGAATGAGTGGCCATAAGAAATAGACTCCAGACTATATCACAAGTGTGTAATATTCAGTGAGGCTGTGAAAAAGTGGTTACATCAAACAGACTCCTTATTACTTCACATGTGTGCCTTATTCACTGATTGTCTGAGTGAGTAGCCTTATGACATAGACTTTCAATTATTCTCAATGTGTGCATTATTCACAAAGGATTCATATGAGTGTCCATACCAAATAGACTCCTGACACTCTCTCCGGTGTGTATTATTCAGTGAGGTCCAGAATGAAAGGTCATATGAAATAGACTCCTGACTATCACCCAGGTGTGTATCTCTCAGGAAGGCACTTAATTCGTGGCTATCTTAAACAGCGTCCTGAATACTCCATAGGAGTTCATTATTCACTGAATCTCTGAATGAGAGGCCATATAAAATAGACTTCTGACTATTCCCCAGTTGTGTATTATTCCATGGGGGTCCTACTGAGTGACCATATCAAATAGACTTCTGATTGTTCCTCATGTGTACATTATGCAGGGAGTCTCAGAATTGGTGGTAATATGAATTAATCTTCTCGGTACTTTACAGATGTACATTATTCACTGAGGCTCTGCAACAGTGTTCTTGTGAAAGAGACACCTGACTATTCATGAGGTGTACATTATTCTGCTTGCCTCTCAACGACTCGTTATATGAAATTGAATCCTGACCATTCCCCAGGAGTTTTTTATTCTATGAGGCTCTGAACGAGTGACCATATAAAATAGACCATTGGCTATTCCCCAAATTGTCTATTATTTACAACAGATTTCTATTTACTCCCCAGGTGTGCGTTATTCACTGAGTCTCTGAATGAGTGGAAAAATAATACGGACTCTTAAAAATTGCACAAGTTTGTATCATTCATTGAGGCTCTGAATGAGTGGCCATATGAAAGACAATCCTCACTAATCCACAGGTGTGCATTACTCCATGAGATTCTGAATTAGGGGTCATATGACTATTCCACAGGTGTGTACCATTCAGTTGATGCTCTTAGTGGCCATTTTCAAGACATTCCTAAATATCCACAAAGAGATTATTACACAGAAAGGCTCTAAATAAATGGCGCATTAATAAAAATGCTGACTACTCCACAGGAGTGCATTATTCAGTGAAGCTCTTCATGAGATGCCAGATGAAATTGTCTCCTGAAAATTCCCTAGGTGTGTATTATTCGCTGAGCTTCTGAATGTGTAGCCAATTGAAATACACTCCTGACTATTCTTCAGGTGCGTGTTATTTACTAAGGTTCTGTATGAGTTACCATACGAAATAGACTACTGACAATTCCCCAGGTGATCACCATCCCTGAGGCTCTCACTGAGTAGCTATATGAAATAGACTTCTGACTCTACCTTATGTGTGTATTATTCAGAGAGACTCAAAAGTGTGTCATTATGAAATACACTCCTGTCTATTCCCCAGGTGTGTTTTATTCACACAGGCTCTGAATGAGGATCCATATTAAATATACTACTGAGTATTCCACAGTTATGTATTATTCACTGATGTTCTGAATGTGCCAACAAGATATTAGACACATGGCTACTCCACAAATGTGCATTCTTCACTGATGCTCTGAATGAATGGTCATGTGAAAGAGACTCCAAGATTTTTTCAGGTATTCATTATTCAATGAGGCTCTGAATGAGAGGACACTGTAAATGAACTCCTGACAATTTCCCAAACTTGCACTATTCAGAAGGCTCTGAATGAGTGGCAATATGAAATAACCTAATAAATATTCACCTGGTGTATATTATTCACTGAGGCTCTAAAAGAGTGTCCATATGAAAGAGAAACTTGTCTATTCTTAATGTGTGCATTATTCAGTTTGGCTCTAAATCACAGGTCATGTGAAATAAGATACTGATTATTCTCCTGGTGTGTAATATTTAGTGAGGATCGAAATGAGTGGCCACATGATATAGAGCCTTGAATATTCCCAATGTGTGTATTCTTCACTGAGGCTCTGAATGTGGGTTCATTTGAAATAGAATTCGCAGTACTCACCAGGTGTGCATTATTCACTGTGGCTCTGAATGAGTAAAAATATATAATCGAATCTTGACTATTCCACAGGTATGAACCATGCAGTGAGGTGCTGAATAAGTGGCCATATGAAAGGGAATCCTGACTATTTCAAGCATGTGCATTATTCAGTGAAGGTCTAAATGAGTGACCATAAGAAATAGAATCCTGACTATTCCCCAGGTGTGCATTATTTACTTAGGTGCTGAATGAGTGGACATATGAAATAGATTGCTGAGTACTGTTCTTGTATGCATTATTCACGGAGGCTGTGAATCAGTGGCCATGTGAAATAGACTTCTGACTATCTCCCATGTGTGCATTATTAAGAAAGGTTCTTAAAAATGTGGCACATATACACCATGGAATATTATGCAGCAATCAAAAATGATGAGTTTGTGTCTTTTGTAAGGACATGGATGAATCTGGAGAACATCATTCTCAGCAAACTGACACAAGAACAGAAAAGGAAATACCGCATATTCTCACTCATAGGAGGGTGAGAAAAATGAGAACACATGGACACAGGGAGGGGGTCTAATACACACTGGGGTCTATTGGGGGAATGGGGGAGGGACATAGGGGGGCTGGTGAGGGATAGCCTGGGGAAAAGTGTCAGGTGTTGGTGAAGGGGAGGAAGGCAACAAAGCACACTGCCATGTGTGTACCCATGCAACTATCTTGCACATTCTTCACATGTACCCCCAAACCTATAATGCAATAAAAATTTAAAAAATAAGAAAGGTTCTGTAAAGTATACCTATAAAATTGACATCTGACTCTTCTTCAGGTGTGGATTATTCACTGAGGTTACGAATGGGAGAAAATGTGAAATAAACTCCTGATTCTTTTTCAGGTGGGTTTTATTCACACGGGCACGGAATGAGAAGTCATGTCAAATAGACTCCTGTCTATTCCACAGGTATACATGATTCGCTGAGGTTCTCAATGTGCGGCCAAAGAAAATAGACACCTGGCTACTCCACATGTGTACATTATTTATCGATGCTCTGAATGAATGGCCATATGAAAGAGACTCCAAATTTTTCTACAGGTATGCATCATTCAATGAGGCTCTGAATGCAGGCCTTACAAAATAGAATCCTGAAAATTCTGCAGGTGTGTATTACTCAGTGAAACTTGGTAAAAAGGGGCAATATGAGGTAGACTCCTCACTATTCTACAGGTATAGGTTATTCAGTGAGTCTCAACATGGGTGTCCATATTAAATAGATTCCCGACTATTAACCACTTGTGTATCATTCAGTGAGGTGTGGAATGAGTGGCCATATAACATACATTCCCGAGAACTGAACAGCTGTTCATTGTTCACTTAGGCTTTGAATGAGGAGCATTATAAAGTAGACTCCTGACTATTTCCCAGGTGTGTATATTCACTGAGCCTCAGAATAATTGGCCTGAAGAAATAAATTCCTGGCTGTTACACCAGTTTGTATTATTCAGTGAGGCTCCAAATGAGTGGCCATATTAATTTGATTCCTTACTATCACACAGGTGTGTATTATGCACTGAGCCTCTAAATATGTGGCTACATGAAATAGACTCCTGACTACTCCACATTATTCAGTGACACTCTGAATAAGAGGCCACATGAAAAAAACTCCTGACTATACCACAGGTGTGCATTATTCAGTGAAACTCTGAATGAGGAGATAAAACAGAATCCTGACTATTTCCCCAGGTGTGTACATTTAGTGGGGCTCTCAGTAAGTGGCCATATGAAAGAGACTTCTGCCTATTCCGCAGGTGTGCATTATTCTGTGATGGTGTGAAAGAGTGGACATATGAAATAGACTCCTTATAATTCCCCAGGTATTTAATATTCTGTGAGGTTCTGAATGAGTTTCAACACAAAATAGTCTCTTTTTTCCTGTTGTGCATTATACAGTGAGGCTCTTAATGAATGGCTATATCAATAAGGATGCTGACTACTCCACAGGAGTGCATTATTCAGTGAAACTCTGCATGAGAGGCCAGATGATATTGTCTCTTAAAAATTCCCTAGGTGTGTATTATTCACTGAACTTCTGAAGGTGTAGCCAATTGAAATACACTCCTGACTATTCCTCAGGTGTTTGTTATTCACTGAGGTTCTGTATGAGTTGCCATACGAAATAGACTACTGACAATTCCCTAGGAGTGCACTACTCCCTGAGGCTCTCAGTGAGTGGCCATGTAAAATAGTCTCCTGACCCTAACTCATGTGTGTATTATTTAGAGAGGCTCTGAAAGAGTGTCCATATGATATACATTCTTGTCTATTCCCCAGATATGCATTATGCACTGAGGCTCTGAAAGAGTTTCAATATGAAATACACTCCAGACTATTCTTCAGGTGTGTTTTATTTACATGGGCTCTGAATGAGGAGCCATATTAAATATACTACTGAGTATTCCACAGTTACGCATTATTCACTGATGTTCTGAATGTGGTGACAAGAAATTAGACACATGGCTACTCCACAAGTGTGCATTCTTCACTGATGCTCTGAATAAATGGCTATGGGAAGAGACTCCAAGATTTTTCCAGGCATGCATTATTCAATGAGGCTCTGAATGAGAGGATACTGTAAATGAACTCCTGACAATTCCCCAAACTTGCACTATTCGGAGGGCTCTGAATAAGTGGCAATATAAAATAAAATAATCAATATTCCTCTGGTGTGTATTATTCACTGAGGCTCTAAAAGAGTGTCCATATGGAAGAAAAACCTGTCTATTCCCAAGGTGTGCATTATTCAGTTTGGCTCTAAATCGCAGTTCATATAGAATAAGATACTGTTTATTCCCCAGGCAGTGAACATTCACTGAAGCTCGGAATGAGTGGCCATATGATATAGAGCCTTGAATATTCCCAATGTGTGTATTATTCACTGAGGCTCTGAATGAGGGGTCATTAAAAATAGAATCCTCAGTACTCCCCAGGCATGCAATATTCACTGCCACTGTAAATGAGTGGAAATATGAAATCGCCTCTTGACTATTCCACAGGTGTTTACCATTCAGTGAGGTTCTGAATGATTGGCCATATGAAAGAGAATCCTGAATATTCCAAGAGTGTGCATTATTCAGTGAAAGTCTAAATGAGTGACCATAAGAAATAGAATCTCGATGATTTTCCTGGTGTGCATTATTCACTGAGGTGCTGAATGAGTTGCCATATAAAATAGATTCCTGAGTACTCTTCATGTATGCATTATTCACGGAGGCTGTGAATCAGTGGCCATGTGAAATAGACTTCGGACTATCCTTCACGTGTACATTATTAAGGGCAATTTTGAAAAATTATCCATATGAAATTGATTGCTGACTCTTTGCCAGGTGCGGATTATTCACTGAGGCTATGAATGGGAGGCAATGTGAAATAGACTCCTGATTAATTTCCAGGTGGGTATTATTCACAGACTCCTGTCTATTCCACAGGTGTGTAGGATTTGCAGAGGTTCTCAATGTGTGGCCATAGAAAATATACACCTGGCTACTCCACATGTGTAAATTATTCACCGATGCTCTGAGTGAATGGCCATATGAAAGAGACTCCAAATTTCTCTCCAGGTATAAATTATTTAATGAGGCTCTGAATTCAGGCCATACGAAATAGACCCCTGACAATTCCGCAGGTGTGTATTACTCAGTGAAACATGGAAAAAATGGCAATATGAAATAAACTCTTCACTATCCTAAAGGTATAGGTTATTTAGTGAGTCTCAACATGGGTGTCCATATTAAATGGAATCCCGATGATTAACCACTTGTGTATCATTCAGGGAGGTGCAGAACTAATGGTCATATGATTTACATTCCAGAGAAATGAACAGCTGTTCATTCTTCACCTAGGCTTTCAATGAGACGCAATATGAAGTAAAATCCTGACTATTTCACAGGTGTGTATATTTCACTGAGCCTCTGAATGATTGGCCTGAAGAAATAAACTCCAGGCTATTACACAGATGTGTATTATTCAGTGAGGCTCTGAATGAGTGGCCATATTAATTTGATTCCTTACTATTCCACGGGTGTGTATTATTCACTGGGGCTTAAAATATGTGGCTACATGAAATAGACCTCTGACTACTCCACATTATTCAGTGACACTCCGAATGAGAGGCCACATGAGAAAGACTCCTGACTATTCCACAGTCATGCATTATTCAGTGAGACTCTGAATGAGGAGATAAAACAGAATCCTGACTATTTCCTCAGGTGTGTACATTTAGTGAGGCTCTAAATGAGTGGCGATATGAAAGAGACTTCTGACTATTCCGCAGGTGTGCATTATTTTGTGAAGGTGTGAAAGAGTGACCATATGAAATAGACCCCTGAAAAATCCCCAGGTATATAATATTCAGTGAGGTTCTGAATGAGTTTTTATATAGAATAGTCTCCTTTTACCTGTTGTGCCTTATACAATGATACTCTGAATGGGTGGCCATAAGAAATATACTCCAGATTATATCACAGGTGTGTAATATTCAGTGAGGTTGTGAAAGAGTGGCCAAATGAAACAGACTTTTTATTACCCCACAAGTGTGCTGTATTCACTGATTGTCTGAATGAGTAGCCTTATGACATAGACTCCTAATTATTCTCCATGTGTGCACTATTCACGAAGGTTCCATATGAGTGTCCTACCATATAGACTGCCGACACTCTCCCAGGTGTGTATTATTCAGTGAGGTCCAGAATGAAAGGTCATATGAAATAGACTCTTGACTATCACGCCGGTGTGTATCTTTCAGAAAGGCACTTAATTCGTGACTATGTTAAACAGTGTCCTGACTACTCCATAAGGGTTCATTATTCACTGAAGCTCTGAATGAGAGGCCATATAAAATAGACTCCTATTTCCCAGTTGTGTATTATTCCGTGCGGGTCCTACTGAGTGACCATATAAAATAGGCTTCTGACTGTTCCCCATGTGTGCATTATGCAGAAAGTCTCAGAGTCGTCGGTGGTATAAATTAGTCTCCTCAGTACGCCACAGACGTGCATTCTTTCACTGAGGCTTGTAATGAGTGGTCATATTAAAAAGACTCCTGACTATTCTTCAGGTGTGCATTGTCCACTGAGGCTCTGAAACAGTGTTCCTATGAAAGAGAAACCTTAGAATTCATGAGGTGTGCGTTATTCAGCTTGCTTCTCAATGATTCATCATATGAAATAGAATCCTGACTATTCCCCTGGTGTGTATCATTCAATAAGGCTGTAAATGAGTGACCATATAAAATAGACCATTGGCTATTCTCCAAGTGTCTATTATCTACAATAGAATCCTATATACTTTTCAGCTGTGCATTATTCACTGAGGCTCTGAATAAGTAAAAATATGAAATGGATTCTTGACAATTCCACAGTTGTACCTCATTCAGTGAGGCTCTGAATGAGTGGCCATATGAAAGAGAATCCTCACTTATCAACCGGTTTGCATTACTTTGTGAGATTTTGAATTAGTGGCCAAATGAGTATTCCACAAGTGTCTACCATTCAGTTGAGGCTCTCAGTGGCCATATTCAAGAGATTCCTGAACATCCTCAAGGAGCTTATTACTCAGAGAGGTTCTGAATGAATGGCTATATTAATAAGGATGCTGATTACTTCACAGGAGTGCATTATTCAGTGAAGCTCTGCATGAGAGGCCAGATGAAAATGTCTCCTGAAAATTCCCTAGGTGTGTATTATTCACTGAGCTTCTGAATGTGTGGCCAATTGAAATACACTCCTGACTATTCTTCAGGTTTGTGTTATTCACCGAGTTTCTGTATGACTTGCCATAAGAAATAGACTACTGACAATTCCCCAGGTGTGCACTACTCCCTGAGTCTCTCACTGAGTGGCCATATGAAATAGAATGCTGACTCTACCTCATGTGTGTATAATTTAGAGAGGCTCTGAAAAAGTGTCCATATGAAATAAACTCCTGTCTATTCTTCAGGTGTGCATTATTCACTTAGGATTTGAATGAATGGCCATGTGAAAGAGACTCCAATATTTTTTCAGGCATGCATTATTCAATGAAGCTCTGAATTAGAGGACACTGTAAATGAACTCCTGACAATTTTTCAAACTTGCACTATTCAGAGGGATCTGAATGAGTGGCTATATGAAATAACCTAATCAATATTCCACTGGTGTGTATTATTCACTGAGGCTCAAAAAGAGTGTTCACATAAAAGAGAAACCTGTCTATTCCCAAGGTGTGCATTATTCAGTTTGGCTCTTAATAACAGGTCATATAGAATAAGGTACTGATTATTCCCCAGGTGTGTAACATTCACTGAGGCTCTGAATGAGTGGCCATATAATATAGAGCCTTGAATATTTCCAATGTGTGTATTATTCACTGCCACTTTAAATAATTGGAAATATAAAATTGACTCTTGACTATTCCACAGGTGTATAACATTCAGTGAATTTCTGAATGAGTGGCCATGTGAAAGAGAATCATGACTATTCCAAGAGTGTGCATTGTTCAGTGAAAGTCTAAATGAGTGACCATAAGAAATAGAATTCTGACTATTCCCCAGTTGTGCATTATCCCCTGAGGTGCTGAATGAGTGGCCATATGAAATAGATTGCTGAGTACTCTTCATGTATGCATTATTCACGGAGGCTGTGAATCAGTGGCCATGTGAAATAGACTTCTGACTATCCCCTATGTGTGCATTATTAAGGGCAGTTCTGAAAGAGTATCCTTACGAAATTGATTGCTGACTCTTTCCCAGGTGCGGATTCTTTACTGCGGCTATGAATGGGAGGCAATGTGAAATAGAATCCTGATTAATTTCCAGGTGGGTTTTATTCACATGGGCACTTAATGAGGGATTGTGTGAAATAGACTCCTATCTATTCCACAGGTGTGTAGGATTCGCTGAGGTTCTCAATGTGTGGCCATAGAAAATAGACACCTGGTTACTCCACATGTGTAAATTATTCACCCATGCTCTAAGTGAATGGCCATATGAAAGAGACTCCAAATTTCTCTCCAGGTATGCATTATTTAATGAGGCTCCCAATGCATGCCATACAAAATAGACCCCTAACAATTCCACAGGTGTGTATTACTCAGTGAAACTTAAAAAAAATGGCAAGATGAAATAGACTCCTCACTATTTTAAAGGTATAGGTTATTCAGTGAGTCTCAACATGGGTGTCCATATTAAATAAAATCCCGATGATTAACCACTTGTGTATCAATCAGTGAGGTGCAGAATGAATGGCCATATGACATCCATTCCAGAGAACTGAACAGCTGTTCATTGTTCAACTAGGCTTTCAATGAGGAGCAATATGAAGTAAACTCCTGACTATTTCCCAGGTGTGTATATTATACTGAATGATTGGCCTGAAAAAATAAACTCCAAGCTATTACACAGTTGTGTATTATTCAGTGAGGCTCCAAATGAGTGGCTATATAAATTTGATTCCTTACTATCCCACGGGTGTGTGTTATTCACTAGGGATCAAAATATGTGGCTACATAAAATAGACTCCTGACTACTCCACATTATTCAGTGACACTCTGAATGAGAGGCCACATGAAAAAGACTCCTGACTATTTTACAGGTGTGCATTATTCAGGGAGACTCTGAATGATGAAATAAAACAGAATCCTGACTATTTCCCCAGGTGTGTACATTTAGTGAGGCTCTCAATGTGTGGCAATATGAAAGACACTTCTGACTATTCCACAGGTGTGCATTATTTTGTGAAGGTGTGAAAGAGTGACCATATAAAATAGACCCCTGAAAAATCCCCACGTATATAATATTTAGTGAAGTTCTGAATGAGTGTTTATATAAAATAGTCTCTTTTTACCTGTTGTGCATTATACAATGAGGCTCCGAATGGGTGACCATAAGAAATATACTCCAGACTATATCACAAGTGTGTAATTTTCAGTGAGGTTGTGAAAGAGTGGCCAAATGAAACAGACTCTTTATTACTCCACAAGTGTGCCATATTCACTGGCTGTCTGAATGAGTAGCCTTATGACATAGACTCCTAATTATTCTCCATGTGTGCACTATTCACAAAGGTTCCATATGAGTGTTCATACCTAATAGACGCCCGACACTCTCTCAGGTGTGTATTATTAAGTGAGGTCCAGAATGAAAGGTCATATGAAATAGAATCCTGATTATCACCCAGATGTGTATCTTTCAGGAAGGCACTTAATTTGTGGCTATGTTAAACAGTGTCCTGACTACTCCATAGGGGTTTATTATTCACTGAAGCTCTGAAGGAGAGGCCATATAAAATAGACTCCTGTTTCCCAGTTGTGTATTACTCCGTGGGGGTCCTTTTGAGTGTCCATATGAAATAGACTTCTGACTGTTCCCTATGTGTGCATTATGCAGGGAGTCTCAGAGTCGTCAGTGATATAAATTAGTCTCCTCAGTACGCCACAGACGTGCATTTTTCACTGAGGCTCGTAATGAGTGGTCATGTTAAAAAACTCCTGACTATTCTTCAGGTGTGCATTATTCAGTGAGGCTCTGAAACAGTGTTCCTATGAAAGAGACACCTGACAATTCATGAGGTGTGCATTATTCAGCTTGCTTCTCACTGACTCGTCATATGAAATAGAATCCTGACTATTTCCCCGGAGTTTATCATTCAATGAGGCTCTGAATGAGTGACCATATAAAATAGACCATTGACTATTCCCCAAGTGTCTATTATTTACAATAGAATCCTATGCACTCCCCAGGTGTGCATTATTCACTGAGGCTCTGAATAAGTGAAAATATGAAATGGACTCTTGACAATTCCACAGGTATTCCTCATTCAGTGAGGCTCTGAATGAGTGGCCATATGAAAGAGAATCCTCACTTATCCACCGGTGTGCATTACTCCATGAGATTCTAAATTAGTGGCCATATGAGTATTCCACAGGTGTGTACATTCAGTTGAGGCTCTTAGTGGCCATATTCAAGAGATTCCTGAATATTCACAAGGAGCTTATTACTCAGAGAGGCTCTGAATGAATGGCTATATCAATAAGAATGCTGACTACTCCACAGGAGTGCATTATTCAGTGAAGCTCTGCATGAGAGGCCAGATGAAATTGTCTCCTGACAATTCTCTAGGTGTGTATTATTCACTGAGCTTCTGAATGTGTGGCCAATTGAAATTCACTCCTGACTATTCTTCAGGTTTGTGTTATTCACTGAGGTTCTGTATGACTTGCCATACGAAATAGACTGACAATTCCCCAGGTGTGCACTACTCCCTGAGGCTCTCACTGAGGGGCCATATGAGATAGAATGCTGACTCTACCTCATGTTTGTATTATTCAAGGAGGCTCTGAAAGAGGGTCCATATGATATACACTCCTGTGTATTACCCAGGTGTGCATTATTCACTGAGGCTCTGAATGAATGGCCATGTGAAAGAGACCCCAAGATTTTTCCAGGCATGCATTATTCAATGAGGCTCTGAATGAGAGGACACTGTAAATGAACTCCTGACAATTTTCAAACTTGCACTATTGAGAGGGCTCTGAATGAGTGGCAATACGAAATAACCTACTCAATATTCCTCTGGTGGGTATTACTCACTGAGGCTCTAAAAGAGTGTTAATATGAAAGACAAACCTGACTATTCCCAAGGTGTGCATTATTCAGTTTGGCTCTTAATAACAGGTCATATAGAATAAGATACTGATTATTCCCCAAGCATGTAACATTCACTGAGGCTCTGAATGAGTGGCCATATGATATAGAGCATTGAATATTCCCAATGTGTGTATTATTCACTGAGGCTCTGAATTAGGGGTAATTTGAAATAGAATTCTCAGTACTCCCCAGGCATGCAATATTCACTGCGGTTCTGAATGAGTGGAAATATGACATCGACTCTTGACTATTCCACAGGTGTGTACAATTCAGTGAGGCTCTGAATGAGTGGCCATATGAAAGAGAATCCGGACTATTCCAAACGTGTGCATATTCCTTGAAGGTCTAAATGAGTGACCATAAGAAATAGAATCCTGACTATTCCCCAGGTGTGCATTACTCACCGAGGTGCTGAATTAGTGGCCATATAAAATAGATTGCTGATTACTCTTCATGTATGCATTATTCACGGAGGCTGTGAATCAGGGGCCATGTGAAATAGACTTTTGAATATCCACAATGTTTGCATTATTAAGGGTGGTTCTGAAAATGTATCCCTATAAAATTGATTGCTGACATTTTTTCAGGTATGGAGTATTCACTGAGGCTATGAATGAGAGAAAATGTGAAAAAGACTCCTGATTATTTTTCAGGTGGGTTTTATTCACACGAGCACTGAATGGGGGGTCGTGTAAAATAGACTCCTGTCTATTTCATAGGTGTGTAGGATTTGCTGAGGTTCTCAATGTGTGGCCAAGGGCAATAGACACCTCTCTACTTCACATGTTTACATTATTCACCGATGATCTTAATGAATGGCCATATGAAAGAGACTCCAAATTTCTCTCCAGGTATGCATTATTCAATGAGGCTCTGAATGCAGACCATACGAAATAGACTCCTGACATTTCATCAGGTTTGTACTACTCAGTGAAACTTGGGAAATAAGGCGATATAAAGTAGACTCCTCATTTTCTACAGGTATAGGTTATTCAGTGAGTCTCAACATGGATGTCCATTTTAAACAGAATCCCGACTATTAACCACTTGTGTATCATTCAGTGAGGTGTGGAATGTGTGGCCATATGACATACATTCCCGAGAACTGTACAGCTGTTCATTGTTCACTTAGGCTTTGAATGAGGAACAATATGAAGTAGACTCCTGACTATTACCCAGATATGTATATTTTACTGAGCCTGTGAATAATTGTCCTGAAGAAACAAACTACTGTCTATTACACAGGTGTGTATTATTCAGTTTGGCTCCGAATGAGTGGCCATATTAATCAGATTCCTTACTATCCCACGGATTTGTATGATTCACTTAGGGTGTAAATATGTGGCTACATGAAATAGACTCCTGACTACTCCACATTTTTCAGTGACACTTCGAATGAGAGGCCACATGAAAAAGACTCCTGACTATTCCACAGGTGTGCATAATTCAGTGAGATACTTAATGAGGAGATAAAACAGAATCCTGACTATTTCCCCAGGTATCTACATTTAGTGAGGCTCTAAATGAGTGGCCATATGAAAGAGACTTCTAACTATTCTGCAGGTGTGCATTATTCTGTGAGAGTGAGAAAGAGTAGACATATGAAATAGACTCCTTTTAATTCCTCAGGTATATAATATTCTGTGAGGTTCTAAATGAGTTTCAAAATGAAATAGTCTTTTTTTACTTGTTGTGTATTATACAGTGAGGCTCTTAATGCATGGCTAAATCAATAAAAATGCTGACTACTCCACAGGAGTGCATTATTCAGTGAAACTCTGCATGAAAGGCCAGATGAAATTGTCTCCTGACAATTCCCTAGGTGTGTATTATTCACTGAGCTTCTGAAGATGTGGCCAATTGAATTACACTCCTGACTATTCTTCAGGTGTGTGTTACTCACTAAGGTTCTGTATGACTTGCCATACGAAATAGACTACTGGCAATTCCCCAGGTGTGCACTACTCCCTGAGGCTTTCATTGAGTGGCCATATGAAATAGACTCCTGACTCTACCTCATCTGTGTATTATTCAGAGATGCTCTGAAAGGGTGTTCTTATAAAATACACTCCTGTCTATTCCCCAGATGTGCATTATTCACTGAGGCTCTGAATGAGTTTCAATTTGTAATACACTCCTGACTATTCTCCAGGTGTGTTTTATTCACAAGGGCTCTGAATGAGGAGCCCTGTGAAATGGACTCCTGAGTATTCCACAGTTATGTATTATTCACTGATGTTCTGAATGTGGTGCCAAGAAATTAAACACGTGGCTACTCCACAAGTGTGTATTCTTCACCGATGCTCTGAATAAATGGCCATGTGAAAGAGACTCCAAAATTTTTCTAGGTATTCATTATACAATGAGGCTCTGAATGAGAGGACACTGTAAATGAACTCCTGACAATTCCTCAAACTTGCACTATTTGGAGGGCTCTGAATGAGTGGCAATATAAAATATCCTAATCAATATTCCCCTGGTGTGTATTATTCACTGAGGCTCTAAAAGAGTGTCCATATGAAAGACAAACCTGTTATTCCCAAGGTGTGCATTATTCAGTTTGGCTCTAAATCACAGGTCATATGGAATAAGATACTGATTATTTCCCAGGCGTGTAACATTCACTGAGACTCTGAATGAGTGGCCATAAATTATAGAGCCTTGAATATTCCCAATGTGTGTATTATTCACTGTGGCTCTGAATGAGTGGAAATGTGTAATTGACTGTTGACTCTTCCACAGGTGTGTACCATTCAGTAAGGTTCTGAATGACTGGCCATGTGAAAGAGAATCCTGACTATTCCAAGAGTGTGCATTATTCAGTGAACGTCTAAATGGGTGACCATAAGAAATAGAATCCTGACCATTCCCCAGTTGTGCATTATTCACTTAGCTGCTGAATGAGTAGCCATATAAAATAGATTGCTGACTACTCTTCATGTATGCATTATTCACGGGGTCTGTGAATCAGTGGCCATGTGAAATAGACTTCTGACTATCCCCCATGTGTGCATTATTAAGGGAGGTTCTGAAAAAGTAGCCCTATGAAATTGATTGCTGACTCTTTCCCAGGTGCAGATTATTCACTAAGGCAATGAATGGAAGGCAATGTGAAGTAGACTCCTAATTATTTTTAGGTGGGTTTTATTCACATGACACTGAATTAGGGGCCATGTGAAATAAACTCCTGTCTATTCCACAGATGTGTAGGATTCGCTGAGGTTCTCAATGTGTGGCCAAAGAGAATAGACACCTGCATACTCCATATTTGTACATTATTCACCGATTCTCTGAATGAATGGCCATATAAAAGAGACTCCAAGTTTGTCTCCAGGTATGCATTATTCTATAAGGCTCTGAATATAGGCCATAAGAAATAGACTCCTGACAATTCTGCAGGTGTATTACTCAGTGAAACTTAATAAAAAAAGGCAGCATGAAGTAGACTGCTCACTATTCTACAGGTATAGGTTATTCAGAGAGTCTCAACGTGGGTGTCCATATTAAATAGAATCCCGACTATTAACCACTTGTGTATCATTCAGTGAGGTACAGAAGGAGTGGCCATATGATATATATTCCTAGGAACTCAACAGTTGTTGATTGTTCACTTAGGATTTGAATGAGTAGCAATATAAAGTAGACTTCTGACTCTTTCTCAGGTTTGTATACTTCACTGACCCTCTGAATGATTGGCCTGAAAAAATAAACTCTTGGCTATTACACAGATGTGTATAATTCAGTAAGGCTACGAATGAGTGGACATATTAATTTGATTTTTAACTATCCCACTGGTGTGTTTTATTCACTGAGGCTCTAAACATGTGGCTACATAAAATAGACTCCTGGGAGGAGGGAGGCAAGATGGCGTCATAGAGGTGACTCAGGATTGCAGCTCTCGGTGAAGGTGCAGAGGGTGAGTCCTAGCCGCATTCTCGGATGTTCCTTTTAGGCCCACAGAGCGTTGAAAGTCCCAGGTGTGGGATAGACACGGGACACTAGCAGCCGGCTAACGCAGCCGGCTCCCGCCGCCTCTTCGGCCGGTGCCGCAGCGGGACCCAGCACGGAACTCACTGGTCTGGGTGCCCTGTTAAACCAGCAATCTGAGATTTGGAAGGGCAGATTAGCATGTCCATCTGATTGAACGGGACTTGGACAATGAGCCAGACCAGGAGTTTCCTGGGAAGTGTGATCTGAGTCGGGGTAGTGGGCAGTGGCACGGGAGATTGCATGGATCCCAGTGCCCTATAGGCAGGCTCCTGGGGCGCCAGTGAGAGAGTCGACCTTTCAGCTTGGGGAGAGGAAGAGAGAGAGAGAGAGGACGGACTCTCAGGCAGGGAGCTGGGTGATCGGGCTCGGCAGGTCCCATGCACACAGGGACAAGCTGCAACTGGAGGCGCTTGGGGCTGAGAGTTTTGTTGCCGGCATTTAGGATGGTGCAGCCCGGTCAGGGAGGGGCGTACACCATTGCTGAGGAAGTGCACCCCCACTTAAGTACCGCCCAGGACTGACACAGCCTGCCGTTGCCGAGGCAACCTGCCATAACAGAGAGACTCCACCAGGCAGCAACAGGGCAGACCAGCGCTAGCAGGTCAGAGGCCCGGCAGGCAAAGAGTGAATAGGCTGCCACCTAGTGGGGCAGGACAGTGCAACAGATACTCATAAAGAAAGCCCCAACTCCCTGAGACAGAGCATCTAAGGGTGAAAAAAAAAAAGAAAAAGAAAAGAAAAGAAAAAAAAGAGTGGTGTTTTATGAGTTCTATTGCAGCAGACATAAACAAGCTCCCAACCACCCTGAATGAAAAACGGAGCTCACAGCTCAGCACTGGAGCTACTATAAAGCACAGACTGTCTCCTCAAGCAGCTCCCTGACCCCTGTATATCCAAGGAGTCACCCCAGAAAAGGACTAATCAGACTGATATTTGGCTGGCATCATTCTGGAACAAGGGCAGAAGAAGAAGAAACTGGTATCATCCCTCACTGTTCTGCAGCTGCTGCAGGTATACCCCAGACAAGCAGGGCCTGGAGTGGACCTCAGCACTCACACAGCAGAGAGGATAGATCATTAGAGGGAAAACTAAGTAACAGAAATACTTCATCATCAACAATCTCAGTGTCCACACAGAGACCCAATTGAAAAATCAGCCACTACTAAGACGGCAGGCAGATAAATCCATAAAGATGGGAAGAAACCAGCGCAAAAAGGAGGAAAGCACCCGAAACCAAAACACCTCACCTCCAAAAAAGGACCAAAACTCCTCACCAGCAAGGGAACAAAGCTGGACGGAGAATGAATGTGACGAAATGACGGAATCAGACTTCAGAAAGTGGATAATGAGAAACTTCAGTGAGCTAAAGGAACATGTTCTAAACCAGTGCAAAGAAACTAAGAACCTTGAAAAAGATTTGAAAAAAGATTCGAGGAATTGATAACGAGAATGGACAA
Source organism: Saguinus oedipus (assembly GCA_031835075.1). Classification (NCBI taxonomy): domain Eukaryota; kingdom Metazoa; phylum Chordata; class Mammalia; order Primates; family Cebidae; genus Saguinus; species Saguinus oedipus. Next base: position 33,650,017 of record CM063176.1, read on the forward strand.
CTTAGAGAGGAATATGAATGAATTGAAGGAGCTGAAAAACACAACACGAGAACTTCGCGAAGCATGCACAAGTTGCAACAGCCGAATTGACCAAGCAGAAGAAAGAATATCAGAAGTTGAAGATCAACTCAATGAAATAAAACGAGAAACCAAGAGTAAAGAAAAAAGCACAAAAAGGAATGAACAAAATCTCCAAGATATGTGGGACTATGTGGAGAGATCCAACCTACGTTTGATAGGTGTACCAGAATGTGACGTAGAGAATGAATCCAAGCTGGAAAACACTCTTCAGGATATTATCCAGGAAAATTTCCCCAACCTAGCAAGACAGGTCAATACTCAACTCCAGGAAATACAGAGAACACCACAAAGATACTCTGCAAGAAGAGCAACCCCAAGGCACATAATCGTCAGATTCACCAGGGTTGAAACGAAGGAGAAAATACTAAGGGCAGCCAGAGAGAAAGGTCAGGTCACCAACAAAGGGAAGCCCATCAGACTCACAGCAGATCTCTCAGCAGAGACTCTACAAGCCAGAAGAGAGTGGGGCCCAATATTCAACATCCTTAAAGAAAAGAGCTTTCAACCCAGAATTTCATATCCAGCCAAACTGAGCTTCATAAGTGAAGGAAAAATAAAATCCTTCACGAACAAGCAAGTACTCAGAGATTTTGTCACCACTAGGCCTGCTTTACAAGAGCTCCTGAAAGAGGCACTACACATAGAAAGAAAGAACCAGTTCCAGCCATCCTAAAAGCATACCAAATGCTAAAGACCATCAACAAAATGAAGAATGTACATGAACCAACGGGCAAAACAGCCAGCTAGAATCAAAATGGCAGTATCAAATTCACACATAACAATATTAACCCTGAATGTAAATGGGCTAAATGCACCAATCAAAAGACACAGACTGGCAAATTGGATAAAAAACCAAAACCCATCGGTTTGCTGTATCCAGGAAACCCACCTCACATGCAAAAATACACAAAGGCTCAAAATAAAGGGATGGAGGAAGATTTACCAAGCCAATGGAGAGCAAAAAAAAGCAGGAGTTGCAATTCTCATCTCTGATAAAATAGACTTTAAAGTAACAAAAATCAAAAGGGACAAAGAAGGTCATTACATAATGGTAAAAGGATCGATACAACAAGAAGAGATAACGATTCTAAATATATATGGACCCAATGTAGGAGAAGCCAGATATATAAGGCAAGTTCTTAATGACTTACAAAGGGACTTAGACTCCCACACAATAATAGTGGGAGACTTTAACACTCCACTGTCAATAGCAGACAGATCAACCAGACAGAAAATTAACAAGGATATCCAGGACTTGAACACAGACCTGGAACAAGCAAACCTGATAGACATTTACAGAACTCTCCACCCCAAATCCACAGAATATACATTCTTCTCAGCACCACATCACACCTACTCCAAAATTGACCACATAGTTGGAAGTAAAGCACTCCTCAGCAAATGCAAAAGAACTGAAATCATAACAAACAGTCTCTCAGACCATAGTGCAATCAAGTTGGAACTCAGAATTCAGAAAATAACTCAGAACCGCACAGCTTCATGGAAACTGAACAACTGGCTCTTGAATGTTGATTGGATAAACAATGAAATGAAGGAAGAAATAAAGAAGTTCTTTGAAACCAACGAGAATGAAGACACAACGTACCAGAATCTCTGGGACACATTTAAAGCAGTCTGTAGAGGAAAATATATAGCAATAAGTGCCCACAGGAGAAGAGTGGAGAGATCCAAAACTGACACCCTATCGTCAAAATTGAAAGAGCTAGAGGAGCAAGATCAAAAAAGCTCAAAACCTAGCCAAAGACAAGAAATAACTAAGATCAGAGCAGAAATGGAGGAGATAGAGAGAAGAAAAACACTTCAAAAAATCAATAAATCTAAGAGCTGGTTTTTCTAAAAGATCAACAAAATAGACAGACCACTAGCCAGACTGATAAAAAAGAAGAGAGAGAACAACCAAATAGATGTAATAAAAAACGATAAAGGGGAAATCACCACAGATTCCACAAAAATTCAAACTATCATCAGAGAATATTACAAACAACTCTATGCACATAAACTAGTAAATCAGGAAGAAATGGATAAATTCCTGGACGCCTGTGTCCTCCCAAGCCTAGACCAGGAGGAAGCCGAAACTATGAATAGACCAATAACAAGGTCTGAAGTTGAGGCAGCAATTAAGAGCCTACCACACAAAAGAAGCCCAGGTCCAGATGGGTTCACAGCTGAATTCTACCAGACACACAAAGAGGATCTGGTACCATTTCTTCTGATACTATTCCAAATAATCCAAAAAGAGGGAACCCTTCCCAAATCATTTTATGAGACCAACATCATCCTGATACCAAAACCTGGCAGAGACTCAACAAGAAAAGAAAACTTCAGGCCAATATCCATGATGAACATAGGTGCAAAAATCTTCAATAAAATACTGGCAAACAGATTGCAACAGCACATTAAAAAACATCCATCATGATCAAGTAGGATTCATCCCGGGGATGCAAGGCTGGTTCAACATACGCAAGTCTATAAATGTAATTCACCCCATAAACAGAAGCAAAAACAAAAACCACATGATTATCTCAATTGATGCAGAGAAGGCATTTGACAAAATTCAACAGCCCTTTATGCTAAAAACCCTCAATAAACTTGGTATTGATGGAACATATTTCAAAGTAATAAAAGCTATTTATGACAAACCAATAGCCAATATCATACTTAATCGGCAAAAACTGGAAGCATTCCCTTTGAAATCTGGCACTAGACAAGGATGCCCTCTCTCACCACTTCTATTCAACATAGTACTGGAAGTTCTAGCCAGAGCAATCAGGCAAGAAAAAGAAATAAAGGGTATTCAAATAGGAAAGGTGGAAGCCAAATTGTCTCTATTTGCAGACGACATGATAGTATACCTAGAAGACCCCATCACCTCAGCCTAAAAGCTCCTGCAACTGATAAGCAACTTCAGGAAAGTCTCAGGATATAAAATCAATGTTAAAAAATCGCAAGCATTCCTATACACCAATAACAGACTTAAAGAGAACCAAATCAAGAACGAACTGCCATTCACAATTGCTACAAAGAAAACAAAATACCTAGGAATACAACTTACTAGGAATGTAAGGGACCTCTTTAAGGAAAACTACAAACAACTGCTCAACGAAATAAGAGAGGACACAAACAGATGGAGAAACATTCCATGTTCGTGGTTAGGAAGAATCAATATCGTGAAGATGGCTATACTGCCCAAAGTAATTTACACAATCAATGCTATCCCCATCAAACTACCATCGAATTTCTTCACAGAACTGGAAAAAACAACCATGAATTTCATATGGAACCAAAAAAGAGGCCGCATAGCCAAGTCAATTCTAAGCAAAAAGAACACAGCGGGAGGCAACACGCTACGAGACTTCAAACTATACTACAAGGCTACAGTAATCAAAACAGCATGGTACTGGTACCAAAACAAAGATATAGAACAATGGAACAGAACAGAGGCATCGGAGGCAACACAACACATCTACAACCATATTATCTTTGATAAACCAGACAAAAACAGGCAATGGGGAAAGGATTCCCTATTTAATAAATGGTGTTGGGAAAACTGGATAGCCATGTGCAGAAAGCAGAAACTGGACCCCTTCCTGACACCTTACACTAAAATTAACTCCAGATAAATTAAAGACTTAAACGTAAGACCTGACACCATAAAAACCCTAGAAGAAAATCTAGGCAAAACCATTCAGGACATAGGAGTAGGCAAGGAGTTCATGAACAAAACACCAAAAGCATTGGCAACAAAAGCCAAAATAGACAAATGGGACCTAATCAAACTCCACAGCTTCTGCACGGCAAAAGAAACAGTCACTAGAGTGAATCGGCAACAAACAGAATGGGAAAAAATCTTTGCAGTTTACGCATCTGACAAAGGGCTGATATCCAGAATTTACAAAGAACTCAAACAGATTTACAGGAAAAAAACAAACAAGCCCATTCAAAAATGGGCAAAGGATATGAACAGAACCTTTACGAAAGCAGACATACATGAGGCCAACAAACATGAAAAAGTGCTCATCGTCATTGGTCATTAGTGAGATGCAAATCAAAACCACATTGAGATACCATCTCACACCAGTTAGAATGGCGATCATTAAAAAGTCTGGAGACAGCAGATGCTGGAGAGGATGTGGAGAAATAGGAACACTCTTACACTGTTGGTGGGAGTGTAAATTAGTTCAACCATTGTGGAAGACAGTGTGGCGATTCCTCAGGGACCTAGAAATAGAAATTCCATTTAACCCAGCAATCCCATTACTGGGTATCTATCCAAAGGACTATAAATCGTTCTACTCTAAGGACACATGCACACGAATGTTCATTGCAGCACTGTTTACAATAGCAAAGACCTGGAACCAACCCAAATGCCCAACGATGATAGACTGGACTGGGAAAATGTGGCACATATACACCATGGAATATTATGCAGCAATCAGAAATGATGAGTTTGTGTCCTTTGTAGGGACATGGATGAATCTGGAGAACATCATTCTCAGCAAACTGACACAAGAACAGAAAAAGAAATACCGCATATACTCACTCATAGGTGGGTGAGAAATATGAGAACACGTGGACACAGAGAGGTGGTCTACTATACACTGGGGACTGTTGGGGGGATTGGGGGAGGGTCAGCGGGGGGGGCTGGGGGCGATAGCCTGGGGATGAATACCAATTGTGGGTGAAGTGGAGGAAAGTAGCAAAGCACACTGCCATGTGTGTACCTATGCAACTATCTTGCTTGTTCTGCACATGTACCCCCAAACCTATAATGCAATAAAAATTAAAAAAAAAAAAGGAAAGGAAAAAATAGGATCTGAATGAATGTCCATCGAAAATAGACTCCAAATTATTCTCCAGTGTGTATTATGCAGTGAGGCTCAGAAGATGTGTCCATATTAATTAGATTTCTTACTATAGAAAGGTTCTGCCTTATTCACTGCGGCTCTGAATATGTGTGTACATGAAATAGACTTCTGATTTTCGCAAGATGGCGTCATAGAGCTGAATCAGGATTGCAGCTCTCAGTGAAGGTGCAGAGGGTGAGTTTTACCTGAATTTTCAGGTGGTCCTTTTTTGCCCACAGAACGTTGAAATTCTCAGGTGTGGGAGAGACACAGGAGGCTCACGCAGCTGGCTCACGTGGCCGGTTGGGCCGTGCAGGTGCCACAGTGCAGAGGCACACGGCCCAAAACTCACTGGTCTGGGAGCCCTGTTAAACCAGCAACCTGAGATTTAGAAGGGCAGATTGGCATGTCCATCAGATTGAAAGGGACTTGGACAATGAGCCAGACCAGGATATTCCTGGGAAATGTGATCTGAGCCAGTGCAGTGAGCAGCAGCACAGGAGATCACACGGATTCCAGTGCCCTATCGGCAGGCTACTGAAGCGCCAGTGAGAGCCTTGGCCATTCAGCATGGGGAGAGGAAGAGAGAGAGAGAGAGGACGGACTCTGAGGCAGGGAGCTGAGTGATCGAGCTCCATGGGTCCCACCCTCACAGGGACAAGCAGGGTGGCGACTGGAGGTGCTCAAGGTTGAGAATTTTGCTGCCAGCATCTAGGACAGTGCAGCCCAGTGGGGGAGTGTCATCCACCACTATGGATGCAATCCATTCCTACTGAAGTACCGCCCAGGGCTGATGCAGCCTGCCATTGCCGAGGCAACCTGCCATAACAGAGAGACTCCACCAAAAGGGCAGAGTGAAGCACAGTAAAACAGACCCCATGGCAGCAGGGCAGACCCGGGCTAGCAGGGTGGAGCCCCGGCAGGCAAATAGTGAATAGACTGCCACCAAGTGAAGCAGGAAAGTGCAACAGATACTCATAAAGAAAGCCCCAAATTTCTGAGACAGAGCATCTAAGGGGGAAAAAAAACGGAGGGGGTTTATGAATTCTGTTGCAGCAGACATAAACATATCCTCCCAACATCCCTGAATGAACAACGGAGCTCATAGATCAGCAGTGGAGCTCCTATAAAGCACAGACCATCTTCTCAAACAGCTCCCTGACGCTGTATATCCAAAGAGTCACCCCAGAAAAGGACTATTCAGACTGACATTTGGTGGTCATCATTCTGGAACAAAGACAGAAGAAGAAGAAACTGGTAGCATCCCCCACTGTTCCTCAGCTTCTACAGGAGTACCCCAGACAAGCAGGGCCTAGAGTGGACCTCAGCACTCGTACAGCAGAGGGTCTAGACCACTAGAAGAAAATCTAAGTAACAGAAATACTTCATCATCAACAATCTGGGTATCCACTCAGAGACCCAAGTGAAAAGTCAGCAACTACTAAGACGACAGGTGGATAAATCCATAAAGAGGGGAAGAAACCAGCGGAAAAAAAAAGGAAAACAACCAAAACCAAAACACCTCACCTCCAAAAAAGGACCAAAAGTCCGCACTAGCAAGGGAACAAAGCTGGACGGAGAATGAGTGTGATGAAATGACGGAATCAGACTTCAGAAAGTGGATAATGAGAAACTTCAGTGAGCTAAAATAACATGTTCTAAATCAGTGCAAAGAAACTAAGAACTGTGAAAAAAGATTTGAAAAAAGATTCGAGGAAATGATAACAAGCAATGGACAACTTAGAGAGGAATATGTATGAATTGAAGGAGCTGAAAAACACAACACGAGAACTTCAGGAAGCATGCACAACTTTCAAAAGCCGAATTGACCAAGCAGAAGAAAGGATACAAGAAGTCGAAGATAAACTCAATGAAATAAAACAAGAAACCAAGATTAAAGACAAAAGTGCAAAAAGGAATGAACAAAATCTCCAAGATATGTGGGACTATGTGAAGAGACCCAACCTACGTCTGATAGGTGTACCAGAATGTGATGAAGAGAATGAATCCAAGCTGGAAAACACTCTTCAGGATAGTATCCATAAAAATTTCCCCAACCTAGCAAGACAGGTCAATACTCAACTTCAGGAAATACAGAGAACACCACAAAGATACTCCGCAAGAAGAGCAACCCCAAGGCACATAACCGTCAGATTCACCAGGGTTGAAATGAAGGAGAAAATACTAAGGGCAGCCAGAGAGAAAGGTCGGGACACCCACAAAGGGAAGCCCATCAGACTCACAGCATATCTCTCGGCAGAGATTCTACAAGCAAGGAGAGTGGGGGCCAATATTCAGCATCCTTAAAGAAAAAAACTTTCAACCAATAATTTCATATCCAGCCAAATTGAGCTTCATAAGTGAAGGAAAAATAAAATCCTTCACGAACAAGCAAGTACTCAGAGATTTTGTCACCACTAGGCCTGCTTTACAAGAGCTCCTGAAAGAGGCACTACACATAGAAAGAAACAACCAGTACCAGCCATCCTAAAAGCATACCAAATGCTAAAGACCATCAACAAAATGAAGAATCTTCATGAACCAATGGGAAAAACAGCCAGATAGCATCAAAATGGCAGTATCAAATTCACACATGACAATATTAACCCTAAATGTAAATGGGCTAAATGCACCAATCAAGAGACACATACTGGCAAATTGAATAAAAAACCAAAAACCATACGTGTGCTGTATCCAGGAAACCCACCTCACACGCAAGGATACACAAAGGCTCAAAATAAAGGGATGGAGGAAGATTTACCAAGCAAATGGAGAGCAAAAAAAAGCAGGAGTTGCAATTCTTGTCTCTGATAAAATAGACTTTAAAGCAACAAAGATCAAAAGGGACAAAGAAGGTCATTACATAATGGTAAAATCATCGATACAACAAGAAGAGCTAACGATTCTAAATATATATAAACGCAATGCAGGAGCAATGAGATATATAAGGCAAGTTCTTAATGACTTACAAAGAGAATTAGACTCCCACACAATAATAGTGGGAGACTTTAACACTCCACTGTCAATAGCAGACAGATCAACCAGACAGAAAATTAACAAGGATATCCAGGACTTGAACACAGACCTGGAACAAGCAAACCTGATAGACATTTCCAGAACTCTCCACCCCAAATCCACAGAATATACATTCTTCTCAGCACCACATCACACCTACTCCAAAATTGACCACATAATTGGAAGTAAAACACACCTCAGCAAATGCAAAACAATTGAAATCATAACAAACAGTCTCTCAGACCATAGTGCAATCAAGTTGGAACTCAGAATTCAGAAAATAACTCAGAACCGCACAGCTTCATGGAAACTGAACAACTGGCTCTTGAATGTTGATTGGATAAACAATGAAATGAAGGCAGAAATAAAGAAGTTCTTTGAAACCAACGAGAATGAAGACACAACGTACTAGAATCTCTGGGACACATTCAAAGCAGTCTGTAGAGGAAAATATATAGCAATAAGTGCCCACATGACAAGAGTGGAGAGGTCCAATGTTGACACTCAATCATCAAAATTGAAAGAGCTAGAGGAGAAAGATCAAAAAAGCTCAAAACCTAGCTGAAGACAAGAAATAATTAAGATCAGAGCAGAACTGAAAAAGATAGAGACAAGAAAAACCCTTCAAAAAATCAATAAATCTAAGATCTGGTTTTTCGAAAAGATCAACAAAATAGACAAACCACAAGCAAGACTGATAAAAAAGAAAAGAGAGAACAACCAAATAGATGCAATAAAAAACAATAATGGGGAAATCACCACAGATTCCATAGAAATTCAAACCATCATCAGAGAATACTACAAAGGACACTACACACATAAACTGGCAAACCAGGAAGAAATGGATAAATTCCTGGATGCCTCTGTCCTCCCAACTCTAAACCAGGAGGAAGCCAAAACTATGAATGGACCAATAACAAGGTCTGAAGTTGAGGCAGCAAGTAAGAGCCTACCACACACATAAAAAGCCCAGCTACAGAAGGGTTCACCGCCGAATTCCACCAGACACACAAAGAGAAGCTGGTACCATTCCTTATGAAACTATTCCAAAAATCCAAAAAGAGGGAACCCTTCCCAAATCATTTTATGAGATCAACATCATCGTGATACCAAAACCTGGAAGAGACTGAACAAGAAAAGAAAACTTCAGGCCAATATCCATGATGAACATAGATGCAAAAATCTTCAATAAAATACTGGCAAACCGATTGCAACAGCACATTAAAAAACTTATGCATCATGATCACGTAGGATTCATTCCGGGGATGCAAGGTTGGTTCAACATTCACAAGACTATAAATGTAATTCACCACATAAACCGGAGCAAAAACAAAAACCACATGATTATCTCAATTGATGCAGAGAAGGCATTTGACAAAATTCAACAGCCCTTTATGCTAAAAACCCTCAATATACTTGGTATTGATGGAACATATCTCAAAGTAATAAAAGCTATTTACGAGAAACCAGCAGCCAATATCATACTTAACGGGGAAAAAGTGGAAGCATTCCCTTTGAAATCCAGCACTAGACAAGGATGCCCTCTTTCACCACTCCTATTCAACATAGCAATGGAAGTTCTAGCAAGAGAAATCAGGCAAGAAAAAGAAATAAAGGGTATTCAAGTAGGAAAGGTGGAAGCCAAATTGTCTCTATTTGCAGACGACATGATATTAATCCTAGAAGACCCCATCACCTCAGCCCCAAATCTCCTGAAATTGAGAAGCAACTTCAGCAAAGTCTTAGAATATAAAATCAATGTGCAAAAATCACAAGCATTCCAATACACAAATGACAGACTTAAGGAGAACCAAAACAAGAATGAATTGCCATTCACAATTGATACAAAGAAAATAAAATACCTAGGAATACAACTCACAAGGAACGTAAGGGACCTCTTTAAGGAAAACTACAAACCACTGCTCATCGAAATAAGAGAGGACACAATCAGATGGAAAAACATTCCATGTTCATGGTTAGGAAGACTCAATATCATGAAAATGACTATACTGCCCAAAGTAATTTACACAATCAATGCTATTCCCATCAAACTACCATTAAATTGTTTCACAGAACTGGAAAAACAACCAACAACTTTATATGGAACCAAAAGAGAGCCCGCATAGCCAAGTCAATTCTAAGCCAAAAGAACACAGCGGGAGGCATCATACTACCAGACTTATAATTACACTACAAGGCTACGGCAATCAAAACAGCATGGTACTGGGACTAAAACAGAGATATAGACCTATGGAACAGAACAGAAGCATTGGAGGCAACACAACATATCTACAACCATATAATCTTTGATAAACCAGACAAAAAAAAAAGCAATGGGAAAAGGATTCCCTGATTTTTTTTTTTAGGAAAAGAGAGGAAGAAAAAGAGGGAGAGACAACAGGAATATTGCTTTTAATGGGTATTAATAATGGCTGATTATTATTTTGTGTATTTAAAGTGGAGAATGCATATTTTATTTATCTAAATTGGAGAGCTCTACAACTGCTTGTTAAGGTTACTTGTTACTGATCTGAGTTCAGATTCTAGATATCCTTATTAATTTTCTGTTTCGTTGAGTCTGAAGCACTTTATGGGTCTTATGTATCTGGGTGTTAGGACGTATTGATCCTTATACCACTCTACCTGATAGTTTGAAATCTGTTTTATCAAATGCATGAATTGCAACTCCTTTTTGTTTACTTATTTGTTTTTGTTCTCTATTTGGTTGATAAATCTTTCTCCAACCCTTTTTTTTTGTCTTTGTGTATTTTTGGATATGAAATGGGTCTGGATATACTATACCATTAGGTTTTGGCTGTATCTTTTAATTAGAAAATTTAGTCAATTTCAATTTAAGATTACTGCCATTTGACGTTAACTGGCTATTTTATCCATTTGTTGATGTAAATTCTTCTTTCTGTTGATGCTCTTTACTTTTTGGTATATTTTTAGAAAGGGTAATACTGGTTGTTCCTTTCTGTGTGTAATGCTTCTTTCAGAAGTTTTTGTAAATGAGGCCTGGTGGTAATAAAATCTCTGAGTACTTGCTTGTTAATAAAATATTTTATTTTTCCTTCAATTGTGAAGCTTAGTTTGGCAGAATATGACATTCTGGGCTGAAAGTTCTGTTCTTTGAGGATGTTAAATATCGGCCCCCACTCTCTTCTGGCTTGTAGGGTTTCTGCTGAGAGATCTGCTGTAAGTCTAATAGGCTTCCCTTTGTGGGTGACCTGACCTTTCTCTCTGGCTTCCCTTAGTATTTTCTCCTTTGTTTCAACCCTGGTGAATCTAATGATTATGTGTCTTGGGGTTGCTCTTCTTAAGGAATATCTTTGTGGTGTTCTCTGTATTACCTGAGGTTGAATGGTATCCTGCTTTGCTAGATTGGAAAAATTCTCTTGGATAATATCCTGAAGAGTATTTTCCAGCTGGGATTCATTCTCTCCATCACATTCAGGTACACCTATCAAACGTAGATTAGGTCTTTTCACATAGTCCCATAATTCTTGGAGACTTTGCTCATTCCTTTTTATCCTTTTTTCTCTATTCTTGTCTTCTCATTCCATTTCATTAAGTCGGTCTTCGACCTCTGATATCCTTTCTTCTGCTTGATCAAATTGGCTATTCAAACTTGTGCATATTTCACTAACTTCTTGTGTTGTATTTTTCAACTCCATTAGTTCATTTATATTCCTCTCTATATTGTATATTCTTTTTAACATTTCGTCTAATCTCTTTTAAATTCTTAGTTTCTTTACATTGGGTTAGAACAAGTTGCTTCAATTCCCAGAAGTTTTTTACCATCCACCTTCTAAAGCCTCCTTCAGATACTGGAACACAGTCCTCTTCCATTAAGGCTTGTTCCATTGCTGATGAGGAATTACTATCCCCTGTAGAAGGAGAGGGGTTCTGACTTTCGGTTTTCTCGGGATTTTTAGGCTGTTTTTTTTCCCTTTATTGTGAATTTATCCATCTGATGTCTTTAAAATTAGCGCCTTTCTGATTAAGTTCCTGAGAGGATGTCCAATTTATTGATTCCCAGTGCTGGAATCCGAGTAACACACTGCGCCGGCCAAAACATCAGCGATAAGAGTGATGGTGCTCTTCTGCCTGGGAATCTCCGGTCTGGCTTCCTCCTTGAGTCCGCAACAAGCAGCTCTGCCTTCCCAGAGCTCCAAACACCAGTCAGTAGGGGATCCAGTCCCGCTCACTGTGCACGAATAGCTGCCGTGCCAAGGTGACGATAAACCCGCTGCACCGACCACAGAAGTTGCGCTGGCGACCCGCTGGGCTCCTCTACTGGAAATCTTCTGGTGCGTGGGTGACGAAAATTCCTCTGAAAATATGGTATCCTCACGTTTTCCGAGCTTTCACTGGGAGCTACAATCCCGAGCTCTTAGCAATCAGCCATCTTGGAACCCTCTCCAGAATTCCCTGTTTAATAAATGGTGTTGGGAAAACTGGCTAGCCATGTGCAGAAAGCAGAAACTGGACCCCTTCCTGAAACCTTACACTAAAATCAACTCCAGATGGATTGAAGACTTAAACATAAGACCTGGCACCATAAAACCCCTAGAAGAAAATCTAGGCAAAACCATTCAGGACAAAAGAGTAGGCAAGGACTTCATGACCAAAACACCAAAAGCATCGGCAACAAAAGCCAAAATAGACAAATGGGACCTAATCAAACTCCACAGCTTCTGCATGGCAAAAGTAACAGTCACTAGAGTGAATAGGCAACCATAAGAATGGCAAAAACTCTTTGGAGTTTACGCATCTGACAAAGGGCTGATGTCCAGAATTTCCTAAGAACACAAACAGATTTACAGGAAAAAAACAAAGAAGCCCATTCAAAAATAGGCAAAGGATATGAACAGACACTTTACAAAAGAAGACATACATGAGGTCAACAAACACATGAAAAAAATGCTCATCATCTCTGGTCATTAGAGAGATGCAAATCAAAACCACATTGAGATACCATCTCACGCCAGTTAGAATGGTGATCATTAAAAAATTTGGAAACAGCAGATGCTGGAGAGGATGTGGAGAAATAGGAACACTCTTACACCGTTGGTGGGAGTGTAAATTAGTTCAACCATTGTGGAAGACAGTGTGGCGATTCCTCAAGGACCTAGAAATAGAAATTACATTTGACCCAGCAATCCCATTACAGGGTATATATCCAGAGGACTATAAATCGTTCTACTATAAGGACATATGTACACGAATGTTCATTGCACCACTGTTTACAATAGCAAAGACCTGGAACCAACACAAATGCCCATGGATGATAGACTGGACTGAGAAAATGTGGCACATATACACCATGGAATATTATGCAGCAATCAAAAATGATGAGTTTGTGTCCTTTGTAAGAACATGGATGAATCTGGAGAACATCATTCTCAGCAAACTGACACAAGAACAGAAAAAGAAATACCGCATATTGTTACTCATAAGTGGGTGATAAAAATGAGAACACATGGACACAGGGAGGGGGTCTACTACACACTGGTGTCTATTGTGAAGAATGGGGGAGGGACAGTGGGGGGTTCTGGGAAGGGATAGCCTGGAAATAAATTCCAAGTTTGGGTGAAGGGGAAAAACGCAGCAAAACACACTGCCATGTGTGTACCTATGCAATTACCTTGCACGTTCTGCATGTGTACCCCAAAACCTATAATGCAATAAAAATTAAGAAAAAAAAGAAATAGACTCCTGACTATACCACATTATTTCGTGACACTCCGAATGTTAGGCCACCTGGAAAAGTCTCCTGACTATTCCAGAGGTGTGCATTAGTTAGTGAGACTCTGAATGAGGTGATAAAAGTAAATCCTGACTATTTCCCCAGATGAGTACCATTAGTGAGGCTCTCAATGAGGGGCCACAGGAAAGAGAGTTTTGACTATTCCACAGGTGTGCATTATTCCGTGATTCTTAGAATGAGTGGCCATAAAAAGTAAACTCCAGACTATATGACAAGTGTGTAATAGTCAGTGAGGCTGTGAAAGAAGGGTCATATGAAACAGACGTCTAATTACTCCACAGGTGCGTTATTCACTATTTGTCTGAATAAGGAGCCATATGAAATAGACTCCTCATTATTATCCATGTGTGCATTATTCAAACAGGTGCTTCATGAGTGACAAGACGAAAGAGACTCCTTACACTCCCCAGGTATGTAAAACTCAGCCATACCCAGAATTGAAGTTCATGTAAAATAAATTCCTGACTATCACAGAGGTGTGTATCATTCAGGAAGGCACTTAATTCGGGGCTATATTAAGCAGCCTCCTGATTACTCAATGGAAGTTCATTATTCACTGAAACTTTGAATGAGAGGCCATATAAAATAGACATCTGACGATTGCTCCATTTGGAGTTATTCAATAACGTTCTAAATGAGTGGTAGTATGAAATAGAATCCCGAGGATTCCCTAGGTGTGTATCATTAAGGTAGGCACAGAATGAGTGGCCATATAAAAAATGCTTGATTATTATCCTTGTGTGCATTATTCACTGAGGCTGTAAATGAGTGGATACATGCAGTATACTCTTAACTCTTCCCCAGGTGTGTATTATTGAATGAGACTCTGACTGTGTGGGCATACAAAAAAGTCTCTGATGTATTGCCCAGGTGTGCATTACCTACAGAGACTCTGAATGGGTAGCCATTTGAAGTAGACCCTTGAATATTTCTAAGGAAAGTTTTATTCACAGTGGCCCTGAACGGGTGGCCATGTGAAGGAGATTCCTGACTTATCAGATATACATAATATTCACTGAAACACTGAATGAGTGGCCTTATAAAATAGACCACATTTTACTCCACAGGTGTGCGTTACTTTTTGACTCTCCAAATGAATCACCATATGAAATAGACAAGTGACTTTTCCACACATGCTTAGTATTTGAAGAGGTTCTGTATGAGTGTTCATATCAAACAGTCTCCTGACTATCACACATGTGTGTATTATTCACGGAGCTCCTAAATTTGGGGCTACCAGAAATAGGCTTCTGACTACTCCACAGCAGCTTATAATGCACTTAATCTCTGAATGAGAGGCCATATGAAACAGACTTCTTTCTATTGCCCCATTGTGCATTATTCGGTAATGATGTGATTGAGTGGCCATATGACCTGGACTCTGAGTATTCCCAAGGTATGTAGTCTTTTGAGAGTTTCTGAATGATTGAACACATAAAATAGACTCCTGACTCTCTCCTCTAGACTATTTTTCAGTTCTGAATTTTCCACTGCGTCACTGGGTAAATGGTCATATCAAATAGTCTCCAGACTATTCGTCAAGTGTGCATTCTTTAGTGAGTCTCTGAATAAGTGGCTATATATAACCGAATCCTGAGTAATTTCCAGAAATATATGATTCTGCAAAGCTGTTCTCAATAAGTGGCCATATGAAATAAACTCCTGTCTTTTCCATAAGTCTGTATTATTCTTGTGAAGCTCTGAATGAGTAGCCATAAAATAGAGACTCCTGAATAGTCCTCTGGCCTGCGTTTTTACATTTGGCTCTAAATGAGTGGCTATACGAAATAGAATCCTGACTTTCCACAAGGTGTATATTATTCAGTTCACCTCTCAATATGTGGCTATATGAAATAAAATTCTGTCAACAATACAGGTGTTTCTTATTCAATGATGCTCTGAAATAGATGCATATGTATTAGCGTTCTGAGTATTCCCCAGGTATGTATTATTCTCTGAGGCTCTGAAACTTTGGCCATATGAAATTGTTTCCAGACTAATCCAAAGTTGTGTATTATTTACTATGACGCTGAAGATTTGGGCATATGGAATAGACTAGTGTCTATACAAAGTTGTGTATGACTCACTCAAGCTGTGATTTTGTGGCCATATTAAATAAACTAGTTTCTATTCCTCACTTGTGCATTATTCGCTGAGGCTGTAAATGAGAGTCTATATAAAGTAGACTCCTAACACTTGCCCAGTTGTGCATTCCTTAGTGAGGCTCTTCTTGTGTGACCATATAAAACAGGATTCTGTCTATCTTAAATATTTGCATTATTCAGTGAATCTCTGAAGCAGTGGCTATATGAAATAGACAGCTGGGTACATTACATTTTGACAATATTCTCTGAGGTTACGGGTCAGTGTCTATATGAAATGTAATCCTGACTAATTCACAGGTGTATATGATACAAAGAGGCTATGAGTGAGTTTCAAAATAGAATAGACTCCTGGCTATTTAAGAGGTATGCATTATTCACTGAGGTTCTGAATGAATGTCCATCGAAAATAGAATCCAAATTATTCTCCAGGTGTGTATTATTCAGTGAGGCTCAGAAGATGTGGCCATATAAATTAGATTCCTTAGTATAGAAATGTTCTACCTTATTCACTGAGGCTCTAAATATGTGTCTACATGAAATAGACTGCTAAATACACCACATTATTTAGTGACACTCCGAATGAGAGGCCACTTGATAAAGTCTCCTGTTTATTCCACAGGTGTGCTTTACTTAGTGAGGCTCTGAATGAGGCGATAAAAGTAAATTCTGAGTATTTCCCTAGGTGCGTACCATTAGTGAGGCTCTCAATGAGGGGCCATAGGAAACAGACTTCTGAATATTCTGCAGGTGTGCATTATTCCGTGATTCTTCAAATGAGTGGCCATAAAAAATAAACTCCAGAGTATAAGACAAGTGTGTAATATTCAGTGAGGCTGTGAAAGAGGGGTCATATGAAAGAGATGTCTAATTACTCCACATGTGCGTTATTCATTATTTGCCTGAATGAGGAGCCATATGAAATAGGCTCCTCAATATTCTCCATGTGTGCATTATTCAAAGAGGTTCTGTATAAGTGTCCATACAAAAGAGCCTCTTTACACTCCCCCAGATGGGTATTACTCAGTGATACCCAGAATTACAATTCATGTAAAATAAATTTCTGACTATCACCCAGGTGTGTATCATTCAGAAAGGCATTTAATTCGTAGCTATCTTAAACAGCGTCCTGATTACTCCATAGAAGTTCATTATTCACGGAAACTTTGAACGAGAGGCCATATAAAATAGACACCTGACTATTGCTCCATTGAGAATTATTCAATAAGGTTCTACATGAGTGATAGTACGAAATAGAATCCTGAGGATTCTCTAGTTGTGTATCATTCACGGAGGCACAGAATGAGTGGCCTTATAAAAAATGATCGACTATTATCCTGGTGTGCATTATTCACTGAGGCTCCAAATAAGTGGTTACATGAAGAATACTCTTAACTCTTCTTCAGGTGTGTATTATTGAATGAGACTGACTGCGTGGGCATACAAAAGAGACTCTGATGTATTGTCCAGGTGTGCATTACTTACAGAGACTCTGAATGTGTAGCCATTTGAAGTACACCCTTGACTCTTTCTAAGGAAAGCTTTATTAAGAGTGGCCCAGAACGAGTGGCCATGTAAAAGAGATTCCTGTCTTATCAGATAGACATGTTATTCAATGAAACACTGAAAGAGTGGCCTTATAAAATAGATTCAATTTTACTCCACTGGTGTGCGTTAATATTTGACTCTCCAAACGAATAACCATATGAAATACACTAGTGACTATTTTACACATGTTTACTATTTGAAGAGTTTCTGTATGAGTGTCCATAACAAATAGTCTCCTATCACACATATGTGTATTATTCACAGAGCTGCTTAACTTGGGGCTACCTTAAATATGGTCAGGACTACTCCACAGCTGCTTATTCTGCACTTAGTCTCTGAATGCCAGGCCACATGAAATAAACTCCTTACTGTTGCCCCATTGTGCATTATTTGGTAATGCTGTGATTAAGTGGCCATATGACCTGGACTCTGACTATTCCCAAGGTGTGTAGTCTTTAGTGAGTTTCTAAACGAGTGACCACATAAAATAGACTACTGAATCTATCCTCTTGAATATTTCTCAGTTCTGCATTTTTCACTGACTCACTGGGTCAACTGTCATATCAAATAGTCTCCACACTATTTTCCAAGTGTGCATTCTTAACTGAATCTCTGAATAAGTGGTTATACATAAGAGAATCCGGAGAAGTTTCCAGATATATATGATTCTTCAAAGCGGTTCTAAATATGTGACCATGTGAAATAAACATCTGTCTTTTTTAGAGGTCTGTATTAATCTTGTGAATCTCTGAATGAGTAGCCATAAAATAGAGACTCCTGGATAATCCTCAGGCGTGCGTTATTAAATTCGGCTCAAAATGAGTGGCTATAGGAAATAGAATCCTGACTTTTCACAGGGTGTATGTTATTCAGTTAAGCTCTGAATATGTGGCTATTCGAAATAGGATTCTGACTACAATATAGGTGTTTCTTATGCAATGATGCTCTGAAATAGATGCCATATGAAATAACGTCCTGACTATTCCCCAGGTATACATTATAATCTGAGGCTCTGAAACTTTGGACATATGACATTGTTTCCTGACTAGTCCACAGGTGTGTATTATTGACTCTGACTCTGAATATTTGGAAATATGGAAGAGGCTATTGTCTATTCAAAGTTGTGTATTACTCACTCAAGATTTGATTTTGTGGCCATATAAACTTGACTAGTGTCTATTTCACACATGTGCATTATTCGCTGAGGCTGTAAATGCGAGTCTATAAAAAGTAGACTCCTAACACTTCCCAGTTGTGCATAACTCAGTAGGGTTATTCTTGTGTGACCATATTAAACAGGATTCTGTCTATCTTAAATATTTGTATTATTCAGTGAATACCTGAATGAGTGGCTATATGAAATAGACAACTGGGTACTTTACATTTGTACATTATTCACTGAGGTTAAGAGTCACTAGCCATCTGAAATGGAATCCTGACTAATTCACACATGCATATTATACACAGAGGCTATGAATGAGTGTCTAAATGAAATAGACTCCTGGCTATTCCACACGTGTGCATTATTAAAAGAGGATCTGGATGAATGTCCATCAAAAATGGACTCCAAATTATTATTCAGGTGTGTATTATTCAGTGAGGCTCAGAAGATGTGGCCATATTAATTAGATTCCTTACTATAGATAGGGTCTGCCTTATTCAGTGCAGCTCTGAATATGTGTCTACATGAAACAGACTCCTGAATAAACCACATTATTTAGTGACACTCCAAAAGAGAGGCCACGTTAAAAAGTCTCCTGACTATTCCACATGTGTTCATTATTTAGTGAGACTCTGAATGAGGTGATAAAAGTAAATTCTGACTACTTCCCCAGGTGTGTAACATTAGTGAGGCTCTCAATGAGGGGCCATAGAAAACAGACTTCTGACTATTCCGCAGGTTTGCATTAATCCATGATTCATTGAATGACTGGTCATACAAAATAGACTCCACACTATATGACAAGTGTGTAATATTCAGTGAGTTTGTGAAAGAGGGGCTATATGAAACAGACTTCTATTTACTCCACATGTGCATTATTCACAATTTTTCTGAATGAGGAGCCATATGAAATTAACTCCTCACTATTCTCCATGTGTGCATTATTCAAACAGGTTCTGTGTGAGTGTCCATACAATAGAGACTTCTTACACTCCTTCAGTTGGGTATTTCTCAGCAATACCCATAATTAGAGTTCATGTAAAATAAAGTGCTGACTATTCCCAAGGTGTGTATTTTCCAGGAAGGCATGTAATTCATGGCTATCATAAACAGCTTTCTGATTGCTCCATAGAAGTTCATTATCCACTGAAACTTTCAATGAGAGGCCATATAAAATACACATCTGACTATTGCTCTGTTGTCAGTTATTCAATAATGTTCTAAATGAGTGGTAGTATGAAATAGAATCTCGAGGATTCCCTAGGTGTGTATCATTCAGGTAGGCACAGAATGAGTGGCAATATAATGCCAAGTGTGGGTGAAGGGGAGGAAGGCATCAAAACACACTGCCATATGTGTACCTATGCAACTATCTTGCACGTTCTGCACATGTACCCCAAAACCTATAATGCAATAAAAATTAAAAAAAATGCTCGAGTATTACCCTGGTGTGCATTATTCACTGAGGGTCTAAATGAGTGTATACATAGAGTAGACACTTAACTCTTCCACAGGTGTCTATTACTGAATGAGAATCTGACTGTGTGGGCATACAAAAGAGACTCTGATGTGTTGCCCAAGTGTGCATTACCTACAGAGACTCGGAATGTGTAGCCATTTGAAGTAGACCCTTGACTATTTCTAAGGAAACTTTTATTCACAGTGGCCCTGAACGAGTGGCCATGTGAAAAAGATTCCTGACTTATCAGATAAACATGTTATTTACTGAAACACTGAAAGAGTGGCCTTATGATATAGACCACATTTTACTCTACAGGTGTGAGTTATTTTTGGACTCTTCAATCGAATCACCATAGGAAATACACTAGTGACTATTCCACACAGGTTTAGTATTTGAAGAGGTTCTGTATAAGTGTCCATATGAAATAGGCTCCTGTCTATCACACATGTGTGTATTATTCACGGAGCTGCTTAACTTGGGGCTACCTTAAATACGGGCCTGACTACTCCACAGCTGCTTATTCTGCACTTAAGCTCTGAATGCCAGGCCACATGAAATAGACTCCTTACTATTGCCCCATTGTGCATTATTCGGTATTGCTATGATTGAGTGGCCATATGACGTGGAATCTGACTATTCCCAAGGTGTGTAGTCTTTTGTGAGTTTCTGAAAGAGTGACCACATAAAATAGACTCCTGAATCTATCCTCTTGACTATTTCTCAGCTCTGCATTTTCCAC
Organism: Saguinus oedipus; assembly: GCA_031835075.1. NCBI lineage: Eukaryota > Metazoa > Chordata > Mammalia > Primates > Cebidae > Saguinus > Saguinus oedipus. The sequence goes on from CM063176.1 coordinate 33,670,764, forward strand.
TGAGTCACTGAGTGAACAGTCATATCAAAGAGTTTCCACACTATTCCCCAAGTGTGCATTCTTTAGTGAGTCTCTGAATAAGTGGTTATATATAACAGAATTCTGAGCAGTTTCCAGATATATACAAATCTTCAAAGAGGTTTTAAATAAGTGGCCATGTGAAATAAGCTGTCTTTTCCAGAGGTCTGTGTTAATCTTCTCAGGCTCTGAATGAGTAGCCATAAAATAGAGACTCCTGAATAATCCTCAGGCGTGCATTCTTACATTCGGCTCTAAATGAGTGACTATACGAAACAGAATCCAAACTTTGGCCCAGGTGTATATTATTCACTTAAACTCTGAATATGTGGCTATATGAAATAGAATTCTGACTACAATACATGTGTTTCTTATGCAATGAAGCTCTGAAATAGATGCCATATGTAATAATGTCCTAAGTATTCCCCAGGTATGTATTATTTACTGAGGTTCTGAAACGTCACCCATATGACATTGTTTTCTGACTAGTCCACAGGTGTTTATTATTGACTCTGACTCTGAATATTTGGAAACATGGAAGAGAATAGTGTCTATACAAAGTTGTGTATTACTCACTCAAGCTTTGATTCTGCCGCAGTATAAAATACACTAGTGTCTATTCCACAGGTGTGCATTATTAGCTGAGGACTCAAATGAGAGGCTATATAAATTAGACTCCTAACACTTCCCCAGTTGTGCATAACTCAGTAGGGTTCTTCCTGTGTGACCATATGTAACATAATTTGTCTTTTTAAATATTTGTATTATTCAGTGAATGCCTAAATGTGTTGCTATATGAAATAGACAGCTGGGTACTTTCCATTTGTACATAATTCAATGAGGTTAAGGGTAAGTAGCCATTTGAAATGGAATCCTGAGTAATTCACACATGCATATTACACACAAAGGCTATGAATGAGTGCACAAATTAAATAGACTCCTGTCTATTCCACATTTGTGCATCATTGAAAGTGGATATGAATGAATGTCCATTAAAACTAGACTCCAAATTCTTCTCCAGGTGTGTATTATTCAGTGAGCCTCAGAAGATGTGGTCATATTAATTAGATTTCTTACTATAGAAACGGTCTGCCTTATACACTTTGGCTCGGAATGTGTGTCTACATAAAATAGACTCCTGACTACACCACATTATTTAGTGACACTCCGAATGAGAGGCCATCTGAAAATATCTCCTGACTATTTCAGATGTGAGCATTATTAAAAGATGATCTGAATGAATGTCCATCGACAATAGACTCCAAATTATTCTCCAGGTGTGTATTATACAGTTACACTCAGAAGATTTGACAATATTAATTAGATTCCTTACTATAGAAATGTTCTGCCTTATTCACTGCCACTCTGAATATGGGTCTTCAAGAAATAGATTCCTGACTACATCACATTATTTAGGGACACTCCGAATGAGAGGCCACCTGAAAAACTCTCCTGACTCTTCCATAGGTGTGCATTATTTAGTGAGACTCTGCATGAGGCGATAAAATAAATGCTGACTATTTGCCCAGGTGTGTACCATTAGTGAGGCTCTCAATGTGGGGCTATAGAAAAGAGACTTCTGACTATTCCGCAGGTGTGCATTATTCCGTGATTCCTCGAATGAGTGGCCATAAAAAAACGACTCCAGACTATACGAATAGTGTGTAATATTCAGTGAGGCTGTGAAGGAGGGGTCATATTAAACAGACGTTTAATTACTCCACATGTGCATTATTATTTGTCTGAATGAAGAGCTGTATGAAATAGACTCCTCATTATTCTCCATGTGTGCATTATTCAAACAGGTTCTGCATGAGTCACCATAAAAAAGAGACTCCTTACACTCCCCCAGGTGTGTATAACTCAGCAATACCCAGAATTAAAGTTCATGTAAAATAAAGTCCTGATGATCACCCAGGTGTGTATCATTCAGGAAGGCACTCAATTCGTGGCTATCTGAAACAGCGTCCTGACAACTCCATAGAAGTTGATTATTCAGTGAAACTTTGAATGAGAGGCCATATGAAATAGACACCTGACTATTGCTCCATTGTGAGTTATTCAATAATGTTCTAAATGAGTGGTAGTATGAAATAGAATCCTGAGGATTCCCTTGGTGTTTATCATTCAGGGAGGCAAAGAATATGTGGCCATATAAAAAATGCTCGACTATTATCCTTGTGTGCATTATTCACTGAGGCTCTAAATGAGTGGATACATGATGTAGACTCTTTACTCTTCACCAGGTGTGTATTATTGAATGAGACTCTGACTATGTGGGCATACAAAAGAGACTCTGATGTATTGTCCAGGTGTGCATTACATACAGGGTCTCTGAATGTATAGCCATTTCAAGTATTCCCTTGACTATTTCTAAGGAAAGTTTTATTCACAGTGGCCCTGAACGAGTGGCCATGTGAAAGAGATTCCTGACTTGTCAGATATACATGTTATGCACTTAAACACTGAAAGAGTGGCCTTATGAAATAGACCACATTTTACTCCACAGGTGTGAATTATTTTTTGAGTCTCAAAACGAATGACCATATGAAATACACTAGTGACTATTCCACACACGTTTAGTTTTTGAAGAGGTTCTGTATGAGTGTCCATATCAAATAGTCTCCTGACTATCACACATGTGTGTATTATTCCAGGACCTGCTTAAGTTGGTGGTATTTTAAATTGGGTCCTGACTACTTCACAGCTGCTTATTATGCACTTAAGCTCTGAAAGCCAGGCCACACGAAATAGACTCCTGTCTATTGTCCCATTGTGCATTATTCGGTAATGCTGTGGTTGAGTGGCCATATGACCTGGACACTGACTATTCTCAAGGTGTGTAGTCTTTAGTGAGTTTCTAAACGAGTGACCACATAAAATAGACTCCTTAATCCATGCTCTTGACTACTTCCCAGTTCTGCATTTTCCACTGGGTCACTGGGTGAACGGTCATATCAAATAGTCTTCACAATGTTCCCAAAGTGTGCATTCTTTAGTGAGGCTCTGAATAAGGGGTTATATATATAATAATCCTGAGCAGTTTCCAGATATATATGATCCCTCATAAAGGTTATAAATAAGTGGCCATGTGAAGTAAACTCTTGTGTTTCACAGAGGTCTGTATTAATATTGTGAGGCTCTGAATGTGTAGCCATAAAATAGAGACTCCTGAATACTCCTCAGGCGTGCGTTCTTACATTCGGCTCTAAATGAGTGGCTATACGAATTAGAATCCTGACTTTCAACAAGGTGTATGTTATTCCGTTAAGCTCTGAATATGTGGCTATACGAAATAGGATTCTGACGACAATACATATGTTTCTTTTTTTTTAAATTTTTATTGCATTATAGGTTTTGGGGTACATGTGCAGAACGTGCAAGATAGTTGCATAGGTACACACATGGCAGTGTGTTTTGCTGCCTTCCTCCCCCTCACCCACACTTGGTATTCATCCCCAGGCTATCCCCCCAGCCCCCCCGCTGTCCCTCCCCCATTTCCCCCAACAGTCCCCAGTGTATAGTAGACCGCCTCTCTGTGTCCATGTGTTCTCATTTTTCTCACCCGCCTATGAGTGAGTATATGCGGTATTTCTTTTTCTGTTCTTGTGTCAGTTTGCTGAGAATGATGTTCTCCAGATTCATCCATGTCCCTACAAAGGACACAAACTTATCATTTCTGATTGCTGCATAATATTCCATGGTGTATATGTGCCACATTTTCCCAGTCCAGTCTATCATCGATGGGCATTTGGGTTGGTTCCAGGTCTTTGCTATTGTAAACAGTGCTGCAATGAACATTCGTGTACATGTGTCCTTATAGTAGAACGATTCACAGTCTTTTGGATAGATACCCAGTAATGGGATTGCTGGGTCACATAGAATTTCTATTTCTAGGTCCCTGAGGAATCGCCACACTGTCTTCCACAATGGTTGAACTAATTTACACTCCCACCAACAGTGTAAGAGTGTTCCTATTTCTCCACATCCTCTCCAGCATCTGCTGTCTCCAGATTTTTTTTTTTTAATTTTTATTGCATTATAGGTTTTGGGGTACATGTGCAGAACGTGCAAAATAGTTGCATAGGTACACACATGGCAGTGTGTTTTGCTGCCTTCCTCCCCCTCACCCACACTTGGTATTCATCCCCAGGCTATACCCCCCAGCCCCCCCCCCGCTGTCCCTCCCCCATTTCCCCCAACAGTCCCCAGTGTATAGTAGACCGCCTCTCTGTGTCTATGTGTTCTCATTTTTCTCACCCACCTATGAGTGAGTATATGCGGTATTTCTTTTTCTGTTCTTGTGTCAGTTTGCTGAGAATGATGTTCTCCAGATTCATCCATGTCCCTACAAAGGACACAAACTCATCATTTCTGATTGCTGCATAATATTCCATGGTGTATATGTGCCACATTTTCCCAGTCCAGTCTATCGTCGATGGGCATTTGGGTTGGTTCCAGGTCTTTGCTATTGTAAACAGTGCTGCAATGAACATTCGTGTGCATGTGTCCTTATAGTAGAATGATTCACAGTCTTTTGGATAGATACCCAGTAATGGGATTGCTGGGTCAAATGGAATTTCTATTTCTAGGTCCCTGAGGAATCGCCACACTGTCTTCCACAATGGTTGAACTAATTTACACTCCCACCAACAGTGTAAGAGTGTTCCTATTTCTCCACATCCTCTCCAGCATCTGCTGTCTCCAGATTTTTTAATGATCGCCATTCTAACTGGTGTGAGATGATATCTCAATGTGGTTTTGATTTGCATGTCTCTAATGACCAATGATGATGAGCACTTTTTCATATGTTTGTTGGCCTCATGTATGTCTTCTTTTGTAAAGTGTCTGTTCATATCCTTTGCCCATTTTTGAATGGGCTTGTTTGTTTTTTTTCTGTAAATCTGTTTGAGTTCTTTGTAAATTCTGGATATCAGCCCTTTGTCAGATGCGTAAACTGCAAAGATTTTTTCCCATTCTGATGGTTGTCGATTCACTCTAGTGACTGTTTCTTTTGCCATGCAGAAGCTGTGGAGTTTGATTAGGTCCCATTTGTCTATTTTGGCTTTTGTTGCCAATGCTTTTGGTGTTTTGTTCATGAAGTCCTTGCCTACTCCTATGTTCTGAACGGTTTTGCCTAGATTTTCTTCTAGGGTTTTTATGGTGTCAGGTCGTACATTTAAGTCTTTAATCCACCTGGAGTTAATTTTAGTGTAAGGTGTCAGGAAGGGGTCCAGTTTCTGCTTTCTGCACATGGCTAGCCAGTTTACCCAACACCATTTATTAAATAGGGAATCCTTTCCCCATTGCCAGTTTTTGTCTGGTTTATCAAAGATGATATGGCTGTAGATATGTTGTGTTGCCTCCGATGTTTCTGTTCTGTTCCATTGGTCTATATCTCTGTTTTGGTACCAGTACCATGCTGTTTTGATTACTGTAGCCCTGTAGTATAGTTTGAAGTCTGGTAGCGTGATGCCTCCCGCTGTGTTCTTTTTGCTTAGAATTGACTTGGCTATGCGGGCTCTTTTTTGGTTCCATATGAAATTCATGGTGGTTTTTTCCAGTTCTATGAAAAAATTCAATGGTAGTTTGATGGGGATAGCATTGAATGTGTAAATTACTTTGGGCAGTATAGCCATTTTCACAATATTGATTCTTCCTAACCATGAACATGGAACCTTTCTCCATCTGTTTGTGTCCTCTTATTTCGTTGAGCAGGTGTTTGTAGTTTTCCTTAAAGAGGTCCCTTACATTCCTAGTGAGTTGTATTCCTAGCTATTTTATTTTCTTTGTAGCGATTGTGAATGGCAGTTCGTTCTTAATTTGGTTCTCTTTAAGTCTGTTATTGGTGTATAGGAATGCTTGTGATTTTTGAACATTGATTTTATATCCTGAGACTTTTCTGAAGTTGCTTATCAGTTGCAGGAGCTTTTGGGCTGAGGTGATGGGGTCTTCTAGGTATACTATCATGTCGTCTGCAAATAGAGACAATTTGGCTTCCACCTTTCCTATTTGAATACCCTTTATTTCTTTTTCTTGCCTGATTGCTCTGGCTAGAACTTCCAGTACTATGTTGAATAGAAGTGGTGAGAGAGGGCATCCTTGTCTAGTGCCGGATTTCAAAGGGAATGCTTCCATTTTTTGCCCATTAAGTATGATATTGGCTGTTGGTTTGTCGTAAATAGCTTTTATTACTTTGAGATATGTTCCATCAATACCAAGTTTATTGAGGGTTTTTAGCATAAAGGGCTGTTGAATTTTGTCAAATGCCTTCTCTGCGTCAATTGAGATAATCATGTGGTTTTTGTTTTTGCTTCTGTTTATGTGGTGAATTACATTTATACACTTGAGTATGTTGAACCAGCCTTGCATGCCCGGGATGAATCCTACGTGTTCATGATGGATAAGTTTTTTAATGTGCTGTTGCAATCGATTTGCCAGTATTTTATTGAAGATTTTTGCATCTATGTTCATCATGGATATTGGCCTGAAGTTTTCTTTTCTTGTTGAGTCTCTGCCAGGTTTTGGTATCAGGATGATGTTGGTCTCATAAAATGATTTGGGAAGGGTTCCCTCTTTTTGGATTATTTGGAATAGTTTCAGAAGGAATGGTACCAGATCCTCTTTGTGTGTCTGGTAGAATTCAGCTGTGAATCCATCTGGACCTGGGCTTTTTTTGTGTGGTAGGCTCTTAATTGCTGCCTCAACTTCTGACCTTGTTATTGGTCTATTCATAGTTTCAGCTTCCTCCTGGTTTAGGCTTGGGAGGACACAGGCATCCAGGAATTTATCCATTTCTTCCTGATTTACTAGTTTGTGTGCATAGAGTTGTTTGTAGTATTCTCTGATGATGGTTTGAATTTTTGTGGAATCTGTGGTGATTTCCCCTTTATCGTTTTTTATTGCATCTATTTGGTTGTTCTCTCTTTTCTTTTTTATCAGTCTGGCTAGTGGTCTGTCTATTTTGTTGATCTTTTCAAAAAACCAGCTCTTAGATTTGTTGATTTTTTGAAGGGTTTTTCTTGTCTCTATCTGATTCAGTTCTGCTCTGATCTTAGTTATTTCTTGTCTTCGGCTAGGTTTTGAGCTTTTTTGATTTTGCTCCTCTAGCTCTTTCAATTTTGACGATAGGGTGTCAATTTTGGATCTCTCCACTTTTCTCATGTGGGCACTTATTGCTATATATTTTCCTCTACAGACTGCTTTAAATGTGTCCCAGAGATTCTGGTACGTTGTGTCTTCGTTCTCGTTGGTTTCAAAGAACTTCTTTATTTCTGCCTTCATTTCATTGTTTATCCAATCAACATTCAAGAGCCAGTTGTTCAGTTTCCATGAAGCTGTGCGGTTCTGAGTTATTTTCTGAATTCTGAGTTCCAACTTGATTGCACTATGGTCTGAGAGACTGTTTGTTATGATTTCAGTTGTTTTGCATTTGCTGAGGAGTGCTTTACTTCCCATTATGTGGTCAATTTTGGAGTAGGTGTGATGTGGTGCTGAGAAGAATGTATATTCTCTGTATTTGGGGTGGAGAGTTCTGTAAATGTCTATCAGGTTTGCTTGTTCCAAGTCTGAGTTCAAGTCCTGGATATCCTTGTTAATTTTCTGTCTGGTTGATCTGTCTGCTATTGACAGTGGAGTGTTAAAGTCTCCCACTATTATTGTCTGGGAGTCTAAGTCTCTTTGTAAGTCATTAAGAACTTGCCTTATATATCTGGGTGCTCCTACATTGGGTCCATATATATTTAGAATCGTTAGCTCTTCTTGTTGTATCGATCCTTTTACCATTATGTAGTGACCTTCTTTGTCCCTTTTGATCTTTGTTGCTTTAAAGTCTATTTTATCAGAGATGAGAATTGCAACTCCTGCTTTTTTTTGCTCTCCATTTGCTTGGTAAATCTTCCTCCATCCTTTTATTTTGAGCCTTTGTGTATCTTTGTGTGTGAGGTGGGTTTCCTGAATACAGCACACTGATGGGTTTTGGTTTTTTATCCAATTTGCCAGTCTGTGTCTTTTGATTGGTGCATTTAGCCCATTTATATTCAGGGTTAATATTGTTATGTGTGAATTTGATACTGCCATTTTGATGCTATCTGGCTGTTTTGCCCATTGGTTCATGTACATTCTTCATTTTGTTGATGGTCTTTAGCATTTGGTATGCTTTTAGGATGGCTGGAACTGGTTCTTTCTTTCTATGTGTAGTGCCTCTTTCAGGAGCTCTTGTAAAGCAGGCCTAGTGGTGACAAAATCTCTGAGTACTTGCTTGTTCGTGAGGGATTTTATTTTTCCTTCACTTATGAAGCTCAGTTTGGCTGGATATGAAATTCTGGGTTGAAAGCTCTTTTCTTTAAGGATGTTGAATATTGGCCCCCAGTCTCTTCTGGCTTTTAGAGTCTCTGCCGAGAGATCTGCTGTGAGTCTGATGGGCTTCCCTTTGTGGGTGACCTGACCTTTCTCTCTGGCTGCCCTAAGTATTTTCTCCTTGGTTTCAACCCTGGTGAATCTGACGATTATGTGCCTTGGGGTTGCTCTTCTTGCGGAGTATCTCTGTGGTGTTCTCTGTATTTCCTGGAGTTCAGTATTGACCTGTCTTGCTAGGTTGGGGAAATTTTCCTGGATAATATCCTGAAGAGTGTTTTCCAGCTTAGATTCATTCTCTTGATCACATTCTGGTACACCTATCAAACGTAGGTTGGGTCTCTTCACATAGTCCCACATTTCTTGGAGATTTTGTTCATTCCTTTTTGTGCTTTTTTCTTTAATCTTGGTTTCACGTTTTATTTCATTGAGTTGATCTTCAATTTCTGATATTCTTTCTTCTGCTTGGTCAATTCGGCTGTTGAAACTTGTGCATGCTTCACGAAGTTCTCATATTGTGTTTTTCAGCTGCTTCAATTCATTCATATTCCTCTCTAAGTTTTCCATTCTTGTTATCAATTCCTCGAATTTTTTTCAAATCTTTTTTCAAGGTTCTTAGTTTCTTTGCACTGATTTAGAACATGTTCTTTTATCTCAATGAAGTTTCTCATTATCCACTTTCTGTAGTCTGATTCCGTCATTTCGTCACACTCATTCTCCGTCCAGCTTTGTTCCCTTGCTGGTGAGGAGTTTTGGTCCTCTGTAGGAGGTGAGGTGTTTTGATTTCGGGTGTTTTCCTCCTTTTTGCGCTGGTTTCTTCCCATCTTTATGGATTTATCCGCCTGTCGTCTTTGTAGTTGCTGATTTTTCAGTTGGGTCTCTGTGTGGATGCTGAGATTGTTGATGATGAAGTATTTCTGTTACTTAGTTTTCCTTCTAGTGGTCTAGCCCCTCTGCTGTATGAGTTCTGAGGTCCACTCCAGGCCCTGTTTGTCTGGAGTATACCTGTAGCAGCTGTGGAAGAGTGAGGGATGATACCAGTTTCTTCTTCTGCTGTCTTTGTTCCAGAATGATGCCCGCCAAATGTCAGTCTGATTAGTCCTTTTTTTGCGGTGACTCTTTGGATATACAGGGGTCAGGGAGCTGCTTAAGGAGACGGTTTGTGCTTTATAGTAGCTCCAGTGCTGAGCTGTGAGCTCCGTTGTTCATTCATTGTTGTTGGGAGGTTGTTTATGTCTGCTGCAATAGAACTCATAAAACACCACCCTTTTATTTCCCCCCCTTATATGCACTGTTTCAGGGAGTTGGGGCTTTCTTTATGAGTATCTGTTGCACTGTCCTGCCCCACTAGGTGGCAGTCTATTCCCTATTTGCCTGCCGGGGCTCTGACCCACTAGCGCAGTTCTGCCCTGTTGCTGCTGGGCTCCCTTCTGCTGTGGAGAGCTCCCGTCTCCTGGGAGTCTCTCTGTTATGGCAGGTTGCCTCGGCAACGGCAGGCTGCTTCAGCCCTGGGCTGTACTTCAATAGGGGCGGATTGTGTCAGCGGTGGTGGACGCCCCTCCCTCACCGGGCTGCACCGTCCTAGATGCCGGCAGCAAAACTCTCAGCGCCAAGCATCTCCAGTCATTGCCCTGCTTGTCCCTGTGAGGGTGGGACTCGCTGAGCCCGATTACCCAGCTCCCTGCCTCAGAGTCCGTCCTCTCTCTCTCTCCCTCCCTCTCCGCGAGCTTAAAGTTCGACTCTCTCACTGGCGCCCCAGGAGCCTGCTGATAGGGCACTGGGATCCGTGCGATCTCCCGTCCTGCTGCCCACTTCACCGGCTCATATCACACTTCCCAGGAAACTCCCAGGAAACTCCTGGTCTGGCTCACTGTCCAAGTCCCGTTCAATCAGATGGATGCGCCAATCTGCCCTTCAAACTCTCAGATTGCTGGTTTAACAGGGCGCCCAGACCAGTGAGTTCCGTGCCGGGTCCTGCTGTGGCGCCGGCCGAAGCGGCGCCGGCCGAAGCCGCCGCGCCAGAGGGCTGCGTTAGCTGGTTTTACTTTACTAGTGTCCTGTGGGACTTTCAACGCTCTGTGGGCTAGAAAAGTCCATCCGAGAATGCGGCTAGGACTCACCCTCTGCGCCATCACTGAGAGCTGCAATCCTGAGTCGCTTCTACGACGCCATCTTGCCGGGTCTCCCCTACATATGTTTCTTATGCAATGAATCTCTGAAATAGATGCCATATGTAATAGCGTCCTGAGTATTTCCCAGGTAGGTATTATTAACTGAGGCTCTGAAACATCGGCCATATGACATTATTACCTGACTAGTCCACAGGGGTACATTTTTGACTCTGACTCTGAAGATTTGGAAATATTTAAGAAACTAGTGTCTATTCAAAGTTGTGTATTACTCACTCAAGCATTGATTTTGCAGACATATAAAATAGACTAGTGTCTATTCCACACGTTTGCATTATTCGCTGAAGCCGTAAATGAGAGGCTATATAAAGTAGACTCCTAACACTTCCCCAGTTGTGCTTAACACAGTAGGGTTCTTCTTGTGTGAACATATTGAACAGAATTTTGTCTATCTTAAATATTTGTATTATTCAGTGAATGCCTGAATGAGGGTCTGTATAAAATGGACAGCTGGGTACATTACATTTCTACATTATTCATTGAGGTTATGAGTCAGAAGACATCTGAAATGAAATCTTGTCTAATTCACACATGTATATTATTCACAGAGGCTATGAATGAGTGTCCAGATGAAACAGACTCCTGGCTATTCCACAGGTGTGTATGATTAAAAGAGGATCTGAATGAATGTTCATCGAAAATAGACTTCAAATTATTCTCCAAGTGTGTATTATTTAGTGAGGCTCAGAAGATGTGGCCATATTAATTAGATTCCTTACCATAAAAAGGGTCTGCCTTATTCACTGCAGCTCGGAATATGTGTCTACATGAAATAGACTCCTGATTAAACCACATTATTTAGTGACACTCCGAATGAGAGGCCACCTGAAAAAGTCTCCTGACTATTCCACAGGTGTGCATTATTCAGTGAGACTCTGAATGAGGCAATAAAATAAATCCTGATTATTTGCCCAGGTGTGTACCATTAGTGAGGCTCTCAATGTGGGGCCATAGGAAACAGACTTCTGACTATTCCGCAGGTGTGCATTATTCCGGGATTCTTCGAATGAGTGGCCATAAGAAATAGACTCCAGACTATATGACAAGTGTGTAATATTCAGTGAGGCTGTGAAAGAGGGGTCATATTAAACAAACGTCTAATTACTCCACATGTGCGTTACTATTTGTCTGAATGAGGAGCTGTATGAAAAAGACTCCTCATTATTCTCCATGTGTGCATTATTCAAACAGATTCTGTATGAGTCTTCATAAAAAAGAGACTTCTTACACTCCCCCAGGTTTGTATTACTCAGTGATACCCAGAACTAGAGTTCATGTAAAATAAGTCCTGACTATCACCCAGGTGTGTATCATTCAAGAAGGCCCTCAATTCATGGCTATCTTTTTTTTTTTTTAATTTTTATTGCATTATAGGTTTTGGGGTACATGTGCAGAACGTGCAAGATAATTGCATAGGTACACACATGGCAGTGTGTTTTGCTGCCTTCCTCCCCCTTACCCACACTTGGTATTCATCCCCAGGCTATCCCCCCCAGCCCCCGCCCGCTGTCCCTCCCCCATTTCCCCCAACAGTCCCCAGTGTATAGTAGACCGCCTCTCTGTGTCCATGTGTTCTCATTTTTCTCACCCCCCTATGAGTGAGTATATGCGGTATTTCTTTTTCTGTTCTTGTGTCAGTTTGCTGAGAATGATGTTCTCCAGATTCATCCATGTCCCTACAAAGGACACAAACTCATCATTTCTGATTGCTGCATAATATTCCATGGTGTATATGTGCCACATTTTCCCAGTCCAGTCTATCATCGATGGGCATTTGGGTTGGTTCCAGGTCTTTGCTATTGTAAACAGTGCTGCAATGAACATTCGAGTGCATGTGTCCTTATAGTAGTACGATTCACAGTCTTTTGGATAGATACCCAGTAATGGGATTGCTGGGTCAAATGGAATTTCTATTTCTAGGTCCCTGAGGAATCGCCACACTGTCTTCCACAATGGTTGAACTAATTTACACTCCCACCAACAGTGTAAGAGTGTTCCTATTTCTCCACATCCTCTCCAGCATCTGCTGTCTCCAGATTTTTTAATGATCGCCATTCTAACTGGTGTGAGATGATATCTCAATGTGGTTTTGATTTGCATCTCTCTAATGACCAATGATGATGAGCACTTTTTCATATGTTTGTTGGCCTCATGTATGTCTTCTTTTGTAAAGTTTCTGTTCATATCCTTTGCCCATTTTTGAATGGGCTTGTTTGTTTTTTCTGTAAATCTGTTTGAGTTCTTTGTAAATTGTGGATATCAGCCCTTTGTCCGATGCGTAAAGAGCAAAGATTTTTTCCCATTCTGATGGTTGTCGATTCACTCTAGTGACTGTTTCTTTTGCCGTGCAGAAGCTGTGGAGTTTGATTAGGTCCCATTTGTCTATTTTGGCTTTTGTTGCCAATGCTTTTGGTGTTTTGTTCATGAAGTCCTTGCCTACTCCTACGTCCTGAACGGTTTTGCCTAGATTTTCTTCTAGGGTTTTTATGGTGTCAGGTCTTACATTTAAGTCTTTAATCCACCTGGAGTTAATTTTAGTGTAAGGTGTCAGGAAGGGGTCCAGTTTCTGCTTTCTGCACATGGCTAGCCAGTTTTCCCAACACCATTTATTAAATAGGGAATCCTTTCCCCATTGCCTGTTTTTGTCTGGTTTATCAAAGATGATATGGTTGTAGATATGTTGTGTTGCCTCCGATGTTTCTGTTCTGTTCCATTGGTCTATATCTCTGTTTTGGTACCAGTACCATGCTGTTTTGATTACTGTAGCCTTGTAGTATAGTTTGAAGTCTGGTAGCGTGATGCCTCCCGCTGTGTTCTTTTTGCTTAGAATTGACTTGGCTATGCGGGCCCTTTTTTGGTTCCATATGAAATTCATGGTGGTTTTTTCCAGTTCTATGAAGAAATTCAATGGTAGTTTGATGGGGATAGCATTGAATGTGTAAATTACTTTGGGCAGTATAGCCATTTTCACAATATTGATTCTTCCTAACCACGAACATGGAATGTTTCTCCATCTGTTTGTGTCCTCTCTTATTTCATTGAGCAGTTGTTTGTAGTTTTCCTTAAAGAGGTCCCTTACATTCCTAGTGAGTTGTATTCCTAGGTATTTTATTTTCTTTGTAGCGATTGTGAATGGCAGTTCGTTCTTAATTTGGTTCTCTTTAAGTCTGTTATTGGTGTATAGGAATGCTTGTGATTTTTGAACATTGATTTTATATCCTGAGACTTTGCTGAAGTTGCTTATCAGTTGCAGGAGCTTTTGGGCTGAGGTGATGGGGTCTTCTAGGTATACTATCATGTCGTCTGCAAATAGAGACAATTTGGCTTCCACCTTTCCTATTTGAATACCCTTTATTTCTTTTTCTTGCCTGATTGCTCTTGCTAGAACTTCCAGTACTATGTTGAATAGAAGTGGTGAGAGAGGGCATCCTTGTCTAGTGAATTCATGGCTATCTTAAACAGCATCCTGACTACTCCATAGAAGTTCATTATTCACTGAAACTTTAAATGAGAGGCCATATGAAATAGACACCTGTCTATTGCTCCATTGTGAGTTTTTCAATAATATTCTAAATGAGTGGTAATATGAAATAGAATCCTGAGGATTCCCTTGGTGTTTATCACCCAGGGAGGCACAGAATGTGTGGCCATATAACAATTGCTCGACTATTATCCTGGTGTGCATTACTCACTGAGGCTCTCAATGAGTGGATACATGAAGAAGACTCTTAACATTTTTCCAGGTGTGTATTATTGAATGAGACTCTGACTATGTGGGAATACAAAAGAGACTCTGATGTATTGCCCAGGTGTGCATTACGTACAGAGTCTCTGAATGTATAGCCATTTCAAGTAGACCCTTGACTATTTCTAAGGAAAGTTTTATTCACAGTGGCCCTGAATGAGTGGACATGTGAAAGAGATTCCTGACTTATCAGTTACACATGTTATTCACTGAAACACTGAAAGAGTGGCCTTATTTTTTTTTTTCATTTTTATTGCATTATAGGTTTGGGGGTACATGTGCAGAACGTGCAAGATAGTTGCATAGATACACATATGGCAGTGTGCTTTGCTGCCTTATGATATAGACCCCATTGTATTCCACAGGTGAGACTTATTTCTTAGTCTCAAAACAAATCACCATATAAAATACACTAGTGACTATTCCACACATGGTTAGTTTTTGAAGAGGTTCTATATGAGTTTCCATATCAAATAGCCTTCTGACTATCACACATTTGTGTATTATTCCAGGAGCTGCTTAACTTGGGGCTACCTTAAATAGGATTCTGACTACTCCACAGCTGCTTATTACACACTTAAGCTCTGAAAGCCAGGCCACAAGAAATAGACTCCTGTCTATTGACCCATTCTGCATTATTCGGCAATGCTGTGTTTGAGTGGCCATATGACCTGGACTCTGACGATTCCCAAGGTGTGTAGTCTTTAGTGAGTTTCTGAACGAGTGACCACATAAAATAGATTCCATAGTTTATCCTGTTGACTATTTCCCAGTTCTGCATTTTCCACTGAGTCACTGGGTGAATGGTCATATCAAATAGTCTCCACAATATTCCTCAAGTGTGCATTTTTAGTGAGTCTCTGAATAAGGGTTTATATATATTAGAATTCTGAGCAGTTTCCAGATATATATGATTCCTCAAAAAGGTTCTAAATAAGTGGCCACGTGAAGTAAAATTCTGTCTTTTACAGAGGTCTGTATTAATATTGTGAGGCTCTGAATGAGTAGCCATAAAATAGAGACTCCTGAATACTCCTCAGGCGTGCGTTATTACATTCGGCTCTAATTGAGAGGCTATACGAAATAGAATCCTGATTTTCCACAAGGTGTATGTTATTCCGTTAATCTCTGAATATGTGGCTATACAAAATAGGATTCTGAAGACAATACAGGTGTTTCTTATGCAATGAAGCTCTGAAATAGATGCCGTATGTAATAGCGTCCTGAGTATTCCCCAGGTAGGTATTATTAACTGAGGCTGTGAAACATTGGCCATATGACATTGTTTCCTGACTAGTCCACAGGGGTGTATTTTGGACTCTGACTCTAAAGATTTGGAAATATTTAAGAAACTAGTGTCTATTCAAAGTTGTGTATTACTCACTCAAGCATTGATTTTGCGGCCATATAAAATAGACTAGTGTCTATTCCACACGTTTGCATTATTCGCTGAAGCCGTAAATGAGAGGCTATATAAAGTAGACTCCTAACACTTCCCCAGTTGTGCTTTACTCAGTAGGGTTCTTCTTGTGTGACCATATGAAACAGGATTTTGTCTATCTTAAATATTTACATTATTCAGTGAATGCATGAATGAGTGTCTGTATGAGATGGACAGCCGAGTACTTGACATTTCTACATTATTCACTGAGGTTAAGAGTCAGTAGACATCTGAAAGGGAATTCTGACTAATTCACACATGCATATTATAAAGAGAGGCTATGAATGAGTGTCCAGATGAAATAGAATCCTGGCTATGCCACAGGTGTGCATTATTAAAAAAGGATCTGAATGAACGTCCATCGAAAATAGACTCCAAATTATTCTCCAAATGTGTATTATTCAGTGAGGCTCAGAATATGTGGCCATATTAATTAGGTTCCTTACCATACAAAATGTCTGCCTTATTCACTGCAGCTCTGAATATGTCTCTACATGAAATAGACTCCTGATTACACCACATTATTTAGTGACACTCCTAATGAGAGGCCACCTGGAAAGCTCCCCTGACTATTCCACAGGTGTGCATTATTTAGTGAGACTCTGAATGAGGCAATAAAATAAATCCTGACTATTTTCCCAGGTGTGTACCATTAGTGAGGCTCTCAATGTGGGGCCATTGGAAAGAGACTTCTGACTATTCTGCAGGTGTGCATTTTTCCGGGATTCTTCGAATGAGTGGCCATAAAAAATAGACTCCAGACTGTATGACAAGTGTGTAATATTCAGTGAGGCTGTGAAAGAGAGGTCATATGAAACAGATGTCTAATTACTCCACATGTGCGTTACTCACTACTTGTCTGAATGAGGAGCACTATGAAATGTACTCCTAATTATTCTCCTTGTGTGCATTATTCAAACAGGTTCTGTATGAGTCTCCATAAGACAGAGACTTCTTACACTCCCCCAGGTGTGGATAACTCAGTGATACCCAGAATTAGAGTTCATGTAAAATAAAGTCCTGATTATCACCCAGGTGTGTATCATTCAGGAAGGCACTCAATTCGTGGCTATCTTAAACAGCGTCCTGACTACTCCATAGAAGTTCATTATTCACTGAAACTTTGAATGAGAGGCCATATGAAATAGACACACGACTATTTCTCCATTGTGAGTTTTTCAATAATGTTCTAAATGAGTGGTAGTATGAAATAGAATTTTGAGGATTCCCTAGGTGTTTATCATTCAGGGAGGCACAAAATGTGTGGCCACATAAAAATTCCTCGACTATTTTCCTGGTGTGCATTATTCACTGAGCTCTAAATGAGTGGATACATAAAGTAGACTCTTAATTCTTCCCCAGGTGTGTATTATTGAATGAGACTCTGACTATGTGGGCATACAAAAGAGACTCTGATGTATTGCCCAGGTGTGCATTATGTACAGAGTATCTAAATGTATAGCCATTTCAAGTATTCCCTTGACTATTTCTAAGGAAAGCTTTATTCACATTGGCCCTGAACGAGTGGCCATGTGAAAGAGATTCCTGACTTATCAGTTATACATGTTATTCACTGAAACACTGAAAGAGTGGCCTTATGAAATAGACCCCATTTGACTCCACAGGTGTGAGATATTTTTTGAGTCTCAAAACGAATCACCATATGAAACACACTAGTGACTATTCCACACATGTTTAGTTTTTGAAGAGGTTCTGTATGGGTGTCCATATCAAATGGTCTCCTGACTATCAGACATGTGTGTATTATTCACAGAGCTACTTAACTTGGGTCTACCTTAAATTGGGTTCTGACTACTCCACAGCTGCTTATTAGGCACTTAAGCTCTGAATTCCAGGCCACATGAAATAGAATCCTTACTATTTCCCCATTCTGCCTTATGCGGTAATGCTATGTTTGAGTGGCCATATGACCTGGACTCTGACTATTCCCAAGGTGTGTCATCCTTAGTGAGTTTCTGAACGAGTGACCACATAAAATAGACCCCTGAATCTATCCTTTTGACTATTTCATAGTCCTGCATTTTCCACTGAGTCACTGTGTGAACGGTCATATCAAATAGTCACCAGAGTATTCCCCAAGTGTGCATTCTTTAGTGAGTCTCTGAATAACTGGTTATATATAACAGAATCCTGAGCAGTTTCCAGATATATATGATTCTTCAAAGTGGTTCTAAATAAGTTGTCATGTGAAATAAACTCCTGTCTTTTACATAGGTCTGTATAATTCTTCTGAGTCAAGGAATGAGTAGCCATAAAATAGAGAGTTTTGAATAGTCCTCAGGCCTGCTTTTTTACATTTGGCTCTAAATGAGCGGCTATACGAAATAGAATCCTGACTTTCCACATGGTGTATATAATTCAGTTGACCTCTCAATATGTGGCTATATGAAATAGAATTCTGACTACAATACAGGTGTTTCTTATTCAATGTAGCTCTGAAATAGATGCCATATGTATTAGCGTCCTGAGTATTCCCCAGGTATGTATTATTCTCTAAGGCTCTGAAACTTTGGCCATAAGAAATTTTTCCAGACTTGTCCACAGGTGTGTATTATTGACTCTGACTCTCAAGATTTGGTCATATGGAACAGACCAGTGTCTATTTAAAGTTGTGTATTACATATTCAAGCTTTGATTTTGCGGCCATATAAAAGAGACTAGTGTCTATTCCACACATGTGCATTATTTGCTGAGGCTGTAAATGAGAGGCTATATAAAGCAGACTCTTAACACTGGCCCAGTTGTTCATTCCTTAGTGAGGTCCTTCTTGTGAGACCATATGAAACAGGATTCTGTCTATCTTAAATATTAGTATTATTCACTGAAAATCTGAATGAGTGGCTATATGAAATAAACAGCTGGGTACTTTACATTTGAACATTATTCTCTGAGGTTACAGGTCAGTGGCCATATGAAACGGAATCCTGACTAATCCACACGTGTGTATTTTTCACAGTGGCTATGAATGAAATTCAAATTGAAATAGACTCCTGGCTATTAAACAGGTGTGCAGTATTCACCGAGGTTCTTAATGAATGTCCATTGAAATGAGACTCCTAGTTATTCTCGAGGTGTGTATTATTCAGTGATGCTCAGAAGATGTGGGCCTATGAATTAGATTTCTTACTGTAGAAAGGGTCTGCCTTATTCACTGAGGCTCTGAATATGTGTCTACATAAAATAGATTCCTGACTACACCACATTATTTATTGACACTCCAAATGAGAGGCCACATGGAAGAGTCTCCTGACTACTCCACAGGTGTGCATTATTTAGTGAGACTCTGAATGAGGCGATAAAAGAAAATCCTGACTGTTTCCCCAGGTGTGTACATTTAGTGAGGCTCTCAATGAGGGGCCATAGAAAAGAGACTTTTGGATATTTCGCAGGTGTGCGTTATTAATTGATTCTTCGGATGAGTGACCATAAAAAATAGACTCTGGACTATATGACAAGTGTGTAATATTCAGTGAGTCTGTGAAAGAGGGGCCATATAAAACAGACATCGAATTACTCCACATGTGTGTTATTCACTATTTGTCTGAATGAGGAGCCGTATGAAATAGACTCCTCATTATTCTTCATGTGTGCATTGATCAAACAGGTTCTCTATGAGAGTCCATACAAAAGAGACTCCTTATGCTTCTGCAGGTGTGTATTATGCAGCTATACTCAGAATTAGAGTTCATGTAAAATAAATTCCTATCACCCAGTTGTGTATCATTCAGGATGGCACTTAATTTGTGGCTATCTTAAACAGCTTCCTGATTACTCCATAGAAGTCCATTATTCACTGAAACTTTGAATGAGAGGCCATATAATATAGACACCTAACTATTGATCCATTGTGAATTATTCAACAAGGTTCTAAATGAGTGGTAGTATGAATAGAATCTTGAGGATTCCCTAGGTGTGTATCATTCAGGGAGGCACAGAATGAGTGGCCATATAAAAATGCTCGACTATTATCCTGGTGTGCATTATTCACTGAGGCTCTAAATGAGTGGATATATGAAATAGACTCTTAACTCTTCCCCAGGTGTGTATTATTGAATGAGTCTCTGACTATGTGGGCATACAAAATAGACTCTGATGTATTGCCCATGTGTGCATTACCTACAGAGACTCTGAATGTGTAGCCATTTGAAGTAGACCCTTGACTCTTTCTAAGGAAAGTTTTATTCACAGTGGCCCTGAACAAGTGGCCATGTGAAGGAGATTCCTGACTTATCAGATATACATGGTATTCACTGAAACACTGAAAGAGTTGACTTATGAAATAGACTTCTATTTACTCCACAGATTTGAATTATTATTTGACTGTCCAAACGAATCACCATATGAAATGCACTAGTGACTATTCCACACATGTTTAGTATTTGAAGAGGTTCTGTATGAGTGTTCATATCAAATAGTCTCCTGACTATCACACATGTGGGTATTATTCATGGAGCTGATTAACTTTGGGCTACCTTAATTAGGGTCCTGACTACTCCACAGCTTCCTATTATGCAATTAAGTTCTGAATGCCAGGCCACATGAAATAGAGTTCTTACTATTGCCTCATTGTGCATTATTCGTTAATGCTGTAATCAAGTGGCCATATGACCTGGACTCTTACTATTCCCAAGGTGTGTAGTCTTTAGTGAATTTTGAAACGAGTGACCACATAAAATAGACTTCTGAATTTATCCTCTTGACTATTTCTCAGTTCTGCATTTTCTACTGAGTCACTGGGTGAACAGTCATATCAAATAGTCTCCACACTATTCCCCAAGTTTGCATTCTTTAGTCAGTCTCTGAATAAGTGTTTATATATAACAGAATCCTGAGCAGTTTCCACATATATATGATTCTTCAAGGCGGTTCTAAATAAGTGGCCATGTGAAATAAAATCCTCTCTTTTTCAGAGATATGCATTAATCTTTTGAGGCTCTGAATGAGTAGCCAAAAATAGAGACTCCTGAATACTCCTCAGGCGTGCATTCTTACATTCGGCTCTAAATGAGTTGCTATACGAAATAGAATCCTGACTTTGACCAAGGTGTATGTTATTTAGTTGAGCTCTCAATATGTGGCTATACAAAATAGAATTCGGACTACAAGAGAGGTGTCTTTTATGCAATCAAGCCCTTAAATAGATGCCATATGTAATAGCGTCCTGAGTATTCCCCATGTAGGTATTATTAACTGAGGCTCTGAAACGTCGGCCATATGACATTGTTTCCTGACTAGTCCACAGGTGTGTATTATTGACTATGACTCTGAATATTTGGAAATATGGAAGAGACTAGTGTCTATTCAAAGTTATGTATTAGTCACTCAACCTTTGATTTTGCAGCCATATAAAATAACCTAGTTTCTATTCCACACATGTGCATTATTCACTGAGGCCATAAATGAAAGGCTATATAAAGTAGACTCCTAACACTTCCCCAGTTGTGCAAAACTCACTAGGGTTCTTCTTGTGTGATCATATAAAACAGGATTTTGTCTATCTTAAATATTTGTATTATTCAGTGAATGGCTGAATGTGTGGCTATATTAAGTAGACAGCTGGGTACTTCACATTTGTACATTTTTCACTGAGGTTAAGGGTCAGTAGCCATCTGAAATGGAAACCTGACTAATACACACATGCGTGTTATACACAGAGTCTATGAATGAGTGTCCAAATGAAATAGATTCCTGGCTATTCCACAGGTGGCCATTATTAAAAGAGGATCTCAATGAATGTCCATCGAAAATAGACTCCACATCATTCTCCAGCTGTGGAGAATATGGACTCCTGATTAGTTCATAGAAGTTCAGTATTCACTGAAACTTTGAATGAGAGGCAATATAAAATAGACACCGGACTATTGCTCCATTCTGAGTGATTCCATAAAGTTCTAAATGAGTGGTAGTATGAAATAGAATCCAGAGGATTCCCTAGGTGTGTATAATTCAGGGAGGAACAGAATGAGTGGCCATATAAAAATCTCTCGACTATTATTCTGGTGTGCCTTATTCACAGAGGCTCTAAATGAGTGGATACATGAAGTAAACTCTTAACTCTTCTCCAGTTGTGTATTATCGAATAAGACTCTGACAATGTGGGCATACAAAGGAGACTCTGATGTATTTTTCAGGTGTGAATTACCTACAGAGACTCTGAATGTGTAGCCGTTTGAGGTAATCCCTTGATTATTTCTAAGGAAAGTTTTATTTACAGAGGCCCTGAACGAGTGGGCATGTGAAAGGAATTTTTGACTTATCAGATATACATGTTATTCACTGAAACACTGAAAGAGAGACCTTGTGAAATAGTCCCTATTTTACTCCACAGGTGTCAGTTATTTTTTGACTCTCCAAACGAATCACCATATGAAATACACTAGTGACTATTCCACACAAGTTTAGTATTTGAAGAGGTTCTGTATGAGTGTCAATATCAAACAGTCTCCTGAATATCACACATGTGTATATTATTCACGGAGCTGATTAACTTTGGGCTACCTTAAATATGGTCCTGACTACTCCACAGCTGCTTATTATGCACTTAAGCTCTAAATGCCAGGACACATGAAATAGACTCCTTACTATTGTCCCATTGTTCATTATTCGGTAATGCTGTGATCGAGTGGCTGTATGACCTGGACTCTGACGATTCCCAATGGGTGTAGCCTTTAGTAAGTTTCTGAACGAGTGACCACATAAAATAGACTTCTGAAGCAACACAACATATCTACCACCATATAAACTTTTATGAACCAGACAAAAACAAGAAATGGGGAAAGCATTCCCTGTTTAATAAATGCTGTTGTGAAAACTGGCTAGCCATGTGCAGAAAGCAGAACCTGGACCCCTTACTGACACCTTACACTAAAATTAACTCCAGATGGATTAAAGACTTAAACATAAGACCTGACACCATAAAAACTCTAGAAGAAAATCTAGGCAAAACCATTCAAGACATAGGAGTAGGCAAGAACTTCATAATCAAAACATCAAAAGCATTGGCAACAAAAGCCATAATAGACAAATGGGACCTAATCAAACTCCACAGCTTCTGCACAGCAAAAGAAACAGTCACTAGAGTGAATCGGCAACCATCAGAATGGGAAAAATTCTTGGAAGATTACGCATCTGACAAATGGCTGATATCCAGAATTTACAAAGAACTCAAAGAGATTTACAGGAAACAAACAAACAAGTCCATTCAAAAATGGCCAAAATATATGAACAGACACTTTACAAAAGAAAACATACATGAGGCCAACAAACACATGAATAAATGCTCATCATCCCCAGTCATTAGAGACATGCAAATCAAAACCATATTGGGATACCATCTCACGTCAGTTAGAATGGGAATCATTAAAAAATCTGGAGACAGCAGATGCTGGAGAGGATGTGTAGAAATAGGAACACTCTTACACTGTTGGTGGGAGTGTAAATTAGTTCAACCATTGTGGAAGAGAGTGTGGCAATTCCTCAGGGACCTAGAAATAGAAATTCTATTTGACCTAGCAATCCCATTACTGGGTATATATCCAAAGAACTATAAATCGTTCTACTATAAGGACACATGCACACGAAAGTTCATTGCAGCACTGTTTACAATAGCAAAGACCAGCAAACAACCCAAATGCCCATCGATGATAGACTGGACTGGGAACATGTGGCACATATACACAGTGGAATTTTATGAAGCAATCAAAAATGATGAGTTTGTGTCCTTTGTAAGGACATGGATGAATCTGGAGAACATCATTCTTAGGAAACTGACACAAGAACAGAAAAAGAAATACCGCATATTCTCACTCATAGGTGGGTGAGAAAAATGAGAACACATGAACACAGAGATGGAGTATAATACACACGGGTTTATTGGGGGGAACGTTGAGAGACTGCAGAGAAGGCTGGGGAGGCATAGTCTGGGAATAAATGCCAAGTGTGAGTGAAGGAGAGAAAGGCAACAAAACACACTGCCATGTGTGTACCTATGCAACTATCTTGCACGTTCTCCACATGTACCACAAAACCTATAATGCAAGAAAAATTTAAAAAATTAAGAAAAAATAGACATCTGAAACTATCCTCTTGAATATTTCTCAATTCTCCATTTTCCGCCGAGTCTCTGGGTGAACGGTCATATCAAATAATCTCCACACTATTCCCCAAGTGTGCATTATTTAGTGAGTCTCTGAATAAGTGGTTACATATAACAGAATCCTGAGCAGTTTCCGAATATATATGACTCATCAAAGAGGTTCTAAAGAAGTGGCCATGTAAAATAAAATCCTCTCTTTTCCAGAGGTCTGTATTAATCTTGTGAGGCTCTGAATGGGTAGCCATAAAATAGAGACTCCTGAATACTCCTCAGGCGTGCGTTCTTACATTCGGCTCTAAATGAGTGGCTATACAAAATAGAATTCTGATTTTCCACAAGGTGTATTTTATTTAGTTAAGCTCGGAATACGTGGCTATATGAAATAGGATTCTGCTTACAATACAGGTGCTTTTTATGCAATGATGCTCTGAAATAGATGCCATATGTACTAACGTCCTGAGTATTCCCCAGGTATGTATTATTAACTGAGGCTCTCAAACGTCTGCCACATGACATTTTGTCCTGACTAGTCCACAGGTGTGTATTTTTGACTCTGACTCTGAATATTTGAAAATATGGAAGAGACTAGTGTCTATTCCAAGTTGTGTTTTACTCACTCAAGCTTTGATTTTGCAGCCATATAAAATAGACTACTGTCTATTCCACACGTGTGTATTTTTCGCTGAGGCCATAAATGAGAGGTTATTTAAAGTAGACTCCTAACACTTCCCCAGTTGTGTATAACTCAGTAGGATTCTTCTTGTGTGATCATATGAAACAGGATTTTGTCTATCTTAAATATTTGTATTATTTAGTGCATGCATGAATGAGTGGCTATATGAAATAGACAGCTTTGTACTTTACATTTGTACATTATTCACTGAGGTTAAGAGTCAGTAGCCATCTGAAATGGAATCTTGACTAATTCACACATGCATATTACACACAGAGGCTATGAATGGGTGTCCAAATGAAATAGATTCCTGGCTATTACACAAGTGTGCATTATTAAAAGAGGATCTGAATGAATGTCCATCGAATATAGAATCCAAATTATTCTCCAGGTGTGTATTATTCAGTGAGGTTCAGTAGATGTGGCCATATTAATTAGATTTCATACTATATAAAGGGTCTGCCTTATTCACGGTGGCCCTAAATATGTGTCTACATGAAATAGACTCCTGACTGCACCACATTACTTAGTGACACTGAATGAGTGGCCACGTGGAGAAGACTCCTGACTATTACACAGGTGTGCATTATTTAGTGAGACTCTCAATGAGGTGATAAAATAATCCTGACTGTTTCCCCAGGTGTGTACCATTAGTGAGGCTCTCAATGAGGTTCCATAAGAAAGAGACTTCTGACTATTCCGCAGGTGTGCATTTTTTCGTGATTATTCGAATGAGTGGCTTTAAAAAATAGACTCCATACTATATGTCAAGTGTGTAATATTCAGTGAGGCTGTGTAAAAGGGGTCATATGAAACAGACTTCTAATTACTCCACATGTGCTTTATTCACTATTTATCTGAATGAGGAGCCATATGAAATAGACTCCTCATTATTCTCCACGTGTGCATTATTCAAACAGGTTCTGTATGAGTGTCCATACAAAAGAGATTTCTTACACTCCCTTGGTGTGTATTACTCAGCGAAACCCAGAATTCAAGTTCATGTAAAATAAAGTCCTGATTATCACCCAGGTATGTTTTATTCATTAAGGCACTTAATTTGTGGCTAACTTAAACAGCCTCCTGATTACTCCATAGAAGTTCATTATTCACTGAAACTTTGAATGAGAGGCCATATTAAATAGACACCAGACTATTGCTCCATTGTGTGTCATTCAATAAGTTTCTAAATGAGTGGTAGTATGAAATAGAATCCCAAGGATTCCCTAGGTGTGTCTCATTCAAGGAGGCACAGAACGAGTGGCCATATTAAAAATGCTTGACTGCATTTCTGGTGTGCATTTTTCACTGAGGCTCTGAATGAGTGGATACATGAAGTACACTCTTAACTCTTCCCCATGTGTGTATTATTGAATGAGACTCTGACTATGTGGGCATACAAAAGAGACTGATGTATTGCCCAGGTGTGCATTACCTACAAATACTCTGAAAGTGCAGCCATTTGAAGTAGACACTTAACTATTTCTAAGGAAAGTTTTATTCACAGTGGTCCTGAACGAGTGGCAATGTGAAAGGTATTCCTGACTTATCAGATATACATGTTATTCACAGAAACACTGAAAGAGTGGCCTTTTAAATTAGACCCCATTTTACTCCACAGGTGTGAGTTATTTTTTGACTCTGCAAACAAATCACCATATGAAATATACTAGTGACTATTCCACACATGTTTTGTATTTGAAGAGGTTCTGTATGAGTGTCTATATCAAATAGTCTCCTGACTATCACACATGTGTGTATTATTCACAGCGCTGCTTAACTTGGGGCTACCTTAACAGGGTCCTGACTACTTCACAGCTGCTTATTATGCACTTAAGCTCTGAGTACCAGGTCACATGAAATAGACTCCTTACTATTGCCCCATTCTGCATTATTTGATAATGCTGTGATTGAGTGGCCATATGACCTGGACTCTGACTATTCCCAAGGTGTGTAGTCTTTAGTGAGTTTCTGAACGAGTGACCACATAAAATAGACTCCTGAGGCAACACAACATATCTACCACCATATACTCTTTGATAAACCAGACAAAAACAAGCAATGTGGAAAGCATATTCTGTTTAATAAATGCTGTTGTGAAAACTGGCTAGTTATCTGCAGAAAGCAGAGACTGGACCCCTTTCTGTCACCTTACACTAAAATTAACTCCAGGTGGATTAAAGACTTAAACATAAGACCTGATACCAAAAAAACCCTAGAAGAAAATCTAGGAAAAACCATTCAAAACATAGGAGTTGGCAAGGCCTTTATTACCAAAACATCAAAAGCACTGGCAACAAAAGCCAAAATAGAAAAATGGGACCTAATCAAACTCCACAGCTTCTGCACGGAAAACGTAACAGTCACTAGAGTGAATTGGCAACCATCAGAATGGGAAAAATTCTTGGAAGTTTACGCATCAGAAAAAGGGCTGATATCCAGAATTTACAAAAAAATCAAGTAGATTTACAGAAAAAAAAACAAACAAGCCCATTCAAAAATGAGCGAAGGATATGGACAGACACTTTACAAAAGAAGACATACATGAGACCAACAAACACATGAAAAAATGCTCATCATCACTGGTCATTAGAGAGATGCAAATCAAAACCACATTGAGATACCATCTCACGCCAGTTAGAATGGCGATCATAAAAAAAATCTGGAGACAGCAGATGCTGGAGAGGATGTGGAGAAATAGGAACACTCTTACACTATTGGTGGGAGTGTAAATTAGTTCAGCCATTGTGGAAGACAGTGTGGTGATTACTCAAGGACCTAGAAATAGAAATTCCATTTGACCCAGCAATCCCATTACTGGGTATATATCCAAAGGACTATAAATCGTTCTACTATAAGGACACATGCACACGAATGTTCATTGCAGCACTGTTTACAATAGCAAAGACCTGGAACCAATCCAAATACCCATCGATGATAGACTGGACTGGGAAAATGTGGCACATATACACCATGGAATATTACACAGCAATCAAAAATGATGAGCTTTTGTTTATAGTAAAAACATGAATGAATCTAGAGAACATAATTCTCAGCAAAATGACCCAAGAAGAGAAAAAGTAATACAGCATATTCTCACTCATAGGCGGGTGAGAAAAATGAGAACACATGGGCACAGGGAGGGTGTCTACTTCACACTGGTCTTTATTGTGCGGAATGTTGAGAAACTGCGGAGGGGTCTGTGGAGGGATAGCCTGGGGATATATGCCAAGGGTAGTTGAAGGGGAGGAAGGCAACAAAACACACTGCCATGTGTTTACCTATGAAACTATCTTGCAAGTTCTGCACATCTACCAGAAAACCTATAATGCAATGAAAATTTAAAAAATTAAAGAAAATATAGACACCTGAATCTATGTTCTTGGCTATTTCTCAATGCTGCATTTTCCACTGAGTCACTGAGTGAACGGTCATATCAAATAATCTCCACACTATTCACTAATTGTGCATTCTATAGTGAATCTCTGAATAAGTAGTTACATATAACAAAATCCTGAGCAGTTTCCAAATAAATATAATTCATCAAAGCGGTTCCAGATAAGTGGCCATGTGAAATAAACTCCTGTCTTTTCCAGAGGTCTGTATTAATCTTGTGAGGCTCTGAATGAGTAGCCATAAAATAGAGACTTTTGAATACTCCTCAGGCGTGCATTCTCACATTCGGCTCTAAATGAGTGGCTATACGAAATAGAATCCTGACTTTCCACAAGGTGTATTTTATTCAGTTAAGCTCTGAATATGTGGCTATACAAAATAGGATGCTGCTTACAATATAGGTGTTTCTTATGCAATGAAGCTCTGAAATAGATGCCATATGTAATAACGTCCTGAGTATTCCCCAGGTATGTATTATTAACTGAGGCTCTGAAACGTCGGCATATGACATTTTTTCCTGAATAGTCCACAGGTTTGTATTATTGACACTGACTCTGAATATTTGGAAAAATGGAAGAGACTAGTGTCTATTGAAAGTTGTGTATTACTCACTCAAGCTTTTATTCTGCGGCCATATAAAATAGACTAGTGTCTATTCCACATTTGTGCATTATTCTCTGAGGCTGTAAATGAGAGGATATATAAAGTAGACTCCTAACACTTCCCCAGTTGTGTATAACTCAGTAGGGTTCTTCTTGTGTGATCATATGAAACAGGATTTTTTCTAACTTAAATGTTTGTATTATTCAGTGGATGCCTGAATGAGTGGCTATATGAAATAGAAAGCAGGGTACTTTACATTTGTAGAAAATTCACTGAGGTTAAGAGTCAGTAGCCATCTGAAATGGAATCCTGACTAATTCACACAGGCATATTATACACAGAAGCTATAAATGAGTGTCTAGATGAAATAGACTCCTGGCTATTCCACAGGTCTGCATTATTAAAAGAAGATCTGAATGAATGTCCATCGAAAATAGACTCCATATTATTCTCCAGGTGTGTATTCTTCAGTGAGGCTCAGAAGATGTGGCCATATGAATTAGATTCCTTACTATAGAAAGGGTCTCCTTATTCGCTGCAGCTGTGAATATGTGTCTACATGAAATAGAGTCCTGACTACACCACATAATTTAGTGACACTCCGAATGAGAGGCCACCTGAAAAAGTCTTCTGACTATTTCTCAGGTATGCATTATTTAGTGAGACTCTGAACGAAGCAATAAAAGTAAATCATGACTATTTCCTTAGGTGTATACCATTACTGAGGCTCTCAATTATGGGCCATAGAAAACAGACTTCTGACTATTCCTCAGGTGTGCATTATTTCGTGATTCTTCAAATGAGTGGCTATAAAAAATAGACTCCAGACTACATGTCAGGGGTGTAATATTCAGTGACGCTGTGAAAGAGGGGTTATATAAAACAGACTTCTAATTACTCCACATGTGTGTTATTCACTATTTCTCTGAATGAGAATCCGTATGAAATAGACTCCTCATTATTCTCCATGTGTGTATTATTCAAACAGGTTCTGTATAAGTGTCCATACAAAAGAAACTCCTTACACTCCCCTGGTGTGTATTACTCAGTGAAACCCAGAATTAGAGTTCATAAACTCAAATAAAAATAAAGTCCTGATTATCACCCAGGTGTGTATCATTCATTAAGGCACTTAATTTGTGGATAACTTAAACAGCATCCTCATTACTCCATAGAAGTTCACTATTCACTGAAATTTTGATGGGGAGGCCATATAAAATAGACACCTGACTATTGCTCCATTGTGTGTTATTCAATAAGGTTCTAAATGAGAGGTAGTATGAAATAGAATCCTGAGGATTCCCTAGATGTGTATCATTCAAGGAGGCACAGAATGAGTGGCCATATAAAAAATTATCGACTATTATCCTGGTGTGCATTATTCACTGAGGCTCTGAAGGAGTGGATACATGAAGCAGACTCTTAACTCTTCCCCAGGGGTGTATTATTGAATGAGACTCTGACTATGTGGGCAAAGAAAAGAGAATCTGATGTATTGCCCTGGTATGCATTACCTACAGAGAATCTGAATGTGTAGCCATTTGAAGTAGACCCTTGACTGTTTTTTTTTTTTATTTTTATTGCATTATAGGTTTGGGGGTACATGTGCAGAACGAGCAAGATAGTTGCATAGGTACACACATGGCAGTGTGCTTTGCTGCTTTCCTCCCCTTGACACTTGACTGTTTTTTTTTTTTTTTTTTTTTAGGTTATTATTTTTTTTTTTTATTGCATTATAGGTTTGGGGGTACATGTGCAGAACGAGCAAGATAGTTGCATAGGTACACACATGGCAGTGTGCTTTGCTGCTTTCCTCCCCTTCACCCACACTTGGTATTCATCCACAGGCTATCCCCCCCAGCCCCCCCCTGCTGTCCCTCCCCCATTCCCCCCAACAGTCCCCAGTGTATAGTAGACCGCCTCTCTGTGTCCACATGTTCTCATTTTTCTCACCCACCTATGAGCGAGTATATGCGGTATTTCTTTTTCTGTTCTTGTGTCAGTTTGCTGAGAATGATGTTCTCCAGATTCATCCATGTCCCTACAAAGGACACAAACTCATCATTTTTGATTGCTGCATAATATTCCATGGTGTATATGTGCCACATTTTCCCAGTCCAGTCTATCATCGTTGGGCATTTGGGTTGGTTCCAGGTCTTTGCTATTGTAAACAGTGCTGCAATGAACATTCGTGTGCATGTGTCCTTATAGTAGAACGATTTATAGTCCTTTGGATAGATACCCAGTAATGGGATTGCTGGGTCAAATGGAATTTCTATTTCTAGGTCCCTGAGGAATCGCCACACTGTCTTCCACAATGGTTGAACTAATTTACACTCCCACCAACAGTGTAAGAGTGTTCCTATTTCTCCACATCCTCTCCAGCACCTGCTGTCTCCAGATTTTTTAATGATCGCCATTCTAACTGGTGTGAGATGGTATCTCAATGTGGTTTTGATTTGCATCTCTCTAATGACCAATGACGATGAGCACTTTTTCATATGTTTGCTGGCCTCATGTATGTCTGCTTTCGTAAAGTTTCTGTTCATATCCTTTGCCCATTTTTGAATGGGCTTGTTTGTTTTTTTCCTGTAAATCTGTTTGAGTTCTTTGTAAATTCTGGATATCAGCCCTTTGTCGGATGCGTAAACTGCAAAGATTTTTTCCCATTCCGATGGTTGCCGATTCACTCTAGTGACTGTTTGTTTTGCTGTGCAAAAGCTGTGGAGTTTGATTAGGTCCCATTTGTCTATTTTGGCTTTTGTTGCCAATGCTTTGGGAGTTTTGTTCATGAAGTCCTTGCCTACTCCTATGTCTTGAATGGTTTTGCCTAGATTTTCTTCTAGGGTTTTTATGGTGTCGGGTCTTACGTTTAAGTCTTTAATCCATCTGGAGTTAATTTTAGTGTAAGGTGTCAGGAAGGGGTCCAATTTCTGCTTTCTGCACATGGCTAGCCAGTTTTCCCAACACCATTTATTAAATAGGGAATCCTTTCCCCATTGCCTGTTTTTGTCTGGTTTATCAAAGATAATATGGTTGTAGATGTGTTGTGTTGCCTCCGATGCCTCTGTTCTGTTCCATTGGTCTATATCTCTGTTTTGGTACCAGTACCATGCTGTTTTGATTACTGTAGCCTTGTAGTATAGTTTGAAGTCTGGTAGCGTGATGCCTCCCGCTGTGTTCTTTTTGCTTAGAATTGACTTGGCTATGCGGGCTCTTTTTTGGTTCCATATGAAATTCATGGTGGTTTTTTCCAGTTCTGTGAAGAAATTCAATGGTAGTTTGATGGGGATAGCATTGATTGTGTAAATTACTTTGGGCAGTATAGCCATTTTCACGATATTGATTCTTCCTAACCACGAACATGGAATGTTTCTCCATCTGTTTGTGTCCTCTCTTATTTCATTGAGCAGTTGTTTGTAGTTTTCCTTAAAGAGGTCCCTTACATTCCTAGTGAGTTGTATTCCTAGGTATTTTATTTTCTTTGTAGCAATTGTGAATGGCAGTTCGTTCTTGATTTGGTTCTCTTTAAGTCTGTTATTGGTGTATAGGAATGCTTGTGATTTTTGAACATTGATTTTATATCCTGAGACTTTGCTGAAGTTGCTTATCAGTTGCAGGAGCTTTTGGGCTGAGGTGATGGGGTCTTCTAGGTATACTATCATGTCGTCTGCAAATAGAGACAATTTGGCTTCCACCTTTCCTATTTGAATACCCTTTATTTCTTTTTCTTGCCTGATTGCTCTGGCTAGAACTTCCAGTACTATGTTGAATAGAAGTGGTGAGAGAGGGCATCCTTGTCTAGTGCCAGATTTCAAAGGGAATGCTTCCAGTTTTTGCCCATTAAGTATGATATTGGCTGTTGGTTTGTCATAAATAGCTTTTATTACTTTGAGATATGTTCCATCAATACCAAGTTTATTGAGGGTTTTTAGCATAAAGGGCTGTTGAATTTTGTCAAATGCCTTCTCTGCATCAATTGAGATAATCATGTGGTTTTTGTTTTTGCTTCTGTTTATGTGGTGAATTACATTTATAGACTTGCGTATGTTGAACCAGCCTTGCATCCCCGGGATAAATCCTACTTGATCATGATGGATAAGTTTTTTAATGTGCTGTTGCAATCGGTTTGCCAGTATTTTATTGAAGATTTTTGCATCTATGTTCATCATGGATATTGGCCTGAAGTTTTCTTTTCTTGTTGAGTCTCTGCCAGGTTTTGGTATCAGGATGATGTTGGTCTCATAAAATGATTTGGGAAGGGTTCCCTCTTTTTGGATTATTTGGAATAGTTTCAGAAGGAATGGTACCAGATCCTCTTTGTGTGTCTGGTAGAATTCGGCTGTGAACCCATCTGGACCTGGGCTTTTTTTGTGTGGTAGGCTCTTAATTGCTGCCTCAACTTCAGACCTTGTTATTGGTCTATTCATAGTTTCGGCTTCCTCCTGGTTTAGGCTTGGGAGGACACAGGCATCCAGGAATTTATCCATTTCTTCCTGATTTACTGGTTTATGTGCATAGAGTTGTTTGTAGTATTCTCTGATGATGGTTTGAATTTCTGTGGAATCTGTGGTGATTTCCCCTTTATCGTTTTTTATTGCATCTATTTGGTTGTTCTCTCTCTTCTTTTTTATCAGTCTGGCTAGTGGTCTGTCTATTTTGTTGATCTTTTCGAAAAACCAGCTCTTAGATTTATTGATTTTTTGAAGGGTTTTTCTTGTCTCTATCTCCTTCAGTTCTGCTCTGATCTTAGTTATTTCTTGTCTTCGGCTAGGTTTTGAGCTTTTTTGATCTTGCTCCTCCAGCTCTTTCAATTTTGACGATAGGGTGTCAATTTTGGATCTCTCCACTCTTCTCATGTGGGCACTTATTGCTATATATTTTCCTCTACAGACTGCTTTAAATGTGTCCCAGAGATTCTGGTACGTTGTGTCTTCATTCTCATTGGTTTCAAAGAACTTCTTTATTTCTGCCTTCATTTCATTGTTTATCCAATCAACATTCAAGAGCCAATTGTTCAGTTTCCATGAAGCTGTGCGGTTCTGAGTTATTTTCTGAATTCTGAGTTCCAACTTGATTGCACTATGGTCTGAGAGACTGTTTGTTATGATTTCAGTTGTTTTGCATTTGCTGAGGAGTGCTTTACTTCCAATTATGTGGTCAATTTTGGAGTAGGTGTGATGTGGTGCTGAGAAGAATGTATATTCTGTGGATTTGGGGTGGAGAGTTCTGTAAATGTGTATCAGGTTTGCTTGTTCCAGGTCTGAGTTCAAGTCCTGGATATCCTTGTTAATTTTCTGTCTGGTTGATCTGTCTGCTATTGACAGTGGAGTGTTAAAGTCTCCCACTATTATTGTGTGGGAGTCTAAGTCCCTTTGTAAGTCATTAAGAACTTGCCTTATATATCTGGGTGCTCCTACATTGGGTCCATATATATTTAGAATCGTTATCTCTTCTTGTTGTATCGATCCTTTTACCATTATGTAATGACCTTCTTTGTCCCTTTTGATCTTTGTTACTTTAAAGTCTATTTTATCAGAGATGAGAATTGCAACTCCTGCTTTTTTTTGCTCTCCATTTGCTTGGTAAATCTTCCTCCATCCCTTTATTTTGAGCCTTTGTGTATCTTTGCATGTGAGGTGGGTTTCCTGGATACAGCACACCGATGGGTTTTGGTTTTTTATCCAATTTGCCAGTCTGTGTCTTTTGATTGGTGCATTTAGCCCATTTACATTCAGGGTTAATATTGTTATGTGTGAATTTGATACTGCCATTTTGATGCTAGCTGGCTGTTTTGCCTGTTGGTTCATGTACATTCTTCATTTTGTTGATGGTCTTTAGCATTTGGTATGCTTTTAGGATGGCTGGAACTGGTTGTTTCTTTCTATGTGTAGTGCCTCTTTCAGGAGCTCTTGTAAAGCAGGCCTAGTGGTGACAAAATCTCTGAGTACTTGCTTGTTCGTGAAGGATTTTATTTTTCCTTCACTTATGAAGCTCAGTTTCGCTGGATATGAAATTCTGGGTTGAAAGCTCTTTTCTTTAAGGATGTTGAATATTGGCCCCCACTCTCTTCTGGCTTGTAGAGTCTCTGCTGAGAGATCTGCTGTGAGTCTGATGGGCTTCCCTTTGTGGGTGACCCGACCTTTCTCTCTGGCTGCCCTTAGTATTTTCTCCTTCGTTTCAACCCTGGTGAATCTGACGATTATGTGCCTTGGGGTTGCTCTTCTTGCAGAGTATCTTTGTGGTGTTCTCTGTATTTCCTGGAGTTGAGTATTGACCTGTCTTGCTAGGTTGGGGAAATTTTCCTGGATAATATCCTGAAGAGTGTTTTCCAGCTTGGATTCATTCTCTTCGTCACATTCTGGTACACCTATCAAACGTAGGTTGGGTCTCTTCACATAGTCCCACATTTCTTGGAGATTTTGTTCATTCCTTTTTGTGCTTTTTTCTTTAATCTTGGTTTCTCGTTTTATTTCATTGAGTTGATCTTCAACTTCTGATATTCTTTCTTCTGCTTGGTCAATTCGGCTGTTGATACTTGTGCATGCTTCACGAAGTTCTCGTGTTGAGTTTTTCAGCTCCTTCAATTCATTCATATTCCTCTCTAAGTTGTCCATTCTCGTTATCAATTCCTCGAATCTTTTTTCAAATCTTTTTTCAAGGTTCTTAGTTTCTTTGCACTGGTTTAGAACATTTTCCTTTAGCTCACTGAAGTTTCTCATTATCCACTTTCTGAAGTCTGATTCCGTCATTTTGTCACATTCATTCTCCGTCCAGCTTTGTTCCCTTGCTGGTGAGGAGTTTTGGTCCTTTTTTGGAGGTGAGGTGTTTTGGTTTCGGGTGCTTTCCTCCTTTTTGCGCTGGTTTCTTCCCATCTTTATGGATTTATCCGCCTGTTGTCTTAGTAGTGGCTGATTTTTCAATTGGATCTCTGTGTGGACACTGAGATTGTTGATGATGAAGTATTTCTGTTACTTAGTTTTCCCTCTAATGATCTATCCTCTCTGCTGTATGAGTGCTGAGGTCCACTCCAGGCCCTGCTTGTCTGGGGTATACCTGCAGCAGCTGCAGAACAGTGAGGGATGATATCAGTTTCTTTTTCTGCTGCCCTTGTTCCAGAATGATGCCAGCCAAATGTCAGTCTGATTAGTCCTTTTCTGGGGTGACTCCTTGGATATACAGAGGTCAGGGAGCTGCTTGAGGAGACAGTCTGTGCTTTATAGGAGCTCCAGTGCTGAGCTGTGAGCTCCGTTGTTCATTCAGGGTTGTTGGGAGGTTATGTCTGCTGCAATAGAACTCATAAAACACCACTCTCTTTTTTTTTTTTTTTTTTCACCCTTAGATGCTCTGTCTCAGGGAGTTGGGGCTTTCTTTATGAGTATCTGTTGCACTGTCCTGCCCCACTAGGTGGCAGTCTATTCACTATTTGCCTGCCGGGGCTCTGACCTCCTAAGGCGGGTCCGCCCTGTTGCGGCCCGGCGGACTCTCTCTGTTATGGCAGGTTGCCTCGGCAACGGCAGGCTGCGTCAGTCCTGGGCGGTGCTTAAGTGGGGGTGCACTTTGTCAGGAATGGTGGACGCCCCTCCCTGACCGGGCTGCACCGTCCTAAATGCCGGCAACAAAACTCTCAGCCCCAAGTGCCTCCAGTCGCCGCCCTGCTTGTCCCCGTGAGCGTGGGACCCGCCGAGCCCGATCACCCTGCTCCCTGCCTCAGAGTCCGTCCTCTCTCTCTCTCTCTCTTCCTCTCCCCAAGCTGAAAGGTCGACTCTCTCACTGGCGCCCCAGGAGCCTGCCGATAGGGCACTGGGATCCGTGCGATCTCCCGTGCCGCTGCCCACTACCCCGGCTCAGATCACGCTTCCCAGGAAACTCCTGGTCTGGCTCATTGTCCAAGTCCTGTTCAATCAGATGGACATGCCAATCTGCCCTTCCAAATCTCAGATTGCCGGTTTAACAGGGCACCCAGACCAGTGAGTTCCGCGCCGGGTCCCGCTGCGGCGCCGGCCGAAGAGGCGGCGGGAGCCGGTTGCGTTAGCCGGCTGCTAGCGTCCCGTGTCTCTCCCACACCTGGGACTTTCAACGCTCTGTGGGCATAAAAGGAACATCCGAGAATGCGGCTAGGACTCACCCTCTGCGCCTTCACCGAGAGCTGCAATCCTGAGTCACCTCTACGACGCCATCTTGCCTCCCTCCGTTCGACCCTTGACTGTTTTTAAGGAAAGTTTTATTCACAGTGGCCCTGAACGAGTGGCCATGTGAAAGAGATTCCTGACTTATCAGATAAACATGTTATTTACTGAAACACTGAAAGAGTGGACTTATGAAGTAGAACACATTTTACTTTACACGTGTGAGTTATTTTTTGACTCTCCAATTGGTTCACCATAGGAAATACACTAGTGACTATTCCACACATGTTTATTATTTGAAGAGGTTCTGTATGAGTGTCCATATGAAATAGTCTCCTGTCTATCTCACATGTGTGTATTATTCACGGAGCTGCTTAACTTGGGGCTACCTTAAATAGGGTCCTGACTACTCCACAGCTGCTTATTATGCACTTAAGCTCTGAATGCCAGACCACATGAAATAGACTTCTTACTATTGCCCCATTGTGCATTATTTGGTAATGCTGTGATTTAGTAGCCATATGACCTGGACTCTGACTATTCCCAAGCTGTGTAGTCTTTAGTGAGTTTCTGAACGAGTGACCACATAAAATAGACTCCTGAATCTATCCTCTTGAGTATTTCTCAGTTCTGCATTTTCCACTGAGTCACTGGGTGATCGGTCATATCAAATAGTTTCCACACTATTCCCCAAGTGTGGATTCTTTAGTGAGTCTCTGAATAAGTGGTTATATATAACACAATCCTGAGCACTTTCCAGATATATATAATTCTTCAAAGCGGTTCTAAATAAGTGGCCATATAAAATAAAATCTTGTCTTTTTCAGAGGTCTGTATTAATATTTTGAGGCTCTGAATGAGTAGCCATATAATAGAGGCTCCTGAATACTCCTCAGGCGTGCGTTTCTACATTCGGCTTTAAACGAGTGGCTATATGAAATAGAATCCTGACTTTGGCCAAGGTGTATATTATTCATTTACGCTCTGAATATGTGGCTATACAAAGTAGAATTCTGACTAAAATACAGGTGTTTCTTATGCAATGAAGCTCTGAAATAGATGCCATATGTAATAGCGTCCTGAGTTTTTCCCAGGTATGTATCATTAACTGAGACTCTGAAACGTCGGCCATATGACATTGTTTCCTGACTAGTCCACAGTTGAGTATTATTGACTTTGACTCTAAATATTTGGAAATATGGAAGAGACTAGTGTCTATACAAAGTTGTGTATTACTCACTGAAGCTTTGATTCTGCATCCATATAAAATACACTAGTGTCTATTCCACACGTGTGCATTATTTCCTGAGGACTCAAATGAGAGGCTATAGAAAGTAGACTCCTAACACGTCTCCAGCTGCGCATAACTCAGAAGGGTACTTCTTGTGTGACCATATGAAATAGGATTTTGTCTATCTTAAATATTTGTATTATTCACTGAATGCCTGAATAAATTGCTATGCGAAATAGAAAGCAGGGTACTTTACATTTGTACATAAATCACTAAGGTTAAGGGTCAGTAGCCATTTGAAATGGAATCCTGACTAATTCACACATGTATATTATACAGAAAGACTATGAATGAGTGCCCAAATTAAATAGACTCCTGTCTATTAAAGAGGTGTGCATCATTAAAAGAGGATCTGAATGAATGTCCATCAAAAATAAACTCCAGATTCTTCTCCAGGTGTGTATTATTCAGTGAGACTCAGAAGATGTGGCCATATTAATTAGTTTCCTTACTAAACAAAGGGTCTGCCTTATTCACTGTGGCTCAGAATATGTGTCTACATGAAATAGACTCCTGATTACACCACATTATTTAGTGACACTCCGAATGAGAGGCAATCTTAAAATGTCTCCTGACAATTCCACAGGTGTGCATTATTTAGTGAGACTGAATGAGGCGATAAAAGTAAATATTGACTATGTCCCCAGGTGCGTACCATTAGTGAGGCTCTCAATAAGGGGCCACAGGAAAGAGACTTCTGACTATTCCGCAGGTGTGCATTATTCCGTGATTCATCGAATGAGTGGCCATAAAAAATTGACTCCAGACTATATGACAAGTGTGTAATATTCAGTGAGACTGTGAAAAAAGGGGTCATATAAAACAGAGGACTAATTGCTCCACGTGTGTGTTATTCACTATTTGTCTGAATGAGGAGCCTTATGAAATAGACTCCTCATTATTCTCCATGTGTGCATTACTCAAACAGGTTCTTTATGAGTGTCCATACAAAAGAGACTCCTTACACTCCACCAGGTGTGTATTACTCAGCGATACCCAGAATTAGTGTTCATGTAAAGTAAAATCCTATCACCCTGGTGTGTATAATTCAGGAAGGCACTTAATTTGTGTCTATCTTAAACAGCATCCTGATTACTCCATAGAAGTTTATTATTCACTGAAACTTTGAATGAGAAGCCATATAAAACAGACACCTGACTATTGCTCCATTGTGGATAATTCAAGAAGGTTCTAAATTAGGGGTAGTAAGAAATAGAATCCCGAGGATTTCCTATGTGTGTATCATTCAGGTAGGCACAGAATGAGTGGCCATATAAAAAAAATGCTCAACTATGATCCTGGTGTGCATTACTCACTGAGGCTCTAAATGAGTGGATACATGAAGTAAACTCTTAACTCTTCCCCAGGTGTGTATTATTGAATGAGACTCTGACTGTGTGGGCATACAAATGAGACTCTGATGTATTGCCCAGGTGTGCATTACCTACAGAGACTCTGAATGTGTAGCCAATTGAAGTAGTCCCTTGACTATTTGTAAGGAATGTTTTATTCAAAATGGCCCTGAACGAGTGGCCATGTGAAAGAGATTCCTGATTTATCAGATAAAATTTTTATTCACTGAAATATTGAGAGAGTGGCCTTATGAAATAGACCATATTTTACTCCACAGGTGTGAGTTATTTTTTGACTCTCCAATCCATTCACCATAGGAAATACACTAGTGACTATTCCACACATGTTTAGTATTTGAAGAGGTTCTGTATGAGTGTTCATATGAAATTGTCTCCTGACTATCACATATGTGTGTATAATTCACAGAGCTGCTTAACTTGGGGCTACCTTAAATAGGGTCCTGACTACTCCACATCTGCTTGTTACACACTTAAGCTCTGAATGATAGGCCACATGAAATAGACTCCTTACTATTGCCTCATTGTACATTATTTGGTAATGCTGTGATTGAGTGGCCATATGACCTGGACTCTGACTATTCCCAAGGTGTTTAGTCTTTAGTGAATTTCTGAACAAGTGACCACATAAAATAGACTCCTGAATTTATCTTCTTGAATACTTCTCAGTTCTAGATTTTCCACTAATTCACTGGGTGAACGGTCATATCAAATAGTTTCCACACTATTCCCCAAGTGTGCATTCTTTAGTGAGTCTCAGAATAAGTGGTTATATATAAAGGGATCTTGAGCAGTTTCCAGATATATATAATTCTTCAAAGCGGTTCTAAATAAGTGGTCATATGAAATAAAATCCTGTCCTCTCCAGAGGTCTGTATTAATATTGTGAGGCTCTGAATGAGTAGCCATATAATAGAGACTCCTGAATACTTCTCAGGCATTCGTTCTTCCATTAGACTCTAAATGAGTAGCTTTACAAAGTAGAATCATAATTTTCCACAAGGTGTATGTTATTACATTAAGCTCTGAATATGTGGCTATACGAAATAGAATTCTGCCTATAATACAAGTGTTTCTTATGCAATGAAGCTCTGAAATGGATGCCATATGTAATAGCGTCCTGAGTATTCCACAGTATGTATTATTAACTGAGTCTCAGAAACGTCAGCCATATGACATTGTTTTCTGACTAGTCCACAGGTGTGTATTATTGACTCTGAATCTGAATATTTGGAAATATGGAAGAGACTATTGTCTATTCAAAGTTGTGTATTACTCACACAAGCTTTGATTTTGTGGCCATATAAAATAGACTAGAGTCTGTTCCACATGTGTGCATTATACACTGAGGCCGCAAATGAGAGGCTATATAAAGTAGACTCCTAACACTTCCCCAGTGGTGCACACCTCAGTAGGGTTCTTCTTGTGTGACTATATGAAACAGGATTTTGTCTATCTTAAATAGTTGTATTATTCAGTGAATGCCTGAATGAGTTGCTATATGAAATAGACAGCTGAATACTTTACATTTGTACATTATTCACTGAGGTTAAGGGTCAGTAGCCATATGAAATGGAATCCTGACTAATTCAAACATGCATATTATATACAAAGGCTATCAATGAGTGTCCAAATGAAATAGATTCCTGGCTATTCCACAAGTGTGAATCATTAAAAGAGGATCTGAATGAATGTCCATCGAAAATAGACTCCAAATTATTCTCCAGGTGTGTATTATTCAGTGAGGCTCAGAAGATGTGGCCATATTAATTAGATTTCTTACTATAGAAAGGGTCTGCCTTATGCACTGTGGCTCTGAATATGTGTCTACATTAAATAGACTCCTGACTACATCACATTATTTAGGGACACTACGAATGAGAGGCCACCTGAAAAACTCTCCTAACTATTCCAGATTTGTGCATTATTGAAAGATGATCTGAATGAATGTCCATCGAAAATAGACTCCAAATTATTCTCCCGGTGTGTATTATTCAGTGAGGCTCAGAAGATTTGGCCATATTAATTAGATTCCTTACTATAGAAAGATTCTGCCTTATTCACTGTGGCTCTGAATAAGTGTCTACATGAAATAGACTCCTGACTACATCACATTATTTAGGGACACTCCGAATGAGAGGCCACCTGAAAAAGTCTCCTGACTATTCCACAGGTGTGTATTATTTAGTGAGACTCTGAATGAGGCGATAAAAGTAAATCCTGACTATTTCTGCTGGTGTGTACCATTAGTGAGGCTCTCAATGAGGGGCCATAGGAAATAGACATATAACTATTCAACAGGTGTGCATTATTTCGTGATTCATGGAATGAGTGGCCATAAAAAATTGATTCCATACTATATGACAAGTGTGTAATATTTAGTGAGGCTGTGTAAAAGGGATCATATGAAACAGAGGTCTAATTACTCCACATGTGCGTTATTCACTATTTGTCTGAATGAGGAGCCTTATGAAATAGACTTCTTATTATTCTCCATGTGTGCATTACTCAAACAGGTTCTGAATCAGTGTCCATACAAAAGAGACTCCTTACACTCCACCAGGTGTGTATTAATTGGCGATACCCAGAATTAGTGTTCATGTATAATAAAATCCTATCACCCAGGTGTGTTTCATTCATTAAGGCACTTAATCTGTGGCTAACCTAAACAGCGTTCTGATTCCTTAATACAAGTGCATTATTCACTGAAACTTTGAATGAGAGGCCATATAAAATAGACGCCTGACTATTGCTCCATTGTGAGTTATTAAATAAGGTCCTAAATGAGTGGTAGTATGAAATAGAATCCTGAGAATTCCCTAGGTGTGTATCATTCAGGGAGGCACAGAATGAGTGGCCACATAAAAAATGCTCAACTATTATCCTGGTGTGCATTATACACTGTGGCTCTAAATGAGTGGATACATGAAGTAGACTCTTAACTCTTCCCCAGGTTTGTATTACTGAATGAGACTCTGACTGTTTGGGCATACAAAAGAGACTCTGATATATTGTCCAGGTGTGCATTACCTACAGAGAGTCTGAATGTGTAGCCATTTGAAGTAGACCCTTGACTATTTCTAAGGAAAGTTTTATACACAGTGGCACTGAACGAGTTTCCATGTGAAAGAGATTCCTGACTTATCAGATAAACATGTTATTCACTGAAACACAGAAAGAGTGGCCTTATGAAATAGACCCCATTTTACTCCAGAGGTGTGTTATTTTTTGAATCTCTAAACGAATCAACAGATGAAATTCACTAGTGACTATTCCACCCATGTTAAGTATTTGAAAAAGATCTGTATAAGTGTCCATATCAAATGGTCTCCTGTCTATCACACATGTATTATTTACAGAGCTGCTTAACTTGGGGATACGTTAAGTACGGTTCTGACTACTCCACAGCTGCTTATTATGAACTTTAGCTCTGAATGCCAGGCAACATGAAATAGACTACTTACTATTGCCCCATTTTGTATTATTCAGTAATGCTGTGATTGAGTGGCCATATGACCTAGACTCTGACTATTCCCAAGGTGGGTAGTCTTAAGTGAATTTCTGAAGAAGTGACAACATAAAATAAACTCCCGAATCTATCCTCTTGACTATTTCTCAGTTCTGCATTTTCCACTGAGTCACGGGGTGAAGGGTCATATCAAATAGTCTCCACACTCTTCCCCAAGTATGCATTCTTCAGTGAGTCTATGAATAAGTTCTTATATATAAGAGAATATTGAGCTGTTTCCAGATAAATATGATTCTACAAAGCGGTTCTAAATAAGTGGCCATGTGCAATAAAATCCTGTCTTTTCCAGAGGTCTATATTAATCTTTTGAGGCTCTAAATGAGTAGCCATACAATTGAGATTCCTGAATACTCCACAGGCTTGAGTTATTACATTCGGCTCTAAATGAGTGGCTATACGAAATAGAATACTGACTGTCCACAAGGTGTATTTTATTCAGTTAAGCTCTAAATATGTGGCTATACGAAATAGAATTCTGACTATCATACAGGTGTTTCTTATGCAATGAAGCTCTGATATATATACCATATGTAATATCGTCCTGAGTATTTCCCAGGTTTGTATTATTAACTAAGGCTCTGAAACGTTGGCCATATGAAATAGTTTCCTGACTAGTCCACAGGTGTGTATCATTGACTCTGACTCTGAATATTTGGAAATATGGAAGAGACTAGTGTCTATTCCAAGTTGTGTATTACTCACTTAAGCTTTGATTTTGTGGCCATAAAAAATAGACTAGTATCTATTCCACACGTGTGCATTATTCGCTGAGGCCATAAATGAGAGGCTATATAAAGTACACTCCTAACACTTCCCCAGCTGTGCATAACTCAGTAGGGTTCTTCCTGTGTGACAATATGAAACAGGATTTTGTCTATCTTAAATATTTGTATTATTCACTTAATGCCTGAATGAGTGGCTATATGAAATAGGCAGCTGGGTACTTTATATTTTTACATTATTCACTGAGGTTAAGTCAGTAGCAAACTGAAATGGAATCCTGACTAATTCACACATGCATATTATACACAGATGCTATGAATGTGTGTCCAAATAAAATAGACTCCTGGCTATTCCACAGGTGTGGATTATTAAAAGAGGATCTGAATGAATGTCCATAGAAAGTAGACTCCAAATTATTCACCAGGTCTGTATTATCCAGTGAGGCTCAGAAGATATGGCCATATTTATTAGACACCTTACTATAGAAAAAGTCTGCCTTATTCATTGCGGCTCTGAATATGTGTCTACCTGAAATAGAATCCTGACTATGCCACATTATTTAGTGACACTCCGAATGAGTGACCACGTGGAGAAGTCTCCTGATTATTCCACAGGAGTGCATTATTTAGTGAGATTATGAATGAGGCTATAAAAGAAAATTCTGAGTATTTCCCCAGGTGTGAACAATTAGTGAGGCTCTCAAAGAGGGGCCACAGGAAAGAGATTTCTGACTATTATGCAGGTGTGCATTATTCCATGATTCTTCGAATGTGTGGCCACAAAAAATGGACTCCATACTATATGGCAAGTGTGTAATAATCAGTGAGGCTGTGAAAGAGGAGTCATTTGAATCAGACGTCTAATTACTCCACATGTGCATTATTCAATATTTGTCTAAATAAGGAGCCGTATGAAATAGACTCCTCATTATTCTTTATGTGTGCATTATTCAAACAAGTTCAGTATAAGTGTCCATACAAAAGAGACTACTTACACTCCCCCAGGTGTGTATTACTCAGTGATACCCAGAATAAAGTTTCATGTAAAATAAAATCCTGACTTACACCCAGGTGTGTATCATTCAGGAAGGCACTGAATTCGTGGCTATCTTAAAAAGCAACCTGATTACTCCATAGAAGTTCTTTATTCACTGA
This sequence comes from Saguinus oedipus, assembly GCA_031835075.1. NCBI lineage: Eukaryota > Metazoa > Chordata > Mammalia > Primates > Cebidae > Saguinus > Saguinus oedipus. The sequence continues at coordinate 33,715,496 of CM063176.1, forward strand.
AACTTTGAATGAGAGGCCATATATAATAGACACCTGACTATTGCTCCATTGTGAATTATTCAATAAGGTTCTAAATGAGTGGTAGTATGAAATAGAATCCCGGGGATTCTCGAGGTGTGTATCATTCAGGGAGGCACAGAATAAGTGACCATATAAAAAATGCTCGACTATTATCCTGGTGTGCATTATTCACTGAGGCTCTATATGAATGGATACATGAGGTAGACCCTTTAATCTTCCCCAGGTGTGAATTATTCATTGAGACTCTGACTGTGTGGGCACACAAAAGAGACTCTGATATATTGCCCAGTTTTGCACTACCTACAGAGACTCTGAATGTTTAGCCATTTGAAGTAGACCCTTAACTATTTCTAAGAAACTTTTATTCTCAGTGGCCTGAATGAGAGGCCATGTGAAAGAGATTTCTGACTTATCAGATATACATGTTATTCACTGAAACACTGACAGAGTGGCCTTATGAAATAGACCCCATTTTACTCCACAGATGTGAGTTATTTTTTGACTCTCCAAGCGAATCGCCACAGGAAATACACTATTGACTATTCCACACATGTTTAGTATTTCAAGAGGTTTTGTATGAGTGTCCATATCAAATAGTCTCCTGACTATCACACATGTGTGTATTATTCATGGAGCTGTTTAACATGCGGCTACCATAAATAGGGTCCTGACTACTCCACAGCTGCTTATTATGCACTTAAGTTCTTAATGCCAGGACACATAAAAAAGACTCCTTACTATTGCCCCATTGTGCATTATTCAGTAATGCTGTGATTGAGTTGTTATATGACCTGGACTCTGACTATTTCTAAGGTGTGTAGTCTTTAGTGAGTTTCTGAAAGAGTGACCACATAAAACATACTTCTGAATCTATCCTCTTGATTATTTCTCAGTTCTGCATTTTCCACTGAGTCAATGGGTGAATGGTCATATTAAATAGTCTCCACATTATTCTCCAAGTGTGCTTTCTTCAGTGTGTCTCTGAATAAGTGTTTACATAAAAGAAAATCCTTAGCAGTTTCCATATATATGTATTATTCTCCAAAGCAGTTCTAATTAAGTGGCCATGGGAAATAAACTCTTGTCTTTTATACAGGTCTGTATTAATCTTGTGAGGCTCTGCATGTGTAGCCATAAAATAGAGACTCCTAAATACTCCTCTGGCGTGCGTTGTTACATTCGGCTCTGAATGAGTGGCTATATGAAATAAAATCTTGACATTGGCCAAGGTGTACGTTATTCAGTTCAGCTCTGAATATGTGGTTATACGAAATAGAATTCTGACTACAATAAAGGTGTTTCTTATGCAATGAATCTCTGAAATAGATGCCATATGTAATAGCGTCCTGAGTATTCCCCAGGTAGGTATTATTATCTGAGGTTCTTAAACGTCAGCCATATGACATTGTTTCCTGACTAGTCCACAGGTGTGTATTATTGACTCTGACTCTGAATATTTGGAAATACATAAGACACTAATGTCTATTCAAACTTGTGTATTACTCACTCAAGCTTTGATTTCGTGGCCACACAAAATAGAATAGAGTCTATTCTACACGTGTGCATTATTTGCTGAGACTGTAAATGAGAGGCTATATCTAGTAGACCCTAACACTTCCTCAGTTGTGCATAACTCAGTAGGGTTCCTTTTGTGTGACCATATGAGACAAGATTTTGTCTATCATAATATTTGTATTATTAAGTGAATGCCTGAATGAGTGGCTATATGAAATAGACAGCTGGGTACTTTACATTTGTACAGCATTCACTGAGGTTAATAGTAGCCATCTGAAATGGAATCCTGACTAATTCACACATGCATATTATACACAGGGGCTATGAATGAGTTTCAAAATGAAATAGACTCATGGCTATTCCACGTGTGGATTATTAAAAGAGGATCTGAATGAATGTCCATCAAAAATAGACTCCAAATTATTTTCCACCTGTGTACTATTCAGTGAGGATCAGAAGATGTGGCCATATTAATTAGATTCCTTACTATAGGAAAGGTCTGCCTTACTCACTGTGGCTCTGAATATGTGTCTACATGAAATAGACTCCTGACTACACCACATTATTTAGTGAAACTCCGAATGAGAGGCCACCTGGAAAAGTCTCCTGACTATTCCACAGGTGTGCATTATTCAGAGAGACTCTGACTGCGGCGAAGAAAGTAACTCCTGACTATTTCTTCAGGTGTGTACCATTGGTGAGGCTCTTAATGAGGGGCCATAGGAGAAAGATTTCTGAGTATTCCACAGGTGTGCATTATTCTGTCATTCCTCGAATGAGTGGCCATAAGAAATAGACTCCAGACTATATGACAAGTGTGTCATATTCAGTGAGGCTGTAAAAGAGGAGTCATATGAAACAGACGTCTAATTACTCCACATGTGCGTTATTCACTATTTGTCTGAATGAGGAGGTATGAAATAGACTCCTCATTATTCTCCATGTGTGCATTATTCAAACAGGTTCTCTATGAGTGTCCATACAAAAGAGACTCCTTACACTCCTCCAGGTGTGTATTACTCAGCAATACCCAGAATTGGAGTTCATGTAAAATAAAGTACTGAGTATCACCCAGGTGTGTATCATTCAGGAAGGCACCAAATTCGTGGCTATCTTAAACAGCGTCTTGATTACTCAATAGAAGTTCATTATTCACTGAAACTTTGAATGAGAGGCCACATAAAATAGACACCGGACTATTGCTACATTGTGAATTATTCAATAACTTTCTAAAGGAGTGGTAGCATGGAATAGAATCCCAAGGATTCCTTAGGTGTGTATCATTCAGGGAGGCACATAATGAGTGTCCATATAAAAAATGCTCAACTATTATCCTGGTGTGCATTATTTACTGACGCTCTAAATGAGGGGATACATGAAATAAACTCTTATCTCTTCCCCAGTTGTGTATTATTTAATGAGACACTGACTGTGTGGGCATACAAAAGAGACTCTGATGTATTGCCCAGGTGTGCATTACTTACAGAGGCTCTGAATGTGTACCCATTTGAAGTAGACCCTTGACCATTTCTAAGGAAAGTTTTATTCACAGTAGCACTGAACGAGTGGCCATGTGAAAGAATTCCTGAACTATTAAGATATAAATGTTATTCACTGAAACACTGACGGAGTCGCCTTACGAAATAGACCGCATTTGACTCCACAGGTGTCAGTTATTTTTTATTTTTTATTTTTATTTTTTTTATTTTTCTTATTAGATTTTTTTGGGGGGGAACAGATGAAGAAAAAGAGGGAGAGAGAAAAGGAATATTGCTTTCTTCTATAAATGGGTATTAATAATGGCCGATCATTATTTTATGTATTTAAAGTGGAGAATGTGTATTTTATTTATCTAAAGTGAAGAGCTCTACAAGTGCTTATTAAGTTTACTTATTACTGATCTGAGTTTATATTCTGGATGTCCTTATTAATTTTCTGTTTCGTTGGGTCTGAATCTCTTTATAGGTCTTATGTATCTGGGTGTTAAGATGCATTGATCCATTTACAAAGATATACTCTATCTTTGTTGGTTTGAAATCTGTTTTATCAAATGCATGAGTTGCAACTTTTTTTGTTTATTTATTTATTTTTGTTCTCTATTTGGTTGGTAAATCTTTCTCCAACCCTTAGTTTTTAGTCTTTGTGTGTATTTGGATATTAAATGGGTCTGGATATAGCATATCGTTAGGTTTTGGCTGTATCTTTTAATTAGAAAATTTAGTCAATTTCAATTTAAGGTTACTGCCATTTGATGTTAACTGGCTCTTTTATCCATTTGTTGATGTAAATTCTTCTTTGTGTTGATGCTGTTTACCTTTTGGTATATTTTTAGAAAGGCTGATACTGGTTGTTCCTTTCTGTGTGTAATGCTTCTTTCAGAAGTTTATGTAGAGCAGGACTGGTGGTAATAAAATCTCTGAGTACTTGCTTGTTCATAAAAGATTTTATTTTTCCTTCAATTGTGAAGCTTAGTTTGGCAGGATATGAAATTCTGGGCTGAAAGTTCTGTTCTTTGAGGATGTTAAGTATCAGCCCCCACTCTCTTCTGGCTTGTAGGGTTTCTAGTGAGAGATCTGCTGTAAGTCTGATAGGCTTCCCTTTGTGGGTGACCTGACCTTTCTCTCTGGCTGCCCTTAGTATTTTCTCCTTAGTTTCAACCCTGGTGAATCTAGTGATTATGTGTCTTGGGGTTGCTCTTCTTAAGGAATATCTTTGTGGTGTTCTCTGTATTACCTGAGGTTGAATATTATCCTGCTTTGCTAGATTGGGAAAATTCTCCTGGATAATATCCTGGAGAGTATTTTCCAGCTGGGATTCATTCTCTCCATCACATTCAGGTACACCTATCAATCGTAGATTAGGTCTTTTCACATAGTCCCATAATTCTTGGAGAATGTGCTCATTACTTTTTATCCTTTTTTCTCTATTCTTATCTTCTTGTTCCATTTCATTAAGTCGGTCTCCGACCTTTGATATCCTTTCTTCTGCTTGATCAATTCGGCTATTCAAACTTGTGCATATTTCAATAAGTTCTCCTGTTGTATTTTTCAACTCCATTAGTTCATTTATATTCCTCTCTATATTGTCCATTCTTTTTAACATTTCATCTAGCCTTTTTTCAAAGTTCTTAGTTTCTTTACATTGGGTTAGAACAAGTTGTTTCAATTTCCAGAAGTTTTTTTACCATCCACCTTCTAAAGCCTACTTCAGATACTGGAAGACAGTCCTCTTCCATTAAGGCTTGTTCCATTGCTGATGAGGAATTACTATCCCCTATAGAGAAACAGGGGTTCTGACTTTCGGTTTTCTTGGCCTTTTTAGGCTGTTTTTTTTCGCTTTATTGTGAATTTATCCATCTGATGTCTTTACAATTAGCGCCTTTCTGTTTAAGTTGCTGAGAGGATGTCCAATTTATTGATTCCAAGTGCTGGAATCCGAGCAAAGCACTGTGCCAGCCAAGACAACAGCGATAAAACTGATGGTGCTTTTCTGCCTGGGAATCTCCAGTCTGGCTTCCTTCTTGAGACCGCAACAAGCGGCTCTGCCTTCCCGGAGCACCAAACACCTGTCAGCAGGGGAACCAGTCCCGCTCACTGTGCACGAATAGCTGCTGCGCCGAGGCGACGACAAAACCGCTGGGCCAGACACAGAAGTCGCGCTGGCGACCCGTGCGGCTCCTCAACTGGAAATCTTCTGGTCCTTGGGCAACAAAAATTCCTCTGAATCTGAAAATGTGGTATCCTCACGTTTTCTGAGCTTTCACTGGGAGCTACAATCCCGAGCTGTTAGCGATCAGCCACCTTGGATCTAGTCCTCAAGTTATTATTTACTCTCCAAGCGAATCACCACAGGAAATACACTATTGACTATTCCACACATGTTTAGTGTTTGAAGAGGTTCTGTATGAGTGTCCGTATCAAATAGTCTCTGGACTATCACACATGTGTGTATTATTCACGGAGCTGCTTAACTTGGGGCTACCTTAAATAGGGTCTTGACTACTCCACAGCTGCTTATAACCCACTTAAGCTGTGAATGCCAGGCCGCATGAAATAGACTCCTTACTATTGCCCCGTTGTGCATTATTCAGTAATGCTGTGATTGAGTGGCCATATGACCTGAATTCTGACTATTCCCAAGGTGTGTAGTTTTTAGTGAGTTTCTGAACGAGTGACCACATAAAACAGACTCCTGAATTTATCCTCTTGACTATTTCTCCGTTCTGCATTTTCCACTGAGTCAATGGGTGAACGGTCATATCAAATAGTCTCCACACTATTCCCCAAGTGTGCATTCTTCAGTGAGTCTCTGAATAAGAGGTTATATATAAGAGAATCCTGAGCAGATTTTAGATATATAAGATACTTCAAAGCGGTTCTAAATAAGTGGCCATGTCAAATAAACTCCTGTCTTTTCCAGAGGTCTGTATTAATCTTGTGAGGCTCTGAATGTGTAGCCATAAAATAGAAACTCCTAACTACTCCTCAGGCGTGCGTTATTACATTTGGCTCTAAATGAGTGGCTATACGAAATAGAATCCTGACATTGGCCAAGGTGTACCTTATTCAGTTAAGCTCTGTATATGTGGCTATACAAAATAGAATTCTTACTACAATACAAATATTTCTTATGCAATGAATCTCTAAAATAGATGCATATATAATAGCGTCCTTAGTATTCCCCAGGTAGGTATTATTAACTGAGACTCTGAAACGTGGGCAATATGACATTGTTTCCTGACTAGTCCACAGGTGTGTATTACTGACTCTGACTCTGAATATTTGGAAATATATTAGCGACTAGTTGTTTGTTACTCACTCAATCTTTGATTTTGTGGGCATACAAAATAGACTAGTGTCTATTCCATACGTGTGCATTATTCGCTGAGGCCATAAATGAGAGGCTATATAAAGTGGACCCTAACACTTCCCCAGTTGTGCATAACTCAGTAGGGTTCTTCTTGTGTTACCATATAAAACAGGATTTTGTCTATCTTAAATATTTGTATTATTCAGTTAATGCCTGAACGAGTGGCTATATGAAATAGACAGCTGAGTACTTTGCATTTGTACATTATTCACTGAGGTTAAGAGTCTGTAGCCATCTGAAATGGAAGCCTGACTAATTCACACATGCATATTATACACAGAGGCTATGAATGAGTGTCCAAATGAAATAGACTCCTGGCTATCCGTCAGGTGTGCATTATTAAAAGATGATCTGAATAAAGGTCCATCAAAAATAGACTCCACATTATTTTCCTGACTGGTTTTATTCAGTGAGGCTCAGAAGATGTGTCCACATGAAATAGAGACCTGACTACACCACATTATTTTGTGACACTCCGATGAGAGGCCACCTGAAAAAGTCTCCTGACTATTCCACAGGTGTGCATTATTTAGTGAGACTCTGAATGACATGATAAAAGTAAATCCTGACTATTTCCCCAGGTGTGTACCATTAGTGAGGTGCTCTATTAGGGGCCATAGGAAAGAGACTTTTGACTATTCTGCAGGTATGCATTATTCCGTGATTCTTTAGAATGAGTGGCCATAAAAAGTAAACTCCAGACTATATGACAAGTGTGTAATAGTCAGTGATGCTGTGAAAGAGGGGTCCTATGAAACAGACGTCTAATTACTCCACATGTGTGTTATTCACTATTTGTCTGAATAAGGAGCCATATGAAATAGGCTTCTCATTATTCTCCATGTGTGCATAATTCAAACAGGTTCTGTATGAGTGTCCATACAAAAGAGTCTCCTTACACTCCCACAGGTGTGTATTACTCAGGGATACCCAGAATTAGAGTTCATGTGAAATAAAGTCCCGACTGTCACCCAGGTGTGTATCATTCAGGAAGGCACTTAATTCGTAGTCATCTTAAACAGCGTCCTGATTATTCCATAGAATTTTATTATTCATTGAAACTTTGAATGAGAGGCCATATAAAAATAGACACCTGACTATTGCTCCATTGTGAATTATTGAAAAAGGTTCTAATTGAGTGGTAATATGAAATAGAATCCCTAGGATTCCCTAGGTGTGTATCATTCAGGGAGGCACAGAATGAGTGGCCATATTAAAAATGCTCGACTATTATCATGGAGTGCATTATTCACTGAGGCTCTGAATGAGCAGTTTCATCAAGTAGACTCTTAACTCTTTTTTTGCTGTGTGATATTGGATAAAACTCTGACTGTGTGGGCATACAAAAGAGGCTCTGATGTATTGCCCAGGTGTGCATTACCTACAAAGACTCTGAATGTGTAGCAATTTGAAGTAGACCCTTGACTCTTTCTAAGGAAAGTTTTATTCACAGGGGCCCTGAACGAGTGGCCGTGTGAAAGAGATTCCTGACTTATCAGATATACATGTTATTCACTGAAACACTGAAAGAGTTGCCTTATGAAATAGACCACATTTTACTCCACAGGTGTGCGTTATTTTTTGACTCTCCAAACGTATCACCATATGAAATACACTAGTGACTATTGTACACATGTTTAGTATTTGAAGAGATTCTGTATGCCTGTCTATATCAAATAGTATCCTCTCACACATATGTGTATTATTCACACAGCTGTTTAACTTGGGGCTACCTTAAATAGGGTCCTGACTACTCCACAGCTGCTTTTTCTGCATTTAGTTTCTGAATGCCAGGCGACATGAAATAGACTCTTTACTATTGCCCAATTGTGCATTATTCGGTAATGCTGTGATTGAGTGGCCATATGATCTGGACTCTGACTATTCCCAAGGTGTGTAGTCTTTAGTGAGTTTCTGAACGAGTGACCACATAAAATAGACTACTGACTCTATCCTCTTGAATATTTTTCAGTTCTGCATTTTTCACTGACTCTCTGGGTGAACTGTCATATCAAATAGTCTCCATGCTATTCCCCAAGTGTGCATTTTTTAGTGAGTTCTGAATAAGTGGATATATATAACAGAATCCTGAGCAGTTTCCAGATATATATGATTCTTCAAAGAGGTTCTAAATAAGTGGCCATGTGAAATAAACTTATGTCTTTCCTAGAGGTCTGTATTAATCTTGTGAGGCTCTGAATGAGTAGCCATAAAATAAAGGCTCCTGAATACTCCTCAGGCGTGCGTTATTACATTCGGCTCAAAATAAGTGGTTTTATGAAATAAAATCCTGACTTTTCACAGGGTGTATGTTATTCAGTTTACCTCTGAATATGAAGCTATACGAAATAGGATTCTGACTACAATATAGGTGTTTCTTATGCAATGATGTTCTGAAATAGATACCATATGAAATAGGGTCCTGACTATTCCCCAGGTATATATTATAAACTGAGGCTCTAAAACTTTGGCCATATGACATTGTTTTCTGACAAGTCCACAGGTGTGTATTACTGACTCTGGCTCTGAATATTTGGAAATATGGAAGAGGCTATTGTCTATTCAAAGTTGTGTATTACTCACACAAGATTTGATTTTGTGACCATATAAAATAGACTAGTGTCTATTTTACACAAGTAAATTATTCGCTGAGACCGTAAATGAGAGGCTATATAATGTAGACTCCTAACACTTTCCCAGTTGTGTATAACTCAGTAGGATTCTTCTTTTGTGACCATATTAAACAAAATTCTGTCTATCTTAAATATTTGTATTATTCACTGAATGACTGAATGAGTGGCTATATGAAATAGACAGCTGGGCACTTTACATTTGTACATTATTCACTGAGGTTATGGGTCAGTAGCCATCTGAAATGGAATAATGACTAATTCACACATGCGTATTATACACAGAGGCTATGAATAAGTGTCCAAAATGAAATAGAGTACTGGCTATTCAACAGGTGTTCATTATTAAAAGAGGATCTGAATGAATGTCCATCAAAAATAGACTCCAAATTATTCTCCAGGTGTGTATTATACATTGAGGCTCAGAAGATATGGCCATATTAATTAGATTCATTACTATAGAAAGGTTCTGCCTTATTCACTGCGGCTCTGAACATGTGTCTACATGAAATAGACTCCTGACTATACCACATTATTTTGTCACACTCCGAAGGTGAGGCCACCTGGAAAAGTTTCCTGACTATTCCAGAGGCGTGCATTATTTAGTGAGACCCTGAATTAGGCGATAAAATTAATTCCTGAGTATTTCCCCATGTGTGTACCATTAGTGAGGCTCTCAATGAGGGGCCCTAAGAAAGAGACATTTGACTATTCAACAGGTGTGCATTATTCCGTGATTCTTAGAATGAGTGGCCATAAAAAGTAAACTCCAGACTACATGTGTAATAGTCAGTGAGCCTGTTAAAGAGGGGTCTTATGAAACAGACGTCTAATTACTCCACATGTGCATTATTCACTATTTGTCTGAATAAGGAGCCGTATGAAATAGACTTCTCATAATTATCCATGTGTGCATTATTCAAACATGTTCTCTATGAGTGCCTATACGAAAGAGACTCCTTACACTCCCCCAGGTGTGTAAAACTGAGCGATAACCAGAATTAGAGTTCATGTAAAATAAAGTCCTGACTATCACTCAGGTGTGTATCATTCAGGAAGTCACTTAATTCGTGGCTATGTTAAGCAGCGTCCTGATTCTCCCATGGAAGTTTATTATTCATTGAAACTTTGAATGAGAGGCCATATAAAATAGACACCTGACGATTGCTCCATTTGGAATTATTCAATAACGTTCTTAATGAGTGGAAGTATGAGATAGAATCCCGAGGATTCCCTAGGTGTGTATTATTCAAGGAGGCACAGAATGAGTGTCCATATAAAAAATGCTCGACTATTATCCTTGTGTACATTATTCACTGAGGCTCTAAATGAGTGGACCATTCACTATACTCTTAACTCTTCCCCAGATGTGTATTATTGAATGAGACTCTGACTGTGTGGGCATACAAAAAAGACTCTAATGTATTGCCCAGGCGTGAAATACCTACAGAGACTCTGAATGGGTAGCCATTTGAAGTAGACCCGTGACTATTTCTTAGGAAATTTGTATTCACAGTGGCCCTGAACGGGTAGCCATGTAAAAGAGATTCCTGACTTATCAGATATACATGTTGTTCACTGAAACACTGAAAGAGTGGCCTTATTAAATAGACCCCATTTTACTCCACAGGTGTGAGTTATCTTTTGAATCTCCAAATGAATCACCATATGAAATACACTAGTGACTATTCCACACATGTTTAGTATTTGAAGAGGTTCTGTATGAGTGTCTATTTCAAATAGTCTCCTGTCTATCACACATGTGTGTATTATTCAATGATATGCTTAACTTGGGGCTACCTTAAATAGGGTCCTGACTACTCCACAGCTGCTCATTAAGCACTTAAGCTCTTAATGCCTGGCCACATGATATAGACTCATTACTATTGCCCCATTCTGCATTATTCAGTAATGCTGTGATTGAGTGTCCATATTACTTGGACTCTAACTATTCCCAAAACTTGTAGTCTTTAGTGGGTTTCTGAACGAGTGACCACAGAAAATAGGCTCCTGAGAAAACAATACATATCTACTGCCATATAATCTTTCATAAACCAGAAAAAAAAAAAAAACAAGAAATTGGGAAAGGATTCTCTGTTTAATAAATGCTGTTGTTGAAACTGGCTAGCCATGTGCAGAATGCAGAAACTGGACCCCTTCTTACACCTTACACTAAAATTAACTCCATATTGATTAACAACTTAAACATAAGACCTGACACCATAAAAACCCTAGAAGAAAATCTAGGCAAAACCATTCATGACATAGGAGTAGGCAAGGATTTCATGACAAAAACGTTAAAAGCATTGGCAACAAAAGCCAAAATAGACAAATGGGACCTAATCAAACTGCACAGCTTTTTCACGGCAAAAGAAACAGTCACTAGAGTGAATCGGCAACCATCAGAATGGGAAAAATTCTTTGCAGTTTATGCATCTGACGAAGGGCTGATATTCAGAATTTACAAATAACTCAAACAGATTTACAGGAAAAAACAAACAAGCCCATTCAAAAATGGCCAAAGGATATGAACAGTCACTTTACAAAGAAGACAAACATGAGGCCAACAAACACATAAAAAAATGAGCATCATCACTGGTCATTAGAGATGCAAATCAAAACCACATTGAGATACCATCTCATGCCAGTTAGAATGGCGATTATTAAAAAATTGGGAGGCAGCAGATGCTGGAGAGTATGTGGAGAAATAGGAACACTCTTACACTGTTGGTGGGAGTGTAAATTAGTTCAACCATTGTGGAAGACAGTGTGGCGATTCCTCAGGGACCTTGAAATAGAAATTCCATTTGACCCAGCAATCCCATTACTGGGTATATATCCAAAGGACTATAAATCGTTCTACTATAAGGACACATGCACACGAATGTTCATTGCAGCACTGTTTACAACAGCAAAGAACTGGAACCAACCCAAATGCCCAACGATGATAGACTGGACTGGGAAAAGGTGGCACATATACACCATGGAATATTATACAGCAATCAAAAACGATGAGTTTGTGTTCTTTGTAAGGACATGGATGAATCTGGAGATCATCATTCTCAGCAAACTGACACAAGAACAGAAAAAGAAATACCACATATTCTCACTCATAGGCGGGTGAGAAAAATGAGAACACAAGGACACAGGGAGGGGGTTTACTACACATTGCGGTCTATTGGGGGAATGGGGGAAGGACATCGGGAGGGGATTGGGAGGGATAGCCTGGGGATAAATTCCAAGTGTTGGTGAAGGGGAGAAAGGCAGAAAAACACACTGCCATGTGTTTACCTAGGCAACTATCTTGTACGCTCTGCAAATGTCCACCAAAACCCATAATGCAATAAAAATTTTAAAAATCAAAAAAAAGAGGAGACTAAAAAAAATAGACTCCTCATTATTCTACATGTGTGCATTAGGAAAACAGGTTCTGTATTAGTGTCCATACAAAAGAGACTCCTTACACTCCCCACGTGTGTATTGTGCAGCAATACCAAGAATAAGAATTCCTGTAAAATAAAGTCATGACTATCACCCAGGTGTGTTTCCTTCATGAAAGCACTTAATTCGTGGCTATCTTAAACAGCGTCCTGATTACTCCATAGTAGTCCATTGTTCACTGAAACATTGAATGAGAGTCCATATAAAACAGACACCTGACTATTGCCCAATCGTGAATCATTAAATAATGTTCTAAATGAGTGGTAGTATGAAATAGAATCCTGAGAATTTCACAGGTGTGTATCATTCGGGGAGGAACAGAATGAGTGGCCATATGAAAAATGCTCGACTTTTATCCTGGTGTGCAGTAATCACTGAGGCTCTAAAAGAGTGGATACATGAAGTAGACCCTTAACTTTTTTCCAGGTGTGTATAATTCAATGAGACTCTGACTGTGTGGGTATAGAAAAGAGACTCTGATGAATTGTCCAGGTGTGCATTACCTACAGAGACTCTGAATGTGTAGAAATTTGAAGTAGACCCTTGACTATTTCTGTGGAAAGTTTTATTCACAGGGGCATTGAAGGAGTGGCCATATGAAAAAGATTCCTGTCTTATGAGATATACATATTATTCACTGAAACACCGAAAGAGTGGCCTTATGAAGTAGACCCCATTTTACTCCACAGCTATGCATAAATTTTTGACTCTCCAAATAAATCACCATATGAAATAGACTAGTGACTATTCCACACATGTTTAGTATTTGAAGAGGTTCTGTATGAGTGTCCATATCAAACTGTCTCCTGACTATCACACATCTGTGTATTATTCACGGAGCTGCTTAATTTGGGGTACCATAAATAGGTTTATGACTACTCCACAGCAGCTTATTACGCATTTAAGCACTGAATGCCAGGCCACATGAAATAGACTCCTTACTATTGCCCCACTGTGCATTATTCGGAGATGCTGTGATTGAGTGGCCATTTGACCTGAACACTGACTATTCCCAAGGTGTGTAGTCTTTAGTGAGTTTTTGAACGATTAACTACATAAAATAGACTCCAGACCCTCTCCTCTTGACTATTTCTCACTTCTGCATTTTCCAGTGAGTCACTGGGTGAATGGTACTATCAAATAGTTTACAGAATATTCCCCAAGTGTGCACTCTTTTGTGAGTCTCTGAATAAGTGGCTATTTATAACAGAATCCTGAGTAGTTTCGAGATATATATGATTCTTCAAAGCGGCTCTCAATAAGTGGACATGCGAAATAAACTTCTGTCTTTTCCATAGGTCTGTATTATTCTTGTGAGGCTCTGAATGAGTAGCCATAAAATAGAGAGTGCTGAATAGTTCTTAGGCCTGCGTTTTTACATTCGGCTCTAAATGAGTTGCTAAATGAAATTGAATCCTGACTTTCCACAAGGTGTATGTTGTTCAGTTAACCACTCAATATGTGGCTATACAAAATAAAATTTTGACTACAATGAAGATGTTTCTTATTAAATGAAGCTAAGAGATAGATGCCATATGTATTAGCGTCCTGAGTATTCCCCAGGTATGTGTTATTCTCTGAGGCTCTGAAAATTTGGCCATATAAAATTGTTCACATACTAGTCCACAGGTGTTTTTTATTGACTCTGACTCTGAATATTTGGGCATATGAAATAGACTAGTGTGTATTCAAAGTTGTGTATTACTCACTCAATCTTTGATTTTGTGGCCATATAAAATAGACTAGTGTCTCTTCTACACATGTGCATTATTCGCTGAGGCTGTATATGAGAGGCTATATAAAGTAGACTCCTCACACTTGCTCAGTTGTGCTTTCCTTAATGAGGCTCTTCTTGTGTGACCACATGAAACAGGATTCTGTCTATTTTAAATTTTGTATTATTCGGTGAATCTCTGAATGAGTGGCTATATGAAAAAAAAGCTGGGTACTTTACATGTGTAAAATATTCTCTGAGGGTACGTGCCTGTGACTATATAATATGAAATCCTGACTAATCCACACGTTTATATTATACACAGAGGCTATGAGTGAGTTTCCAAATGAAGTAGACTCCTGGTTATTAAACAGGTGTGCATTATTCACCGAGGTTCTGAATGAATGTCCATCGAAAATAGACTCCAAATTATTCTCCAGGTGTGTATTATTCAGTGAGGCTCAGAAGATGTGGCCATATTAATTAGATTCCTTACTATAGAAAGGGTCTTCCTTATTCACTGAGGCTCTAAATATGTGTCTACATGAAATAGACTCCTGACAATATGACATTATTTCATGGCACTCCGAATGAGAGGTCATGTTTTAAAGAATACTGACTCTTCCATTGGTGTGCATTATTTAGTGAGACTCTGAATGAGGTGATAAAAGTATATCCTGACCATTTTCCCAGGTGTGTACATTTAGTGAGGCTCTCAATGAGTGGCCATAGGAAAGAGACTTCTGCCTATTCCACAGGTGTGCATTATTCAGTGATTCTTTGAATGAGTGGCCATGAAAAATTGACTCCAGACTATATGACAGTTGTGTAATATACAGTGAGGCTGTGAAAGTTGGGCCATATGAAACATACATCTACTTACTCCACATGTGCTTCATTCACTATTTGTCTGCATGAGGAGCCGTATGAAATAGACTCCTCTTTATTTCCCATGTGTGCATTAATCAAAAATGTTCTCTATGAGTCTCCATACAAAAGAGACTCCTTATGATCCTGTAGGTGTGTATTACACAGCATTACCCAGGATTGGAGTTCATGTAAAATAAAGTCCTGTCTATTACCCAGGTGTGTATCATTTAGAAAGGCACTTAATTTGTGGCTATCTTAAACAGCGTCCTGATTACTCCATAGAAGTCCATTATTCACTGAAACTTTTAATGAGATGCCATATAAAATTAACATTTGGGAGGAGACCCAAGATGGTATTGTAGAGGTGACTCAGGATCACAGCTCTCAGTGAAGGCACAGAGGGTGAGTCCTACCACATTTTCAGATGGACGTCTTTGCCCACATAACTTTGAAAGTCCCAGGTGTGGGAGAGATATGGGACGCTAGCGCAGCTGGCTCGCAGGGCCCATTAGGCTGATGCCACACCGCAGTGGCACCGAGCACAAAACTCACTGGTCTGGGTGCCATGTTAAACCTGCAATCTGAGATTTGGAAGGGCAGATTGGCATGTCCATCTGATTAAATGGGACTTGGACAATGAGGCAGATCAGGAGATACCTGGGAAACGGGATCTGAGCTGGTACAGTGGGCAGTGGCATGGGAGATTGCACGGATCCCAGTGCCCTATCAGCAGGGTACTGGGGCACCAGTGAGAGAGTCAACCATTCAGCTTGGGGAGAAAAAGAGACAGAGAGAGAGAGGACAGAATCTGAGGCAGGGAGCTGGGTGATTGGGCTTGGTGGGTCCTACCCTCACAGGGACAAGCAGGGTGGTAATTGGAGGCACTCAAGCCTGAGAGTTTTGCTGCCAGCATCTAGGATGGTGCAGCCTGTCAGGTGATGGGTGTCTGCCACTATGGAGGCAATCCGCCCCTACTGAAGTACCACCCAGGGCTGACGCAGCCTGCTGTTGCTGAGGCCACCTGCCATAACAGAGAGACTCTGCCAGCAAGGCGGAGCATACCAAAGCCGAAAGGAGCCCCACAGCAACAGGGCGGACCCGTGATAGATGAGCAGAGCCCCAGACAGGCAAATAGTGAATAGACTGCCTCCTAGCTGGGCAGGACAGTGCAACAGATACTCATAAAGAAAACTCCAACTCCCTGAGACAGAGAATATGAGAGGGAAAAAAAAAGAAATTTTATGAGTTCTGTTGCAGCAGACATAAACACATCGTCACAACAGCCCTGAATGAAAAATGGAGCTCACAGCACAGCACTGGAGCTCCTGTAAAACACAGACTGTCTCCTCAAGCAGCTCACTGACCCTGTATATCCAAAGAGTCAACCCAAAAAAGGACAAATCAGACTGATATTTGGCGGGCATGATTCAGGAACAAAGATAGCAGAAGAAGAAACTGGTAGCATTTCTCACTATACCGCAGCTGCTACAGGTGTACCCCAGAATAGCAGGGCCTGGAATGGACCTCAGCACTCGTACAGCAGTGGGGCTAGACAATTAGAAAGAAAACTAAGTAACAGAAATACCACCTCATCATCAAAAATCTGGGCGTCCACACAGAGCCTCAATTGAAAAATCAGCAACTACTAAGAAAACATGTGGATAAATCCATGAAGATGGGAAGAAACCAGCGCAAAAAAAAAAAGAGGAAAACACCCGAAAGCAAAACACTTCACCTCTTACAAAGAAACAAAATTTTCACAAGCAAGGGAACAATGCTGGACAGAGAATGAGTGTGATGAAATGAGGGAATCACACTTCAGAAAGTGGATAATGAGAAACTTCAGTGAGCTAAAATAACATGTTCTAAATTAGGGCAAAGAAACTAAGAACCTTGAAAAAAGATTTGAAAAAAGATTCGAGGAATTGATAACAAGAATGGACAACTTAGAGAGGAATATGAATGAATTGAAGGAGATGAAAAACACAACATGAGAACTTCACAAAGCATGCACAAGTTTCAACAGCCGAATTGACCAAGCAGAAGAAAGAATATCAGAAGATGAAGATCAACTCAATTAAATAAAACGAGAAACCAAGATTAAAGAAAAAAGCACAAAAAGGAATGAAAAAAATCTCCAAGAAATGTGGGACAATGTGAAGAGACCAAACCTACGTTTGATAAGTGTACCAGAATGTGATGAAGAGAATGAATCCAGGCTGGAAAACACTCTTCAAGATATTATCCAGGAAAATCTCCCCAACCTAGCAAGACATGTCAATATTCAACTCCAGGAAATACAGAGAACACCACAAAGATACTCCACAAGAAGAGCAACCCCAAGGCATATAATCGTCAGATTCACCAGGGTTGAAATGAAGGAGAAAATAGTAAGGGCAGACAGAGAGAAAGGTCGGGTCACCCACAAAGGGAAGCCCATCAGACTCACAGCAGATCTCTCAGCAGAGACTCTACAAGCCAGAAGAGAGTGGGGGCCAATATTCCACATCCTTAAATAAAAGAACATTCAACCCATAATTTCATATCCAGCCAAACTGAGCTTCATAAGTGAAGGAAAAATAAAATCCTTCACGAACAAGCAAGTACTCAGAGATTTTGTCACCACTAGGCCTGCTTTACAAGAGCTCCTGAAAGACGCACTACACATAGAAAGAAACAACCAGTTCCAGCCATCCTAAAAGCATACCACATGCTAAAGACCATCAACAAAATGAAGAATGTACATAAACCAACGGGCAAAACCTCCAGCTAGCATCAAAATGGCAGTATCAAATTCACACATAACAATATTAACCCTAAATGTAAATGGGCTAAATGGACAAATCAAAAGACACAGACGGGAAATTGGATAAAACACGAAAACCCATCGGAGTGCTGTATCCAAGAAACCCACCTCACAGGCAAAGACACACAAAGGCTCAAAATAAAAGAATGGAGGAAGATTTACCAAGCAAATGAAGAGCAAAAAAAGCAGGAGTTGCAATTCTCGTCTCTGATAAAATAGACTTTAAAGGAACAAAGATCAAAAGGGACAAAGAAGGTCATTACATAATGGTAAAAGGATCAATACAACAAGAAGAGCTAACGATTCTGAATATATATGGACACAATGTAGGAGCACGGAGATATATAAGGCAAGTTCTTAATGACTTACAAAGAGACTTAGACTTCCACACAATAATAGTGGGAGAATTTAACACTCCACTGTCAATAGGAGACAGATCAACCAGACAGAAAATTAACAAGGATATCCAGGACTTGAACACAGACCTGGAACAAGCAAACCTGATAGACATTTACAGAACTCTCCACCCCAAATCCACAGAATATACATTCTTCTCAGCACCACATCAAACCTACTCCAAAATTGACCATATAATTGGAAGTAAAGCACTCCTCAGCAAATGCAAAACAACTGAAATCATAACAAACAGTCTGTCAGACCATAGTGCAATCAAGTTGGAACTCAGAATTCAGAAAATAACTCAGAAGCGCACAGCTTCATGGAAACTGAACAACTGGCTCTTGAATGTTGATTGGATAAACAATGAAATGAAGGCAGAAATAAAGAAGTTCTTTGAAACCAAGGAGAATGAAGACACAACGTACCAGAATCTCTGGGACACTTTTAAAGCAGTCTGTAGAGGAAAATATATAGCAATAAGTGCCCACATGAGAAGAGTGGAGAGATCCAAAAGTGACACCCTATCGTCAAAATTGAAAGAGCTAGAGAAGCAAGATCAAAAACGCTCAAAACCTAGCCGAAGACAAGAAATAACCAAGATCAGAGCAGAACTAAAGGAGATAGAGACAAGAAAACCCCTTCAAAAAATCAATAAATCCAAGGGCTGGTTTTTCGAAAAGATCAACCAAATAGACCACTAGCCAGACTGATCAAAAAGAAAAGAGAGAACAACCAAATAGGTGCAATAAAGAACGATAATGGGGAAATCACCACAGATTCTACAGAAATTCAAACCATCATCAGAGAATACTACAAACAACTCTATGCACATAAACTAGTAAATCAGGAAGAAATGGATAAATTCCTGGACGCCTGTGTCCTCCCAAGTCTAAACCAGGAGGAAGCCGAAACTATGAATAGACCAATAACAAGATCTGAAGTTGAGGCAGCAATTAAGAGCCGACCACACAAAAAAAGCCCAGGTCCAGATGGCTTCACAGGTGAATTCTACCAGACACATAAAGAGGATCTGGTACCATTCCTTTTGAAACTATTCCAAATAATCCAAAAAGAGGGAACCCTTCCCAAATCATTTTATGAGATCAATATCATCCTGATACCAAAACCTGGCAGAGACTCAACAAGAAAAGAAAACTTCAGGCCAATATTCATGATGAACTTAGATGCAAAAATCTTCAATAAAATACTGGCAAACCGATTGCAACAGCACATTAAAAACTTATCCATCATGATCAAGTAGGATTCATCCCGGGAATGCAAGGCTGATTCAACCTATGCAAGTCTATAAATGTAATTCACCACATAAACAGAAGCAAAAACAAAAACCACATGATTATCTCAATTCACGCAGAGAAGGCATTTGACAAAATTCAACAGCCCTTTATGCTAAAAACCCTCAATAAACTTGGTATTGATGTAACATATCTCAAAGTAATTAAAGCTATTTACGACAAACCAACAGCCAATATCATACTGAATGGGCAAAAACTGGAAGCATTCCCTTTGAAATCCGGCACTAGACAAGGATGCCCTTTCTCACCACTCCTATTCAACATAGTACTGGAAGTCCTAGCCAGAGCAATCAGGCAAGAAAAAGAAATACAGTGTATTCAAATAAAAACGATGGAAGCCAAATTGTCTCTATTTGCAGACGACATGATAGTATACCTAAAAGACCCCATCACCTCAGTCCAAAAGCTCCTGAAACTGATAAGCAACTTAAGCAAAGTCTCAGGATATAAAATCAATGTGCAAAAATCACAAGCATTCCTATACACCAACAGACTTAAAGAGAACCAAATCAAGAACGAACTGCCATTCACAATTGCTACACAGAAAATAAAATACGTAGGAATACAACTCAAAAGGAACGTAAGGGACCTCTTTAAGGAAAACTACAAACCACTGCTCAACGAAATAAGAGAGGACACAAACAGATGGAGAAATATTCCATGTTCGTGGTAAGGAAGAATAAATATTGCGAAAATGCCTATACTGCCCAAAGTAATTTACACAATCAATGCTATCCCCATCAAACTACCATTGAAATTCTTCACAGAATTGGAAAAATCCACCATGAATGTCATATGGAACCAATAAGGAGCCCGCATAGCCAAGTCAATTCTAAGCAAAAACAACACAGCCGAAGGCATCACACTACCAGACTTCAAACTATACTACAAGGCTACAGTAACCAAAACAGCATGGTACTGGTACCAAAACAGTTATAGAACAATGGAACAGAACAGAAGCACTGCAGGCAACACAACATATCTACAACCATATTATCTTTGATAAACCATACAAAAACAAGCAATGGGGAAAGTATTCCCTATTTAATAAATAGTGTTGGGAAAACTGGCTAGCCATGTACAGAAAGCAGAAACTGGACACGTTACTGAAACCTTATGCTTAAATTAACTCCAGATGGATTAAAGACTTAAACATAAGACCTGACACCATAAAAACCCTAGAAGAAAATCTAGGCAAAATCATTCAGGACAAAGGAGTAGCCAAGGACTTCATGAAGAAAACACCAAAAGCATTGGCAACAAAAGCCAAAATAGATAAATGGGACCTAACCAAACTCCACCGCTTCTGCACAGCAAAAGAAACAGTCACTAGATTGAATCGGCAACCATCAGAATGGGAAAAATATCTTTGCAGTTTACACATATGACAAAGGGCTGATATCCAGAATTTACAAAGAACTCAAACAGATTTACAGAAAAAAAAAATAAAAACAAGCCCATTCAAAAATGGGCAAAGGATATGAACAGACACTTTACAAAAGAACACATACATGAGTTCAACAAACATATGAAAAAATGCTCATCATCACTGGTCATTAGAGAGATGCAAATCAAAACCTCATTAAGATACCATCTCACGCCCGTTAGAATGGCGATCATTAAAATATCTGGAGACAGCAGATGCTGGAGAGGATGTGGAGAAATAGGAACACTCTTACACTGTTGGTGGGAGTGTTAATTAGTTCAACCATCGTGGAAGACAGTGTGGCGATTCCTCAAGAACCTAGATATAGAAATTCCATTTGACCCAGCAATCCCATTACTGGGTATATATCCAAAGGACTATAAATCTTTCTACTATAAGGACACATGCACACGAATGTTCATTGCAGCACTGTTTACAATAGCAAAGACCTGGAACCAACCCAACTGCCCAACGATGATAGACTGGACTGGGAAAATGTGGCACATATACAACGTTGAATATTATGCAGCAATCAAAATGATGAGTTTGTGTTCTTTGTAAGGACATGAATGAATCTGAAGAACATCATTCTCACCAAACTGACACAAGAACAGAAAAAGAATTACCGCATATACTCACTCATAGGTGGGTGAGAAAAATGAGAACACACGGACACAGAGAGGGGATCTACTACACCCTGGTGTCTATTGGGGTGAATTGAAGAGGGACAGCGGGAGATAGCTGGGGTGGAATAGCCTGGGGATGAATGCCAAGTGTGGGTGAAGTGGAGGAAGGCAGCAAAACACACTGCAATGTGTGTACCTATGCAACTATTTTGCACGTTTTGCACATGTACCCCAAAACCTATAATGCAATAAAAATTAAAAAAAAAGAATCCTGAGCAGTTTCCAGATATATATGAATCCTCAAAATGGTTCTAAATAAGTGGCCATATGTAATAAACTCCTGTCTTTTTTAGAGGTCTGTATTAATCTTGGGAGACTCTCAATGAGTAGCCATAAAATAGAGACTCCTGAATACTCCTCAGGTGTGCGTTATTACATTCGGCTGTAAATGAGTGGCTATACGAAATAGAATCTTGACTTTCCACAATTTGTATGTTATTCCGTTAAGCTCTGAATATGTGGCTATACAAAATAGGATTCTGTCGACAATACAGGTGTTTCTTATTCAATGAAGCTCTGAAATAGATGTCATACGTAATAGCGTCCTGAGCATTCCCCAGGTAGGTATTATTAACTGAGGCTCTGAAACATCGGCCATATGACATTGTTTTCTGACTAGTCAACAGGGGTGTATTTTGGACTCTGAAGATTTGGAAATATTTAAGAAACTAGTGTCTATTCAAAGTTGTGTATTACTCACTCAAGCATTGATTTTGTGGCCATATAAAATAGACTAGTGTCTATTCCACATGTGTGCATTATTCACTGAAGCCGTAAATGAGAGGCTATATAAAGAAGACTTTTAAAATTTCCCCAGTTGTGCTTAACTCAGTAAGGTTATTCTTGTGTGCCCATATGAAACAGAATTTTGTCTATCTAAAATATTTGTATTATTCAGTGAATGCCTGAATGAGTGTCTGTATGAAATGGACAGCTGTGTACATTACATTTGTACATTATTCAATGAGGTTAAGAGTCATCAGACATCTGAAATGGAATCCTGACTAATTCACACATGCATATTATACACAGAGGCTATGAATGAGTGTCTAGATGAAATAGACTCCTGTCTATTCCACAGGTGTGCATTATTAAAAGAGGATCTGAATGAATGTCCAGCAAAAATAGACTCCAAATTATTCTTTAAGTGTGTATTATTCAGTGAGGCTCAGAAGATGTGGCCATATTAATTAGATTCCTTACCATACAGAGGGTCTGCCTTATTCACTGCAGCTCTGAATACGTGTCTACATGAAATAGACTCCTGATTACACCACATTATTTAGTGACACTCTGAATGAGAGGTCACCTGGAAAAGTCTCCTGACCATTCCACAGGTGTGCATTATTTAGTGAGACTCTGAATGAGGCGATAAAATAAATTCTGACTATTTCCCTAGGTGTGAACCATTATTGAGGCTCTCAATGTGGGGCCACAGACAAGAGACTTCTGACTATTCTGCCAGTGTGCATTATTCCATGATTCTTCGAATGAGTGGCCAAAAAAAAAATAGACTCCAGACTATATGACAAGTGTGTAATATTCAGTGAGGCTGTGAAAGAGGGGTCATATTAAACAGACTTCTAATTTCTCCACATGTGCGTTACTCACTATTTGTCTGAATGAGGAGCAGTATGAAGTAGACTCCTCATTATTCTCCATGTGTGCATTATTCAAACAGGTTCTTTATGAGTGTCCATAAAAAGGAGACTCCTACACTCCCCCAGGTATGCATTAGTCAGCGATACCCAGAATTAGAATGCATGTAATATAAAGTCCTGACTATCACCCAGGTGTGTATCATTCAGGAAGGCACTCAAATCGTGGCTTTCTTAAACAGCATTCTGATTACTCCATAGAAGTTCATTATTCACTAAAACTTTGAAAGAGGGGCTAAATGAAATACACACCTGACTACTGCTCCATTGTGAGTTACTCAATAAGGTTCTAAATGAGTGGTAGTATGAAATAGATTCCTGAGGATTCCCTAGGTGTTTATCATTCATGGAGGCACAGAATGTGTGGCCATATAAAAATGATCGACTATTATCCTGGTGTGCATTATTCACTGAGGCTCTAAATGAGTGGATACATAAAGTAGACTCTTAACTCTTCCCCAGTTGTGTATTATTTAATGAGACTCTGATTATGTGGGCATAAAAAAGAGACTCTCATGTATTGCCCAGTTGTGCATTATGTACAGAGTCTCTGAATGTGTAGCCATTTCAAGGAGACCCTTGACTATTTCTAAGGAAAGTTTTATTCTCAGTGGCCCTGAACGAGTGGCCATGTGAAATAGATTCCTGACTTATAAGATATACATGTCATTCACAGAAACCCTGAAAGAGTGGCCTTATAAATTAGACCCCATTTTACTCCACAGGTGTGAGTTATTTTTTTACTCTCCAAACGAATAACCATATGAAATACACTAGTGACTATTCCACACATGTTTAGTATTTGAAGAGGTTTGTATGAGTGTCCATATCAAATAGTCTCCTGACTATCACACATGTGTTTAGTATTCATGGAGCTGCTTTTCTTGGGGCTACGAAAAATAGGGTCCTGATTACTCCACAGCTGCTTGTTATGCACTTAAGTTCTTAATGCCAGGCCACGTGAAAAAGACTCCTTACTATTGCCCCATTGTGCATTATTCCGTAATGCCGTGATTTAGTGGCCATATGACCTGGAGTCTGACTATTCCCAAGGTGTGTAGTCTTTAGTGAGTTTCTGAACGAGTGACATAATAAAATAGACTACTGAGGCAAAACAACATATCTACAACCATATAGTATTTGATAAACCAGAAAAAAACAAGCAATGAGTAATGGATTCTTTTTATAATAAATTCTGTTGTGAACCTGGCTAGCCATGTGCAGAAAGCAGAAACTGGACCCCTTCCTGAAACCTTACACTAAAAGTAACTCAAGATAGATTAAGGACTTAAACATAAGACCTGACACCATAAAAACCCTAGAAGAAAATCTAGGCAAAACCATTCAGGACATAGGAGTAGGCAAGGACTTCAGGACCAAAACATCAAAAGCATTGGCAACAAAAGCCAAAATTAAAAAATGGGACCTAATCAAACTCCACAGCTTCTGCACGGCAAAAGAAACAGTCACTAGAGTGAATCGGCAACCATCAGAATGGGAGAAAATCTTTGCAGATTATGCATCTGACAAAGGGCTGATATCCAGAATTTACAAAGAACCCAAACAGATTTACAGGGAAGAAACAAACAAGCCAATTCAAAAGTTGGCAAAGGATATGAAAAGACACTTTACAAAAGAAGACATACATGAGGCCAACAAACACATGAAAAAATGCTCATTATCACTGGTTATTAGAGAGATGCAAGTCAAAACCACATTGAGATACCATCTCACGCCAGTTAGAATGGCGATCATTAAAAAATCTGGAGACAGCAGATGCTGAAGAGGATGTAGAGAAATAGAAACACTCTTACACTGTTGGTGGGAGTGTAAGTTGGTTCAACCATTGTGGAAGACAGTGTGGGGATTACTCAAGTACCTAGAAAGAGAAATTCCATTTGACCCAGCAATCCCTTTACTGGGTATATATCTAAAGGACTATAAATCGTTCCTCTATAAGGACACATGCACACCAATGTTCATTGCAGCACTGTTCACAATAGCAAGGACCTGGAACCAACCCAAATGCCCATCGAAGATAGACTGGACTGAAGAAATGTGGCACATATACACCATTGAGTATTATGCAGCAATCAAAAATGATGAGTTTGTGTCCTTTGTAAGGACATGGATGAATCTCGAGATCATCTTTCTCAGCAAACGGAATCAAGAACAGAAAAAGAAATACCGCATATTCTCACTCATAGGCGGGTGAGAGAAATGAGCACACATGGACACAGGAATGGGGTCTACTACACACTGGGGTCTATTGGGGTAAATGGGGGAAGGATGCGGGGGCTAGGGAGGGAAAGCCTGGGGATAAATGCCAAGTGTGGGTGAAAGAGAAGAAGGCAACAAAACACAGTGCCATATGTGTACCTATGCAACTATCTGGCACGTTCTGCATATGTACCACAAAACCTATAATGCAATAAAAATTTAAGAAATTAATAAAAATAGACTCCTGGATCTATCCTCTTGACTATTTCTCAGTTTTGCATTTTCCACTGAGTTACTGGGTGAACGGTCATATCAAATAATATCCACTCTATTCACCAAGTGTGCATTCTTTAGTGAGTCTCTGAATAAGTGGTTATATAAAACAGACTCTTGAGCAGTTTCCAGATATATATGATTCTTCAAAGCGGATCAAAATAAGTGGCCATGTGAAATAAACTCCTGTAGTTTCCAGAGGTCTGTATTAATCTTGTGAGGCTCTGAATGAGTACAATAAAATAGAGACTCCTGAATACTCCTCAGGCGTGCGTTCTTACATTCGGCTCTAAATAAGTGGCTATGCGAAATAAAATCCTGACTTTGGCCAAGGAGTATGTTATTCAGTTGAGCTCTGAATATGTGGCTATAAGAAATAGAATTCTGACTACAATACAGGTTTTTCTTAGGCAATGAAGCTCTGAAATAGATGCCATAGAAAATAGCATCCTGAGTATTACCCAGGTATGTATTATTAACTGAACCTCTGAAATGTCGGCCATATGACATTGATTCCTGACTACTCCACAGGTGTGTATTATTGAATCTGACTCTGAATATTTGGAAATGTGGAAGCGATTAGTGTCTATTCAAAGTTGTGTATTTCTCACTCAAACTTTTATTTTTCAGCCATATAAAATAGACTAGTGTCTATTCCACACGTGTGCATTATATGCTGAAGCCGGAAATGAGAGGCTACATGAAGTAGAATCGTAACACTTCCTCAGTTGTGCATAACTCAGTAGGTTTCTTTTTGCGTGAACATATGAAACAGGATTTTCTCTATCTTAAATATTTGTATTATTCAGTGAATGCCTGAATGAGTGTCTGTATGAAATGGACAGCTGGGGACTTTACATTTGCACATTACTTACTGTGGTTCAGAGTCAGTAGCCATCTGAAATGGAATCCTGACTAATTCACAGATGCATATAATACACAGGGGCTATGAATGAGAGTGCAGATGAAATAGACTCCTGGCTATTCCACAGGTGTGCATTATTAAAAGAGGATCTGAATGAATGTCCATCAAAAATAGACTCCAAAATCCTCTCCAAGTGTGTATTATTTAGTGAGGCTCAGAAGATGTGGCCATATTAATTAGATTCCTTACCATACAAATAGTCTGCCTTATTCACTGCAGCTCTGAATATGTGTCTACATGTAATAGACTCCTGACTACACCACATTATTTAGTGACCCTCCGAATGAGTGGCCACCTGGAAAAGTCTCCTGACTATTCCACATGTGTGCATTATTTAGTGAGACTCTGAATGAGGTAATAAAAGTAAATCCTGACTATTTCCGCAGGTCTGTACCATTAGTGAGGCTCTCAATGAGGAGCAATAGGAAAGAGACTTCGGAGTATTTTGCAGTTGTGCATTATTCCGTGATTCTTCGAATAAGTAGCCATAAAAAATAGACTCCAGACTATATGACAAGTGTGTAATAGTAAGTGAGGTCATGAAAGAGGGGTCATATGAGACAGATGTATAATTATTCAACATGTGCATTATTCACTCTTTGTCTGAATGAGGAGCCGTATGAAATAGACTCCTCATTATTCTTCATGTGTGCATTATTCAAACAGGTTTTATATGAGTGTCCATAAAAAAGAGACTCCTTACACTTCCCCAGGTGTGTATTACTCAGCACTACCCAGAATTAGAGTTCATGTAAAATAATGTCTTGACTATCACACAGGTGTGTATCATTCAGGAATGCACTTAATTCGTGGCTATCTTAAACCGCGTCCTGATTACTCCATAAAAGTTCATTATTCACTGCAACTTTGAATGAGTATCCATATAAAATACACACCTGACTTTTGCACCATTGTGAATTTTTCAAAAGATTCTAAATTAGTGGTAGTATAACATAGAATCCTGAGGATTCCCGAGGTTTGTTTCATTCAGGGAGTCACAGAATGAGTGGCCATATAAAAAATGTTCGACAGTTACCCTGGTTTGAATTATACACTGAGGCTCTAAATGAGTGGATATATGAAGTAAACTCTTAACTCTTCCCCAGGTGTGTATTACTGAATGAGACTTTGTGTGGGCATACAAAAGAGACTTTGATGTATTGTCCAGGTATGCATTACCTACAGAGACTCTGAATGGGTAGCCATTTGAAGTAGACCCTTGACTATTCCTTTTTTTTTTAATTCTTTTTTCAATTTTTTATTGCATTATAGGTTTTGGGATACATGTGCAGAACGTGCCAGATAGTTGCATAGGTACACACATGGTAGTGTGTTTTGTTGCCTTCCTCCCCTTCACCCACACTTGGCATTCATCCCCAGGCTATCACTCCCCATCCCCACTCCATCCCTCCCCCATTTCCCCGGATAGACCCCAGGGTGTAGTAGACCCCCTCCCTGGGTCCATGTGTTCTTAGTATTCTCACCCGCCTATGAGTGAGAATATGCGGTATTACCTTTACTGTTCTTGTGTCAGTTTGCTGAATATGATGTTCTCCAGATTCATCCATGTCCTTACAATGGACACAAACTCATCATTTTTGATTGCTGCATAATATTCCATGGTGTATATGTGCCACAATTTCCCAGACCAGTCTATCGTCGATGGACATTTCGGTTGGTTCCAGGTCTTTGCTATTG
Source organism: Saguinus oedipus (assembly GCA_031835075.1). Classification (NCBI taxonomy): domain Eukaryota; kingdom Metazoa; phylum Chordata; class Mammalia; order Primates; family Cebidae; genus Saguinus; species Saguinus oedipus. The sequence continues at coordinate 33,743,960 of CM063176.1, forward strand.
TAAACAGTGCTGCAATGAACATTCGTGTGCATGTGTCCTTATAGTAGAACAATTTATAGTCCTTTGGATATATACTCAGTAAGGGGATTGCTGGGTCAAATGGAATTTCTATTTCTAGGTCCTTGAGGAATCACCACACTGTCTTCGACAATGGTTGAACTAACGTACACTCCTACCAACAGTGTAAGAGTGTTCCTCTTTCTCCACATCCTCTCCAGCATCTGCTGTCTCCAGATTTTTAATGATCGCCATTCTAACTGGCATGATATGATATCTTAATGTGGTTTTGATTTGCATCTCTCTAATGACCAATGATGATGAGCATTTTTTCATGTGTTTGTTGGCCTCATGTATGTCTTCTTTTGTAAAGTGTCTGTTCATATCCTTTGGCCATTTTTGAATGGGCTTGTTTGTTTTTTTTTTTCTGTAAATCTGTTTGAGTTCTTTGTAAATTCTGGATATCAGCACTTTGTCAGATGCGTCAACTGTAAAGGTTTTCTCCCATTCTGTGGGTTGCCGATTCACTCTAGTGACTGTGTCTTTTGTCATGCAGAAGCTGTGGAGTTTGATTAGGTCTCATTTGTCTATTTTGGCTTTTTTGCCAATGCTTTTGGTGTTTTGGTTATGAAGTCTTTGCCTACTACTATGTCCTGAATAGTTTTGTCTAGATTTTCTTCTAGGGTTTTTATGGTGTCAGGTCTTATGTTTAAGTCTTTAATCCATCTGGAGTTAATTTTAGTGTAAGGTGTCAGGAAGGGGTCCAGTTTCTGCTTTCTGCACATTTCTAGCTAGTTTTTCCAAACAATTTATTAAACAGAAAATGCTTTCCCCATTGCTTGTTTTTGTCTGGTTTATCAAAGATTATATAGTTGTAAATATGTTGTGTTGCCTCCGATGCCTCTGTTCTGTTCCATTGGTCTATATCTCTGTTTTGGTACCAGTATCATGCTGTTTTGATTACTGTAGCCTTGTAGTATCGATTGAAGTCTGGTAGTGTGATGCCTCCCGCTGTGTTCTTTTTGCTTAGAATTGACTTGGCTATGCGGGCTCTTTTTTGGTTCCATATGAAATCCATGGTGGTTTTCTCCAGTTCTGTGAAGGAATTCAATGGTAGTTTGATGAGGATAGCGTTGAATTTGTTAATTACTTTTGGCAGTGTAGCCATTTTCACGATATTGATTCTTCCTAACCACGAACATGGAATGTTTCTCCATCTGTTTGTGTCCTCTCTTATTTCATTGAGCAGTGGTTTGTAGTTTTTTTTTTTAAAGAGGTTCCTTACGTTCCTTGTGAGTTGTATTCCTAGGTATTTTATTTTCTTTTTAGAAATTGTGAATGGCTGTTTGTTTTTGATTTGGTTCTCTTTAAGTCTGTTATTGGTGTATAGGAATGCTTTTGATTTTTGAAAATTGATTTTATATCCTGAGACTTTACTAAAGTTGCTTATCAGTTTCAGGAGCTGTTGGGCTGAGGTGAGGGGGTCTTTTATGTATACTATTACATCATCCGCAAATAGAGACAATTTGGCTTTCAACTTTCCTGTTTGCATACCCTTTATTTCTTTTTCTTGCCTGATTGCTCTGGCTAGAACTTCCAGGAATACGTTGAATAGGAGTGGTGAGAGAGGACATCCTTGTCTAGGGCCGGATTTCAAAGGGAATGCTTCCAGTTTTTGCCCATTAAGTATGATATTGGCTGTTGGTTGTCGTAAATAGCTTCTATTACTTTGAGATATGTTCCATCAATACCAAGTTTATTGAGGGTTTTTAGCATAAAGGGCTGTTGATTTTTGTCAAATGCCTTCTCTGCGTGAATTGAGATAATCATGTGGTTTTTGTTTTTGCTTCTGTTTATGTGGTGAAATACATTTATAAACCTGCATAAGTTTTTTAATTTTTTATTTTTTTGCATTATAGGTTTTGGGGTATATGTGCAGAACGTGCAAGATAGTTGCATAGGTCAACACATGGCAGTGAGTTTTGCTGCCTTCCTCCCCCTCACCCACACTTGGTATTCATCCCCAGGCCATCCCCCCCAGACCCCCCTCTGTCCCTCCTCCATTTCCCCCAACAGCCCCCAGTGTATAGTAGACCGCCTCTCTTTGTCCATGTGTTCTCATATTTCTCACCCACCTATGAGTGAGTATATGCAGTATTTCTTTTTCTGTTCTTGTGTCAGTTTGCTGAGAATGATGTTCTCCAGATTCATCCATATCCTTACAAAGGACACAAAGTCATCATTTTTGATTGCTTCATAATATTCCATGGTGTATATGTGCCACATTTTCCCAGTCCAGTCTATCAGCGATGGGCATTTGGGTTGATTCCAGGTCTTTGCTATTGTAAACAGTGTTGCAATGAACATTCGTGTGCATGTGTCCCACTTAAACATAAGACCTGACACCATAAAAACCCTAGAAGAAAATCTAGGCAAAACCATTCAGGACATAGGAGTAGGCAAGGACTTCATGAACAAAACACCAAAAGCATTGGCAACAAAAGCCAAAATAGACAAATGGGACCTAATCAAACTCCACAGATTCTGCACGGCAAAAGAAACAGTCACTAGAGTGAATCGGCAACCATCAGAATGGGAAAAAATTTTTGCAGTTTACACATCTGACAAAGGGCTGATATCCAGAATTTACAAAGAACTCAAACAGATTTACAGAAAAAAAAGCAAACAAGCCCATTCAAAAATGGGCAAAGGATATGAACAGAAAAGTTACAAAAGAAGACATACATGAGGCCAACAAACCTATGAAAAAGTGCTCATCATCATTGGTCATTAGAGAGATGCAAATCAAAACCACATTGAGATATCATCTCACACCTGTTAGAATGGCGATCATTAAAATATCTGGAGACAGCAGATGCTGGAGAGGATGTGGAGAAATAGGAACACTCTTACACTGTTGGTGGGAGTGTAAGTTAGTTCAACCATTGTGGAAGACAGTGTGGCGATTCCTCAGGGACCTAGAAATAGAAATTCCATTTGACCCAGCAATCCCATTACTGGGTATCTATCCAAAAGACTAGACTTGAATATGTTGAACCAGCCTTGCATCCCCGGTATGAATCCTACTTGATCATGATGGATAAGTTTTGTATTGTGCTGTTGCATTTGGTTTGCCAGTATTTTATTGAAGATTTTTGCATCTATGTTCATCATGGATATTAGCCTGAAGATTTCTTCTGTTGTTGAGTGTCTGCCAGGTTTTTGTATCAGGATAATGTTGGTCTCATGAGATGATTTGGGAAGTGTTACCTCTTTTTGAATTATTTGGAATAGTTTCAGAAGGAATGGTACCAGATCCTCTTTATGTGTCTGGTAGAATTAGGCTGTAAACCCATCTGGACCTGGGCTTTCTTTGTGTGGTAGGCTCTTAATTGCTGCCTCAACTTCAGACCTTGTTATTGGTCTATTCATAGTTTCAGCTTCCTCCTGGTTTAGGCTTGGGAGGACACAGGCATCCAGAAATTTATCCATTTCTTCCTGGTTTACTAGTTTATGTGCATAGAGTTGTTTGTAGTATTCTCTGACGATGGTTTGAATTTCTGTGGATTCTGTGGTGATTTCCCCATTATCTTTTTTTATTGCATCTATTTGGTTGTTCTCTCTTTTCTTTTTTATTAGTCTGGCTACTGGTCTTTCTATCTTGTTGATCTCTTTGAAAAACCAGCTTTTGGATTTATTGATTTTTTGAAGTGTTTTCGTGTCTCTATCTCCTTCAGTTCTGCTCTGATCTTAGGTATTTCTTGTCTTCGGCTAGGTTTTGAGCTTTTTTGATCTTGCTCCTCTATCTCTTTCAATTTTGATGATAGGGTGTCAATTTTGGATCTCTCCACTCTTCTCATGTGGGCACTTATTGCTATATATTTTCCTCTACAGACTGCTTTAAATGTGTCCCAGTGATTCTGATATGTTGTGTCTTTGTTCTCATTGGTTTCAAAGAACTTCTTTATTTTTTCCTTCATTTCATTGTTTATCCAATCATCATTCAAGAGCCAGTTGTTCAGATTCCATGAAGCTGTGCAGTCCTGAGTTATTTTCTGAACTCTGAGTTCCATCTTGATTGCACTATGGTCTGAGAGACTGTTTGTTATGATTTCAGTTGCTTTGCATTTGCTGAGGAGTGCTTTATGTGGTCAATTTTGGTGTAGGTGTGATGTGGTGCTGAGAGGAATTTATATTCTGTGGATTTCGGGTGGAGACTTCTGTAAATGTCTATCACGTTTGCTTGTTCCAGGTCTGAGTTCAAGTCCTGGATATCCTTGTTGATTTTCTCTCTCGTTGATCTGTCTGATATTGACAGTGGAGTATTAAAGTCTCCCACTATTTTTTTGTGGGAGTCTAAGTCTCTTTGTAAGTCATTAAAACTTGCCTAATATATCTGGGTGCTCCTGCATTGTGTCCATATATATTTAGAATCGTTATCTCTTCTTGTTGTATCGATCCATTAACCATTATGTAATGACCTTCTTTGTCCCTTTTGATCTTTGTTGGTTTAAAGTCTATTTTATCAGAGATGAGAATTGCAACTCCTGCTTTTTTTTGCTCTCCATTTGCTTGGTAAATCTTCCTCCATCCCTTTATTTTGAGCCTTTGTGTATCTTTGCATGTGAGGTGGGTTTCCTGGATACAGCACACCAATGGGTTTTGGTTTTTTTATCCAATTTGCCAGTCTGTGTCTTTTGATATGTGTATTTAGCCCATTTACATTTAGGGTTAATATTGTTATGTGTGAATTTGCTACTGCCATTTTAATGCTAGCCGGCTGTTTTGCCCATTGTTTTATGTAGTTTCTTCATTGTGTTGATGCCCTTTATCATTTGGTATGCTTTGATGATGGCTGGTACTGGTTGTTTTTTTTTTTCTATGTGTAGTGCCTTTTTCAGAAGATCTTGTAATGCAGGCCTAGTGGTGACAAAATCTCTGACTACATGCTTGTTCGTGAAGGATTTTATTTTTCCTTCACTTATGAAGCTCAGTTTGGCTGGATATGAAATTATGGGTTGAAAGTTCTTTTCCTTAAGGATGTTGAATATTGGCCCCCACTCTCTTCTGGCTTGTAGAGTGTCTGCCGAGACATCTGCTGTGAGTCTGATGGGCTTCCCTTTGTGGGTGACCCGACCTTTCTCTCTGTCTGCCCTTACTATTTTCTCCTTCATTTCAACCCTGGTGAATCTGACTATTATGTGCCTTGGGGTTGCTCTTTTTGCGGAGTATCTTTGTGGTGTTCTCTGTATTTCCTGTAGTTGAGTATTGACCTGTCTTGCTAGGTTGGGGAAATTTGTCTGGATAATATCCTGAAGAGTGTTTTCCAGCTTGGATTCATTCTCTTCATCACATTCTGGTACACCTATCAAACGTAGGTTAGGTCTCTTCTCATAGTCCAACATTTCTTGGAGATTTTGTTCATTCCTTTTTGTGCTTTTTCTTTAATCTTGGTTTCTCATTTTATTTCATTGGGTTGATCTTCGACTTCTGATATTCTTTCTTCTACTTGGTCAATTCGGCTGTTAACACTTGTGCATGCTTCGCGAAGTTTTCATGTTGTGTTTTTCAGCTCCTTCAATTCATTCATATTCCTCTCTAAGTTGTCCATTCTTGTTATCATTTCCTCGAATCTTTTTTTCAAATCTTTTTTCAAGGTTCTTAGTTTCTTTGCACTGATTTAGAACATGTTTTTTAGCTCCCTGAAGTTTCTCATTATCTACTTTCTGAAGTCTGATTTTGTCATTTCATCACACTATTCTCCGTCCAGCTTTGTTGCCTTGCTGGTGAGGAGTTTTGGTCCTTTTTAGGAGGTGAGTCGTTTTAGTTTTGGGTGTTTTTCTCCTTTTTTCGCTGGTTTCTTTCCATCGTTATGGATTTATCCAGCTGTCGTCTTAGTAGTTGCTGATTTTTCAATTGGGTCTCTGAGTGGACGCCCAGATTGTTGATGATGAAGTATTTCTGTTTCTTAGTTTTTCTTCTAATGGTGTAGCCCCTCTGCTGTACGAGTGCTGAGGTCCACACCAGGCCCTGTAGCAGCTGTGGAACAGTAAGAGATGCTACCAGCTTCTTTTTCTTATATCTTTGTTCCAGAATGATGCCCTCCAAATGTCAGTCGGATTAGTCCTTTTTTGGAGTGACTCTTTTGACATACAGCAATCAGGGAGCTGATTGAGGAGATGGTCTGTGGTTTATAGGAGCTCCAGTGCTGAGCTGTGAGCTCTGTTGTTTATTCAGGGATGTTGGGTGGATGTGTCTATGTCTGCTGCAACAGAACTTATAAAACTCCCCCTTTTTTTCTTCCTTAGATACTCTGTCTCATGGAGGAAGGGCTTTCTTTATGAGTATATGTTGCACTGTCCCACCCAGCTAGGAGGCAGTCTATTCACTATTTCCCTGCTGGAGCTCCACCCTACTAGCGCGGGTCTGCCCTGCTGCCACGGGCTTCATTCTGCTGTGGTGGGCTCCATCCTCTTGGTGGAGTCTCTCTGTTATGGCAGGTTGCCTCGGCAATGGCAGGCTGCATCAGCCCTGGCGGTACTTCAGTAGGGGTGGATTGCGTCTGCAGTGGCAGAGGCCCCTCTGCCACCAGGCTGCACCGTCCTAGATGCTGACAGCAAAACTCTCATTCCCGAGCACCTCCAATCGCCACCCTGCTTGTCCCAGTGAGGGTGGGACCTGCCGAGCCCAACCACCCAGATTCCTGCCTCACAGTCCGTCATCTCTATCTCTCTCTTACTCTCCCCAAGCTGAACAGTCGACTCTCTCACTGGCTTCCCAGTAGCCTGCTGATAGGGCACTGGGATCCATGCAATCTCCTGTGCCACTGCCCACTGCACCAGCTCAGATCACTTTTCCAACGAATCTCCTGGTCTGGTTAATTGTCCAAGTCCTGTTCAATCAGATGGACATGCCAATCTACCCTTCCAAATCTCAGATTTCCAGGTAACAGGGCACCCAGACCAGTGAGTTTCTTGCCCAGTGACCCTGCGCTGTGGAGCTGGCATGGCCGAACCAGCCGCGCAAGCCCGCTGTGCTAGCGTCCTGTGTCTCTCCCACCCTTGGGACTTTCAAAGTTCTGTGGGCAAAAAAGGTCCATTCCGGGAATGCGGCTAAAACAAACCCTCTGCACCTTCACTGAGAGCTGAAATCCTGAGTCGCCTCTACGATGAGATCTTGAAAATATTCCCGACCCTTGTCTATTTCTAAGGAAAGTTTTATTGACAGTGGCCCTGAACGAGTGGCCATGTGAAAAATATTCCTGACTGATCATATATACATGTTATTCACTGAAACACTGAAAGAGAGGCCTTACGAAATAGACCCAACTTTACTCCACAGGTGTGAGTTATTATTATTATTTTTTTAATTTTTAAAATTTTTATTGCAATATAGGTTTTGGGGTACATGTGCAGAATGTGAAAGATAGTTGCATAGGTACACACATGAAAGTGTGTTTTGTTGTCTTTTTTTTTTTTTTTTTTTTTTTCTTTCAACTGGTGTTTTTTTTTTTTTTTTTTTTTTATTGCATTATAGGTTTGGGGGTACATGTGCAGAACGAGCAAGATAGTTGCATAGGTACACACATGGCAGTGTGCTTTGCTGCTTTCCTCCCCTTCACCCACACTTGGTATTCATCCCCAGGCTATCCCCCCCAGCCCCCCCCTGCTGTCCCTCCCCCATTCCCCCCAACAGTCCCCAGTGTATAGTAGACCGCCTCTCTGTGTCCACATGTTCTCATTTTTCTCACCCACCTATGAGCGAGTATATGCGGTATTTCTTTTTCTGTTCTTGTGTCAGTTTGCTGAGAATGATGTTCTCCAGATTCATCCATGTCCCTACAAAGGACACAAACTCATCATTTTTGATTGCTGCATAATATTCCATGGTGTATATGTGCCACATTTTCCCAGTCCAGTCTATCATCGTTGGGCATTTGGGTTGGTTCCAGGTCTTTGCTATTGTAAACAGTGCTGCAATGAACATTCGTGTGCATGTGTCCTTATAGTAGAACGATTTATAATCCTTTGGATAGATACCCAGTAATGGGATTGCTGGGTCAAATGGAATTTCTATTTCTAGGTCCCTGAGGAATCGCCACACTGTCTTCCACAATGGTTGAACTAATTTACACTCCCACCAACAGTGTAAGAGTGTTCCTATTTCTCCACATCCTCTCCAGCATCTGCTGTCTCCAGATTTTTTAATGATCGCCATTCTAACTGGTGTGAGATGGTATCTCAATGTGGTTTTGATTTGCATCTCTCTAATGACCAATGACGATGAGCACTTTTTCATATGTTTGCTGGCCTCATGTATGTCTGCTTTCGTAAAGTTTCTGTTCATATCCTTTGCCCATTTTTGAATGGGCTTGTTTGTTTTTTTCCTGTAAATCTGTTTGAGTTCTTTGTAAATTCTGGATATCAGCCCTTTGTCGGATGCGTAAACTGCAAAGATTTTTTCCCATTCTGATGGTTGCCGATTCACTCTAGTGACTGTTTGTTTTGCTGTGCAGAAGCTGTGGAGTTTGATTAGGTCCCATTTGTCTATTTTGGCTTTTGTTGCCAATGCTTTGGGAGTTTTGTTCATGAAGTCCTTGCCTACTCCTATGTCCTGAATGGTTTTGCCTAGATTTTCTTCTAGGGTTTTTATGGTGTCGGGTCTTACGTTTAAGTCTTTAATCCATCTGGAGTTAATTTTAGTGTAAGGTGTCAGGAAGGGGTCCAATTTCTGCTTTCTGCACATGGCTAGCCAGTTTTCCCAACACCATTTATTAAATAGGGAATCCTTTCCCCATTGCCTGTTTTTGTCTGGTTTATCAAAGATAATATGGTTGTAGATGTGTTGTGTTGCCTCCGATGCCTCTGTTCTGTGTTTTGTTGTCTTAATCCCCTTCACCCACATTTGGAATTTATCCCCAGGCTTTCCCTCCCCATTTTCCCCCGCTGTCTTTCCTTCGTTCACTCTGATAGAACTCAGTGTGTGGGAGACCTCCTCCCTGTGTCCATGTGTTCCCATTCTCACCTGCCTATGAGTGAGAATATGCGGTATTTCCTTTTCTGTTTTTCTGTCAGTTTTCCGAGAATGATGTTCTTCAGATTTATCCATGTCCTTAAAAAGGACACAAACTCATCATTTTTGATTGAGTTATTTTTTGACTCTCCAAACAAATCACCATAGAAAATACCCAAGTGACTATTCCAAAAATGTTTAGTATTTGAAGAGGTTCTGTATGAGTGTCCATATCAAATAGTCTCCTGACTATCACATATGTGTGTAATATTTACAGAGCTGCTTAACTTGGGGCTACCTTAAATAGGGTCCTGACTATACCACAGCTGCTTATTATGCTCATAAGCTCTGAATGCCAGGCCACATGAGATAGACTCCTTACTATTGCCCCATTGTGCATCAGTCAGTAATGCTGTGATTGAGTGGTCATATGACCTGGACTCTGACTATTACCAAGGTTTGTAGTCTTTAGTGAGTTTCTGAACGAGTGAGCAAATAAAATAATCTCCTGAATCTATCCTCTTGACTATTTCTCAGTTCTGCATTTTCCACTGAGTCTCTGGGTGAACAGTCATATCAAATAGTCTCAACACTGTTCCCAAAGTGTGCATTCTTCAGTGAGTCTCTGCATAAGTGGTTATATACAACAGAATCCTGAGTAGTTTCCAGATATATATAATTCTTCAAAGTGGCTTTCAATAAGTGGCCATGTGAGATAAACTCCTGTCTTTCCCACAGGTCTGTATTATTCTTGTGAGGCTCTGAATAATAGCCATAAAACAGAGACTCATGGATAGTCCTCAGGCCTGAGTTTTTACATTTGGGTCTAAATGAGTGGCTATACGAAATGGAATACTGACTTTTCACAAGATGTATGTTATTCAGTTAACCTCTCAATATGTGCCTATATAAAATAAAATTGTGATTACAATACAGCTGTTTCTTATTCAATGAAGCTCTGAAATAGATGTCATATGTGTTACCTTCCTGATTATTCCCCAGGTATGTATTGTTCTCTGAGGCTCTGAAACTTTGGCCATATGAAATTGTTTCCAGACTAATCCACAGGTGTGTATTATTGACTCTGACTCTGAAGTTTTGGGCATATGGAATAGACTAGTGTCTATTTATAGTTGTGTATTACTCACACAAGCTTTGATTTTGTGGCCATATAAAATAGACTAGTGTCTATTCCACACATATGCATTATTCACCTAGGCTGTAAATGAGAGGATATATAAAGTAGACTCCTAACACTTGCCCAGTTGTGCATTTCTTCGTGAGGCTCTTCTTGTGTAACCACATGAAACAGGATTCTGTCTATTTTAAATATTTGTATTATTCAGTGAACTCTGAATGAGTGGCTATATGAAATAGACAGCTGGGTACTTTTCATTTGTACAATATTCACTGAGGGTATGGGTCATTGGCTATATGAAATGTAATCCTGTCTATTCCAAACCTGTATATTATAAACAGAGGCTATGAATGAGTTTTCAAATGAAATAGACTCCTGGCTGTTAAACAGGTGTGCATTATTTATCGAGGTTCTGAATGAATGTCCTTCGAAAATAGACTCCAAATTATTCTCCAGGTGTGTATTATTCAGTGAGGCTCAGAAGATGTGGCCATGGTAATTAGATTCCTTACTATAGAAAGGGTCTGTTTTATTCACTGAGGCTCTAAATATGTGTCTACATGAAATAGACTCCTGACTACACCACATCACTTAGTGACACTCCGAATGAGAGACCACCGGAAAAAGTCCCCTGACTATTCCACAGGTGTGCATTATTTACTGAGACTCTGAATGAGGCGATAAAAGTAAATCCTGACTATTTCCCCAGGTGTGTACATTTAGTGAGGATCTCAATGAGGCGCCATAGGAAAGAGAATTCTGACTCTTTTGCAGGTGTGCATTATTCAGTGATTCTTCGAATGAGTGGCCATATAAAATAGACTCCAGACTATATGACAGGTGTGTAATATTCAGTGAGGCTGTAAAAGAGGGGCCATATGAAACAGACGTCGAATTACTCCACCTGTGCGTTATTCACTATTTTTCTGCATGAGGAGTCGTATGAAATAGACTCCTTATTATTCTCCATGTGTGCATTAATCAAACAGGTTCTCTATGAGTGTCCATACAAAAGAGACTACTTATACTCCCGAAGGTGTGTATTACTCAGCGATACCCAGAATTAGAGTTCATGTAAAATAAAGTCCTGATTATCACCCAGGTGTGTATCACTCAGGAAGGCACTTAATTTGTGGCTATCATAAACAGCATACTGATTACTCCCTAGAAGTCCATTATTCACTGAAACTTTGAAAGAGAGGCCATATAAATTAGACACCTGACAATTCCTCCATTGTGAATTTTTCAACAAGGTTCTAAATGAGTGGTAATATGAAATAGAATCCTGAGGATTCCCTAGGTGTGTATTATTCAGGGAGGCACAGAATGAGTGGCCATATAAAAATGATCGACTATTATTTGGTGTGCATTATTCACTGAGGCTCTAAATGAGTGGAAACATGAATTAGACTCTTTCTTTATTCAAATTTTTATTGCGTTATAGGTTTTGGGGTACATGTGCAGAACGTACAAGATAGTTGCATAGGTACACACATGGCAGTGTGTTTTGCTGCCTTCCTCCCCTTCACCCACACTTGGCATTCATCTCCATGCTATCCCTCCCAAGCCCCCACCACTGTCCTTCCCCTATTCCCCCCAATAGGCCCCAGTGTGTAGTAGACCCACTCTCTGTGTCCATGTGTTCTCAGTTTTATCACCCACCTACGAGTGAGTATATGCGGTATTTCTTTTTCTGCTCCTGTGTCACTTTGCTGAGAATGATGTTCTCCAGATTCATCCATGTCCTTACGAAGGACACAAACTCATCATTTTTGAGTGCTGCATAATATTCCATGGTGTACATGTGCCATATTTTCCCAGTCCAGTCTGTCATCGTTGGGCATTTGGGTTGGTTCCAGGTCTTTGCTATTGTAAACAGGGCTGCAATGAATATTCGTGTGCATGTGTCCTTATAGTAGAACGATTTATAGTCCTTTTGATATATACCCAGTAATGAGATTGCTGGGTCAAATGGAATTTCTATTTCTAGCTCCTTTAGGAATCGCCACACTGTCTTCCACAAAGGTTGAACTAATTAACACTCCCACCAACAGTGTAAGAGTGTTTCTATTTCTCCACATCCTCTCCAGCATCTGCTGTCTCCAGATATTTTAATGATCGCCATTCTAACTGGCGTGAGATGGTATCTCAATGTGGTTTTGATTTGCATCTCTCTAATGACCAGTGATGATGAGCACTTTTTCATATGTTTGTTGGCCTCATGTATGTCTTCTTTTGTAAAGTGTCTGTTCATATCCTTTGGCCATTTTTGAATGGGCTTGCTTGTTTTTTTCTTGTAAATCTGTTTGAGTTCTTGGTAAATTCTGGATATCAGCCCTTTGTCAGATGTGTAAACTGCAAAGATTTTTTCCCATTCTGATGGTTGCCGATTCACTCTAGTGACAGTTTCTTTTGCGGTGCAGAAGCTGTGGAGTTGGATTAGGTCCCATTTGTCTATTTTTGCTTTTGTTGCCATTGCTTTCATTGTTTTGTTCATGAAGTCTTTGCCTATTCCTATGTCCTTAATGATTTTGCCAAGATTTTCTTCTAGGGTTTTTATGGCGTCAGGTCTTACATTTAAGTCTTTAATCCATCTGGAGTTAATTTTATTGTAAGGTGTCAGAAAGGGGTCCAGTTTCTGCTTTCTGCACATGGCTAGCCAGTTTTCCCAACACCATTTATTAAATAGGGAATCCTTTCCCCATTGCTTGTTTTTGTCTGGTTTATCAAAGATAATATAGTTGTAGATATGTTCTTGTGCCTACGATGCTTCTGTTCTGTTCCATTGGTTTATATCTCTATTTTTGTACCAGTACCATGTTGTTTTGATTACTGTAGACTTGTATTATACTTTGAAGTCTGGTAGTGTGATGTCTCCCGCTTTATTCTTTTTGCTTAGAATTGACATGGCTATGCGGGCTCCTTTTTGGTTCCATATGAAATTCATGGTGGTTTTTTTTTCCAGTTCTGTGAAGAAATTCAATGGTAATTTGATGAGGATAGCATTCATTGTGTAAATTACTTTGGGCAGTATAGCCATTTTCCCGATATTTATTCTTACTAACCACGTACATGGAATGTTTCTCCATCTGTTTGTGTCCTCTCTTATTTCGCTGAGCAGTGGTTTGTAGTTATCCTTAAAGAGGTCACTTACGTTCCTTGTGAGTTGTATTCCTAGGTATTTTATTTTCTGTGTAGCAATTGTGAATGGCAGTTCGTTCTTGATTTGGTTCTCTTTAAGTCTGTTATTGTTGTATAGAAATGCTTGTGATTTTTGCACATTGATTTTATATCCTGAGACTGCTGAAGTTGCTTATCAGTTTCAGGAGCTTTTGGGCTGAGGTGATTGGATCTTCTAGGTATACTATCATGTCGTCTGCAAATAGAGACAATTTGACTTCCACCTTTCCTATTTGAATACCCTTTATTTATTTATTTATTTTTTGCCTGATTTCTCTGGCTAGAACTTCCAGTACTATGTTGAATAGGCGTGGTGAGAGAGGGCATCTTTGTCTAGTGCTGGATTTCAAAGGGAATGCTTCCAGTTTTTGCCCATTAAGTATGACATTGGCTGTTGGTTTGTCATAAATAGCTTTTATTACTTTGAGATATGTTCCATCAATACCAAGTTTATTGAGGGTTTTTAGCATAAAGGGCTGTTGAATTTTGTCAAATGCCTTCTCTGTGTCAATTGAGATAATCATGTGGTTTTTGTTTTTGCTTCTGTTTAGGTGGTGAATTACATTTATAGACTTACATATGTTGAACCAGTCTTGCATCCCCGCGATGAGTCCTACTTGATCATGATGGATAAGTTTTTTAATGTGCTGTTGCAATCGATTTGCCAGTATTTTATTGAAGATTTTTGCATCTATGTTCATCACGGATATTGGCCTGAAGTTTTGTTTTCTTGTTGAGTCTCTGCCGGGTTTTGGTATCAGGATGATGTTGGTCTCATAAAATGATTTGGGAAGGATTCCCTCTTTTTGGATTATTTGGAATAGTTTCAGAAGGAATCGTACCAGATCTTCTTTGTGTGTCTGGTAGAATTCAGCTGTGAACCCATCTGGACCTGGGCTTTTTTTGTGTGGTAGGCTCTTAATTGCTGCCTCAACTTCAGACCTTGTTATTGGTCTATTTATAGTTTCGGGTTTCTCCTGGTTTAGGCTTGGGAGGACACAGGCGTCCGGGAAATTATCCATTTCTTCCTGGTTTACTAGTTTATGTGCATAGAGTTGTTTGTAGTATTCTCAGATGATGGTTTGAATTTCTGTTTAGTCTGTGGTGATTTTCACATTATTGTTTTTTATTCCATCTATTTGGTTGTTCTCTCTTTTCTTTTTGATCAGTCTGGCTAGTGGTCTATTTGGTTGATCTTTTCGAAAAACCAGCTCTTAGATTTATTGATTTTTGAAGGGATTTTTTTGTCCCTATCTCCTTCAGTTCTGCTCTGATCTTAGTTATTTCTTGTCTTCAGTTAGCTTTTGAGCTTTTTTGATCTTGCTCCTCTAGCTCTTTCAATTATGACAATATGGTGTCAATTTTGGATCACTCCACTCTTCTCATGTGGGCAGTTATTGCTATATATTTTCCTCTACAGACTGCTCTGAATATGTGTTTACATGAAATAGACTCCTGACTACACCACATTATTTACTGACACTCCGAACGTTAGGCCACATGGAAAAGTCTCCTGACTATTCCACAGGTGTGCATTATTTAGTGAGGCTCTGAATGAGGTGATAAAAGTAAATCCTGACTGTTTCCTTAGGTGTGAACATTTAGTGAGGCTCTCAATGCGGGACCGTAAAATAGAGAATTCTGACTATTCTGCAAGTGTGCATTATTCAGTGATTCTTCGAATGAGTGGCCATAAAAAGTAGACTCCGCACTACATGACAGTTGTGTAATAATCAGTGAGGCTGTGAAAGAGGGGCCATATGAAACAGATGTCTAATTACTCCACATGTGCATTATTCACTATTTTTCTGAATGACGAGATGTATGAAATAGACTCCTCATTATTCTCCATATGTGCATTAATCAAACAGGTTCTCTATGAGTGTCCATACAAAAGAGACTCCTTATGCTCCTGCAGGTGTGTATTACTCAGCAATACCCAGATTTAGAGTTCATGTAAAATGAATTCCTGACTATCACCCAGGTGTGTATTCTTCAGGAAGGCAGTTAATTTGAGGCTATCTTAAACAGCATTCTGATTACTCTGTAGTAATCCATTATTCACTGAAACTTTGAATTAGAGGCTATGTAATATAGACACCTAACTATTGCTTCATTCTGAATTATTCAATAAGGTTCTAAATGAGTGGAAGTATGAAATAGAATTCTGAGGATTCCCTAGGTGTGTATCATTTAGGGAGGCGCAGAAAGAGTGGCCATATAAAAATAATCGACTATTATATTGGTGTGCATTATTCACTGAGGCTCTAAATGAGTGGATACGTGAAGTAAACTCTTAACTCTTGTGTGCATTACCTACAGAGACTCTGAATGTGTTGCCATTTGAAGTAGACCCTTGACTCTTTCTAAGGAAAGTTTTATTCACAGTGGCCCTGAACGAGTGGCCATGTAAAAGAAATTCCTGACTTATCAGATAAACATGTTATTCACTGAAACACTGAAAGAGTGGCCTTATAAAATAGATCCCATTTTACTCTACAGGTGTAAGTTACTTTTTGACTATCCAAACAAATCACCATACCAAATACAGTAGTGACTATTCCACACGTTTAGTATTTGAAGAGGTTCTTTATAAGTGTGTATATCAAATAGTCTCCTGACTATCATCCAGGTGTGTGTCATTCAGAAAGGCACTTAATTCCTGGCTATCTTAAACAGCGTCCTGATTACTCCATAGAAGTTCATTATTCACTGAAATTTTGAATGAGGGGTCATATAAAATAGACACCTGACTATTTCTCCATTGTGAATTATTAAATAAGGTTCTAAATGAGTGGTAGTATGAAATAGAAACCCGAGGATTCCCTAAGTGTGTATCATTCAGGGAGGCACAGAATGAGTGGGCATATAAATAATGCTCGACCATAATCCTGGTGTGAATTATTCACTGAGGTTCTAAATGAGTGGATAAATGAAGTAGACGCCTAATTCTTTTCCAGCTGTGTATTATTAAACAAGATTCTGATTATGTGGGCATAAAAAAGAGACTGATCTACTGCCCAGGTGTGCATTACCAACACAGACTCTGAATTTGTAGCCATTTGAAGTAGACCCTTGACTATTTCTAAAGAAAGTTTTATTCACAGTGGCCCTGAAGGAGTGGCCATATGAAAGAAATTCCTGGCTTATCAGATATACATATTATTCACTGAAACACTGAAAGAGAGGCCTTATGAAATAGATCCCATTTTACTCCACAGGTGTGAGTCATATTTTGGCTCTCCAAATGAATCGCCATAGGAAATACACTAGTGACTATTCCACACATGTTTAGTGTTTAAAGAATTTCTGTATGAGTGTCCATATCAAATAGTCTCCTGACTATCACACATGTGTGTATTATTCATAGAGCTGCTTAACTTGGGTCTACCTTAAATAGGGTCCTGACTACTCCACAGTTGCTTATTACGCACTTAAGCTCTGAATGCCACGCCACATGAAATAGACTCCTTACTATTTCCCCATTGTACATTATTCGGTAAGGCTGTGATTGATTGCCCATATTACCTGGACTCTGACTATTCCCAAAATGTGTAGTCCTTAGTGAGTTTTGGAACGAGTGAACACATAAAATAGATTCCTGAATCTATCCTCTCTACTATTTCTCAGTTCTGCATTTTCCAATGAGTCACTGGGTGAACGGTCATATCAAATAGTCTCCACACTATTTCCCAAGTGTGCATTCTTTAGTGAGTCTCTGAATAAGTGTTTATATATAACAGAATCCTGAACAGTTTCCAGATATATATGATTCTTCAAAGCGGTTGTAAATAAGTGGCCATGTGAAATAAGCTCCTGTCTTTTCCAGAGGTCTGTATTAATCTCGTCGTGCTCTAAATGAGTAGCCATAAAATAGAGACTCCTGAATACTCCTCAGGCATGCGTTTTTATCTTTGGCTTTAAATGAGTGGCTATTCGAAATAGAATCCTGAGTTTGGCCAAGGTGTATGTTATTCAGTTAAGCTCTAAATATGTGGCTACACAAAAGAGAATTCTGACTACAATACAGGTGTTTCTTATGCAATGAAGCTCTGAAATAGACGCCATATGTAATATCCTCCTTAGTATTCCCCAGGTAGGTATTATTAATTGAGGAGATGAAACGCCAGCCATATGACATTGTTTCCTGACTAGTCCACAGGTGTGTATTATTGACTCTGACTCTGAACATTTGGAAATATGGAAGAGTGTGTATTCAAAGTTGTGTATTACTCACTCAAGCTTTGATTTTGTGGCCATAGAAAATAGATTAGTGTCTATTCCATGCGTGTGCATTATTCACTAAGGCCATAAATTAGAGGCTATATAAAGTAGACTGCTAACACTTTCTCAGTTGTGCATAACTCAGTAGGGTTCTTCTTGTGTGATCATATAGAACAGGATTTTGTCCATCTTAAATATTTGTAATATTCAGTGAATGTCTGAATGAGTGGCTATAGGAAATAGACAGCTGGGTACTTTACATTTGTACATTATTCACTGAGGTTAAGGGTCAGTTCCTAACTAAAATGGAATCCTGAACAATTTACACATGCATATTATACACAGATGCTATGAATGAGTGTCCAAATGAAATAGACTCCTGGCTATTCCACAGGTGTGCAATATTAAAAGAGGATCTGAATAAATATTAATCGAAAATAGTCTCCAAATTTTTCTCCAGGTGTGTATTATTCAGTGAGGCTCAGAAGATGCTGCCATATAAATTAGATATTTTATTATAGAAAGGGTCTGCCTTATTCACTACGGCTCTGAATATATGTCTACATGAAATAGCCTTTTGACTACACCACATTATTTAGTGACACTTCGAATGAGAGGTCACCTAAAAAAGTCTCCTGACTATTCCACAGGTGTGCATTATTTAGGGAGACTCTGAATGAGGCTATGAAAGTAAATCCTGACTATTTCCCCAGATGTGTACCATTAGTGAGGCTCTCAATAAGGGGCCATAGGAAAGAGACTTCTGACTATTCCGCTGGTGTGCATTATTCCCTGATTCTTCGAATGAGTGGCCATAAAAAGTAAACTCCAGACTATATGACAAGCGTGTAATATTCAGTGAGGCAGTGAAAGAAGGGTCATATGACACAGACGTTTTATTACTCCACAGGTGCATTATTCACTCTTTGTCTGAATGAGGAGCCTTATGAAATAGATTCCTCATTATTATCCATGTGTGCATTCCTCATACAGGTTCTTTATGAGTGTCCATAAAAGAGAGACTCACTACACTCCCCTAGGTGTGAGTTACTCAGCGATACCCAGAATTAGTGTTCATGAAAATTAGAATCCTGATCATCAACCAGGTGTGTATCATTCAGGAAGGTACTTAATTCGTGGCTATATTAAACAGCTTCCTGATTTCTCCATAGAAGTTCATTATTCACTGAAATTTTGAATTAGGGGCCATATAAAACAGACACCTAACTATTGCTCCATTGTGAATTATTCTATAAGGTTCTAAATGAGTGGTAGTACGAAATAGAAGCCCAAGGATTCCCTAGGTGTGTATCATTCAGGGAGGCACAGAATGAGTGGCCATATAAAAAATGCTCGACCATAATCCTGGTGTGAATTATTTACTGATGTTCTAAATGAGTGGATACATGAAGTAGACACTTAACTCTTTTCCAGCTGTGTATTATTAAACAAGGCTCTGATTATGTGGGCATAAAAAAGAGACTGATGTATTTCACAGGTGTGCACTTACCAACACAGACTCTGAATTTGTAGCCATTTGAAGTAGACCCTTGACTATTTCTAAGGAAAGTTTTATTCACAGTGGTGCTGAACGAGTGGCCATGTGAAAGAGATTCCTGCCTTATCAGATATACATATTATTCATTGAAACACTGAAAGAGTGGCCTTATGAAATAGACCCCATTTTACTCCACAGGTGTGAGTCATTTTTTGACTGTCCAAATGAATCACCATAGAAAATACACTAGTGACTATTCCACACATGTTTAGTATTTGAAGAATTTCTGTATGAGTGTCCATATCAAATAGTCTCCTGACTATCACACATATATTATTTACAAAGCTGCTTAACTTGGTGATACCTTAGATAGGGTTCTGACTACTCCACAGCTGCTTATTATGAACTTTGTCTCTAAATTCCAGGCCACATGAAATAGACTCTTTTCTATTGCCCCATTTTGCATTATTCAGTAATGCTGTGGTTGAGTGGCCATATGACCTGGACTCTGATGATTCCCAAGGTGTGTAGTCTTTAGAGAGATTCTAAATGAGTGACCACATAAAATAGACTCCTCAGTTTATCCTTTTAACTATTTCTCAGTTCTGCATTTTTCACTGAATCACTGGGTGTACGGTCATATCAAATTGTTTCCACACTATTCCCCAAGTGTGCATTTTTAGTGTGTCTCTGAATAAGTGGTTATATATAATAGAATCCTGAGCAGTTTTCAGATATATATGATTGTTCAAAGTGGTTCTAAATAAGTGGCCATGTGTAATAAACTCCTGTTTTTCCAGACATCTCTATTAATTTTCGGAGTCTCTGAATGAGTTGCCATAAAATAGAGACTCCTAAATACTCCTTAGGCGTGTGTTCTTACATTTGGCTCTAAATGAGTAGCTATACTAACTAGAATCCTGACTTTCCACAAAGTGTATGTTATTCAGTTAAGCTCTGAATATGTGGTTGTATGAAATAGAATTCTAACTGCAATACAGGTGTTTCTTATGCCATGAAGCTCTGAAATAGATGCCATATGTAATAGGGTCCTTAGTATTCCCCAGGTAGATATTATTAACTGAGGCTCTGTAACGTCGGCCACATGACATTGTTTCCTGACTACTCCACAGTCAGTGTGTATTATTGACTCTGACTCTGAATATTTGGGAATATGGAAGAGACTAGTGTCTATTCAACGTTGTGTATTACTCACTGAAGGTTTGATTTTGTGGCCATACAAAATAGACTAGAGTCTATTACACACGTGTGTATTATTCCCTGAGGCCATAAATGAGATGATATATAAAGTAGACTCCTAACACTTCCCCAGTTGTGCATAACTCAGTAGGGTTTTTCTTATATGAGCATATCAAACAGGATTTTGTCTATCTTAAATATTTTTATTATTCAGTGAATGTCTGAATGAGGTGCTATTTGAAATTGACATCTGGGTACTTTACATTTGTACATTAATCACTGAGGTTAAAAGTCAGTAGCCATCTGAAATGGAATCCTAACTAATTCACACATGCATATTATACACAGAGGCTATGAATGAGTGTCCAAATTAAATAGACTCTTGGCTATTCCACATGTATGCATTATTAAAATAGGATCTGAAAGAATGTCCTTCGAATATAGACTACAAATTATTCTCCGGTGTGTATTATTCAGCGAGGCTCAGAAGATGTGGCCATATTAATTAGATTCCTTACTATAGAAATGTTCTGCCTTAATCACTGTGGCTCTGAATATGTTTCTACATGAAATATACTCCTCATTCTCGCAAGATGGCGTCGTAGAGGCGACTCAGGGTTGCAGCTCTCAGTGAAGGCAAAGAGGGTGAGTTTAAGCTGCATTTTCAGACGGTCCTTTTTTGCCCACAGAACGTTAAAAGTCCCAGGTGTGAGAGAGACACAGGATGCTCTTGCAGCCGGCTCATGCGGCTGGATGGGCCGTGCAGGTGCCACAGCGCAGTGGCACACAGCACAAAACTCACTTGTCTGGGAACACTGTTAAACCGGCAACCTGAGATTTGGACGGGCAAATTGGCATGTCCATCTGATTGAATGGGAGTTGGACAATGAGCCAGACCAGTATATTCCTGGGAAACGTGATCTGAGCCAGTGCATTGGCAGGGACATGGGAGATAGCACGGATCCCAGTGCCCTATTGGCAGGCTACTGGGGCGCCAGTGAGAGAGGCAACCGTTCAGCTTGGGGAGAGGAAGAGAGAGAGAGAGAGAAAGAGAGAGAGAGGACAAAGCCTGAGGCAGTGAGCTGAGTGATCCAGCTCTGTGGGTCCCATCCTCATGGGGACAAGCAGGGTGGCGACTGGAGGCACTCGGTTCTGAGAATTTTTCTGCCGGCATCTAGGAGGGTGAAGCTCGATGGGGGAGGTGCGTCCACCACTACGGATGCAATCCGCCCCTACTGAATTATCGCCAAGGGCTGACACAGCCTGCCATTGCCAAGGCAACCTGCCATAACAGAGAGACTCCACCAACAGGGCGGAGCGAACCACAGCAAAACAGAGCCCATGGTAGCAGGGCAGACCCACACTAGTTGGGTGGAGCCCCGGCAGGCAAATAGTGAATAGACTGCCACCAAGCGGGGCAGGAAAGTGCAACAGATACTCATAAAGAAAGCCTCAACTCCCTGAGACAGAGCATCTAAAAGAAAAAACAAGGGGGGGTTTATGAGTTTTGTTGCAGCAGACATAAACATATCCTCCCAACATCCCTGAATGAACAACGGAGCTTACAGCTCAGCACTGGAGCTCCTATAAAGCACAGTCCGTCTCCTCAAGCAGCTCCCTGACCCCTGTATATTCTAAGAGTCACCCCAAGAAAGGACTATTCAGACTGACATTTGGTGGTCATCATTCTGGAACAAAGATAGCAGAAAAAGAAACTGGTAGCATCCCTCACTGTTCTGCAGTTGCTACAGGTGTTCCCCAGAGAAGCAGTGCCTGGAGTGGACCTCAGCACTCGTACAGCAGAGGGGCTAGACCATTAGAAAAAAAAAACTAAGTAACAGAAATACTTCATCATCAACAATCTCAGCGTCCACTCAGAGACCCAATTGAAAACTTATCAACTGCTAAGACGACAGGTGGATAAATCCATAAAGATGGAAAGAAACCAGTGCAAAAAAGAGGAAAACACCCGAAACCAAAACACTTCACCTCCTACAAAGGAACAAAACTCCTCACCAAAAAGGGAACAAAGCTGGATGGAGAATGAGTGAGATGAAATGACGGAACCAGACAGCAGAAAGTGGATAATGAGAAACTTCAGGGAGCTAAAAAAAACATGTTTTAATCAGTGTAAAGAAACCAAGAACCTTGAAAAGAGATTTGAAAAATGATCTGAGGAAGTGCTAAAAAGAATGGACAACTTAGAGAGGAATATGAATGAATTGAAGAAGCTGAAAAACACAACACGAGAACATCGCTAAGCATGCACAAGTTTCAAAAGCCAAATTGACTAAGCAGAAGAAAGGATATCCGATGTCAAACATCAACTCAATGAAATAAAATGAGAAACCAAGATTAAAGACAATAGTGCAAAAAGGAATGAACAAAATCTCCAAGAAATGTAGGACGATGTGAAGAGACCCAACCTACGTTTAAGAGGTGTACCAGAATGTGATGAAGAGAATGAATTGAAGCCGGAAAACACTCTTCAGGATATTATCCAGGAAAATTTCCTCAAACAAGAAAGACAGTTTAATACTCAACTCCAGGAAATACAGAGAACACCACAAAGATACTCCACAAGAAGAGCAACCCCAAGGCACATAATCGTCAGATTCACCAGGGTTGAAATGAAGGAGAAAATACTAAGGGCAGCCAGAGAGGAAGGTCGGGTCACCCACATAGGGAAGCCCATCAGACTCAGAGCAGATCTCTCGGCAGAGAAACTACAAGCCAGAAGAGAGTGGGGGGCCAATATTCAGCATCCTTAAAGAAAAGAACTTTCAACCCAGAATTTTATATCCAGCCAAACTGAGTTTCATAAGTGAAGGAAAAATAAAATCCTTCATGAACAAGCAAGTACTCAGAGATTTTGTCACCACTAGGCCTGCTTCACAGGAGTTCCTGAACGAGGCACTAAACATAGAAAGAAACAACCAGTACCAGCCATCCTAAAAGCAAACCAAATGGTAAAGAGCATCAACAAAATGAAGAATCTACATGAACCTATGGGCAAAACAGCCAGCTAGCATCAAAATGGCAGTATCAAACTCACACATAACAATATTAACCCTAAATGTAAATGGGCTAAATGCACCAATCAAAAAAACAGACAGGCAAATTGGATAAAAAACCAAAACTCATTGGTGTGCTGTATCCAGAAAACCCACCTCACACGCAAGAATACACAAAGGCTCAAAATAAAGGGATGGAGGAAGATTTACCAAGCAAATGGAGAGCAAAAAAAGCAGGAGTTGCAATTCTCGTCTCTGATAAAATAGACTTTAAAAAAACAAAGATCAAAAGGGACAAAGAAGGTCATTACATAATGGTAAAAGGATTGATACAACAAGAAGAGCTAACGATTCTAAATATATATGGACCCAATGCAGGAGCACCAAGATATATAAGGCAAGTTCTTAATGACTTACAAAGAGACTTAGACTCCCACACAATAATAGTGGGAGACTTTAACACTCCACTGTCAATAGCAGACAGATCAACCAGACAGAAAATTAACAAGGATATCCAGGACTTAAACACAGACCTGGAACAAGCAAATCTGATAGACATTTACAGAACTCTCCACCCCAAATCCACAGATTATACATTCTTTTCAGCACCACATCACCCCTACTCCAAAATTGATCACATAATTGGAAGTAAAGCACTCCTCAGCAAATGCAAAACAACTGAAATCATAACAAACAGTCTCTCAGATAATAGTGCAATCAAGTTGGAACTCAAAATTCAGAAAATAACTCAGAACAGCACAGCTTCATGGAAACTGAACAACTGGCTCTTGAATGTTGATTGGATAAACAATGAAATGAAGGCAGAGATAAAGAAGTTCTTTGAAACCAACAAGAATAAAGACACAAAGTACCAGAATCTCTGTGACACATTCAAAGCAGTCTGTAGAGGAAAATATATAGCAATAAGTGCCCACCTGAGAAGATTGGAGAGGTCCAAAGTTGACACCCTATCATCAAAATTGAAAGAGATAGAGGAGCAAGATTAGAAAAGCTCAAAACCTAGCTGAATACAAGAAATAACTAAGATTAGAGCAGAACTGAAAGAGATACAGACACGAAAAACCCTTCAAAAAATCAATAAATCTAAGAGCTGGTTTTTCGAAAAGATCAACAAAATAGACAGACAAATAGCCAGACTGATTAAAAAGAAAAGAGAGAACAAATAAATAGATGCAATAAAAAACAATAACGGGAATTAACTCCAGATGGATTAAAGACTTAAACGTAAGACCTGACACCATAAAAACCCCAGAAGAAAATCTAGGCAAAACCATTCAGGACATAGGAGTAGGCAAGGACTTCATGAACAAAACACCAAAAGCATTGGCAACAAAAGCCAAAATAGACAAATGGGACCTAATCAAACTCCACAGCTTCTGCACGGCAAAAGAAACCGTCACTAGAGTGAATCGGTAACCATCAGAATGGGAAAAAATTTTTGCAGTTTATGCATCTGACAAAGGGCTGATATCCAGAATTTACAAAGAACTCAAACAGATTTACAGGAAAAAAACAAACAAGCCCATTCAAAAATGGGCAAAGGATATGAACAGAAACTTTACGAAAGCAGACATACATGAGGCCAACAAACATATGAAAAAGTGCTCATCGTCATTGGTCATTAGAGAGATGCAAATCAAAACCACATTGAGATACCATCTCACACCAGTTAGAATGGCGATCATTAAAATATCTGGAGACAGCAGATGCTGGAGAGAATGTGGAGAAATAGGAACACTCTTACACTGTTGGTGGGAGTGTAAATTAGTTCAACCATTGTGGAAGACAGTGTGGCGATTCCTCAGGGACCTAGAAATAGAAATTCCATTTGACCCAGCAATCCCATTACTGGGTATCTATCCAAAGGACTATAAATCGTTCTACTATAAGGACACATGCACACGAATGTTCATTGCAGCACTGTTTACAATAGCAAAGACCTGGAACCAACCCAAAGGCCCAACGATGATAGACTGGACTGGGAAAATGTGGCACATATACACCATGGAATATTATGCAGCAATCAAAAATGATGAGTTTGTGTCCTTTGTAGGGACATGGATGAATCTGGAGAACATCATTCTCAGCAAACTGACACAAGAACAGAAAAAGAAATACCGCATATACTCACTCATAGGTGGGTGAGAAAAATAAGAACACATGGACACAGAGAGGCGGTCTACTATACACTGGGGACTATTGGGGGGAATGGGGGAGGGACAGCGGGGGGGGCTGGGAAGGGATAGCCTGGGGATGAATGCCAGGTGTGGGTGAAGGGGAGGAAGGCAGCAAAACACACTGCCATGTGTGTACCTATGCAACTATCTTGCACGTTCTGCACATGTACCCCAAAACCTATAATGCAATAAAAATTAAAAAAAAAAAGATCCAAATCAAGAATGAACTGCCATTCACAATTGCTACAAAGAAAATAAAATACCTAGGAATACAACTCACAAGGGACGTAAGAGACCTCTTTAAGGATAACTACAAGCCACTGCTCAACGAAATAAGAGAGGACACAAACAGATGGAGAAACATTCCATGTTCGTGGTTAGGAAGAATCAATATCGTGAAAATGGCTATACTCCCCAAAGTAATTTACACAGTCAATGTTATCCCCAACAAACTACCATTGAATTTCTTCACAGAACTCGAGAAAACCACCATGAACTTTATATGGAAACAAAAGAGAGCCCGCATAGCCAAGTAAATTCTAAGCCAAAAGAACACAGTTGGAGGCATCACACTACCAGACTTCAAATTATACTTCAAGACTACATTAATCAAAACAGCATGGTCCTGGTACCAAAACGGAGATATAGACCAATGGAACAGAACAGAGGCATAGGAGGCAACACAACATATCTACAACCATATAATCTTTGATAAACCAGACAAAAACAAGCAATGGGGAAAAGATTCCCTGTTAAATAAATAGTATAGCAAAAACTGGCTACCATGTGCAGAAAGCAGAAACTGGACCCCTTCCTCACACATTACACTAAAATTAACTACAGATGGATTAAGGGACCTGGAAATCGAAATTCCATTTGACCCAGCAATCCCATTACTGGGTATCTATCCGAAAGACTATAAATTGTTCTACTATAAGAACACATGCACACGAATGTTCATTGCAGCACTGTTTACAATAGCAAAGACCTGAAACCAACCCAAATGCCCATCGATGATAGACTGGAATGGGAAAATGTGGCACACATACACCATGGAATATTATGCAGCAATCAAAAATGATGAGTTTGTGTCCTTTGTAAGGACATGGATGAATCTGGAGAACATCATTCTCAGCAAACTGACACAAGAACAGAAAAAGAAATACTGCATATACTCACTCATAGGTGGGTGAGAAAAAATGAGAACACATGGACACAGAGAGGCGGTCTACTATACACTGGGGACTGTTGGGGGAAATGGGGGAGGGACAGCGGGGGGGGCTGGGGGTGGATGGCCTGGGGATGAACACCAAGTGTGGGTGAAGGGGAGGAAGGCAGCAAAACACACTGCCATGTGTGTACCTATGCAACTATCTTGCACGTTCTGCACATGTACCCCAAAACCTATAATGCAATAAAAATTAAAAAAAAAAGACTTAAACATAAGACCTGACGCCATAAAAATCCTAGAAGAATATGTAGGCAAAACCATTCAGGACAAAGGTGTAGGCAAGGACTTCATGACCAAAACACCAAAAGCATTGGCAACAAAAGCCAAAATAGACAAATGGGATCTAATCAAACTCCACAGCTTCTGCATGGCAAAAGAAACAGTCACTAGAGTGAATAGGCAACCATCAGAATGGGAAAAAATATTTGCAGTTTACGCATCTGACAAAGGGCTGATATCCAGAATTTACGAAGAACACAAACAGATTTAGAGAAAAAAAACGAAGAAGTCCATTCAAAAATGGGCAAATGATAAGAACAGACACTTACAAAAGAAGACCTACATGAGTCCAACAAACACATGAAAAAGTGCTCATCATCACTGGTCATTAGAGAGATGCAAATCAAAACCACATTGATATACCATCTCACGTTATTTAGAATGGTGATTATTAAAAAATCTGGAGACAGCAGATGCTGGATAGGATGCGTAGAAAGAGGAACACTCTTACACTGTTGGTGGGAGTGTAAACTGGTTCAACCATTGTGGAAGACAGTGTGGCGATTCCTCAGGGACCTAGAAATAGAAATTCCATTTGACCCAGCAATCCCATTACTGGGTATCTATCCAAAGGACTATAAATCGTTCTACTATAAGGACACATGCACACGAATGTTCATTGCAGCACTGTTTACCATAGCAAAGACCTGCAACCAACCCAAATGCCCATCGATGATAGACTGGACTGGGAAAATGTGGCACATATACACCATGGAATATTATTCAGCAATCAAAAATGATGAGTTTGTGTCCTTTGTAAGGACATGGATGAATCTGGAGAACATCATTCTCAGCAAACTGACACAAAAATAGAAAAAGGAATACCGCATATTCTCACTCATAGGCGGGTGAGAAAAATGAGAAAACATGGACACAGAGAGTGGGTCTACTACACACTGGGGTTTATTGTGGGGAATGGGGGAGGTACAGTGGGGGTGGGCTGGGAAGTTATAGCTGGGGATAAATGCCAAGTGTGGGTGAAGGGGAGGAAGGCAGCAAAACACACTGCCATGTGTAAACATATGCAACTTCCTTGCACGTTCTGCATATGTACCCCAAAACCTATAATGCAATAAAAATTAAAATAAAATAGGATGTGAATGAATGTCCATCGAAAATAGACTCCAAATTATTCTCCAGTGTGTATTATACAGTGAGGCTCAGAAGATGTGGCCATAAGAATTAGATTACTTACTATAGAAAGGTTCTGCCTTTTCAACTGAGGCTCTGAATATGTGTCTACATGAAATAGATTCCTGATTATATCACATTATTTCGTGACACTCCGAATGTGAGGCAACCTGGAAAAGTCTCCTGACTATTCCAGAGGTGTGCATTATTTAGTGAGACTCTGAATGAGTCGATAAAAGTAAATTCTGACTATTTCCCCAGGTTTGTACCATTAGTGAGACTCTCATTGAGGGGCCAAAGGAAAGAGACTTTTGACTATTCCACAGGTATGCATTATTCCGTGATTCTTAGAATGAGTGGCCATAAAAAGTAAACTCCAGACTATATGACAAGTGCGTAATACTCAGTGAGGCTGTGAAAGAGGGGTCATATGAAACAGACGTCTAATTACTCCACATGTTCGTTATTCACTATTTGTCTGAATGAGGAACCCTATAAAATAGACTCCCCATTATCCTCCATGTGTGTATTATTCAAACAGGTTCTTTATGAGGGTCAATACGAAAGAGACCACTTACACTCCCCCAGGTGTGTAAAACTCAGCGATACCCAGAATTAGAATTCATGAAAAATAAAGTCCTGACTATCACATAGGTGTGTATCATTCAGGAAGGCACTTAATTCGTGGCTATCTTAAGCAGCCTCCTGATTACTCCGTGGAAGTTCATTATTCACTGAAATTTTGAATGATAGGCAATATAAAATAGACACCTGACGATTGCTCCATTTGGAGTTATTCAATAACATTCTAAATGAGTGGTAGAATGAAATAGAATCCCGAGGATTCCCTAGGTGTGTATCATTCAGGTAGGCACAGAATGAGTGGCCATATAAAAAATGCTCGGCTATCATCCTTGTGTGCATTATTCACTGAGGCTCTAAATGAGTGGATACATGCTATATACTCTTAACTCTTCCCCAGGTGTGTATTATTGAATGAGACTCTGACTATGTGGGCATACAAGAAAGACTCTGATGTATTGTCCAGGTGTACATTACCCACAGAGACTCTGAATGTGTAGACATTTCAAGTAGACCATTGACTATTTCTAAGGAAAGTTTTATTCACAGTGGCAATGAACCAGTGACCATGTGAAAGAGATTCCTGACTTATCAGATATACATGTTATTCACTGAAACACTGAATGAGTGGCCTTATAAAATAGACCACATTTTACTCCACAGGTGTGTGTTATTTTTTGACTCTCCAAATGAATCACCATATGAAATAGACTAGTGACTATTCCACACATGTTTAGTATTTGAAGAGGTTCGGTATGAGTGTCCATATCAAACAGTCTCCTGACTATCACACATGTGTGTATTATTCACAAAACTCCTAAATTTGGGGCTACCATAAATAGGGTTCTGACTACTCCACAGCAGTTTATTAGGCACTTAAACTCTGAATGAGAGGCCATATGAAATAGACTCCTTTCTATTGCCCCATTGTGCATTATTAGATAATGCTGTGATTGAGTGGCCATATGACTTGGACTCTGAGTATTCCCAAGGTGTGTAGTCTTTAGAGAGTTTCTGAATGATTGACCGCATAAAATAGACTCCTGACTCTCTCCTCTTGACTATTTTTCAGTTCTGCATTTTCCACTGAATTACTGGGTGAACGGTCATATCAAATAGTCTCCAGACTATTCGCCAAGTGTGCATTCCTTTGTGAGTCTCTGAATAAGTGGCTATATATAACCGAATCCTGAGTAGGTTCCAAGATAAATATGATTCTTCAAAGCAGTTCTCAATAAGTGGCCATGTGAAATAATCTCCTGTCTTTTCCACAGGTCTTTAATATTCTTGTAAAGCTGTAAATGAGTAGCCATAAAATAGAGACTCCTGAATAGTTCTCTGGCCTGCGTTTTTACATTTGGCTCTAAATGAGTGGCTATACGAAATAGAATCCTGACTTTCCACAAGGTGTATGTTATTCAGTTAACCTCTCAATATGTGACTATATGAAATAAAATTCTGTCTACAATACAGGTGTTTCTTATTCAATGAAGCTCTGAAATAGATGCCATATGTATTAGCGTCCTGATTATTCCCCAGATATGTATTATTCTTTGAGGCTCTGAAACTTTGGTCATATGAAATTGTTTGCAGACTAGTCCAAAGGTGTGTATTATTGACTATGACGCTGAAGATTTGCGCATATGGAATACACTAGTGTCTATACAAAGTTGTGTATTATTCACTCAAGCCGTAATTTTGTGGCCATATTAAATAGACTAGTGTCTATTCCACATATGTGCATTATTCGCTGAGGCTGTAAACGAGAGGCTATATAAAGTAGACTCCTAACACTTGCCCAGTTGTGCATTTCTTAGTGAGGCTCTTCTTGTGTGACCATATGAAACAGGATTCTCTCTATCTTAAATATTTGCATTATTCAGTGAATCTCAAAAGCAGTGGCTATAAGAAATAGATAGCTGGGTACTTTACATTTTTACAATACTCTCTGAGAGTACGGGTCAGTGGCTATATGAAATGTAATCCTGACTAACCCACACGTAATTATGTTAAGCAGAGGCTATGAGTGAGTTTCAAAATGGAATAGACTCCTGGTTATTAAAGAGGTGTGCATTATTCCCTGAGGTTCTGAATGAATGTCCATAGAAAATAGACTCCAAATTATTCACCAAGTCTGTATTATCCACTGAGGCTCAGACGATATGGCCATATTAATTAGACTCCTTACAATAGAAAAAGTCTGCCTTATTCACTGCAGCTCTGAATATGTGTCTACATGAGATAGACTCCTGACTACACCACATTATTTAGTGACACTCCGAATGAGAGGGCACCTGATAAAATCTCCTGACTATTCAAAAAATGTGCAATATTTAGTGAGAATCTAAATGAGGCGATAAAAGAAAATCTTGAGTGTTTCCCCAGGTGTGAACAATTAGTGAGGCTCTCAATGAGGGGCGATAGGAAGGAGATTTCTGACTATTACGCAGGTGTGCATTATTCCGTGATTCTTCAAATGTGTGGCCATAAAAAATAGACTTCATACTATATGGCAAGTGTGTAATATTCAGTGAGGCTGTGAAAGAGGGATCATTTGAGACAGACGTCTAATTACTCCACTTGTGCATTATTCACTATTTGTCTGAATGAGGAGCCGTATGCAATAAACTTTTCATTATTCTCTATGTGTGCATTATTCAAACCGGTTCTGTATGAGTGTCCATACAAAAGAGACCCCTTGCACTCCCCCAGGTGTGTATTACTCATCGATACCCAGAATGAAGTTTCATGTAAAATAAAGTCCTAACTATCACCCAGGTGCATATCATTCAGGAAGGCACTGAATTCGTGGCTATCTTAAAAAGAGTCCTTATTACTCCATAGTTCTTTATTCACTGAAACTGTGAATGAGAGGCCATATAAAATAGACACCTGACTATTGTTCCATTGTGAATTATTCAATAAGGTTCTAAATGAATGGTAGTATGAAAAAGAATCCCAAGAATTCCCGATGTGTGTATCATTCAGGGAGGCAGAGTATAAGTGACCATATAAAAAATGCTCGACTATTATCCTGGTGTGCATTATTCACTGAGGCTCTATACGAATGGATACATGAGAAAGACCCTTTAATCTTCCCCACGTATGAATTATTCAATGAGACTCTGACTGTGTGGGCATACAAAAGAGATTCTGATATATTTTCCAGTTTTGCATTACCTACAGAGACTCTGAATGTGTAGCCATTTGAAGTAGACCCTTGACTATTTCTAAGGAACTTTTATTCTCAGTGGCCTGAACAAGAGGCCATGTGAAAGAGATTTCTAACTTATCAGATATACATGTTATTCACTGAAACACTGAAAGAGTGGCCTTACGAAATAGACCCAATTTTACTCCACAGGTGTGAGTTATTTTTTAACTCTCCAAGCGAATCACCATAGGAAATACACTAGTGACTGTTCCAGACAGGTTTAATACTTGAAGAGGTTCTGTATGAGTGTCCATAAGAAATAGTCTCCTGACTATCACACATGAGTATATTATTCACGGAGCTGTTTAACATGGGGCTACCTTAAATACGGTCCCGACTACTCCACAACTGCTTATTATGCACTTAAGCTCTTAATGCCAGGCCACATGAAAAAGACTCCTTACTATTGCCCCATTGTGAATTATTCGGTAATGCTGTGATTGAGTGGCAATATGACCTGGACTCTGACTATTCCCAAGGTGTGTAGTCTTTAGTGAGTTTCTGAACGAGTGACCACATAAAACAGACTCCTGAATCTATCCTCTTGACTATTTCTCAGTTCTGCATTTTTCACTGAGTCAATGAGTGAACGGTCATATCAAATAGTCTCCACACTGTTCCACAAGTGTGGATTCTTTCATGTGTCTCTGAATAAGTGTTTATATATAGGAGAATCCTTAGCAGTTTTCAGATACATATGATTTTTCAAAGCAGTTCTAATTAAGTGGCCATGTGAAATAAACTCCTGTCTTTTATAGAGGTCTGTATTAATCTTGTGAGGCTCTGAATGAGTAGCCATAAAATAGAGACTCCTAAATACTCCTCAGGCGTGCATTACTACATTCGGCTCTGAAGGAGTGGCTATACGAAATAGAATCCTGACATTGGCCAGGGTGTATGTTATTCAGTTAAGCTCCGAATATGTGGCTATACGAAATAGAATTCTGACTACAATACAGGTGTTTCTTATGCAATGAATCTCTGAAATAGATGCCATATGTAATAGCGTCCTGAGTATTCGCCAGGTAGGTATTATTATCTGAGGTTCTTAAATGTCAGCCATATGACATTGTTTCCTGACTAGTCCACAAGGTGTGTATTATTGACTCTGACTCTGAATATTTGGAAATATATAGGAGATTAGAGTCTATTCAAAGTTGTGTATTACTCACTCAAGCTTTGATTTTGTGGCCACACAAAATAGACTAGAGTCTATTCCACACATGTGCATTATTCACTGAGACCGTAAATGAGAGGCTATATAATGTAGACCCTAACACTTCCTCAGTTGTGCATAACTCAGTAGGGTTCCTCTTGTGTGACCATATGAAACAGGATTTTGTATACCATAATATTTGTATTATTCAGTGAATGCCTGAATGAGTGGCTATATGAAATAGACAGCTGGGTACGTTACATTTGTACATTATTCACTGAGGTTAAGAGTCAGTAGCAATCTGAACTGGAATCCTGACTAATTCACACATGCATATTATACACAGAGGCTATGAATGACTGTCCAAATGAAATAGACTCCTGGCTATTTCACAAGTGTGAATTATTAAAAGAGGCTCTGAATGAATGTCCATCGAAAATAGACTCCAAATTATTCACCAGGTGTGTATTATTCAGTGAGGCTCAGAAGATGTGGCCATATTAATTAGATTCCTTACTATAGAAAAGGTCTGCCTTATTGACTGCGGCTCTGAATATGTGTCTACATGAAATAGACTCCTGACTACACCACATTATTTAGTGACACTCCAAATGAGAGGCCACCTGAGAAAGTCTCCTGACTATTCCACAGGTGTGCATTGCTCAGTGAGACTCTGCCTGTGGCGATTAAAGTAAATCCTATTTCTTCAGGTGTGTACCATTAGTGAGGCTCTCAATGAGGGGCCATAAGAGAGAGACTTCTGACTATTCCACAGGTGTGCATTATTATGTGATTCCTCAAATGAGTGGCCATAAGAAAGAGATTCCAGACTATATGACAAGTGTGTCATATTCAGTGAGGCTGTAAAGAAGGGGTCATATGAAACAGAGGTCTAGTTACTCCACATGTGCGCTGTTCACTGTTGGTCTGAATGAGGAGCCATATGACAAAGGCTCCTCATTATTCTCCATGTGTGCATTATTCAAACAGGTTCTGTATGAGTGTCCGTACAAAAGAGACTCCTTACTCTCCCACAGGTGTGTATTACTCAGCGATACCCAGAATTAGAGTTCATGTAAAATAAAGTCGTGACTATCACCCAGGTGTGTATCATTCAGGAAGGCACCAAATTCGTGGCTATCTTAAACAGCGTCTTGATTACTCAAAAGAAATACATTATTCACTGAAACTTTGAATGAGAGGCCACATAAAATAGACATTTGACTATTGCTACATTGTGAATTATTCAATAACTTTATAAAGGGGTGGTAGCATGGAGTAGAATCCCGAGGATTCCCTAGGTGTGTATCATTCTGGGAGGCACAGAATGAGTGACCATATAAAAAATGCTCAACTATTATTTTGGTGTGCATTATTCACTGACGCTCTAAATGAGTGGATACATGAAGTAGACTCTTATCTCTTCCGCACTTGTGTATTATTTAATGAGACACTGACTGTGTGGGCATACAAAAAAGACTCTGATGTATTGCCCAGGTGTGCATTACCTACAGTGGTTCTGAATGTGTACCCATTTGAAGTAGACAATTGACTATTCCTAAGGAATGTTTTATTCACAGGGCCCCTGAATGAGTGGCCATGTGAAAGAGGTTTCTGACTATTAAGATATACATGTTATTCACTTAAACACTGAAAGAGAGGCCTTACGAAATAGACCACATTTGACTCCACAGGTGTGAGTTATTTTTTATTATTTATTTATTTATTTATTTATTAGATTTTTTTTGGGAGGTTGAAAGGAAAAGAGAGGAAGAAAAGAGAGAGAGAAAAGGAATATTGCTTTATTATTTATTTATTTATTTATTTATTTTTGTCTGGAGACTATTTCTTTTTTTTTTAAATTTTTATTGCATTATAGGTTTTGGGGTACATGTGCAGAACGTGTAAGATAGTTGCATAGGTACACACATGGCAGTGTGTTGTGCTGCCTTCCTCCCCTTCACCAACACTTGGTGTTCATCCCCAGGCTATCCCCACCCCCCCCGCTGTCCCTCCCCCATTTTCTATAAATGGGTATTAATAATGGCCAATCATAATTTTATGTATTTAAAGTGGAGAATGTATATTTAATTTATCTAAAGTGGAGAGCTCTACAAGTGCTTATTAAGTTTACTTATTACTGATCTGAGTTCAGATTCTGGATATCCTTATTAATTTTCTGTTTCGTTGGGTCTGAATCTCTTTATAGGTCTTACGTATCTGGGTGTTAGGATGGATTGATCTTTATACCACTCTATTTTTGTTGGTTTGAAATCTGTTTCATCAAATGCATGAGTTGCAACTCCTTTTTGTTTATTTATTTGTTTTTGTTCTCTACTTGGTTGGTAAATCTTTCTCCAACCCTTTGTTTTTAGTCTTTGTGTGTATTTGGATATAAAATGGGTCTGGATATAGCATACCGTTAGGTTTTGGCTGTATCTTTTAATTAGAAAATTTAGTCGATTTCGATTTAAGATTACTGCCATTTGATGTTAACTGGCTATTTTATCCATTTGCGGATGTAAATTCTTCTTTGTGTTGATGCTGTTTACTTTTTGGTATATTTTTAGAAAGGCTGATACTGGTTGTTCCTTTCTGTGTGTAATGCTTCTTTCAGAAGTTTTTGAAGAGCAGGACTGGTGGTAATAAAATCTCTGAGTACTTGCTTGTTCATAAAAAATTTTATGTTTCCTTCAATTGTGAAGCTTAGTTTGGCAGGATATGAAATTCTGGGCTGAAAGTTCTGTTCTTTGAGCATGTTAAATATCGGCCCCCACTCGCTTCTGGCTTGTAGGGTTTCTAGTGAGAGATCTGCTGTAAGTCTGATAGGCTTCCCTTTGTGGGTGACCTGACTTTTCTCTCTGGCTGCCCTTAGTATTTTCTCCTTCCTTTCAACCCTGGTGAATCTAATGATTATGTGTCTTGCGGTTGCTCTTCTTAAGGAATATCTTTGTGGTGTTCTCTGTATTACCTGAGGTTGAATATTATCCTGTTTTGCTAGATTGAGAAAATTCTCCTGGATAATATCCTGGAGAGTATTTTACAGCTGGGATTCATTCTCTCCATCACATTCAGGTACACTTATCAATCGTAGATTAGGTCTTTTCACATAGTCCCATAATTCTTGGAGAATTTGCTCATTCCTTTTTATCCTTTTTTCTCTATTCGTTTCTTCTTGTTCCATTTCATTAAGTCAGTCTTTGACCTCTGATATCCTTTCGTCTGCTTGATCAATTCGGCTATTCAAACTTGTGCATATTTCACTAAGTTCTCATGTTGTATTCTTCAACTCCATTAGTTCATTTATATTCCTCTCTATATATTGTCCATTCTTTTTAACATTTCATCTAGCCTTTTTTCAAAGTTCTTAGTTTCTTTACATTGGGTTAGTACAAGTTGTTTCAATTCCCAGAAGGTTTTTACCATCCACCTTCTAAAGCGAACTTCAGATACCGGAACACAGTCCTCTTCTGTTAAGGCTTGTTCAATTGCTGATGAGGAATTACTATACCCTTTAGAGGGAGAGGGGTTCTGACTTTCGGTTTTCTTGGCCTTTTTAGGCTGTTTTTTTTTATTGTGAATTTATCCATCTGATGCCTTTACATTTAGCGCCTTTCTGTTTAAGCTGCTGAGGGGATGTCCAATTTACTGATTCCAAGTGCTGGAATCTGAGCAACCCACTGCGCCGCCCAAGACAACAGCGATAAGACTGATGGTACTTTTCTGCATGGAAATCTCCGGTCTGGCTTCTTCCTGAGTCCGCAACAAGTGGCTCTGCCTTCCCAGAGCTCCAAACACCAGTCAGTAGGGGAACCAGTCCCGCTCACTGTGCACGAAGAGCTGCTGCACCAAGGCGATGAGAAAACCGCTGCGCCGGCCACAGAAGTCACGATGGCGACCCGCGGGGCTCCTCCACTGGATATCTTCTGGTGCGTGGGCAACGAAAATTCCTCCGAAAGTGTTATCCTCGCGTTTTCTGAGCTTTCACTGGAAGTTACAATCCCGAGCTGTTAGCGATCAGCCATCTTGGATCTAGTCCTCAAGTTATTTTTTACTCTCCAAGTGAATCACCATAGGAAATACAATATTGACTATTTCACACATGTTTAGTATTTTAAGAGGTTCTGTATGAGGGTCCATATCAAACAGGCTCCTGACTATCACACATGTTGGTTTTATTCATGGAGATGCATTACTTGGGTTTACCATAAATAGGGTTCTGACTACTTCACAGAAGCTTATTATGCACTTAAGCTCTGAATGCGAGGCGACATGAAATAGACTCCTTACTATTGACCCAGTGTGCATTATTCGGTAATGCTGTGATTGAATGGCCATATGACCTGGACTCTGATTATTCCGAAGGTGTGTAGTCTTTAGTGAGTTTCTGAATGAGTGAACATATAATATAGACGCGTGAGGCAACACAACATATCTACCACCATATAATCTTTGATAAACCAGACAAAAGCAAGCAATGGCGAAATGATTCCTCGTTTAATAAATGCTGTTGTGAAAACTGGCTTGTCATGTGCAGAAAGCAGAAACTTGACCCCTTCCTGACACCTTATAATAAAATTTATTACAAATGGATTAAAGACTTAAACATAAGACCTGACACCATAAAAACCCTAGAAGAAAATCTAGGCAAAACCATTCAGGACATAGGAGTAGGCAAAGATTTCATGACCAAAACATTAAAAGCATTGGCAACAAAAGCCAAAATAGAAAAATGGGACCTAATCAAACTGCACAGCTTCTGCATGGCAAAAGAAACAGTAACTAGAGTGAATCAGCAACCATCAGAATGGGAAAAATTCTCTGCAGTTTATGCATCTGACAAAGGGCTGATATCCAGAATTTACAAAAAACTTAAACAGATTTACAGAAAAAGAAAACAAACAAGCCCATTCAAAAATGGTCAAAGGATATGAACAGACACTTTACAAAAGAAGACATACATGAGGCCAAGAAACACATGAAAAAATGCTCATCATCACTGGTTATTAGAGAGATGCAAATCAAAATCACCTTGAGATACCATCTCACACCAGTTAGAATGGCGATCATTAAAAAATCTGGAGACAGCAGATGCTGGAGAGGATGTCGAAAAATAGGAACACTCTTACACTGTTGGTGGGAGTGTAAATTAGTTCAACCATTGTGGAGGACAGTGTGGCGATTCCTCAGTGACCCAGAAATAGAAATTCCATTTGACCCAGCAATCCCATTACTGAGTATATATTTAAAGGACTATAAATCGTTCTACTATAAGGACACATGCACACGAATGTTCATTGCAGCACTGCTTACAATAGCAAAGACCTGGAACCAACCCAAATGCCCATCGATGATAGACTGGACTGGGAAAATGTGGCACATATACACTATGGAATATTATGCAGCAATAAAAAATGATGAGTTTGTGTCCTTTGTAAGGACATGGATAAATCTGAAGAACATCATTCTCAGCAAACAAACATAAGAACAGAAAAAGTAATACCACATATTTTCACCCAGAGGAGGGTGAGAAAAAATGAGAACACATGGACACAGGGAGTGGATCTACTACTGACTGGGGTTTATTGGGGGGAATGGGAGAGAAACAGTGGAGGGAAATTGGGATTGATAGCCTGGGAATAAATGCAACGTGTGAGTGAAAGTGAGGAAGGCAACAAAACCCACTGCCATGTGTGTACCTATGTAACTATCTTGCACGTTCTGCGCATGTACCACAAATCCTATAATGCAATAAAAATTTAAAATATTAAATAAAAAATAGACACCTGAATCTATGCTCTTGACTATTTCTCAATTCTGCATTTTCCACTAAGTCACTGGGTGAACGGTCATATCAAATAATCTCCACACTATTCCCCAACTGTGCATTCTTTAGTGAGTTTCTGAATAAGTGGTTACATATAACAGAATCCTGAGCAGTTTCCATATATATATATATAATTCATCAAAGCGGTTCTAAAGAAGTGGCCATGTGAAATCAACTCCTGTCTTTTCCAGAGGTCTGTATAAATCTTGTGAGGCTCTGAATGAGTAGCCATAAAATAGACTCCTGAATACTCCTCAGGCGTGCATTCTTACATTCAGCTCTAAATGAGTTGCGATATGAAATAGAATCCTGATTTTCCAAAAGCTGTATGATATTCAGTTAAGCTCTGAATTTGTGGCTATACGAAATAAGATTCTTCTTACAATACAAATGTTTCTTATGTAATGAAACTCTGAAATAGATGCCATATGTAATAGCGTCCTGAGTATTCCTCAGGTATGTATTATTAACTGAGGCTCTGAAACGTCAGCCATATGATATTGTTTCTTGACTAGTCCACAGGTGTGTATTATTGACTTTGACTTTGAATAGTTAGAAATATGGAAGAGACGAGGGAGGGAGGCAAGATGGCGTCGTAGAGGTGACTCAGGATTGCAGCTCTCGGTGAAGGCGCAGAGGGTGAGTCCTAGCCGCATTCTCGGATGTTCCTTTTATGCCCACAGAGCGTTGAAAGTCCCAGGTGTGGGAGAGACACGGGACGCTAGCAGCCGGCTAACGCAACCAGCTCCCGCCGCCTCTTCGGCCGGCGCCGCAGCGGGACCCGGCGCGGAACTCACTGGTCTGGGTGCCCTGTTAAACCGGCAATCTGAGATTTGCAAGGGCAGATTGGCATGTCCATCTGATTGAACAGGACTTGGACAATGAGCCAGACCAGGAGTTTCCTGGGAAGCGTGATCTGAGCCGGGGTAGTGGGCAGCAGCACGGGAGATCGCACGGATCCCAGTGCCCTATCGGCAGGCTCCTGGGGCGCCAGTGAGAGAGTCGACCTTTCAGCTTGGGGAGAGGAAGAGAGAGAGAGAGAGAGGACGGACTCTGAGGCAGGGAGCAGGGTGATCGGGCTCGGCGGGTCCCACGCTCACGGGGACAAGCAGGGCGGCGACTGGAGGCGCTTGGGGCTGAGAGTTTTGTTGCCGGCATTTAGGACGGTGCAGCCCGGTCAGGGAGGGGCGTCCACCATTCCTGACAAAGTGCACCCCCACTTAAGTACCGCCCAGGACTGACGCAGCCTGCCGTTGCCGAGGCAACCTGCCATAACAGAGAGAGTCCGCCGGGCCGCAACAGGGCGGACCCGCCTTAGGAGGTCAGAGCCCCGGCAGGCAAATAGTGAATAGACTGCCACCTAGTGGGGCAGGACAGTGCAACAGATACTCATAAAGAAAGCCCCAACTCCCTGAGACAGAGCATCTAAGGGTGGAAAAAAAAAAAAAAAGAGTGGTGTTTTATGAGTTCTATTACAGCAGACATAACCTCCCAACAACCCTGAATGAACAACGGAGCTCACAGCTGAGCACTGGAGCTCCTATAAAGCACAGACTGTCTCCTCAAGCAGCTCCCTGACCTCTGTATATCCGAGGAGTCACCCCAGAAAAGGACTAATCAGACTGACATTTGGCTGGCATCATTCTGGAACAAGGGCAGCAGAAAAAGAAACTGATATCATCCCTCACTGTTCTGCAGCTGCTGCAGGTATACCCCAGACAAGCAGGGCCTGGAGTGGACCTCAGCACTCATACAGCAGAGAGGATAGATCATTAGAGGGAAAACTAAGTAACAGAAATACTTCATCATCAACAATCTCAGTGTCCACACAGAGACCCAATTGAAAAATCAGCCACTACTAAGACAACAGGCGGATAAATCCATAAAGATGGGAAGAAACCAGCGCAAAAAGGAGGAAAGCACCCGAAACCAAAACACCTCACCTCCAAAAAAGGACCAAAACTCCTCACCAGCAAGGGAACAAAGCTGGACAGAGAATGAATGTGACGAAATGACGGAATCAGACTTCAGAAAGTGGATAATGAGAAACTTCAGTGAGCTAAAGGAACATGTTCTAAACCAGTGCAAAGAAACTAAGAACCTTGAAAAAAGATTTGAAAAAAGATTCGAGGAATTGATAACGAGAATGGACAACTTAGAGAGGAATATGAATGAATTGAAGGAGCTGAAAAACTCAACACGAGAACTTCGCGAAGCATGCACAAGTATCAACAGCCGAATTGACCAAGCAGAAGAAAGAATATCAGAAGTTGAAGATCAACTCAATGAAATAAAACGAGAAACCAAGATTAAAGAAAAAAGCATAAAAAGGAATGAACAAAATCTCCAAGAAATGTGGGACTATGTGAAGAGACCCAACCTACGTTTGATAGGTGTACCAGAATGTGATGAAGAGAATGAATCCAAGCTGGAAAACACTCTTCAGGATATTATCCAGGAAAATTTCCCCAACCTAGCAAGACAGGTCAA
This sequence comes from Saguinus oedipus, assembly GCA_031835075.1. NCBI lineage: Eukaryota > Metazoa > Chordata > Mammalia > Primates > Cebidae > Saguinus > Saguinus oedipus. The sequence goes on from CM063176.1 coordinate 33,785,331, forward strand.
TACTCAACTCCAGGAAATACAGAGAACACCACAAAGATACTCTGCAAGAAGAGCAACCCCAAGGCACATAATCGTCAGATTCACCAGGGTTGAAACGAAGGAGAAAATACTAAGGGCAGCCAGAGAGAAAGGTCGGGTCACCCACAAAGGGAAGCCCATCAGACTCACAGCAGATCTCTCAGCAGAGACTCTACAAGCCAGAAGAGAGTGGGGGCCAATATTCAACATCCTTAAAGAAAAGAGCTTTCAACCCAGAATTTCATATCCAGCGAAACTGAGCTTCATAAGTGAAGGAAAAATAAAATCCTTCACGAACAAGCAAGTACTCAGAGATTTTGTCACCACTAGGCCTGCTTTACAAGAGCTCCTGAAAGAGGCACTACACATAGAAAGAAACAACCAGTTCCAGCCATCCTAAAAGCATACCAAATGCTAAAGACCATCAACAAAATGAAGAATGTACATGAACCAACGGGCAAAACAGCCAGCTAGCATCAAAATGGCAGTATCAAATTCACACATAACAATATTAACCCTGAATGTAAATGGGCTAAATGCACCAATCAAAAGACACAGACTGGCAAATTGGATAAAAAACCAAAACCCATCGGTGTGCTGTATCCAGGAAACCCACCTCACATGCAAAGATACACAAAGGCTCAAAATAAAGGGATGGAGGAAGATTTACCAAGCAAATGGAGAGCAAAAAAAAGCAGGAGTTGCAATTCTCATCTCTGATAAAATAGACTTTAAAGTAACAAAGATCAAAAGGGACAAAGAAGGTCATTACATAATGGTAAAAGGATCGATACAACAAGAAGAGATAACGATTCTAAATATATATGGACCCAATGTAGGAGCACCCAGATATATAAGGCAAGTTCTTAATGACTTACAAAGGGACTTAGACTCCCACACAATAATAGTGGGAGACTTTAACACTCCACTGTCAATAGCAGACAGATCAACCAGACAGAAAATTAACAAGGAAATCCAGGACTTGAACTCAGACCTGGAACAAGCAAACCTGATAGACATTTACAGAACTCTCCACCCCAAATCCACAGAATATACATTCTTCTCAGCACCACATCACACCTACTCCAAAATTGACCACATAATTGGAAGTAAAGCACTCCTCAGCAAATGCAAAACAACTGAAATCATAACAAACAGTCTCTCAGACCATAGTGCAATCAAGTTGGAACTCAGAATTCAGAAAATAACTCAGAACCGCACAGCTTCATGGAAACTGAACAATTGGCTCTTGAATGTTGATTGGATAAACAATGAAATGAAGGCAGAAATAAAGAAGTTCTTTGAAACCAATGAGAATGAAGACACAACGTACCAGAATCTCTGGGACACATTTAAAGCAGTCTGTAGAGGAAAATATATAGCAATAAGTGCCCACATGAGAAGAGTGGAGAGATCCAAAATTGACACCCTATCGTCAAAATTGAAAGAGCTAGAGGAGCAAGATCAAAAAAGCTCAAAACCTAGCCGAAGACAAGAAATAACTAAGATCAGAGCAGAACTGAAGGAGATAGAGACAAGAAAAACCCTTCAAAAAATCAATAAATCTAAGAGCTGGTTTTTCGAAAAGATCAACAAAATAGACAGACCACTAGCCAGACTGATAAAAAAGAAGAGAGAGAACAACCAAATAGATGCAATAAAAAACGATAAAGGGGAAATCACCACAGATTCCACAGAAATTCAAACCATCATCAGAGAATACTACAAACAACTCTATGCACATAAACCAGTAAATCAGGAAGAAATGGATAAATTCCTGGATGCCTGTGTCCTCCCAAGCCTAAACCAGGAGGAAGCCGAAACTATGAATAGACCAATAACAAGGTCTGAAGTTGAGGCAGCAATTAAGAGCCTACCACACAAAAAAAGCCCAGGTCCAGATGGGTTCACAGCCGAATTCTACCAGACACACAAAGAGGATCTGGTACCACTCCTTTTGAAACTATTCCAAATAATCCAAAAAGAGGGAACCCTTCCCAAATCATTTTATGAGACCAACATCATCCTGACACCAAAACCAGGCAGAGACTCAACAAGAAAAGAAAACTTCAGGCCAATATCCATGATGAACATAGATGCAAAAATCTTCAATAAAATACTGGCAAACCGATTGCAACAGCACATTAAAAAACTTATCCATCATGATCAAGTAGGATTTATCCCGGGGATGCAAGGCTGGTTCAACATACGCAAGTCTATAAATGTAATTCACCACATAAACAGAAGCAAAAACAAAAACCACATGATTATCTCAATTGATGCAGAGAAGGCATTTGACAAAATTCAACAGCCCTTTATGCTAAAAACCCTCAATAAACTTGGTATTGATGGAACATATCTCAAAGTAATAAAAGCTATTTATGACAAACCAACAGCCAATATCATACTTAATGGGCAAAAACTGGAAGCATTCCCTTTGAAATCTGGCACTAGACAAGGATGCCCTCTCTCACCACTTCTATTCAACATAGTACTGGAAGTTCTAGCCAGAGCAATCAGGCAAGAAAAAGAAATAAAGGGTATTCAAATAGGAAAGGTGGAAGCCAAATTGTCTCTATTTGCAGACGACATGATAGTATACCTAGAAGACCCCATCACCTCAGCCCAAAAGCTCCTGCAACTGATAAGCAACTTCAGCAAAGTCTCAGGATATAAAATCAATGTGCAAAAATCACAAGCATTCCTATACACCAATAACAGACTTAAAGAGAACCAAATCAAGAATGAACTGCCATTCACAATTGCTACAAAGAAAATAAAATACCTAGGAATACAACTCACTAGGAATGTAAGGGACCTCTTTAAGGAAAACTACAAACAACTGCTCAATGAAATAAGAGAGGACACAAACAGATGGAGAAACATTCCATGTTCGTGGTTAGGAAGAATCAATATCGTGAAAATGGCTATACTGCCCAAAGTAATTTATACAATCAATGCTATCCCCATCAAACTACCATTGAATTTCTTCACAGAACTGGAAAAAACCACCATGAATTTCATATGGAACCAAAAAAGAGCCCGCATAGCCAAGTCAATTCTAAGCAAAAAGAACACAGCGGGAGGCATCACACTACCAGACTTCAAACTATACTACAAGGCTACAGTAATCAAAACAGCATGGTACTGGTACCAAAACAGAGATATAGACCAATGGAACAGAACAGAGGCATCGGAGGCAACACAACACATCTACAACCATATTATCTTTGATAAACCAGACAAAAACAGGCAATGGGGAAAGGATTCCCTATTTAATAAATGGTGTTGGGAAAACTGGCTAGCCATGTGCAGAAAGCAGAAATTGGACCCCTTCCTGACACCTTACACTAAAATTAACTCCAGATGGATTAAAGACTTAAACGTAAGACCCGACACCATAAAAACCCTAGAAGAAAATCTAGGCAAAACCATTCAGGACATAGGAGTAGGCAAGGACTTCATGAACAAAACTCCCAAAGCATTGGCAACAAAAGCCAAAATAGACAAATGGGACCTAATCAAACTCCACAGCTTCTGCACAGCAAAACAAACAGTCACTAGAGTGAATCGGCAACCATCAGAATGGGAAAAAATCTTTGCAGTTTACGCATCCGACAAAGGGCTGATATCCAGAATTTACAAAGAACTCAAACAGATTTACAGGAAAAAAACAAACAAGCCCATTCAAAAATGGGCAAAGGATATGAACAGAAACTTTACGAAAGCAGACATACATGAGGCCAGCAAACATATGAAAAAGTGCTCATCGTCATTGGTCATTAGAGAGATGCAAATCAAAACCACATTGAGATACCATCTCACACCAGTTAGAATGGCGATCATTAAAAAATCTGGAGACAGCAGATGCTGGAGAGGATGTGGAGAAATAGGAACACTCTTACACTGTTGGTGGGAGTGTAAATTAGTTCAACCATTGTGGAAGACAGTGTGGCGATTCCTCAGGGACCTAGAAATAGAAATTCCATTTGACCCAGCAATCCCATTACTGGGTATCTATCCAAAGGACTATAAATCGTTCTACTATAAGGACACATGCACACGAATGTTCATTGCAGCACTGTTTACAATAGCAAAGACCTGGAACCAACCCAAATGCCCAACGATGATAGACTGGACTGGGAAAATGTGGCACATATACACCATGGAATATTATGCAGCAATCAAAAATGATGAGTTTGTGTCCTTTGTAGGGACATGGATGAATCTGGAGAACATCATTCTCAGCAAACTGACACAAGAACAGAAAAAGAAATACCGCATATACTCGCTCATAGGTGGGTGAGAAAAATGAGAACATGTGGACACAGAGAGGCAGTCTACTATACACTGGGGACTGTTGGGGGGAATGGGGGAGGGACAGCAGGGGGGGGCTGGGGGGGATAGCCTGGGGATGAATACCAAGTGTGGGTGAAGGGGAGGAAAGCAGCAAAGCACACTGCCATGTGTGTACCTATGCAACTATCTTGCTCGTTCTGCACATGTACCCCCAAACCTATAATGCAATAAAAATAAATAAATAAATAAATAAAAAAAAAACCCAAAAAAAAAAAAAAAAAAAAAAAAAAAGAAATATGGAAGAGACTAATGTCTATTCAAATTTGTGTATTACTCACTTAAGCTTTAATTTTGGGGCCATATAAAATAGACTAGTGTCTATTCCACACGTGTGCATTATTTGCTGAGGCCGTAAATGAGAGGCTATATAAGGTAGACTCCTAACACTTCCCCAGTTGTGCATAACTCAGGAGGGTTCTTCTTGTGTGACCATATGAAACAGGATTTTGTCTATCTTAAATATTTATATTATTCAGTGGATGCCTGAATGTGTGGCTATATGAAATAGACAGCTGTGTACTTTACATTTGTACATTATTCACTGAGGTTAACAGTCAGTAGCCATCTAAAATGGAATCCTTACTAATTCACCCATGCATATTATACACAGAGTCTATGAATGAGTGCCCAAGTAAAATAGATTCCTGGCTATTCCACAGGTGTGCATTTTTAAAAGAGAATCTGAGAGAGATCCAAGATAGCTGATCGCTAACAGCTCCGGATTGTAGCTCCCAGTGATAACTCGGAAACCGTGAGGTCACCACATTTTCAGAAGAATTTTTGTTTTCCACGGACCAGAAGATTTCCAGTGGAGAAGCTTCTCGGGTCGCCAGCGCGACTTCTGTGACTGGTGCAGCGGTTTTCTCATCGCCTCAGCGTGGCAGCTATTCATGCACAGTGAGCGGGACTGGTTCCCCTACTGACTGGTGTTTGGAGCTCTGGGAAGGTAGAGCCACTTGTTGCAGACTCAAGAAGGAAGCCAGACCGGAGATTCCCAGGCAGAAGAGCACCATCAGTCTTATCACTGTTGTTTTGGCCGGCACAGTGGGTTGCTCGTATTCCAGCACTGAGTATCATTAAATTGGACATCCTCTCAGGAACTTAATCAGAAAGGTGCTAATTGTAAAGACATCAGATGGATAAATTCACAATAAAAGAGAAAAACAGCCTAAAAAGGCCGAGAAAACCGAAAGTCAGAGCTTCTCTCCCTCTACAGGGGATAGTAATTCCTCATCAGCAATGGAACAAGCCCTAATGGAAGAGGACTGTGTTCCAGTATCTGAAGGAGGCTTTAGAAGGTGGATGGTAAAAGACTTCTGGGAATTAAAACATCTTGTTCTAGCCCAATGTAAAGAAACTAAGAACTTTAAAAAAAGGTTTAGATGAAATGTTAAAAAGAATGGACAATATAGAAAGGAATATAAATGAACTAATTGAGTTGAAAAATACAACACGAGAACTTAGTGAAATATGCACAAGTTTGAATAGCCAAATATATCAAGCAGAAGAAAAGATATCAGAGGTCGAAGACCGTCTTACTGAAATGGAACAAGAAGACAAGAATAGAGTAAAAAGTATAAAAAGGAATGAGCAAAGTCTCCAAGAATTATGGGACTATGTGAAAAGACCTAATCTATGTTTGATAGGTGTACCTGAATGTGATGGAGAGAATGAATCCCAGCTGGAAAATACTTTTCAGAATATTATCCAGGAGAATTTTTCCAATCTAGCAAATCAGGATACCATTCAACCTCAGGTAATACAGAGAACACCACAAAGATATTCCTTACGAAGAGCAATTTCAAGACACATATTCATTAGATTCACCAGGGTTGAAACAAAGGAGAAAACACTAAGGGCGGCCAGAGAGAAAGATCAGGTCACACACAAAGGGAAGCCTATTAGACTTATAGAAGATCTCTCAGTAGAAACCCTACAAGCCAGAAGCGAGTGGGGGCCGATATTTAACATGCTCAAAGAACAGAACTTTCAGCCCAGAATTTCATATCCTGCCAAACTAAGCTTCCAATTGAAGGAAAAATAAAATCTTTTATGAACAAGCAAGTACTCAGAGATTTTATTGCCACCAGGCCTGCTTTACAAAAACTTCTGAAAGAAGCATTATACACAGAAAGAAACACCCAGTATTAGCCTTTCTAAAAATATACCAAAAAGTAAAGAGCATCAACACAAAGAATAATTTACATCAACAAATGGATAAAATAGCCAGTTAACATCAAATGGCAATAATATTAAATTGAAATCGACTAAATTTTCTAATTAAAACATACAGCCAAAACCTAACTGTATACTATATCCAGACCCATTTCATATCCAAAGATACACAAAGACTAAAAACAAAGGGTTGGAGAAAGATTTACCAACCAAATAGAGAACAAAAACAAATAAATAACACCCAGATACATAAGACCCATAAAGAGATTCAGACGCAACAAAACAGAAAATTAATAAGGGTATCCAGAATCTGAACTCAGATCAGTAACAAGTAAACTTAATAAGCACTTGTAGAACTCTCCACTTTAGATAAATAAAATATACATTCTCCATTTTAAATACACAAAATAATGATTGGCCATTATTAATATCCATTTATAGAATAAAGCAATATTCCTGTACTCTCTCCCTTTTTTTCTTCCTCTCTTTTCCTTTCCTTAAAAAAAAAAAAGGAATCCAGGTCTCTGAACTGCTAGTTCTTTGGGCCATGCTGCTTTAATGAAAACAGCTTGTCAGAATCACCAGAAAGAGAAATCAAGTCTTCAATAAATATCCTCCCCCACAAAAACAGCCATAAATAAATCTGTTCCAAGTTCCTGGGCAGGCATCCTTTCCATACCCAAGGCAATCAGTCTCTCTCTGTGCCTTTCCCCATCATTCTCCAAACAGCACTTTATTTCTTGCTTGTTTCCATCCACATTTCAGGGAGTCCTACTATGTTGGAAAGACAGGGTCTCACCCTCTGGGATTATCAGGTCTGGATGGGAAAGCAGGTAAAAAGCAGTCAGAAAACACAAACAGCATACACCGAGCTACCTGAACTGTGGAAAGGAGAAGACTGCATCAGGAGGCCATAACCCTTGGGGCCCTGCTCTGCCCTTCAGTAACCGTGAGCTTCGGGTAAATCACTACACCATGAAGAGCCTCCATTTTCTTGTCCGTAAACAAGTGAAAACAGGGTCTAGACATAGGAGCACCTTGTCCACTGTGAAGTGGCAAAGATGACTGAGAAAATAGAGGCGAGGCAGGCTGGGGTACCTGGGCAGCCCATGGAGTGATAAGCAGGGGCTGCCCAGGTGAGAGAGATGGTTCCAGAGGCAGGCATGTTGTGATGGAGGATTTCAGGCTCAGGGACCTTGGCACTGGTTTACAAATTCCTCACTATGCATAGCCTCACTTTCTTCACTTCGGTTCTCCTCTCACCTGTCCCATCTACATCAACCCCGATTCCAGTTGCCAGAAGGCCCCAAATCCGACTTCTAATCAAACATCGGGAAAGGGAAATTCTTCCTCACATGGAACTTCTACCCACATAAAAAAAAAAAAGAGGATCTGAATGAATGTCCATCGAATATAGACTCCAAGTTATTCTCCCGGTGTGTATTATTCATTGAGGCTCAGAATATGTGGACATATTTACTAGATTCCTTACTATAGACAGGGTCTGCCAATGCTGAATATTTGAAAATATGGAAGAAACTAGTGTCTATTCAAAGTTGTGTTTTACTGACTCAAGCTTTGATTTTGTGGCCATCCAAAATAGACTAGTGTCTATTCCACACGTGTGCATTATTTGCTGAGGCCGTAAATGAGAAGCTATATAAAGTAGATTCCTAACAATTCCCCAGATGTGTATAACTCAGTAGGATTCTTCTTGTGTGATCATATGAAACAAAATTTTGTCTATCCTAAATATTTGTATTATTCAGTGGATGCCTGAATGAGTGTCTATATGAAATAGACAGCTGGGTACTTTACATTTGTAAATTATTCACTGAGGTTAAGAGTCAGTAGCCATCTGAAATGGAATCCTGACTAATTCACACATGTATATTATACACAGAGGCTATGAATGAGTGTCCAAATGAAATAGATTCCTGGCTATTCCACAGGTGTGCATTATTAAAAGAGGATCTGAATGAATGTCCATCGAATATAGACTCCAAATTATTCTCCAGGTGTGTATTATTCAGTGAGGCTCAGAAGATGTGGTCATATAAATTAGACTCTTTAGTATAGAAAGGGACTGTCTTATTGACTGCGGCTCTGAATATGTGTCTACATGAAATAGACTCCTGACTAAACCACATTATTTTGTGACACTTTGAATGAGTGGCCTCGTGGAGAAGTCTCCTGACTGTTACACAGGTGGGCATTATTTAGTGAGACTCTCAATGAGGAGATAAAAATAAATCCTGACTATTTCCCCAGGTGTGTACCATTAGTGAGGCTCTCAATGAGGGGCCATAGGAAAGAGAATTCTGACTATTCCGCAGTTGTGCATTATTCCGCGATCCTTCAAATGAGTGGCCATAAAAAAAAGACTCCATACTATATGACAAGTGTGTAATATTCAGTGAGGTGGTGAAAGCGGGGCCATATGAAACAGATGTCTAATTACTCCACATGTGCGTTATTCAGTATTTCTCTGAATGAGGAGCAGCATGAAATAGACTCCTCATTATTATCCATGTGTGCATTATTCAAACAGGTTCTGTATGAGTGTCCATACAAAAGAGACTCCTTACACTCCCCCAGGTTTGTATTACCCAGCGAAACCCAGAATTAGAATTCATATAAAATAACATCTTGACTATCATCCAGGTGTGTATCATTCATTAAGGCACTTAATTCATGGCTAACGTAAACAGCGTCCTGATTACTTCATAGAAATTAATTATTCACTGAAACTTTGAATGAGAGGCCATATAAAATAGATACCTGACTATTGCTACATTGTGAGTTATTCAATAAGGTTCTAAGTGAGTGGTAGTATGAAATAGAATCCCGAGAATTCCCTAGGTGTGTATTATTCAGGGAGGCACAGAAGGAGTGGCCATATAAAAAATTCTCGACGATTATTCTGGTGTGCATTATTTACTGAGGCAATAAATGTATGGATACATGAAGTAGACTCTTAACTCTTCACCACGTGTGTATTGTTGAATGAGACTCTGACTATGTGGGCATAGAAAAAAGAATCTGATGTATTGCCCAGGTGTGCATTACCTACAGAGACTCTGAATGTGTAGACATTTGAAGTAGACCCTTGACTCTTTCTAAGAATAGTTTAATCCACAGTGTCCCTGAACGAGTGGCCATGTGAAAGAGATTCCTGACTTATCAGATATACATGTTATTCGCAGAAACACTGAAAGAGTGGCCTTAAGAAATAGACCACATTTTACTCCACAGGTGTGAGTTATTTTTTGACTCTTCAAACGATTCACCATATGAAATACACTACTGACTATTCCACACATGTTTAGTATTTCAAGAGGTTCTGTATGAGTGTCCAAATCAAATAGTCTCCTGTCTATCACATATGTGTGTATTATTCACGGAGCTGCTTAACTTGGGGCTACCTTAAATCGAGTCCTGACTACTCCACAGCTGCTTATTATGCGCTTAAGTTCTGAATGCCAGTCCACATGAAACAGACTCCTTACTATTGCCCCATTGTGCATTATTCGGTAATGCTGTGATTGAGTGTTCCTATGACCTGGATTGTGACTATTCCCAAGGTGTGTAGTCTGTAGTGAGTTTCTGAAGAATGACAACATAAAATAGACTCCTGAGGCAACACAACATATCTACCACCATATAACCTTTGATAAACCAGACAAGAACAAGCAATAGGGAAAGGATTTCCTGTTCAATAAATGCTGTTGTGAAAACTGGCTAGCCATATGCCAAAAGCAGAAACTGGACCCCTTCCTGACACCTTACACTAAAATTAACTCCAGATGTATTAAAGACTTAAACATAAGGCCTGGCACTATAAAAACCCTAGAAGAAAATCTAGGAAAAACCATTCAGGATATAGGAGGAGGCAAGAACTTCATGAACAAAACATCAAAAGCATTGGCAATAAAAGCCAAAATTAAAAAATGGGACCTAATCAAACTCCACAGCTTCTGCACGGCAAAAGAAACAGTCACTAGAGTGAATCGGCAACCATCAGAATGGGAAAAATACTTTGCAGTTTTTGCATCTGGCAAAGGACTGATATCCAGAATTTACAAAGAACTCAAACAGATTTACAGGAAAAAAACAAACAAGCCCATTCAAAATTGGCCAAAGGATATGAACAGACATTTTACAAAAGAAGACATACATAAAACCAAAAAACACATGAAAAAATGCTCATTATCACTGGTCATTAGAGAGATGCAAATCAAAACCACATTGAGATACCATCTCACGCTAGTTAGAATGGCGATCATTAAAAAATCTGGAGACAGCAGATGCTGGAGAGGATGTGGAGAAATAGGAACACTCTTACATTGTTGGTGGAAGTCTATATTAGTTCAACCATTGTGGAAGACAGTGTGGCGATTACTCAAGGACCTAGAAATAGAAATTCCACTTGACCCAGCAATCCCATTACTGGGTATATATCCAAAGAAATATAAATCTTTCTACTATAAAGACACATGCACACGAATGTTCATTGCAGCACTGTTTACAATAGCAAAGACCTGGAACCAACCCAAATGCTTATCGATGATAGAATGGACTGGAAAAATGTGGCACATATACACCATGGAATATTATGCAGCAATCAAAAATGATGAGTTTGTGTCCTTTGTGAAAACATGTATGAATCTGGAGAACATCATTCTCAGCAAGCTGACACAAGAACAGAAAAAGTAATACCGCATATTCTTAGTCATAGGCTGGTGAGAAAAATGAGAACACATGGACACAGGGAGGGGTCTACTACACACTGGGCTTTATTGGGGGGAACGTGGAAGAGACTGCAGAAGGGGCTGGGGAGGGATAGCCTGGGGATAAATGCCAAGTGTGGGTGAAAGTGAGGAAGGCAACAAAACACACTGCCATGTGTGTACCTATGCAACTAACTTGCACGTTGTGCACATGTACCACAAAACGTATAATGCAATAAAAATTTTAAAATTAAAGAAAAAATAGACACCTGAATCTATCCTCTTGACTATTTCTCAATTCTGCAATTTCCACTGAGTCACTGGGTGAACTGTCATATCAAATAATCTCCACACTATTCCCCAAGTGTGCATTCTTTAGTGAGTCTCTGAAAATGTGCTTATATTTAACAGAATCCTGAGCAGTTTCTAAATATATATAATTCATCAAAGCGATTCTAAATAAGTGGCCATGTGAAATAAACGACTGTCTTTTCCAGAGGTCTGTATTAATCTTGTGAGGCGCTGAATAAGTAGCCATAAAATAGAGACTCCTGAATAATCCACGGGCATGCCTTATTACATTCGGCTCTAAATGAGTGGCTATACGAAATAGAATCCTGACTTTGGCCAAGGTGTATGTTATTCATTTAAGCTCTTAATATGTGCCTCTAAGAAATAGAAATCTGACTACAATACGTGCGTTTCTTTTGCAATGAAGCTCTGAAATAAAGGCCGTATGTAATAGCGACCTGAGTATTTCCAAGGTAGGTATTATTAACTGAGGCTGTGAAACGTTGGCCATATGACGTTGTTTCCTGACTAATCCACAGTTGTGTATTATTGACTCTGACTCTGAATATTGGGAAATATGGAAGAGACTAGTGTCTATTTAAAATTGTGAATTACTCACTCAAGCTTTGATTTTGCAGACATATCAAATAAACGAGTGTATATTCCACACGTGTGCATTATTCGCTGAAAACGTAAAAGAGAGGCTATATAAAGTAGACTTATAACACTTTCCCAGTTGTGCAAAACTCAGTAGGGTTATTCTTGTGTGACCATACGAAACAGGATTTTGTCTATCTTAAATATTGGTATTATTCAATGAATGCCTAAATTAGTGGCTATATGAAATAGACAGCTGGGTACTTTACATTTGTACATAAATTACTGAGGTTAAAGGTCAGTAGCCATTTGAAATGGAATCCTGACTAATTCACACATGCATCTAATACACAAATGCTATGAATGAGTGCCCAAATTAAATAGACTCCTGGCTATTCCACAGGTGTGCATCAATAAAAGAGGATCTGAATGAATGTCCATCAAAAATAGACTCCAAATTCTTCTCCAGGTGTGTATTATTCAGTGAGGTTCAGAAGATGTGGCCATGTTAATTAGATTCCTTACTATAGAAATGGTCTGCCTTATTCACTGTGGCTGGGAATATGTGTCTACATGAAATAGACTCCTGAATACACCAAATTATTTAGTGACACTCCGAATGAGAGGCCACCTGAAAACCTCTCCTGACTATTTCACAGGTGTGCATTATTTAGTGAGACTCTGAATGAGGCGATAAAAGTAAACGCTGACTATGTCTCCAAGTGTGTACCATTAGTGAGGCTCTCAATGAGGGGCCACAGGAAAGAGACTACTAACTATTCTGCAAGTGAGCATTATTCCGTGATTCATCGAATGAGTGGCCATAAAAAATTGACTCCAGACTATAGGACAAGTGTGTAATATTTAGTGTGGCTGTGAAATAGGGGTCATATGAAACAGACGTCTAATTACTCCACTTGCACGTTATTCACTATTTGTCTGAATGAGGAACCGTATGAAATAGACTCCTCATTGTTCTCCAGGTGTGCATTACTGAAACAGATTCTGTAGGAGAGTCCATACAAAAGAGACTCCTGACACTTCCCCAGGTGTGTATTACTCAGTGATACCCAGAATTAGTGTTCATGTAAAATAAAATCCTATCACCCAGGTGTGTATCATTCAGGAAGGCACTTAATTTGTGACTTTCTTAAACAGCGTCCTGATTACTTCATAGAAGATCATTATTCACTGAAACTTTGAATGAGAGGCCATATGAAATAGACACCTGACTATTGCTCCATTGTGAAATATTCAATAAGGTTGTAAACGAGTGGTAGCATGAAATAGAATCCCGAGGATTCCCAGGTGTGTGTCACTCAGGTAGGCACATAATGAGTGGCCATACAAAAAATTCTCAGGCTGGGCGCGGTGGCTCAAGCCTGTAATCCCAGCACTTTGGGAGGCCGAGGTGGGTGGATCACGAGGTCAAGAGATTGAGACCATCCTGGTCAACACGGTGAAAGCCCGTCTCTACTAAATATACAAAAAATTAGCTGGGCATGGTGGCGTTTGCCTGTAATCCCAGCTACTGGGGAAGCTGAGGCAGGAGAATTGCCTGAACCCAGGAGGCAGAGGTTGTGATGAGCCGAGATCACACCATTGCACTCCAGCCTGGGTAACAAGAGCGAAACTTCCGTCTCAAAAAAAAAAAAGAATTCTCGACTATTATCCTGGTGTGCATTATTCACTAAGGCTCTAAATATGTGGATACATGAAGTAGACTCTTAACTCTTCCCCAGGTGTGTATTATTTATTGAGACTCTCACTGTGTGGGCATACAAAAGAGACTCTGATGAATTGCCCCTGTGTGCCTTACCTACAGAGACTCTGAATGTGTAGACATTTGAAGTAGACCCTTGACTCTTTCTAAGGAAAGTTTTATTCACAGTGGCCCTGAACGAGTGGCCATGTGAAAGAGATTCCTGACTTATCAGATAAACATGTTATTTACTGAAACACTGAAAGAGTGGACTTAGGAAGTAGAACACATTTTACTTTACACGTGTGAGTTATTTTTTGACTCTCCAATTGGTTCACCATAGGAAATACACTAGTGACTATTCCACACATGTTTATTATTTGAAGAGGTTCTGCATGAGCGTCCATATGAAATAGTCTCCTGTCTATCTCACATGTGTGTATTATTCACGGAGCTGCTTAACTTGGGGCTACCTTAAATAGGGTCCTGACTACTCCACAGCTGCTTATTATGCACTTAAGCTCTGAATGCCAGACCACATGAAATAGACTTCTTACTATTGCCCCATTGTGCATTATTTGGTAATGCTGTGATTTAGTAGCCATATGACCTGGACTCTGACTATTCCCAAGCTGTGTAGTCTTTAGTGAGTTTCTAAACGAGTGACCACATAAAATAGACTCCTGAATCTATCCTCTTGAGTATTTCTCAGTTCTGCATTTTCCACTGAGTCACTGGGGGAACAGTCATATCAAATAGTTTCCAAACTATTCCCCAAGTGTGCATTTTTTTTAGTGATTCTCTGAATAACCGGTTATATATAACAGAATCCAGAGCAGTTTCCAGATATATATAATTCTTGAAAGCATTTCTAAATAAGTGGCTATATGAAATAAAATACTGTCTTTTCCAGAGGTCTGTATTAATATTGTGAGGCTCTGAATGAGTAGCCATAAAATAGAGACTCCTGAGAGGGGGAGGAGGCAAGATGGCGTCATAGAGGTGACTCAGGATTGCAGCTCTCGGTGAAGGCGCAGAGGGTGAGTCATAGCCGCATTCTCGGATGTTCCTTTTATGCACACAGAGCGTTGAAAGTCCCAGGTGTGGGAGAGACACGGGATGCTAGCAGCCGGCTAATGCAACCGGCTCCCGCCGCCTCTTCGGCCAGCGCCGCAGCGGGACCCGGCGCGGAACTCACTGGTCTGGGTGCCCTGTTAAACTGGCAATCTGAGATTTGGAAGAGCAGATTGGCATGTCCATCTGATTGAACGGGACTTGGACAATGAGCCAGACCAGGAGTTTCCTGGGAAGCGTGATCTGAGCCGGGGTAGTGGGCAGTGGCACGGGAGATCGCATGGATCCCAGTGCCCTATCGGCAGGCTCCTGGGGCGCCAGTGAGAGAGTCGACCTTTCAGCTTGGGGAGAGGAAGAGAGAGAGAGAGAGGATGGACTCTGAGGCAGGGAGCTGGGTGATCGGCTCGGCGGGTCCAACGCTCACCGGGACAAGCAGGGCGGCGACTGGAGGCGCTTGGGGATGAGAGTATTGTTGCCGGCATTTAGGATGGTGCAGCCCGGTCAGGGAGGGGCGTCCACCATTCCTGACGAAGTGCACCCCCACTTAAGTACTGCCCAGGACTGACGCAGCCTGCCGTTGCCGAGGCAACCTGCCATAACAGAGAGAGTCCACCAGGCAGCAACAGGGCGGATCCGCGTTAGCAGGTCAGAGCCCCGGCAGGCAAATAGTGAATAGACTGCCACCTAGTGTGGCAGGACAGTGCAACAGATACTCATAAAGAAAGCCCCAACTCCCTGAGACAGAGCATCTAAGGGTGAAAAAAAAAAAAGAGTGGTATTTTATGAGTTCTATTGCAGCAGACATAACCTCCGAAAAACCCTGAATGAACAACGGAGCTCACAGCTCAGCACTGGAGCTCCTATAAAGCACAGACTGTCTCCTCAAGCAGCTCCCTGACCCCTGTATATCCAAGGAGTCACCCCAGAAAAGGACTAATCAGACTGACATTTGGCTGGCATCATTCTGGAACAAGGGCAGCAGAAAAAGAAACTGATATCATCCCTCACTGTTCTGCAGCTGCTGCAGGTATAACCCAGACAAGCAGGGCCTGGAGTGGACTTCAGCACTCATACAGCAGAGAGGATAGATCATTAGAGGGAAAACTAAGTAACAGAAATACTTCATCATCAACAATCTCAGTGTCCACACAGAGACCCAATTGAAAAATCAGCCACTACTAAGACGACAGACGGATAAATCCATAAAGATGGGAAGAAACCAGCGCAAAAAGGAGGAAAGCACCCGAAACCAAAACACCTCACCTCCAAAAAAGGACCAAAACTCCTCACCAGCAAGGGAACAAAGCTGGACGGAGAAAGAATGTGACGAAATGACGGAATCAGACTTCAGAAAGTGGATAATGAGAAACTTCAGTGAGCTAAAGGAACATGTTGTAAACCAGTGCAAAGAAACTAAGAACCTTGAAAAAAGATTTGAGGAATTGATAACGAGAATGGACAACTTAGAGAGGAATATGAATGAATTGAAGGAGCTGAAAAACACAACACGAGAACTTCGCGAAGCATGCACAAGTTTCAACAGCCGAATTGACCAAGCTGAAGAAAGAATATCAGAAGTTGAAGATCAACTCAATGAAATAAAACGAGAAACCAAGATTAAAGAAAACAGCACAAAAAGGAATGAACAAAATCTCCAAGAAATGTGGGACTATGTGAAGAGACCCAACCTACGTTTGATAGGTGTACCAGAATGTGACGAAGAGAATGAATCCAAGCTGGAAAATATTCTTCAGGATATTATCCAGGAAAATTTCCCCAACCTAACAAGACAGGTCAATACTCAACTCCAGGAAGTACAGAGAACACCACAAAGATACTCTGCAAAAAGAGCAACCCCAAGGCACATAATCGTCAGATTCACCAGGGTTGAAACGAAGGAGAAAATAATAAGGGCAGCCAGAGAGAAAGGTCAGGTCACCCACAAAGGGAAGCCCATCAGACTCACAGCAGATCTCTCGGCAGAGACTCTACAAGCCAGAAGAGAGTGGGGGCCAATATTCAACATCCTTAAAGAAAAGAGCTTTCAACCCAGAATTTCATATCCAGCGAAACTGAGCTTCATAAGTGAAGGAAAAATAAAATCCTTCACGAACAAGCAAGTACTCAGAGATTTTGTCACCACTAGGCCTGCTTTACAAGAGCTCCTGAAAGAGGCACTACACATAGAAAGAAACAACCAGTTCCAGCCATCCTAAAAGCATACCAAATGCTAAAGACCATCAACAAAATGAAGAATGTACATGAACCATCGGGAAAAACAGCCAGCTAGCATAAAAATGGCAGTATCAAATTCACACATAACAATATTAACCCTGAATGTAAATGGGATAAATGCACCAATCAAAAGACACAGACTGGCAAATTAGATAAAAAACCAAAACTCACCGGTGTGCTGTATCCAGGAAACCCACCTCACATGCAGAGATACACAAAGGCTCAAAATGAAGGGATGGAGGAAGATTTACCAAGCAAATGGAGAGCAAAAAAAAGCAGGAGTTGCAATTCTCATCTCTGATAAAATAGACTTTAAAGTAACAAAGATCGAAAGGGACAAAGAAGGTCATTAAATAATGGTAAAAGGATCGATACAACAAGAAGAGATAACGATTCTAAATATATATGGACCCAATGTAGGAGCACCCAGATATATAAGGCAAGTTCTTAATGACTTACAAAGGGACTTAGACTCCCACACAATAATAGTGGGAGACTTTAACCCTCCACTGTCAATAGCAGACAGATCAACCAGACAGAAAATTAACAAAAATATCCAGGACTTGAACTCAGACCTGGAACAAGCAAACCTGATAGACATTTACAGAACTCTCCACCCCAAATCCACAGAGTATACATTCTTCTCAGCACCACATCACACCTACTCCAAAATTGACCACATAATTGGAAGCAAAGCACTCCTCAGCAAATGCAAAACAACTGAAATCATAACAAACAGTCTCTCAGACCATAGTGCAATCAAGTTGGAACTCAGAATTCAGAAAATAACTCAGAACCGCACAGCTTTATGGAAACTGAACAATTGGCTCTTGAATGTTGATTGGATAAACAATGAAATGAAGGCAGAAATAAAGAAGTTTTTTGAAACCAACGAGAATGAAGACACAACGTACCAGAATCTCTGGGACACATTTAAAGCAGTCTGTAGAGGAAAATATATAGCAATAAGTGCCCACATGAGAAGAGTGGAGAGATCCAAAATTGACACCCTATCGTCAAAATTGAAAGAGCTAGAGGAGCAAGATCAAAAAAGCTCAAAACCTAGCCAAAGACAAGAAATAACTAAGATCAGAGCAGAACTGAAGGAGATAGAGACAAGAAAAACCCTTCAAAAATCAATAAATCTAAGAGCTGGTTTTTCGAAAAGATCAACAAAATAGACAGACCACTAGCCAGACTGATAAAAAAGAAGAGAGAGAACAACCAAATAGATGCAATAAAAAACGATAAAGGGGAAATCACCACAGATTCCACAGAAATTCAAACCATCATCAGAGAATACTACAAACAACTCTATGCACATAAACCAGTAAATCAGGAAGAAATGGATAAATTCCTGGACGCCTGGGTCCTCCCAAGCCTAAACCAGGAGGAAGCCGAAACTATGAATCAACCAATAACAAGGTTTGAAGTTGAGGCAGCAATTAAGAGCCTACCACACAAAAAAAGCCCAGGTCCAGATGGGTTCACAGCCGAATTCTACCAGACACACAAAGAGGATCTGGTACCATTCCTTCTGAAACTATTCCAAATAATCCAAAAAGAGGGAACCCTTCCCAAATCATTTTATGAGACCAACATCATCCTGATACCAAAACCTGGCAGAGATTCAACAAGAAAAGAAAACTTCAGGCCAATATCCATGATGAACATAGATGCAAAAATCTTCAATAAAATACTGGCAAACCGATTGCAACAGCACATTAGAAAACTTATCCATCATGATCAAGTAGGATTCATCCCGGGGATGCAAGGCTGGTTCAACATATGCAAGTCTATAAATGTAATTCACCACATAAACAGAAGCATAAACAAAAACCACATGATTATCTCAATTGATGCAGAGAAGGCATTTGACAAAATTCAACAGCCCTTTATGCTAAAAACCCTCAATAAACTTGGTATTGATGGAACATATCTCAAAGTAATAAAAGCTATTTACGACAAACCAACAGCCAATATCATACTGAATGGGCAAAAACTGGAAGCATTCCCTTTGAAATCCGGCACTAGACAAGGATGCCCTCTCTCACCACTTCTATTCAACATAGTACTGGAAGTTCTAGCCAGAGCAATCAGGCAAGAAAAAGAAATAAAGGGTATTCAAATAGGAAAGGTGGAAGCCAAATTGTCTCTATTTGCAGACGACATGATAGCATACCTAGAAGACCCCATCACCTCAGCCCAAAAGCTCCTGAAACTGATAAGCAACTTCAGCAAAGTCTCAAGATATAAAATCAATGTTCAAAAATCACAGGCATTCCTATACACCAATAACAGACTTAAAGAGAACCAAATCAAGAATGAACTGCCATTCACAATTGCTACAAAGAAAATAAAATACCTAGGAATACAACTCACTAGGAATGTAAGGGACCTCTTTAAGGAAAACTACAAACAACTGCTCAACTAAATAAGAGAGGACACAAACAGATGGAGAAACATTCCATGTTCGTGGTTAGGAAGAATCAATATCGTGAAAATGGCTATACTGCCCAAAGTAATTTACACAATCAATGCTATCCCCATCAAACTACCATTGAATTTCTTCACAGAACTGGAAAAAACCACCATGAATTTCATATGGAACCAAAAAAGAGCCCGCATAGCCAAGTCAATTCTAAGCAAAAGGAACACAGCAGGAGGCATCACGCTACCAGACTTCAAACTATACTACAAGGCTATAGTAATCAAAACAGCATAGTACTGGTACCAAAACAGAGATATAGACCAATGGAACAGAACAGAGGCATCGGAGGCAACACAACACATCTACAACCATATTATCTTTGATAAACCAGACAAAAACAGGCAATGGGGAAAGGATTCCCTATTTAATAAATGGTGTTGTGAAAACTGGCTAGCCATGTGCAGAAAGCAGAAACTGGACCCCTTTCTGACACCTTACACTAAAATTAACTCCAGATGGATTAAAGACTTAAACGTAAGAGCTGACACCATAAAAACCCTAGAAGAAAATCTAGGCAAAACCATTCAGGACATAGGAGTAGGCAAGGACTCCATGAAGAAAACACCAAAAGCATTGGCAACGAAAGCCAAAATAGACAAATAGGACCTAATCAAACTCTACAGCTTCTGCACGGCAAAAGAAACAGTCACTAGAGTGAATCGGCAACCATCAGAATGGGAAAAAATCTTTGCAGTTTATGCATCTGACAAAGGGCTGATATCCAGAATTTACAAAGAACTCAAACAGATTTACAGGAAAAAAACAAACAAGCCCATTCAAAAATGGGCAAAGGATATGAACAGAAACTTTACAAAAGCAGACATACATGAGGCCAGCAAACATATGAAAAAGTGCTCATCGTCATTGGTCATTAGAGAGATGCATATCAAAACCACATTGAGATACCATCTCACACCAGTTAGAATGGCGATCATTAAAAAATCTGGAGACAGCAGATGCTGGAGAGGATGTGGAGAAATAGGAACACTCTTACACTGTTGGTGGGAGTGTAAATTAGTTCAACCATTGTGGAAGACAGTGTGGCGATTCCTCAGGGACCTAGAAATAGAAATTCCATTTGACCCATCAATCCCATTACTGTGTATATGTCCAAAGGACTATAAATCTTTCTACTATAAGGACGCATGCACACGAATGTTCATTGCAGCACTGTTTACAATAGGAAAGACATGGAACCAACCCAAATGCCCAACGATGATAGACTGGACTGGGAAAATGTGGAACATATACACCATGGAATATTGTGCAGCAATCAAAAATGATGAGTTTGTGTCCTTTGTAAGGACATGGATGTATCTGGAGAACATCATTCTCAGCAACCTGACACAAGAACAGAAAAATAAATACCACATACACTCACTCATAGGTGGGTGAGAAAAATGAGAACACATGGACACAGAGAGGCAGTCTACTATACACTGGAGTCTATTGGGGGGAATGGGGGAGGGACAGTGGGGGGGTGCTGGGGAGGGATAGCCTAGGGATGAATGCCAAGTGTGGGTGAAGGGGAGAAAGGCAGCAACACACACTGCCATGTGTGTACCTATGCAACTATCTTGTACGTTCTGCACATGTACCCCAAAACCTATAATGCAATAAAAATTAAAACAAAAAACGAAAAACAAACAAAAAAGAGTGGCCTTAAAAAATAGACCCCTTTTACTCCACAGGTGTGAGTCATTTTTTGACTCTCTAAATGTATCATCATAGGAAATACACTAGTGACTCTTCCACACATGTTTATTATTTAAAGAGGTTCTGTATGAGTGTCCATATCAAATAGTCTCCTGACTATCACACATGTGTGTATTATTCACGGAGCTGCTTAACTTGTGGCTACCTTAAATAGGGTCCTGACTACTCCACAGTGGCTTATTAGGCACTTAAGCTCTGAGTGCCAGGCCACATGAAATAAACACTTAACTCTTGCCCCATTGTGCATTATTACGTAATGCTGTGATTGATTGCCCATATGACCTGGACTTTGACTATTCCCAAGTTGTGTATTCTTTAGTGAGTTTTGCAACGAGTGACCACATAAAATAGATTCCTGAATCTATCCTCTTTACTATTTCTCAGTTCTGCATTTTCCACTGAGTCACTGGGTGAATGATCATATCAAATCGTCTCCACACTATTCCCCAAGTGTGCATTCTTTAGTGAGTCTTTGAATAAGTGTTTATATATAACAGAATCCTGAGCAGTTTCCAAATATATATGCTTCTTCAAAGCGGTTCTAAATAAGTGGCCACGTGAAATAAACTCCTGTCTTTTCCAGAGGTTAGTATTAATCTTGTGAGGCTCTGATTGTGCAGGCATTAAACAGAGACTCCTGAATAATCCTGCGTGCGTTCTTACATTCGCCTCTAAATGAGTGGCTATACGAAACAGAATCCTGACTTTTCACAAGGTGAATATTATTCAGTTAAGCTCTGAATATGTGGCTCTACAAAATAGAATTCTGACTACAATGCAGGTGTTTGTAATGCAATGAAGCTCTGAAATAGATGCCATATGAAATAGCGTCCTGAGTATTCCCCAGGTAGGTATTATTAACTGAGGCTCTGAAATGTCGGTCGTATGACGTTGTTTCCTGACTAGTCCACAGGTGCGTTTTATTGAATCTGAATATTTGGAAACATGGAAGATACTAGTGTCTATTAACAGTTGTGTATTACTCACTCAAGCTTTGATTTTGTGGCCATGCAAAAGAGACTAGTGTCTATTCCACACGTGTTCATTATTCGCTTAGACCGTAAATGAGAGGCTATATGAAGTAGACTCCTAACACTTCCCCAGTTGTGCATAACTCAGTAGGGTTCTCCTTGTGTGACCATATAAAACAGGATTTTTTTCTATCTTAAATATTTGTATTATTCAGTGAATGCCTGAATGAGCGGCTATATGAAATAAACAGCTGGGTACTTTACATTTCTACATTATTCACTGAGG
The DNA here is from genome assembly GCA_031835075.1 of Saguinus oedipus. Lineage (NCBI taxonomy): Eukaryota > Metazoa > Chordata > Mammalia > Primates > Cebidae > Saguinus > Saguinus oedipus. The sequence goes on from CM063176.1 coordinate 33,807,976, forward strand.
TTAAGAGTCAGTAACCATCTGAAATGGAATCCTGACTAATTCACACATGCATATTATACACAGAGGCTATTAATGAGTGTTTAAATGAAATAGACTCCTGTCTATTCCACACGTGTGCATTATTAAAAGAGGATCTGATTGAATGTCTGTCGAATATAGAACCCAAATTATTGTTCAGGTGTGTATTATTCAGTGAGGCTCAGAAGATGTGGCCATACTAATAGATTTCTTGCTGTAGAAACGGTCTGTCTTATTCACTGTGGCTCTGAATATGTGTCTACATGAAATAGACTCCTGAATACACCACATTATTTAGTGACAAACTGAATGTGAGGCCAGCTGAAAAATTCTCCTGACTATTCCACCTGTGTGCATTATTTAGTGAGACTCTGAATGAGGCGATGAAAGTAAATCCTATTTTCCCAGGTGTGTATCATTAGTGAAGCTCTCAATGAGGGGCTATAGGAAAGAGACTTCTGACTATTCCACAGTTGTGCATTATTCCATGATTCTTCGAATGAGTGGCCACTTAATGTAGACTCCAGACTATATAACAAGTGTGTAATATTCAGTGAAGCTGTGAAAGAAGGGTCATATGAAACAGATGTCTTATTACTCTACAGGTGCATTATTCACTCTTTGTCTGAATGAGGAGCCTTATGAAATAGACTCCTAATTATTCTCCATGTGTGCATTCCTCATACAGGTTCTTTATGAGTGTCCATAAAAGAGAGACTCTTTACGCTCCCCCATGTGTGAATTACTCAGCAATACCTAGAATTAGTGTTCATGAAAAATAAAATCCTGACTATCAACCAGGTGTGTATCATTCAGGAAGACACTTAATTTGTGGCTATCTTAAACAGCGTCCTGATTACTCCATAGAAGTTTATTATTCACTGAAATTTTGAATGAGGAGCCATATAAAATAGACATCTGACTATTTTTCCATTGTGAATTATTCAATAACCTTCTAAATGAGTGGTAGTATGAAATAGAATCCTGAGGATTCCCTAGGTGTTTATCATTCAGGGAGGCACAGAATGAGTGGCCATATAAAAAATTATCGATCATAATCCTGGTGTGCATTATTCACTGAGGTTCTATATGAGTGAATACATGAAGTAGACACCTAACCCATTTCCAGCTGTGTATTATTAAATAAGACTCTGATTATGTGGTCATAAAAAAGAGACTGATGTATTGCTCAGGTGTGCATTACCAACACAAACTCTGAATTTGTAGTAGAAGTAGACCCTTGACTATTTCTAAAGAAAGTTTTATTCACAATTGCCCTGAACGAGTGGCCATGTCAAAGAGATTCCTGTCTTATCACATATACATGTTATTCACTGAAACACTGAAAGAGTGACCTTATGATATAGACCACATTTTACTTCACAGGTGTGAGTTATTTTATGACTTTACAAACGAATCACCATGTGACATACACTAGTGACTATTTCACACATGTTTAGTATTTGAAGAGTTTCTGTATGGGTGTCCATATCAAATAGTCTCCTGACTATCACACATCTGTGTATTATTAATGGAGCTCCTTAAGTTGGGGCTACCTTAAATAGTGTCCTGACTACTCCACTGCTGCGTATAAGGCACTTCAGCTCTGAATGCCAGGCCACATGAAATAGACTCCTTACTATTGCCCCCATTGTGCATTATTCGGTAGTGCTGTGATTGAGTGGCAATATGACCTGGACACTGACTATTCCCAAGGTGTGTAGCCTTTAGTGAGTTTCTGAACGAGTGACCACAAAAAGTAGTCTCCTGAATACATCCTCTTGACTATTTCTCTGTTCTGCATTTTCCACTGTTGCACTGGGTGAATGGTCATATCAAATAGTCTCCACACTATTCCCCAAGTGTGCATTCTTTAGTGAGTCTCTGAATAACTGTTTATATATAACAGAATCCTGAGCAGTTTCCAGATATATATGATTCTTCAAAGTGGTTCTAAATAATTGGCCATGTGAAATAAATTCCTGTGTTTTCCAGGGGTCTGTATTAATCTTTTGAGGCTCTGAATGAGTAGCCATAAAACAGAGACTCCTGAATACTCCTCAGGCATGTATCTTTTAATTCTCCAATCAAAAGATACAGCCAAAACCTAATGGTATACTAAATCCAGACCCATTTCATATCCAAAGATACACAAAGACTAAAAACAAATGGTTGGAGAAAGATTTACCAACAAAAAGGAGAACAAATCAAACAAATAAACAAAAGGTGTAGCAATTAATGAATTTCATAAAACAGATTTCAAACCAACAAAAATAGAATGGTATAAGGATCGATGCATCCTAACACCCAGATTCATAAGACCCATAAATAGATTCAGACTCAACGAGACAGAAAATTAATAAAGATATCCAGGATCTGAACTCAAATCAGTAAAAAGTAAACTTAATAAGCACTTGTAAGGCTCTCCACTTTACTTACATAAAATATACATTCTCCACTTTTAATGCACAAAAGAATGATCGGCCATTATTACTACAAATTTATAGAATAAAGCAATATTCCTGTTCCCTCTCCCTCTTTTATTCCTCTCTTTTCCTTTCCATCTTAAAAAAAAATGAAGTCCTGACTATCACAAAAGTGTGTATTATTCAGGAAGGCACTTAATTCATGGCTATCTTAAACAGCGTACTGATTACTTTATAGAAGTTTAATATTCACTGATATTTTGAATGAGGGGACATATAAAATAGACACCTGACTATTGCTCCATTGTGAATTATTCAATAATGTTCTAAATGAGTGGTAGTACGAAATAGAAGCCCGAGGATTCCCTAGGTGTGTATCATTCAGGGAGGCACAGAATGAGTGTCCATATAAAAAATGCTCGACCATAATCCTGGTGTGCATTATACACTTAGGTTCTAAATGAGTGGATACATGAAGTAGACACCTAACCCTTTTCCAGCTGTGTATTATTAAATAAGACTCTGATTATGTAGGCATAAAAAAGAGACTGTTGTATTGCCCAGGTTTGCATTACCAACACAGATTCTGAATTTCTAGCCATTTGAAGTAGACCCTTGACTATTTCTTTTTTTTTTTTTTTAATTTTTTAATTTTTTTTTTTTATTGCATTATAGGTTTGGGGGTACATGTGCAGAACGAGCAAGATAGTTGCATAGGTACACACATGGCAGTGTGCTTTGCTGCTTTCCTCCCCTTCACCCACACTTGGTATTCATCCCCAGGCTATCCCCCCCAGCCCCCCCCTGCTGTCCCTCCCCCATTCCCCCCAACAGTCCCCAGTGTATAGTAGACCGCCTCTCTGTGTCCACATGTTCTCATTTTTCTCACCCACCTATGAGCGAGTATATGCGGTATTTCTTTTTCTGTTCTTGTGTCAGTTTGCTGAGAATGATGTTCTCCAGATTCATCCATGTCCCTACAAAGGACACAAACTCATCATTTTTGATTGCTGCATAATATTCCATGGTGTATATGTGCCACATTTTCCCAGTCCAGTCTATCATCGTTGGGCATTTGGGTTGGTTCCAGGTCTTTGCTATTGTAAACAGTGCTGCAATGAACATTCGTGTGCATGTGTCCTTATAGTAGAACGATTTATAATCCTTTGGATAGATACCCAGTAATGGGATTGCTGGGTCAAATGGAATTTCTATTTCTAGGTCCCTGAGGAATCGCCACACTGTCTTCCACAATGGTTGAACTAATTTACACTCCCACCAACAGTGTAAGAGTGTTCCTATTTCTCCACATCCTCTCCAGCATCTGCTGTCTCCAGATTTTTTAATGATCGCCATTCTAACTGGTGTGAGATGATATCTCAATGTGGTTTTGATTTGCATCTCTGTAATGACCAATGATGATGAGCACTTTTTCATATGTTTGTTGGCCTCATGTATGTCTTCTTTTGTAAAGTTTCTGTTCATATCCTTTGCCCATTTTTGAATGGGCTTGTTTGTTTTTTTTCTGTAAATCTGTTTGAGTTCTTTGTAAATTCTGGATATCAGCCCTTTGTCCGATGCGTAAACTGCAAGGATTTTTTCCCATTCTGATGGTTGTCGATTCACTCTAGTGACTGTTTCTTTTGCCGTGCAGAAGCTGTGGAGTTTGATTAGGTCCCATTTGTCTATTTTGGCTTTTGTTGCCAATGCTTTTGGTGTTTTTTTCAGGAAGTCCTTGCCTACTCCTATGTCCTGAACCGTTTTGCCTAGATTTTCTTCTAGGGTTTTTATGGTGTCAGGTCTTACATTTAAGTCTTTATTCCATCTGGAGTTAATTTTAGTGTAAGGTGTCAGGAAGGGGTCCAGTTTCTGCTTTCTGCACATGGCTAGCCAGTTTTCCCAACACCATTTATTAAATAGGGAATCCTTTCCCCATTGCCTGTTTTTGTCTGGTTTATCAAAGATGATATGGTTGTAGATATGTTGTGTTGCCTCCGATGTTTCTCTTCTGTTCCATTGGTCTATATCTCTGTTTTGGTACCAGTACCATGCTGTTTTGATTACTGTAGCCTTGTAGTATACTTTGAAGTCTGGTAGGGTGATGCCTCCCGCTGTGTTCTTATTGCTTAGAATTGACTTGGCTATGCGGGCCCTTTTTTGGTTCCATATGAAATTCATGGTGGTTATTTCCAGTTCTCTGAAGAAATTCAATGGTAGTTTGATGGGGATATAATTGAATGTGTAAATTACTTTGGGCAGTATAGCCATTTTCACAATATTGATTCTTCCTAACCACGAACATGGAATGTTTCTCCATCTGTTTGTGTCCTCTCTTATTTCATTGAGCAGGTGTTTGTAGTTTTCCTTAAAGAGGTCCCTTACATTCCTAGTGAGTTGTATTCCTAGGTATTTTATTTTCTTTGTGGCGATTGTGAATGGCAGTTCGTTTTTAATTTGGTTCTCTTTAAGTCTGTTATTGGTGTATAGGAATGGTTGTGACTTTTGCACATTGATTTTATATCCTGAGACTTTGCTGAAGTTGCTTATCAGTTGCAGGAGCTTTTGGGCTGAGGTGATGGGGTCTTCTAGGTATACTATCATGTCGTCTGCAAATAGAGACAATTTGGCTTCCACCTTTCCTATTTGAATACCCTTTATTTCTTTTTCTTGCCTTATTGCTCTGGCTAGAACGTCCAGTGCTATGTTGAATAGAAGTGGTGAGAGAGGGCATCCTTGTCTATTGCCGGATTTCAAAGGGAATGCTTCCAGTTTTTGCCCATTAAGTATGATATTGGCTGTTGGTTTGTCGTAAATAGCTTTTATTACTTTGAGATATGTTCCATCAATACCAAATTTATTGAGGGTTTTTAGCATAAAGGGCTGTTGAATTTTGTCAAATGCCTTCTCTGCGTCAATTGAGATAATCATGTGGTTTTTCTTTTTTCTTCTGTTTATGTGGTGAATTACGTTTATAGACTTGCGTATGTTGAACCAGCCTTGCATGCCTGGGATGAATCCTACTTGATCATGATGGATAAGTTTTTTAATGTGCTGTTGCAATTGATTTGCCAGAATTTTATTGAAGATTTTTGCATCTATATTCATCATGGATATTGGCCTGAAGTTTTATTTTCTTGTTGAGTCTCTTCCAGGTTTTGGTATCAGGATGATGTTGGTCTCATAAAATGATTTGGGAAGGGTTCCCTCTTTTTGGATTATTTGGAATAGTTTCAGAAGGAATGGTACCAGATCATCTTTGTGTGTCTGGTAGAATTCGGCTGTGAACCCATCTGGACCTGGGCTTTTTTTGTGTGGTAGGCTCTTAATTGCTGCCTCAACTTCTGACCTTGTTATTGGTCTATTCATAGTTTCGGCTTCCTCCTGGTTTAGGCTTGGGAGGACACAGGCATCCAGGAATTTATCCATTTCTTCCTGATTTACTAGTTTGTGTGCATAGAGTTGTTTGTAGTGTTCTCTGATGATGGTTTGAATTTCTGTGGAATCTGTGGTGATTTCCCCTTTATCGTTTTTTATTGCATCTATTTGGTTGTTCTCTCTTTTCTTTTTTATCAGTCTGGCTAGTGGTCTGTCTATTTTGTTGATCTTTTCAAAAAACCAGCTCTTAGATTTGTTGATTTTTTGAAGGGTTTTTCTTGTCTCTATCTGATTCAGTTCTGCTCTGATCTTAGTTATTTCTTGTCTTCGGCTAGGTTTTGAGCTTTTTTGATTTTGCTCCTCTAGCTCTTTCAATTTTGACGATAGGGTGTCAATTTTGGATCTCTCCACTTTTCACATGTGGGCACTTATTGCTATATATTTTCCTCTACAGACTGCTTTAAATGTGTCCCAGAGATTCTGGTACGTTGTGTCTTCATTCTCGTTGGTTTCAAAGAACTTCTTTATTTCTGCCTTCATTTCATTGTTTATCCAATCAACATTCAAGTGCCAGTTGTTCAGTTTCCATGAAGCTGTGCGGTTCTGAGTTATTTTCTGAATTCTGAGTTCCAAGTTGATTGCACTATTGTCTGAGAGACTGTTTGTTATGATTTCCGTTGTTTTGCATTTGCTGAGGAGTGCTTTACTGCCAATTATGTGGTCAATTTTGGAGTAGGTGTGACGTGGTGCTGAGAAGAATGTATATTCTGTGGATTTGGGGTGGAGAGTTCTGTAAATGTCTATCAGGTTTGCTTGTTCCAGGTCTGAGTTCAAGTCCTGGATATCCTTGTTAATTTTCTGTCTGGTTGATCTGTCTGCTATTGACAGTGGAGTGTTAAAGTCTCCCACTATTATTGTGTGGGAGTCTAAGTCTCTTTGTAAGTCATTAAGAACTTGCCGTATATATCTGGGTGCTCCTACATTGGGTCCATATATATTTAGAATCGTTATCTCTTCTTGTTGTATCGATCCTCTTACCATTATGTAGTGACTTTCTTTGTCCCTTTTGATCTTTGTTGCTTTAAATTCTATTTTATTAGAGATGAGAATTGCAACTCCTGCTTTTTTTTGCTCTCCATTTGTTTGGTAAATCTTCCTCCATCCTTTTATTTTGAACCTTTGTGTATCTTTGTGTGTGAGGTAGGTTTCCTGGATACAGCACACTGATGGGTTTTGGTGTTTTATCCAATTTGCCAGTCTGTGTCTTTTGATTGGTGCATTTAGCCCATTTACATTCAGGGTTAATATTGTTATGTGTGAATTTGATACTGCCATTTTGATGCTATCTGGCTGTTTTGCCCATTGGTTCATGTACATTCTTCATTTTGTTGATTGTCTTTAGCATTTGGTATGCTTTTAGGATGACTGGAACTGGTTGTTTCTTTCTATGTGTAGTGCCTCTTTCAGGAGCTCTTGTAAAGCAGGCCTAGTGGTGACAAAATCTCTGATTACTTGCTTGTTCGTGAAGGATTTTCTTTTTCCTTCACTTATGAAGCTCAGTTTCGCTGGATATGAAATTCTGGGTTGAAAGCTCTTTTCTTTAAGGATGTTGAATATTGGCCCCCACTCTCTTCTGGCTTGTAGAGTCTCTGCCGAGAGATCTGCTGTGAGTCTGATGGGCTTCCCTTTGTGGGTGACCCGACCTTTCTCTCTGGCTGCCCTTAGTATTTTCTCCTTCATTTCAACCCTGGTGAATCTGACGATTATGTGCCATGGGGTTGCTCTTCTTGCGGAGTATCTTTGTGGTGTTCTCTGTATTTCCTGGAGTTCAGTATTGACCTGTCTTGCTAGGTTGGGGAAATTTTCCTGGATAATATCCTGAAGAGTGTTTTCCAGCTTAGATTCATTCTCTTGATCACATTCTGGTACACCTATCAAACGTAGGTTGGGTCTCTTCACATAGTCCCACATTTCTTGGAGATTTTGTTCATTCCTTTTTGTGCTTTTCTCTTTAATCTTGGTTTCACGTTTTATTTCATTGAGTTGATCTTCAATTTCTGATATTCTTTCTTCTGCTTGGTCAATTCGGCTGTTGAAACTTGTGCATGCTTCACGAAGTTCTAGTGTTGTGTTTTTCAGCTCCTTCAATTCATTCATATTCCTCTCTAAGTTGTCCTTTCTTGTTATCAATTCCTCGAATTTTTTTTCAAATCTTTTTTCAAGGTTCTTAGTTTCTTTGCACTGATTTAGAACATGTTCTTTTAGCTCAATGAAGTTTCTCATTATCCACTTTCTGAAGTCTGATTCCGTCATTTCGTCACACTCATTCTCCGTCCAGCTTTGTTCCCTTGCTGGTGAGGAGTTTTGGTCCTTTGTAGGAGGTGAGGTGTTTTGGTTTCGGGTGTTTTCCTCCTTTTTGCGCTGGTTTCTTTCCATCTTTATGGATTTATCCACCTGTCGTCTTTGTAGTGGCTGTTTTTTCAATTGGGTCTCTGTGTGGATGCTGAGATTATTGATGATGAAGTATTTCTGTTACTTAGTTTTCCTTCTAGTGGTCTAGCCCCTCTGCTGTATGAGTGCTCAGGTCCATTCCAGGCCCTGTTTGTCTGGAGTATACCTGTAGCAGCTGTGGAAGAGTGAGGGATGATACCAGTTTCTTCTTCTGCTGTTTTTGTTCCAGAATGATGCCCGCCAAATGTTAGTCTGATTAGTCCTTTTTTTGTGGTGACTCTTTGGATATACAAGGGTCAGGGAGCTGCCTAAGGAGACGGTTTGTGCTTTATAGTAGCTCCAGTGCTGAGCTGTGAGCTCCGTTGTTCATTCAGGGTTGTTCGGAGGTTGTTTATGTGTGCTGCAATAGAACTCATAAAACACCACCCTTTTATTTCCCCCCCTTATATGCACTGTTTCAGGGAGTTGGGGCTTTCTTTATGAGTATCTGTTGCACTGTCCTGCCCCACTAGGTGGCAGTCTATTCACTATTTGCCTGCCGGGGCTTTGACCTGCTAACGTGGTTCTGCCCTGTTGCTGCTGGGCTCCCTTCTGCTGTGGAGAGCTCCCGTCTCCTGGGAGTCTCTCTGTTATGGCAGGTTGCCTCGGCAACGGCAGGCTGCTTCGGCCCTGGGCGGTACTTCAATAGGGGCGGATTGTGTCAGCGGTGGTTGACGCCCCTCCCTCACCGGGCTGCACCGTCCTAGATGCCGGCAGCAAAACTCTCAGCGCCAAGCGTCTCCAGTCATTGCCCTGCTTGTCCCTGTGAGGGTGTGACCCGCTGAGCCCGATTACCCAGCTCCCTGCCTCAGAGTCCGTCCTCTCTCTCTCTCCCTCCCTCTCTGCGAGCTTAAAGTTCGACTCTCTCACTGGCGCCCCAGGAGCCTGCCGATAGGGCACTGGGATCCGTGTGATCTCCCGTGCCGCTGCTCACTTCACCGGCTCAGATCACGCTTCCCAGGAAACTCCCAGGAAACTTCTGGTCTGGCTCACTGTCCAAGTCCCGTTCAATCAAATGGACGCGCCAATATGCCCTTCAAACTCTCAGATTGCCGGTTTAACAGGGCGCCCAGACCAGTGAGTTCCGTGCCGGGTCCTGCTGTGGGCCACGCCAGAGGGCTGCGTTAGCCGGTTTTACTTTACTAGCGTCCTGTGGGACTTTCAATGCTCTGTGGGCTAGAAAAGTCCATCCAAGAATGCAGCTACGACTCACCCTCTGCTCCGTCACTGAGAGCTGCAATCTTGAGTCACTTCTACGACGCCATCTTCAATACAGGTCTTTCTTATGCAATGAATCTCTGAAATAGATGCCATATATTATAGCGTCATGAGTATTCCCCAGGTAGCTATTATTAACTGAGGCTCTGAAACATCAGCCGTATGATATTGTTTCCTGACTAGTCCACAGGTGTGTATTACAGACTCTGACTCCGATAATTTGGAAATATATAAGAGACTAGTGTCTATTCAAAGTTGTGTATTACTCACACAAGCTTTGACTCTGTAGGCATACAAAATAGACTAGTGTCTTTTCCACATATGTGCATTATTCGCTGGGGCTGTAAATGAGAGGCTACATAAAGTAGACCCTAACACTTCCCCAGTTGTGCATTACTCAGTAGTGTTCTTCTTGTGTGACCATGTGAAATAGGATTTGGTTTATCTTAAATATTTTTATTATTCAGTGGATGCCTAAATGAGTGGCTATATGAAATAGACAACTGTGTACTTTATATTTGTACATTATTCACTGAGGTTAAGAGTCAGTAGTCATCTGAAATGTAATTCTGACTAATTCACACATGCATATTATACACAGAGGCTATGAATGAGTGTCCAAATGACATGGACTCCTGGCTATTCCACAGGTATGCATTATTAAAAGAGGATCTGAATGAATGTCCATGAAAAATAGACTCCATATTATTCTCCAGGTGTGTATTTTTCAGTTAGGCTCAGAAGATATGGCCATATTAATTAGATTCCTTACTATAGAAAGGATATGACTTATTCGCTGTGGCTCTGAATATGTGTCTACATGAAGTAGACTCCTGACTACACCACATAATTTAGTGACAATCCGAATGAGAGGCCACCTGAAAATGTCTCCTGACTATTCCTCAGGTGTGCATTCTTTAGTGAGACTCTGAATGAGGCGATAAAAGTAAATCCTGACTATTTCCCCAGGTGTGTACCATTAGTGAGGCTCTCAATGAGGGGCCACAGGAAAGAGACTTCTGACTATTCCGCAGGTGTGCATTATTCCATGATTCTTCGAATGAGTGGCCATAAAAAATAGACTCCACAGTATATTAGAAGTTTGTAATATTCAGTGAGGCTGTGAAAGAGGGTCATATGAAACAGACGTCTAATTACTCAAAATGTGCCTTATTCACTATTTGTCTGAATGAATAGCCATATGATATAGACTCCTAGTTATTCTCCATATGTGCATTATTCAAACAGGTTCTGTATGAGTGTCCATGCAAAAAAGACTCCTTACACTCCCCCAAGTGTGTATTACTCAGCGATACCCAGAATTAGAATTCGTGTAAAATAAATTCCTGACTATCACCGAAGTGTGTATCATTCAGGAAGGCACTTAATTCGTGGCTATCTAAAACAGCGTCCTGATTACTCCATAGAATTATACTATTCACTGAAACTTTGAATGAGAGGCCATATAAAATAAAAACCTGACTATTGCTCCATTGTGAATTATTCAATAATGTTCTAAATGAGTGGCTATACAAAATAGAATCCTGACTTCCCAGAAGGTGTATGTTATTCAGTTAAGCTCTGAATATGTGGCTCTAAGAAATGGAATTCTGACTACAGTACAGGTGTTTCTTATGCAATGAAGCTCTGAAATAAGTGCCCTATGTAAAAGCGTCCTGTTTCTTTCCCAGGTAGATATTATTAACGGAAGCTTTGAGAAGTCGGCCATATGACATTGTTTCCTGTCTGGTACACAGGTGTGAATTATTGACTCTGACTCTGAAGATTTGTAAAAATGGAAGAGACTAGTGTCTATTCAAAGATGTGTATTCCTCACTCAAGCTTTGATTTTGTGGCCATATAAAATGAATGGTGTCTATTTCACAAGTGTGCATTATTCACTGATGCTGTAAATGAGAGGCTACATAAAGTAGACTAACACATTTTCAATTGTCCATAACTCAGTAGCGTTCTTCCTTTGTGGCCATACGAAACAGGATTTTGTCTATCTTAAATATTTGTTTTATTCAATGAATGCCTGAGTGAGTGATGATATGAAATAGACAGCTGGGTACTTTACATTTGTACATTATTCATTGAGGTTGAGTGTCAGTAGCCATGTGAAATAGAATTCTGACTAATTCACACTTGCATATTATACACAGAGGCTATGAATGAGTGTCCAAATGAAATAGACTCCTGGCTATTCCACACGTGTGCATTATTAAAATAGGATCTAAAAGAATGTCCATTGAAATTATACTCCACATTGTTCTCCAAGTATGTATTATTCAGTGAGGCTCAGAAGATGTGGCCATATTAATTAGATTCCTTACTATAGAAAGGGGCTGCCTTATTAGATGCAGCTCTGAATATGTGTCTACATGAAATAGAGTCCTGACTACACCACATAATTTAGTGACACTCCGAATGAGAGGCCACCTGAAAAAGTCTCCTGAGTATTTCTCACGTGTGCATTATTTAGTGAGACTCTGAATAAAGTGATAAAAGTAAATAATGACTATTTCCCAAGGTGTGTACCATTAGTGAGGCTCTCAATGAGGGGCCATAGAAAAGAGACTTCTGACTATTCCGCAGGTATGCATTATTCCGTGATTCTCCAAATGAGTGGCCATAAAAAATAGACCCCAGACTATATGACAAGTGTGTAATATTCAGTGAGGCTGTGAAAGAGGGGTCATATGAAACAGATGTCTAATTACTTCACATGTTCCTTATTCACTATTTGTCTGAATGAGGAGCCGAATGAAATAGACTCCTCATTATTCTCCATGTGTGCATTATTCAAACAGGTTTTGTATGAGTGTCCATTCAAAAGAGACTCCTTACTCTCCCCCAGGTGTGTATTACTCAGAGATACCCAGAATTAGAGTTCATGTAAAATAAAGTCCTGACTATCACCCAGGTGTGTATCATTCAGGAAGACACTTAATTCGTGGCTATCTTAAAAAGCGTCCTGATTACTCAATAGAATTTCATTATTCACTGAATTTTTGAATGAGAGGCCACATAAAATTGACACCTGACTATTGCTCCATTGTGAATTATTCAATAAGTTTCTAAATGAGTGGTAGTATGAAATAGAATCCTGAGGATTCCCTAGGTGTGTATCATTCAGCGAGGCACAGAATGGGTGGCCATATAAAAAATGCTCGAGGGAGGCAAGATGGCGTCGTAGAGGTGACTCAGGATTGCAGCTCTCGGTGAAGGCGCAGAGGGTGAGTCCTAGCCGCATTCTCGGATGTTCCTTTTATGCCCACAGAGCGTTGAAAGTCCCAGGTGTGGGAGAGACACGGGACGCTAGCAGCCGGCTAACGCAACCGGCTCCCGCCGCCTCTTCGGCCGGCGCCGCAGCGGGACCCGGCGCGGAACTCACTGGTCTGGGTGCCCTGTTAAACTGGCAATCTGAGATTTGCAAGGGCAGATTGACATGTCCATCTGATTGAACAGGACTTGGACAATGAGCCAGACCAGGAGTTTCCTGGGAAGCGTGATCTGAGCCGGGGTAGTGGGCAGCAGCACGGGAGATCGCACGGATCCCAGTGCCCTATCGGCAGGCTCCTGGGGCGCCAGTGAGAGAGTCGACCTTTCAGCTTGGGGAGAGGAAGAGAGAGAGAGAGAGAGGACGGACTCTGAGGCAGGGAGCAGGGTGATCGGGCTCGGCGGGTCCCACGCTCACGGGGACAAGCAGGGCGGCGACTGGAGGCGCTTGGGGCTGAGAGTTTTGCTGCCGGCATTTAGGACGGTGCAGCCCGGTCAGGGAGGGGAGTCCACCATTCCTGACAAAGTGCACCCCCACTTAAGTACCGCCCAGGACTGACGCAGCCTGCCGTTGCCGAGGCAACCTGCCATAACAGAGAGAGTCCGCCGGGCCGCAACAGGGCGGACCCGCCTTAGGAGGTCAGAGCCCCGGCAGGCAAATAGTGAATAGACTGCCACCTAGTGGGGCAGGACAGTGCAACAGATACTCATAAAGAAAGCCCCAACTCCCTGAGACAGAGCATCTAAGGGTGGAAAAAAAAAAAAAAGAGTGGTGTTTTATGAGTTCTATTGCAGCAGACATAACCTCCCAACAACCCTGAATGAACAACGGAGCTCACAGCTCAGCACTGGAGCTCCTATAAAGCACAGACTGTCTCCTCAAGCAGCTCCCTGACCTCTGTATATCCGAGGAGTCACCCCAGAAAAGGACTAATCAGACTGACATTTGGCTGGCATCATTCTGGAACAAGGGCAGCAGAAAAAGAAACTGATATCATCCCTCACTGTTCTGCAGCTGCTGCAGGTATACCCCAGACAAGCAGGGCCTGGAGTGGACCTCAGCACTCATACAGCAGAGAGGATAGATCATTAGAGGGAAAACTAAGTAACAGAAATACTTCATCATCAACAATCTCAGTGTCCACACAGAGACCCAATTGAAAAATCAGCCACTACTAAGACAACAGGCGGATAAATCCATAAAGATGGGAAGAAACCAGCGCAAAAAGGAGGAAAGCACCCGAAACCAAAACACCTCACCTCCAAAAAAGGACCAAAACTCCTCACCAGCAAGGGAACAAAGCTGGACAGAGAATGAATGTGACGAAATGACGGAATCAGACTTCAGAAAGTGGATAATGAGAAACTTCAGTGAGCTAAAGGAACATGTTCTAAACCAGTGCAAAGAAACTAAGAACCTTGAAAAAAGATTTGAAAAAAGATTCGAGGAATTGATAACGAGAATGGACAACTTAGAGAGGAATATGAATGAATTGAAGGAGCTGAAAAACTCAACACGAGAACTTCACGAAGCATGCACAAGTATCAACAGCCGAATTGACCAAGCAGAAGAAAGAATATCAGAAGTTGAAGATCAACTCAATGAAATAAAACGAGAAACCAAGATTAAAGAAAAAAGCACAAAAAGGAATGAACAAAATCTCCAAGAAATGTGGGACTATGTGAAGAGACCCAACCTACGTTTGATAGGTGTACCAGAATGTGACGAAGAGAATGAATCCAAGCTGGAAAACACTCTTCAGGATATTATCCAGGAAAATTTCCCCAACCTAGCAAGACAGGTCAATACTCAACTCCAGGAAATACAGAGAACACCACAAAGATACTCTGCAAGAAGAGCAACCCCAAGGCACATAATCGTCAGATTCACCAGGGTTGAAACGAAGGAGAAAATACTAAGGGCAGCCAGAGAGAAAGGTCGGGTCACCCACAAAGGGAAGCCCATCAGACTCACAGCAGATCTCTCAGCAGAGACTCTACAAGCCAGAAGAGAGTGGGGGCCAATATTCAACATCCTTAAAGAAAAGAGCTTTCAACCCAGAATTTCATATCCAGCCAAACTGAGCTTCATAAGTGAAGGAAAAATAAAATCCTTCACGAACAAGCAAGTACTCAGAGATTTTGTCACCACTAGGCCTGCTTTACAAGGGCTCCTGAAAGAGGCACTACACATAGAAAGAAACAACCAGTTCCAGCCATCCTAAAAGCATACCAAATGCTAAAGACCATCAACAAAATGAAGAATGTACATGAACCAACGGGCAAAACAGCCAGCTAGCATCAAAATGGCAGTATCAAATTCACACATAACAATATTAACCCTGAATGTAAATGGGCTAAATGCACCAATCAAAAGACACAGACTGGCAAATTGGATAAAAAACCAAAACCCATCGGTGTGCTGTATCCAGGAAACCCACCTCACATGCAAAGACACACAAAGGCTCAAAATAAAGGGATGGAGGAAGATTTACCAAGCAAATGGAGAGCAAAAAAAAGCAGGAGTTGCAATTCTCATCTCTGATAAAATAGACTTTAAAGTAACAAAGATCAAAAGGGACAAAGAAGGTCATTACATAATGGTAAAAGGATTGATACAACAAGAAGAGATAACGATTCTAAATATATATGGACCCAATGTAGGAGCACCCAGATATATAAGGCAAGTTCTTAATGACTTACAAAGGGACTTAGACTCCCACACAATAATAGTGGGAGACTTTAACACTCCACTGTCAATAGCAGACAGATCAACCAGACAGAAAATTAACAAGGATATCCAGGACTTGAACTCAGACCTGGAACAAGCAAACCTGATACACATTTACAGAACTCTCCACCCCAAATCCACAGAATATACATTCTTCTCAGCACCACATCACACCTACTCCAAAATTGACCACATAATTGGAAGTAAAGCACTCCTCAGCAAATGCAAAACAACTGAAATCATAACAAACAGTCTCTCAGACCATAGTGCAATCAAGTTGGAACTCAGAATTCAGAAAATAACTCAGAACCGCACAGCTTCATGGAAACTGAACAATTGGCTCTTGAATGTTGATTGGATAAACAATGAAATGAAGGCAGAAATAAAGAAGTTCTTTGAAACCAATGAGAATGAAGACACAACGTACCAGAATCTCTGGGGCACATTTAAAGCAGTCTGTAGAGGAAAATATATAGCAATAAGTGCCCACATGAGAAGAGTGGAGAGATCCAAAATTGACACCCTATCGTCAAAATTGAAAGAGCTAGAGGAGCAAGATCAAAAAAGCTCAAAACCTAGCCGAAGACAAGAAATAACTAAGATCAGAGCAGAACTGAAGGAGATAGAGACAAGAAAAACCCTTCAAAAATCAATAAATCTAAGAGCTGGTTTTTCGAAAAGATCAACAAAATAGACAGACCACTAGCCAGACTGATAAAAAAGAAGAGAGAGAACAACCAAATAGATGCAATAAAAAACGATAAAGGGGAAATCACCACAGATTCCACAGAAATTCAAACCATCATCAGAGAATACTACAAACAACTCTATGCACATAAACCAGTAAATCAGGAAGAAATGGATAAATTCCTGGATGCCTGTGTCCTCCCAAGCCTAAACCAGGAGGAAGCCGAAACTATGAATAGACCAATAACAAGGTCTGAAGTTGAGGCAGCAATTAAGAGCCTACCACACAAAAAAAGCCCAGGTCCAGATGGGTTCACAGCCGAATTCTACCAGACACACAAAGAGGATCTGGTACCATTCCTTCTGAAACTATTCCAAATAATCCAAAAAGAGGGAACCCTTCCCAAATCATTTTATGAGACCAACATCATCCTGATACCAAAACCTGGCAGAGACTCAACAAGAAAAGAAAACTTCAGGCCAATATCCATGATGAACATAGATGCAAAAATCTTCAATAAAATACTGGCAAACCGATTGCAACAGCACATTAAAAAACTTATCCATCATGATCAAGTAGGATTTATCCCGGGGATGCAAGGCTGGTTCAACATACGCAAGTCTATAAATGTAATTCACCACATAAACAGAAGCAAAAACAAAAACCACATGATTATCTCAATTGATGCAGAGAAGGCATTTGACAAAATTCAACAGCCCTTTATGCTAAAAACCCTCAATAAACTTGGTATTGATGGAACATATCTCAAAGTAATAAAAGCTATTTATGACAAACCAACAGCCAATATCATACTTAATGGGCAAAAACTGGAAGCATTCCCTTTGAAATCTGGCACTAGACAAGGATGCCCTCTCTCACCACTTCTATTCAACATAGTACTGGAAGTTCTAGCCAGAGCAATCAGGCAAGAAAAAGAAATAAAGGGTATTCAAATAGGAAAGGTGGAAGCCAAATTGTCTCTATTTGCAGACGACATGATAGTATACCTAGAAGACCCCATCACCTCAGCCCAAAAGCTCCTGCAACTGATAAGCAACTTCAGCAAAGTCTCAGGATATAAAATCAATGTGCAAAAATCACAAGCATTCCTATACACCAATAACAGACTTAAAGAGAACCAAATCAAGAACGAACTGCCATTCACAATTGCTACAAAGAAAATAAAATACCTAGGAATACAACTCACTAGGAATGTAAGGGACCTCTTTAAGGAAAACTACAAACAACTGCTCAATGAAATAAGAGAGGACACAAACAGATGGAGAAACATTCCATGTTCGTGGTTAGGAAGAATCAATATCGTGAAAATGGCTATACTGCCCAAAGTAATTTACACAATCAATGCTATCCCCATCAAACTACCATTGAATTTCTTCACAGAACTGGAAAAAACCACCATGAATTTCATATGGAACCAAAAAAGAGCCCGCATAGCCAAGTCAATTCTAAGCAAAAAGAACACAGCGGGAGGCATCACGCTACCAGACTTCAAACTATACTACAAGGCTACAGTAATCAAAACAGCATGGTACTGGTACCAAAACAGAGATATAGACCAATGGAACAGAACAGAGGCATCGGAGGCAACACAACACATCTACAAACATATTATCTTTGATAAACCAGACAAAAACCGGCAATGGGGAAAGGATTCCCTATTTAATAAATGGTGTTGGGAAAACTGGCTAGCCATGTGCAGAAAGCAGAAATTGGACCGCTTCGTGACACCTTACACTAAAATTAACTCCAGATGGATTAAAGACTTAAACGTAAGACCCGACACCATAAAAACACTAGAAGAAAATCTAGGCAAAACCATTCAGGACATAGGAGTAGGCAAGGACTTCATGAACAAAACCCCCAAAGCATTGGCAACAAAAGCCAAAATAGACAAATGGGACCTAATCAAACTCCACAGCTTCTGCACAGCAAAACAAACAGTCACTAGAGTGAATC
Organism: Saguinus oedipus; assembly: GCA_031835075.1. Taxonomy (NCBI): domain Eukaryota; kingdom Metazoa; phylum Chordata; class Mammalia; order Primates; family Cebidae; genus Saguinus; species Saguinus oedipus. The sequence continues at coordinate 33,826,181 of CM063176.1, forward strand.
GGCAACCATCAGAATGGGAAAAAGTCTTTGCAGTTTACGCATCCGACAAAGGGCTGATATCCAGAATTTACAAAGAACTCAAACAGATTTACAGGAAAAAAACAAACAAGCCCATTCAAAAATGGGCAAAGGATATGAACAGAAACTTTACGAAAGCAGACATACATGAGGCCAGCAAACATATGAAAAAGTGCTCATCGTCATTGGTCATTAGAGAGATGCAAATCAAAACCACATTGAGATACCATCTCACACCAGTTAGAATGGCGATCATTAAAAAATCTGGAGACAGCAGATGCTGGAGAGGATGTGGAGAAATAGGAACACTCTTACACTGTTGGTGGGAGTGTAAATTAGTTCAACCATTGTGGAAGACAGTGTGGCGATTCCTCAGGGACCTAGAAAGAGAAATTCCATTTGACCCAGCAATCCCATTACTGGGTATCTATCCAAAGGATTATAAATCGTTCTACTATAAGGACACATGCACACGAATGTTCATTGCAGCACTGTTTACAATAGCAAAGACCTGGAACCAACCCAAATGCCCAACGATGATAGACTGGACTGGGAAAATGTGGCACATATACACCATGGAATATTATGCAGCAATCAAAAATGATGAGTTTGTGTCCTTTGTAGGGACATGGATGAATCTGGAGAACATCATTCTCAGCAAACTGACACAAGAACAGAAAAAGAAATACCGCATATACTCGCTCATAGGTGGGTGAGAAAAATGAGAACATGTGGACACAGAGAGGCGGTCTACTATACACTGGGGACTGTTGGGGGGAATGGGGGAGGGACAGCAGGGTGGGGCTGGGGGGGATAGCCTGGGGATGAATACCAAGTGTGGGTGAAGGGGAGGAAAGCAGCAAAGCACACTGCCATGTGTGTACCTATGCAACTATCTTGCTCGTTCTGCACATGTACCCCCAAACCTATAATGCAATAAAAAATAAACAAATAAATAAATAAATAAATAAATAAATAAAAAAGAAAAAAAAAAAAAAAAAGAAAGAAACAACCAGTTCCAGCCATCCTAAAAGCATACCAAATGCTAAAGACCATCAACAAAATGAAGAATGTACATGAACCAACGGGCAAAACAGCCAGCTAGCATCAAAATGGCAGTATCAAATTCACACATAACAATATTAACCCTGAATGTAAATGGGCTAAATGCACCAATCAAAAGACACAGACTGGCAAATTGGATAAAAAACCAAAACCCATCGGTGTGCTGTATCCAGGAAACCCACCTCACATGCAAAGATACACAAAGGCTCAAAATAAAGGGATGGAGGAAGATTTACCAAGCAAATGGAGAGCAAAAAAAAGCAGGAGTTGCAATTCTCATCTCTGATAAAATAGACTTTAAAGTAACAAAGATCAAAAGGGACAAAGAGGGTCATTACATAATGGTAAAAGGATCGATACAACAAGAAGAGATAACGATTCTAAATATATATGGACCCAATGTAGGAGCACCCAGATATATAAGGCAAGTTCTTAATGACTTACAAAGGGACTTAGACTCCCACACAATAATAGTGGGAGACTTTAACACTCCACTGTCAATAGCAGACAGATCAACCAGACAGAAAATTAACAAGGATATCCAGGACTTGAACTCAGACCTGGAACAAGCAAACCTGATAGACATTTACAGAACTCTCCACCCCAAATCCACAGAATATACATTCTTCTCAGCACCACATCACACCTACTCCAAAATTGACCACATAATTGGAAGTAAAGCACTCCTCAGCAAATGCAAAACAACTGAAATCATAACAAACAGTCTCTCAGACCATAGTGCAATCAAGTTGGAACTCAGAATTCAGAAAATAACTCAGAACCGCACAGCTTCATGGAAACTGAACAATTGGCTCTTGAATGTTGATTGGATAAACAATGAAATGAAGGCAGAAATAAAGAAGTTCTTTGAAACCAATGAGAATGAAGACACAACGTACCAGAATCTCTGGGGCACATTTAAAGCAGTCTGTAGAGGAAAATATATAGCAATAAGTGCCCACATGAGAAGAGTGGAGAGATCCAAAATTGACACCCTATCGTCAAAATTGAAAGAGCTAGAGGAGCAAGATCAAAAAAGCTCAAAACCTAGCCGAAGACAAGAAATAACTAAGATCAGAGCAGAACTGAAGGAGATAGAGACAAGAAAAACCCTTCAAAAAATCAATAAATCTAAGAGCTGGTTTTTCGAAAAGATCAACAAAATAGACAGACCACTAGCCAGACTGATAAAAAAGAAGAGAGAGAACAACCAAATAGATGCAATAAAAAACGATAAAGGGGAAATCACCACAGATTCCACAGAAATTCAAACCATCATCAGAGAATACTACAAACAACTCTATGCACATAAACCAGTAAATCAGGAAGAAATGGATAAATTCCTGGATGCCTGTGTCCTCCCAAGCCTAAACCAGGAGGAAGCCGAAACTATGAATAGACCAATAACAAGGTCTGAAGTTGAGGCAGCAATTAAGAGCCTACCACACAAAAAAAGCCCAGGTCCAGATGGGTTCACAGCCGAATTCTACCAGACACACAAAGAGGATCTGGTACCATTCCTTCTGAAACTATTCCAAATAATCCAAAAAGAGGGAACCCTTCCCAAATCATTTTATGAGACCAACATCATCCTGATACCAAAACCTGGCAGAGACTCAACAAGAAAAGAAAACTTCAGGCCAATATCCATGATGAACATAGATGCAAAAATCTTCAATAAAATACTGGCAAACCGATTGCAACAGCACATTAAAAAACTTATCCATCATGATCAAGTAGGATTTATCCCGGGGATGCAAGGCTGGTTCAACATACGCAAGTCTATAAATGTAATTCACCACATAAACAGAAGCAAAAACAAAAACCACATGATTATCTCAATTGATGCAGAGAAGGCATTTGACAAAATTCAACAGCCCTTTATGCTAAAAACCCTCAATAAACTTGGTATTGATGGAACATATCTCAAAGTAATAAAAGCTATTTATGACAAACCAACAGCCAATATCATACTTAATGGGCAAAAACTGGAAGCATTCCCTTTGAAATCTGGCACTAGACAAGGATGCCCTCTCTCACCACTTCTATTCAACATAGTACTGGAAGTTCTAGCCAGAGCAATCAGGCAAGAAAAAGAAATAAAGGGTATTCAAATAGGAAAGGTGGAAGCCAAATTGTCTCTATTTGCAGACGACATGATAGTATACCTAGAAGACCCCATCACCTCAGCCCAAAAGCTCCTGCAACTGATAAGCAACTTCAGCAAAGTCTCAGGATATAAAATCAATGTGCAAAAATCACAAGCATTCCTATACACCAATAACAGACTTAAAGAGAACCAAATCAAGAACGAACTGCCATTCACAATTGCTACAAAGAAAATAAAATACCTAGGAATACAACTCACTAGGAATGTAAGGGACCTCTTTAAGGAAAACTACAAACAACTGCTCAATGAAATAAGAGAGGACACAAACAGATGGAGAAACATTCCATGTTCGTGGTTAGGAAGAATCAATATCGTGAAAATGGCTATACTGCCCAAAGTAATTTACACAATCAATGCTATCCCCATCAAACTACCATTGAATTTCTTCACAGAACTGGAAAAAACCACCATGAATTTCATATGGAACCAAAAAAGAGCCCGCATAGCCAAGTCAATTCTAAGCAAAAAGAACACAGTGGGAGGCATCACGCTACCAGACTTCAAACTATACTACAAGGCTACAGTAATCAAAACAGCATGGTACTGGTACCAAAACAGAGATATAGACCAATGGAACAGAACAGAGGCATCGGAGGCAACACAACACATCTACAACCATATTATCTTTGATAAACCAGACAAAAACCGGCAATGGGGAAAGGATTCCCTATTTAATAAATGGTGTTGGGAAAACTGGCTAGCCATGTGCAGAAAGCAGAAATTGGACCCCTTCCTGACACCTTACACTAAAATTAACTCCAGATGGATTAAAGACTTAAACGTAAGACCCGACACCATAAAAACCCTAGAAGAAAATCTAGGCAAAACCATTCAGGACATAGGAGTAGGCAAGGACTTCATGAACAAAACTCCCAAAGCATTGGCAACAAAAGCCAAAATAGACAAATGGGACCTAATCAAACTCCACAGCTTCTGCACAGCAAAACAAACAGTCACTAGAGTGAATCGGCAACCATCAGAATGGGAAAAAATCTTTGCAGTTTACGCATCCGACAAAGGGCTGATATCCAGAATTTACAAAGAACTCAAACAGATTTACAGGAAAAAAACAAACAAGCCCATTCAAAAATGGGCAAAGGATATGAACAGAAACTTTACGAAAGCAGACATACATGAGGCCAGCAAACATATGAAAAAGTGCTCATCGTCATTGGTCATTAGAGAGATGCAAATCAAAACCACATTGAGATACCATCTCACACCAGTTAGAATGGCGATCATTAAAAAATCTGGAGACAGCAGGTGCTGGAGAGGATGTGGAGAAATAGGAACACTCTTACACTGTTGGTGGGAGTGTAAATTAGTTCAACCATTGTGGAAGACAGTGTGGCGATTCCTCAGGGACCTAGAAATAGAAATTCCATTTGACCCAGCAATCCCATTACTGGGTATCTATCCAAAGGATTATAAATCGTTCTACTATAAGGACACATGCACACGAATGTTCATTGCAGCACTGTTTACAATAGCAAAGACCTGGAACCAACCCAAATGCCCAACGATGATAGACTGGACTGGGAAAATGTGGCACATATACACCATGGAATATTATGCAGCAATCAAAAATGATGAGTTTGTGTCCTTTGTAGGGACATGGATGAATCTGGAGAACATCATTCTCAGCAAACTGACACAAGAACAGAAAAAGAAATACCGCATATACTCGCTCATAGGTGGGTGAGAAAAATGAGAACATGTGGACACAGAGAGGCGGTCTACTATACACTTGGGACTGTTGGGGGGAATGGGGGAGGGACAGCAGGGGGGGGCTGGGGTGATAGCCTGGGGATGAATACCAAGTGTGGGTGAAGGGGAGGAAAGCAGCAAAGCACACTGCCATGTGTGTACCTATGCAACTATCTTGCTCGTTCTGCACATGTACCCCCAAACCTATAATGCAATAAAAAAAAAAAAAAAAAAAATGAAAAATGAAAAAAGAAGAAAAAAAAAAAAAATGCTCGAGTATTATCCTGTTGTGCATTATTCACTGAGGCTCTATATGAGTGGATACATGAAGTAGACTCTTTAGTCTTCTCCAGGTGTGAATTAGTCAATGAGACTCTGACTGTGTGGGCATACAAAAGAGACTCTGATATATTGCCCAGTTTCACAATACCTACAGAGACTCTAAATGTGTAGCCATTTGAAGTAGACCCTTGACTATTTCTAAGGAAAGTTTTATTCACAGTGGCCCTGAACGAGAGGCCATGTGAAAGAGATTTCTGCCTTATCAGATATACATATTATTCACTAAAACACTGAAAGAGTGGCCATATGAAACAGACCCCATTTTACTCCACAGGTTTGAATCATTTTTTGACTCTCCAAATGAATCACAATAGGAAATACACTAGTGACTATTCCAAATATGTTTAGTATTTGAAGAATTTCTGTATGAGTGTCCATATCAAATAGTCTCCTGACTATCACACATGTGTGTATTATTCACGGAGTTGCTTAACTTGGGGCTACCTTAAATAGGGTCCTGACTACTCCACAGTGGCTTTTTATGCACTTAAGCTCTGAATGCCAGGCCACATGAAATAGACTTCTTACTATTGCCCCGTTGTGCGTTATTCGGTAATACTGTGATTGATTGCCCATATTACCAGGACTCTGACTATTCCCAAAGTGTGTAGTTTTTAGTGAGTTTTGAAATGAGTGACCACATAAAATAGACTCCTGAATCTATCCTCTCTACCATTTCTCAGTTCTGCATTTTCCACTGAGTCACTGGGTGAATGGTCATATCAAAGAGTCTCCAGACTATTCCCCAAGTGTGCATTCTTTAGTGAGTCTCTGAATAAGTGGTAATATATAACAGAATCCTGAGAAGTTTCCAGATATATATGATTCTTCAAAGCTGTTCTAAATAAGTGGCCACGTGAAATAAACTCCTGTCTTTTCCAAAGGTCTGTATTAATCTCGTGGTGCTCTGAATGAGTAGCCATAAAATAGAAACTCCTGAATACTCCTCAGGCATGCGTTTTTATCTTCAGCTCTAAATGAGTGGCAATTCGGAATAGAATCCTGACTTTGGCCAAGGTGTATGTTATTCAGTTAAGCTCTGAATATGTGGCTACACGAAAGAGAATTCTGACTACAATACAGGTGTTTCTTATGCAATGAAGCTCTGAAATAGATGCCATATGTAATATCATACTGAGTATTCCCCAGGTAGGTATGATTAATTGAGGAGATGAAACGTCGGCCATATGACATTGTTTCCTGAATAGTCCACAGGTGTGTATTATTGACTCTGACTCTGAACATTTTGAAATATGGAAGAGACTAGTGTCTATTCAAAGCTGTGTATTACTCACTCAAGCTTTGATTTTGCAGCCATAGAAAATAGATTAGTGTCTATTCCACGCGTGTGCATTATTCACTGAGGCTGTAAATTGGAGGCTATATAAAGTAGGCTCCTAACACTTCCTCAGCTGTGCATAACTCAGTAGGGTTGTCCTTGTGTGAACATATAGAACAGGATTTTGTCTATCTTAAATATTTGTAATATTCAGTGAATGCCTGAATGAGTGGCTATATGAAATAGACAGCTGGGTACTTTACATTTGTACATTTTTCACTGAGGTTAAGGGTCAGTACCTAACAGAAATGGAATCCTGAATAAATTAAACATGCATATTACACACAGAGGCTATGAAGGAGTGTCTAAAGGAAATGGACTCCTGGCTATTCCCCAGCTGTGCATTATTAAAAGAGGATCTGAATTAATATTCATCGAACATAAACTCCAAATTATTATCCATGTGTGAATTACTCAGTGAGGCTCAGAAGATGTGGCCATATAAATTAGATTTTTTACCATAGAAAGTGTCTGCCTCATTCACTGCGTCTCTGAATATATGTCTACATGAAATAGACTCCTGACTACACCAAATTATTTAGTGACACTCCGAATGAGAGGTCACCTGAAACAGTCTCCTGACTCTTCCACAGGTGTGCATTATTTAGGGAGACTCTGAATGAGGTGATAAAAGTAAATCCTGACTATTTTCCCAGATGTGTACCATTAGTGAGGCTCTAAATGTGGGGCCATAGGAAAGAGACTTCTGACTATTCAGCAGGTGTGCATTATTCCGGGATTCTGAAAATAATTGGCAATATAAAATAGACTCCAGACTATATGACAAGTGTGTAATATTCAGTGAGGCTGTGAAAGAGGGGTCATATGAAACAGAAGTGTAATTGCTCCATATTTCCGTTATTCACTATTTGTCTGAATGAGGAGCTGAATGATATTGACCCCTCTTTATTCTCCATGTGTGCATTATTCAAACAGGTTTTGTATGAGTGTCCATACAAAAGAGACTACTTACACTCTCACAGGTGTGTATTACTCAGCGATACCCAGAATTAGAGTTCAAGTAAAGTCAAGTCCTGACTATCACCCAGGTGTGTATCATTCAGGAAGGCACTTAATTCGTGGCTATCTTAAACAGAGTCCTGACTACTCCATAGAAGTTCATTATTCACTGAAACTTTGAATGAGAGGCCATATAAAATAGACACCTGACTATTGCTCCATTGTGAGTTATTCATTAAAGTTCTAAATAAGTGGTAGTATGAAATAGAAGCCCGAGGATTCCCTAGGTGTGTATCATTCAGGGAGGCACAGAATGAGTGGCCATATAAAAAATGCTCGACCATAATCCTGGCGTGCATTATTCACTGAGGTTCTAAATGAGTGGATACATGAAGTAGACTCTTAACTTCTTCCCAGGTGTGTATTATTGAATGAGTCTTTGACTGTGTGGGCATACAAAAGAGACTCTGATGTATTTCCCAGGTGTGCATTACATACAGAGACTCTGAATGTGTAGCCATTTGAAGTAGACCCATGATTATTTCGAAGGAAATTTTCATTCACAGCGGCCCTGAACGAGTGGCCATGTGAAAGAGATTCCTGACTTATCAGATATACATGTTATTCTCTGAAACACTGAAAGAGTGACCTTATGAAATAGACCCCATTTTACTTTACAGGTGTGAGTCATTTTTTGACTCTCCAAATGAATCACCATAGGAAATACAAAAGTGACTATTCAACACATGTTTAGAATTTGAAGAGGTTCTGTATGAGTGTCCATATCAAATAGTCTCCTATCACACATGTGTGTATTCTTCACGGAGCAGCTTAACTTTGGGCTACCTTAAATAGGGTCCTGACTACTCCACAGTTGCTTATTATGCACTTTAGCTCTGAATACCACACCACATGAAATAGACTCCTTACTATTGCCCCATTGTGCATTATTTGGTAATGCTGTGATTGATTGCGCATATGACCTGGACTCTGACTATTCCCAAGGTGTGTAGTCTTAGTGAGTTTCTGAACTAGTGAACACATAAAATAGACTCCTGAATCCATTCTCTTGACTATTTCTCAGTTCTGCATTTTCCACTATGTCACTGGGTAAATGGTAATCTCAAATAGTCTCCACACTATTCCCCAAGTGTGCATTCTTTAGTGAGTCTCTGAATAAGTGGTTACATATAACAGAATCCTGAGCATTTTCCAGATATATATATATATATATATGATTCTTCAAAGCTGTTCTAAATAAGTGGCCAAGTGAAGTAATCTCCTGTCTTTTCCAGAGGTTAGTATTAATCTTGTGAGGCTCTGAATGTGTAGACATAAAATAGAGCCTCCTGAATAGTCCTCAGGCGTTGTTCTTACATTCACCTCTAAGTGAATGGCTATTCAAAATAGAATACTGACTTTCCGAAAGGCGAATCTTTTTCAGTTAAGCTCTGAATATGTGGCTCTACAAAATAGAATTCTGACTACAATACAGGTGTTTCTTATGAAATGAAGCTCTGAAAGTGATGCCATATGTAATAGCGTCCTGAGTATTCCCCAGGTAGGTATTGTTAACTGAGGCTCCGAAATTTTGGCCGTATGAAGTTGTTTCCTGAACTAGTCCACAGGTGTGTATTATTGACTCTGACTCTGAATATTTGGCAATATGGAAGATACTAGTGTCTATAAACAGTTGTGTATTACTCACTCAAGCTTTGATTTTGTGGCCAAGGAAAATAGACTAGTGTCTATTCCACACGTGTGCATTATTCGCTGAGGCTGTAAATGAGAGGCTATATAAAGTAGACTCCTAATACTTCCCCATTTGTGTGTAACACAGTATGGTTTTTTTTGTGTGACCATATGAAACAGGGTTTTGTGTATCTTAAATATTCGTATTATTCAGTGAATGCCTGAATGAGTGGCTATATAATATAAACAGCTGGTTACTTTACATTTCTACATTATTCACGGAGGTTTAGCGTCATTAGCCATCTGAAATCGAATCCTGACTAACTCATATATGCATATTATACAAAGAGGCTATGAATGAGTGTCCAAATGAAATAGACTCCTGGCTATTCCACACGTGTGCATTATTAAAAGAGGATCTGATTGAATGTCCATCGAATATAGACCCCAAATTATTGTCCAAGTGTGTATTATTCAGTGAGACTCAGAAGATGTGGCCATATTAATTAGATTCCTTACTATAGAAAGGGTCTGTCTTACTCACTGCAGCTCTGAATATGTGTCTACATGAAATAGACTCCTGACTACACCACATTATTTAGTGACACACTGAATGTGAGGCCACCTGAAAAAGTCTCCTGACTATTCCACAGGTGTGCCTTATTTAGTGAGACTCTGAATGAGGCGATGAAATTAAATCCTGACTATGTCCCCAGGTGTGTACCATTAGTGAGGCTCTCAATGAGGGACCATACAAAAAAGACTTCTGTCTATTCAGCAGGTGTGCATTATTCCGTGATTCTTCGAATGAGTGGTCATGAAAAGTAGACTCCAGACTATATGACAAGTGTGTAATATTCAGTGAGGCTGTGAAAGAAGGGTCATATGAAACAGACGTCTTATTACTCCACAGGTGCATTATTCATTCTTTGTCTGAATGAGGAGCCTTATGAAAGAGACTCCTTATTATTCTCCATGTGTGCATTTCTCATACAGGTTCTTTATGAGTTTCCATGAAAGAGAGACTCATTACACTCCCCCAGGGGTGAATTCCTCAGCGATACCCAGAATTAGTGTTCATGTAAAATAGAATCCTGACTACCAACCAGGTGTGTATCATTCAGGAAGGCACTTAATTCATGGCTATCTTAAACAGGGTCCTGATTACCACATAGAAGTTCATTATTCACTAAAATTTTGAATGAGGGGCCATATAAGATAGACACCTGACTATTGCTCCATTGGGAATTATTCAGTAAGGTTCCAAATGAGTGGTATTATGAAATAGAAGCCCGAGGATTTTCTCTTTGTGTATCATTCAGGGCGGCACAGAATGAGTGTCTATATAAAAAATTCTCGACCATAATCCTGGTGTGCATTATTCACTGAGGTTCTAAATGAGTGGATACATGAAGTAGACACCTAACTATTTTCCAGCTGTGTATTATTAAACAAGACTCTAATTATGTGGGCATAAAAAAGAGACTGATGTATTGGCCAGGTGTGCATTACCAACATAGACTCTGAATTTGTAGCCATTTGAAGTAGACCCTTGACTATTTCTAAAGAAAGTTTTATCCACAGTGGCCCTGAACGAGTGGCCATGTGAAAGAGATTCCTGCCTTATCAGATATACATATTATTCACTGAAACACTGAAAGAGTGGCCTTATGAAATAGACCCCATTTTACTCCACAGGTGTGAGTCATTTTTTGACTCTCCAAATGAATCACCATAGGGAATACACTAGTGACTATTCCACACATGTTTAGTGTTTGAAGAATTTCTGTATTAGTGTCCATATCAAATAGTCTCCTGACTATCACACATGTGTGTATTATTCGTGGAGCTGCTTAACTTGGGTCTACCTTAAATAGGGCCATGACTATGCCACAGTTGCTTATTACACACTTAAGCTCTGAATGCTTGGCCACATGAAATACACTCCTTACTATTGCCCCATTGTGCATTATTCAGTAATGCTGTGATTGAGTGGCAATATGACCTGGACTCTGACTATTCCCAAGGTGTGTAGTCTTTAGTGTGTTTCTGAACGAGTGACCACATAAAGTAGACTCCTGAATTTATTCTCTTGACTATTTCTCAGTTCTGCATTTTCCACTGAGTCACTGGGTGAATGGTCATATCAAATAGTCTCCACACTATTCCCCAAGTGTGCATTCTTTAGTGAGTCTCTGAATATGTGTTTATGTATAACAGAATCCTGAGCAGTTTCCAGATATATATATGATTATTCAAAGATGTTCTAAATAAGTGGCCATGTGAAATGAACTCCAGCCTTTTCCAGAGGTTAGTATTCATATTGTGAGGCTCTGAATGTGTAGCCATAAAATAAAGACTCCTGAATAATCCTCAGGCGTGCGTTCTTACATTTGCCTCTAAATGAGTGGCTATACGAAATAGAATCCTGACTTTCCACAAGATGAATGTTATTCAGTTAAGCTCTGAATATGTGGCTCTACGAAATAGAATTCTGAATACAATACAGGTGTTCCTTATGCAATGAAGCTCTGAATTAGATGCCATATGTAATGGCATCCATAGTATTCCTCAGGTAGTTATTATTAACTGAGGCTCTGAAATGTCGGCCATATGACTTGATTCCTGACTACTCAACAGGTGTGTATTATTGACTCTGACTCTGAATATTTGGAAACATGGAAGATACTAGTGTCTATAAACAGTGGTGTATTACTCACTCAAGCTCTGATTTTGTGGCCATGCAAAATAGACTAGTGTCTATTCCACACGAGTTCATTATTAGCTGAGGCCATAAACGAGAGGCTATATAAAGTAGACTCTTAACACTTCCGCAGTTGTGCATAACTCAGTAGGGTTTTTCTTGTGTGACCATATGAAACAGGGGAAATAGTCAAGATAGACCATTTTGTCTATCTTAATTATTTGTATTATTAAGTGAATGCCTGAATGAGTGGCTATATGAAATAAACAGCTAGGTACTTTACATTTCTTTTCTTTTTTCTCTTTTAATTTTTATTGCATTATAGGTTTTGGGGTACATGTGCAGAACGTGCAAGATAGTTGCATAAGTACACACATGAAAGTGTGTTTTGCTGCTTTCCTCCCCTTCACCCACACTTGGAACTTTACATTTCTACATTATTCACTGAGGTTAAAAGTCAGTACCTAACTGAAATGGAATCCTGAATAATTTACACATGCATATTATGCACAGAGGCTATGAATGAGTGTTCAAATGAAATAGACTCCTGGCTATACCACAGATGTGCATTATTAAAAGAGGATCTGAATGAATATTCATCAAATATAGACTCCAAATTATTCTCCATGTGTGTATTATTCAGTGAGGCTCAGAAGATGTGGCCAAGATTTTCTTCTAGGGTTTTTATGGTGTCGGGTCTTACGTTTAAGTCTTTAATCCATCTGGAGTTAATTTTAGTGTAAGGTGTCAGGAAGGGGTCCAATTTCTGCTTTCTGCACATGGCTAGCCAGTTTTCCCAACACCATTTATTAAATAGGGAATCCTTTCCCCATTGCCTGTTTTTGTCTGGTTTATCAAAGATAATATGGTTGTAGATGTGTTGTGTTGCCTCCGATGCCTCTGTTCTGTTCCATTGGTCTATATCTCTGTTTTGGTACCAGTACCATGCTGTTTTGATTACTGTAGCCTTGTAGTATAGTTTGAAGTCTGGTAGCGTGATGCCTCCCGCTGTGTTCTTTTTGCTTAGAATTGACTTGGCTATGCGGGCTCTTTTTTGGTTCCATATGAAATTCATGGTGGTTTTTTCCAGTTCTGTGAAGAAATTCAATGGTAGTTTGATGGGGATAGCATTGATTGTGTAAATTACTTTGGGCAGTATAGCCATTTTCACGATATTGATTCTTCCTAACCACGAACATGGAATGTTTCTCCATCTGTTTGTGTCCTCTCTTATTTCATTGAGCAGTTGTTTGTAGTTTTCCTTAAAGAGGTCCCTTACATTCCTAGTGAGTTGTATTCCTAGGTATTTTATTTTCTTTGTAGCAATTGTGAATGGCAGTTCATTCTTGATTTGGTTCTCTTTAAGTCTGTTATTGGTGTATAGGAGTGCTTGTGATTTTTGCACATTGATTTTATATCCTGAGACTTTGCTGAAGTTGCTTATCAGTTGCAGGAGCTTTTGGGCTGAGGTGATGGGGTCTTCTAGGTATACTATCATGTCGTCTGCAAATAGAGACAATTTGGCTTCCACCTTTCCTATTTGAGTACCCTTTATTTCTTTTTCTTGCCTGATTGCTCTGGCTAGAACTTCCAGTACTATGTTGAATAGAAGTGGTGAGAGAGGGCATCCTTGTCTAGTGTCAGATTTCAAAGGGAATGCTTCCAGTTTTTGCCCATTAAGTATGATATTGGCTGTTGGTTTGTCATAAATAGCTTTTATTACTTTGAGATATGTTCCATCAATACCAAGTTTATTGAGGGTTTTTAGCATAAAGGGCTGTTGAATTTTGTCAAATGCCTTCTCTGCATCAATTGAGATAATCATGTGGTTTTTGTTTTTGCTTCTGTTTATGTGGTGAATTACATTTATAGACTTGCGTATGTTGAACCAGCCTTGCATCCCCGGGATAAATCCTACTTGATCATGATGGATAAGTTTTTTAATGTGCTGTTGCAATCGGTTTGCCAGTATTTTATTGAAGATTTTTGCATCTATGTTCATCATGGATATTGGCCTGAAGTTTTCTTTTCTTGTTGAGTCTCTGCCAGGTTTTGGTATCAGGATGATGTTGGTCTCATAAAATGATTTGGGAAGGGTTCCCTCTTTTTGGATTATTTGGAATAGTTTCAGAAGGAATGGTACCAGATCCTCTTTGTGTGTCTGGTAGAATTCGGCTGTGAACCCATCTGGACCTGGGCTTTTTTTGTGTGGTAGGCTCTTAATTGCTGCCTCAACTTCAGACCTTGTTATTGGTCTATTCATAGTTTCGGCTTCCTCCTGGTTTAGGCTTGGGAGGACACAGGCATCCAGGAATTTATCCATTTCTTCCTGATTTACTGGTTTATGTGCATAGAGTTGTTTGTAGTATTCTCTGATGATGGTTTGAATTTCTGTGGAATCTGTGGTGATTTCCCCTTTATCGTTTTTTATTGCATCTATTTGGTTGTTCTCTCTCTTCTTTTTTATCAGTCTGGCTAGTGGTCTGTCTATTTTGTTGATCTTTTCGAAAAACCAGCTCTTAGATTTATTGATTTTTTGAAGGGTTTTTCTTGTCTCTATCTCCTTCAGTTCTGCTCTGATCTTAGTTATTTCTTGTCTTCGGCTAGGTTTTGAGCTTTTTTGATCTTGCTCCTCTAGCTCTTTCGATTTTGACGATAGGGTGTCAATTTTGGATCTCTCCACTCTTCTCATGTGGGCACTTATTGCTATATATTTTCCTCTACAGACTGCTTTAAATGTGTCCCAGAGATTCTGGTACGTTGTGTCTTCATTCTCATTGGTTTCAAAGAACTTCTTTATTTCTGCCTTCATTTCATTGTTTATCCAATCAACATTCAAGAGCCAATTGTTCAGTTTCCATGAAGCTGTGCGGTTCTGAGTTATTTTCTGAATTCTGAGTTCCAACTTGATTGCACTATGGTCTGAGAGACTGTTAGATGCTGGAGAGGATGTGGAGAAATAGGAACACTCTTACACTGTTGGTGGGAGTGTAAATTAGTTCAACCATTGTGGAAGACAGTGTGGCGATTCCTCAGGGACCTAGAAATAGAAATTCCATTTGACCCAGCAATCCCATTACTGGGTATCTATCCAAAGGATTATAAATCGTTCTACTATAAGGACACATGCACACGAATGTTCATTGCAGCACTGTTTACAATAGCAAAGACCTGGAACCAACCCAAATGCCCAACGATGATAGACTGGACTGGGAAAATGTGGCACATATACACCATGGAATATTATGCAGCAATCAAAAATGATGAGTTTGTGTCCTTTGTAGGGACATGGATGAATCTGGAGAACATCATTCTCAGCAAACTGACACAAGAACAGAAAAAGAAATACCGCATATACTCGCTCATAGGTGGGTGAGAAAAATGAGAACATGTGGACACAGAGAGGCGGTCTACTATACACTGGGGACTGTTGGGGGGAATGGGGGAGGGACAGCGGGGGGGGCTGGGGGGGATAGCCTGGGGATGAATACCAAGTGTGGGTGAAGGGGAGGAAAGCAGCAAAGCACACTGCCATGTGTGTACCTATGCAACTATCATGCTCGTTCTGCACATGTACCCCCAAACCTATAATGCAATAAAAAAAAAAAAAAAAAGAAGATGTGGCCATATTAATTAGATTCCTTACTATAGAAAGGGTCTGTCTTATTCACTGCAGCTCTGAATATGTGTCTACATAAAATAATCTCCTGACTACACGACATTATTTAGTGACACACTGAATGTGAGGCCACCTGAAAAAGTCTCCTGACTATTCCACAGGTGTGCATTATTTATTGAGACTCTCAATGAGTCGATGAAAGTAAATCTTGATAATTTCCCCAGGCGTGTACCATTAGTGAGGCTCTCAATGAGGGGCCATAGGAAAGAGACATCTGACTATTTCACACGTGTGCATTATTCCGAGATTCTTTGAATGAGTTGACATAAAAAGTAGAATCCAGACTATATGACAAGTGTGTAATATTCAGTGAGGCTGTGAAAGAAGGGTTATATAAAACAGACATCTTATTACTGCACAGGTGCATTATTCACTCTTTGTCTGAATGAGGAGCCTTGTGAAAGAGACTCCTCATTATTCTCCATGGGTGCATTCCTCATACAGGTTCTTTATGAGTGTCAATAAAAGAGAGACTCATTACACTCCCCCAGGTGTGAATTACTCAGCGATACCCAGAATTAGTGTTCATAAAAAATAGAATCCTGACTATCAACCAGGTGTGTATCATTCAGGAAGGCACTTAATTCGTGGCTATCTTAAACAGCGTCCTGAATACTCCATAGAAGTTCATTATTCACTGATATTTTTAATGAGGGGCCATATAAAATAGACACCTGACTATTTCTCCATTGTGAATTATTCAATAAGTTTCTAAATGAGTGGTAGTATGAAATAGACTCCTGAGAATTCCCTAAGTGTGTATCATTCAGGGAGGCACAGAATGAGTGGCCATATAAAAAATGCTGGACCATAATCCTGGTGTGCATTATTCAATGAGGTTCTAAATGAGTGGATACATGAAGTAGACACCTAACTCTTTTCCAGATGTGTATTATTAAATAAGACTGATTATGTGGAAAAAAAAAAGACTGATGTATTGCCCAAGTGTGCATTACCAACACAGACGCTGAATTTGTAGCCCTTTGAAGTAGACCCTTGACTATTTCTAAGGAAAGTTTTATTCACAGTGACCCTGAACGAGTGGCCATGTGACAGAGATTCCTGCCTTATCAGATATACATATTATTCACTGAAACACTGAAAGAGTGACCTTATGAAATAGACCATATTTTACTCCACAGGTGTGAGTTATTTTTTGACTTTCCAAATAAACCACCGTAGGGAATACACTAGTGACTATTCCACACATCTTTATTATTTGAAGAATTTCTGTATGACTGTTCATATCAAATAGTCTCCTGACTATCACACATGTGTGTATTATTCACAGAGCTGCTTAACTTGGGGCTACCTTAAATAGGGTCCTGACTACTCCACAGTTGCTTATTATGCACTTAAGCTCTGAATGCCATGCCACATGAAATAGACTTCTTACTATTGCCCCATTGTTCATTATTCGGTAATGCTGTGATTGATTGCCCATATGACCTGGACTCTGACTATTCCTAAAGTGTGTAGTCTTTAGTGAGTTTTGGAACAAGTGACCACATAAAATAGACTCCTAAATCTATCCGCTCTACTATTTCTCAGTTCTGCATTTTCCACTGAGTCACTGGGTGAATGGTCATATCAAATAGTCTCCACACTATTCCCCAAGTGTGCATTTTTTAGTGAGTCTCTGAATAAGTGTTTATATATAACAGAATCTTGAGCAGTTTCCACATATATATGATTCTTCAAAGAGGTTCTAAATAACTGGCCATGTGAAATAAACTTCTGTCTTTTCCAGAGGTCTGTATTAATCTCGTGGGGCTCTGAATGAGTAGCCATAAAATATAGACTCCTGAATATTCCTCAGGCATGCGTTTTTATCTTCGGCTCTAAATGTGTGGCTATTCGAAATAGAATCCTTACTTTGGCCAAGGTGTATGTTATTCAGTTAAGCTCTGAATATGTGGCTACACGAAAGAGAATTCTGACTACAATACAGGTGTTTCTTATGCAATGAAGCTCTCAAATAGATGCCATATGTAATATCGTCCTGAGCATTCCCCAGGTAGGTATGATTAATTGAGGAGATGAAACGTCGGCCATATGACATTGTTTCCTGAATAGTCCACAGGTGTGTATTATTGACTCTGACTCTGAACATTTTGAAATATGGAAGAGACTAGTGTCTATTCAAAGTTGTGTATTACTCACACAAGCTTTGATTTTGCGGCCATAGAAAATTGATTAGTGTCTATTCCACGCGTGTGCATTATTCACTGAGGCTGTAAATTAGAAGCTATATAAAGTAGACTCCTAACACTTCCTCAGTTGTGCATAACTCAGTAGGGTTGTTCTTGTGTGAACATATAGAACAGGATTTTGTCTATCTTAAATATTTGTAATATTCAGTGAATGCCTGAATGAGTGGCTATATGAAATAGAGAGCTGGGTACTTTACATTTGTACATTATTCACTGAGGGTAAGGGTCAGTACCTAACTGAAATGGAATCCTGAATAAATTAAACATGCATATTACACACAGAGGCTATGAATGAGTGTCTAAATGAAATAGACTCCTGGCTATCCCAAAGGTGTGCATTATTAAAAGAGGATCTGAATGAATATTCATAGAAAATTAACTCCAAATTATTCTCCAGGTGTGTATTATTCAGTGAGGCTTAGAAGATGTGGGCATATAAATTAGATTTTTTACTATAGAAAGTGTCTGCCTCATTCACTGCGGCTCTGAATATATGTCTACATGAAATAGACTCCTGACTACACCAAATTATTTAGTGACCCTCCGAATGAGAGGTCACCTGAAACAGTCTCCTGACTCTTCCACAGGTGTGCATTATTTAGGGAGACTCTGAATGAGGTGATAAAAGTAAATCCTGACTATTTTCCCAGATGTGTACCATTAGTGAGGCTTTAAATGTGGGGCCATAGGAAAGAGACTTCTGACTATTCTGCAGGTTTGTATTATTCTGGGATTCTGCAAATGATTGGCCAAAAAATAATAGACTCCAGACTATATGACAAGTGTGTAATGTTCAGTGAGGCTGTGAAAGAGGGGTTATATGAAACAGAAGTCTAATTACTCCACATGTCCCTTATTCACTATATGTCTGAATTAGGAGCCGAATGAAATTGACTCCTCATTATTCTCCATGTGTGCATTATTCAAACAGGTTCTGTATGAGTGTCCATAGAAAAGAGACTCCTTACAATCCCACAGGTGTGTATTACTCAGTGATACCCAGAATTAGAGTTCATGTAAGAGAAAGTCCTGACTATCACCCAGGTGTGTATCATTCAGGAAGGCACTTAATTGGTATCTATTTTAAACAGAGTCCTGATTACTCCATAGAAGTTTAATATTCACTGAAACTTTGAATGAGGGGCCATATAAAATAGACACCTGACTATTGCTCCATTGTGCGTTATTCTATAAGGTTCTAAATGAGAGGTATTATGAAATAGAATCCCGAGGATTTCCTTGGTGTTTATAATTCAGGGAAACACAGAATGAGTGGCTATATAAAAAAGCTCGACTATTATCTTAGTGTGCATTATTCAGTGAGGCTCGAAATAAATGGATACATGAAATAGACTCTTAACTCTTCTCCAGGTGTGTATTATTGAATGAGACTCTGACTGTGTGGGCATACAAAAAAAGACTCTGATGTATTTCCCAGGTGTGCATTACCTACAGAGACTCTGAATGTGTAGCCATTTGAAATAGACCCTTGAATATTTCTAAGGAAAGTTTTATTCACTGTGCCCTTGAACGCGTGGCCATGTGAAAGAGATTCCTGACTTATCAGATATACATGCTATTCACTGAAACACTGAAAGAGCGGCCTTATGAAATAGACCCCATTTTCCTCCACAGGTGTGAGTTATTTTTTGACTCGGCAAACAATCACAATACGAAATACACTAGTAACTACTACACACATGTTTAGTATTTGAAGAGGTTCTGTATGAGTATCCATATCAAATAGTCTCCTGACTATCACAATTGTGTATATTATCCACGGAGCTTCTTAATTTGTGGCTACCTTAAATAGGGTCCTGACTACTCCACAGCTGCTTATAAGGCACTTAACCTCTGAATGCCGGGCCACATAAAATAGACTTTTTACTATTGCCCCCTTGTGCATTATTGGGTAATGCTGTGATTGAGTGGCAATATGACCTGGACTCTGACTATTCCCAAGGTGTGTAGTCTTTAGTGAGTTTCTGAACAAAAGACCACATAAAATAGACTCCTGAATCCATCCTCTTGACTATTTCTCAGTTCTGCATTTTCCACTGTGTCACTGGGTGAATGGTCATATCAAATAGTCTCCACACTATTCCCCAAGTGTGCATTCTTTAGTGAGTCTCTGAATAAGTGGTTATATATAACAGAATCCTGAACAGTTTTCAGATATATAGGATTCTTCAGAGCTGTTCTATATACGTGGCCATGTGAAATGAACTCCTGTATTTTCCAGAGGTTAGTATTAATCTTGTGAGGCTCTGAATGTGTAGACATAAAATAAAGACTCCTGAATAATCCTCAGGCGTGCGTTCTTACATTCGCCTCTAAATGAGTGTCTATACGAAGTAGAATCCTGACTTTCCACAAGGTGAATGTTATTCAGTTAAGCTCTGAATATGTGGCTCTACGAAATAGAATTCTTAATACAATACAGGTGTTCCTTATGCAATGAAGCTCTGAATTAGATGCCATATGTAATAGCGCCCTTAGTTTCCCCCAGGTAATTATTATTAGCTGAGGCTCTGAAATGACGGCCATATGAAGTTGTTTTCTGACTAGTTTACAGGTGTGTATTATTGACCCTGACTCTGAATATTTGGAAACATGGAAGATACTAGTGTCTATTAACAGTTGTGTATTACTCACACAAGCTTTGATTTTGTGGCCATGCAAAATAGACTAGTGTCTATTCCACACGTGTGCATTATTAGCTGAGGCCGTAAATGAGAGGCTGTATAAAGTAGACTCCTAACACATAACCAGATGTGCATAACTCAGTAGTGTTCTCCTTGTGTGACCACATGAAACAGGATTTTGTCTATCTTAAATATTTGCATTATTCAGTGAATGCCTGAATGAGTGGATATATGAAATAAACAGCTGGGTACTTTACATTTCTACATTATTCACTGAGGTTAAGAGTCAGTAGCCATCTGAAATGGAATCCTGACTAATTCACACACGCATATTATACACAGAGGCTATGAATGAGTGTCCAAATGAAATAGAATCCTGGCTATTCCACATGTGTGCATTACTAAAAGAGGATCTGATTGAATGTCCATCGAATATAGACCCCAAATTATTGTCCAGATGTGTATTATTCAGTAAGGTTCAGAAGATGTGGCCATATTAATTAGATACCTTACTATTGAAAGGGTCTGCCATATTCACTGCAGCTCTGAATATGTGTCAACATAAAATAGACTCCTGACTACACCACATTATTTAGTGACACACTGAATGTGAGGCTACCTGAAAAAGTCTCCTGACTATTCCACAGGTGTGCATTATTTAGTGATACTCTGAATGAGGCGATGAAAGTAAATCCTGACTATTTCCCCAGGGTGTGTACTATTAGTGAGGCTCTCAATGAGGGGCCATATGAAAGAGAGTTATGACTATTTCGCAGGTGTGCATTACTCCGTGATTCTTCGTATGAGTGGCCATAAAAAGTAGACTCCAGACTATATGACAAGTGTGTAATATTCAGTGAGGCTGTGAAAGAAGGGTCATATGAAACAGACATCTTATTACTGCTCTGGTGCATTATTCACTTTTTGTCTGAATGAGGAGCCTTATGAAATAGACTCCTCATTATTCTCCATGTGTGCATTCCTCATACAGTTTCTTTATGAGTGTCCATAAAAGAGAGACTCATATCACTCCCCCAGGTGTGAATTACTCAGCGATACCCAGAATTAGTGTTCATGTAAAATAGAATCCTGACTATCAAACAGGTTTGTATCATTCAGGAAGGCACTTAATTCGTGGCTATCTTAAACAGCGTCCTGATTACTCCATAGAAGCTCATTATTCACTGAAATTTTGAATGAGAGGCCATATAAAATAGACACCTGACTATTGTTCCATTGTGAATTATTCAATAAGGTTCTAAATGATTGGTAGTATGAAATAGAAGCCTGAGGATTCCCTAGTTGTGTATCATTCAGGGAGGCACAGAATGAGTGGCCATATAAAAAATGCTCGACCATAATCCTGGTGTGCATTATTCACTGAGGTTCTAAATGAGTGGTTACATGAAGTAGACACCTAACACTTTTCCAGCTGTGTATTGATAAATAAGATTCTGATTATGTGGGCATAAAAGAGACTGATGTATTGCCCAGGTGTGCATTACCAACACAGACTCTGAATTTGTAGCCATTTGAAGTAGAGCCTTGACTATTTCTAAAGAAAGTTTTACTCACAGTGGCCCTGAACGAGTGGCCATGTGAAGGAGATTCCTGCCTTATCAGATATACATATTATTCACTGAAACACTGAAAGAGTGGCCTTATGAAATAGATCATATTTTACTCCACAGGTGTGAGTCATTTTTTGCATTTCCAAATAAACCACCGTAGGGAATACACTAGTGACTATTCCACACATGTTTAGAATTTGAAGAATTTCTGTATGAGTGTCCACATGAAATAGTCTCCTGACTATCACACATGTGTGTATTATCCATGGAGCTGCTTAACCTGGGGCTACCTTAAATAGGGTCCTGACTACTCCACAGCAGCTTATAACGCACTTAAGCTCTGAATGTCGGGACACATGAAATAGACTCCTTACTATTGCCCCATTGTGCATTATTCGGTAATTCTGTGATTGATTGCCCATATGACCTGGACTCTGACTATTCCCATAGTGTGTAGTCTTTAGTGATTTTGGAACGTGTGACCACATAAAATAGACTCCTGAATCTATCCTCTCTACTATTTCTCAGTTCTGCAATTTCCACTGAGTCACTGGGTGAATGGTCATATTAAATAGTCTCCACACTATTCCCCAATTGTGCATTCTTTAATGACTCTCTGAATAAATGTTTATATATAACAGAATCCTGAGCAGTTTCCAGATATATATGATTCTTCAAAGCGGTTCTAAATAAGTGGCCATGTGAAATACACTCCTGTCTTTTCAAGACGTCTCTATTAATATCGTGTTGCGCTGAATAAATAGATACTCCTGAATACTCTTCAGGCATGCATTTTTATCTTCAGCTTTAAATTTGTGGCTATTCAAAATTGAATCCTGACTTTGGCAAAGGTGTATGTTTTTCAGTTAAGCTCTGAATATGTGGCTACACGAAAGAGAATTTTGACTACAATACAGGTGTTTCTTATGCAATGAAGCTCTGAAATAGATGCCATATGTAATATTGTCCTGAGTATTCCCCAGGTAGGTATTATTAATTGAGGAGATGAAACGTTGGCCATATGACATTGTTTCCTGACTAGTCCACAGATGTGAATTGTAGACTCTGACTCTGAAAATTTGGAAATATGGAAGAGACTAGTGTCTATTCAAAGTTGTGTATTACTCACTCAAGCTTTGATTTTGCAGCCACAGAAAACAGATTAGTGTCTATTCCACGCATGTACATTATTCGCTGAGGCCATAAACTAAAGGCTATATAAAGTAGACTCCTAACACTTCCTCAGTTGTGCATAACTCAGTAGGGTTGTTCTTGTGTGACCATATAGAACAGTATTTTGTCTATCTTAAATATTTGTAATATTCAGTGAATGCCTGAATGGGTGGCTATATAAAATAGACAGCTGGGTACTTTACATTTGTACATTACTCACTGAGGTTATGCCTCAGTACCTAACTGAAATGGAATCCTGAATAATTTACACATGCATATTATACACAGATGCTATGAATGAGTGTCCAAATGAAATAGACTCCTGGCTACTCCAAAGGTGTGCAATATTAAAAGAGGATCTGTATTAATATTCATCGAAAATAGACTCCAAATTATTCTCCAGGTGTGTATTATTCAGTGAGGCTCAGATGTTGCCATATAAATTAGATTTTTTACTTTAGAAAAGGTCTGCCTTATTCACTGCAGCTCTGAATGTATGTCTACATGAAATAGACTCCTGACTACACCACATTATTTATTGACACTCCAAATGAGAGGCCACATGGAAGAGTCTCCTGACTATTCCACAGGTGTGCATTATTTAGGGACACTCTGAATGAGGCGATAATAGTAAATCCTGACTATTTCCCCAGATGTGAACGATTAGTGAGGATCTAAATATGGGGCCAGAGGAAATAGACTACTGACTATTCTGCAAGTGTGCATTATTCCATGATTCTTTGAATGAGTGGCCATTAAAAACAGACTTAAGTCTATATGACAAGTGTGTAATATCCAGTGAGGCTGTGAAAGAAAGGTCATAAGAAACAGATGTCTAATTCTCCACATGTGCGTTAATCACTATTTGTCTGAATGAGGAGCCGTATAAAATAAACTCCTCATTATTCTACATTTGTAAATTATTTAAACTGGTTCTTTAGGAGTGTCCACACAAAAGAGACTCCTTACAGTCCCACAGGTGTGTACAACTCAGCGATAAACAAAATTAGAGTTCATGTAAAATAAAGTCCTGACTATCACCCCGGTGTATATGATTCAGGAAGGCAATTAATTCGTGGCTATCTTAAACAGCATCCTGATTACTCCATAGAAGTTCATTATACACTGAAACTTAGAAGGAGAGGCCATAGAAAATAGACACCTGACTATTGCTCCATTGTGAATTATTCAATAAGGTTCTAAATGAATGGTAGTATGAAATAGAATCCCGAGGATTCCCTAGGTGTGTATCATTCAGGGAGGCACAGAATGGGTGGCCATATAAAAAAATGCTCGACTATTATCCCGTTATGCATTTTTCACTGAGGCTCTATATTAGTGGATACATGAAGTAGACTCTTTAGTCTTCCCCAGGTGTGAATTATTCAATGAGACTCTGACTGTGTGGGCATACAAAAGAGACTCTGATATATTGCCCAGTTTTGCATTACCTACAGAGACTCTGAATGTGTAGCCATTTGAAGTAGACCCTTGACTATTTCTAAGGAAAGTTTTATTCACAGTGGCCCTGAATGAGGGGCCATGTGAAAGGGATTCCGAATTTATGAGATATACATGTTATTCACTGAAACACTGAAAGAGTGGCCTTATGAAATAGACCACATTTGACTCCACAGGTGTGAGTTATTTTTTATTTTTTATTTTATTTATTTATTTATTTATTTTTTATATTTTTGGGGGGAGGAGAAAGGAAAAGAGAGAAAGAAAAAGAGGGAGAGAGAACAGGAATATTGCTTTATTCTATAAATGGGCATTTATAATTGCCAATCATTATTTTATGTATTTAAAGTGGAGAATGTATATTTTATTGATCTAAAGTGGTGAGCTCTACAAGTGCTTATTAAGTTTATTATTACTGATATGAGTTCAGATTCTGGATATCCTTATTAATTTTCTGTTTCGTTGGGATGAATCTCTTTATAGGTCTTATGTATCTGGGGGTTAGGATGCATTCATCTTTATACCACTCTATCTTTTTTGGTTTGAAATCTGTTTTATCAAATGCATGAGTTGCAAGTCCTTTTTGTTTATTTGTTTGTTTTGCTCTCTATTTGGTTGGTAAATCTTTCTCCAACCCTTTGTTTTTAGTCTTTGTGTGCATTTGGATATAAAATGGGTCTGGATATAGCATACCGTTAGGTTTTGTCTGTATGTTTTAATTAGAAAATTTAGTCGATTTCAATTTAAGATTACTGCCATTTGATGTTAACTGGCTCTTTTATCCATTTGTTGATGTAAATTCTTCTTTGTCTTGATGCTGTTTACTTGTTGGCATATTTTCAGAAAGGCTGATACTGGTTGTTCCTTTCTGTGTGTAATGCTTCTTTTAGAAGTTTTTGTAGAGCAGGACTGGTGGCAATAAAATCCCTGAATACTTGCTTGTTTATAAAAGATTTTATTTTTCCTTCAATTTTGAAGCTTAGTTTGGCAGAATATGAAATTCTGGGCTGAAAGTTCTGTTCTTTGAGGATGTTAAATATCGGCGCCCGCTCTCTTCTGGCTTATAGGGTTTCTACTGAGAGATCTGCTGTAAGTCGGATAGGCTTCCCTTTGTGGGTGACCTGATTTTTCTCTCTGGCTGCCCTTAGTATTTTCTCCTTCGTTTCAACCCTGGTGAATCTAATGATTATGTGTCTTGGGGTTGCACTTCTTAAGGAATATCTTTGTGGTGTTCTCTGTATTACCTGAGGTTGAATACCATCCTGCTTTGCTAGATTGGGAAAATTCTCCTGGATAATATCCTGGAGAGTATTTTCCAGCTGGGATTCTTTCTCTCCATCACATTCAGGTACACCTATCCATCGTAGATTAGGTCTTTTCACATAGTCCCATAATTTTTGGAGAATTTGCTAATTCCATTTTATCCTTTTTTATCTATTCTTTTCTTCTCGTTCCATTTCATTAAATCGGTCTTCGAACTCTGATATCCTTTCTTCTTCTTGATCAATTCGGCTATTCAAACTTGTGCATATTTCACTACGTTGTCGTGTTGTATTTTTCAACTCCATTAGTTCATTTATATTCCTCTCTATATTGTCCATTCTTTTTAACATTTCATCTAGACTTTTTTCAAAGTTCTTAGTTTCTTTACGTTGGGTTAGAACAAGTTGTTTTAATTCCCAGAAGTTTTTTACCATCCACCTTCTAAAGCCTACTTCAGATATTGGAACACAGTCCTCTTCCATTAAGGCTTGTTCCGTTGCTGATGAGGAATTACTATCCACTGTAGAGGGAGAGGGGTTCTGACTTTTGGTTTTCTCGGTCTTTTTAGGCTGTTTTTTTTCCCCTTTATTGTGAATTTATCCATCTGATGTCTTTACAATTAGCCCCTTTCTGTTTAATTTGCTGAGAGGATGTCCAATTTATTGATTCCAAGTGCTGGAATCCGAGCAACCCACTGCGCCAGCCAAGACACCAGCGATAAGACTGATGGTGCTTTTCTGCCTGGGAATCTCCGGTCTGGCTTCCTTCTTGAGTCCGAAACAAGCGGCTCTGCCTTCCTGGAGCTCCAAACACCAGTCAGTAGGGGAACCTGTCCCACTCACTGTGCACGAAGAGCTGCTGCGCCGAGGAGACAACACAACTGCTGTGCCGGCCACAGAAGTCACGCTGGTGACCCGCGTGGCTCCTCCACTGGAAATATTCTGGTCCGTGGGAAATGAAATTTCTCTGAAAATGTGGTATCCTCACGTTTTCTGAGCTTTCACTGGGAGCTACAATCCTCAGCTGTTTGCGATCAGCAATCTTGGATCTAGTCCTCAAGTTAATGTTACTCTCTAAGCGAATCACCATAGGAAATACACTACTGACTATTCCACACATGTTTAGTATTTGAAGAGGTTCTGTATGAGTGTCCATATCAAATAGTCTCCTATCACACATGTGTGTATTATTCACGGAAATGCTTAACTTGGGGCTACCTTAAATAGGGTCTTGACTACTCCACAGCTGCTTATTACCCACTTACGCTGCGAATGCCTGGCTACATGAACTAGACTCCTTACTATTGCCCCATTGTGCATTATTTGGTAATGCTGTGATTGAGTGGACATATAACCTGGACTCTGACTATTCCCAAGGTGTGTAGTCTTTAGTGAGTTTCTGAACGAGTGACCAAATAAAGCAGACTCCTGAATCTATCCTCTTGGCTATTTCTCAGTTCTGCATTTTCCACTGACTCAATGGGTGAACGGTCATATCAAATAGTCTCCACACTATTCTCCAAGTGTGCAGTCTTCAGTGAGTCTCTGAATAACTGGTTATATGTAAGAGAATCCTGAGCAGTTTCCAGATATATAAGATTCTTCAAAGTGGTTCTAAATAAGTGGCCATGTGAAATAAACTCCTGTCTTTTATAGAGGTCTGTATTAATCTTGTGAGCCTCTGAATGTGTAGCCATAAATTAGAGACTCCTAAATACTCCACATGTGTGCGTTACTACATTCGTCACTAAATGAGTGGCTATACGAAATAGAATCCTGACATTGGCCAAGGTGTACGTTATTCAGTTAAGCTCTGAATATGTGGCTATAGGAAATAGAATTCTGACTACAATACAAATATTTCTGATGCAATGAATCTCTGAAATAGATGCATATGTAATAGCGTCCTGAGTATTCCCCAGGTAGGTATTATTAACTGAGGCTCTGAAACGTCGGCCATATGACATTGTTTTCTGACCAGTCCACAGGTTTGTATTACTGACTGTGACTCTGAATATTTGGAAATATATAAGAGATTAGTGTCTATTCAAAGTTGTGTATTACTCACTCAAGCTTTGATTTTGTGGGCATACAAAATAGACTAGTGTCTATTCCACATGTGTGCATTATTCGCTGAGGCCATAAATGAGAGGCTATATAAAGTAGACCCTAACACTTCCCCAGTTGTGCATAACTCAGTAGGGTTCTTCTTGTGTGACCATATGAAACAGGATTTTGACTATCTTAAATATTTTTATTATCCTGTGAATGCCTGAATGAGTGGTTATATGAAATAGACAGATGAGTACATTGCATTTGTACATTATTCACTGAGGTTAAGAGTCAGTAGCCATCTGAAATGGTATCCAGACTAATTCACACATGCATAATATACACAGAGGCTATGAATGAGTGTCCAAATGAAATAGACTCCTGGCTATTCCTCAGGTGTGCATTATTAAAAAAGGATCTGAATAAATGTCCATGAAAAATAGACTCCACATAATTTTTTTGTTGAGTATTATTCAGTGAGGCTCAGAAGATGTGGCCATATTAATTAGATTACTTACTATAAAAAGGGTCTGCCTTATTCACTGCGGCTCTGAGTATGTGTCTACATGAAATAGACACCTGACTACACCATATTATTTTGTGACACTCCAATGAGAGGCCACCTGGAAAAGTCTCCTGACCATTCCACAGGTGTGCATTATTTAGTGAGGCTCTGAATGAGGCGATAAAAGTAAATCATGACTATTTCTTTAGGTGTGTACCGTTAGTGAGGCTCTCAATGAGGGGCCATAGGAAAGAGACTTTTGACTATTCCGTAGGTGTGCATTATTCCAAGATTCTTTGAATGAGTGGACATAAAAAGTAAACTCCAGACTATATGACAAGTGTGTAAGAGTCAGTGAGGCTATGAAAGAGCGGTCATATGAAACAGACGTCTAATTACACCATATGTGCATTATTCACTATTTGTGTGAATAAGGAGCCATATGAAATACACTCCTCATTATTATACATGTGTGCATTATTTAAGCAGGTTCTTTATGAGTGTCCATACGACAGAAACTCCTTACACTAACACAGGTGTGTAAAACTCATTGATACCCAGAATTAGAGTTCATGTAACATAAAGTTCTGAGTATCACTCAGGTGTGTATTATTCAGGAAGGCACTCTATTCGTGGCTATTTCAAACAGCATGCTGATTACTACATGGAAGTTTATTATTCACTGAAACTTTGAATGAGAATCAATATAAAATAGACACCTGACGATTACTCAATTTGGAGTTATTGAATAACGTTCTAAATGAGTGGCAGAATGAAATGGAATCCCGAGGATTCCCTAGGTTTGTATCATTCAGGTAGGCACAGAATGAGTGGCCAAATAAAAAATACTCGACTATTATCTTTGTGTGCATTATTCACTGAGGCTCTAAATGAGTGGATACACGCACTATACTCTTAACTCTTCCCCAGGTGTGTATTATTGAATGAGACTCTGACTGTGTGGGCATACAAAAAAGACTCTAATGTATTGCCCAGGTGTGCATTACGTACAGAGACTCTGAATGGGTAGCCATTTGAAGTAGACCCGTGACTATTTCTAAGGAAAGTTTTATTCACAGTGGCCCTGAAAGCGTGGCCATGTGAAAGAGATTCCTGACTTATCAGATATACATGTTATTCACTGAAACACTGAATGAGTGGCCTTAGAAAATAGACCACATTTTACTCCACAGGTGTGCATTATTTTTTGACTCTCCAAATGAATCACCACATAAAATAGACTAGTGACTATTCCACACATATTTAGTATTTGAAGAGGTTCTGTATGAGTGTCCATATCAAAGAGTCTTTAGACTATCACACATGTGTGTATTATTCACGGAGCTGCTTAACTTGGGGCTACCTGAAATAGGGTCCTGACTACTCCACAGCTGCTTATTATGCATTTAAGCTCGGAATGCCAGGCTACACGAAATAAACTCCTTACTATTGCCCCATTGTGCATTATTCGGTAATGCTGTGATTGAGTGGCCATATGACATGGACTCTGACTATTCCCAAGGTGTGTAGTCTTTATTGAGTTTCCGAACGAGTGACCACATAAAATAGACTCCTTAATCTATTCTCTTGATCATTTCTTAGTTGTGCATTTTTCACTGAGACACTAGGTGAACGGTCATATTAAATAGTCTCCAGACTATTTCCTAAGTGTGCATTCTTTAGTGAGTCTCTGAATAACTGGTTATATATAACAGAATCCTGAGCAGTTTCCAGATATATATGATTCTTCAAAGCGGTTCTAAATAAATGGCCATGTGAAATAAACTCCTGTATTTTTCATAGGTCTTTATTATTCTTCTGAGGCTAGGAATGTGTAGCCATAAAATAGAGACTTTTGAATAGTCCTCAGGCCTGCGTTTTTACATTGGGCTCTAAATGAGTGGCTATATGAAGTATAATCCTGACTTTCCACATGGTGAATGTCATTTAGTTGACCTCTCAATATGTGGCTATAGGAAATAGAATTCTGACTACAATACAGGTGTTTCTTATGCAATGAAGATGTGTAATAGATGCCATACATATTAGCGACCTGAGTATTCCCCAGGTATGTATTTCTCTCTAAGGCTCTGAAACTTTGGCCATATGAAATTGTTTCCAGACTAGTCCACAGGTATGTATTATTGACTCTGCCTCTGAAGATTTGGGCATATGGAATAGACTAGTGTCTATTCAAAGTTGTGAATTACTCACTCAAGCTTTCATTTTGCGTCCATATAAAATAGACTAGAGTCTATTCCACACATGTGCATTATTCGCTGAGGCTGTAAATGAGAGGCTATATAAAGTAGAGATCTAACACTTTCCCAGTTGTGCATTCCTTATTGAGGCTCTTCTTGTGTGACCATATGAAACAGGATTCTGTCTATTTTAACTATTTTGATTATTCAGTGAAACTCTGAAGGAGTGGCTATATGAAATAGACAGCTGGGTACTTAAAATTTATACAATATTCTCTGAGGGTACGAGTCAGTGGCTATGTGAAATGTAATTCTGACTAATCCACACTTGTATATGATACACAGAGGCTATGAGTGAGTTTCCAAATGGAATAGACTCCTGGCTATAAAACAGGTGTGCATTATTCACTGAGATTCTAAATGAATGTCCATCGAAAATAGACTCCAAATTATTCTCCAGGTGTGTATTATTCAGTGAGGCTCAGAATATTTGGCCATATTAATTAGATTCCTTACTAAAGAAACGTTCTGCCTTATTCACTGAGGCTGTAAATATGTGTCTACATTAAATACACTCCTGAATATACCACATTATTTAATGACACTCCGAATGAGAGGCCATCTGAAAAAGTCTACTGACTATTCAACAGATGTGCATTATTTAGTGAGACTCTGAATGAGGCGATAAAATTAAATTCTGACTATTTTCCGAGATGTGTACCATTAGTGATGCTCTCAATTAGGGGCCATAGGAAACAGATGTCTGACTATTTCGCTGGTGTGCATTATTATGTTATTCTTCTAATGAGTGGCCATAAAAATATATGACAAGTGTGTAATATTCAGTGAATCTGTGAAAGAAGGGTCATATGAAACAGATTTCTAATTACTCCACATATGCATTATTCATTATTTGCCTGAATGAGGAGCCATATGAAATAGACTCCTCATTATTCTCCATGTGTGCATTATTCAAACTGGTTCTGTATGAGTGTCCATACAAAAGAGACTCTTTAAACTTCCACAGATGTGTATTACTCAGTGATACCCAGAATTAGAGTTCATGTAAAATAAAGTCCTGACTCTCACCCAGGTGTGTATCATTCAGGAAGACACATAATTGGTAGCTATCTTAAGCAGCGTCCTGATTACTCCATAGAAGTTCATTATTCACTGAAACTTTGAATGAGAGGCCATATAAAATAGACACCTGACTATTGCTCCATTGTAAATTATTCAACAAGGTTCTAAATGAGTGGTAGTATGAAAAAGAATCCCAAGGAATCCCTAGGTGAGTATCATTCAGGGAGGCTCAGAATGACTGGCCATATAAAAAAATACTCGACGATTATCCTGGAGTGCATTATTCACTGAGGCCCTAAATGAGTGGTTACATGAAGTAGACTCTTAACTCTTTTCCTGGTGTGTATTATTGAATGAGACTCTGACTGTGTGGGCATAAAAAAAGGCTCTGATGTATTGCCCAGGTGTGCATTAACTACAGAGACTGAATGTTTAGCAATTTGAAGTAGACCCTAGACTCTTTCTAAGGAAAGTTTTATTCAGAGTGGCCCAGAACGAGTGGCCGTGTGAAAGAGATTCCTGACTTATCAGATATACATGTTATTCACTGAAACCCTGAAAGAGTTGCCTTATGAAATAGACCCCATTTTACTCCACAGGTGTGCGTTAATTTTTGACTTTCTAAACGTATCACCATATGAAATACACTAGTGACTATTTTACACATGTTTAGTATTTGAAGAGGTTCTGTATGCTTGTCTATATCAAATAGTCTCCTCTCACACATATGTGTATTATTCACACAGCTGCTTAACTTGGGGCTACCTTAAATACGGATCTGACTACTCCATAGCTGCTTATTCCGCACTTAGTCTCCGAATGCAAGGCGACATGAAATAGACTCCTTACTATTGCCCAATTGTGCATTATTCGGTAATGCTGTGATTTAGTGGCCATATGATTTGGACTCTGACTATTCACAAGGTGTGTAGTCTTTAGTGGGTTTCTGAACGAGTGACCACATAAAATAGACAACTGAATCTATCCTCTTGAATATTTCTCAGTTCTGCATTTTTCACTGACTCACTGGGTGAACTGTCATATCAAATAGTCTCCACACTATTCCCCAAGTGTGCATTCTTTAGTGAGTCTCTGAAAAAGTGGTTATATATAACAGAATCCTGAGCAGTTTCCAGATATATATGATTCTTCAAAGCGGTTCTAAATAACTGGCCATGTGAAATAAAATTCTTTCTTTTCCAGAGGTCTGTATTAATCTTGTGAGGCTCTGAATGAGTAGCCATAAAATAGAGACTAATGAATAATCCTCAGGCGTGCGTTATTACATTCGGCTCAAAATGATTGGCTATCTGAGGTAGAATCCTGACTTTTCACAGGGTGTATGTTATTCAGTTAAGCTCTGAACATGAGGCTATGCGAAATAGAATTCACACTACAATATAGGTTTTTCTTATGCAATGATGCTCTGAAATAAATGCCATATGAAATAGCGTCCTGACTATTCCCCAGGTATATATTTTAAACTGAGGCTCTGAACCTTTGGCCATATTACATTGTTTCCTGACAAGTCCACAGGTGTGTATTATTGACTCTGACTCTGAATATTTGGAAATATGGAAGAGGCTATTGTCTATACTAAGTTGTGTATTACTCATTCAAAATTTGATTTTGTGGCCATATAAAACAGACTTGTGTCTATTTTACACATGTGTATTATTTGCTGAGGCCATAAATGAGAGGCTATATAAAGTAGACTCCTAACACTTCCCCAGCTGTGCATAACTCAGTAGGGTTCTACTGTGACCATATGAAACAGGATTCTGTCTATCTTAAATATTTGTATTATTCAGTGGATGCCTGAATGGGTGTCTGTACGAAATGGACGGCTGGATACTTTACATTTGTACATTATTCACTGAGGTTAAGAGTCAGAAGCCTTCTGAAATGGAATCCTGACTAATTCACACATGCATATTATACACAGAGGTTATAAATGAGTGTCCAGATGAAATAGACTCCTGGCTATTTTACAGGTGTGCATTATTAAAAAAGGATCTGAATGAATGTCCATCGAAGAGACTCCAACTTATTCTCCAAGTGTGTATTATTTAGAGAGTATCAGAAGATATGGCCATATTAAATAGATTCCTTACCATACAAAGGGTCTGCCTTATTCACTGCAGCTCTGAATATGTTTCTACATGGAATAGACTCCTGACTACACCACATTATTTAGTGACACTACGAATGAGAGGCCACCAGAAAAAGTCTCCTGACTATTCCACAGATGTGTATTATTTAGTGAGACTCTGAATGATGTGATAAAATAAATCTTGGCTATTTCCCCAGGTGTGTACCATTAGTGAGGCTCTCAATGAGGGGCCATAGGAAAGAGACTTCTGGCTATTCTGCAGGTGTGCAGTATTACTTAGAATGAGTGGCCATATAAAATAGACTCCAGACTCTATGACAAGTGTGTAATATTCAGTGAGGCTGTGAAAGAGGGGTCATATGAAACAGACGTCTAATTACTCCACATGTGTGTTGTTCACTATTTGTCTGAATGAGGATCCGTATGAAATAGACTCCTCATTATTCTCCATGTGTGCATTGATCAAACAGGTTCTCTATGCGTGTCCATACAAAAGAGACTCCTTACAGTCCAGAAGGTGTGTATTACGCAGGAATACCCAGAATTAGAGTTCATGTAAAATAAAGTCCTGACTATCAGATAGGTGTGTATCATTCAGGACGGCACTTAATACGTGGCTATCTTAAACAGCGTCCTGATTACTCCATAGAAGTTCATTATTCACTGAAACTTTGAATGAGATGCCATATAAAATAGACATTTGGGAGGAGACCCAAGATGGTGTCGTAGAGGCGACTCAGGATCACAGCTCTCAGTGAAGGCACAGAGGGTGAGTCCTACCGCATTTTCATGGACGTTTTTTGCCCACAGAACTTTGAAAGTCCCAGGTGTGGGAGTGACACTGGAAGCTAGTGCAGCTGGCTCATGGGGCCGGTTAGGCCGATGCTGCACCGCAGTGGCACCGGGCACAAAACTCACAGGTCCGGGTGCCATGTTAAACCTGCAATCTGAGACTTGGAAGGGCAGATTGGCATGTCCATCTGATTGAACGGGACTTGGAAAATGAGCCAGAAAAGGATTCTTGGAAAACGAGATCTGAGCTGGTGCAGTGGGCAGCGGCATGGAAGATTGCATGGATCTCAGTGCCCTATCAATAGGGTACTGGGGCGCCAGTTGGAGAGTAAACAGTTCAGCTTGGGGAGAGGAAGAGAGAGAGAGAGAGGACGGATTCTGAGGCAGGGAGCTGGTTGATCGGGCACAGCGGGTTCTACCCTCACAGGGAAAAGCAGGGCGGTGATTGGAGCCACTCCAGGCTGAGAGTTTTGCTGCCAGCATCTAGGATGGTGCAGCCTGGCAGGGGAGGGGCGTCCACCACTATGGATGCAATCTGCACCTACTAAAGTACCACCCAGGGCTGATGCAGCCTGCTGTTGCTGAGGCAACCTGCCATAACAGAGAGATTCCACCCCAGGGCAGAGCATGCCATAGCAGAAAGGAGCCCCACAGCAACAGGGCAGACCCGTGATAAATGGGCGGAGCCCCAGGCAGGCAAATAGTGAATAGACTGCCTACTAGCTGGGCAGGACAGTGCAACAGATACTCATAAAGAAAACTCTAACTCCCTGAGACAGAGAATCTAAGAAGGAAAAAATGGGGGAGATTTTATGATTTCTGTTGCAGCAGACATAAACACATCGTCACAAAAGCCCTGAATGAACAATGGACCTCACAGCGAGCCCTGGAGCACCTGTAAAGCACAGAATGTCTCCTCAACCAGCTCCCTGACCCTGTATATCCAAAGAGTCAACCCAAAAAAGGACTAATTAGACTGACATTTAGCGGGCATCATTCTGGAACAAAGGTAGCAGAAAAACTGGTAGCATCCCTCACTATTCTGCAGCTGCTACAGGCGTACCCCAGACTAGCAGGGCCTGGAGTGGACCTCAGTACTCATACAGCAGAGGGGCTAGACCATTAAAAGGAAAGCTAAGTAACAGAAATGCCACCTTATCATCAACAATCTGGGCGTACACAGAGACCCAATTGAAAAATCAGCAACTACTAAGACGACATGTGAATAAATCCATAAAGATGGGAAGAAACGAGCGTAAAAAGGAGGAAAACAACCGAAACCATAACACTTTACCTCTTACAAAAAAACAAAACTCCTCGCAAGCAAGGAAACAATGCAGGAGAGGGAATCAGTGTGGCAAAATGATGGAATCACACTTCCGAAAGTGGATAATGAGAAACTTCAGGGAGCTAAAAGAACATGTTCTAAATCAGTGCAAAGACACTAAGAACCTTGAAAAAAGTTTTGAAAAAAGATTCGAGTAAATGTTAACAAGAATGGACAACTTAGAGAGGAATATGAATGAATTGAAGGAGCTGAAAAACAAAAAAAGAGAACTTCGCGAAGAATGCACAAGTTTCAACAGCAGAATTGACCAAGCAGAATAAAGAATATCAAAAGTCGAAGATCAACTCAATGAAATAAAACGAGAAACCAAGCTTAAAGAAAAAAGTGCAAAAAGGAAGGAACAAAATCTTCAAGAAATGTGGGACTATGTGAAGAGACGCAACCTACATTTGATAGGTGTACCAGAATGTGATAAAGAGAATGAATCCAAGCTGGAAAACACTCTTCAGAATATTATCGAGGAAAATTTCCCCAACCTAGCAAGACAGGTCAATACTCAACTCCAGGAAATACAGAGAACACCACAAAGATATTCCAAAAGAAGAGCAACCCCAAGGCACATAATGATCAGATTCATAAGGGTTGAAATGAAGGAGAAAATAATAAAAGCAGCCAGAGAGAAAGGTCGGGTCACCCACAAAGGGAAGCCCATGAGACTCACAGCAGATCTCTCGGCAGAGACCCTGCAAGCCAGAAGAGAGTGGGGGCCAATATTCAACATCCTTAAAGAAAAGAACTTTCAACCCAGAATTTCATATCAAGCCAAACTGAGTTTAACAAGTGAAGAAAAAATAAAATTTTTCTTGAACAAACAGGTACTCAGAGACTTTGTCACAACTAGGCCTGCTTTACAAGAGCTCCTGAAAGAGGCACCACACATAGAAAGAAACAACCAGTACCAGCAATCCAAAAGCATACCAAATGATGAAGAGCATCAACAAAATGAAGAATATAAATGAACGAATGGGCCAAACAGCCAGCTAGCATCAATATGGCAGTATCAAATTCACACATAACAATATTAACCCTAAATGTAAATGGGCTAAATGACCAATCAAAAGACACAGACTGGCAAATTGGATAAAAAGCCAAAACCCATCGGTGTGCTGTATCCAGGAAACTCACCTCACACGCAAGAATACACAAAGGCTCAAAATAAAGGGATGGAGGAATATTTACCAAGCAAATGGAGAGCAAAAAAAAAAGCAGGAGTTGCAATTCTCGTCTCTGAAAAAATAGACTTTAAAGCAACAAAGATCAAAAGGGACAAAGAAGGTCATTACATAATGGTAAAACGACCGATACAACAAGAAGAGCTAACAATTTTACATATATTTGGACCCAATGCAGAAGCACTTAGATATATAAGGCAAGTTCTTAATGACTTACAAAGAGACTTAGACTCCCACACAATAATAGTGGGGGACTTTAACACTCCACTGTCAATAGCAGACAGATCAATCAGACAGAAAATTAACAAGGATATCCAGGACTTGAACTCAGACCTGAAACAAGCAAACCTGATAGACATTTACAGAACTTTCCACCCCACATCCACAGAATATACATTCTTCTCAGCACCAGATCACACCTACTCCAAAATTGACCACATAATTGGAAGTAAAGCACTCCACACAAAATGCAAAACAACTGAAATCATAACAAACAGTCTCTCAGACAACAGTGCAATCAAGTTGTAACTCAGAATTCAGAAAATAACTCAGAACCAACCAGCTACATGGAAACTGAACAACTGGCTCTTGAATGTTGATTGGATAAACAATGAAATGAAGGCAGAAATAAAGAAGTTCTTTGAAAACAACGAGAACGAAGACACAACGAACCAGAATCTCTGGGACACATTTAAAGCAGTCTGTAGAGAAAAATATATAGCAATAAGTGCCCACATGAGAAGAGTTGAGAGATCCAAAATTGACACCCTACCTTCAAAATGGAAAGAGCTAGAGGAGCAAGATCAAAGAAGCTCAATACCTAGCCAAAGACAAGAAATAACTAAGATCAGAGCATAACTGAAGGAGATAGAGACATGAAAAGCCCTTCAAAAATCAATAAATCCAAGAGCTGGTTTTTCGAAAAGATCAACAAAATAGACCACTAGCCAGACTGATAAAAAAGAAAAGAGAGAACAACGAAATAGATGCAATAAGAAACGATAAAGGGGAAATCAGCACAGATTCCACAGAAATTCAAACCATCATGAGAGAATACTACAAACAACTCTATGCACATAAACTAAAAAAAAAAAAAAAAGGAAGAAATGGATAAATTCCTGGATGCCTGTGTCCTCCCAAGCCTAAACCAGTAGGAAGCTAAAACTAATAGACCAATAAAAAGATCTGAACTTGAGGCAGCAATTAAGAGGCTACCACACAGAAAAAGCCCAGGTCCAGATGGGATCACAGGCGATTTCTACCAGACACACAAAGAGGATCTGGTACCATTACTTCTGAAACTATTCCAAATAATTCAAAAAGAGAAAACCCTTCCCAAATGATTTTATGAGACCAACATCATCCTGGTACCAAAACCTGGAAGAGACTCAACAAGAAAATAAAACTTCAGGCCAATATCCATGATGAATATAGATAAATAAATCCGCAATAAATACTGAGAAACCGATTGCAACAGCACATTAAAAAACGTATCCATCATGATCAAGTAGGATTCATCCCGGGGATGCAAGGCTGGTTCAACATACGCAAGTCTATAAATGTAATTTACTACATAAACAGAAGCAAAAACAAAAACCACATGATTATCTCAATTGAGGCAGAGAAGGCATTTGACAAAATTCAACAGCCCTTTATACTAAAAACCCTCAATAAACTTGGTATTGATGGAACATATCTCAAAGTAATAAAACTTATTTATGGCAAACCAACAGCCAATATCATACTTAATGGGCAAAAACTGGAAGCATTCCCTTTGAAATCTGGCACTAGACAAGGATGCCCTCTCTCACCACTCCTATTCAACATAGTATTGGAAGTTCTAGCCAGAGCAATCAGGGAAGAAAAAGAAATAAAGGGTATTCAAATAGGAAAGGTGGAAGCCAAATTGTCTCTATTTGCAGACGACATGATAGTATACCTACAAGACCCCATCACCTCAGCCCAAAAGCTCCTGCAACTGATAAGCAACTTCAGCAAAGTCTCAGGATATAAAATCAATGTGAAAAAATTCACAAGCATTCCTATCCACCAATAACAGACTTAAAGAGAACCAAATCAAGAACAAACTGCCATTCACAATTGCTACAAAGAAAATAAAATACCTAGGAAAACAACTCACTAGGAATGTAAGGGACCTCTTTAAGGAAAACTACAGACCAGTGCTCAATGAAATAAGAGAGGACACAAACAGATGGAGAAACATTCCATGTTCGTGGTTAGGAAGAATGAAAATCTTGAAAATGGCTATACTGCCCAAAGTAATTTACACAATCAATGCTATTCCATAAAACCACCATTGAATTTCTTCACAGAATTTGAAATAAACACCATGACCTTCATATGAAAACAAAAGAGAGCCTGCATAGCCAAGTCAATTCTAAGCAAAAAGAACACAGCTGGAGGCATCACACTACCAGACTTCAAACTATACTACAAGGCTACAGTAATCAAAACAGCATGGTACTGGTATCAAAACAGAGATATAGACCAATGGAACAGAACAGAGACATCGGAGACAACACAACATATCTACAACCATATAATCTTTGATAAACCTGACAAAAACAAGCAATGGGAAAAGCATTTTCCATTTAATAAAAGGTGTTGGGAAAACTGGCTTGCCATATGCAGAAAGCAGAAACTGGACCCCTTCCTGACACCTTACACTAAAATTAACTCCAGATGGATTAAAGACTTAAACATAGGACCTGACACCATAAAAACCCTAGAAGAAAATCTAGGCAAAACCATTCAGGACATAGGAGTAGGCAAGGACTTCATGACCAAAACACCAAAAGCATTGGCAACAAAGCCAAAATAGACAAATGGGACCTAATAAAACTCCACAGCTGCTGTACGACAAAAGAAACAGTCACCAGAGTGAGTCAGCAACCATCAGAATGGGAGAAAACCTTTGCAATTTACGCATCTGACAAAGGGCTGATATCCAGAATTTACAAAGAACTCAAACAGATTTACAGGAAAAAAACAAACAAGCCCATTCAAAGCTGGGCAAAGGATATGAACAGACACTTTACAAATGAAGACGTACATGAGGCCAATAAACATATGAAAAAATGCTCATCATCACTGGTCATTAGAGAGATGCAAATCAAAACCACATTGAGATACCATCTCACACCAGTTAGAATGGCGATCATTAAAAATTCTGGAGACAGCAGTTGCTGGAGAGGATATGGAGAAGTAGG
This sequence comes from Saguinus oedipus, assembly GCA_031835075.1. NCBI lineage: Eukaryota > Metazoa > Chordata > Mammalia > Primates > Cebidae > Saguinus > Saguinus oedipus. The sequence continues at coordinate 33,866,678 of CM063176.1, forward strand.
AACACTCTTACACTTTTGGTGGGAGTGTAAATTATTTCAACCATTGTGGAAGACAGTGTGGCGATTTTTCAAAAACATACAAATAGAAATTCCATTTGACCCAGGAATCCCATTACTGGGAATATATCCAAAGGACTATAATTCGTTCTACTATAAGGACACATGCACATGAATGTTCATTGCAGCAGTGTTTACAATAACAAAGACCTGGAACCAACCCAAATGCCCTTCGATGAGAGACCAGACTGGGAATATGTGGCACATATACACCATGGAATATTATGCAGCAATCAAAAATGATGAGTTTTTGTCTCTTGTAAGGACATGGATGCATCTGAAGAAAATCATTCTCAGCAAACTGACAAGGGAACAGAAAAAAAATAATACCGCATATTCTCACTCATAGGCGGTTGAGAAACATGAGAACATATGGACACAGGAAGGGGATCTACTACACACTGGGGTCTATTAGCCTGAATAAGGGAGGGACAGCGGGAGAAACTGGGAAAAGATAGCGTGGGGATAAATGCCAAGTTTGGGTGAAGGGGAAGAAGGAAGGAAAACACACTGCCATGTTTGTACCTATGCAACTAATTTGCTCGTTTGGCACATGTACACCAAAACCTATAATGCAACAGAGTTTTAAAAAATTAAAAAGTATATAGAAACCTGACTATTGCTTCATCGTGAATCATTCAATAATGTTCTAAATGAGTGGTAGTATGAAATAGAATTCTGAGGATTCCCTAGGTGTTTATCATTCAGCTAGGCACAGAATGTGTGGCCATATAAAAAATGCTAGAATATTATCCTGGTGTGCATTATTTACTGAGGCTCTAAATGAGTGGGTACATAAAGTAGACTCTTAACCCTTCCCTATGTGTGTATTATTGAATGAGACTCTGACTATGTGAGCATACAAAAGAGACTCTGATGTATTGCCCAGTTGTGCATTATGTACAAAGTCTCTGAATGTATAGCCATTTCAAGTAGACCCTTGACTATTTCTAAGGAAAGTTTTATTCACAGTGGCCCTTAAGGAGTGGCCATGTGAAAGAGATTCCTGACTTATCAGATACACATGTTATTCACCAAAACACTGAAAGAGTGGACTTATGAAATAGACCCCATTTTACTCCACAGGTGTGAGTTATTTTTTGACTCTCCAAATGAATCACCATATGAAATACACTAGTGATATTCCACACATGTTTAGTAATTGAAGAGGTTCTGTATGAGTGTCCATATCAAATAGTCTCCTGTCTATCACACATGTGTGCATTATTCACGGAGCTGCTTAACTTTGGGCTTTCTTAAATAGGTTCCTGACTACTCCACAGCTGCTTATTATGCACTTAAGCTCTGAATGCCAGGCCACATGAAATAGACTCCTTACTATTGCCCCATTTTGCATTATTCGGTAGTGCTGTGATTGAGTGGCCATATGACCTGGATTCTGACTATTCACAAGGTGTGTAGTCCTTAGTGAGTTTCTGAATGTGTGACCACATAAAATAGACTCCTGAGGAAACAAGACATATCTACCACCATATAATCTTTGATAAATCAGACAAAAAACAAGCAATGGTTAAAGGATTCCCTGTTAACCAGATGCTGTTGTGAAAACTGGCTAGCCATGTGCAGAAAGCAGAAACTGGACCCCTTCCTGACACCTTACACTAAAATTAACTCCAGATGGATTAAAGACTTAAACATAAGACCTGACACCATAAAAACCCTAGAAGAAAATCTATGCAAAACCATTCAGGACATAGGAGTAGGCAAAGACTTCATGACCAAAACATAAACAGCATTGGCAACAGAAGCCAAAATAGACAAATTGGACCTAATCAAACTCCACAGCTTCTGCAAGGCAATAGAAACAGTCACTAGAGTGAATGGGCAACCATCAGAATGGTAAAAATTTTTGGCAGTTTACGCATCTGACAAAGGATTGATATCCAGAATTTACAAAGAAGTCAAATAGATTTACAGAAAAAACAAACAAGCCCATTCAAAAATAGCCAAAGGATATGAACAGACACTTTACGAAAAATGACATACATGAGGCCAACAAACACATGAAAAATTGCTCATCATCACTGGTCATTAGAGAGATGCAAATCAAAACCACATTGAGATACCATCTCACGCCAGTTAGAATGGCGATCATTAAAAAATCTGGAGACAGCAGATGCTGGAGAGGATGTGGAGAAATAGGAACACTCTTACACTGTTCTTGGGAGTGTAAGTTAGTTCAACCATTGTGGAAGACAGTGTGGCGATTACTCAAGGACCTCTAAATAGAAATTCCATTTGAACCAGCAATCCCATTACTGGGTATATAACCAAAAAATTGTAAATCTTTCTACTATAAGGACGCATGCACACGAATGTTCTTTGCAGCACTGTTTACAGTAGTAAAGATCTGGAACCAACCCAAATGCCCATCGATGATAGACTGGACTGAAAAAATGTGGCACATATACACCATGGAATATGATGCAGCAATCAAAAATGATGAGTTTCTGCCCTTTGTAAGGACATGGATGAATCTGGAGAACATCATTCTCAGCAAACTGACACAAGAACAGAAAAAGAAATACCGCATATCCTCACTCATAGGTGCGTGAGAAAAATGAAAACAGTTGGACACAGGGAGGGGGTCTAATAACACTGGGGTTCATGGAAAGAAAGGGAAGAGAGACAGCGGAGGGGGCTTGGGATTTATAGCCTGGGTATAAATGACAAGTGTGGGTGAAAGTGAGGAAGGCAACAAAACACACTGCCATGTGTGTACCTATGCAACTATCTTGCACGTTCTGCACATGTACCACAAAACCTATAATGCAATAAAAATTTAAAAAGTTAAAGAAAAATAGACACCTGAATCTATCCTCTTGACTATTTCTCAATTCTGCATTTTCCACGGAATCAGTGGGTGAAAGATCATATCAAATAATCTCCACACTATTCCCCAAGTGTGCATTAGTGTGTCTCTGAATAAGTGGTTATATATAACAGAATCCTGAGCAGTTTCAAAATATATATGATACATCAAAGCGGTTCTAAATAAGTGGCCATGTGAAATAAACTCCTGTCTTTTCCAGAAGTCTGTATTAATCTTGTGAGGCTCTGAATGGGTAGTCATAAAATAGAGACTCCTGAATACTCCTCAGGTGTGCGTTCTTACATTCGGCTATTAATGAGTGGCTATACGAAATAGAATCCTGACTTTCCACAAGGTGTATGATATTCAGTTAAGATCTGAATATGTGGCTATACGAAATAGGATTCTGCTTACAATACAGATGTTTCTTATGCAATGAAACTCTGAAATAGATGCCATATGCAATAGGTTCCTGAGTATTCCCTAGGTTTTTATTATTAACTGAGGCTCTGAAACATCAGCCATATGACATTTTTTCTGACTAGCCCACAGGTGTGAATTATTGACTCTGACTCTGAATAGTTAGAAATATGGAAGAGACTAATGTCTATTCAAAGTTGTGTATTACTCACTCAAGCTTTGATTTTTGGGCCATATAATATAAACTCGTGTCTATTCCACACGTGTGCATTATTCGCTGAAGCCGTAAATAAGAGGCTATATAAAGTATACCCCGAACACTTCTCCAATTGTGCATAACTCAGTAGGTTTCTTCTTGTGTGACCATATGAAACAGTATTTTGTCTACTGGATATGAAAAAATGACCAATGTATAACATGCATATTATACACAGAGGCTATGAATGAGTGTCCAAATGAAATTGATTCCTGGCTATTCCACAGTTGTGCATTAATAAAAGAGGATCTGCATGAATGTCCTTCGAATATAGACTCCAACTTATTCTCCAGGTGTGTATTATTCAGTGAGGCTCAGAAGATGTGGCCATATTAATTAGATTTCTTACTATAGAAAGGGTCTGCCTTATTCACTGTGGCTCTGAATATGTGTCTACATGAAATAGACTCCTGACTACACCACATTATTTAGTGAAACTCCGAATGAGTGGCAACGTGGAGAAGTCTCCTGACTATACCACAAGTTTGCATTATTTAGTGAGACTCTCAATGAGGCAATAAAAATAAATCCAGACAATTTCTCCAGGTGTGTACCATTAGTTAGGCTCTAAATGAGGGGCCATAGGAAAGAGACTTCTGACTATTTCGCAGGTGTGCATTATTCCGTGATTCTTCGAATGAGTGGCCATAAAAAAGACTCCATACTATATGACAAGTGTGTAATATTCGGTGAAGGTGTGAAAGAGGGGCCATATGAAACAGATGTCTAATTACTCCACATGTCCGTTATTCACTATTTGTCTGAATGAGGAGCCGTATGAAATAGACTTTTCATTATTCTCCATGTGTGCATTATTCAAACAGGTTCTGTATGAGTGTCCATACAAAAGAGACCCCTTACACTCCCCCAGTGTGTATTACTCAGTGAAACCCAGAATTCGAGTTCATGTAAAATAAAGTCCTGACTATCACCCAGGTGTGTATCATTTATTAAGGCACTTAATTCGTGGCTAACTTAAACAGCGTCTGGATTACTCCATAGAAGTTCATTATTCACTGAAATTTTGAATGAGAGGTTATAATAAATAAACACCTGACTATTGATCCTTTGTGTGTTATTCAATAATGTTCAAAATGAGTGGTAATATGAAGTAGAATCCCGAGGATTTTATAGGTGTGTATCATTCAAGGAGGCACAGAATGAGAGGCCATATAAAAAATTCTCGACTATTATCTTGGTGTGCATTATTCACTGAGGCTCTAAATGAGTGGATACATGAAGTAGACTCTTACCTCTTCCACACGTGTGTATTATTGAATGAGACTCTGACTATGTGGGCATATAAAAGAGACTCTGATGAATGGCCCAGGTGTGCATTACCTAGAGAGTTTCTGAATGTGTAGCCATCTGAAGTAGACCCTTGACATTTCTAAGGAAAGTTTTATTCACAGTGGTGCTGAATGAGTGGCCATGTGAAAGAGATTCCTGACGTATCAGATATACATGTTATTAACAGAATCACTGAAAGAGTGGCCTTATGAAATGGAGCCCATCTTACTCCACAGGTGTGAGTTATCTTTTGACTCTCCAAATGAATCAACATATGAAATACACTAGTAACCATTCCACACATGCTTAATATTTGAAGAGGTTCTGAATGAGTGCCCATATCAAATAGTCTCCTGTCTGTCACATATGTGTGTATTATTCTCGGAACTGCTTATCCTGGGGCTACCTTAAATAGGGTCCTGACTACTTTACAGCGACTTATTATGCACTTAAGCTCTATTTGCCAGGCCATATGAAATAGACTCCTAACTAATGCCCCATTGTGCATTATTCGGTTATGTTGTGATTGAGTATCCATATGACATAGACTCTGACTATAACCAAGGTGTGTAGTCTTTACTGAGTTTCTGAAGACTGACAACATAAAATAGACTCCTGAGGCAACACAACATATCTACCACCATATAATCTTTGATAAACCCGACAAAAACAAGCAATGGAAAAAGAATTCCATGTTTAATAAATGCTGTGGTGAAAACTGGCTAGCCATGTGCAGAAAGCAGAAACTGGACCCCTTCCTGACACCTTACACTAAAATTTACTCCAGATGGATTAAAAGACTTAAACATAACACCTGACACCATAAAAACCCTAGAAGATTTTGCTCCTCTAGCTCTTTCAATTTTGACGATAGGGTGTCAATTTTGGATCTCTCCACTTTTCTCATGTGGGCACTTATTGCTATATATTTTCCTCTACAGACTGCTTTAAATGTGTCCCAGAGATTCTGGTACGTTGTGTATTCATTCTCGTTGGTTTCAAAGAACTTCTTTATTTCTGCCTTCATTTCATTGTTTATCCAATCAACATTCAAGAGCCAGATGTTCAGTTTCCATGAAGCTGTGCGCTTCTGAGTTATTTTCTGAATTCTGAGTTCCAACTTGATTGCACTATGGTCTGAGAGACTGTTTGTTATGATTTCAGTTCTTTTGCATTTGCTGAGGAGTGCTTTACTTCCAATTATGTGGTCAACTTTGGAGTAGGTGTGATGTGGTGCTGAGAAGAATGTATATTCTGTGGATTTGGGGTGGAGAGTTCTGTAAATGTCTATCAGGTTTGCTTGTTCCAGGTCTGAGTTCAAGTCCTGGATATCCTTGTTAATTTTCTGTCTGGTTGATCTGTCTGCTATTGACAGTGGAGTGTTAAAGTCTCCCACTATTATTGTGTGGGAGTCTAAGTCTCTTTGTAAGTCATTAAGAACTTGCCTTATATATCTGGGTGCTCCTACATTGGGTCCATATATATATTTAGAATCGTTAGCTCTTCTTGTTGTATCGATCCTTTTACCATTATGTAGTGACCTTCTTTGTCCCTTTTGATCTTTGTTACTTTAAAGTCTATTTTATCAGAGATGAGAATTGCAACTCCTGCTTTTCTTTGCTCTCCTTTTGCTTGGTAAATCTTCCTCCATCCTTTTATTTTGAGCCTTTGTGTATCTTTGTGTGTGAGGTGGGTTTCCTGGATACAGAACACTGATGGGTTTTGGTTTTTTATCCAATTTGCCAGTCTGTGTCTTTTGATTGGTGCATTTAGCCCATTTACATTCAGGGTTAATATTGTTATGTGTGAATTTGATACTGCCATTTTGATGCTATCTGGCTGTTTTGCCCATTGGTTCATGTACATTCTTCATTTTGTTGATGGTCTTTACCATTTGGTATGCTTTTAGGATGGCTGGAACTGGTTGTTTCTTTCTATGTGTAGTGCCTCTTTCAGGAGCTCTTGTAAAGCAGGCCTAGTGGTGACAAAATCTCTGAGTACTTGCTTGTTCGAGAAGGATTTTATTTTCCCTTCACTTATGAAGCTCAGTTTGGCTGGATATGAAATTCTGGGTTGAAAGCTCTTTTCTTTAAGGATGTTGAATATTGGCCCCCACTCTCTTCTGGCTTGTAGAGTCTCTGCCGAGAGATCTGCTGTGAGTCTGATGGGCTTCCCTTTGTGGGTGACCCGACCTTTCTCTCTGGCTGCCCTTAGTATTTTCTCCTTCGTTTCAACCCTGGTGAATCTGACGATTATGTGCCATGGGGTTGCTCTTCTTGCGGAGCATCTTTGTGGGGTTCTCTGTATTTCCTGGAGTTCAGTATTGACCTGTCTTGCTAGGTTGGGGAAATTTTCCTGGATAATATCCTGAAGAGTGTTTTCCAGCTTAGATTCATTCTCTTTATCACATTCTGGTACACCTATCAAACGTAGGTTGGGTCTCTTCACATAGTCCCAAATTTCTTGGAGATTTTGTTCATTCCTTTTTGTGCTTTATTCTTTAATCTTGGTTTCACGTTTTATTTCATTGAGTTGATCTTCAATTTCTGATATTCTTTCTTCTGCTTGGTCAATTCGGCTGTTGAAACTTGTGCATGCTTCACGAAGTTCTCGTGTTGTGTTTTTCAGCTCCTTCAATTCATTCATATTCCTCTCTAAGTTTTCCATTCTTGTTATCAATTCCTCGAATTTTTTTTTCAAATCTTTTTTCAAGGTTCTTTGTTTCTTTGCACTGATTTAGAACATGTTCTTTTAGCTCAATGAAGTAATCAAAACAGCATGGTACTGGTACCAAAACAGAGATATAGACCAATGGAACAGAACAGAAACATCGGAGGCATCACAACATATCTACAACCATATCATCTTTGATAAACCAGACAAACACAGGCAATGGGGAAAGGATTCCCTATTTAATAAATGGTGTTGGGAAAACTGGCTAGCCATGTGCAGAAAGCAGAAACTGGACCCCTTCCTGACACCTTACACTAAAATTAACTCCAGATGGATTAAAGACTTAAATGTAAGACCTGACACCATAAAAACCCTAGAAGAAAATCTAGGCAAAACCGTTCAGGACATAGGAGTAGGCAAGGACTTCATGACCAAAACACCAAAAGCATTGGCAACAAAAGCCAAAATAGACAAATGGGACCTAATCAAACTCCACAGCTTCTGCACGGCAAAAGAAACAGTCACTAGAGTGAATCGACAACCATCAGAATGGGAAAAAATCTTTGCAGTTTATGCATCAGACAAAGGGCTGTTATCCAGAATTTACAAAGAACTCAAACAGATTTACAGAAAGAAAACAAACAAGCCCATTCAAAAATGGGCAAAGGATATGAACAGAAACTTTACAAAAGAAGACATACATGAGGCCAACAAACATATGAAAAAGTGCTCATCATCATTGGTCATTAGAGAGATGCAAATCAAAACCACATTGAGATATCATCTCACACCAGTTAGAATGGCGATCATTAAAAAATCTGGAGACAGCAGATGCTGGAGAGGATGTGGAGAAATAGGAACACTCTTACACTGTTGGTGGGAGTGTAAATTAGTTCAACCATTGTGGAAGACAGTGTGGCGATTCCTCAGGGACCTAGAAATAGAAATTCCATTTGACCCAGCAATCCCATTACTGGGTATCTATCCAAAAGACTGTGAATCCTTCTACTATAAGGACACATGCACACGAATGTTCATTGCAGCACTGTTTACAATAGCAAAGACCTGGAACCAACCCAAATGCCCATCGATGATAGACTGGACTGGGAAAATGTGGCACATATGCACCATGGAATATTATGCAGCAATCAGAAATGATGAGTTTGTGTCCTTTGTAGGGACATGGATGAATCTGGAGAACATCATTCTCAGCAAAACTGACACAAGAACAGAAAAAGAAATACCGCATATACTCACTCATAGGCGGGTGAGAAAAATGAGAACACATGGACACAGACAGGCGGTCTACTATACACTGGGGACTGTTGGGGGAAATGGGTGAGGGACAGCGGGGGGGGGCTGGGGGGATAGCCTGGGGATGAATACCAAGTGTGGGTGAGGGGAAGGAAGGCAGCAAAACACACTGCCATGTGTGTACCTATGCAACTATCTTGCACGTTCTGCACATGTACCCCAAAACCTATAATGCAATAAAAATTAAAACAAAAAAGAAAAGAAAATCATGTTAATAACATTATTTTAATGTGATGCATAATGGCGTTTGGCTGAAAAAAAAAATCATCCAGTCCTGGATTTAATAGTAGAAAGATGCAGACTCATGTCTGGTTTTATAATTAATCTGTTTTGGGATTTTGATTTCAATAATGTAAATGTAGGAAATATCTGTTCCCATAAGGATGTGGTACAAAATGGTATTAATAACTTCAAGTTTTGTTTGCAAATTAAGTATATTCAGGACTTCTGCTTAACTAAGTCTCTGCCAAGAGCAATCCTAGAGAGCCAGTTATATTGTGGAGTCACTTGATAATTGTTTAAATTTTTGTTTTTTCTTGGAGATAATATAAGTACTGACACTATTGTAATATGTAGTAAATGGGTATGCAATCTAATTATTGCTGGAACTGGAAATAGAACTATTTGACATTGCATATTTTCTGCTAATGAAATATTAGTTACAAAATGGGATGTACATTATAGGATTCTTAAAACCATTTGTTCACAATGTGAATACTGTATAGCATTGACTATAGAGAGTCTTGTGAGGTTATTAAGCCTGCATTATCATGTAATCACAGGATCCATCAATTCTACCATGAAATTTTTTTGGTCCAAACAAGAAACCACTTCCACACATTCATTTTGATTGTTACCTGATCCTTGCTCAGTGCAAAAGGGACAGAAAATATAAACTGCAGGAAAGTACTCAGTTATCAGGTACTTCAAATGAACCAGATAATTTAATATATGCTCGTATTAATTTTGTAAAATTTTTGTGAAAATAAAAATGACTTAGAGAATAAAAAAAAAACCCTAGAAGAAAATCTAGACAAAACCAATCAAGACATAGGAGTAGGCAAGGACTTCATGACCAAAACATCAAAAGCATTGACAAGAAAAGTCAAAATAGACAAATGGGACCTAACCAAACTCCACAGCTTCTGCAAGGCAAAAGAAACAGTCACTAGAGGGAATTGGCAACCGTCAGAACGGGAAAAAATCTTTGCAGTTTACGCATCTGACAAAGGGCTGATATCCAGAATTTACAAAGAACTGAAACAGATATACAGAAAAAAAAAACAAAGAAGCCCATTCAAAAATGGCCAGAGGATATGAACAGACACTTTACAAAAGAAGACATACATGAGGCCAATAATCACATGAAAAAATGCTCATCATCACTTGTCATTAGAGAGATGCAAATGAAAACCACTTTGAGATACCATCTCACGCCAGTTAGAATGGCGATCATTAAAAAATCTGGAGACAGCAGATGCTGGAGAGGATGTGGAGAAATAGGAACACTCTAACACTTTTGGTGGGAGTGTAAATTAGGTCAACCATTGTGGAAGACAGTGTGGTGATTACTCAAGAACCTAGAAATAGAAATTCCATTTGACCCAACAATTCCATTACTGGGTATATTTCCAAAGGACTATAAATCGTTCTACTATAAGGACACATGAACACGAATGTTCATTGCAGCACTGTTTACAATAGCAAAGTCCTGGAACCAACCCAAATGCCCATCGATGATAGACTGGACTGAAAAAATGTGGCACATATACACCATGGAATATTATGCAGCAATCAGAAATGATGTTTGTGTTCTTTGTGAAAACACGGATGAATCTGGAGAACATCATTCTCAGCAAACTGACACAAGAACAGAAAAAAATACTGCATATTCTCAATCATAGGCAGGTGAGAAAAATGAGAACACATGGACACAGGGAGGGGGTCTACTACACACTGGGGTTTATTGGGGGGAATGGGAGAGAAAGAGTGGAGGGGGCTGGGGAGAGATTGCCTGGGGATGAATGCCAAGTATGGGTGAAAGTGAGGAAGGCAACAAAGCACACTGCCATGTGAGTACCTATGCAACTATCTTGCACGTTCTGCACATGTACCAGAAATCCTATAATGCAATAACAATTTAAAAAATTAAAGAACTGTTTACAATAGCAAAGACCTGGAACCAACCCAAATGCCCATCGATGATAGACTGGACTGGGAAAATGTGGCACATATACACCATGGAATATTATGCAGCAATCAGAAATGATGAGTTTGTGTCCTTTGTAGGGACATGGATGAATCTGGAGAACATCATTCTCAGCAAACTGACACAAGAACAGAAAAAGAAATACCGCATATACTCACTCATAGGCGGGTGAGAAAAATGAGAACACATGGACACAGAGAGGCGGTCTACTATACACTGGGGACTGTTGGGGGAAATGGGGGAGGGACAGCGGGGGGGGGATGGGGGGGATAGCCTGGGGATGAATACCAAGTGTGGGTGAGGGGGAGGAAGGCAGCAAAACACACTGCCATGTGTGTACCTATGCAACTATCTTGCACGTTCTGCACATGTACCCCAAAACCTATAATGCAATAAAAATTTAAAAAAAAAAAAAAAAAAATTAAAGAATAAATAGACACATGAATCTATCCTCTTTACTATTTCTCAATTCTGCAATTTCCACTGAGTCGCTGGGTGAACGGTCATATCAAATAATCTCCACACTATTCCCCAAATGTGCATTCTTTAGTCAGTCTCTGAATACGTGGTTACATATAACAGAATCCTGAGCAGTGTCCAAAGATATTTGATTCATCAAAGCGGTTCTAAATAAGTGGCCATGTGAAATATACACCTGTCTTTTCCAGAGGTCTGTATAAATCTTGTGAGGCTCTGAATGAGTAGCCATAAAATACAGACTCCTGAATACCCCTCTGGCGTGCGTTCTTACATTTGGCTCTAAATGAGTGGCTATATGAAATAGAATCCGGACTTTCCACAAGGTGTATGTTATTCAGTTAAGCTCTGAATATGTGACTATATGAAATAGGACTCTTCTGACAATACAGGTGTTTCTTATGCAATGAAGCTCTGAAATAGATGAAATGTAATAGCGTCCTGAGTTTTCCCCAGGTATGTATTATTAACTGAGGCTCTGAAACTTCGGCCATATGATATTTTTTCTTGACTAGTCCACAGGTGTGTATTTTTGACTCCAACTCCGAATATTTAGAAATATGGAAGAGACTAGTGTCTATTCAATGTTGTGTTTTACTCACTCAAGCTTTGATTTTGTGGCCATATAAAATAGACTAGTGTCTATTTCACACGTGTGCATTATTTGCTGAGGCCGTAAATGAGAGGCTATATAAAGTAGATTTCTAACACTTCCCCAGTTGTGTATGACTCAGTAAGGTTCTTTTTGTGTGATGATATGAAACAGAATTTAGTCTATCTTAAATATTTGTATTATTCATTGGATGCCTAAATGAGTGGCTATATGAAATACACAGCTGGGTACTTTACATTTGTACGTGATTCACTGAGTTTAAGAGTCAGTAGCCATCTGAAATGGAATCCTGACTAATTCACGCATGCATATTATACACAGAGTCTATGAATGAGTGTCCAAATGAATAGATTTCTGGCTATTCCACAGGTGTGTATTATTAAACTAGGGTCTGAATAAATGTCCATCGAATATAGAATCCAAATTATTCTCCAGGTGTGTATTATTCAGAGAGGCTCAGAAGATGTGGTCGTATTAATTAGATTCCTTGCTATAGAAAGGGTCTGCCTTATTCACTGTGTCTCTGAATATGTGTCTACATGAAATAGACTTCTGACTACACCACATTATTTAGTGACACTCCGAATGAGTGGCCACGTGGAGAAGTCTTCTGACTATTCCACAGGTGTGCATTATTTAGTGAGACTCTCAATGAGGCGATAAAAATAAATTCTGACTATTTCCTTAGGTGTGTACCATTAGTAAGGCTCTCAATAACAGGCCATAGGAAAGAGACTTCTGACTATTCCGCAGGTGTATATTATTCCGTCGTTCTTCGAATGATTGGCTATAAAAAATAGACTCCAGACTATATGACCAGTGTGTAATATTCAGTTGGGCTGTGAAAGAGGAGTCAAATGAAAGAGACTTCTAATTACTCCTCATGTGCGTTATTCACTATTTCTCTGAATGAGGAGCCTAATGAAACAGACTCCTCATTATTCTCCATGTGTGCATTATTCAAACAAGTTCTGTATGAGTGTCCATACAAAAGAGACCCCTTACACTCCTCTGGTGTGTATTACTCAGTGAAACCCAGAATTCGAGTTCATGTAAAATAAAATCCTGACTATCACCCAGGTGTGTATCATATATTAAGGCACTTAATTCATGGCTAACTTAAACAGCGTCCTGATTACTCCATAGAAGTTCATTATTCACTGAAACTTTGAATGAGAGGCCATATAAAGTAGACACCTGATTATTTCTCCACTGTGTGTTATTCAATAATGTTCAAAATGAGTGGTCATATGAAATAGAATGCCGAGGATTCCCTAGGTGTGTATCATTCAAGGAGGCACAAAATAAGAGGCCATATAAAAATTCTCGACTATTATCTTGGTGTGCATTGTTCACTGAGGCTCTAAATGAGTGGATACATGAAGTAGACTCTTAATTCTTCCCCAGGTGTGTATTATTGAATGAGACTCTGACTATGTTGGCATAAAAGGAGACTCTGATGAATGGCCCAGGTGTGCATTACCTAGAGAGTCTCTGAATGTGTAGTCATTTGAAGTAGACCCTTAACTATTTCTAAGGAAAGTTTTATTCACAGTGGTGCTGAATGAGTGGCCATGTGAAAGAGATTCCCGATGTATCAGATATACATGTTATTCACAGAATCACGGAAAGAGTGGCCTTATGAAATAGAACCCATTTTACTCCACAGGTGTGAGTTATTTTTTGACTCTCCAAATGAATCAACATATGAAATACACTAGTGACCATTCCACACATGTTTAATATTTGAAGAGGTTCTGTATGAGTTTCCATATTAAATAGTCTCCTGTGTGATAACACATGTGTGTATTATTCTGGGAGCTGCTTAACTTGGGGCTACCATAAATAGGGTCCTGACTACTCTACAGCTGCTTATTATTCACGTAAGCTCTGAATGCCAGGCCACATGAAATAGACTCCTTACTATTGCCCCATTGTGCATTATTCAGTAATGCTGTGATTGTGTGGCCATATGACCTGGACTCTTACTTTTCACAAGTTTTGTAGTCTTTAGTTAGTTTTTGAATGAGTGACCACATAAAATAGGCTCCTGAGGCAACACAACATATCGACTACTACATAATATTTGATAAACCAGACAGAAACAAACAATGGGGAAAGCATTTCCTGTTTAATAAATGCTGTTGTGAAAACTTGCTAGTCATGTGCAGAAAGCAGAAACTGGACCCCATTCTGACACCTTACACTAAAATTAACTCCATATGAATTAAAGACTTAAACATAAGACCTGACACTATAGAAACCCTAGAAGAATATCTAGGCAAAGCCATTCAGGACATAGGGGTAGGCAAGGACTTCTTTACCAAAACATCAAAAGCATTGGCAACAAAAGCCAAAATAGACAAATGAGACCTAATAAAAAAAATGAGAACACATGGACACAGGGAGGGGGTCTACTTCACACTGAGGTTTATTGTGGTGAATGGGGGAGAGACTTTGGAGGGGGCTGGGGAGGGATAGCCTGGGGATAAATGCCAAGTGTGGCTGAAAGGGAGGAAGGCAACAAAACACACTGCAATGTGTGTACCTATGCAACTATCTTGCACGTTATGCCCATGTACCACAAAACCTATATTGCAATAAAAATTTTAAAAATTAAAGAAAATAATAGACACCTGAATCTATTCTCTTGACTCTTTCTCAATTCCTCATTTTCCACTGAGTCACTAGGTGAACTGTCATATCAAATAAACTCCACACTATTCCCCAAGAGTGCATTCATTAGTGAGTCTCTGAATAAGTGGTTACATATAACAGAATCCTGAGCAGTTTCCAAATATATATGATTCATCAAAGCGGTTCTAAATAAGTGGCCATGTGAAATAAACGCCTGTCTTTTCCAGAGGTCTGTATTATTCTTATAAGGCTAGGAATGTGTAGCCTTAAAATAGAGACTTTTGAATAGTCCTCAGGTCTGCGTTTTTACATTTGGCTCTAAATGAGTGACTATACGAAATAGAATCGTGACTTTCCACATGGTGTATGTCATTCAGTTGACCTCTCAATATGTGGCTATATAAAATAGAATTCTGACTACAATACAGGTGTTTTTTATTCAATGATGCTATTAAATAGATGCCATATGTGTTAGCGTCCTGAGTATTCCCACGGTATGTATTATTCTCTAAGGCTCTGAAACTTTGGTCATATGAAACTGTTTCCAGACTACTCCACAGGTGTGTATTATTGACTCTGACTCTGAAGATTTGGTCATATGGAATAGACCAGTGTCTATTCAAAGTTGTGTATTACTCACTCAAGCTTTGATTTTGTGGCCATATAAAAGAGACTAGTGTCTATTCCACACATGTGCATTATTCGCTGAGGATGTATATGAGAGGCAATATAAAGGAGACTCCTAACACTGGTCCAGTTGTGCATTCCTTAGTGAGGCTCTTCTTGTGTGACCATATAAAACAGGATTCTGTCTATCTTAAACATTTTTATTATTCACTGAAGATCTGAATGATTGGCTATATGAAATAGACAGCTGGGTACTTTACATTTGAACATTATTCTCTGAGGGTGCAGGTCAGTGGCCATATGAAATGGAATCCTGACTAATCCACACGTGTATATTATACACAGTGGCTATGAATGAGTTTCCAAATGAAATAGACGCCTGGCTTTTAAACAGGTGTGCATTATTCACCTAGGTTCTGAATGAATATCTATTTAAAATAGACTCCTAATTATTATCCAGGTGTGTATTATTCAGTGAGGTTCAGAAGATGTGGGCCTATTAATTAGATTCCTTACTGTAGAGAGGGTCTGCCTTATTCAATGAGGCTCTGAATATGGGTCTACATGAAATAGACTCCTGACTTCACCACATTATTTATTGACACTCCGAATGAGAGGCCACATGAACAAGTCTCCTGACTATTCCACAGGTGTGCATTATTTAGTGAGACTCTGAATGAGGTGATAAAATTAAATCCTGACAATTTCCCCAGGTGTGTACCATTAGTGAGGCTCTCAATGAGGGGCCATAAGAAAGAGATTTCTGACTATTCTGCAGGTGTGCATTCTTCCGTGTTTCTTCAAATGAGTGGCCATAAAAAATAGACCACAGACTATATGAGAAGTGTGTAATATTCAGTGAGGTTGTGAAAGAGGGTTCATATGAAACAGACATCTAATTACTCCACACGTGCGTTATTCACTTTTTGTCTGAATGAAGAGCCATATGAAATAGACTCCTCATTATTCTACACGTGTAAATTATTCAAACTGGTTCTGTAGAAGTGTCCATACAAAAGAGACTCTTTACACTCACACAGTTGTGTACTACTCAGCGATACCCAGAATTAGAGTTCATGTAAAATAAAGTCCTGACTATCACCCAGGTGTATATTATTCAGGAAGGCACTTAATTCGTGGCTATCTTAAACAGAGTCCTGATTACTCCATAGAAGTTCATTATTCACTGAAACTTTGAACGAGAGCCAATACAAAATAGACACCTATTGCTCCATTGTGAATTATTCAATAAGGTCCTAAATGAGTGGTAGTATGAAATAGAATTCCGAGGTTTCCCTAGGTGTGTATCATTCAGGGAGGAACAGAATGAGTGGCCATATAAAAAATGCTCGACTATTATCCTGGTGTGCATTATTCACTGAGGCTCTGAATGAGTGGATACATAAAGTAGACTCTTAATTCTTCCCCCTTTGTGCATTTTTTTTTTCAATTTTTATTGCATTATAGGTTTGGGGGTACATGTGCAGAACGTGCAAGATAGTTGCATAGATACACACATGGCAGTGTGTTTTGCTGCCTTTCTCCCCTTCACCCACACTTGGCATTATTGAATGAGACTCTGGGTGTGTGGGCATACAAAAGAGGCTCTAATGTATTGCCCAGGTGTGCATTACATACAGAGACTTTGAATGTGTAGCAATTTGAAGTAGACACTTGACTATTTCTAAAAAAAATTATTCACAGTGGCCCTGAATGAGTGGCCATGTGAAAGAGATTCCTTACTTATCACATATACATGTTATTCACTGAAACACTGAAAGAGTGGCCTTAGGAAATAGAAACATTTTACTCCACAGGTGTGAGTTATTTTTTGACTCTCCAAATGAATCAACATGTGAAATACACTAGTGATTATTCCATACATGTTTATTATTTGAAGAGGTTCTGTATGAGTGTCCATATCAAATAGTCTCCTGACTATCACACATGTGTGTATTCACGGAGCCGCATAACTTGGGGCTACCTTAAATAGGGTCCTGACTACTCCACAGCTGCTTATTACACACTTAATCTCTGAATTTCAGGCCACATAAAATAGACTCCTTACAATTGACCCATTGTGCATTATTCGGTAATGCTGTGATTGAGTGGCCATATGACATGGACTATGACTATTCCCAAGGTGTGTAGTCTTTAGTGAGTTTCTGAACGAGTGACCACATAAAGTAGACCCCTGAATCTATCTTCTTGACTATCTCTCAGTTCTTCATTTTCCACTGAGTCACTGGGTGAATTGTCATATCAAATAGTCTCTACACTATTCTCCAAGTGTGCATTCTTTAGTGAGTCTCTGAAAAAGTGCTTATATTTAACAGAATCCTGAGCAGTTTCCAGATATATATGATACTTCAAAGTGGCTCTAAATAAGTGGCCACATGAAATAAACTCCTGTCTTTACCGGAGGTTTCTATTAATATTGTGAGGCGCTGAATAAGTAGCCATAAAATAGAGACTCATGAATACTCCACGGGCATGCGTTATTACATTCGGCTCTAAATGAGTGGCTATACGAAATAGAATCCTGACTTTGGCCAAGGTGTATGTTATTCAGTTAAGCTCTGAATATGTGCCTCTACGAAATAGAAATCTGACTACAATACATGCATTTCTTATGCAATGAAGCTCTGAAATAAATGCCATATGTAATAGCGTCCTGAGTATTCTCAAGGTAGGTATTATTAACTGAGGCTCTGAAACGTCGGCCATATGACATTGTTTCCTGACTAATCCACAGTTGTGTATTATTGACTCTGACTTTGAATATTTGGCAATATGGAAGAGACTAATGTCTATTTAAAATTGTGAATTACTCACTCAAGCTTTGATTTTGCAGACATATCAAATAAACGAGTGTATATTCCACACGTGTGCATTATTTGCTGAGGCTGTAAATGAAAGGCTATATAAAGTAGACTCCTAACCCTTCCCCAGTTGTGCTTAACTCAGTAGGATTCTTCTTGTGTCTCCATATAAAACAGGATTTTGTCTATCTTAAATATTTGTATTATTCAGTAAATGCCTGAAAGAGTAGCAATATGAAATAGACAGCTGGGTACTTTACATTTGTAAAGCATTCACTGAGGTTAATAGTCAGTAGCCATCTGAAATGGAATCCTGACTAATTCACACATGCATATTATACACAGAGGCTATGAATGAGTGTGCAAATGAAATAGATTCCTTGCTATTCCACAGGTGTGCATTATTAAAAGAGGATAGGAATGAATGTCCATCGAAAATAGATTTCAAATTATTCTCCAGGTGTGTATCATTCAGTGAGGCTCAGAAGATGTGTCCCTATTAATTAGATTCCTTACTATAGAAAGGGTCTGCCTTATTCACTGTGGCTCTGAATATATGTCTACATGAAATTTACTCCTGACTAAACCACATTATTTAGTGACAATTTGAATGAAGGCCACCTGAAAAAGTCTCCTGACTATTCCACAGGTGTGCATTATTTAGTGAGACTCTGAATGAGGTGATAAAATTAAATCCTGACAATTTCTTCAAGTGTGTACCATTAGTGAGGCTCTCTATGAGTTGCCATAAGAAAGAGACTATTCCGCAGGTGTGCATTCTTCCATGTTTCTTCGAGTGAGTGGCCATAAAAAATAGACTCCAGAGTATAAGAGAAGTGTGTAATATTCAGTAAGGTTGTGAAAGAGGGTTCATATAAAACAGTCATCTAATTAGCCCACATGTGCGTTATTTACTATTTGACTGAATGAGGAGCCGTATGAAATAGGCTCCTCATTATTCTACATGTGGAAATTACTCAAACCGGTTCTGTGGAAGTGTCCATACAAAAGAGACTCCTTACACTCCCGCAGGTGTGTACTATTCAGACATACCCAGAATTAGAGTTCATGTAAAATAAAGTCCTGACTATCACAGAGGTTTATGTCATTCAGGAAGGCACTTAATTCGTGGCTATCTTAAACAGCGTCCTTATTACTCCATAGAAGTTCATTATTCATTGAAACTTTGAACGAGAGGCCACACAAAATAGACACCTTTCTATTGCTCCATTGTGAATTATTCAATAAGGTCCTAAATGAGTGGTAGTATGAAATAGAATTCCGAGGATTCCCTAGGTGTGTATCATTCAAGGAGGCACAAAATAAGAAGCCATATAAAAAATTCTTGACTATTATCCTGGTGTGCATTATTCACTGAAGCTCTAAATGAGTGGATACATGAAAAATACTCTTAACTATTCCCCATGTGTGTATTATTGAATGAGACTCTGACTATGTGGGCATACCAAAGAGACTCTGATGTATTTCCCAGGTGTGCATTACCTACAAAGACTCTGAATGTGTAGCCTTTTGAAGTAGTCCCTTGACTCTTTCTAAGGAAAGTTTTATTCACAGTGGATCTGAACGAGTGGCCATGTGAAAGAGATTCCTGACTTATCAGATATACATATTATTCACTGAAACACTGAAAGAGTGGCCTTATGAATTAGACCCCAGTTTACTCCAGAGTTGTGAGTTATTTTTTGGCTCTTCAAACGAATCACCATAGGAAATACACAAGTGACTCTTCCACATAGGTTTAATATTTGAAGAGGTTCTGTATGAGAGTCCATATCAAATAGTCTCCTGACTATCACACATGTGTGTATTATTCACGGAGCTGCTTAACTTGGGTTTACCTTAAATAGGGTCCTGACTACTGCACAGCTGATTATTATGCACTTAAGCTCTGAATGCCAGGCCACATAAAAATAGACTCCTTACTATTGCACCTTTGTGCATTATTCGGTAATGCTGTGATTGAGTGGCCATATGACCTGGACTCTGACTATTCCCAAGGTGTGTAGTCTTTAGTGAGTTTCTGAACGAGTGACCACATGAAATATACTCCTGAATCTATTCTCTTGATTATTTCTCTGTTCTGCATTTTCCACTGAGTCACTGGGTGAACGGTCATATCAAATATTCTACACACTTTTCCCCAATTGTTCATTTTTTTTTTTAATTTTAATTGCATTATAGGTTTTGGGGTACATGTGTAAAACGTGCAAGATAGTTGCATAGGTACACACATGTCAGTGTGTTTTGCTGCCTTCCTCCCCTTCACCCACACCTGGCATTCATCCCCAGGCTATCCCTCCCCAGTCCCCCCCGCTGTCCCTCCCCCATTCCCCCCAATAGACCCCAGTGTATGGTAGACCGCCTCTCTGTGTCCATGTGTTCTCATTTTTCTCACCCACCTATGAGTGAGTATATGCGGTATTTCTCTTTCTGTTCTTGTGTCAGTTTGCTGAGAATGATGTTCTCCAGATTCATCCATGTCCCTACAAAGGACAAAAACTCATCATTTTTTATTGATGCATAATATTCTATGGTGTATATGTGCCACATTTTCCCATTCCAGTCTATCATTGTTGGGCATTTGGGTTGGTTCCAGTTCTTTGATATTGTAAACAGTGCTGCAATGAACATTCGTGTGCATGTGCCCTTATAGTAGAATGATTTATAGTCCTTTGGATATATACCCAGTAATTGTTCATTCTTTAGTGAGTCTCTGAATAAGTGGTTATATACAACAAAATCCAGAGCAGTTTCCGGATATACATAATTCCTCAAAGCGGTGCTTAGTAGGCTGCCATGTGAAAGAAACTCCTGTCTTTTCCAGAGGTCTGTATTAATCTCGTGAGGCTCTGAATGAGTAGCCATAAAATATAGACTCCTGAATACTCTTCAGGCGTGCCTTCTTACATTCGGCTCTAAATGAGTTGCTATGAGAAATAGAATTTTGACTTTCCACAAGGAGTATGTTATTCAGTTAAGCTCTGAATATGTTCCTCTATGAAATAGAATTCTGACTACAATACAGGTATTTCTTATGCAATGAAGCTCTGAAATAGATGCCATATGTAATAGCGTCCTGAGTATTCCCCACGTATGTATTATTAACTGAGGCTCTGAAACGTCAGCCATATGACATTATTTTCTGAATAGTCCACAGGCGTGTATTATTGACTCTGACTCTGAATATTTGGAAATATGGAAGAGACTAGTGTCTATACAATGTTGTGTATTACTCACTCAAGTTTTGATTCTGTGGCCATATTAAATACACTAGTGTCTATTCCACACATGTGCATTATTCGCTGAAAACGTAAAAGAGAGGCTATATAATGTAGACTTATAACACTTTCCCAGTTGTGCATAACTCAGTAGGGTTATTCTTGTGTGACCATATGAAACAGGGTTTTGTCTATCTTAAATGTTGGTATTACTCAGTGAATGCCTGAATTAGTGGCTAGATGAAACAGACAGCTGGGTACTTTACATTTGTACATAAATCACTGAGGTTAAGGGTCAGTAGCCATTTGAAATGGAATCCTGACTAATTCACACATGCATGTAATACACAAAGGCTATGAATGAGTGCCCAAATTAAATAGACTCCTGGCTATTCCACAGGTGTGCATCAATAAAAGAGGATCTGAATAAATGTCCATCAAAAATAGACTCCAAATTCTTCCCCAGGTGTGTATTATTCAGTGAGGCTCAGAAGATGTGGCCATGTTAATTAGATTCCTTACTATAGAAATGGTCTCCCTGGAGGAGGGAGGCAAGATGGCGTCGTAGAGGTGACTCAGGATTGCAGCTCTCGGTGAAGGCGCAGAGGGTGAGTCCTAGCCGCATTCTCGGATGTTCCTTTTATGCCCACAGAGCGTTGAAAGTCCCAGGTGTGGGAGAGACACGGGATGCTAGCAGCCGGCTAACGCAACCGGCTCCCGCCGCCTCTTCAGCCGGCGCCGCAGCGGGACCCGGCGCGGAACTCACTGGTCTGGGTGCCCTGTTAAACCGGCAATCTGAGATTTGGAAGGGCAGATTGTCATGTCCATCTGATTGAACAGGACTTGGACAATGAGCCAGACCAGGAGTTTCCTGGGAAGCGTGATCTGAGCCGGGGTAGTGGGCAGCGGCACGGGAGATCGCACGGATCCCAGTGCCCTATCGGCAGGTTCCTGGGGCGCCAGTGAGAGAGTCGACCTTTCAGCTTGGGGAGAGGAAGAGAGAGAGAGAGAGAGGACGGACTCTGAGGCAGGGAGCAGGGTGATCGGGCTTGGCGGGTCCCACGCTCACGGGGACAAGCAGGGCGGCGACTGGAGGCGCTTGGGGCTGAGAGTTTTGTTGCCGGCATTTAGGACGGTGCAGCCCGGTCAGGGAGGGGCGTCCACCATTCCTGACAAAGTGCACCCCCACTTAAGTACCGCCCAGGACTGACGCAGACTGCCGTTGCCGAGGCAACCTGCCATAACAGAGAGAGTCCGCCGGGCCGCAACAGGGCGGACCCGCCTTAGGAGGTCAGAGCCCTGGCAGGCAAATAGTGAATAGACTGCCACCTAGTGGGGCAGGACAGTGCAACAGATACTCATAAAGAAAGCCCCAACTCCCTGAGACAGAGCATCTAAGGGTGAAAAAAAAAAAAAAAAAAAAGAGTGGTGTTTTATGAGTTCTATTGCAGCAGACATAACCTCCCAACAACCCTGAATGAACAACGGAGCTCACAGCTCAGCACTGGAGCTCCTATAAAGCACAGACTGTCTCCTCAAGCAGCTCCCTGACCTCTGTATATCCAAGGAGTCACCCCAGAAAAGGACTAATCAGACTGACATTTGGCTGGCATCATTCTGGAACAAGGGCAGCAGAAAAAGAAACTGATATCATCCCTCACTGTTCTGCAGCTGCTGCAGGTATACCCCAGACAAGCAGGGCCTGGAGTGGACCTCAGCACTCATACAGCAGAGAGGATAGATCATTAGAGGGAAAACTAAGTAACAGAAATACTTCATCATCAACAATCTCAGTGTCCACACAGAGACCCAATTGAAAAATCAGCCACTACTAAGACAACAGGCGGATAAATCCATAAAGATGGGAAGAAACCAGCGCAAAAAGGAGGAAAGCACCCGAAACCAAAACACCTCACCTCCAAAAAAGGACCAAAACTCCTCACCAGCAAGGGAACAAAGCTGGACGGAGAATGAATGTGACGAAATGACGGAATCAGACTTCAGAAAGTGGATAATGAGAAACTTCAGTGAGCTAAAGGAACATGTTCTAAACCAGTGCAAAGAAACTAAGAACCTTGAAAAAAGATTTGAAAAAAGATTAGAGGAATTGATAACGAGAATGGACAACTTAGAGAGGAATATGAATGAATTGAAGGAGCTGAAAAACTCAACACGAGAACTTCGCGAAGCATGCACAAGTATCAACAGCCGAATTGACCAAGCAGAAGAAAGAATATCAGAAGTTGAAGATCAACTCAATGAAATAAAACGAGAAACCAAGATTAAAGAAAAAAGCACAAAAAGGAATGAACAAAATCTCCAAGAAATGTGGGACTATGTGAAGAGACCCAACCTACGTTTGATAGGTGTACCAGAATGTGACGAAGAGAATGAATCCAAGCTGGAAAACACTCTTCAGGATATTATCCAGGAAAATTTCCCCAACCTAGCAAGACAGGTCAATACTCAACTCCAGGAAATACAGAGAACACCACAAAGATACTCTGCAAGAAGAGCAACCCCAAGGCACATAATCGTCAGATTCACCAGGGTTGAAACGAAGGAGAAAATACTAAGGGCAGCCAGAGAGAAAGGTCGGGTCACCCACAAAGGGAAGCCCATCAGACTCACAGCAGATCTCTCAGCAGAGACTCTACAAGCCAGAAGAGAGTGGGGGCCAATATTCAACATCCTTAAAGAAAAGAGCTTTCAACCCAGAATTTCATATCCAGCGAAACTGAGCTTCATAAGTGAAGGAAAAATAAAATCCTTCACGAACAAGCAAGTACTCAGAGATTTTGTCACCACTAGGCCTGCTTTACAAGAGCTCCTGAAAGAGGCACTACACATAGAAAGAAAGAACCAGTTCCAGCCATCCTAAAAGCATACCAAATGCTAAAGACCATCAACAAAATGAAGAATGTACATGAACCAACGGGCAAAACAGCCAGCTAGCATCAAAATGGCAGTATCAAATTCACACATAACAATATTAACCCTGAATGTAAATGGGCTAAATGCACCAATCAAAAGACACAGACTGGCAAATTGGATAAAAAACCAAAACCCATCGGTGTGCTGTATCCAGGAAACCCACCTCACATGCAAAGATACACAAAGGCTCAAAATAAAGGGATGGAGGAAGATTTACCAAGCAAATGGAGAGCAAAAAAAAGCAGGAGTTGCAATTCTCATCTCTGATAAAATAGACTTTAAAGTAACAAAGATCAAAAGGGACAAAGAAGGTCATTACATAATGGTAAAAGGATCGATACAACAAGAAGAGGTAACGATTCTAAATATATATGGACCCAATGTAGGAGCACCCAGATATATAAGGCAAGTTCTTAATGACTTACAAAGGGACTTAGACTCCCACACAATAATAGTGGGAGACTTTAACACTCCACTGTCAATAGCAGACAGATCAACCAGACAGAAAATTAACAAGGATATCCAGGACTTGAACTCAGACCTGGAACAAGCAAACCTGATAGACATTTACAGAACTCTCCACCCCAAATCCACAGAATATACATTCTTCTCAGCACCACATCACACCTACTCCAAAATAGACCACATAATTGGAAGTAAAGCACTCCTCAGCAAATGCAAAACAACTGAAATCATAACAAACAGTCTCTCAGACCATAGTGCAATCAACTTGGAACTCAGAATTCAGAAAATAACTCAGAACCGCACAGCTTCATGGAAACTGAACAATTGGCTCTTGAATGTTGATTGGATAAACAATGAAATGAAGGCAGAAATAAAGAAGTTCTTTGAAACCAATGAGAATGAAGACACAACGTACCAGAATCTCTGGGACACATTTAAAGCAGTCTGTAGAGGAAAATATATAGCAATAAGTGCCCACATGAGAAGAGTGGAGAGATCCAAAATTGACACCCTATCGTCAAAATTGAAAGAGCTAGAGGAGCAAGATCGAAAAAGCTCAAAACCTAGCCGAAGACAAGAAATAACTAAGATCAGAGCAGAACTGAAGGAGATAGAGACAAGAAAAACCCTTCAAAAAATCAATAAATCTAAGAGCTGGTTTTTCGAAAAGATCAACAAAATAGACAGACCACTAGCCAGACTGATAAAAAAGAAGAGAGAGAACAACCAAATAGATGCAATAAAAAACGATAAAGGGGAAATCACCACAGATTCCACAGAAATTCAAACCATCATCAGAGAATACTACAAACAACTCTATGCACATAAACCAGTAAATCAGGAAGAAATGGATAAATTCCTGGATGCCTGTGTCCTCCCAAGCCTAAACCAGGAGGAAGCCGAAACTATGAATAGACCAATAACAAGGTCTGAAGTTGAGGCAGCAATTAAGAGCCTACCACACAAAAAAAGCCCAGGTCCAGATGGGTTCACAGCCGAATTCTACCAGACACACAAAGAGGATCTGGTACCATTCCTTCTGAAACTATTCCAAATAATCCAAAAAGAGGGAACCCTTCCCAAATCATTTTATGAGACCAACATCATCCTGATACCAAAACCTGGCAGAGACTCAACAAGAAAAGAAAACTTCAGGCCAATATCCATGATGAACATAGATGCAAAAATCTTCAATAAAATACTGGCAAACCGATTGCAACAGCACATTAAAAAACTTATCCATCATGATCAAGTAGGATTTATCCCGGGGATGCAAGGCTGGTTCAACATACGCAAGTCTATAAATGTAATTCACCACATAAACAGAAGCAAAAACAAAAACCACATGATTATCTCAATTGATGCAGAGAAGGCATTTGACAAAATACAACAGCCCTTTATGCTAAAAACCCTCAATAAACTTGGTATTGATGGAACATATCTCAAAGTAATAAAAGCTATTTATGACAAACCAACAGCCAATATCATACTTAATGGGCAAAAACTGGAAGCATTCCCTTTGAAATCTGGCACTAGACAAGGATGCCCTCTCTCACCACTTCTATTCAACATAGTACTGGAAGTTCTAGCCAGAGCAATCAGGCAAGAAAAAGAAATAAAGGGTATTCAAATAGGAAAGGTGGAAGCCAAATTGTCTCTATTTGCAGACGACATGATAGTATACCTAGAAGACCCCATCACCTCAGCCCAAAAGCTCCTGCAACTGATAAGCAACTTCAGCAAAGTCTCAGGATATAAAATCAATGTGCAAAAATCACAAGCATTCCTATACACCAATAACAGACTTAAAGAGAACCAAATCAAGAACGAACTGCCATTCACAATTGCTACAAAGAAAATAAAATACCTAGGAATACAACTCACTAGGAATGTAAGGGACCTCTTTAAGGAAAACTACAAACAACTGCTCAATGAAATAAGAGAGGACACAAACAGATGGAGAAACATTCCATGTTCGTGGTTAGGAAGAATCAATATCGTGAAAATGGCTATACTGCCCAAAGTAATTTACACAATCAATGCTATCCCCATCAAACTACCATTGAATTTCTTCACAGAACTGGAAAAAACCACCATGAATTTCATATGGAACCAAAAAAGAGCCCGCATAGCCAAGTCAATTCTAAGCAAAAAGAACACAGCGGGAGGCATCACGCTACCAGACTTCAAACTATACTACAAGGCTACAGTAATCAAAACAGCATGGTACTGGTACCAAAACAGAGATATAGACCAATGGAACAGAACAGAGGCATCGGAGGCAACACAACACATCTACAACCATATTATCTTTGATAAACCAGACAAAAACAGGCAATGGGGAAAGGATTCCCTATTTAATAAATGGTGTTGGGAAAACTGGCTAGCCATGTGCAGAAAGCAGAAATTGGACCCCTTCCTGACACCTTACACTAAAATTAACTCCAGATGGATTAAAGACTTAAACGTAAGACCCGACACCATAAAAACCCTAGAAGAAAATCTAGGCAAAACCATTCAGGACATAGGAGTAGGCAAGGACTTCATGAACAAAACTCCCAAAGCATTGGCAACAAAAGCCAAAATAGACAAATGGGACCTAATCAAACTCCACAGCTTCTGCACAGCAAAACAAACAGTCACTAGAGTGAATCGGCAACCATCAGAATGGGAAAAAATCTTTGCAGTTTACGCATCCGACAAAGGGCTGATATCCAGAATTTACAAAGAACTCAAACAGATTTACAGGAAAAAAACAAACAAGCCCATTCAAAAATGGGCAAAGGATATGAACAGAAACTTTACGAAAGCAGACATACATGAGGCCAGCAAACATATGAAAAAGTGCTCATCGTCATTGGTCATTAGAGAGATGCAAATCAAAACCACATTGAGATACCATCTCACACCATTTAGAATGGCGATCATTAAAAAATCTGGAGACAGCAGATGCTGGAGAGGATGTGGAGAAATAGGAACACTCTTACACTGTTGGTGGGAGTGTAAATTAGTTCAACCATTGTGGAAGACCATGTGGCGATTCCTCAGGGACCTAGAAATAGAAATTCCATTTGACCCAGCAATCCCATTACTGGGTATCTATCCAAAGGATTATAAATCGTTCTACTATAAGGACACATGCACACGAATGTTCATTGCAGCACTGTTTACAATAGCAAAGACCTGGAACCAACCCAAATGCCCAACGATGATAGACTGGACTGGGAAAATGTGGCACATATACACCATGGAATATTATGCAGCAATCAAAAATGATGAGTTTGTGTCCTTTGTAGGGACATGGATGAATCTGGAGAACATCATTCTCAGCAAACTGACACAAGAACAGAAAAAGAAATACCGCATATACTCGCTCATAGGTGGGTGAGAAAAATGAGAACATGTGGACACAGAGAGGCGGTCTACTATACACTGGGGACTGTTGGGGGGAATGGGGGAGGGACAGCGGGGGGGGCTGGGGGGGATAGCCTGGGGATGAATACCAAGTGTGGGTGAAGGGGAGGAAAGCAGCAAAGCACACTGCCATGTGTGTACCTATGCAACTATCTTGCTCGTTCTGCACATGTACCCCCAAACCTATAATGCAATAAAAAAAAAAAAATAAAAAAAAAAAATTAAAAAAAAAAATTAAAAAAAAAATAAAATAAAATGTAAATATATACTAGTAAAAAAAAAAAAAAAAAAAAAAAAGAAATGGTCTCCCTTATTCATTGTGGCTTGGAGTACGTGTCTACATGAAATCGACTCCTGAATACACCACATTACTTAGTGACACTCCGAATGAAAGGCCATCTGAAAATGTCTCCTGACTATTTCACAGGTGTGCATTATTTAGTGAAACTCTGAATGAGGTGATAAAACTAAATCCTGACTATTTCCCAAGGTGTGTACCATTAGAGGGGCTCTCAATGAGGGGCCATAGAAAAGAGACTTCTGACTATTCCACACGTGTGCATTATTTTGTGATTTTTCGAATGAGTGGCCATTAAAAAATAGACTCCAGATTATATGACAAGTGTGTAATATTCAATGAGGCTGTGAAAGTAGTGTCTTATGAAACAGATGTCTAATTACTACACATGTGCATTACTCAGTATTTTTCTGAATGAGGAGTCCTATGAAATAGACTCCTCATTATTCACCATGTGTGCATTATTCAAACAGGTTCTGTATGAGTATCCATAAAAAAGAGACTCCTCACACTCCACAAGATGTGTATTACTCAGGGATATGCATAATTAATGTTCATGTAAAATAAAGTCCTGATGATCACCCAGGTGTGTATCATTCAGGAAGACACTTATATCGTGGCTATCTTAAACAGCGTCCTGATTACTCCATGGATGTTCATTATTCACTGAAACTTTGAATGAGCGGCCGTATAAAATAGACACCTGAATATTGCTCTATTGTAAATTATTCAATGAGGTCCTAAATGAGTGGTAGTATGAAATAGAATCCCGAGGATTCCCTAGGTGTGTATCATTCAGGGAGGAACAGAATGAGTGGCCATATAAAAAATGCTCGAGTATTATCCTGGTGTGCATTATTCACTGAGGCTCTAAATGAGTGGATACATGAAGTAGACTCTTAGCTCTTCCCCCGGTGTGTATTATTGAATGAGACTCTGACTGTGTGAGCATACAAAAGAGACTCTGATGTATTACCCATGTGTGCATTACCTACAGAGACTCTGAATGTGTAGCAATTTGAAGTAGACCCTTGACTATTTTAAAAAAATTTTTATTGACTGTAACGCTGAACAAGTGGCCATGTGAAATAGCTTCCTGACTTATCAGATATACATGTTATTCACTGAGACACTGAAAGAGTGGCCTTATGAAATAGACACAATTTACTCTACAGATGTGTGTTATTTTTTGACTCTCCAAACAAATCACCATAGGAAATACACTAGTGATTATTCCACACATGTTTATTATTTGAAGAGGTTCTGTATGAGTGTCCATATCAAATAGTCGCCTGACTATCACACATGTGTGTATTATTCCCGGAGCTGCATAACTTGGGCCTACCTTAAATAGGGTCCTGACTACTCCACAGCTGCTTATTATGCACTTAATCTCTGAATCCCAGGCCACATGAAATAAACATTTTACTATTGCCCCAATGTGCAGTATTTGGTAATGCTGTGGTTGAGTGGCCATATGACCTGGACTCAGACTATTCCCAAAATGTGTAGTCTTTAGTGAGTTTCTGAACTAGTGACCACATAAAATAGACTCCCGAATCTATTCACTTGATTATTTCTCAGTTCTGCATTTTCCACTGAGTCACTGGGTGAACGGTCATATCAAATAATCTCCACACTATTCCCCAAGTGTGCATTCTTTAGTGAGTCTCTGAATAAGTGCTTATATATAACAGAATCCTGAGCAGTTTCCAGATATACATGATTTTTCAAAGAGGTTCCAAGTAAGTGGCCGTATGAAATAAACTCTTCTCTTTTCCAGAGGTCTGTAGTAATCTTGTGTGTCGCTGAATGAGTAGCCATAAAATAGAGATTCCTGAATACTCCTCGGACATGCGTTATTACATTCGGCTCTACATGAATGGCTATACAAAACAGAATCCTGACTTTGGCCAATGTGTATATTATTCAGTTAAGCTCTGAATATGTGGCTCTAAAAAATAGAAATCTGACTACAATACATGTGTTTCCTGTGCAATAAATCTCTGAAATAAGTGCCATATGTAATAGCGTCCTGAATATTCCCAAGGTAGGTATTATTATCTGAGGCTCTGAAACGTTTCCCATAAGACATTGTTTCCTGACTAGTTCACAGGTATGGGTTATTGACTCTGACTGTGAATATTTGGAAATATGGAAGAGACTAGTGTCTATTCAAAATTGTGTATACTCACTCAATCTTTGATTTTGCAGCCATATCAAATAAACTAGTGTCTATTCCAGACGTTTGCATTATTCGCTGTGGCCGTAAATGAGAGGCTATATAAAGTAGACCCCTAACACTTCCCCAGTAGTGCATAACTCAGTAGGGTTCTTCTTGTGTGACCATATGAAAAAGGATTTTGTCTATATTAAATATTTGTATTATTCAGTTAATGCCTGAATGAGTGTCTATATGAAATAGAAATCTGGGTACTTTTCATTTGTACATTTTTCACTGAGGTTAATGGTCACTAGCCATCTAAAATGGAATCCTGAGTAAATCACACATGCAAATTATACACAGAGGCTATGAATGAGGGTCCAAATTAAATAGACTCCTGGCTATTCCACAAGTGTGCATTATTAAAAGAGGATCAGAATGAATGTCCATCTAAATTAGACTCCAGATTATTCTCCAGGTGTAAATCATTCAGTGAGGCTCAGAAAATGCGGCCATATTATTTGGATTCCTTACTATAGAAAGGGTCTGCCTTATTCACTGCAGCTCTGAATATGTGTCTACATGAAATTGACTCCCGACTAAACCACGTTATTTTGTGACAATTCAAATGGAGGCCACCTGAAAACGTCTCCTGACTAATCCACAGGTGTGCATTATTTAGTGAGACTCTGAATTAGGTGATAAAATTAAATCCTGACAATTTCCCCAGGTGTATACCATTCGTGAGTCTCTCAATGAGGGGCCATAAGAAAGATACTTCCGACTATTCCGCAGGTGTGCATTATTCCGTGTTTCTTCAAATGAGTGGCCATAAAAAATAGACTCCAGACTATATGAGAATTTTGTAATATTCAGTGAGTCTGTGATAGAGGGGTCATATAAAACAGACATCTTTTTTTTTAAATTTTTATTGTATTATAGGTTTTGGGGTACATGTGCAGAACGTGCAAGATAGTTGCATAGGTACACACATGGCAGTGTGTTTTGCTGCCTTCCTCCCCTTCACCCACACTTGGTATTCATCCCCAGTCTATCCCCCCCAGCCCCCCCCGCTGTCCCTCCCTCATTTCCCCCAACAGTCCCCAGTGTATAGTAGACCGCCTCTCTGTGTCCATGTGTTCTCATTTTTCTCACCCACCTATGAGTGAGTATATGCAGTATTTCTTTTTCTGTTCTTGTGTCAGTTTGCTGAGAATGATGTTCTCCAGATGCATCCATGTCCTTACAAAGAACACAAACTCATCATTTTGATTGCTGCATAATATTCCATGGTGTATATGTGCCACATTTTCCCAGTCCAGTCTATCATCAATGGGCATTTGGGTTGGTTCCAGGTCTTTGCTATTGTAAACAGTGCTGCAATGAACATTCGTGCGCATGTGTCCTTATAGTAGAACGATTTATAGTCTTTTGGATAGGTACCCAGTAATGGGATTGCTGGGTCAAATGGAATTTCTATTTCTAGGTCCCTGAGGAATCGCCACACTGTCTTCCACAATGGTTGACCTAATTTACACTCCCACCAACAGTGTAAGAGTGTCCCTATTTCTCCACATACTCTCCAGCATCTGCTGTGTCCAGATTTTTTAATGATCGCCATTCCAACTGGCGTGAGATGATATCTCAATGTGGTTTTGATTTGCATCTCTCTAGTGAATCCTTTGCCCATTTTTGAATGGGCTTGTTTGTTTTTTTTCTGTAAATCTGTTTGAGTTCTTTGTAAATTTTGGATATCAGCCCTTTGTCAGATGTGTAAACTGCAAAGATTTTGTCCCATTCTGATGGTTGCCGATTCACTCTAGTGACTGTTTCTTTTGCCGTGCAGAAGCTGTGGAGTTTGATTAGGTCCCATTTGTCTATTTTGGCTTTTGTTGCCAATGCTTTTGGTGTTTTGTTCATGAAGTCCTTGCCTACTCCTATGTCCTGAACGGTTTTGCCTAGATTTTCTTCTAGGGTTTTTATGGTGTCAGGTCTTACATTTAAGTCTTTAATCCATCTGGAGTTAATTTTAGTGTAAGGTGTCAGAAAGGGGTCCAGTTTCTGTTTTCTGCACATGGCTAGCCAGTTTTCCCAACACCATTTATTAAATAGGGAATCCTTTCCCCAGTGCCTGTTTTTGTCTGGTTTATCAAAGATAATATGGTTGTAGATATGTTGTGTTGCCTCCGATGCTTCTGTTCTGTTCCATTGGTCTATATGTCTGTTTTGCTACAAGTACCATGCTAAAACAGACATCTTATTACTCCACAGGTGCATTATTCACTATTTGTCTGAATGAGGAGCCATATGAAATAGCCTCCTCATTATTCTCCATGTGTGCATTATTCAAACAGGTTCTGTATGAGTGTCCATACTAAAGAGACTCCTTACACTCCCCCTGGTGTGTATTACTCAGAGATACCCAGAATTAGAGTTCATGTAGAAAAAAGTCCTGACTATGACCCAGGTGTGTATCTTTCAATACGGCCCTTATTTCGTGGCTATCTTAAACAGCGTCCGGATTACTCCATAGAAGTTTGTTATTCACTGAAACTTTGAATGAGAGTCCATATAAAAGAGACACCTGACTATTGCTGAATTGTGAATTATTCAATAAGGTTCTAAAGGAGTGGTAGTATGAAATAGAATCCCGAGGATTCCCTAGGTGTGTATCATTCAGGGAGGCACAGAATGAGTGGCCCTATAAAAATGATTGACTATTATCCTGGTGTGCATTATTCACTGAGGCTCTAAATGAGTGGATGCATGAAGTAGACCCTTAACTCTTCCCCAGGTGTGTATTACTGAATGAGACTCTGACTGTGTGGGCATATAAAAAAGACTCTGATGTATTGGCCAATTGTGCATTACTTACAGAGACTCTGCATGTGTAGCCATTTGAAGTAGGTCCTCGACTATTTCTAAGGAAAGTTTAATTCACAGTGTCCCTGAACGGGTGGCCATGTGAAAGAGATTCCTGACTTATGAGATAAATATTTTATTCACTGAAACACAGAAAGAGTGGCCTTATGAATTAGACCATATTTTACTCCGCAGGTGTGAGTTATTTTTAGACTCTCCAATCGAATCACGATAGGAAGTTCACTAGTGACTATTTCACATATGTTTATTATTTGATGAGTTTCTGTATGAGTGTCCATATCAAATAGTCTCCTCACTATCACACATGTGTGTATTATTCACTGTGCTGCTTAACTTGGGGCTACCTTAAATAGGGACCTGACTACTCCACAGCTGCTTAAAATGCACTTTATCTCTGAATGCCAGGCCACAGGAAATAGACTCCTTACTATTGCCCCATTGTGCATTATTTGGTAATGCCATGATTGAGTGGCCATATAACCTGGACTCTGACTATTCCCGAGGTGTGCAGTCTTTAGTGAGTTTTCTAACGAGTGACCACATAAAATAGATTCCTAAATCTATCCTCTTGACTATTTCTCAGTTCTTCATTTTCCACTGAGTCACTGGGTGAATGGTCATATCAAATAGTTTCCACACTCTTCCCCAAGTTTGCATTTTTTAGTGAGTCTCTGAATAAGTGGTTATATATAACAGAATCCTGAGCAGTTTCCAGATATATGTGATTCTTAAAAACGGCTCTAAATAAGTGGCCATGTGAAACAAACTCCTGTCTTTTCCAGAGGTCTGCATTAATCTTGTGAGGCTCTGAATCAGTAGCCATAAAATAGACACTCCTTAATACTCCTCACGTGTGCGTTGTTACATTTGGCTCTATAGGATGCGCTATACAAAATACAATCCTGACTTCCAACAAGGTGTATGTTATTCAGTTAACATCTCAATATGTGGCTATACAAAATAAAATTATGTCTACAATACAGTTGTTTCTTATTCAATGAAGCTCTGAAATAGATGCCATATGTATTAGCGTCCTGAGTATTCCCCAGGTATGTATTATTCTCTGAGGCTCTGAAATTTGGCCATATGAAATTGGTTCCAGAGTAGTCCAAAGGTGTATATTATTAATTATGATGCTGAAGATTTGGAAATATAGAATAGACTAGTGTCTATACAAAGTTGTGTATTACTCAATCAAACTGTGATTTTGTGACCATATTAAATAGACTAGTGTCTATTCCACACTTGTGCATTATTCGCTGAGGCTGTAAATGAGAGGCTATATAAGAAAGACTCCTAAAACTTGCCCAGTTGTGCATTTCTTAGTGAGGCTTGTGTGACCATATAAAACAGAATTCTTTCTATCTTAAATATTTGCATTATTCAGTGAAACTCTGAAGGAGTGGCTATATGAAATAGACAGCTGGTTACTTTACATTTGTACAGTATTCTCCGTTGGTACGGGTCAGTGGCTATGTGAAATATAATCCTGACTAATCCACACGTGTATATGATACACAGAGGCTATGAGTGAGTTTCCAAAGGGAATAGACTCCTGGCTATTAAAAATGTGTGCATTATTCACTGAGGTTCTGAATTAATGTCCATTGAAAATAGACTCCAAATTATTCTCCAGGTGTGTATTATTCAGTGAGGCTCAGAAGATCTGGCCATATTAATTAGATTCCTTACCATACAAAGGGTCTGCCTTATTCACTGCAGCTCTGAATATGTGTCAACATGAAATAGTCTCCTGATTACACCACATTATTTAGTGATAATCCGAATGAGGGGCAACCTGGAAAAGTCTGACTATTCCACGTGTGTGCATTATTTAGTAAGACTCTGAATGAGGCGATAAAAAAAATCCTGACTCTTTGCCCAGGTGTGTACCATTAGTGAGGCTCTCAATGTGGGGCCATAGGAAACAGACTTCTAACTATTATTCAGGTTTGCATTATTTCGTGATTCTTCAAATGACTAGCCATAAAAAATAGACTCCAGACTATATGACAAGTGTGTAATATTCAGTGACTCTGTGAAAGAGGGGTTATATGAAACAGATGTCTAATTATTCCACATGTGACTCTTACTAAGGAAAGTTTTATTCACAGTGGCCCTGAACGAGTGGCCATGTGAAAGAGATTCCTGACTTATCAGATATACATGTTATTCACTGAAACACTGAAAGAGTGGCCTTATGAAATAGATCCCATTTTACTCCACAGATGTGAGTTATTTTTTGACTTTCCAAACGAATCACCATACGAAATACACTAGTGACTATTCCACACATGTTTAGTATTTGAAGAGGTTCTGTATGAGTGTCCATATCAAATGGTCTCCTGACTGTCAGAAATGTGTGTATTATTCACAGAGCTGATTAACTTGGGTCTACCTTAAATAGTGTCCTGACTACTCTACAGCTCCTTATTATGCACTTAGTCTCTGAATGCCAGGCCACATGAAATAGACTCCTTACTATTGCCCAATTGTGCATTATTCAGTAATGCTGTGATTGATTGGCCATATGACATGGACTCTGACTTTTCCCAAGTTGTGTAGTCTTTACTGAGTTTCTGAAGGAGTGACCACATAAAATAGACTCCTGAATCTATCCTCTTGACTATTTCTCAGTTCTGCATTTTCCACTGATTCGCTGGGTGAACGGTCATATCAAATAATCTCCAGACTCTTCCACAAGTGTGCATTTTTTAGTGAGTCTCTGAATAACTGGATATATGTAACAGAATCCTGAGCAGTTTCCAGATAGGTATAATTCTTCAAAGTGGTTCTAAATAAGTGGCCATGTGAAATAAACTCCTGTCTTTTCCATAGGTCTGCATATTTCTTCTGAGGCTAGGAAGGAGTAGCCATAATACAGAGACTTTTAAATAGACCTCAGGCCTGCTTTTTTACATTTCGCTCTAAATGAATGGTTATACGAAATAGAATCCTGACTTTCCACATGGTGTATGTCATTCAGTTGACCTCTCAATATGTGGCTATACAAAATAGAATTCTGACTAAAATACAGGTGGCTCTGATTCAATGAATCTTTGAAACAGATGCCATATGTATTAGCGTCCTGACTATTTCCAAGGTATGTATTATTCTCTAAAGCTCTGAATCTTTGGCCGTATGAAATTGTCTCCAGACTTGTCCACAGTTTTGGATTACTGACTCTGACTCTGAAGATTTGGTCATATGGAATAAACCAGTGTCTATTCAAAGTTGTGTATTACTCACTCAAGCTTTGATTTTGTGGCCATATAAAAGAGACTAGTGTCTATTCCACACGTGTGCATTATTCGCTGAGGCTGTAAATGAGAGGCTATATAAAGCAGACTCTTAACACTGGCCCAGTTGTGCATTCCTTAGTGAGGTACTTCTTGTGAGACCATATGAAACAGGATTCTTTCTATCTTAAATATTTGTATTATTCACTGAAGATATGAATGAGTGGCTATATGAAATAGACAGCTGGGTACTTTACATGTGAACATTATTTTCTGAGGGTACAGGTCAGTGGCCATATGAAATGGAATCCTGACTAATCCACATGTGTATAGTTTACACAGAAGCTGTGAATGAGATTCTAAATAAAATAGACTCCTGGCTATTAAACAGGTTTGCATTATTCACAGAGGTTCTGAATGAATGTCCATTGAATATAGACTCCTAATTATTCTCCAGGTGTGTATTATTCAGTGAGGCTCAGAAGATGTGGACCTATGAATTAGATTTCTTACTGTAGAAAGAGTCTGCCTTACTCACTGAGGCTCTGAATATGTGTCTACATGAAATAGATTCCTGACTACACTACATGATTTATTGACACTCCGAATGAGAGGCCACATGAAAAAGTCTCCTGACTATTCCACAGGTGTGCATTATTTAGTGAGGCTCTGAATGAGGCAATAAAAGAAAATTCTGACTGTTCCCCAGCTGTGTACATTAAGTGAGGCTCTCAATGAGGGGCCATAGGAAAGAGACTTCTGAATATTCTGCAGGTGTGCATTATTCAGAGATTCTTCAGATGAGTGGCCATAAAAAATAGACTCCAGACTATATGAAAAGTGTGTAATATTCAGTGAGTCTGGGAAAGAGAGGCCATATGAAACAGACACGAATTTCTCCACATGTGCATTATTCACTATTTGTCTGAATGAGGAGCAGTATGAAGTAGACTCCTCATTATTCTCCATGTGTGCATTAATCAAACAGGTTCTCTATGAGTGTCCATACAAAATAGACTCCTTATGCTCCCTCAGGTGTGTATTATGCAGCGATACCCAGAATTAGAGTTCATGTAAAATAAAGTCCTGACTATCACCCAGGTGTGTATCTTTCAGGAAGGCACTTAATTTCTGGCTATCTTAAACAGCGTCCTGATTACTCCATAGAAGTCCATTATTCACTGAAACTTTTAATGAGAAGCCATATAATATAGACAGCTGACTATTGCTCCATTGTGAATTATTCAACAAGGTTCTAAATGAGTGGTAGTATGAAATAGAATTCTGAGGATTCCCTAGGTGTGTATCATTCAGGGAGGCACAGAATGAGTGGCCATATAAAAATGATCGACTATTATCCTGGTGTGCATTATTCACTGAGGCTCTAAATGAGTGGATACATGAAGTAGACTCTTAACTCTTCCCCAGGTGTGTATTATTGAATGAGGCACTGACTATGTGGGCATACAAAAGAGACTCTGATGTATTGCCGAGGTGTGCATTACCTACAGACACTCTGAATGTGCAGCCGTTTGAAGTAGACCCTTGACTCTTTCTAAGGAAAGTTTTATTCACAGTGGCCCTGAACGCGTGGCCATGTGGAAGAGATTTCTGACTTATCAGATATACATGTTATTCACTGAAACACTGAAAGAGTGGCCTTATGAAATAGATCCCATTTTACTCCACAGGTGTGAGTTATTTTTTGACTACCCAAACGAATCACCATATGAAATACACTAGTGACTATTCCACACATGTTTATTACTTGAAGAGGTTCTGTGTGAGTGTCCATATCAAATGGTCTCCTGACTATCAAATATGTGTGTATTATTCACAGAGCTGCCTAACTTGGCTCTACCTTAGAGAGTGTCCTGACTACTCTACAGCTGCATACTATGCACTTAAGCTCTGAATGCCAGGCCACATGAAATAGCCTCCTTACTATTGCCCCATTATGCATCATTCGGTAATGCTGTGATTGAGTGGCCATATGACATGGACTCTGACTATTCCCAAGGTGTGTAGTCTTTACTAAGTTTCTGAAGGAATGACCACATAAAATAGACTCCTGAATCTATCCTCTTGACTATTTCTCAGTTCTGCATTTTCCTCTGAGTCACTGGGTGAACGGTCATATCAAATAATCTCCAGACTCTTCCACAAGTGTGCATTCTTTAGTGAGTCTCTGAATAACTGGATATATATAACAGAATCCTGAGCAGTTTCTAGATAGATATGATTCTTCAAAGCGGTTCTAAATAAGTGGCCATGTGAAATAAACTCCTGTCTTTTCCATAGGTCTGTATAATTCTTCTGAGGCTAGGAATGAGTAGCCATAAAATAGAGACTTCTGAATAATCCTCAGGCATGCTTTTTTACATTTGGCTCAAAATGAATAGCTATACGAAATAGAATTCTGACTTTCAATTCCACATGGTGTATATAATGCAGATGACCTCTCAATATGTGGCTATACAAAATAGAATCCTGACTACAATGCAGGTGTTTCTGATTCAATGAATCTCTGAAATAGATGCCATATGTATTAGCGTCCTGACTATTCTCCAGGTATGTATTATTCTCTAAGGCTCTGAAACTTTTGCCATATGAAATTGTCTCCAGAGCTGTCCACAGGTGTGTATTACTGACTCTGACTCTGAAGAGTTGGTCATATGGAATAGACCAGTGTCTATTCAAAGTTGTGTATTACTCACTCAAGCTTTGATATTGCAGCCATATAAAAGAGACTAGTGTCTATTCCACACATGTGCATTATTATCTAAGGCCGTACATGAGGGGCTATATATAGCAGACTCTTAACCCTGGCTCAGTTGTGCATTCCTTAGTGAGATTCTTCTTGTTAGACCATATGAAACAGGATTCTTTCTATCTTAAATATTTTATTATTCACTGAAGATATGAATGAGTGGCTATATGAAATAGACAGCTGGGTACTTTAAATTTGAACACTATTCTCTGAGGGTACAGGTCAGTGGCCATATGAAATGGAAACCTGACTAATCCACACGTATATATTTTACACAGTGGCTATGAATGAGATTCTAAATGAAATAGACTTCTGGCTATTAAACAGGTGTGCATTATTCACTGAGGTTCTGAATGAATGTCCATTGAAAATAGACTCCTAGTTATTCTCCAGGTGTGTATTATTCAGTGAGGCTCAGAAGATGTGGGCCTATGAATTAGATTTCTTTTTCTTTTTCTTTTTCTTTTTTTTTTTTTTTTTTTTTTGCCAATCAATGAGAGCTTGCAAGGTTGCTGAGGTTGGTTCGCCTTGAACTCTTGGCCTCGCCTTCGCAAGCGCCACGACATCCGGCCGGAGCCACTTTGGGCCCCGAATTCGATTTCTAACTGTAGAAAGGGTCTGCATTATTCACTGAGGCTCTGAATATGTGTCTACATGAAATAGATTTCTGACTACACCACTTTATTGACACTCCGAATAAGAGGCCACATGAAAAACTCTCCTGACTATTCCACAGGTGTGCATTATTTAGTGAGTCTATGAATGAGGTGATAAAAGAAAATCTTGACTGTTGCTTCAGGTGTGTACATTTAGTGAAGCTCTCAATGAGGGGCCATAGGAAGGAGACTTCGGAATATTCCGCAGGTGTGCATTATTCAGTGATTTTTCAGACGAGTGGCCATAAAAAATAGACTCCAGACTATATGACAATTGTGTAATATTCAGTGAGTCTGTGAAAGAGGGGCCATATGAAAGAGACATCGAATTACTCCACATGTGCATTATTCACTATTTGTCTGAGGAGCTGTATAAAATAGACTCCTCCTTATTCTCCATGTGTGCATTGATCAAACAGGTTCTCTATGAGTGTCCATATAAAAGAGACTCCTTGCACTATCACAGGTGTGTATTATGCAGCGATACCCAGAATTAGATTTCATGTAGAATAAAGGCCTGACTATCAAATAAGGTGTGTATCATTCAGGAAGGCACTAAATTTGTGGCTATCTTAAACAGCGACCTGATTACTCCATAGAAGTCCATTATTCACTTAAACTTTAAATGAGAGGCCATATAATATAGACACCTGACTATTGCTCCATTGTGAATTATTCAGCAAGGTTCTAAATTAGTGGTAGTATGAAATAGAATCTTGAGGATTCCCTAGGTGTGTATCATTCAGACAGGCACAGAATGAGTGGCCATATAAAAATTTCTCGACTATTATCCTGGTGTGCCTTATTCACTGAGGCTCTAAATGAGTGGATCCATGAAGTAGACTCCTAACTCTTCCCCAGGTGTGTATTATTGAATGAGACTCTGACTATGTGGGCATACAAAAGAGACTCTGATGTATTGCCGAGGTGTGCATTACCTACAGAGACTCTGAATGTGGAGCCATTTGAGGTAGACCCTTGACTCTTTCTAAGGAAAGTGTTATTCACAGTGGCCCTGAACGAGTGGCCATGTGAAAGAGATTCCTGACTATCAGATATACATGTTATTCAATGAAACACTGAAAGAGTGTCCTTTTGAAATAGATCCCATTTTACTCCACAGGTGGGAGTTATTTTTTGACTATCCAAATGAATCACCATACGAAATACACTAGTGACTATTCCACACATGTTTATTATTTGAAGAGGTTCTGTATGAGTGTCCATATCAAATGATCTCCTGACTATCACACATGTGTGTATTATTCACAGAGCTGCTTTACTTGGGGCTACCTGAAATAGGGTCCTGACTACTCCACAGCTTCTTATTACACATTTAAGCTGTGAATGCCAGGCTACATGAAATAGACTCCTTACTATTGCCCCATTGTGCATTATTTGGTAATGGTGTGATTGAGTGGGCATATGACATGGACACTGACTATTCCCAAGGTGTGTAGTCTGAAGTGAGTTTCTGAATGAGTGACCACATAAAATAGACTCCTGAATCTACCCTCTTGACTATTTCTCAGTTCTGCATTTTCCACATAGTCACTGGGTGAACAGTCATATCAAATAGTCTTCAAACTATTCCCCAGGTGTGCATTCTTTTTTTTTTTTTCTTTTTTTTTAATTTTTATTGCATTATAAGTTTGGGGGTATATGTGCAGAACGAGCAAGATAGTTGCATAGGTACACACATGGCAGTGTGCTTTGCTGCTTTCCTCCCCTTCACCCACACTTGGTATTCATCCCCAGGCTATCCCCCCCAGCCCCCCCTGCTGTCCCTCCCCCATTCCCCCCAACAGTCCCCAGTGTATAGTAGACCGCCTCTCTGTGTCCACGTGTTCTCATTTTTCTCACCCACCTATGAGTGAGTATATGCGGTATTTCCCTTTCTGTTCTTGTGTCAGTTTGCTGAGAATGATGTTCTCCAGATTCATCCATGTCCCTACAAAGGACACAAACTCATCATTTTTGATTGCTGCATAATATTCCATGGTGTATATGTGCCACATTTTCCCAGTCCAGTCTATCATCGTTGGGCATTTGGGTTGGTTCCAGGTCTTTGCTATTGTAAACAGTGCTGCAATGAACATTCGTGTGCATGTGTCCTTATAGTAGAACGATTTATAATCCTTTGGATAGATACCCAGTAATGGGATTGCTGGGTCAAATGGAATTTCTATTTCTAGGTCCCTGAGGAATCGCCACACTGTCTTCCACAATGGTTGAACTAATTTGGTTATATATAACAGAATCCTGAGCCATTTCCACATATATATGATTACTCAAAGCGGTTCTAAATGAGTGGCCCTGTGAAATAAACTGTCTTTTCCAGAGGTCTGTATTAATAGTATAAGGCTCTGAATGAATAGCCATAAAATAGAGACACCTGAATACTCCTCAGGTGTGCATTCTTACATTTGGCTCTAAATGAGTGGCTATACAAAATAGAATCCTAACTATGGCCGACGTGTAGGTTATTCACTTGAGCTATTAATATGTGGCTATATGAAATAGAATTCTGACCACAATACAGGCGTTTCTTATGCAACAAAGCTCTGAAATAAATGCCACATGTAATAGCGTCCTGAGTATTCCCCAGGTATGAATTATTAACTGAGGCTCTGAAACGTCGCCAGAATTCATATGATATTGAATTCTGACTAGTCCACAGGTGTGTATTTTTGACTCTGACTCTGAATATTTGGAAATATGGAAGAGACTAGTGTCTATTAAAAGTTGTGTATTACTCACTGAATGTTTTATTTTGTGGTCATATGAAATAGACTAGTGTCCATTCCAGACGTGTGCATTATTCGCTGAGGCTGTAAATGAGAGGCTATATAAAGTAGACTTCTAACACTTTGCCAGTTGTGCATAACTCAGTAGGGTTCTTCTAGTTTGACCATATGAAAAAGGATTTTTTCTATCTTAAATATTTGTATTATTCAGTGGATGCCTGAATGAGTGTCTGTACGAAATGGACAGCTGGGTACTTTACATTTGTACATTTTTTACTGAGGTTAATAGTCAGTAGCCATCTGAAATGGAGTCCTGACTAACTCACACATGCATATTATACACACAGGCTTTGAATGAGTGTCTAGATGAAATAGACTCCTGGCTATTCCACAGGTGAGCATTATTAAAGAGAATCTGAATGAATGTTCATCAAAAATAGACTCCAATTTAG
Source organism: Saguinus oedipus (assembly GCA_031835075.1). NCBI lineage: Eukaryota > Metazoa > Chordata > Mammalia > Primates > Cebidae > Saguinus > Saguinus oedipus. The sequence continues at coordinate 33,910,167 of CM063176.1, forward strand.
TCTCCAAGTGTGTATTATTTAGAGAGGCTCAGAAGATATGGCCATATTAATTAGATCCCCTACCATACAAAGGGTCTGTCTTTGTATAGTAGTCTCCAAACTATTACCCAAGTGTGCATTCTTTAGTGGGTCTCTGAATTAGTGGTTATATATAACAGATTCCTGAGCAGTTTCCATATATATATGACTCTTCAAAGCGGTTCTAAATAAGTGGCCATGTAAAATAAACTCCTGTCTCTTCCAGAGGTATGTATTAATCTTGGGAGGCTCTGAACGAGTAGCCATAAAATAGAGACTCCTGAATACGCCTCAGGCGTGCGTTCTTACCTTCCGCTCTAAATGAAAGGCTATACGAAACAGAATCCTGACTTTGGCCAAGGTGTATGTTATTCAGTTGAGCTCTGAATATGTGGCTATTCGAAATAGAATTCCGACTACAATACAGGTGTTTCTTATGCAATGAAGCTCTGAAATAGATGCCATGTGTGATAGCATCCTGAGTATTACCAAGGTGTGTATTATTAACTGAGGCTCTGAAACGACGACCATATGACATTGATTCCTGACAAGGCCACAGGTGTGTATGATTGACTCTGACTCTGAATATTGGGAAATATGGAAGAGATTACTGTCTATTCAAAGTTCTGTATTACTCACTCAAGCTTTGATTTTGTGGCCATATCAAATAGACTAGTGTCTATTCCACACGTGTGCATTATTCGCTTAGGCCGTAAATGAGAGGCTATATAAAGTAGTCTCTGAACACTTCCCCAGATGTGCATAACTCAGTAGGGTTGTTCTTGTGTGACCCTATGAAACAGGATTTTGTCTATCTTAAATATTTGTATTATTCAGTGAATGCCTGAATGAGTGTCTGTACAAAATGGACAGCTGGGTAATTTAAATTTCTATATTATTGACTGAGATTAAGTGTCAGTAGCCATCTGAAATGGAATCCTGACTAATTCACAAATGCATATTATACAGAGAGGCTATAAATGAGTGTCCAGATGAAATAGATGGCTGGCTATTCCACAGATGTGCATTATTCAAAGAGAATCTAAATGAATGTCTATCGAAAATAGACTCCAAATTATTCTCCAGGTGTGTATTATTCAGTGAGACTCAGATGATGTGGACATATTAATGAGATTCCTTACTATAGAAAGGGTCTGCCTTATTCACTGCAGCTCTGAATATGTGTCTTTATGAAATAGACTCCTGACTACACCACATTATTCAGTGACACTCCAAATGAGAGGAAACCTGAGAAAGTCTCTTGACTATTCCACAGGTGTGCAATATTTAGTGACACTCTAAATGAGGCGATAAAAGAAAATCCTGACACTTTCCCCAGGTGTGAACCATAAGTGAGGCGCTCAATGAGAGGCCATAGAAAAGAGACTTCTGACTATTCCCAAGGTATGCATTATTCAGTAATTCTTCGAATGAGTGGCCATAAAAAATAGACTCCAGACTATATCACAAGTGTGTAATATTCAGTGAGCCTGTGAAAGAGGGGCCATATGAAACAGATGTCGAATTACTCCACATGTGCATTATTCACTATTTGTCTGAATGAGGAGCCTTATGAAATAGACTCCTCATTATTCTTCATGTGTGCATTATTCAAACAGGTTCTGTATGAGTGTCCATACAAAAGAGACTCCTTACACTCCCCCAGGTGTGTATTACTCAGCGATACACAGAATTAGAGTTCTTGTAATATAAAATCCTGATTATCACCCAGGTGTGCATTATTCAGAAAGACAATTAAGTCGCCATTATCTTAAACAGCGTCCTGATTACTCCATGGAAGTTCATTATTCACTGAAACATTGAATGAGAGACCATATAAAATAGACACCTGACTATTGCTCCATTATGAGTTATTCAATAAGGTTCTAAATTAGTGGTAGTATGAAATAGAATCCTGAAAATTTTTAGGTGTTTATAATTCAGGGAGGCACAGAATGAGTTGCCATATAAAAAATTCTGGACTCTTTTCCTGGTGTGCGTTATTCACTGAGGCTCTAAATGAGTGAATACATGAAGTAGACTGTTAACTCTCCCCCAGTTGTGTATTACTGAATGAGACTCTGACTATGTGGGCATACAAAAGGGACTCTGATGTATTGCCCAGGTGTGCATTACCTACAGAGACTCAGAATGTGTAGCCATTTGAAGGAGACCCTTTTCTATTTCTAAGGAAAGTTTTATTCACAGTGGCCCTGAATGAGTGGCCATGTGAAAGAGATTACTGTCTTATCAGATATACATGTTATTCACTGAAACACTGCAAGAGTGGGCTTATGATATAGACCCCAATTTACTGCACAGGTGTGAATTATTTTTTGACTCTCCAAACGAATCACCATATGAAATACACTAGTGACTACTCCACACATGTTTAGTATTTGAAGAGGTTATGTATGAGTGTCCATATCCAATAATTTTCTGACTATCACACATGTGTGTATTATTCACGGAGCTCATTAACTTGGGGCTACCCTAAATAGGGTCCTGACTACTCCACAGCTGCTTATTATGCACTTAAGCTCTGAATGCCAGGCTACATGAAGTAGCCTCCTTACTATTGCCCCATTGTGCATTATTCAGTAATGCTGTGTTTGAGTGGCGATATGACCTGGACTCTGACTATTCCCAAGTTTTGTAGTCTTTAGTGAGTTTCTGAACGAGTGACCAAATAAAATAGACTCCTGCATCTATCCTCTTGACTATTTCTGAGTTTTGCATTTTCCACTGAGTCACTGGGTGAAAAGTCATATCAAATATCTCCACATTATTCCCCAAGTTTGCATTCTTTAGTCAGTCTCTGAATAAATGTTAATATATAACAGAATCCTGAGCAGTTTCCAGATATATATGATTCTTCAAAGGGGTTCTAAATAAGTGGCCATGTGTAATAAACTTCTGTCTTTTCCAGAGGTCTGTATTAATCTTGTGAGGCTCTGAATTAGTAGCCTAAAAATAGAGACTCCTGAATACTCCTTAGGCGTGCGTTCTTACATTCGCCTCTAAATGAGTGGCTATACGAAACAGAATCCTGACTTTCCACAAGGTGTATGATATTCAACTAAGCTCTGAATATGTGGCTATAGGAAATAGGATTCTGCTTACAATACAGGTGTTTCTTATGCAATGAAACTCTGAAATAGATGCCATATGTAATAGCATCCTGAGTATTCCCCAGGTATGCATTATTAACTGAGGCTCTGAAACGACGGCCATATGACATTGTTTCCCGACTAGTCCACAGGGGTTTATTATTATTATTATTATTTTAATTTTTATTGCATTATAGGTTTGGGGGTACATGTGCAGAACGAGCAAGATAGTTGCATAGGTACACACATGGCAGTGTGCTTTGCTGCTTTCCTCCCCTTCACCCACACTTGGTATTCATCCCCAGGCTCTGACTCTGAATAGTTGGAAATATGGAAGAGACTAATGTCGATTCAAAGTTGTGTATTACTGACTCAAGCTTTAATTTTGGGGCCACAGAAAATAGACTAGTGTCTATTCCACACGTGTGCATTTTTCGCTGAGGCCATAAATGAGAGGCTATATAAAGTAGACACCTAACACTTCCCCAGTTGTGCATAACTCAGTAGGGTTCTTCTTGTGTGACCATATGAAACAGGATTTTGTGTATCTTAAATATTTATATTATTCAGAGGATGCCTGAATTAGGGGCTATATGAAATAGACAGATGAATACTTTACATTTGTACATTATTCACTGAGGCTAAGGGTCAGTAGCCATCTGAAATGTAATTCTGACTAATTCACACCTGCATATTAAACACAGAGGCTATGAATGAGTGTCCAAATAAAATAGATTTTTGGCTATTCCACAGGTGTGCATTATTAAAAGAGGATCTGAATGAATGTCCATGGAATATAGACTCCAAATTATTCTCCAGGTGTGTTATTCAGTGAGGCTAGAAAGATGTGGCCATATTAATTAGATTCCTTACTGTAGAAAGGGTCAGCCTTATTCACTGCAGCTCTGAATATGTGTCTACACGAAATAGACTCCTGACTACACCACATTATTTAGTGACACTCCGAATGAGAAGCCACCTTAAAAAGTCTCCTGACTATTACACAGGTGTGCATTATTTAGTAAGACTCTGAATGAGGCGATAAAATTAAATGCAGACTATCTCCCAAGGTGTCTACCATTAGTGAGGCTGTCAATGAGGGGCCATAGGAAAGACACTACTGACTATTCCACATGTGTGCATTATTCCATGATTCTTCGAATGAGTGGCCATAAAAAATAGACTCCAGACTATACAATAAGTGTGTAATATTCAGTGAGGCTGTGAAAGAATGGATGAATACCAAGTGTGGGTGAAGGGGAGGAAGGCAGCAAAACACACTGCCATGTGTGTACCTATGCAACTATCTTGCACGTTCTGCACATGTATCCCAAACCCTATAATGCAATAAAAATTATAAAAAAAGATATTCTCGTTAGGAGAGCAAGTGGGAACATTTGTACTGACATCAAGATAATAAAATTATATGGATCCTTAAAAAAAAAGAGACGTCTAATTCTTCACATGTGCATTAATCACTATTTGTCTGAATGAATAGCCATATAAAATAGACTCCTTATTATTCTACATGTGTAAATTATTCAAACTGGTTCTGTAGGAGTGTCCATAGAAAAGAGACTCCGTACACTCCCACAGGTGTGTACTACTCAGTGATACCGAGAATTAGAGTTCACGTAAAATAAAGTCCTGACTATCACCCAGGAGTATATCATTCAGGAAGGCAATTAATTCGTGGTTATCTTAAACAGCATCTTGATTACTCCATAGAAGTTCATTATACAATGAAACTTTGAAGGAGAGGTCATATAAAAGACACCTGACTATTGCTTCATTGTGAATTATTCAGTAAGGTCCTAAATGAGTGGTAGTATAAAATAAAATCCCAAAAATTTCCTAGGTGTGTATCATTCATGGAGGCACAGAATGAATGGCAATATCAAAAAATGCTCAACTATTATCCTGGTGTGCATTATTCACTGAGGCTCTAAATGAGTGGACACATGAAGTAGACTCTTAACTCTTCTCTCTGTGTGTATTATTGAATGAGACTGACTATGTGGGCATACAAAAGAGACTCTGATGTATTGCCCAGGTATGCATTACCTTCAGAGACTCTGAATGTGTAGCTATTTGAAGTAGACCCTTGACTATTTCAAAAAATCTTTTATTCACAGTGGCCATGAATGAGAGGCCATGTGAAAGAGATTCCTGACTTATCAGATATACATGTTATTCACTGAAACACTTAAAGAGTTTCCATATAAAATAGACATATTTTACTCCACAGGTGTGAGTTATTTTTTGACACTCCAAACGAATCACCATATAAAATACACTAGTGATTATTCCACACATGTTTAGTATTTGAAGAGGTTCTGTATGAGTGTCCATATCAAATAGTCTCCTGACTATCACACATGTGTGAATTATTCACGGAGCTCCTTAAGACTACCTTAAATACGGTCCTGACTACTCCACCGCTGCTTATTATGCACTTAAGCTGTGAATGCCAGGCCACATGAAATAGACTTTTTACTATTGCTCCAATGTGCATTATTCGGTAATGCTGTGATTGAGTGGCCATATTACCTGGACTCTGACTATTACCAAGATGTATAGTCTTTAGTGAGTTACTGAATGAGTGACCGCATAAAGTAGACTCCTAAATCTATCATCTTGCCTATTTCTCAGTTCTGTATTTTCCACTGAGTCATTGGGTGAACGGTCATATCAAATAGTCTCCACACTATTTCCCAAGTGAGCATTATTTAGTGAGTCTCTGAATAATTGCATATATTTAAAAGAATCCTGAGCAGTTTCCAGATATATATTATTCTTCAAAGGGGTTCTAAGTTAGTGACCATAGAAAATAAACTCCTGTCTTTTCAAGAAGTCTGTATTAATCTTGTGAGGCGCTGAATATTTAATCATAAAATACAGATTCGTGAATACCACTAGGGCGTGCGTTATTACATTCGCCTCTAAATGACTGGCTATACGAAATAGAATCCTGACTTTGGCCAAGGTGTATGTTATTCAGTTAAGCTCTGAATATGTGGCTCTAATAAATAGAAATCAGACTACAATACATGTGTTTCTTATGCAATGAAGCTCTAAACTGAATGCCATATGTAATAGCGTCCTGAGTATTCTCAAGGTAGGTATTATTAACTGAGGCTCTGAAACGTCGGCCATATAACATTGTTTCCTGACTAGTATACAGTTGTGTATTATCTACTCTGACTGTAAATGTTTGGAAATATGGAAGAGACTAGTGTCTATTCAAAGTTGTGTATTACTTACTCAAGCTTTGATTTTGTGGCCACATTAACTAGACTAGTGTCTATTCCACACGTATGCATTATTCGCTGATGCCGAAAATGAGAAGCTATATAAAGTTGACTCCTAACACTTCCCCAGTTGTGCATAACTCAGTAGGGTTCTTCTTGTGTGACCATATAAAACAGGATTTTGTCTATCTTAAATATTTGTATTATTCAGTGAATGCCTGAATGAGTTGCTATATGAAATAGACAGCTGGGTACTTTACATTTGTACATTTTTCACTGAGGCTAAGAGTCAGTAGCCATCCGAAATGGAATCCTGACTAATTCACACATGCATATTATACTCAGAGGCTATGAATGAGTGTCAAAATGAAATAGACTCCTGGCTATTCCACAGGTTTGCATTATTAAAAGAGGATCTGAATTAATGTCCATCGACAATAGACTCCAAATTATTCTCCAGGTGTGTATTATACAGTGAGGCTCAGGAGATGTGGCAATATAAATTAGATTCCTTAGTATAGACACGGTCTGCTTTATTCACTGTGGCTCTGAATATGTGTCTACATGAAATAGACTCCTGACTACACCATATTTTTTAGTGACACTCCGAATGAGAAGCCAACTGAAAAAGTCTCGTGACTATTCCACGGGTGTGCATTATTTAGTGAGACTCTGAATGAGGTGGTAAAAGTAAATCCTGAGTATTTCCCCAGGTGTCTACCACTAGTGAGGCTCTCAAGAAGGGGCCATAAGAAAGAGACTCAACAAGAAAAGAAAACTTCAGGCCAATATCCATGATGAACATAGATGCAAAAATCTTCAATAAAATACTGGCAAACCGATTGCAACACACATTAAAAAACTTATCCATCATGATCAAGTAGGATTCATCCCGGGGATGCAAGGCTGGTTCAACATACACAAGTCTGAAATGTAATTCACCACAAAAACAGAAGCAAAAACAAAAACCACATGATTATCTCAATTGATGCAGAGAAGGCATTTGACAAAATTCAACAGCCCTTTATACTAAAAACCCTCAATAAACTTGGTATTGATGGAACATATCTTAAAGTAATAAAAGCTATTTATGACAAACAAACAGCCAATATCATACTTAATGGGCAAAAACTGGAAGCATTCCCTTGGAAATCCGGCACTAGACAAGGATGCCCTCTCTCACCACTTCTATTCAACATAGTACTGGAAGTTCTAGCCAGAGCAATCAGGCAAGAAAAAGAAATAAAGGGTATTCAAATAAAAAAGGTGGAAGCCAAATTGTCTCTATTTGCAGACGACATGATAGTATACCTAGAAGACCCCATCACCTCAGACCAAAAGCTCCTGCAACTGATAAGCAACTTCAGCAAAGTCTCAGGATATAAAATCAATGTGCAAAAATCACAAGCATTCCTATACACCAATAACAGACTTAAAGAGAAGCAAATTAAGAACGAACTGCCATTCACAATTGCTACAAAGAAAATAAAATACCTAGAAATACAACTCACTAGGAATTTAACGGACCTCTTTAAGGAAAACTACAAACAACTACTCAACGAAATAAGAGAGGACACAAACAGATGGAGAAACATTCCATCTTCGTGGTTAGGAAGAATCAATATTGTGAAAATGGCTATACTGCCCAAAGTAATTTACACATTCAATGCTATCCCCATCAAAATACCATTGAATTTCTTTACAGAACTGGAAAAAACCACCATGAATTTCATATGGAACCAAAAAAGAGCCCGCATAGCCAAGTCAATTCTAAGCAAAAGGAACACAGCAGAAGGCATCACGCTACCAGACTTCAAACTATACTACAAGGCTACAGTAATCAAAACAGCATGGTACTGGTACCAAAACAGAGATATAGACCAATGGAACAGAACAGAAGCATCGGAGGCAACACAACATATCTACAACCATATTATCTTTGATAAACCAGACAAAAACAGGCAATGGGGAAAGGATTCCCTATTTAATAAATGGTGTTGGGAAAACTGGCTAGCCATGAGCAGAAAGCAGAAACTGGACCCCTTTCTGACACCTTACACTAAAATTAACTCCAGATGGATTGAAGACTTAAACGTAAGACCTGACACCATAAAAACCCTAGAAGAAAATCTAGGCAAAACTGTTCAGGACATAGGAGTAGGCAAGGACTTCATGAACAAAACACCAAAAGCATTGGCAACAAAAGCCAAAATAGACAAATGGGACCTAATCAAACTCCACAGCTTCTGCACGGCAAAAGAAACAGTCACTAGAGTGAATCGGCAACCATCAGAATGGGAAAAAATCTTTGCAGTTTACACATCTGACAAAGGGCTGATATCCAAAATTTACAAAGAACTCAAACAGATTTACAGAAAAAAAACAAACAAGCCCATTCAAAAATGGGCAAAGGATATGAACAGAAACTTTACAAAAGAAGACATACATGAGGCCAACAACCATATGAAAAAGTGCTCATCATCACTGGTCATTAGAGAGATGCAAATCAAAACCACATTGAGATATTATCTCAGGCCAGTTAGAATGGCGATCATTAGAAAATCTGGAGACAGCAGATGCTGGAGAGGATGTGAAGAAAGAGGAACACTCTTACACTGTTGGTGGGAGTGTAAATTAGTTCAACCATTGTGGAAGACAGTGTGGCGATTCCTCAGGGACCTAGAAATAGAAATTCCATTTGATCCAGCAATCCCATTACTGGGTATCTATCCAAAAGACTATAAATCGTTCTACTATAAGGACACATGCACACGAATGTTCCTTGCAGCACTGTTTACGATAGCAAAGACCTGAAACCAACCCAAATGCCCATCGATGATAGACTGGACTGGGAAAATGTGGCACATATACACCATGGAATATTATGCAGCAATCAAAAATGATGAGTTTGTGTCCTTTGTAAGGACATGGATGAATCTGGAGAACATCATTCTCAGCAAACTGACACAATAACAGAAAAGGAAATACTGCATATACTCACTCATAGGTGGGTGAGAAAAATGAGAACACATAGACACAGAGAGGCGGTCTACTATATACTGGGGACTGTTGGGGGAAATATGGGAGGGACAGCGGGGGGGGCTGGGGGGATAGCCTAGGGATGAATACCAAGTGTGGGTGAAGGGGAGGAAAGCAGCAAAACACACTGCCATGTGTGTACCTATGCAACTATCTTGCACGTTCTGCACATGTACCCTAAAACCTATAATGCAATCAAAATTTTAAAAAATTTAAAAAAGAGAGACTTCTGACTATTCCGCAGGTGTGCATTGTTACATGATTCTTCGAATGAGTGGCTATAAAATATAGACTCCAGACTATATGACAAGTGTGTAATATTCAGTGAGGCTGTGAAACAATGGTCATAAGAAAGAGACGTCTAATTCTCCACATGTGCGTTAATCACTATTTTCCTGACTGAGGGGCCGTATGAAATAGACTCCTCATTATTCTACATGTGTAAATTATTCAAATTGGTTCTGCAGAAGTGTCCATACAAAAGAGATTCCTTAAACTCCCACAGGTGTGTACTACTCAGCGATACCCAGAATTGGAGTTCAAGTAAAATAATGTCCTGACTATTACAAACGTGTGTATTATTTAGGAAGGCACTTAATTCATGGCTATCTTAAACAGCGTCCTGATTACTCCATAGAAGTTCATTATTCACAGAAACTTTGAACGAGAGGCCATATAAAATAGACACCTGACTATTGTTCCATTGTGAATTATTCAATAAGGTCCTAAATGAGTGGTAGTATAAAACAGAATCCCAAAAATTACCTAGATGTGTATCATTCAGGGAGGCACAGAATGAGTGGCCATATCAAAAATGCTCGACTATTATCCTGGTGTGCATCATTCACTGAGGCTCTAAATGAGTGGATACATGAAGTAGACTCTTAACTCTTCCCTCTGTGTGTATTATTGAATGAGACTCTGACTGTGTGGGCATACAAAAGAGACTCTGATGTATTGCCGAGGTGTGCATTACCTACAGAAACTTTGAATGTGTAGCAATTTGAAGTAGACCCTTGACTATTTCTAAAAAAACTTTTATTCAGAGTGGCCATGAATGAGAGGCCATGTGAAAGAGATTCCTGACTTATCAGATATACATGTTATTCGCAGAAACACTGAAAGAGATTCCTTATAAAATAGACACATTTTACTCCACAGGTGTGAGTTATTTTATGACTTTACAAATGAATCACCATGTGAAATACACTAGTGACTATTTCACACATGTTTAGTATTTGGAGAGGTTCTGTGTGAGTGACCATATCAAATAGTCTCTTGACTATCACACATGTGTGTATTATTAACGGAGCTCCTTAACTTGGGCCGACCTTAATTAGGGTCCTGACTACTCCACCGCTGCTTATTATGCACTTAAGCTCTGAATGCCAGGCCACATGAAATAGACTCCTTACTATTGCCCCATTGTGCATTATTTGGTAATGCTGAGATTGAGTGGCCATGTAACCTGGACTCTGACTATTCCCAAGGTGTGTAGTCTTTACTGAGTTTCTTAACGAGTGACCACATAAAATAGACTCCTGAATCTATCTTCTTGATGATTTCTAATTTTGCATATTCCACTGAGTAAATGGGTGAACGGTCATATTAAATATTCTCCACACTATTCCCCAAGTGTACATTCTTTAGTGAGTCTCTGAATAAGTGTTTATATATAACGGAATCCTGAGCAGTTTCCAGATATATATGATTCTTCAAAGTGGTTCTAAATAATTGGCCATGTGAAATAAATTCCTGTCTTTTCCAGCGGTCTGTATTAATCTTGTGAAGCTCTGAATGAGTAGCCATAAAACAGAGACCCCTGAATACTCCTCAGGCGTGTATCTTTTAATTACCCAATCAAAAGATACAGGCAAACCCTAATGGTATACTGAATCCAGACCAATTTCATATCACAAGTTACACAAAAACTAAAAAAAAAATGGTTGGAGAAAGATTTACCAACCAAAAGGAGAACAAAACAAACAAATAAAACAAAGCTGTAGCAATTTATGCATTTCATAAAACAGATTACAAACCAACAAAAATAGAGTGGTATAAGGATCAATGCATCGTAACACCGAGATACATTAGACCCATAAATAGATATAGACTCAACGAGACAGAAAATTAATGAGGATATCCAGAATCTGAACTCAAATCAGTAACAAGTAAAATTAATAAGCACTTGTAGAGCTCTCCACTATAGATACATATAATATACATTCTCCACTTTAAATGCACGAAAGAATAATTTGCCATTATTACTTCCAATTTATAGAATAAAGCAATATTCCTGTTCCCTCTCCGTCTTTTTATTCCTCTCTTTTCCTTTCCATCTTAGAAAAAAATGAAGTCCTGACTATCACAAAGGTGTGTATCATTCAGGAAGTCACTTAATTCACGGCTATCTTAAACAGCGTCCTGATTACTCCATAGAAGTTATTCACTGAAACTTTGAATGAGAGGCCATATAATATAGACATCTGACTATTGCTGCATTGTGAGTTATTCAATAAGGTTCTAAATGAGTGGTAGTATGAAATAGAATCCCGAGGTTTCCCTAGGTGTTTATCATTCAGGGAGGCACATAATGAGTGGCCATATAAAAAATGCTCAACTATTATCCTAGTGTGCATTATTCACTGAGGCTCTAAATGAGTGGATACATGAAGTAGACACCTAACTCTTTTCCAGCTGTGTATTATTAAATAAGATTCTGATTATGTGGGCATAAAAAAGAGACTGATGTATTGCCCTGGTGTGCATTACCAACACAGACTCTGAATTTGTAGCCATTTGAAGTAGACCCTTGACTCTTTCTAAAGAAGGGTTTATTCACAGTGGCTCTGAACGAGTGGCCATGTGAAAGAGATTCCAGCCTTATCAGATATACATATTATTCACTGAAACACTGAAAGAGTGGCCTTATGAAATAGACCCATTTTACTCCACAGGTGTGAATCATTTTTTGACTCTCCAAATGAATCACCATAGGAAATACACTAGTGACTATTCCACACATATTTAGTATTTGAAGAATTTCTGTATGAGTGTCCATATAAAAGAGTCTTCTGACTATCACACATGTCTGTATTATTCACGGAGCTGCTTAAGTTGGGGCTACCTTAAATAGGGTCCTGACTACTCCACAGCTGCTTATAACACACTTAAGCTCTGAATTCCAGGCCACATGAAATAGTCTCCTTACTATTGCTCCATTGTGCATTATTTGGTAATGCTGTGATTGAGTGGCAATATGACCTAGACTCTGATTACTTCCAAGGTGTGTAGTCTTTAGTGTGTTTCTGAACGAGTGACCACATAAAATAGACTCCTGAATCCATCCTCTTGATTATTTCTCAGTTCTGCATTTTCCACTGTGTCACTGGGTGAATGGTCATATCAAACAGTCTCCACACTATTCCCCAAGTGTGCATTCTTTAGTGAGTCTCTGAATAAGTGCTTATATATAACAGAATCCTGAGCAGTTTCCACGTATATATGATTCTTCAAAGCTGTTCTATATAAGTGGCCATGTGAAATAAACTCCTGTCTTTTCCAGAGGTTAGTATTAATCTTGTGAGGCTCTGAATGTGTAGACATAAAATACAGACTCCTGAATAATCCTCAGGCGTGCGTTCTTACATTCGCCTCTAAATGAGTGACTATACAAAATAGAATCCTGACTTTCCACAAGGTGAACATTATTCAGTTAAACTCTGAATATCTGGCTCTACGAAATAGAATTCTGACTACAATACAGGTGTTTCTTATGAAATGAAGCTCTGAAATAGATCCATATGTAATCGTGTCCTAAGTATTCCCCAGGTAGGTATTATTAACTGAGGCTCTGAAATGTCGGCCATATGATGTTGTTTTCTGACTAGTCCACAGGTGTGTATTATTGACTCTGACTCTGACTCTGAATATTTGGAAACATGGAAGATACTAGTGTTTGTTAACAGTTCTGTATTACTCACTTAACCTTTGATTTTGTGGCCATGCAAAATAGACTAGTGTATATTTCACACCTGTGCATTATTCGCTGAGGCTGTAAATGAGAGGCTATATAAAGTAGACTCCTAACACTTCCCCAGTTGTGCATAACTCAGTAAAGTTCTCCTTGTGTGACCATATGAAACAGGATTTTGTCTATCTTAAATATTTGTATTATTCAGTGAATGCCTGAATGAGTGGCTATATGAAATAAACAGCTGGGTACTTTACATTTGTACATTATTCACTGAGGTTAAGAGTCAGTAGCCATCTGAAATGAAATCCTGACTAATTCACACATGCGTATTATACACAGAGGCTATGAATGAGTGTCCAAATGAAATAGACTCCTGGCTATTTCACACGTGTGCATTATTAAAAGATGATGTGATTGAATGTCCATCGAATATAGACCCCAAATTATTGTTCAGGTGTGTACTATTTAGTGAGGCTCAGAAGATGTGGCCATACTAATTAGATTCCTTACTATAGGAAGGGTCTTTCTTATTCACTGCAGCTCTGAATATGTGTCTACATGAAATAGACTCCTGACTACACCACATTATTTAGTGACACACTGAATATGAGGCCACCTGAAAAAGTCTCCTGACTATTCCACAGGTGTGCATTATTTAGTGAGACTCTGAATGAGGTGATGAAAGTAAATCTTGTCTATTTTCCCAGGTGTGTATCTTTAGCGAGGCTCTCAATGAGGGGTCACAGGAAAGAGACTCCTGACTACTCCACAGGTGTGCATTATTTCATGATTCTTCAAATGAGTGGCCATAAAAAGTAGACTCCAGACTACATGACAAGTGTATAATATGCAGTGAGGCTGTGAAAGAAGGGTCATATGAAACAGATGTCTTATTACTCCACAGGTGCATTATTCACTCTTTTTCTGAATGAGGAGCCTTATGAAATAGACTCATTTAGACTGAAATATGCATTCCTCATACAGGTTCTTTATGAGTTTCCATAAAGGAGAGACTCATTACACTCCCCCAGGTGTGAAATACTCAGCAAAACCCAGAATTAGTATTCATGAAAAATAGAATCCTGACTATCAACCAGGTGTGTATCATTCAGGAAGGCACTAAATTTGTGGCTATCTTAAACAGCGTCCTGATTACTCCATAGAAGTTCATTATTCACTGAAATTTTGAATGAGGGGTCATATAAAATAGACACCAGACTATTGTTTCATTGTGAGTTATTCAATAAGGTTCTATATGAGTGGTAGTATGAAATAGAATCCCGAGGATTCCCTAGGTGTTTATCATTCAGGGAGGCACAGAATGAGTGGCCATATAAAAAATGCTCGACCATAATCTTGATGTGCATTATTCACTGAAGTTCTAAATTAGTGGATACATGAAGTAAACACCTAACTCTTTTCCAGCTGTGTATTATTAAACAAGACTCTGATTATGTGGGCATAAAAAAGAGACTGATGTATTGCCCAGGTGTGCATTACCAACACAGACTCTGAATGTGTAGCCATTTGAAGTAAACCCTTGACTATTTCTAAAGAAAATTTTATTCACAGTGGCCCAGAATGAGTGGCCATGTGAAAGAGATTCCTGCCTTATCAGATATACATATTATTCACTGAAACACTGAAAGAGTGGCCTTATGAAATAGACCCCATTTTACTCCACAGGTGTGAGTCATTTTTTTACTCTTCAAATGAATCACCATAGGAAATACACTAGTGACTATTCCACACATGTTTAGTATTTGAAGAATTTCTGTATGAGTGTCCATATGAAATAGTCTGCTGACTATCACATATGTGTGTATTATCCACGGAGCTGCTTAACTTGGGTCTACCTTAAACAGGGTCCTGACTACTCCACAGTTGCTTATTATGCACTTAAGCTCTGAATGTCGGGCCACATGAAATAGACTCCTTACTATTGCCCCATTGTGCATTATTCGGTAATGCTGTGATTGAGTGGCCATATGACCTGGACTGACGATTTCCAAGGTTTGTAGTATTTAGAGAGATTCTGAATGAGTGAACACATAAAATAGACTCCTCAATCTATCCTCTTAACTATTTCTCATTTCTGCATTTTTCACTGAATCACTGGGTGAACAGTCATATCAAATTCTTTCCACACTATTCCCCAAGTGTGCATTTTTAGTGAGTCTCTGAATAAGTGGTTATATATAATAGAATCCTGAGGAGTTTCCAGATGTATATGATTCTTCAAAGTGCTTCGAAATAATTGGCCATGTGAAATAAACTTCTGTCTTTTTCAGAGGTCTGTATTAATCTGTGAGGCTCTGAATGAGTAGCCATAAAATAGAGACTCCTGAATACTCTTCATGCATGAGTTCTTACATTCGGCTCTAAATGAGTGGCTATACGAAATAGAATCCTGACTTTAAACAAGGTGTATGTTATTCAGTTAAGCTCTGAATATGTGGCTATATGAAATAGAATTCTAACTACAATACAGGTGTTTCTTATGCAATGAAACTCTGAAATACATGCCATATGTAAGAGCGTCCTGAGTATTCCCCTGGTAGGTATTATTAACTGAGGCTCTGAAACGTTGGCCTCATGACATTGTTTCCTGACTAGTCCACAGGTGTGTATTATTGACTCTGACTCTGAATATTTGGAAAAATGGACGAGACTAGTGTCTATTCAACTTTGTGTATTACTCACTGAAGGTTTGATTTTGCGGCCATACAAAATAGACTGGTGTCTATTCCACACATGTGCGTTATTCGCTGAGGCTGTGAATGAGAGGCTATGTGAAGGAGACTCCTAACACTTTCCCAGTTGTGCATAACTCAGAAGGGTTTTTCTTGTTTGACCATATAAAACAGGATTTTGTCTATCTTAAATATTTTTATTATTCAGTGAATGCCTGAATGAGTGGCTATTTGAAATTGACAGCTGGGTACTTTACATTTGTACATTATTCACTGAGGTTAAGAGTCAGTAGCCATCTGAAATGGAATCCTGACTAATTCACACATGCATATTATACACAGATGCTATGAATGAGTGTTCAAATTAAATAGACTCCTGTCTATTCCACAGGTATGCATTATTAAAATAGGATCTGAATGAATGTCCATCGAATATAGACTACAAATTATTCTCCAGTGCATATTATTCAGTGAGGCTCAGAAGATGTGGCAATATTAATTAGATTCCTTACTATAGAAAGGTTCTGCCTTATTCACTGAGGCTCTGAATATGTGTCTACATGAAATAGACTCCTGATTTTCTCAAGATGGCATTGTAGAGGCGACTCAGGATTGCAGCTCTTAGTGAAGGTACAGAGGGTGAGTTTCAGCCGCATTCTTAGACGGTTCTTTTTTGCCCACAGAAGGTTGAAAGTCCCAGGTGTGGTAGAGACACAGGACGCTTGTGCAGCCGGCTCGCGTGGCCGGTTGGGCCATGCCGATGCCACAGCGCAGCAGCACACTGCACAAAACACACTGGTCTGTGAGCCCTGTTAAACCGGCAACCTGAGATTTCAAAGGGCAGATTGGCATGTCCATCTGATTGAACGGGACTTGGACAATGAGCCAGAACAGAATATTCCTGTGAAACGTGATCTTAGCCAGTGCAGTGGGCAGTGGCACAGGAGATTGCACGGATCCCAGTGCCCTATCAGCAGGCTCCTGGGGTGCCAGTGAGAGAGTCAACCGTTCAGGTTGGGCAGAGGAAGACAGAGAGAGAGAGGATGGACTCTGAGGCAGGAAGCTGAGTGACCGAGCTCCGCTGGTTCCACCATTACGGGAACAAGCAGGGTGGCGCCTGGAGGCGCTTGGGGCTGAGAATTTTGCTGCTGGCATTTAGGACGGTGCAGCCCGGTGGGGGGGGCGTCCACCACTATGGACTCAATCCGCCCCTACTGAAGTACCGCCCAGGGCTGAGGCAGCCTGCCATTGCTGAGGCAACCTGCCATGACAGAAAGACTCCACCAAAAGGGCGGAGTGAACCACAGCAAAACAGAGCCCATGGCAGCAGGGAGGACTCATGCTAGCATGGTGGAGCCTCAGTAGGCAAATAGTGAATAGACTGCCACTGAGTGGGGCAGGAAATTGCAACATATACTCATAAAGAAAGCCCCAACTCTCTGAGACACAGCATCTAAGGGGAAAAAAGGGGGAGGGTTATGAGTTCTGTTGCAGCAGACATAAACATATCCAACCAACATTCCTGAATGAACAACAAAGCACACAGCTCAGCACTGGAGCTCCTATAGAGCACAGACCATCTCCTGAAGCAGCTACCTGACCCCTGTGTATTCAAAGAGTCACCCCATAAAAGAACTAATCATACTGACATTTGGCGGTCATCATTCTGGAACAAAGATAGCAGTAGAAGACACTGGTAACATCCCTCACGGTTCTTCAGCTGCTACAGGTGTACCCCAGATAATCAGGGCCTGGAGTGGACCTCAGCACTCATACAGCAGAGGGGCTAGACCATTAGAAGGAAAACTAAGTAACAGAAATACTTCATCATCAACAATCTGGGCGTCCACTCAGAGATCCAATTGAAAATCAGCAACTACTAGGATGACAGGTTGATAAATCAATAAAGATGAGAAGAAACCAGCGCAAAAAGAAGGAAAACACCAGAAACCAAAACACCTCACCTCCTACAAAGGACCAAAACTCCTCACCAGCAAGGGAACAAAGCTGGACGGAGAATAAGTGTGACGAAATGACAGAATCAGACTTCAGAAAGTGGATAATGAGAAACTTCAGGGAGCTAAAAGAATATGTTCTAAATCAGTGCAAACAAACTAAGAACCTTGAAAAATAATTTGAAAAAGGATTCGAGGAAATGATAAAAAGAATCGACAACTTAGAGAGGAATATGAATGAATTGAAGGAGCTGAAAAACAAAACACGAGAACTTCGTGAGGCATGCACAAGTTTCAACAGCCGAATTGACCAAGCAGAAGAAAGGATATCAGAAGTCGAAGATCAACTCAATGAAATTAAACGAGAAACCAAGATTAAAGACAAAAGCACAAAAAGGAATGAACAAAATCTCCAAGAAATGTGGGACTATGTGAAGAGACCCAACCTACGTTTGATAGGTGTACCAGAATGTGATGAAGAGAATGAATACAAGCTGGAAAACACTCTTCAGGATATTATCCAGAAAAATTTCCCCAACCTAGAAAGACAGGTCAATACTCAACTCCAGGAAATACAGAGAACACCACAAAGATATTTTGCAAGAAGAGCAACCCCAAGGCACATAATCATCAGATTCACCAAGGTTGAAATGAAGGAGAAAATACTAAGGGCAGCCAGAGAGAAAGGTTGCGTCACCCACAAAGAAAAGCCAATCAGACTCACAGCAGATCTCTCAGCAGAGACTCTACAAGCCAGAAGAGAGTGGGAACCAATATTCAGCATCTTTAAAGAAAAGAACTTTCAACCCAGAATTTCATATCCAGACAAACAGAGCTACATAAGTGAAGGAAAAATAAAATTCTTCATGAACAAGCAAGTACTCAGAGACTTTGTCACCACTAGGCCTGCTTTACAAGAGCTCCTGAAAGAGGCACTACACATAGAAAGAAACAACCAGTTCCAGCCATCCTAAAAGCATAACAAATGCTAAAGAGCATCAACAAAATGAAGAATGTACATGAACCAATGGGCAAAACAGCCAGATAGCATCAAAATGGCAGTATCAAATTCAAACATAACAATATTAACCCTAAATGTGAATGGGCTAAATGCACCAATCAAAAGCAACAGACTGGCAAGTTGGATAAATAACCAAAACCCATGGGTGTGCTGTATCCAGGAAACCCACCTCACATGCAAGGATAGACAAAGGCTCAAAATAAAGGGATGGAGGAAGATATTCCAAGCAAATGGAGAGAAAAAAAAAAAACAGGAGTTGCAATTCTCGTCTCTGATAAAATAGATTTTAAAGCAACAAAGATCAAAAGGGACAAAGAAGGTCATTACATAATGGTAAAAGGATCGATACAACAAGAAGAGCTAACGATTCTAAATATATATGGACCCAATGCAGGAGCACCAGATATATAAGGCAAGTTCTTAATGACTTACGAAGAGACTTGGACAAGAACACAATAGTAGTGGGAGACTTTAACCCTCGACTGTCAATATCAGACAGATCAACCAGACAGAAAATTAACAAGGACATCCAGGACTTGAACTCAGACCTGGAAAAAGCAAACCTAATAGACATTTACGGAACTCTCCACCCCAAATCCACACAATATACATTCTTCTCAGCAACACGTCACACTTACTCCAAAATTGACCAGATAATTTGAAGTAAAGCACTCCTCAGCAAATACAAAACAACTGAAATTATAACGAACAGTCTCTCTGACCATAGTGCAATCAAGTTGGAACTCAGAATTCAGAAAATAAATCGGAACCACACAGCTTCATGGAAACAGAAAAACTGGCTCTTCAATGTTGACTGGATAAACAATGAAATGAAGCAGAATTAAAGAAGTTCTTTGAAACCAAAAAGAATGAAAACAAAAAGTACCAGAATCTCTGGGACACATCCAAAGCAGTATGTAGAGGAAAATATATAGCAATAAGTGCCCACATGAGAGGAGTGGAGAAGTCCAAATTTGACACCCTATCTTCAAAATTGAAAGAGATAGAGGAGCAAAATCAAAAAAGCTCAAAACCTAGCTGAAGACAAGAAATAACTAAGATCAGAGCAGAACTGAAGGAGATAGAGACAAGAAAAACGCTTCAAAAAATCAATAAATCTAAGAGCTGGTTTTTCAAAAAGATCAACAAAATAGACAGACCACTAGCCAGACTGATAAAAAAGAAAAGAGAGAACAACCAAATAGATGCAATAAAAAACGATAAAGGGGAAATCACCACAGATTCTACAGAACTTTAAACCATCATCAGAGAATACTAGAAACAACTCTATGCAAATAAACTATTAAACCAGGAAGAAATGGATAAATTCCTGGACGCCTGTGTCCTCCCAAGCCTAAACCAGGAGGAAGCCGAAACTATGAATAGACCAATAACAAGGTCTGAAGTTGAGGCAGCAATTAAGAGCCTACCACACAAAATAAGCCCAGGTCCAGAAGGGTTCACAGCCGAGTTCTACCAGACACACAAAGAGGATCCAGTACCATTTATTCTGAAAGTATTCCAAATAATTCAAAAAGAGGGAACCCTTCTTAAATCATTTTATGAAACCAACATCATCCTGATACCAAAACCTGGCAGAAACTCAACAAGAAAAGAAAACTTCAGGCCAATATCCATGCGAACATTGATGCAAAAATCTTCAATAAAGTACTGGCAAACCGACTGCAACAGCACATTAAAAAACTTATCCATCATGATCAAGTAGGATTCATCCCAGGAATGCAAAGCTGGTTCAACATATGCAAGTCTATAAATGTAATTCACCACATAAACGGAAGCAAAAGCAAAAACCACATGATCATCTCAATTAACACAGAGAAGGCATTTGACAAAATTCAAAAGCCCTTTATGCTAAAAACCCTCAATAAACTTGGTATTGATGAAACGTCTCTCAAAGTAATAAAAGCTATTTATGACAAACCAACAGCCAATATCACTTAACAGGTAAAATCTGGAAGCATTCCCTTTGAAATCCGGCACTAGACAAGGATGCCGTCTTTCACCACTTCTATTCAATATAGTACTGGAAGTCTGAGCCAGAGCAATCAGGCAAGAAAAAGAAATAAAGGGTATTCAAATAGGAAAGATGGAAGCCAAATTGTCTCTATTTGCAGACGACATGATAGTATACCTAGAAGACCCCATCACCTCAGCCCAAAAGCTCCTGCAACTGATAAGCAACTTCAGCAAAGTCTCAGGATATAAAATCAATGTGCAAAAATCACAAGCATTCCTATACACCAATAACAGACTTAAAGAGAACCAAATCAAGAACGAACTGCCATTCACAATTGCTACAAAGAAAATAAAATACCTAGGAATACAACTCACTAGGAATGTAAGGGACCTCTTTAAGGAAAACTACAAACAACTGCTCAATGAAATAAGAGAGGACACAAACAGATGGAGAAACATTCCATGTTCGTGGTTAGGAGGAATCAATATCGTGAAAATGGCTATACTGCCCAAAGTAATTTACACAATCAATGCTATCCCCATCAAACTACCATTGAATTTCTTCACAGAACTGGAAAAAACCACCATGAATTTCATATGGAACCAAAAAAGAGCCCGCATAGCCAAGTCAATTCTAAGCAAAAAGAACACAGCGGGAGGCATCACGCTACCAGACTTCAAACTATACTACAAGGCTACAGTAATCAAAACAGCATGGTACTGGTACCAAAACAGAGATATAGACCAATGGAACAGAACAGAGGCATCGGAGGCAACACAACACATCTACAACCATATTATCTTTGATAAACCAGACAAAAACAGGCAATGGGGAAAGGATTCCCTATTTAATAAATGGTGTTGGGAAAACTGGCTAGCCATGTGCAGAAAGCAGAAATTGGACCCCTTCCTGACACCTTACACTAAAATTAACTCCAGATGGATTAAGGACTTAAACGTAAGACCCGACACCATAAAAACCCTAGAAGAAAATCTAGGCAAAACCATTCAGGACATAGGAGTAGGCAAGGACTTCATGAACAAAACTCCCAAAGCATTGGCAACAAAAGCCAAAATAGACAAATGGGACCTAATCAAACTCCACAGCTTCTGCACAGCAAAACAAACAGTCACTAGAGTGAATCGGCAACCATCAGAATGGGAAAAAATCTTTGCAGTTTACGCATCTGACAAAGGGCTGATATCCAGAATTTACAAAGAACTCAAACAGATTTACAGGAAAAAAACAGACAAGCCCATTCAAAGGTGGGCAAAGGATATGAACAGAAACTTTACGAAAGCAGACATACATGAGGCCAGCAAACATATGAAAAAGTGCTCATCGTCATTGGTCATTAGAGAGATGCAAATCAAAACCACATTGAGATACCATCTCACACCAGTTAGAATGGCGATCATTAAAAAATCTGGAGACAGCAGATGCTGGAGAGGATGTGGAGAAATAGGAACACTCTTACACTGTTGGTGGGAGTGTAAATTAGTTCAACCATTGTGGAAGACAGTGTGGCGATTCCTCAGGGACCTAGAAATAGAAATTCCATTTGACCCAGCAATCCCATTGCTGGGTATCTATCCAAAGGATTATAAATCGTTCTACTATAGGGACACATGCACACGAATGTTCATTGCAGCACTGTTTACAATAGCAAAGACCTGGAACCAACCCAAATGCCCAACGATGATAGACTGGACTGGGAAAATGTGGCACATATACACCATGGAATATTATGCAGCAATCAAAAATGATGAGTTTGTGTCCTTTGTAGGGACATGGATGAATCTGGAGAACATCATTCTCAGCGAACTGACACAAGAACAGAAAAAGAAATACCGCATATACTCGCTCATAGGTGGGTGAGAAAAATGAGAACATGTGGACACAGAGAGGCGGTCTACTATACACTGGGGACTGTTGGGGGGAATGGGGGAGGGACAGCAGGGGGGGGCTGGGGGGGATAGCCTGGGGATGAATACCAAGTGTGGGTGAAGGGGAGGAAAGCAGCAAAGCACACTGCCATGTGTGTACCTATGCAACTATCTTGCTCGTTCTGCACATGTACCCCCAAACCTATAATGCAATAAAAAAAAAAAAAATAAAAAAAAATAAACCTTTCAAAAAAAAAAAAAAAAAAAAAAAAAAAAAAAAAGACTCTGATGTATTGCCCAGGTGTGCATTACCTACAGAGACTCTGAATGGATAGCCATTTGAAGTAGACCCTTGACTATTTGTAA
Organism: Saguinus oedipus; assembly: GCA_031835075.1. NCBI lineage: Eukaryota > Metazoa > Chordata > Mammalia > Primates > Cebidae > Saguinus > Saguinus oedipus. The sequence continues at coordinate 33,933,460 of CM063176.1, forward strand.
GGAAAGTCTTATTCACAGTGGCCCTGAATGGGCGGCCATGTGAAAGAGATTCCTAACTTATCAGATATACATGTTATTTACTGAAACACTGAATGAGTGGCCTTATAAAATAGAACAAATTTTACTCCACAGGTGTTCGTTATTTTTTGACTCTGCAAATGAATCACCATATGAAATAGGCTAGTGAGTATTCCACACATGTTTAGTAATTGAAGAGGTTCTGTATGAGTGTCCATATCAAACAGTCTCCTGACTATCACACATGTGAGTATTATTTACGGAGCTGCTAAATTTGGTTCCACCATAAATAGGGTGCTGACTACCTCACAGCAGCTTATTACGCACATTATCTCTGAATGCGAGGCCATATGAAATAGACTCCTTTCAATTGCCCCATTGTGCTTTATTCGGTAATGCTGTGATTGAGTGGCCATATGATCTGGACTCTGACTATTCCCGAGGTGTGTAGTCTTTAGAGAGTTTCTGAATGATTGACCACATAACATAGACTCCTGACTCTCTCCTCTTGACTACTTTTCAGTTCTGCATTTTCCACTGAGTCACTGGGTGAACGGTCATATCAAAGAGTCTCCAGACTATTCGCCAAGTGTGCATTCTTTAGTGAGTCTTTGAATAAGTGGCTATATATAACCGAATCCTGAGTAGTTTCCAGATATATATGATTCTTCAAAGCGGTTCTCAATAAGTGGCCATGTGAAATAATCTCCTGTCTTTTCCACAGATCTGTATTATTCTTGTGAAGCTCTGAATGAGTAGCCATAAAATAGAGACTCCGGAATAGTCCTCAGGCCTGCATTTTTACATTTTGCTCTAAATGAGTGGCTATACAAAATAGAATCCTGACTTTCCACAAGGTGTATGTTATTCAGTTAACCTCTCAATATGTGGCTATATGAAATAAAATTCTGTCTACAATACAGGTGCTTCTTATTCAATAAAGCTCTGAAATAGATGCTATATGTATTAGCGTCCTGAGTATTCCCCAGGTATGTATTAATCTCTGAGGCTCTGAAACTTTGGCCATATAAAATTGTTTCCAGACTAGTCCAAACGTGTGTAGTATTGACTATGACACTGAAGATTTGGGCATATGGAATAAACTAGTGTCTATACAAAGTTGTGTATTACACACTCAAGTTGTAATTTTGTGGCCATATTAAATAGACTAGTGTCTATTACACACATGTGCATTATTCACTGAGGCTGTAAATGAGAGGCTATATAAAGTTGACTCCTAACACTTTCACAGTTGTGCATTCCTTAGTGAGGGCCTTCTTGTGTGACCATATGAAACAGGATTCAGTCTATCTTAAATATTTGCATCCTTCAGTGAATCTCTGAAGGAGTGCTATATGAAATAGAAAGCTGGGTACTTTACATTTGTACAATATTCTCTTAGGGTACGGTTCAGTGTCTATATGAAATGTAATCCTGACTAATCCACAAGTGTATATGATACACAGAGGCTATGAGTGAGTTTCCAAATGGAATATACTCCTGGCTATTAAAGAAAAGTGCATTATTCACTAAGTTTCTGAATAAATGTCCATTGAAAATAGACTCCTAATTATTTTCCAGGTGTGTATTATTCAGTGAGGCTCAGAAGATGTGGCCGTATGAATTAGATTACTTACTAGAGAAAGGTTCTACCTTAGTCACTGAGGCTCTAAATATGTGTCTACATGAAATATACTCCTGAATACACCACATTATTTAGTGACACTTCGAATGAGATGCCACCAGAAAAAGTCTCCTGACTATTCCACAGGTGTGCATTATTTAGTGAGACTCTGAATGAGGCGATTAAAGTAAATTATGACTATTTCCCCAGGTGTGTATCATTAGTGAGGCTCTCAATGAAGGGCCATTGGAAACAGACATCTGAATATTCTGCAGGTTTGCATTATTCCGTGATTCTTCGAATGAGTGGCCATAAAAAAAGATTCCAGACTATAAGAGAAGGGTGTAATATTCAGTGAGGCTGTGAAAAAGAGGTCATAAGAAATAGATGTCTAATTACTCCACATGTGCGTTATTCATTATTTGCCTGAATGAGGAGCCATATGAAATAGGCTCCTCATTATTCTCCATGCGTGCATTATTCAAACAGATTCTGTATGAGTGTCCATACAAAAGAGACTCCTTACACTACCCCAGGTGTGTATTACTCAGCGATACCCAAAATTAGAGTTCATGTAAAATAAAGTCCTGACTATCACCCAGGTGTGTATTATTTAGGAAGCCACTTAATTAGTAACTATCTTAAACAGCGTCCTGATTACTCCATAGAAGTTTATTATTCACAGAAACTTGGAAGGAGAGACCATATAAAATAGACACCTGACTATTCCTCCATTGTGAATTATTCAATAAGGTTCTAAATGAGTGGCAGTATGAAATAGAATCCTGAGGATTCCCTAGGTGTGTATCATTCAGGGAGGCACAGAATGAGTGGCCATATAAAAAATGATCGACTATTATCCTGGTGTGCATTATTCACTGAGGCTCTAAATGAGTGGTTACATGAAGTAGACTCTTAACACTTCTTCAGGTGTGTATTATTGAATGAGACTCTGACTGTATGGGCATACAAAAGAGACTCTTATGTATTGCCCAGGTGTGCATTACCTACAGAGACTCTGAATGTGTATCCATTTGAAGTAGACCCTTGACTGTTTCTAAGGAAAGCTTTATTAAGAGTGGCCCAGAACGAGTGGTCGTGTGAAAGAGATTCCCGACTTATCAGATATACATGTTATTCCCTGAAACAATGAAAGAGTGGCCTTATGGAATAGACCCCAATTTACTCCACAGGTGTGAGTTTTTTTTTTTTTTGACTATCCAAACGAATCACCATATGAAATACACTAGTGACTATTTTACACGTATATTATTTGAAGAGGTTCTGTATGAGTGTCAATATGAAATAGTCTTCTGTCTATCACACATGTGTGTATTATTCACGGAGCTGCTTAACTTGGGACTACCTTAAATAGAATCCTGACTACTCCACAGCTGCTTATTATGTACTTAAGCTCTGAATGCCAGGCCACATGAAATAGACTCTTTACTATTGCCCCATTGTGCATTATTCAGTAATGCTGTGATTGAGTGGCCATGTGACCTGGACACTGACTATTCCCAAGGTGTGCAGTCTTTAGTGAGTTTCTCAACGAGTGATTACATAAAATAGACTCCTGAATCTATCCTCTTGACTATTTCTCAGTTCCGCATTTTCCACTTAGTTACTGGGTGAACAGTCATATCAAGTAGTTTCCACACAATTCCCCAAGTGAGCATTCTTTAATGAGTCTCAGAATAAGTGGTTATATATAACAGAATCCTGAGCAGTTTCCAGATATATATAATGCTTCAAAGCAGTTCTAAATAAGTGGCCATATGAAATAAAATCCTGTCTTTTCCAGAGGTCTCTATTAATATTGTGAGGCTCTGAATGAATAGCCATATTATAGAGAGTCCTGAATACTCCTCAGGCGTGCGTTCTTACATTCGGCTCTAAATGAGTGGCTATATGAAATAGAATCCTGAGTTTGGCCAAGGGGTATATTATTCATTTAAGCTCTGAATATGTGGCTATACGAAATAGAATTCTGACTACAATACAGGTGTTTCTTATGCAATGAAGCTCTGAAATAGATGCCATATATAATAGCGTCCTGAGTTTTCCACAGGTATGTATTATTAACTGAGGCTATAAAACATTGGCCACATAACATTTTTTCCTGACTAGTCCACAGGTGTGTATTATTGACTCTGGCTCTGAATATTTGGAAATATGGAAGAGACTAGTGTCTATACAAAGTTGTGTATTACTCACTCAAGCTTTGATTCTGTGGCCATATGAAACACACTAGTGTCAATTCCACACGTGTGCATTATTCACTGAGGACGCAAATGAGAGGCTGTATAAAGTAGACTCCTAACACTTCCCCAGTTCTGCATAACTCAGTAGGGTTCTTCTTGTATGACCATATAAAACAGTATTTTTTCTATCTTAAATATTTTTATTATTGAGTGAATGCCTGAATGAGTTGCTATATGAAATAGACAGCAGGGTACTTTATATTTTTACATAATTCACTGAGGTTAAGGGTCAGTAGCCATTTGAAATTTAATCCTGACTAATTCACACATGCATATTATACACAAAGGCTATGAATGAGTGCCCAAATTAAATAGACTCCTGGCTATTCCACAGGTGTGCATCATTAAAAGAGGATCTGAATGAATGTCCATCCAAAATAGACTCCAAATTCTTCTCCAGGTGTGTATTCTTCAGTGAGGCTCAGAAGATGTGGTCATATTAATTAGATTCCTTAGTATAGAAAGGGTCTGCCTTATTCACTGTGGCTCAGAATATGTGTCTACATGAAATGCACTCCTGACTACAACACATTATTTAGTGACACTCAGAATGAGAGGCCATCTGAAAATGTCTCCTGACTATTCCACAGTTGTGCATTATTTAGTGAGACTCTGAATGTGGCGATAAAAGTAAATCCTGTCTATGTCCGTAAGTGTGTACCATTTGTGAGGCTCTCAATGAGGGGCCAGAGGAAGGAGATTTCTGACTATTCCACAGGTGTGCATTTTTCCGTGATTCTTCGAATGAGTGGCCATAAAAAATTGACTCTAGACTATATGACAAGTGTGTAATATTAAGTGAGGCTGTGAAACAGGGGTCATATGAAACAGACGTCTAATTATGCCACGTGTGCGTTATTCATTATTTTTCTGAATGAGGAGACATATGAAATAGTCTCCTCATTATTCTCCATGTGTGCATTACTCAAACAGGTTTTGTATGAGTGTCCAAACAAAAGATACTCCTTACACTCCCCCAGGTGTGTATTACTCAGCGATACCCAGAATTAGTGTTCATGTAAAATAATATCCTGACTATCACCCAGGTGTGTAGCATTCAGGAAGGCACTTACTTTGTGGCTATCTTAAACCGCATCCTGATTACTCCATAGAAGTTCATTATTCACTGAAACTTTGAATGAGAGGCCATATAAAATAGTCACCTGACTATTGCTCCATTGTGAGTTATTCAATAAGGTTCTAAATGAGTGGTGGTATGAAATAGAATCCCGAGGATTCCTTAGGTGTGTATCATTCATGTAGGCACAAAATGAGTGACAATATTAAAAATGCTCGACTATTATCCTGGTGTGCATTATTCACAGATTCTCTTAATAAATGGATACCTGAAGTAGACTCTTAACTCTTACCCAGGTGTCTATTATTGAATGAGACTCTGACTGTGTGCACATACAAAAGAGACTCTGATGTATTTCCCAGGTGTGCATTACCTACAGAGACTCTGAATGTGTAGCAATTTGAAGTAGACCCTTGACAATTTCTCAGGAAAGTTTTATTCACAGTGGCCCTGAACGAGTGGCCATGTGAAAGAGATTCCTGACTTAACAGATATACATGTTATTCACTGAAACACTGAGAGAGTGGCCTTATGAAATAGACCACATTTTATTCCACAGGTGTGAGTTATTTTTTGACTCTCCAATCGAATCACCGTAGGAAATACACTAGTGATTATTCCACATATGTTTAGTATTTGAAGAGGTTCTGTATGTGAATCCATATGAAATTGTCTTCTGACTATCACACATTTGTGTATTATTCACGGAGCTGCTTAACTTGGGGCTACCTTAAATAGGGTCCTGACTCCTCCACAGCTGCTTATTATGTACTTAAGCTATGAATGCCAGGCCACATGACATGGACTCCTTACTATTTCCCCATTGTGCATTACTCGGTAATGCTGTGATTGAGTGGCCATATGACCTGGACTCTGACTATTTCCAAGGTGTGTATTCTTTAGTGAGTTTCTTAACAAGTGACCACATAAAATAGACTCCTGAGTCTATCCTCTTGACTGTTTCTCAGTTCTGCATTTTCCACTGAGTCGCTGTGTGAACTGTCATATCAAATATTGTCCACACTATTCCCCAAGTGTGCATTTTTTAGTGAGTCTCAGAATAAGTGGTTATATATAACAGGATCCTGAGCAGTTTCCAGATATATATAGTTCTTCAAAGCAGTTCTAAATAAGTGGCCATATGAAATAAAATTCTTTCTTTTTCAGAGGTCTTTATTAATTTTTGAGGCTCTGAATATGTAGCCATATAATAGGGACTCCTGAATACTCCTCAGGCATGCGTTCTTACATTCGGCTCTAAATGAGTGGCTCCACGAAATAGAATTCTGACTACAATACAGGTGTTTCTTATGCAATGGAGCTCTGAAATGGATGCTATATGTAATAGCGTCCTGAGTATTCTGCAGGTATGTATTATTATCTGAGGCCCTGAAATGTCTGCCATGTGACATTGGTTCCTGACTAGTCCACAGGTTTGTATTATTGACTCTGACTCTGAATATTTGGAAATATGGCAGAGACTATCGTCTATTCAAAGTTGTGTTTCACTCACCCAAGCTTTTATTTTGTGCCCATATAAAATACACTAGTGTCTATTTCACACATGTGCATTATTCGCTGATTCCGCAAATGAGAGGCTATATAAAGTAGACTCCTAAAACTTCCCCAGTTGTGCATAACTCAGTAGGTTTCTTCTTGTATGACCAGATGAAACCGGATTTTGTCTATCTTAAATATTTGTATTATTCAGTGAATGCCTGAATGAGGGGCTATATGAAATAAACAGCTGGGTACTTTACATATGTACATAATTCACTGAGGTTAAGAGTCAGTAGCCATCTGAAATAAAATCCTGACTAATTCACACATGCATGTTATACACAGAGTCTATGAATGAGTGTCCAAATGAATTAGATTCCCTGCTATTCAACAGGTGTGTATTCTTAAAGGGGTTCTGAATGAATGTCCATTGAAAATAGACTGCTAATTATTCCCCAGTGTGTATTATTCAGTGAGGCTCAGAAGATGTGGCCACATTAATTAGATTCCTTACTATAGAAAGGGTCTGCCTTATTCACTGTGGCTCTGAATATGTGTCTACATTAAATAGACTCCTGACTACACCACATTATTTAGGGACTCTTCGAATGAGAGGCCACCTGAAAAACTCTCTTGACTATTTTATATGTGTGCGTTATTAAAAGATGATCTGAATGAATGTCCATCGAAATAGACTCCAAATTATTCTCCAGGTGTGTATTATACAGTGAGGCTCCGAAGATTTGCCTATATTAATTAGATTCCTTACTGCAGAAAGGGTCTGCCTTATTCACTGCAGCTCTGAATATGTGTCTACATGAAATTGACTCCTGATTACACCACATAATTGAGTGATCCTCAGAATGAAATGCCACCTTAAATAGTCTCCTGACTATTCCACAGGTGTGCATTATTTAGTGAGTCTCTAAGTGAGGTGATAAAAGTACATCCTGATTATTTCCACAGCTGTGTACCATTATTCAGGCTTTCAGTGAGGAACCATAGGAAAGAGACTTCTGACAATTCGGCAGATGTGCATTATTCCGTGATTCTTCAAATGAGTAACCATATAAAATAGACTGCAGACTATATGACAAGTGTGTAATTTTCAGTGAGGCTGTGAAAGAGGGGCCATATGACACAGACGTCTAATTACTCCACATGTGCGTTATTCACTATTTGTCTGAATGAGGAGCTGTATGAAATAGACTCCTCATTGTTCTCTATTTGTGCATTAATCAAACAGCTTCTCTATGAGAGTCCATACAAAAGAGATTCCTTACACTCCCCCAGGTGTGTATTACTCAGTGAAACCCAGAATTAGAGTTCATGTAAAATAAAGTCCTGACTATCACCCAGGTGTGTATCATTCAGAAAAGCACTTAATTTGTGGCTTTCTTAAACAGCTTCTTAATTACTCCATAGAATTTTATTATTCACTGAAACTTTGAATGAGAGGCCATATAAAATAGACACTTGACTACTGCTCCATTGTGAATTATTAAATAAGGTTCTAAATGAGTGGTAGTATGAAATAGAATCCTGAGGATTCCCTAGGTGTGTATCATTCAGGAAGGCACAGATTGAGTGGCTATATAAAAAATACTCAACTATTATCCTGGTGTGCATTATACACTGACGCTCTAAATGAGTGCATACCTGAAGTAGACTCTTAACTCTTCCCCAGGTGTGTATTATTGAATGAGACTCTGACTGTGTGGGCATACAAAAGAGACTCTGATGTATTGCCGAGGTGTGCATTACCTACAAAGACTCTGAATGTGTAGCCATTTGAAGTAGACCCTTGACTATTTCTGGGGAAAGTTTTATTCACAGTGGCCCTGAACGAGTGGCCCTGTGAAAGAGATTCCTGACTTATCAGATAAACATGTTATTCACTGAAATACTGAAAGAGTGGCTTTATGAAATAGACCACATTTTACTCCACAGGTGTGAGGTATTTTTTTGAATCTTCAAATAAATCAATATATGAAATTTACTGGTTTCCATTCTGCACATGTTAAGTATTTTAAGAAGTTCTATATGAGTGTCCATATCAAATAGTCTCCCAACTATCACACATGTGTGTATTATTTACAAAGCTGCTTAACTTGGTGCTACCTTAAATAGGGTACTGACTACTCCACAGCTGCTTATTATGCACTTTAGCTCTGAATGCCAGGCCACATGAAATATACTCCTTTCAATTGCCTTATTGTGCATTATTCGGTAATGCTGTGATTGAGTGGCCATATGACCTGGACTCTGATGATTCCCAAGGTGTGTAGTCTTTAGAGAGGTTCTGAATTAGTGACCACATAAAATAGACTCCTCAGTCTATCCTCTTAACTATTTCTCAGTTCTGCATTTTCCACTGAATCACTGGGGGAATGGTCATATCAAATAGTTTCCACACTATTCCCCAAGTGTAAATTTTTAGTGAGTCTCTGAATAAGTGGTTATATATAACCGAATCCTGAGCAGTTTCCAGATAGATATGATTCTTCAAAGTGGCTCTAAATAAGTGACCATGTGAAATAAACTCCTGTCTTTTCCAAAGGTCTGCATTAATCTTGTGAGGCTCTGAATGAGTAGCCATAAAATAGAGACTCCTGAATACTCCTCAGCATGTGTTCTTACATTCGGCTCTAAATGAGTGGCTATACAAAATAGAATCCTGATTTTCCACAAGATGCATGTTATTCAGTTAAGCTCTGAATATGTGGCTATGCGAAATAGAATTCTGACTACAATACAGGTGTTTCTTATGCAATGAAGCTCTGAAATAGATGTCGTATGTAATAGCGTCCTAAGTATTCCCCAGGTAGGTATTATTAACTGAGGCTCTGAAATTTTGGCCACATGAGATTGTTTCCTGACAAGTCCACTGGTGTGTATTATTGAATCTGCCTCTGAGTATTTGGAAATATGGAAAAGACTAGTGTCTATTCAAAGTTGTATGTTACTGAGGAGGGAGGCAAGATGGCGTCGTAGAGGTGACTCAGGATTGCAGCTCTCGGTGAAGGTGCAGAGGGTGAGTCCTAGCCGCATTCTCGGATGTTCCTTTTATGCCCACAGAGCGTTGAAAGTCCCAGGTGTGGGAGAGACACGGGACGCTAGCAGCCGGCTAACGCAACCGGCTCCCGCCGCCTCTTCGGCCGGCGCCGCAGCGGGACCCGGCGCGGAACTCACTGGTCTGGGTGCCCTGTTAAACCGGCAATCTGAGATTTGGAAGGGCAGATTGGCATGTCCATCTGATTGAACAGGACTTGGACAATGAGCCAGACCAGGAGTTTCCTGGGAAGCGTGATCTGAGCCGGGGTAGTGGGCAGCGGCACGGGAGATCGCACGGATCCCAGTGCCCTATCGGCAGGCTCCTGGGGCGCCAGTGAGAGAGTCGACCTTTCAGCTTGGGGAGAGGAAGAGAGAGAGAGAGAGAGGACGGACTCTGAGGCAGGGAGCAGGGTGATCGGGCTCGGCGGGTCCCACGCTCATGGGGACAAGCAGGGCGGCGACTGGAGGCGCTTGGGGCTGAGAGTTTTGTTGCCGGCATTTAGGACGGTGCAGCCCGGTCAGGGAGGGGTGTTCACCATTCCTGACAAAGTGCACCCCCACTTAAGTACCGCCCAGGACTGACGCAGCCTGCCGTTGCCGAGGCAACCTGCCATAACAGAGAGAGTCCGCCGGGCCGCAATAGGGCGGACCCGCCTTAGGAGGTCAGAGCCCCGGCAGGCAGATAGTGAATAGACTGCCACCTAGTGGGGCAGGACAGTGCAACAGATACTCATAAAGAAAGCCCCAACTCCCTGAGACACAGCATCTAAGGGTGAAAAAAAAAAAAGTGGTGTTTTATGAGTTCTATTGCAGCAGACATAACCTCCCAACAACCCTGAATGAACAACGGAGCTTACAGCTCAGCACTGGAGCTCCTATAAAGCACAGACTGTCTCCTCAAGCAGCTCCCTGACCTCTGTATATCCAAGGAGTCACCCCAGAAAAGGACTAATCAGACTGACATTTGGCTGGCATCATTCTGGAACAAGGGCAGCAGAAAAAGAAACTGATATCATCCCTCACTGTTCTGCAGCTGCTGCAGGTATACCCCAGACAAGCAGGGCCTGGAGTGGACCTCAGCACTCATACAGCAGAGAGGATAGATCATTAGAGGGAAAACTAAGTAACAGAAATACTTCATCATCAACAATCTCAGTGTCCACACAGAGACCCAATTGAAAAATCAGCCACTACTAAGACAACAGGCGGATAAATCCATAAAGATGGGAAGAAACCAGCGCAAAAAGGAGGAAAGCACCCGAAACCAAAACACCTCACCTCCAAAAAAGGACCAAAACTCCTCACCAGCAAGGGAACAAAGCTGGACGGAGAATGAATGTGACGAAATGACGGAATCAGACTTCAGAAAGTGGATAATGAGAAACTTCAGTGAGCTAAAGGAACATGTTCTAAACCAGTGCAAAGAAACCAAGAACCTTGAAAAAAGATTTGAAAAAAGATTCGAGGAATTGATAACGAGAATGGACAACTTAGAGAGGAATATGAATGAATTGAAGGAGCTGAAAAACTCAACACGAGAACTTCGCGAAGCATGCACAAGTATCAACAGCCGAATTGACCAAGCAGAAGAAAGAATATCAGAAGTTGAAGATCAACTCAATGAAATAAAACGAGAAACCAAGATTAAAGAAAAAAGCACAAAAAGGAATGAACAAAATCTCCAAGAAATGTGGGACTATGTGAAGAGACCCAACCTACGTTTGATAGGTGTACCAGAATGTGACGAAGAGAATGAATCCAAGCTGGAAAACACTCTTCAGGATATTATCCAGGAAAATTTCCCCAACCTAGCAAGACAGGTCAATACTCAACTCCAGGAAATACAGAGAACACCACAAAGATACTCTGCAAGAAGAGCAACCCCAAGGCACATAATCGTCAGATTCACCAGGGTTGAAACGAAGGAGAAAATACTAAGGGCAGCCAGAGAGAAAGGTCGGGTCACCCACAAAGGGAAGCCCATCAGACTCACAGCAGATCTCTCGGCAGAGACTCTACAAGCCAGAAGAGAGTGGGGGCCAATATTCAACATCCTTAAAGAAAAGAGCTTTCAACCCAGAATTTCATATCCAGCGAAACTGAGCTTCATAAGTGAAGGAAAAATAAAATCCTTCACGAACAAGCAAGTACTCAGAGATTTTGTCACCACTAGGCCTGCTTTACAAGAGCTCCTGAAAGAGGCACTACACATAGAAAGAAACAACCAGTTCCAGCCATCCTAAAAGCATACCAAATGCTAAAGACCATCAACAAAATGAAGAATGTACATGAACCAACGGGCAAAACAGCCAGCTAGCATCAAAATGGCAGTATCAAATTCACACATAACAATATTAACCCTGAATGTAAATGGGCTAAATGCACCAATCAAAAGACACAGACTGGCAAATTGGATAAAAAACCAAAACCCATCGGTGTGCTGTATCCAGGAAACCCACCTCACATGCAAAGATACACAAAGGCTCAAAATAAAGGGATGGAGGAAGATTTACCAAGCAAATGGAGAGCAAAAAAAAGCAGGAGTTGCAATTCTCATCTCTGATAAAATAGACTTTAAAGTAACAAAGATCAAAAGGGACAAAGAAGGTCATTACATAATGGTAAAAGGATCGATACAACAAGAAGAGATAACGATTCTAAATATATATGGACCCAATGTAGGAGCACCCAGATATATAAGGCAAGTTCTTAATGACTTACAAAGAGACTTAGACTCCCACACAATAATAGTGGGAGACTTTAACACTCCACTGTCAATAGCAGACAGATCAACCAGACAGAAAATTAACAAGGATATCCAGGACTTGAACTCAGACCTGGAACAAGCAAACCTGATAGACATTTACAGAACTCTCCACCCCAAATCCACAGAATATACATTCTTCTCAGCACCACATCACACCTACTCCAAAATTGACCACATAATTGGAAGTAAAGCACTCCTCAGCAAATGCAAAACAACTGAAATCATAACAAACAGTCTCTCAGACCATAGTGCAATCAAGTTGGAACTCAGAATTCAGAAAATAACTCAGAACCGCACAGCTTCATGGAAACTGAACAATTGGATCTTGAATGTTGATTGGATAAACAATGAAATGAAGGCAGAAATAAAGAAGTTCTTTGGAACCAATGAGAATGAAGACACAACGTACCAGAATCTCTGGGACACATTTAAAGCAGTCTGTAGAGGAAAATATATAGCAATAAGTGCCCACATGAGAAGAGTGGAGAGATCCAAAATTGACACCCTATCGTCAAAATTGAAAGAGCTAGAGGAGCAAGATCAAAAAAGCTCAAAACCTAGCCGAAGGCAAGAAATAACTAAGATCAGAGCAGAACTGAAGGAGATAGAGACAAGAAAAACCCTTCAAAAAATCAATAAATCTAAGAGCTGGTTTTTCAAAAAGATCAACAAAATAGACAGACCACTAGCCAGACTGATAAAAAAGAAGAGAGAGAACAACCAAATAGATGCAATAAAAAACGATAAAGGGGAAATCACCACAGATTCCACAGAAATTCAAACCATCATCAGAGAATACTACAAACAACTCTATGCACATAAACCAGTAAATCAGGAAGAAATGGATAAATTCCTGGATGCCTGTGTCCTCCCAAGCCTAAACCAGGAGGAAGCCGAAACTATGAATAGACCAATAACAAGGTCTGAAGTTGAGGCAGCAATTAAGAGCCTACCACACAAAAAAAGCCCAGGTCCAGATGGGTTCACAGCCGAATTCTACCAGACACACAAAGAGGATCTGGTACCATTCCTTCTGAAACTATTCCAAATAATCCAAAAAGAGGGAACCCTTCCCAAATCATTTTATGAGACCAACATCATCCTGATACCAAAACCTGGCAGAGACTCAACAAGAAAAGAAAACTTCAGGCCAATATCCATGATGAACATAGATGCAAAAATCTTCAATAAAATACTGGCAAACCGATTGCAACAGCACATTAAAAAACTTATCCATCATGATCAAGTAGGATTTATCCCGGGGATGCAAGGCTGGTTCAACATACGCAAGTCTATAAATGTAATTCACCACATAAACAGAAGCAAAAACAAAAACCACATGATTATCTCAATTGATGCAGAGAAGGCATTTGACAAAATTCAACAGCCCTTTATGCTAAAAACCCTCAATAAACTTGGTATTGATGGAACATATCTCAAAGTAATAAAAGCTATTTATGACAAACCAACAGCCAATATCATACTTAATGGGCAAAAACTGGAAGCATTCCCTTTGAAATCTGGCACTAGACAAGGATGCCCTCTCTCACCACTTCTATTCAACATAGTACTGGAAGTTCTAGCCAGAGCAATCAGGCAAGAAAAAGAAATAAAGGGTATTCAAATAGGAAAGGTGGAAGCCAAATTGTCTCTATTTGCAGACGACATGATAGTATACCTAGAAGACCCCATCACCTCAGCCCAAAAGCTCCTGCAACTGATAAGCAACTTCAGCAAAGTCTCAGGATATAAAATCAATGTGCAAAAATCACAAGCATTCCTATACACCAATAACAGACTTAAAGAGAACCAAATCAAGAACAAACTGCCATTCACAATTGCTACAAAGAAAATAAAATACCTAGGAATACAACTCACTAGGAATGTAAGGGACCTCTTTAAGGAAAACTACAAACAACTGCTCAATGAAATAAGAGAGGACACAAACAGATGGAGAAACATTCCATGTTCGTGGTTAGGAAGAATCAATATCGTGAAAATTGCTATACTGCCCAAAGTAATTTACACAATCAATGCTATCCCCATCAAACTACCATTGAATTTCTTCACAGAACTGGAAAAAACCACCATGAATTTCATATGGAACCAAAAAAGAACCCGCATAGCCAAGTCAATTCTAAGCAAAAAGAACACAGCGGGAGGCATCACGCTACCAGACTTCAAACTATACTACAAGGCTACAGTAATCAAAACAGCATGGTACTGGTACCAAAACAGAGATATAGACCAATGGAACAGAACAGAGGCATCGGAGGCAACACAACCCATCTACAACCATATTATCTTTGATAAACCAGACAAAAACAGGCAATGGGGAAAGGATTCCCTATTTAATAAATGGTGTTGGGAAAACTGGCTAGCCATGTGCAGAAAGCAGAAATTGGACCCCTTCCTGACACCTTACACTAAAATTAACTCCAGATGGATTAAAGACTTAAACGTAAGACCCGACACCATAAAAACCCTAGAAGAAAATCTAGGCAAAACCATTCAGGACATAGGAGTAGGCAAGGACTTCATGAACAAAACTCCCAAAGCATTGGCAACAAAAGCCAAAATAGACAAATGGGACCTAATCAAACTCCACAGCTTCTGCACAGCAAAACAAACAGTCACTAGAGTGAATCGGCAACCATCAGAATGGGAAAAAATCTTTGCAGTTTACGCATCCGACAAAGGGCTGATATCCAGAATTTACAAAGAACTCAAACAGATTTACAGGAAAAAAACAAACAAGCCCATTCAAAAATGGGCAAAGGATATGAACAGAAACTTTACGAAAGCAGACATACATGAGGCCAGCAAACATATGAAAAAGTGCTCATCGTCATTGGTCATTAGAGAGATGAAATCAAAACCACATTGAGATACCATCTCACACCAGTTAGAATGGCGATCATTAAAAAATCTGGAGACAGCAGATGCTGGAGAGGATGTGGAGAAATAGGAACACTCTTACACTGTTGGTGGGAGTGTAAATTAGTTCAACCATTGTGGAAGACAGTGTGGCGATTCCTCAGGGACCTAGAAATAGAAATTCCATTTGACCCAGCAATCCCATTACTGGGTATCTATCCAAAGGATTATAAATCGTTCTACTATAAGGACACATGCACACGAATGTTCATTGCAGCACTGTTTACAATAGCAAAGACCTGGAACCAACCCAAATGCCCAACGATGATAGACTGGACTGGGAAAATGTGGCACATATACACCATGGAATATTATGCAGCAATCAAAAATGATGAGTTTGTGTCCTTTGTAGGGACATGGATGAATCTGGAGAACATCATTCTCAGCAAACTGACACAAGAACAGAAAAAGAAATACCGCATATACTCGCTCATAGGTGGGTGAGAAAAATGAGAACATGTGGACACAGAGAGGCGGTCTACTATACACTGGGACTGTTGGGGGGAATGGGGGAGGGACAGCAGGGGGGGGCTGGGGGGGATAGCCTGGGGATGAATACCAAGTGTGGGTGAAGGGGAGGAAAGCAGCAAAGCACACTGCCATGTGTGTACCTATGCAACTATCTTGCTCGTTCTGCACATGTACCCCCAAACCTATAATGCAATAAAAAAAAAAAAAATAAAATAAAAAAAAAAAAAAAAAAAAAAACAAAGTTGTATGTTACTCAAGCTTTGATTTTGCGGCCATATAAAATAAACTAGTGTCTATTCCACACGTCTGCATTATTCGCTGAGGCTATAAATGAGAGGCTATATAAAGTAGACTCCTAACACTTCCTCTGTTGTGCGTAACTCAGTGGGTTACTTCTTTTGTGACTATACGAAACAGGATTTTGTCTATCTTAAATAATTGTATTATTCAGTGAATGCCTGAATGAGTGGCTACATGAAATAGACAGCTGGGTACTTTACATTTGTACATTATTCACTGAGGTTAAGAGTCTGTAGCCATCTGAAATGGAATCCTGACTAAATCATACATGCATATTAAACCCAGAGGCTATGAATGAGTGCCCAAATTAAATAGACTACTGGCTATTCCACAGGTGTGCATTATTAAAAGAGAATTGGAATGAATGTCCATCTAAAATAGACTCCACATTATTCTCCAGGTGTGTATCATTCAGTGAGGCTCAGAAGATGTGGCCATATTAATTAGATTCCTTACTATAGAAAGGGTCTGACTTATTCACTGCAGCTCTGAATATCTGTCTACATGAAATTGACTCCTGACTAAACCACATTATTTTGTGACAATCCAAATGAAGGTCACCTGAAAAAGTCTCCTGACTATTCCACAGGAGTGCATTATTTGGTGAGACTCTGAATTACGTGATAAAATTAAATCCTGACAATTTCCCCAGGTGTGTACCATTAGTGAGTCTCTCAATGAGGGACCATAAGAAAGAGACTTCTGACTATTCCGCAGGTGTGTATTCTTCCCTGTTTCTTTGAATGAGCGGCCATAAAAAATAGACTCCATACTATATGAGAATTTTGTAATATTCAGTGAGTCTATGATAGAGGGGTCATATGAAATAGATGTCTTATTATTCGACAGGTGCATTATTCACTATTTGTCTGAATGAGGACCTTTATTAAATAAACTCCTCATTATTCCCCATGTGTGCATTACTCAAACAGGTTCTGTATGAGTGTCCATAATAAAGAGCCTCCTTACACTCCCCCACGTGTGTATTACTCAGTGATACCCAGAAATACAATTCATGTAAAATAAAGTCCTGACTATGACCCAGGTGTGTATCATTCAGTAAGGCAATTATTTCGTGGCTATCTTAAACAGCATCCCGATTACTCCATAGAAGTCCATTATTCACTGAAACTTTGAATGAGAGGCCATATAAAATAGACACCTGACTATTGCTCCATTGTGAATTATTCAATAATGTTCTAAAGGAGTGGTAGTATGAAATAGAATTCCGAGGATTCCCTAGGTGTGTATCATTCAGGGAGGCACAGAATTAGTGGCCATATAAAAAATGCTCAACTATTATCCTTGTGTGCATTATTCACTGAGCCTCTAAATGAGTGGATACATGACGTAGACTCTTAACTCTTTCCGAGGTGTGTATTATTGAATGAGACTCTGACTGTGTGGGCATACAAAAAAAGACTGTGATGTATTGCCGAGGTGTGCATTACCTACAGAGACTCTGAATGTGTAGCCATTGGAAGTAGGTCCTCGACTATTTCAAAGGAAAATTTTATTCACAGTGGCCCTGAACGAGTGGCCATGTTAAAGAGATTCCTGACTTATGAGATAAACATTTTATTCACTGAAACACAGAAAGAGTGGCCTTATGAATTAGACCACATTTTACTCCACAGGTGTGAGTTTTTTTTTACTCTCCAATCGAATCTCGATAGGAAGTACACTAGTGACTATACCACATATGTTTAGTATTTGAAGAGTTTCAGTATGAGTGTCCATATCAAATAGTCTTCACACTATCACACATGTGTGTATTATTCACGGAGCTGCTTAACTTGGGTCTTCCTTAAATTGGGTCCTGACTACTCCACAGCTGCTTATAACGCACTTAATCTCTGAATGCCAGGCCACATGAAATAGACTCCTTACTGTTGCCCCATTGTGCATTATTTGGTAATGCTGTGATTGAGTGGCCATTTGACCTGGACTCTTACTATTCCCAAGGTGTGTAGTCTTTAGTGAGTTTCTGAAAGAGTGACCACATAAAATAGACTCCTGAATCTATACTCTTGACTATTTCGCAGTTCTGCATTTACCACTGAGTCACTGGGTGATCGGTCATATCTAATAGTTTCCACACTATTCCCCAGGTGTGCATTCTTTAGTGAGTCTTTGAATAAGTGGTCATATATAACAAAATCCTGAGCAGTTTCCAGATATGTATAATTCTTCAAAGTGGTTCCAAATAAGTGGCCATGTGAAATAAAATTCTGTCTTTTCCAGAGGTCTGTGTTAATCTTGTGAGACTCTGAATGAGTAGCCATATAATATGGTCTTCTGAATACTCCTCAGGTTTCCGTTCATACATTCATCTCTAAATGATTGGCAATACGAAATAGAATCCTGACTTTCCACAAGGTGTATGTTATTCAGTTAAACTCTGAATATGTGGCTATACGAAATAGAATTCTGACTACACTACAGGTGTTTCTTATGCAATGAATCTCTGAAATAAATGCCATATGTAAAAACGTCCTGAGTATTCCCCAGGTAGGTATTATTAACTAAAGCTCTGAATCGTTGGCCATATTACATTGTTTCCTGACTAGTCCACAGGTGTGTATTATTGACTGTGACTCTGAAGAGTTTTAAATATGAAGGAGACTAGTGTCTATTGAAAATTGTGTATTACTCATGCAAGCTTTGATTTTGCGGCCATATCAAATAAACTAGTGTCTATTCCACACGTGTGCATTATTTGATGAGGCCGTAAATGAGAGTCTATATAAAGTAGACTCCTAACACTTCCCCAGTTGTGCATAACACAGTAGGGTTCTTCTTGTGTGACCATATGAAGCAGGATTCTGTCTATCATAAGTATTTGTATTATTCAGTGAATGCCTTAATGAGTGGCTATATGAAATAGACAGCGGGGTACTTTGCTTTTGTACATTATTCACAGAGATTATGAGTCAGTAGCCATCTGAAATGGAATCCTGACTAATTCACACATGCATATTATACACAGAGGCTATGAATCAGTGTCTAAATAAAATAGACTCCTGGCTATTCCACAGGTGTGCATTATTAAAAGAGGATCTGATTGAATGTTCATCGAATATAGACCCCAAATTATCCTCCAGGTGTGTATTATTTAGTGACGTTCAGAAGATGTGTCCATATTAATTAGATTCCTTACTATAGAAAGTATCTGCCTTATTCACTGCAGCTCTGAATATGTGTCTACATGAAATAGACTCCTGACTACACCACATTAATTAGTGACACACTGAATGAGAGGCCACCTGAAAAAGTCTCCTGACTATTCCACAGGTGTGCATTATTTAGTGAGACTCTGAATGAGTCGATAAAATATATCCTGACTATTTCCCCAGATGTGTACCATTAGTGAGAATCTCAATGAGGGGCCATAGGAAAGACACTTCTGACTATTTTGCAGGTGTGAATTATTCCGTGATTCTTCCAATGAGTGGCCATAAAAAATAGACTCCAAACTATATGACAAGTGTGTAATATTCAGTAAAGCTGTGAAAGAGGGGTCATATGAAACAGACGTCTTATTACTTCACAGGTGCATTATTCATTATTTGTCTGAATGAGGACCTTTATGAAATAGACTCCTCATTATTCTTGATATGTGCATTACTCAAACAGGTTCCTTATGAGTGTCCATAAAAGAGAGACTCATTACACCTCCCCCAGGTGTGTATTACTCAGCGATAACCAGAATTAGTGTTCATGTAAAATAAAATCCTATCACCCAGGTGTCTATCATTCAGGAAGGCACTTAATTCGTGGCTATCTGAAACAGCGACCAGATTACTCCATAGAAGTTCATTATTCACTGAAACTTTGAATGAGAGGCCATATAAAATAGACACCTGACTATTGCTCCATTGTGAGTTATTCAATATTGTTCTATATGAGTGGTAGTATGAAATAGAATTCCGAGGATTCTCTAGGTGTGTATCATTCAGGGTGGCACAGAATGAGTGGCCATATAAAAATACTCTACTGTTATCCTTGTGTGCATTATTCACTGAGGCTCTAAATGAGTGGATACATGAAGTAGACTCTTATCTCTTCCCCCTTTGTGTATTATTGAATGAGACTCTGACTGTGTGGGCATACAAAAGGGACTCTGATGTATTGCCCAGTTGTGCATTACCTACAGAGACTCTGAATGTGTAGCCATTTGAAGTAGACCCTTGACTACTTTTTTTTTCTTTTTCTTTTTTGATGGTAACCACAGCAGAGCTGCTACACTAAACTACTCCATGGCTACACAAGATGACAAGGTGGCAGAAGCCTCCTATTTTCTTTGAGGATGGTATAAATGCCAAAGACTTTTTAATTTTGTTTTGTTACATAAGTCTCTGCTACTGGCCTTAGGCTAGTCCAAACAGCCTCATTATTCAAGTCAGGGCTGGCAAGGGATAGGGGAGTCTGCCTGGGTGGAAACGTCTGCTCCTTTGTCTCCATCCTCCGCACTTCATTGTGCACCGCCCCCCAGCACAATCCAAGCCTAAAAATACCACAGTTATCTACACAGCCTCGCCTCTGCTGGCCTTGCCTCTAAATACAGCCCTTTCATTCTGTCTCCATTGTCTTGCCCCTTCCCCCTCCTTCTTCACCCATTTTTTACACCTAATAATTATGAAGAAAACCATTAGCCATGAAACCCTCCCCCTCCTTTCTCTTTTATCTACATAAATATCCTTGACTGCAAGACATCCAGTACAGCACATTCATTAATTTTTAATCTGTCTCTTCTTGTGGTTACTGTGTTCCAGAGACTGAAGGACCTCGAACAATGGCCACTGAAACCTTGGGCTGAGCCTTTTTTTGTTGTAAGCAGGGATGTAGCTGAGGGCATAATGGAGTCTGATCAAATAAATATCTGTTATCTGAAATAGCCTTCTCAAGGTGAATATGGATTTTCTTTTCTCTCTCTCTCTTTTTTTTTAGGAAAGGAAAAGAGAGGAAGAAAAAGAGGGAGAGAGAACAGGAATATTGCTTTATTCTATAAATGGCTATTAATAATGGCCGATCATTATTTTGTGTATTTAAAATGGAGAATGTATATTTTATTTATCTAAAGTGGAGAATACTACCAGTACTTATTAAGTTTACTTGTTACTGATCTGAGCTCCGATTCTGGATATTCTTATTAATTTTCTGTTTCGTTGAGTCTGAATCTCTTTATGGGTCTTATGTATCTAGGTGTTAGGATGCATTCATCGTTATACCACTCTATCTTTTTTGGCTTGAAATCTGTTTTATCAAATGCATGAATTGCAACTCCTTTTTGTTTATTTATTAGTTTTTTTTGTCTATTTGGTTGGTAAATCTTTCTCCAACACTTTGTTTTTAGTCTTTGTGTATCTTTGGATATGAAATGGGTTTGGATATAGTATACCGTTAGATTTTGGCTGTATCTTTTAATTAGAAAATTAAGTCGATTTCAATTTAAGATTACTGCCATTTGATGTTAACTGGCTATTTTATCCATTTGTTGATGTAAATTCTTCTTTCTCTTGATGCTCCTTACTTTTTGGTGTATTTTTAGAAAGGGTAATACTGGTTGTTCCTTTCTGTGTGTAATGCTTCTTTCAGAAGATTTTGTAAAGCAGGCCTGGTGGTAATAAAATCTCTGAGTACTTGCTTGTTCATAAAAGATTTTATTTTTCCTTCAATTGTGAAGCTTAGTTTGGCAGGATATGAAATTCTGGGCTGAAAGTTCTGTTCTTTGAGGATGTTAAATATCGGCCCCCACTCTCTTCTGGCTTGTAGGGTTTCTACTGAGAGATGTGCTGTAAGTCAATAGGCTTCCCTTTGTAGGTAACCTGACCTTTCTCTCTCGCTGCCCTTAGTATTTTCTTCTTTGTTTCAACCCTGGTGAATCTAATGATTATGTGTCTTGGGGTTGCTTTTCTTAAGGAATATCTTTGTGGTGTTCTCTATATTACCTGAGGTTGAATGGTATCCTGCTTTGCTAGATTGGGAAAATTCTCCTGGATAATATTCTAAAGAGTATTTTCCAGCTTGGATTCATTCTATCCATCACATTCTGGTACACCTATCAATCGTAGATTAGGTCTTTTCACATAGTCCCATAATTCTTGGAGACTTTGTTCATTCCTTTTTGTCCTTTTTTTTCTATTCTTGTCTTCTTGTTCCATTTCATTAAGTCGGTCTTCGACCTCTGATATCCTTTCTTCTGCTTGATATATTTGGCTCTTCAAACTTGTGCATATTTCACTAAGTTCTCGTGTTGTATTTTTCAACTCCATTAGTTCATTTATATTCCTCTGTATATTGTACATTCTCTTTAACATTTCGTCTAACCTTTTTTCAAAGTTCTTAGTTTCTTTACATTGGGTTAGAACAAGTTGTTTCAATTCCCAGAAGTTTTTACCATCCACCTTCTAAAGCCTCCTTCAGATACTGGAACACAGTCTTCTTCCATTAGGGATTGTTCTGTTGCTGGTGAGAAATTACTATCCCCTGTAGAGGGAGAGGGGTTCTGACTTTTGGTGTTCTCGGCCTTTTTAGGCTGTTTTTTTCCCTTTATTGTGAACTTCTCCATCTGATGTCTTTACAATTAGCGCCTTTCTGATTAAGTTCCTGAGAGGATGTCCAATTTATTGTTTCCCAGTGCTGGAATCCGAGCAACCCACTGCGCTGGCCAAAACAACAGCGATAAGACTGATGGTGATCTTCTGCCTGGGAATCTCTGGTCTGGCTTCCTTCTTGAGTCCATAACAAGCGGCTCTGCCTTCGTGGAGCTTGAAACGCCAGTCAATAGGGAAACCAGTCCCACTCACTGTGCACGAAGAGCTGCCATGCTGAGGCGACAACAAAACCGCTGCATCAGCCACAGAATTCATGGTGGTGAACCACGGGGCTCCTCCACTGAGAATCTTCTGGTCGGTGGGCGACAAAAATTCATCTGAAAATGTGGCATCCTCATGTTTTCCGAGCTTTCACTGAGAGATACAATCCTGAGCTGTTAGCGATCAGCCATCTTGGAACTCTCTCCTTCGATGTGTAGCCTTTAGTGAGTTTCTGAACGAGTGACCACATAAAATAGACTCCTGAATCTATCCTCTTGAATATTTCTCAGTTCTGTATTTTTCACTGACTCACTGGGTGAACTGTCATATCAAATAGTCTCCACACTATTTCTTAATTGTGCATTCTTTAGGGAGTATCTGAATAAGTGGTTATATATAACAGAATCATGAGCAGTTTCCAGATATATATGATTCTTCAAAGCGGTTCTCAATAAGTGGCCATATGAAATAAACTTCTGTCTTTTCCAGAGGTCTGTATTAATCTTGTGAGGCTCTGAATGAGTAGCCATAAAATAGAGACCCCTGAATACTTTTCAGGCATGCGTTATTACATTTGGCTCAAAATGAGTGGCTACACGAAATAGAATCCTGACTATCCACAGGGTGTATGTTATTCAGTTAAGCTCGGAATATGTGTCTATATGAAATAGGATTCTGACTGCAATATAGGTGTTTCTTTCTGCAATGATGCTCTGAAATAGATGCCATATGAAATAGCATCCGGACTATTCCCCTGGTATACATTATAAACTGAGGCTCTGAAACTTTGGCCATATGACATTGTTTCCTGACTAGTCCACAGGTGTGTATTATTGACTCTGACTCTGAATATTTGAAAATATGGAAGAGGATAGTGTCTATTCAAAGTTGAGTATTACTCACTCAAGATTTGATTTTGTGGCCATATAAAATAGACTAGTGTCTATTTCACACATGTGCATTATTCGCTGAGGCCGTAAATGAGAGGCTACATAAAGTAGACTCCTAACACTTCCCCAGTTGTGCATAACTCAGTAGGGTTCTTCTTGTGTGATCATAGGAAACAGGATTTTGTCTATCTTAAATATTTCTATTATTCAGTGAATGCCTCAATGAGTGGCTATATGAAATAGAAAGCTGGGTACTTTACATTTGTATATTATTCCCTGAGGTTATGAGTCAGTAACCATCTGAAATGGAATCCTAATTCACACATGCATATTGTACACAGAGGCTATGAAGGAGTGTCCAAATGAAATAGAATCCTGGCTATTCCACAGGTGTGCATTATTTAAAGAGAATCTGAATGAATGTCCACCGAAAATAGACTCCAAATTATTCTCCAGGTGTGTATTATTCAGTGAGGCTCAGAAGATGTGGCCATATTAACTAGATTCCTTACTATAGAAAGGGTATGCCTTATTCACTGCGGCTCTGAATATGTGTCTACATGAAATAGATTCCTGACTACACCACATTATTTAGTGACACTCCGAATGAGAGGCCACCTGAAAAAGTCTCCTGACTATTCCACAGGTGTGCATTATTTAGTGAGACTCTGAATGAGGCGATAAAATTAAATTATGACTGTTTCCCCCTGTGTGTGTATTTAATTATGCTCTCAATGAGGGGCCATAGGGAAGAGACTTCTGATTATTCTGCAGGTGTGCATTATTCAGTGATTCTTCGAGTGTGTGGCCATAAAAAATAGACTCCAGACTATATGACAAGTGTGTAATATTCAGTGAGGCTCTGAAAGAGGGGCCATAAGAAACAGATGTCTAATTACTCCACAAGTTCTTTATTCCGTATTAGTCTGCATGAGGAGCCCTATGAAGTAGACTCCTCATTATTCTCCATGTGTGCATTAATCAAACAGTTTCTCTATGAGTGTACATACAAAAGAGACTACTTATGCTCTCTCAGATGTGTATTACCAAGCGATACCCAGAATACACGTTCATGTAAAATAAAGTCTTGACTATCACCCAGGTGTGTATCATTCAGGAAGGCAGTTAATTAGAGGCAATCTAAAACAGCGTCCTGTTAACTCCATAGAAGTCCACTATTCACTGAAACCTTGAATGAGAGGCCATATAAAATAGACACCTGACTATTGCTACATTGTGAATTATTCAATAACGTTCTAAAAGAGTGGTAGTATGAAATAGAATCCTGAAGATTCCCCAGGTGTGTATCATTTACTGAGCCACAGAATGAGTGGCCATATAAAAAATGCTCGACTGTTATGTTGGTGTGCATTATTCACTGAGGCTCTAAATGAGTGGATACATGAAGTAGACTCTTAACTCTTCCCCTGTTGTGTATAATTGAATATGACTCTGACTATGTGGGCATACAAAATAGACACTGACCTATTGCCCATGTGTGCATTAACTACAGAGACTCTGAATGTGTAGCCATTTGTAGTAGACCCGTGACTGACTGTTTTTTTTTTTTTAACAGAAAACTTAATCATCTATTTAGCTTTATTCTCTCCAGATTAATCCAGGTTATTTCAGGAGTGTTCTTTGAAGAAATATTTTTCTTTTTTTAAAATTTTTATTGCATTATAGGTTTTGGGGTACATGTGCAGAACATGCAGTGAGAGTTGCATAGGTACACATATGAGAGTGTCTTTTGCTGCCTTCCTACCCTTCACCCAAACTTGGCATTTATTCCCAGGATATCCTTCTCCAGCCCCCCCAACTGTCCCTCCCCTGTTCCCCCCGATTAACCCCAGTATGTAGTAGACCCCATCCCTGTGTCCATGTGTTCTCATTTTTCTCACCCGCCTATGAGTGAGAATATGCGGTATTTTCTTTTCTGTTCTTGTGTCAGTTTGTTGAGAATGATGTTCTCCAGATTCATCCATGTCCTTACAAAGGACACAAACTCATCATTTTTGATTGCTGCATCATATTCCATGGTGTATATGTGCCACATTTTCCCAGTCCAGTCTATCATCGATGGGCATTTGGGTTGTATCCAGGACTTTGCTATTGTAAACAATGCTGCAATGAACATTCGTGTGCACGTGACTTTATAGTAGAACGATTTATAGTCCTTTGGATATATACCCAGTAATGGGATTTCTGAGTCAAATAAAATTTCTATTTCGAGATCCTTGAGTAATTGCCACACTGTCTTCCACAATGGTTGAACTAATTTACACTCCTACAAACAGTGTAAAAGTGTTCCTTCTTCTCCACATTCTCTCCAGCATCTGCTCTCTCCAAATTTTTTAATGATCGCCATTCTAACTGGCGTGAGATGGTATCTCAATGTGGTTTTGATTTGCATCTCTCTAATGACCAGTGATGATGAGCATTTTTTTATGTGTTTGTTGGCCTCATGTATGTCTTCTTATTTAAAGTGTCTGTTAATATCCTTTGGCCATTTTTGAATGGGCTTGTTTGTTTTTTTCCTGTAAATCTGTTTGAGTTCTTTGTAAATTCTGGATATCAGCCCTTTGTTAGCTGTGTAAACTGCAAACATTTTTTCCCATTCTGATGGTTGCCGATTCACTCTAGTGACTGTTTCTTTTGTCGTGCAGAACCTGTGGAGTTTGATTAGGTTTCTTTTGTTTATTTTGGCTTTTGCTGCCAATGCTTTTGATGTTTTGGTCATGAAGTCCTTGCCTACCCCTATGTCCTGAATGGTTTTGCCTAGATTTTCTTCTAGGGTTTTTATGGTGTCAGGTCTTATGTTTAAGTCTTTAATCCATATGGAGTTAATATTAGTGTAAGATTTTACGAAGGGGTCCAGTTTCTGCTTACTACACATGGCTAGCCAGTTTTCTCAACTCGATTAATTAAACAGGGAATCCTTTCCCCATTGCTTGTTTTTGTCTGGTTTATTAAAGATTATATGGTTGTAAATATGTTGTGTTTTCTCCGATGCCTCTATTCTATTCCATTTGTCTACATCTCTTTTTTAGTACCAGTACCATGCTGTTTTGATTACTGTAGCCTTGTAGTATAGTTTGAAGCCTGGTAGTGTGATGCCTCCCGCTGTGTTCTTTTTGCTTAGAATTGACTTGGCTATGCGGGCTTTCATTTGGTTTCATATGAAGTTCTTGGTGGTTTTTCCAGTTCTGTGAAGAAATTCAATGGTAGTTTGATGGGAATAGCATTGATTGTGTAAATTACTTTGGGCAGTATAGCCATTTTCATGATATTGATTCTTCCTAACCACGAACATGGAATGTTTCTCCATCTGTTTGTGTCCTCTCTTATTTCGTTGAGCAGTGGTTTATAGTTTTCCTTAAAGAGGTCCCTTACGTTTCTTGTGAGTTGTATTCCTAGGTATTTTATTTTCTTTGTAGCAATTGTGAATGGCAGTTTGTTTTTGATTTGGTTCTCTTTAAGTCTGTTATTGGTGTATAGAAATGCTTGTGATTTTTGCACATTGATATTATATCCTGAGACTTTTTGCTGAAGTTGCTTATTCGTTTCAGAAACTTTTGTTTTGAGGTGATGGTGTCTTCCAAGTATACAATGATGTCGCCTGCAAATAGAGACAATTTGGCTTCCAGCTTTCCTATTTGAATACCCTTTATTTCTTTTTCTTCCCTGATTGCTCTGGCTAGAAATTCCAGCACTATGTTGAATAGGAGTGGTGAGAGAGGGCATCCTTGTCTTGTGCTGGATTTCAAACGGAATGCTTCCCGTTTTTGCCCATTAAGTATGATATTGGCTGTTGGTTTGTCATAAATAGCTTTTATTACTTTGAAATATGTTCCATCAATACCAAGTTTATTGAGGGTTTTTAGCATAAAGGGCTGTTGAATTTTGTCAAATGCTTTCTCTGCATCAATTGAGATAATCATGTGGTTTTTGTTTTTGCTTCTGTTTATGTGGTGAATTACATTTATAGACTTGCGTATGTTGAACCAGCCTTGCATCCCCGGGATGAATCCTACTTGATCATGATGAATACGTTTTTTAATGTGCTGTTGCAATCTGTATGCCAGTATTTTATTGAAGATTTTTGCATCTATGTTCATCATGGATATTGGCCTGAATTTTTCTTTTCTTGTTGAGTCTCTGCCAGGTTTTGGTATCAGGATGATGTTGGTCTCATAAATGATTTAAGAAGGGTTTCCTCTTTTTGAATTATTTGGAATAGTTTCAGAAGGAATGGTACCAGATCCTCTTTGTGTGTCTGGTAGAATTCAGCTGTGAACTCATCTGGACCTGGGCTTTTTTGTGTGTGTGGTAGGCTCTTAATTGCTGCCTCAACTTCAGACCTTGTTATTGGTCTATTCATAGTTTTGGCTTCCACCTGGTGTAGGCTTGGGAAGACAGAGGCGTCAAGGAATTTATCCATTTCTTCCTGGTTTACTAGTTTTTGTGCATAGAGATGTTTGTAGTATTCTCTGATGATGGTTTGAATTTCTGTGGAATCTGTGGTGATTTTTTTTATCGTTTTTTATTGCGTCTATTTGGTTGTTCTCTCTTTTCTTTTTTATCAGTCTGGTTAGTGGTATGTCTATTTTGT
Organism: Saguinus oedipus; assembly: GCA_031835075.1. Classification (NCBI taxonomy): domain Eukaryota; kingdom Metazoa; phylum Chordata; class Mammalia; order Primates; family Cebidae; genus Saguinus; species Saguinus oedipus. The sequence continues at coordinate 33,961,793 of CM063176.1, forward strand.
TGATCTTTTCGAAAAGCCAGCTCTTGGATTTCTTGATTTTTTGAAGGGATTTTCGTGTCTCTGTCTCCTTCAGTTCCACTCTGATATTAGTTATTTCTTGTATTCTGCTCGTTTTGATCTTTTTTGATCTTGCTCCTCTAGCTCTTTCAATTTTGATGATAGGGTGTCAATTTTGGATCTCTCCACTCTTCTCATGTGGGCACTTATTGCTATATATTTTCCTCTACAGACTGCTTTAAATGTGTCCCAGAGATTCTGCTATGTTGTGTCTTCGTTTTCGTTCGTTTTGAAGAACTTTTTTATTTCTGCCTTCATTTCATTGTTTATCCAATCAACATTCAAGAGCCAGTTGTTCAGTTTCCATGAAGCTGTGCGGTTCTGAGTTATTTTCTGAATTCTGAGTTCCAGCTTGATTGCACTATTGTCTGAGAGACTGTTTGTTATGATTTCGGTTGTTTTGCATTTGCTGAGGAGTGCTTTACTTCCAATTATGTGGTCAATTTTGGGGTAGGTGTGATGTAGTGTTGAGAAAAATATATATTGTTTGGATTTGGGGTGGAGAGTTCTGTAAATGTCTATCAGGTTAGCTTGTTCCAGGTCTGAGTTCAAGTCCTGGATATCCTTGTTAATTTTCTGTCTGGTTGATCTGTCTGATATTGACAGTCGAGTGTTAAAGTCTCCCACTATTATTGTGTGGAAGTCTACGTCTCTTTGTAAGTCATTAAGAACTTACCTTATATATCTGGGTGCTCCTGCATTGTGTCCATATATATTTAGAATCGTTAGCTCTTCTTGTTGTATCAATCCTTTTACCATTATGTAATGACCTTCTTTGTCCCTTTTGATCTTTGTTGCTTTAAAGTCTATTTTATCAGAGATGAGAATTGCAACTCCTGCTATTTTTTGCTCTCCATTTGCTTGGTAAATCTTCCTCCATCCCTTTATTTTGAGCCTTTGTGTATTTTTCCATGTGAGGTGGGTTTCCTGAATACAGCACACTGATGCGTATCTTTTTTTTATCCAATTTGCCAGTCTGTGTCTTTTGATTGGTGCATTTAGCCCATTTACATTTAGAGTTAATATTGTTATGTGTAAATTTGATATTGCCATTTTGATGCCAGCTAGCTGTTTTGCCCATTGGTTCATGTAGATTTTTCATTTTGTTGATGCACTTTATCATTTGGTATGCTTTTAGGATGGCTGGTACTGGTTGTTTCTTTTATGTGTAGTGCCTCTTTCAGAGCTCTTGTAAAGCAGGCCTAGTGGTGACAAAATCTCTGAGTACTTGCTTGTTCATAAAGGATTTTATTTTTCCTTCACTTATGAAGCTCAGTTTGGCTGAATATAAAATTCTGAGTTGAAAGTTTTTTTCTTTAAAGATGTTGAATATTGGCCCCCACTCTCTTCTGACTTGTAGTGTCTCTGAGGATAGATCTGCTGTGAACCCGATTGGCTTCCCTTTGTGGGTGACCCGACCTTTCTCTCTGGCTGCCCTTAGTATTTTCTCCTTCATTTTAACCCTGGTGAATCTGATGATTATGTGCCTTGGGGTTGCTCTTCTTGCAGAATATCTTTGTGGTGTTCTCTATTTCCTGGAGTTGAGTATTGACCTGTCTTGCTGGGTTGGGGACATTTTCCTGGATAATATCCTGAAGAGTATTTTCCAGCTTGGATTCATTCTCTTCATCACATACTGTTACACCTATCAAACGTAGGTTTGGTCTCTTCACATAGTCCCACATTTCTTGGAGATTCTTTTTATTCCTTTTTGTGCTTTTTTCTCTAATCTTGGTTTCTCATTTTATTTTATTGAGTTGATCTTCAACTTATGATATTCTTTCTTCTGCTTTGTCCATTCAGCTGTTGAAACTTGTGCATGCTTCACGAAGTTCTCATATTGTCTTTTTCATCTTATTCAATTTATTCATGTTCCTCTCTAAGTTGTCTATTCTTGTTTTAATTTCCTCGAATCTTTTTTCAAATATTTTTTCAAGGTTCTTAGTTTCTTTGCACTGATTTAGAACATGTTCTTTTAGCTCACTGACGTTTCTCATTATCCACTTTCTGAAGTCTGATTCTGTCATTTCATCACACTCATTCTCCATCAAGCTTTGTTCCCTTGCTGATGCGAAGTTTTGGTCCTTTGTAGATGAGTTGTTTTGGTTTCGGGTGTTTTCCTCCTTTCTGCACTGGTTTCTTCCCATCTTTATGGATTTATTTACCTGTCTTCTCAGTAGTTGCTGATTTTTCAATGGGGTCTCTGTGTGGACCCCCAGATTGTTGATGATGAGGTATTTCTGTTACTTAGTTTTCCTTCTAATGGTCTAGCACCTCTCCTGTACGAGTGCTGACGTCCACTCCAGGCCCTGCTTGTCTGAGGTACACCTGTAGCAGCTGCAGAACAGTGAGGGATGCTACCAGGTTTTTCTTCTGCTATCTTTGTTCCAGAATGATGCCCGCCAAATGTCAGTCTGAGTAGTCCTGTTTGGGGGTGACTCTTTGGATATACAGGGGTCAGGGAGCTGCTTGAGGGGACAGTCTGTGCTTTATAGGAGCTCCAGTGCTGAGGTGTAAGCTCCATTGTTCATTCAGGGTTGTTGGGAGGATGTGTTTATTTCTGCTGCAACAGAACTCATAAAACACCACCCCTTCTTTTTTCCTTTTAGATGCTCTGTCTCAGGGGGTGGGGGCTTTCTTCATGAGCATCTGTTGCACTGTCCTGCCTGGCTAGGATGTAGTCTATTCACTATTTGCCTGCCGAGGCTTTGCCCTGCTAGCGTGGGTCCACCCTCCTGCCACTGGCCTCGTTCTGCTGTGATGCTCCACTCACCTGAGTGAGTCTCTCTATTATGGTGGGTTGACTCAGGAATGGCAGGCTGCGTCAGCCCTGGGCGGTACTTCAGTAGGGGTGGATTGTGTCCATAGTGGTGGACGCCCTTCCCCCATTGGGCTGCATGGTGCTAGATTAAACTGTGCTGGCAGCAAAGCTCTCAGACTTGAGTGCCTTGAATCGCCACCCTGCTTGTCCCCATGATGGTGGGACCCGCCAAGCCCAATCACCCAGCTCCCTGCCTCAGAATCTGTCCTCTCTCTTTCTCTTTTCCTCTCCCCAAGCTGAAAGATCGACTCTCTCACTGGCGCCCCGGTAACCTACTGATGGGGCACTGAGATTCTTGCAATCTCCCATGCTGCTGCACAATCTGCCAGCTCAGATCACGCTTCACAAAAATCTCCTGGTTCGGCTCATTGTCAAAGTCCCGTTCAATCAGATGGACATATCAATCTGCCCTTCCAAATCTCAGATTGCTGGTTTAACAGGGCACCCAGACCAGTGAGTTTTGTGCGGGAGCTGAGGTGCTGCTGCACTGGCTGAGCTGCATGAGCTGGCAGTGCAAGCCGGCTGTGCTGGCTTCCTGTGTCTCTCCCACACCTGAGACTTTCAAAGTTCTGTGGGCAAAAAAGGTCCGTCCGAGAATTCGACTAGCACTCACCCTCTGCGCCTTCACTGAGAGCTGCAATCCTGAGTCGCCTCTATGATGCCATCTTCCAGACTCTTTCGACCCTTGACTATTTATAAAAAAAAGTTTTATTCACAGTGGCCCTAAATGAATGGCCATGTGAAACAGATTCCTGACTTATCAGATATACATTTTATTAACTGAAACACTGAAACAGTGGCTGTATAAATTAGACCCCATTTTTCTCCACAGGGGTGTTATTTTTTGACTATCCAAACGAATCACCATAAGAAATACACTAGTGACTATTCCACACATGTTTAGTCTTTGATGAGGTTCTATATGAGTGTCCATATGAAATAGTCTCCTGTCTATCACACATGAGTGTATTATTCACGGAGCTTCTTAACTTGGGACTACCTTAAATAGGGTCCTGACTATTCCTCAGCTGCTTATTACACACTAAAGCGCTGAATGCCAGGCCACATGAAATAGACTCCTTACAATTGCCCCATTGTGCATTATTTGGTAATGCTGTGATTGATTTGCCATATGACCTGGACTCTGATTATTCCCAAGGTCTGTAGTCTTTAGTGAGTTTCTGAATGAGTGACCACATAAAATAGACTCCTGAATCTATCCTCTTGACTATTACTCAGTTCTGTATTTTCCACTGAGTCTCTGGGTGAATGGTCATATAAAATAGTTTCCACATTATTCCCCAACTGTGCATTCTTTAGTGAGTCTCTGAATAAGTGGTTATATATAACAGATTACTGAGAAGTTTCCACATACATATGATTCTTCAAAGCGATTCTAAGTAAGTGGCCATGTGAAATTATCTCCTGTCTTTTCCATAGGTCTGTATTATTCTTCTGAGGCTAGGAATGAGTAGCCATAAAAAAAAGACTTTTGAATAGTCCTCAGGACTGCGTTTTTACAATTGGCTCCAAATGAGTGGATATAGGAAATAGAATCTTGACTTCCACATGGTGTATGTCATTCAGTTGACCTGTCAATATGTGGCTCTATGAATAGAATTCTGACTACAATACAGGTGCTTCTTACTCAATGAAGCTCTTAAATAGATGCCATATGTGTTAGCGTCCTGAGTATTCCCTAGGTATGTATTATTTTCCGAGGCTCTGAAACTCTGGCCATATGAAATTGTTTCCAGACTAGTCCACAGGTGTGTATTATTGACTCTGACCCTGAAGATTTGGGCATATGGAATAAACTAGTGTCTATTCAAAGTTGTGTATTACTCATTCAAGCTTTGATTTTGCAGCCATATAAAATATACTAGTGTCTATTCAAAACATGTGCATTATTCGCTGAGGCAGTAAATGAGGGGCTATATAAAGAAGGCTTCTAACACAGGCCCAGTTGTGCATTCCTTAGTGAGGCTCTTCTTGTGTGACCATGTAAAACAGAATTCTGTCTATCTTAAATATTTGTATTATTAACTAAAGATCTGAATGAGTGGCTATATGAAATAGACAGCTGGGTACTTTACATTTGAACATTATTCTCTGAGGGTACAGGTCAGTGGCCATATGAAATGTAATCCTGGCTAATCCACACATGTATATTATACACAGCAGCTATGAATGAGTTTCCAAATGAAATAGACTCCTGGCTATAAAACAGGTGTGCATTATTCACTGAGGTTCTGAATGAATGTCCATTGAAAATAGTCTCCTAATTATTCTCCAGGTGTGTATTATTCAGTGAGGCTCAGAAGATGTGGGCCAATTTATTAGATTCCTTACTGTAGAAAGTGTCTGCCTTATTCACTGAGGCTCTGAATATGTGTCAATATGAAATAGACTCCTGACTACACCACATTATTTATTGACACTCCGAATGAGAGGCCACATGAAAAAGTCTCCTGACTATTCCACAGGTGTGCATTATTTAGTGACGCTCTGAATGAGGTGATCAAAGAAAATCCTGACTGTTTCCCCAGGTATGTACATTTAGTGAGGCTCTCAATGAGGGGCCACAGGAAAGAGACTTCTGACTATTCCGCAGGTGTGCATTATTCAGTGATTCTTCGAAAGAGTGGGCATAAAAAAGAGACTCCAGACGACATGACAACTGTGTAATATTCAGTGAGTCTGTGAAAGAGGGCCCATATGAAACAGACGTCGAATTACTCCACATGAACGTTATTCACTATTTGTCTGAATGAGGAGCCGTATGAAAGAGACTCCTCATTATTCTTCATGTGTGCCTTAATCAAACAGGTTCTCTATGAGTGTCCATACAAAAGAGACTCCTTATGCTCTCGAAACTGTGTATTACTCAGCAATACCCAGGATTAGAGTTCATGTTAAATAAAGTCCTGACTATCACCCAGGTGTGTATCATATATTAAGGCACTTAATTTGTGGCTATCTTAAACAGCTATCTGATTAATCCATAGAAGTCCATTATTCATTGAAACTTTGAATGAGAGACCACATAATATAGACACCTGACTATTGCATCACTGTGAATTATTCAATAAGGATCTAAATGAGTGGTAGTATGAAATAGAATCCCAAGAATTCCCCAGGTGTGTATCATTCACGGAGGCACAGAATGAGTGGCCATATCAAAATGATCGACTATTATTTTGGTGTGCATTATTCACTGAGGCTCTAAATGAGTGGATACATGAAGTAGACTCTTAACACTTCCCCAGGTGTCTATTATTGAATGAGACTGTGACTATGTGGGCATACAAAAAAGACTCTGATGTATTGCCCAGGTGTGCATTGCCTACAGAGACTCTGAATGTGTAGCCATTTGAAGTAGACCCTTGACTATTTCTAAGGAAACTGTTATTCACAGTGGCCCTTAACGAGTGGCCATGTGATAGAGATTCTTGACTTATATGTACATGGCATTCACTGAAACACTGAAGGAGTGGCCTTACAAAATAGACCCCATTTCACTCCACATGTCTGATTTATTTTTTGACACTACAAACAAATCACCATACGAAATACACTAGTGACTATTCCACACATGTTTTGTATTTGAAGATGTTCTGTACTAATGTTTATATCAAATACCCACTTGATAATCTCACATGTGTGTAATATTTACGGAGCTGCATAACTTGGGGCTTCCTTAAATAGGTTCCTGACTACTCCACAGATGCTTATTACACACTTAAGCTCTGAATGCCAGGCCACATAAAATAGACTCCTTATTATTGCCCCATTGTGCATTATTCGGTAATGCTCTGATTGAGTCGCCCTTTGACTTGGATTCTGACTATTTCCACGGTGTGTAGTATTTATTGAGTTTCTGAAGGAGTGACCATATAAAATAGACTCCTGAATCTATTCTCTTGAATATTTCTCTGTTCTGCATTTTTCCACTGACTCACTGGGTGAACTGTCATAGCAAATAGTCTCCACACTATTCCCCACGTTTGCCTTCTTTAGTAAGTCTCTGAATAAGGGGTTATATATAACAGAATCCTGAGCAGTTTTCAAAAATATATGATACTTCAAAGCGGTTCTGAATAAGTAGCCATGGGAAATAAACTCCTGTCTTTTCCAGAGGTCTGTATTAATCTTGTGACACTCTGAATATGTAGCCATAAAACAAATAATCCTGAATACTCCTCCAGCGTGCGTTATTACATTCGGTTATAAATGAGTGGCTACACAAAATAGAATCCTGACTTTGGCCAAGGTGTATGTTATTCAGTTAAGCTCTGAATATGTGGCTATATGAAATAGAATTCTGACTACAATACGGGTGTTTCTTATGGAGTAAAGCTCTGAAAAAGATGCCATATGTAACAGCGTCCTGAGTATTTCCCAGTTATGTATTATTAACTGAGGCTCTGAAACGTTGGCCATATGACATTGTTTCCTGACTAGTCCACAGGTGTGAATTATTGACTATGACTCTGAATATTTGAAAATATGAAAGAGACTATAGTCTATTCAAAGTTGTGTATTACTCACTCAATCTTTGATTTTGCTGCCATATAAAATAAACTAGTGTCTATTCCACACGTGTGCATTATTGACTGAGGACATAAATGAGAGGTTATAAAAGGAGACTCCTAACGCTTCCCGAGTTGTGCAAAACTCAGTAGGGTTCTTCTTGTGTGACCATATGAAAAAGGATTTTATCTATCTTAAATATTTTATTATTCAGTGAATGCCTAAATGTGTGACTATATTTAATAGACAGCTGGGTACTTTACATTTGTACATTATTCACTGAGGTTAAGAGTCAGTAGATATCTGAAATGGAATCCTGACTAATTCACACATGCATATTATACACAGAGGCTATGAATGAGTGTCCAGATGAAATAGACTCCTGGCTATTCCACAGGTGTGCATTATTAAAAGAGGATGTGAATGAATGTCCATCAAAGACTCCACATTATTCTACAGGTGTGTATTATTAAGTGAGGCTCAGAAAATGTGTCCATATTAATTTGATTCCTTAATATAGAAAAGGTCTGCCTTATTCATTGCAGATATGAATATTTGTCTACATAAAATAGACTTCTGACTACACCACATTATTTAGTGACACTCCGAATGAGAGGCCACCTGAAAAAGTCTCCTGAGTATTCAACAGGTGTGCATTATATAGTGATACTCTGAATGAGGCGATAAAATTAAATCCTGACTATTTCCCCAGGTGTGAATCATTAGTGAGGCTCTCAATGAGGGGCCATAGGAAAGAGACTTCTGACTATTCCGCAGGTGTGCATTATTCAGAGAGTCTTCGAATGAGTGGCCATAAAAAATAGAATCCAGACTATATGACAAGTGTGTAATATTCAGTGAGGCTGTGAAAGTGGGGTCATATGAAACAGACGTCTAATTACTCCACATGAGTTATTCACTATTTGTCTGAAAGAGGAGCCGTATGAAATTGACTCCTCATTATTCTCCATGTGTGCATTATTCAAGCAGGTTCTGTATGAGTGTCCATACAAAAGAGACTCCTTACACTCCCCCAGCTGTGTATTACTCAGGGATACCCAGAGAAGATTTAATGTAAAATAAAGTGCTGACTATCCCCAAGCTGTGTATCATTCAGGAAGTCACTTAATTCATGGCTATCATTAACATCGTCCTTATTACTACATAGAAGTTTAGAATTCACTGAAACTTTGAATGAGAGGCCACATAAAATAGAAACCGAACCATTGCTCCATTGTGAGTTACTCAATTAGGTTCTAAATGAGTGGTAATATGAAATAGAATCCGGAGGATTCCCAAGGCATGTATCATTCAGGGAGGAACAGAAAGAGTGGCCATATAAAAATTTCTCGACTATTATCCTGGTGTGCATTATTCACTGAGGCTCTAAATGAGTGGATACATGAATTAGACTCTTAATTCTTTCCCCAGCGTGTATTATTGAATGAGACTCTGACTGTGTGGGCATACAAAAGAGATTCTGATGTATTTCCCAGGTGTGCATTACCTACAGAGACTCTGAATGTGTAGCCAATTGAAGTAGACACTTGACTCTTTCTAAGGACAGTTTTATTCACAGTGGCCCTGAACGAGTGGCCATGTGAAAGAGATTCCTGACTTATCAGATATACAAGTTATTCACCAAAACACTGAAAGAGTGGCCTTATGAAATAGACCCAATTTTATTCCACAGGTGTGAGTTATTTTTTGACTCTACAAATGAATCACCATATGAAATACACTAGTGACTATTCCACACATGTTTAGTATTTGAAGAGGTTTTGTATGAGTTTCCATGTTAAATAGTCTCCTGACTATCACATATGTGTGTATTATTCACAAAGCTGCTTAACTTGGGTCTACCTTAAATAGGGTCCTGACTACTCCACAGCTGCTTATTACTCACTTAAGCACTAAATGCCAGGCCACATGAAATAGACTCCTTATTATTGCCCCATTGTGCGTTATTCGGTAATGCTGTGATTGAGTGGCCATATGACCTGGACTCTGACTACTCCCAAGGTGTGTAGTCTTTAGTGAGTTTCTGAATGAGTGACCACATAAAATAGACTTCTGAATCTATCTTCTTGACTGTTTCTCAGTTCTGCATTTTCCACTGAGTCACTAGGTGAACTGTCATATCAAATAGTCTCCACAGTATTCCACAAGAGTGCATTCTTTAGTGAGTCTCTGAATAAGCGGTTATATATAACAGAATCCTGTACAGTTTTCAGATATATATGATTCTTCAAAACGGTTATAAATAATTGGCCATGTGAAATAAACTCCTGTCTTTTCCAGAGGTCTGTATTAATCTTGTGAGGCTGTGAATGAGTAGCCATAAAATAGAGACTCCTGTATACTCCTGAGACGTTCGTTAGTATATTCGGCTCAAAATGAGTGGCTATACCAATTAGAATCCTGACTTTGGCCAAGGTGTATGTTATTCAGTTAGCTCTGAACATGTGACTATACTAAATAGAATTCTGACTACAATACAGGGGTTTCTTATGCAATGATGCTCTGAAATAGATGTCATATGTAATAGATTCCTGAGTATTCACTGGGTATGTATTATTAACTGAGGCTCTGAAACGTCAGCCATATGACAGTTTCCTGACTAGTCCACAGGTGTGTATTCTTCAGTCTGACTCTGAATACTTGGAAATATGAAAGAGACTAGTGTATACGCAAAGTCGTGTATTACTCACTCAAGCTTTGATTTTGCCGCCATATAAAATAAACTTCTTTCTACTCCTCACGTGTGCATTATTCGCTGAGGCTGTAAATGAGAGGCTATATAAAGAAGACTCCTAACACTGGCCCAGTTGTGCATTCTGTAGTGAGGCTCTTCTTGTGAGATCATATGAAACAGGATTCTCTCTATCTTAAATATTTGTATTATTCACTGAAGATATGAATGAGTGGCTATATGATATAGACAGCTGGGTACTATACACACATGTGACTCTTCCACACATGTTTACTATTTGAAGAGTTTCTGTATGAGTGTCCATATCAAACAGTCTACTGACTATCACACATGTGTGTATTATTCACGGAGCTGCTTAATTTGGGCCTACCATAAATACGGTTCTGGCTACTCCAAAGCACCTTATTAGGCATGTAAGCTCTGAATGCGAGTCCACATGAAATAGACTTCTTACTATTGCCCCATTGTGCATTATTCGGTAACGCTGTGATTGAGAGGCCATATGAACTTGACTCTGACTATTCCCAAGGTGTGTAGTCTTAGTGAGTTTCTGAACGATTGACGACATAACATAGTCTCCTGACTGTCTCCCCTTGACTATTTCTCAGTTCTGCATTTTCCACTGAGTCACTGGGGTAACGGTGATATCAAATAGTTTCCAGATTATTCACCATGTGTGCATTACTTAGTGAGTCTCTGAATAACTGGCTATATATAACAGAATAGTGAGTAGTTTCCAGATATATACGATTCCTCAAAGCTATTCAAAATAAGTGGCCACGTAAAATAATCTCCTGTCTTTTCCATAGGTCTGTATTATTCCTCTGAGGCTCTGAATAGGAAGCCATATAATAGAGACTACAGAATCGTCTTCAGGGCTGCGTTTTTACATTCGGCTCTAAATGAGTGGGTATACAAAATGGAATCCTGACTTTCCACAAGGTGTATGTTATTAAGGAAACCTCTCAAAATTTAGCTTTACAAAATAGAATTCGGACTACAATACGGGTGTTTCTTATTCAATGAAGTTCTAATATAGATGCCATATGTATTGGCATCCTGAGTATTCCCCAGGTATATATAATTCTCTGAGGCTCTGAAACATTGGCCATATGAAATTGTTTCCAGACAAGTCCGCAGGTGTGTATTATTAACACTGCCTCTGAAGATTTGGCCATATGGAATAGACTAGTGTATATTCCAAGTTGTGAATTACTCACTCAAGCTTTCATTTTGCGTCCATATAAAATAGACTAGTGTCTATTCCACACATGTGCATTATTCGCTGGGGCTGGAAATGAGAGGCTATATAAAGTAGACTCCTAACACTTGACCAGTTGTGCATTCCTTAGCGAGGCTCTTCTTATGTGACCATATGAAACAGCATTCTGTCTATCTTAAATATTTGTATTATTCAGTGAATCTGACCGAGAGGCTATATGAAATAGACAGCTGGGTACTTTATATTTGTAAATTATTCTCTAAGGTTACGTGTCAGTGGCCATATAGAATGGAATCCTGACTAATCCACACGTGTATATTATACACAGAAACTATGAATGAGTTTTCAAATGAAATAGACTCCTGGCTATTTAACAGGTGTGCATTATTCACCGGGGTTCTGAATAAATATCCATCGAATATATACTCCGAATTATTCTCCAGGTGTGTATTATTCAGTGAGGCTTAGAAGATGTGGCCCTATCAACTAGATTCCTTACTGTAGAATGGGTCTGCATTATTCACTGAGGCTCTGAATATGTGTCTACATGAAATAGACTCCTGACTACAGCACATTATTTAGTGACACTCCGAATGAGAGGACACCAGAGAAAGTCGCCTGACTATTCCACAGGTGTGCATTATTTAGTGGGGCTCTGAATGACGTGATCAAAGTAAATCCTGACTGTTTCCCCAGCTGTGTACATTTAGTGAGGCTCTCAATGAGGGGCCATAGGAAAGAGACTTCTGACTATTGCGCAGGTGTGCATTATTCAGTGATTCCTTGAATGAGTGGGCATAAAAATAGACTCCAGACTATATGAAAAGTGTGTAATATTCAGTGAGGCTGTGAAAGAGGGGCCATATGAAACACACGTCGAATTACTCCAAATGTGCGTTATTCACTATTTGTCTGAATGAGGAGCCCTATGAAATAGACTCCTCATTATTTTCCATGTGTGCATTAATCAAACAGGTTCTCTATGAGTGTCCATACAGAAGAGACCCTTTACGCTCCCGCTGCTGTGTATTACTCAGTGATACCCAGAATTAGATTTCATGTAAAATAAAGTCCTGACTATCACCCAGGTGTGTATCATTCAGGAAGGCACTTAGTTTTTGGCTATCTTAAACAGCGTCCTGATTACTCCATAGAAGTCCATTATTCACTGAAACTTTGAATGAGAGGCCATCTAAAATAGACACATGACTATTGCTCCATCGTGAGTTATTCTATAAGGTTCTAAATGATTGGTAGTATAACATGGAATCCTGAGGATTCACCAGGTGTGTATCATTCAGGGAGGCACAGAATGAATGGCCATAGGAAAATTGCTTGACTATTATCCTGGTGTGTATTATTCACAGAGGCTCTAAATGAGTGGATACATGAAGTAGACTCTTAACTCTTCTCCAGTTGTGTATTATTGAATGAGACTCTGACTATGTGGGCATAAAAAAGAGACTCTGATGTATTGCCCAGGTGTGCATTACCTACAGAGACTCTGAATGTGTAGCCATTTGAAGTAGACCCTTGACTATTTCTGGGAAATGTTTCATTCACAGAGGCCCTGAAAGAGTGGCCAAGTGAAAGCGATTCCTGACTTATCAGATATACATGTTATTCACTGAAACACTGAAAAAGTGGCATAGTGAAATAGACCCCATTTTACTCCACAGGTGTGCGTTATTTTTTGACTCTCCAAATGAATCAACATATGAAATAGACTGGTGAATATTCCACACATGTTTACTATTTGAAGAGGTTCTGTATGAGTGTCCATATCAAACAGTCTACTGACTATCACACATGTGTGTATTATTCACGTAGCTGCTTAATTTGGGGCTACCATAAATACGGTTCTGACTACTCCAAAGCAGCTTACTATGCACTTAAACTCTGAATGTGAGTCCACATAAAATAGACTTTTTACTATTGCCCCATTGTGCATTATTCGGTAATGCTGTGATTGAGTGGCCATATGACCTTGACTCTGACTATTCCCAAGGTGTGTAGTCTTTAGTGAGTTTCTGAACGATTGACCACATAAAATAGTCTCCTGACTCTCTCCTCTTGACTATTTTTCAGTTCTGCATTTTCCACTGAGTCACTGGGGGAACGGTGATATCAAATAGTCTCCAGATTATTCCCCATGTTTGCATTCCTTAGTGAGTCTCTAAATAAGTTTCTATATATAACAGAATTTTGAGTAGATTCCATATATATACAATTCCTCAAAGCGGTTCAAAATAAGTGGCCACATAAAATAATCTCCTGTTTTTCCATAGGTCTGTATTATTCTTCTGAGGCTCTGAATGCGTAGCCATATAATAGAGACTACTGAATAGTCTTCAGGGTTGCATTTTTACATTCGGCTCTAAATGAGTGGCTATACAAAATGGAATCCTGACTTTCCACAAAGTGTATGTTATTAAGGAAACCTCTCAAAATTTACTTATATGAAATAGAATTCGGACTACAATACGGGTGTTTCTTATTCAATGAATTTCTGATATAGATGTCATATGTATTGGCATCCTGAGTATTCCCCAGGTATATATAATTCTCTGAGGCTCTGAAACATTGGCTGTATGAAATTGTTTCCAGACTAGTCCACAGGTGTGTATTATTGACACTGCCTCTGAAGATTTGGGCATATGGAATAGACTAGTGTCTATTCAAAGTTGTGAATTACTCACACAAGCTTTCATTTTGTGTCCATATAAAATAGACTAGAGTCTATTCCACACATGTGCATTATTCGCTGAGGCCGTAAATGAGAGGCTATAAAAAATAGACTCTTAACACTTGACCAGTTGTGCATTCGTTAGCGAGGCTCTACTTGTGTGACCATATAAAAAAGCACTCTGCCTATCTTAAATATTTGTATTATTCAGTGAATCTCTGACTGAGAGGCTATATGAAATAGACAGCTGGGTACTTTATATTTCTAAATTATTCTCTAAGGTTACGTGTCAATGTCCATGTGAAATGGAATCCTGACTAATCCACACGTGTATATTATACACAGAAGCTATGAATGAATTTTCAAATGAAATAGACTCCTGGCTATTAAACAGATGTGCATTATTCACCGGGGTTCTGAATGAATATCCATCTAAAATAAATTCCAAATTATTCTCCAGGTGTGTATTATTCAGTGAGTCTCAGAAGATGTGGCCCTATTAACTAGATTCCTTACTGCAGAATGGGTCTGCCTTATTCACTGAGGCTCTGAATATGTGTCTACATGAAATAGACTCCTGACTACAGCACATTATTTAGTGACACTCCGAATGAGAGGACACCAGAGAAAGTCGCCTGACTATTCCACAGGTGTGCATTATTTAGTGAGGCTCTGAATGATGCAATCAAAGTAAATCCTGACTCTTTCCCTAGCTGTGTACATTTAGTGAGGCTCTCAATGAGGGGCCATAAGAAAGAGACTTCTGACTATTGTGCAGGTGTGCATTATTCAGTGATTCTTTGAATGAGTGGGCATAAAAAATAGACTCCAGACTATATGACAAGTGTATAATATTCAGTGAGGCTGTGAAAGAGGGGCCATATGAAACACACGTCGAATTACTCCAAATGTGCGTTACTCACTATTTGTCTGAGTGAGGAGCCCTATGAAATAGGGCCCTATAAAATAGACACCTGACTATTGCTCCATCGTTAGTTATTATATAAAGTTCTAAATTATTGGTAGTATGACATGGAATCCTGAGGATTTCCCAGGTGTGTATCCTTCAGGGAGGCACAGAATGAGTGGCCATATGAAAAATGCTCGACTATTATCCTGGTGTGCATTATTCACAGAGGCTCTAAATGAGTGCATACATGAAGTAGACTCTTAACTCTTCTCCAGTTGTGTGTTATTGAATGAGACTCTGACTATGTGGGCATACAAAAGAGACTCTGATGTATTGCCCAGGTGTGCATTACCTACAGAGACTCTGAATGTGTAGCCATTTGAAGTAGACCCTTGACTATTTCTTGGGAATGTTTTATTCACAGAGGCCCTGAAAGAGTGGCCAAGTGAAAGCGATTCCTGACTTATCAGATATACATGTTATTCACTGAAACACTGAAAGAGTGGCCTTACGATATAGACACAATTTTACTCCACAGGTGTGCGTTATTTTTTGATTCTCCAAATGAATCACCATATAAAATAGACTGGTGACTCTTCCACACATGTTTACTATTTGAAGAGACTCTGTATGACTGTCCATATCAAACAGTCTCCTCGCTATCACACATGTGTGTATTATTAACGGAGCTGCTTAATTTGGGCCTGCCATAAATAGGGTTCTGACTACTCCAAAGCAGCTTATTATGCACTTAACCTCTGAATGCGAGTCCACATAAAATAGACACCTTACTATTACCCCATTGTGCATTATTCGGTAATGCTGTGATTGAGTGGCCATATGACCTTGACTCTGACTATTCCCAAGGTGTGTAGTCTTTACTATGTTTCTGAACGATTGACCACATAACATAGTCTCCTGACTCTCTCCTCTTGACTCTTTCTCAGTTCTGCATTTTCCACTGAGTCACTGGGGTAACGGTGATATCAAATAAAATCCAGATTTTTTCCCATGTGTGCATTCCTTAGTGAGTCTCTGAATAAATGGCTATACATAACAGAATTTTTTTTTATTTTATTATTATTTTTTAAATTTTTAATTGCATTATAGGTTTTGGTGTACATGTACAGAACGTGCAAGATAGTTGCATAGGTACCCATATGGCAGTGTGTTTTGCTGACTTTCTCCCCTTCACCCACACTTGGCATTCATCCCCAGGCTATCCCTCCCCAGCCCCCCCCGCTGTCCCTCCCCCATTCCCCCCAATAGACCCCAGTGTATAGTAGACCGCCCCAAATGCCCAACGATGATAGACTGGACTGGGAAAATGTGGCACATATACACCATGGAATATTATGCAGCAATCAAAAATGAGTTTGTGTCCTTTGTAAGGACATGGATGAATTTGGAGAACATCATTCTCAGCAAACTGACACAAGAACAGAAAAAGAAATACCGCATATACTCACTCATAGGTGGGTGAGAAAAATATAACAGAATTTTGAGTAGCTTCTGGATATATACGATTCCTCAATGTGGTTCAAAATAATTGGCCATGTAAAATAATTTCCTGTTCTTTCCATAGGTCTGTATTATTCTTCTGAGGCTCTGAATGGGTAGGTATATAATAGAGAATATTGAATAGTCTTCAGGTCTGTGTTTTTACATTCAGCTCTAAATGAGTGGCTATACAAAATGGAATCCTGACTTTCCACAAGGTGTATGTTATTAAGTAAACCTCTCAAAATTTGGCTATACGAAATAGGATTCTTACAACAATACGAGTGTTTCTTATTCAATAAAGTTCTGATATAGATGCCATATGTATTGGCATCCTGAGTATTCCCCAGATATATATATTTCTCTGAGGCTCTGAATCATTGGCCATAGGAAATTGTTTCCAGACTAGTCCACAGGTGTGTATTATTGACACTGCCTCTGAAGATTTGGGCAGATGGAATAGATTAGTGTCTATTCCAAGTTGTGAATTACTCACTCAAGCTTTTATTTTGCTTCCGTATAAAATAGACTAGAGTCTATTACACACATGTACATTATTCGCTGAGTCTGTAAATGAGAGGCTGTATAAAGTAGACTCTTAGCACTTCAACAGTTGTGCATTTTTAGGGAGGCACTTCTTTTGTAACTGTATGAAACAGGATTCTGTCTATCTTAAATATTTGTATTATTCAGTGAATCTCTGACTGAGAGGCTATATGAAATAGACAGCTGGGTCCTTTACATTTGTAAATTATTCTGTAAGGTTACGTGTCAGTGGCCATATGAAATGAAATCCTGACTAATCCACACGTGTATATTATACACAGAAGCTATGAATGAGTTTTCAAATGAAATAGGCTACTGGCTATTAAACAGGTGTGCATTATTCACCGAGGTTCTGAATGATTTTCTATCAAAAGTAGACTCAAAGTTATTCTCCCGTTGTGTATTATTCAGTGAGGCTCAGAAGATGTGCGCCTAAGAATTAGATTTTTTACTGTAGAATGGGTCTGCCTTATGCACTGAGGCTCTGAATATGTGTCTACATGAAATAGACTCCCGACTACACCACATCATTTAGTGACACTCCGAATGAGAGGCCACATGAAAAAGTCTCCTGACTATTTCACAGGTGTGCTCTGAATGAGGCGATTAAAGTAAATCCAGACTGTTTCCCCAAGTTTGTACATTTAGTGATGCTCTCAATGAGGGGCCATAGGAAAGAGACTTCTGATTATTCCGCAGGTGTATATTATTCAGTGATTCTTTGAATGAGTGGTCATATAAAAAAGGCTGCAGACTACATGAAAAGTGTGTAATATTCAGTGAGGCTGTGAAAGAGAAGCCAAAGGAAACAGACGTCGAATTACTCCACATGAGCGTTATTTACTATTTGTTTGAATGAGGAGCCCTATGAAATAGACTCCTCATTATTCTCCATAGGTTCATTAATCAAACAGGTTCTCTATGAGTGTTCATACCAAAGTGACTCCTTATGCTCCCACAGGTGTGTATTACCCAGCCATACCCAGAATTAGAGTTCATGTAAAATAAAGTCCTGACTATCACCCAGGTGTGTATCATTCAGGAAGGCACTTAATTTATGGCTATCTTAAACAGCATCTGATTACTCCATAGAAGTCCATTATTCACTGAAACTTTGAGTGAGAGGCCATATAAAGTAGTCACCTGACTATTGCTCCATCGTGAGTTATTCTATAAGGTTCTAAATGATTGCTAGTATGACATGGAATCCTGAGTATTCCCTACGTGTGTTTCATTCAGGGAGGCACAGAATGAGTGGCCATATGAAAAATGCTCGACTATTAACCTGGTGTGCATTATTCACAGAGGCTCTAAATGAGTGGATACATTAAGTAGACTCTTAACTCTTCTCCAGTTGTGTATTACTGAATGAGACTCCGACTATGGGGGCATACAAAAGAGACTCTAATGTACTGCCCAGGTGTGCATGACCTACAGATACTCTGAATTTGCAGGCATTTGAAGTAGACCCTTGACTATTTCTGGGGAAACTTTTATTCACAGAGGCTCTGAAAGAGTGGGTAAGTGAAAGAGATTTCTGACTTATCAGATATACATGTTATTCACTGTAACACTGAAAGAGTGGCATAGTGAAATAGACCCTATGTTACTCCACAGTTGTGCATTAATTTTTGACTCTCCAAATGAATCACCATATGAAATAGACTAGTGATTATTCCACACATGTTTAGTAATTGAAGAGGTTCTGTATGAGTGTCCATATCAAACAGTCTCCTGACTATCACACATGTGTGTATTATTCACGGAGCTGCTTAATTTGGGCCTACCATAAATACGGTTCTGACTACTCCAAAGAAGCTTATTAGGCACTTAAGCTCTGAATGCGAGTCCACATGAAATAGACTCCTTACTATTGCCCCATTGTGCATTATTCAGTAATGCTGTGATTGAGTGGTCATATGACCTTGACTCTGACTATTCCCAAGGTGTGTAGTCTTTAGTGAGTTTCTGAACGATTGACCACATAACATAGTCTCCTGACTCTCTCCTCTTGACTATTTTTCAGTTCTGCATTTTCCACTGAGTCACTGGGGGAATTGTGATATCAAAGTATCTCCAGATTATTTACATGTGTGCATTCCTTAGTGAGTCTCTGAATAAGTGGCTATATATTACAGAATTTTGAGTAGCTTCCAGATACATATGATTTCTCACAGCGGTTCAAAATAAGTGGCCATTTAAAATAATCTCCTGTCTTTTCCATAGTGCTGTATTATTCTTCTGAGGCTCTGATTGAGTAGCCATATAATAGAGACTACTGAATAGTCTTCAGGGCTGCGTTTTTACATTTGGCTCTAAATGAGTGGCTATATAAAGTGGAATCCTGACTTTCCACAAGGTGTATGTTATTAAGTAAACCTCTCAAAATATGGCTATACGAAATAGAATTCGGACTACCATACGGGTGTTTCTTATTCAATGAAGTTCTGAAATACATGCCATATGTATTAGCATCCTGAGTATTCCCCAGGTATATATTATTCTCTGAGGCTCTGAAACATTGGCCATATGAAGTTGTTTCCAGACTAGTCCACAGGTGTGTATTATAGACTCTGACTCTAAAGATTTAGGCATATGGAACAGACTAGTGTCTATTCAAAGTTGTGTATTACTCACTCCAGCTTTGATTTTGCAGCCATATATAATAGACTAGTGTCTATTCCACACATGTGCATTATTCGCTGAGGCTGTAAATGAGAGGCTATATAAAGTAAACTCCTAACACTTGCCGAGTTGTGCATTTTTTAGTGAGGCTCTTGTGTGACCATATGAAACAGGATTCTGTCTATCATTAATATTTGTATTATTCAGTGAATCACTGAATAAGTGGCTATATAATATAGACAGCTGGGTACTTTACATTTGTGCAATATTCACGAGGGTATGGGTCAGTGGCTATATGAAATGTAATCCTGACTATTCCACATGTTTATATTATATAAAGAGGCTATGAGTCAGTTTCCAAATGAAATAGACTTCTGGTTATTAAACAGTTTTGCATTATTCACCGAAGTTCTGAACGTATGTCCATTGAAAATAGACTCAATATTACTCTTCAGGTGTGTATTATTCAGTGAGGCTCAAAAGATATGGCCATATTAATTAGATTCCTTACTATAGAAAGGGTCTGCCTTATTCAGTGAGGCTCAAAATGTGTGTCTACATAAAAAAGACTCCTGACTACACCACATTCTTTAGTGACACTTTGAATGAGAGGCCACCTGAGAAAGTCTCCTGACTATTCCACAGGTGTGCATTATATAGTGAGACTCTGAATGAGGCGACAAAAGTAAATTCTGAATATTTTCCCCGGTTTGTACTTTAATTAGGCTCTCAATGACGGGCCATAGAAAAAAGACTTCTGTCTATTCTGCCGGTGTGCATTATTCAGTGATTCTTCGACTGAGTGGCCATTAAAAATAGACTTCAGACTATATGACAAGTGTGTAATATTCAGTGAGGCTGTGAAAAAGAGGCCATATGGAACAGATATCTAATTACTCCACATGTGCTTTATTCACTATTTGTATGCATGAGGAGCCCTATGAAATAGGCTCCTCATTATTCTTCATGTGTTCATTAATCAAACAGGTTCTCTATGACTTTCCATACAAAAGAGACTTCTAACCCTCCCACAGGTGTGTATTACTAAGCCATACCCTGAATTAGAGTTAATGTAAAATAAAGTCCTGACTATCACCCAGGTGTGTATCATTCAGGAAGGCACTTAATTCGTGGCTATCTACAACAGCATCCTGATTACTCCATAGAAGTCCATCATTCACTGAAATTTTGAAAGAGAGGCCATATAAAATCGACACCTGACTATTGCTTCATCGTGAATTATTCAATAAGGTTCTAAATGAGTGGTAGTATAAAATAGAATCCTGAGGATTCCGCAGGTGTGTGTCATTCATGGAGGCACAGAATGAGTCACCATATGAAAAGTGCTCAACTGTTACTCTGCTGTGCATTATTCACTGAGGCTCTAAATGTGTGGATACATGAATTAGACTTTTAACTCTTCCCCAGCTGTGTATTATTGAATGAGTCTCTGACTGTGTGGGCATACAAAAGAGACTCTGATGTATTGCCCACTTGTGCATTACCTACAGAGACTCTGAATGTGTAGCCATTTTAAGTAGACCCTTTACTCTTTCTAAGGAAATTTTAATTCACAGTTGCCCTGAAAGAGTGGCCATGTGAAAGAGATTCCTGACTTATCAGATATACATGTTATTCACTGAAACACTGAAAGAGTGGCCTTATGAAATAGACCCCATTTTAATCTAAAGGTATGAGTTACTTTTTGACTCTCCAAACGAATAACCATAGGAAATACACTAGTAAATATTCAACACATGATTAGTATTTGAAGAAATTTGGTATGAGTGTCCATATCAAATAGTCTCCTATCACACGTGTGTGTATTACTCACGGAGATGCTTAACTTGGGGCTACCTTAAATAGGGTCCTGACTACTCCACAGCTACTAATAATGCACTTAAACTCTGAATTCCAGGCCACATGAAATAGACTGCTTACTATTGCCCCATTGTGCTTTATTCGGTAATGCTGTGATTGAGGGGCTATATGACCTGGAATCTGACTATTCCCAAGGTGTGTAGTCTTTAGTGAGTTTCTGAACGAGTGACCACATAAAATAGACTCCTGAATCTATCCTCCTGACCATTTTTCAGTTCTGCATTTTTCACCGAGTCACTGGGTGAATGGCCATATCAAATAGTCTCCACACTATTCCTCAAGTGTGCATTCTTTAGTGAGTCTCTGAATAACTGGTTATATATAACAATCCGGAGCAGTTTCCAGATATATATGATTCCTCAAAGCGGAACTTAATAAGTGACCATGTGGAGAGACCCGGCAAGATGGCATTGTAGAAGCGACTCAGGATTGCAGCTCTCAGTGACGGAGCAGAGGGTGAGTCCTAGCCGCATTCTCGGATGGACTTTTCTAGCCCACAGAGCGTGGAAAGTCCCACAGGACGCTAGTAAAGTAAAACCGGCTAACGCAGCCCTCTGGCGCGGCCGCTTTGGCCGGCGCTGCTTCGGCCAGCGCCGCAGCAGGACCCGGCACCAAACTCACTGGTCTGGGCGCCCTGTTAAACCGGCAATCCGAGAGTTTGAAGGGCAGATTGGCGCGTCCATTTGATTGAATGGGACTTGGACAGTGAGCCAGACCAGGAGTTTCCTGGGAGTTTCCTGGGAAGCGTGATCTGAGCCGGTGAAGTGGGCAGCGGCACGGGAGATCGCACGGATCCCAGTGCCCCATCAGCAGGTTCCTGGGGCGCCAGTGAGAGAGTCGAACTTTAAGCTCACGGAGAGGGAGGGAGAGAGAGAGAGGACGGACTCTGAGGCAGGGAGCTGGGTAATCGGGCTCAGCGGGTCACACCCTCACAGGGACAAGCAGGGTAATGACTGGAGATGCTTGGCGCTGAGAGTTTTGCTGCCGGCATCTAGGACGGTGCAGCCCGGTGAGGGAGGGGCGTCAACCACCGCTGACACGATCCGCCCCTATTGAAGTACCACCCAGGGCTGAAGCAGCCTGCTGTTGCTGAGTCAACCTGCCATAACAGAGAGACTCCCAGGAGATGGGAGCTCTCCACAGCAGAAGGGAGCCCAGCAGCAACAGGGCAGAACCACGCTAGCAGGTCAAAGCCCCAGCAGGCAAATAGTGAATAGACTGACACCTAGTGGGGCAGGACAGTGCAACAGATACTCATAAAGAAAGCCCCAACTCCCTGAAACAGTGCATATAAGGGGGGGAAAAAGGGTGGCGTTTTATGAGTTCTATTGCAGCAGACATAAACATCCTCCCAACAACCCTGAATGAACAACGGAGCTCACAGCTCAGCACTGGAGCTACTATAAAGCACAAACCGTCTCCTTAAGCAGCTCCCTAACCCCTGTATATCCAAAGAGTCACCGCAAAAAAAAGGACTAATCAGACTGACATTTGGCGGGCATCATTCTGGAACAAAGACAGCAGAAGAAGAAACTGGTATCATCCCTCACTCTCCCACAGCTGCTACAGGTATACTCCAGACAAACAGGGCCTGGAGTGGACCTCTGCACTCATACAGCAGAGGGGCTAGACCACTAGAAGGAAAATTAAGTAGCAGAAATGCTTCATCATCAACAATCTCAGCATCCACACAGAGACCCAACTGAAAAATCAGCAACTACAGAGACGACAGGTGGATAAATCCATAAAGATGGGAAGAAACCAGCGCAAAAAGGAGGAAAACACCCGAAACCAAAACACCTCACCTCCTACAAAGGACCAAAACTCCTCACCAGCAAGGGAACAAAGCTGGACGGAGAATGAGTGTGACGAAATGACGGAATCAGACTTCAGAAAGTGGATAATGAGAAACTTCATTGAGCTAAAAGAACATGTTCTAAATGAGTGCAAAGAAACTAAGAACCTTGAAAAAAGATTTGAAAAAAATTCGAGGAATTGATAACAAGAATGGAAAACTTAGAGACGAATATGAATGAATTGAAGGAGCTGAAAAACACAACACGAGAACTTCGTGAAGCATGCACAAGTTTCAACAGCCGAATTGACCAAGCAGAAGAAAGAATATCAGAAATTGAAGATCAACTCAATGAAATAAAACGTGAAACCAAGATTAAAGAAAAAAGCACAAAAAGGAATGAACAAAATCTCCAAGAAATGTGGGACTATGTGAAGAGACCCAACCTACGTTTGATAGGTGTACCAGAATGTGATCAAGAGAATGAATCTAAGCTGGAAAACACTCTTCAGGATATTATCCAGGAAAATTTCCCCAACCTAGCAAGACAGGTCAATACTCAACTCGAGGAAATACAGAGAACACCACAAAGATACTCCGCAAGAAGAGCAACCCCAAGGCACATAATCGTCAGATTCACCAGGGTTGAAACGAAGGAGAAAATACTAAGGGCAGCCAGAGAGAAAGGTCGGGTCACCCACAAAGGGAAGCCCATCAGACTCACAGCAGATCTCTCGGCAGAGACTCTACAAGCCAGAAGAGAGTGGGGGCCAATATTCAACATCCTTAAAGAAAAGAGCTTTCAACCCAGAATTTCATATCCAGCGAAACTGAGCTTCATAAGTGAAGGAAAAATAAAATCCTTCACGAACAAACAAGTACTCAGAGATTTTGTCACCACTAGGCCTGCTTTACAAGAGCTCCTGAAAGAGGCACTACACATAGAAAGAAACAACCAGTTCCAGCCATCCTAAAAGCATACCAAATGCTAAAGACCATCAACAAAATGAAGAATGTACATGAACCAATGGGCAAAACAGCCAGAAAGCATCAAAATGGCAGTATCAAATTCACACATAACAATATTAACCCTGAATGTAAATGGGCTAAATGCACCAATCAAAAGACACAGACTGGCAAATTGGATAAAAAACCAAAACCCATCAGTGTGCTGTATCCAAGAAACCCACCTCACACACAAAGATACACAAAGGCTCAAAATAAAAGGATGGAGGAAGATTTACCAAGCAAATGGAGAGCAAAAAAAAGCAGGAGTTGCAATTCTCATCTCGGATAAAATAGACTTTAAAGCAACAAAGATCAAAAGGGACAAAAAGGTCACTACATAATGGTAAAAGGATCGATACAACAAGAAGAGACAACGATTCTAAACATATATGGACCCAATGTAGGAGCACCCAGATATATAAGGCAAGTTCTTAATGACTTACAAAGGGACTTAGACTCCCACACAATAATAGTGGGAGACTTTAACACTCCAGTGTCAATAGCAGACAGATCAACCAGACAGAAAATTAACAAGGATATCCAGGACTTGAACTCAGACCTGGAACAAGCAAACCTGATAGACATTTACAGAACTCTCCACCCCAAATCCAGAGAATATACATTCTTCTCAGCACCACATCACACCTACTCCAAAATTGACCACATAATTGGAAGTAAAGCAATCCTCAGCAAATGCAAAACAACTGAAATCATAACAAACAGTCTCTCAGACCATAGTGCAATCAAGTTGGAACTCAGAATTCAGAAAATAACTCAGAACCGCACAGCTTCATGGAAACTGAACAATTAGCTCTTGAATGTTGATTGGATAAACAATGAAATGAAGGCAGAAATAAAGAAGTTCTTTGAAACCAACGAGAATGAAGACACAACGTACCAGAATCTCTGGGACACATTTAAAGCAGTCTGTAGAGGAAAATATATAGCAATAAGTGCCCACATGAGAAGACTCGAGAGATCCAAAATTGACACCCTATCGTCAAAATTGAAAGAGCTAGAGGAGCAAGATCAAAAAAGCTCAAAACCTAGCCAAAGACAAGAAATATCTAAGATCAGAGCAGAACTGAAGGAGACAGAGACATGAAAATCCCTTCAAAAATCAATAAATCTAAGAGCTGGTTTTTCGAAAAGATCAACAAAATAGACAGACCACTAGCCAGACTGATAAAAAAGAAGAGAGAGAACAACCAAATAGATGCAATAAAAAACGATAAAGGGGAAATCACCACAGATTCCACAGAAATTCAAACCATCATCAGAGAATACTACAAACAACTCTATGCACATAAACCAGTAAATCAGGAAGAAATGGATAAATTCCTGGACGCCTGTGTCCTCCGAAGCCTAAACCAGGAGGAAGCCGAAACTATGAATAGACCAATAACAAGGTCTGAAGTTGAGGCAGCAATTAAGAGCCTACCACACAAAAAAAGCCCAGGTCCAGATGGGTTCACAGCCGAATTCTACCAGACACACAAAGAGGATCTGGTACCATTCCTTCTGAAACTATTCCAAATAATCCAAAAAGAGGGAACCCCTCCCAAATCATTTTATGAGACCAACATCATCATGATACCAAAACCTGACAGAGACTCAACAAGAAAAGAAAACTTCAGGCCAATATTCATGATGAACATAGATGCAAAAATCTTCAATAAAATACTGGCAAACCGATTGCAACAGCACATTAAAAAAACTTATCCATCATGATCAAGTAGGATTCATCCCGGGGATGCAAGGCTGGTTCAACATACGCAAGTCTATAAATGTAATTCACCACATAAAGAGAAGCAAAAACAAAAACCACATGATTATCTCAATTGATACAGAGAAGGCATTTGACAAAATTCAACAGCGCTTTATGCTAAAAACCCTCAATAAACTTGGTATTGATGGAACATATCTCAAAGTAATAAAACTATTTATGACAAACCAACAGCCAATATCATACTTAATGGGCAAAAACTGGAAGCATTCCCTTTGAAATCCGGCACTAGACAAGGATGCCCTCTCTCACCACTTCTATTCAACATAGTACTGGAAGTTCTAGCCAGAGCAATCAGGCAAGAAAAAGAAATAAAGGGTATTCAAATAGGAAAGGTGGAAGCCAAATTGTCTCTATTTGCAGACGACATGATAGTATACCTAGAAGACCCCATCACCTCAGCCCAAAAGCTCCTGCAACTGATAAGCAACTTCAGAAAAGTCTCAGGATATAAAATCAATGTTCAAAAATCACAAGCATTCCTATACACCAATAACAGACTTAAAGAGAACCAAATCAAGAACGAACTGCCATTCACAATTGCTACAAAGAAAATAAAATACCTAGGAATACAACTCACTAGGAATGTAAGGGACCTCTTTAAGGAAAACTACAAACAGCTGCTCAACGAAATAAGAGAGGACACAAAGAGATGGAGAAACATTCCATGTTTGTAGTTAGGAAGAATCAATATCGTGAAAATGGCTATACTGCCCAAAGTAATTTAAACAGTCAATGCTATCCCCATCAAACTACCATTGAATTTCTTCACAGAACTAGAAAAAACCACCATGAATTTCATATGGAACCAAAAAAGAGCCCGCATAGCCAAGTCAATTCTAAGCAAAAAGAACACAGCAGGAGGCATCACGCTACCAGACTTCAAACTATACTACAAGGCTACAGTAATCAAAACAGCATGGTACTGGTATCAAAACAGAGATATAGACCAATGGAACAGAACAGAGGCATCGGAGGCAACACAACACATCTACAACCATATTATCTTTGATAAACCAGACAAAAACAGGCAATGGGGAAAGGATTCCCTATATAATAAATGGTGTTGGGAAAACTGGCTAGCCATGTGCAGAAAGCAGAAACTGGACCCCTTCCTGACACCTTACACTAAAATTAACTCGAGATGGATTAATGACTTAAACGTAAGACCTGACACCATAAAAACCCTAGAAGAAAATCTAGGCAAAACCATTCAGGACATAGGAGTAGTCAAGGACTTCATGAACAAAACACCAAAAGCATTGGCAACAAAAGCCAAAATAGACAAATGGGACCTAATCAAACTGCACAGCTTCTGCATGGCAAAACAAACAGTCACTAGAGTGAATTGGCAACCATCAGAATGGGAAAAAATCTTTGCAGTTTACGCATCTGACAAAGGGCTGATATCCAGAATTTACAAAGAACTCAAACAGATTTACAGGAAAAAAACAAACAAGCCCATTCAAAAATGGGCAAAGTATATGAACAGAAACTTTACGAAAGCAGACATACATGAGGCCAGCAAACATATGAAAAAGTGCTCATCATCATTGGTCATTAGAGAGATGCAAATCAAAACCTCATTGAGATACCATCTCACACCAGTTAGAATGGCGATCATTAAAAAATCTGGAGACAGCAGATGCTGGAGAGGATGTGGAGAAATAGGAACACTCTTACACTGTTGGTGGGAGTGTAAATTAGTTCAACCATTGTGGAAGACAGTGTGGCGATTCCTCAGGGACCTAGAAATAGAAATTCCATTTGACCCAGCAATCCCATTACTGGGTATATATCCAAAGGACTATAAATCGTTCTACTATAAGGACACATGCACACGAATGTTCATTGCAGCACTGTTTACAATAGCAAAGACCTGGAACCAACCGAAATTCCCAACGATGATAGACTGGACTGGGAAAATGTGGCACATATACACCATGGAATATTATGCAGCAATCAAAAATGATGAGTTTGTGTCCTTTGTAGGGACATGGATGAATCTGGAGAACATCATTCTCAGCAAACTGACACAAGAACAGAAAAAGAAATACCGCATATACTCACTCATAGGTGGGTGAGAGAAATGAGAACACGTGGACACAGAGAGGCGGTCTACTATACACTGGGGACTGTTGGGGGGAATGGGGGAGAGACAGCGGGGGTGGCTGTGGGGGATAGCCTGGGGATGATTACCAAGTGTGGGTGAAGGGGAGGAAAGCAGCAAAGCACACTGCCATGTGTGTACCTATGCAACTATCTTGCTCGTTCTGCACATGTACCCCCAAACCTATAATGCAATAAAAATTAAAAAAAAAGGGCAGTATCAAATTCACACATAACAATATTAAACCTAAATGCAAATGGGATAAATGCACCAATCAAAAGACACAGACAGGCAAATTGGATAGAAAAACAAAACCCATCAGTGTGCTGTATCCAGGAAACCCACCTCACACGCAAAAATACACAACGGCTCAAAATAAAAGGATAGAGAAAGATTTACGCAGTAAATGGAGAGCAAAAAAAAAGCAGGAGTTGCAATTCTCATCTCTGATAAAATAGACTTTAAAGGAACAAAGATCAAATAGGACAAAAAAGGTCATTACATAAAGGTGAAAGCATTGATATAACAAGAAGAGCTAACGATTCTAAATATATATAGACCAAATGTACGAGCACCCAGCTATATAAGTCAAGTTCTTAATGACTTTCAAAGAGACTTAGGCTTCCACACAATAATAGTGGGAGACTTTAACAATCCACTATCAATAGAAGAAAGATCAACCAGACAGAAAATTAACAAGGATATCCAGGACTTGAACTCAGACCTGGAACAAGCAAACCTGACAGATATTTACAGAACTCTCCACACCAAATCCATACAATATACATTCTTCTCAGCACCACATCACACCTACTCCAAAATTGACCACATAATTGGAAGTAAAGCACTCCTCAGCAAATGCAAAACAACTGAAATCATAACAAACAGTCTCTCAGACCATAGTGCAATCAAGTTGGAAATCAGAATTCGGAAAATAACTCAGAACCACACAGCTTCATGGAAACTGAACAACTGGCTCTTGAATGTTGATTGGATAAACAATGAAATGAAGGCAGAAATAAAGAAATTCTTTGAAACTAACGAGAATGAAGACACAACGTACCAGAATCTCTGGGACACATTTAAAGCAGTCTGTAGAGGAAAATATGTAGCAATAAGTGCCCACATGAGAAGAGTGGAGAGATCCAAAATTGACATCCTATCGTCAAAATTGAAAGAGCTAGAGGAGCAAGATCAAAAAATCTCAAAACCTAGCCGATGTCAAGAATTAGCTAATACCAGAGCAGAACTGAAGGAGATGGAGACAAGAAAAACCCTTCAAAAAATGAATAAATCTAAGAGCTGGTTTTTCGAAAAGATCAACAGAATAGAAAGACCACGGAGAGGGAGGCAAGATGGCGTCGTAGAGGTGACTCAGGATTGCAGCTCTCGGTGAAGGCGCAGAGGCTGCTGCAGGTATACCCCAGACAAGCAGGGCCTGGAGTGGACCTCAGCACTCATACAGCAGAGAGGATAGATCATTAGAGGGAAAACTAAGTAACAGAAATACTTCATCATCAACAATCTCAGTGTCCACACAGAGACCCAATTGAAAAATCAGCCACTACTAAGACAACAGGCGGATAAATCCATAAAGATGGGAAGAAACCAGCGCAAAAAGGAGGAAAGCACCCGAAACCAAAACACCTCACCTCCAAAAAAGGACCAAAACTCCTCACCAGCAAGGGAACAAAGCTGGACGGAGAATGAATGTGACGAAATGACGGAATCAGACTTCAGAAAGTGGATAATGAGAAACTTCAGTGAGCTAAAGGAACATGTTCTAAACCAGTGCAAAGAAACTAAGAACCTTGAAAAAAGATTTGAAAAAAGATTCGAGGAATTGATAACGAGAATGGACAACTTAGAGAGGAATATGAATGAATTGAAGGAGCTGAAAAACTCAACACGAGAACTTCGCGAAGCATGCACAAGTATCAACAGCCGAATTGACCAAGCAGAAGAAAGAATATCAGAAGTTGAAGATCAACTCAATGAAATAAAACGAGAAACCAAGATTAAAGAAAAAAGCACAAAAAGGAATGAACAAAATCTCCAAGAAATGTGGGACTATGTGAAGAGACCCAACCTACGTTTGATAGGTGTACCAGAATGTGACGAAGAGAATGAATCCAAGCTGGAAAACACTCTTCAGGATATTATCCAGGAAAATTTCCCCAACCTAGCAAGACAGGTCACTACTCAACTCCAGGAAATACAGAGAACACCACAAAGATACTCTGCAAGAAGAGCAACCCCAAGGCACATAATCGTCAGATTCACCAGGGTTGAAACGAAGGAGAAAATACTAAGGGCAGCCAGAGAGAAAGGTCGGGTCACCCACAAAGGGAAGCCCATCAGACTCACAGCAGATCTCTCAGCAGAGACTCTACAAGCCAGAAGAGAGTGGGGGCCAATATTCAACATCCTTAAAGAAAAGAACTTTCAACCCAGAATTTCATATCCAGCGAAACTGAGCTTCATAAGTGAAGGAAAAATAAAATCCTTCACGAACAAGCAAGTACTCAGAGATTTTGTCACCACTAGGCCTGCTTTACAAGAGCTCCTGAAAGAGGCACTACACGTAGAAAGAAACAACCAGTTCCAGCCATCCTAAAAGCATACCAAATGCTAAAGACCATCAACAAAATGAAGAATGTACATGAACCAACGGGCAAAACAGCCAGCTAGCATCAAAATGGCAGTATCAAATTCACACATAACAATATTAACCCTGAATGTAAATGGGCTAAATGCACCAATCAAAAGACACAGACTGGCAAATTGGATAAAAAACCAAAACCCATCGGTGTGCTGTATCCAGGAAACCCACCTCACATGCAAAGATACACAAAGGCTCAAAATAAAGGGATGGAGGAAGATTTACCAAGCAAATGGAGAGCAAAAAAAAGCAGGAGTTGCAATTCTCATCTCTGATAAAATAGACTTTAAAGTAACAAAGATCAAAAGGGACAAAGAAGGTCATTACATAATGGTAAAAGGATCGATACAACAAGAAGAGATAACGATTCTAAATATATATGGACCCAATGTAGGAGCACCCAGATATATAAGGCAAGTTCTTAATGACTTACAAAGGGACTTAGACTCCCACACAATAATAGTGGGAGACTTTAACACTCCACTGTCAATAGCAGACAGATCAACCAGACAGAAAATTAACAAGGATATCCAGGACTTGAACTCAGACCTGGAACAAGCAAACCTGATAGACATTTACAGAACTCTCCACCCCAAATCCACAGAATATACATTCTTCTCAGCACCACATCACACCTACTCCAAAATTGACCACATAATTGGAAGTAAAGCACTCCTCAGCAAATGCAAAACAACGGAAATCATAACAAACAGTCTCTCAGACCATAGTGCAATCAAGTTGGAACTCAGAATTCAGAAAATAACTCAGAACCGCACAGCTTCATGGAAACTGAACAATTGGCTCTTGAATGTTGATTGGATAAACAATGAAATGAAGGCAGAAATAAAGAAGTTCTTTGAAACCAATGAGAATGAAGACACAACGTACCAGAATCTCTGGGACACATTTAAAGCAGTCTGTAGAGGAAAATATATAGCAATAAGTGCCCACATGAGAAGAGTGGAGAGATCCAAAATTGACACCCTATCGTCAAAATTGAAAGAGCTAGAGGAGCAAGATCAAAAAAGCTCAAAACCTAGCCGAAGACAAGAAATAACTAAGATCAGAGCAGAACTGAAGGAGATAGAGACAAGAAAAACCCTTCAAAAAATCAATAAATCTAAGAGCTGGTTTTTCGAAAAGATCAACAAAATAGACAGACCACTAGCCAGACTGATAAAAAAGAAGAGAGAGAACAACCAAATAGATGCAATAAAAAACGATAAAGGGGAAATCACCACAGATTCCACAGAAATTCAAACCATCATCAGAGAATACTACAAACAACTCTATGCACATAAACCAGTAAATCAGGAAGAAATGGATAAATTCCTGGATGCCTGTGTCCTCCCAAGCCTAAACCAGGAGGAAGCCGAAACTATGAATAGACCAATAACAAGGTCTGAAGTTGAGGCAGCAATTAAGAGCCTACCACACAAAAAAAGCCCAGGTCCAGATGGGTTCACAGCCGAATTCTACCAGACACACAAAGAGGATCTGGTACCATTACTTCTGAAACTATTCCAAATAATCCAAAAAGAGGGAACCCTTCCCAAATCATTTTATGAGACCAACATCATCCTGATACCAAAACCTGGCAGAGACTCAACAAGAAAAGAAAACTTCAGGCCAATATCCATGATGAACATAGATGCAAAAATCTTCAATAAAATACTGGCAAACCGATTGCAACAGCACATTAAAAAACTTATCCATCATGATCAAGTAGGATTTATCCCGGGGATGCAAGGCTGGTTCAACATACGCAAGTCTATAAATGTAATTCACCACATAAACAGAAGCAAAAACAAAAACCACATGATTATCTCAATTGATGCAGAGAAGGCATTTGACAAAATTCAACAGCCGTTTATGCTAAAAACCCTCAATAAACTTGGTATTGATGGAACATATCTCAAAGTAATAAAAGCTATTTATGACAAACCAACAGCCAATATCATACTTAATGGGCAAAAACTGGAAGCATTCCCTTTGAAATCTGGCACTAGACAAGGATGCCCTCTCTCACCACTTCTATTCAACATAGTACTGGAAGTTCTAGCCAGAGCAATCAGGCAAGAAAAAGAAATAAAGGGTATTCAAATAGGAAAGGTGGAAGCCAAATTGTCTCTATTTGCAGACGACATGATAGTATACCTAGAAGACCCCATCACCTCAGCCCAAAAGCTCCTGCAACTGATAAGCAACTTCAGCAAAGTCTCAGGATATAAAATCAATGTGCAAAAATCACAAGCATTCCTATACACCAATAACAGACTTAAAGAGAACCAAATCAAGAACAAACTGCCATTCACAATTGCTACAAAGAAAATAAAATACCTAGGAATACAACTCACTAGGAATGTAAGGGACCTCTTTAAGGAAAACTACAAACAACTGCTCAATGAAATAAGAGAGGACACAAACAGATGGAGAAACATTCCATGTTCGTGGTTAGGAAGAATCAATATCGTGAAAATGGCTATACTGCCCAAAGTAATTTACACAATCAATGCTATCCCCATCAAACTACCATTGAATTTCTTCACAGAACTGGAAAAAACCACCATGAATTTCATATGGAACCAAAAAAGAGCCCGCATAGCCAAGTCAATTCTAAGCAAAAAGAACACAGCGGGAGGCATCACGCTACCAGACTTCAAACTATACTACAAGGCTACAGTAATCAAAACAGCATGGTACTGGTACCAAAACAGAGATATAGACCAATGGAACAGAACAGAGGCATCGGAGGCAACACAACACATCTACAACCATATTATCTTTGATAAACCAGACAAAAACAGGCAATGGGGAAAGGATTCCCTATTTAATAAATGGTGTTGGGAAAACTGG
The DNA here is from genome assembly GCA_031835075.1 of Saguinus oedipus. NCBI lineage: Eukaryota > Metazoa > Chordata > Mammalia > Primates > Cebidae > Saguinus > Saguinus oedipus. Next base: position 33,995,504 of record CM063176.1, read on the forward strand.
CTAGCCATGTGCAGAAAGCAGAAATTGGACCCCTTCCTGACACCTTACACTAAAATTAACTCCAGATGGATTAGAGACTTAAACGTAAGACCCAACACCATAAAAACCCTAGAAGAAAATCTAGGCAAAACCATTCAGGACATAGGAGTAGGCAAGGACTTCATGAACAAAACTCCCAAAGCATTGGCAACAAAAGCCAAAATAGACAAATGGGACCTAATCAAACTCCACAGCTTCTGCACAGCAAAACAAACAGTCACTAGAGTGAATCGGCAACCATCAGAATGGGAAAAAATCTTTGCAGTTTACGCATCCGACAAAGGGCTGATATCCAGAATTTACAAAGAACTCAAACAGATTTACAGGAAAAAAACAAACAAGCCCATTCAAAAATGGGCAAAGGATATGAACAGAAACTTTACGAAAGCAGACATACATGAGGCCAGCAAACATATGAAAAAGTGCTCATCGTCATTGGTCATTAGAGAGATGCAAATCAAAACCACATTGAGATACCATCTCACACCAGTTAGAATGGCGATCATTAAAAAATCTGGAGACAGCAGATGCTGGAGAGGATGTGGAGAAATAGGAACACTCTTACACTGTTGGTGGGAGTGTAAATTAGTTCAACCATTGTGGAAGACAGTGTGGCGATTCCTCAGGGACCTAGAAATAGAAATTCCATTTGACCCAGCAATCCCATTACTGGGTATCTATCCAAAGGATTATAAATCGTTCTACTATAAGGACACATGCACACGAATGTTCATTGCAGCACTGTTTACAATAGCAAAGACCTGGAACCAACCCAAATGCCCAACGATGATAGACTGGACTGGGAAAATGTGGCACATATACACCATGGAATATTATGCAGCAATCAAAAATGATGAGTTTGTGTCCTTTGTAGGGACATGGATGAATCTGGAGAACATCATTCTCAGCAAACTGACACAAGAACAGAAAAAGAAATACCGCATATACTCGCTCATAGGTGGGTGAGAAAAATGAGAACATGTGGACACAGAGAGGCGGTCTACTATACACTGGGGACTGTTGGGGGGAATGGGGGAGGGACAGCAGGGGGGGGGCTGGGGGGGATAGCCTGGGGATGAATACCAAGTGTGGGTGAAGGGGAGGAAAGCAGCAAAGCACACTGCCATGTGTGTACCTATGCAACTATCTTGCTCGTTCTGCACATGTACCCCCAAACCTATAATGCAATAAAAAAAAAAATAAAAATAAATAAATAAATAAAAAAAAAAAAAAAAAAAAAAAAAAAAAAAGAAAGACCACTAGCCAGACTGATAAAAAAGAAAAGAGAGAACAACCAAATAGATGCAATAAAAAACAATAATGGGGAAATCACCACAGATTCCACAGAAATTCAAACCATCATCAGAGAATACTACAAACAACTCTATGCACATAAACTTGTAAATCAGGAAGAAATGGATAAATTCCTGGACGCCTGTGTCCTCCCAAGCCTAAACCAGGAGGAAGCCGAAACTATGAATAGACCAGTAACAAGGTCTGAAGTTGAGGAAGCAATTAAGCGCCTACCACACAAAGAAAGCCCAGGCCCAGGTGGGTTCACAGCTGAATTCTACCAGACACACAAAGAGGATCTGGTACCATTCCTTCTGAAACTATTCCAAATAATCTAAAAAGAGGGAACCCTTCACAAATCATTTTATGAGACCAACATTATTTTGATACCAAAACCTGACAGAGACTCAAAAAAAAAGAAAACTTCAGGCCAATATCCATGATGAACATAGATGCAAAAATCTTCAATAAAATACTGGCAAACCGATTGCAACAGCACATTAAAAAACTTATCCATCATGATCAATTAGGATTCATCCCGGGGATGCAAGCCTGGTTCAACATATGCAAGTCTATAAATGTAATTCACCACATAAAGAGAAGCAAAAACAAAAACCACAGGATTATCACAATTGACGCAGAGAAGGTATTTGACAAAATTCAACAGCCTTTTATGCTAAAAACCCTCAATGAACTTTGTGTTGATGGAACATATCTCTAAGTAATAAAAGCTATTTACGACAAACCAACAGCCAATATCATACTTAATGGGCAAAAACTGGAAGCATTCCCTTTGAAATCTGGCACTAGACAAGGATGCCCTCTCTCACCACTCCTATTAAACATAGTACTGGAAGTTCTAGCCAGAGCAATCAGGAAAGAAAAAGAAATAAAGTGTATTCAAATAGAAAAGGTGGAAGCCAAATTTTCTCTATTTGCAGATGACATGATAGTATACCTAGAAGACCCCATCACCTCAGCCCAAAAGCTCCTGCAACTGATAAGCAACTTCAGCAAAGTCTCAGGATTTAAAATCAATGTTCAAAAATCGCAAGCATTTCTTTTTTTTTCTTTTTAATTTTTATTGCATTATAGGTTTTGGGGTACATGTGAAGAACGTGCAAGATAGTTGCATAGGTACACATGAGGGACAGCGGGGGGAGGCTGGGGAGGGATAGCCTGGGGATGAATGCCAAGTGTGGGTGAGTAGGAGGAAGGCAGCAAAATCACAAGCATTTCTATACACCAACAACAGACTTAAAGAGAACCAAATTAAGAACAAACTGCCATTCACAATTGCTATAAAGAAAATAAAATACCAAGGAATACAACTCACAAGGAATGTAAGGGACCTCTTTAAAGAAAACTACAAACCACTGCTCAACAAAATAAGAGAGGACACAAACAGATGGAGAAACATTCCATGTTCGTGGTTAGGAAGAATCAATATCGTGAAAATGGCTATACTGCCCAAAGTAATTTACACATGCAATGCTATCCCCATCAAACTACCATTGAGTTTCTTCACAGAACTGGAAAAACCACCATGAATTTCATATGAAACCAAAAAAGAGCCCGCATAGCCAAGTCAATTCAAAGGAAAAAGAACACAGCAGGAGGCATCACACTACCAGACTTCAAACTATACTACAAGGCTACAGTAATCAAAACAGCATGGTACTGGTACCAAAACAGAAATATAGACCAATGGAACAGAACAGAAGCATCGGAGGCAACACAACATATCGACAACCATATTACTTTGATAAACCAGACAAAAACAAGCAATGGGAAAAGGATTCCCTATTTAATAAATGGTGTTGGAAAAACTGGCTAGTCATGGGCAGAAAGCAGAAACTGGACCCCTTCCTGACACCTTACACTAAAATTAACTCCAGATGGATTAAATACTTAAACGTAAGACTTGACACCATAAAAACCCTAGAAGAAAATCTAAGCAAAACCATTCAGGACATAGGAGTAGGCAAGGACTTCATGAACAAAACACCAAAAGCATTGGCAACAAAAGCCAAAATAGACAAATGGGACCTAATCAAACTCCACAGCTTCTGCACGGCAAAAGAAACAGTCACTAGAGTGAATTGGCAACCATCAGAATGGGAAAAAAATCTTTGTAGTTTTCACATCTGTCAAAGGGCTGATATCCAGAATTTACAAAGAACGCAAACAGATTTACAGGAAAAAAACAAGCCCATTCACAAATGGGCAAAGAATATGAACAGACACTTTACATAAGAAGACATACATGAGGCCAACAAACATATGAAAAAGTGCTCATCATCACTGGTCATTAGAGAGATGCAAATCAAAACCACATTGAGATACCATCTCACGCCAGTTAGAATGGCGATCATTAAAAAATCTGGAGACAGCAGATGCTGGAGAGGATGTGGAGAAAGAGGAACACTCTTACACTGTTGGTGGGAGTGTAAATTAGTTCAACCATTGTGGAAGACAGTGTGGCGATTCCTCAGGGACCTAGAAATAGAAATTCCATTTGACCCAGCAATCCCATTACTGGGTATCTATCCAAAGGACTATAAATCGTTCTACTATAAGGACACATGCACACGAATGTTCATTGCAGCACTGTTTACAATAGCAAAGAACTGGAACCAACCCAAATTCCCAATGATGATAGACTGGACTTGGAAAATGTGGCACATATACACCATGGAATATTATGCAGCAATCAAATACGATGAGTTTTTGTCCTTTGTAAGGACATGGATGAATCTGGAGAACATCATTCTCACCAAACTGACACAAGAACAGAAAAAGAAATACCGCATATACTCACTCATAAGTGGGTGAGAAAAATGAGAACACATGGACACAGAGAGGCGGTCTACTATACACTGGGGTCTTTTGGGGGGAATGGGAGAGGGACAGCGGGGGGGGGCTGGGGAGGGATAGCCTGGGGATGAATGCCAAGTGTGGGTAAAGCGGAGTAAGACAGCAAAACACACTGCCATGTGTGTACCTATGCAACTATCTTGCACGTTCTGCACATGTACCCCAAAACCTATAATGCAATAAAAATTAAAAAAAGAAGAAGAAGATAAAAGAGATTACAATGATAAAAAAAATTAAAAAAATAGTAAAGTCCTGACTATCACCCAGGTGTGTATTCTTCAGGAAAGCACTTAATTCGTGGTTATCTTAAACAGCGTCCTGAATACTTCATAGTAGTCCATTATTTACTGAAACTTTGAATGAGAGTTCATATAAAATATACACCTGACTATTGCTCCATCGAGAATCATTCAATAATGTTCTAAATGAGTGGTAGTATGAAATAGAATACTGAGGATTCCCCAGGTGTGTATCATTTAGAGAGGCACAGAATGAGTGGCCATATAAAAAATGCTCGACTATTATCCTGGTGTGCATTAATCACTGAGGCTCTAAATGAGTGGATCCATGTATTAGACCCTTAACTTTTTTGCAGGTGTGTATAATTCAATGAGACTCTGACTGTGTGGGTATACGAAAGAGACTCTGATGTATTGCCCAGGTGTGCATTACCTACAGAGACTCTGAATGTGTAGAAATTTGAAGTAGACCCTTGACTATTTCTGGGGAAACCTTTATTCACAGGGACATTGAAGGAGTGGGCATGTGAAAGAGATTCCTGACTTATCAGATATACATATTATTCACTGAAACACTGAAAGAGTGGCCTTATAAAATTGACCCCATTTTAATCCACAGGTGTGTGTAATTTTTGACTCTCCAAATAAATCACCATATAAAATAGACTAGTGACTATTCCACACATGTTTAGTATTTGAAGAGGTTCGGTATAAGTGTCCATATAAAACCATCTCCTGACTATCACACATGTGTGTATTATTCACGGAGCTGCTTAATTTGGGGTACCATAAATAGGGTTCTGACTTCTCCACAGCAGCTTATTACGCACTTAAGCTCTGAATGCCAGGTCACATGAAATAGACTCCTTACTACTGCCCCACTTTGCATTATTCGGAAATGCCATGATTGAGTAGCCATAAGACCTGAACCCTGACTATTCCCAAAATGTGTAGTCTTTAGTGAGTTTTGGAAAAATTGACCACATAAAATAGACTCCAGACTCTCTCCTCATGACTATTTCTCAGTTCTGTATTTTCCATTGAGTCACTGGGTGAACGGTCATATCAAATAGTCTCCAGACTATTTCCCAAGTGTGCATTCTTTAGTGAGTCTCTGAATATGTGGCTATTTTTAACAGAATCCTGAGTAGTTTCGAGATATATACGATTCTTCAAAGCGGCACTCAATAAGTTTACATGTGAAATAATCTCCTGTCTTTTCCATAGGTCTGTATTATTCTTGTGAGGCTCTGAATGAGTAGCCATAAGATAGAGACTGCTGAATAGTCCTCAGGCCTGCGTTTTTCCATTCGGCTCTAAATGAGTGGCTATATGAAATAGAATCCTGACTTTCCACAAGGTGTATGTTGTTCAGTTATCCTCTCAATATGTGGCTATACAAAATAAAATTCTGACTACAATACAGGTGTTTCTTATTCAATGAAGCTAAGAAATAACTGCCCTATGTATTAGCATCCTGAGTGTTCCCCAGGTATGTATTATTCTGTGAGGCTCTGAAACTTTGGCCATATGAAATCGTTTCCAGACTAGTCCACAGGCATGTATTATTGACTCTGACTCTGAAGATTTGGGCATATGGAATAGACTAGTGTCTATCCAAAATTGTGTATTACTCACTCAAGCTTTGATTTTGCAGCCATATAAAATAGACTTGTGTCTATTCCACACATGTGCATTATTCACTGAGGCTGTAAATGAGAGGCTATATAAAGTAGACTCCTAACACTTGCCCAGTTGTGCTTTCCTTAGTGAGGCTCTTCTTGTGTGACCACATGAAACAGGATTCTGTCTATCTTAAATATTTGTATTATTCAGTGAATAAGTGGCTATATGAAAAAACAGTTGGGTACTTTACATTTGTACAATATTCACTAAGGATAAGGGTCAGCGGCTATGTGAAATGTAATCCTGACTAATCCACACGTGTATATTATACACAGAATCTATGAGTGAGTTTCCAAATGAAATAGACTCCTGGCTATTAAACAGGTGTGCATTATTCACCAAGGTTTTGAATGAATGTCCATTGAAAATAGACTCCAAATTATTCTCCAGGTGTGTATTATTCAGTGAGGCTCAGAAGATGTGGCCATATATATTAGATTCCTTACTATAGAAAGGGTCTGCCTTATTCACTGAGGCTCTGAATATGTGTCTACATGAAATAGACTCCTGACAACACGACATTATTTTATGACACTCCGAATGAGAGGCCACCTAAAAAAGTCTCCTGAGTATTCCACAGGTGTGCATTATTTAGTGAGACTCTGAATGAGGCGATAAAAGTCTATGCTGACTATTTCCCCAGGTGTGTATATTTAGTGAGGCTCTCAATGAGGGGCCATAGGAAAGAGACTTCTGACTATTCCACAGGTGTGCATTATTCAGTGACTCTTTGAATGAGTGGCCATAAAACATGGACTCCAGACTCTATGACAAGTGTGTAATATTCAGTGAGGCTGTGAAAGATGGGTCATATGAAACAGATGTCTAATTACTCCACATGTGCGTTATTCACTATTTGTGTGAATGAGGAGCCATATGAAATAGACCCCTCAATATTCTCCATGTGTGTATTATTCAAACATGTTCTGTATGAGTGTCCATACAAAAGAGACTCCTTACACTCCCCCACGTGTGTATTACTCAGCGGTAACCAGAATTAGAGTTCATCTAAAATAAAGTTCTGACTATCACCGAGGTGTGTATCATTCAGATAGGCACTTAATTCGTAGCTATCTTAAACAACGTCCTGATTACTCCATAGAAGTTCATTATTCACTGAAACTTTGAAAGAGATGCCATATAAAATAGACACCTGACTATTGCTCTATTGTGAGTATTCAATAGGGTTCTAAATGAGTGGTATTATAAAATAGAATCCTGAGTATTCTCTAGGTGTTTACTATTCAGGGAGGCACAGAATGAGTGGCCATATAAAAAAAGCTCGACTCTTTTCCTGGTGTGCATTATTCACTGAGGCTCTAAATGAGTGGATACATGAAGAAGACTCTTAACTGTTTCTGAGGTGCGTATTATTGAATGTGACAATGACTATGTGGGCATACGGAAGAGACTCTGATGTATTGCATAGGTGTGCATTACCTACAGAGACTCTGAATTTGTAGCAATTTGAAGTAGACCCTTGAGTATTTCTACGGAAAGTTTTATTCACAGTTGTGCTGAAGAAGTGGCCATGTGAAAGAGATTCCTGACTTATCAGATATAGATGTTATTCACTGAAACACTGAAACAGTGGCCTTATGAAATGGACCCATTTTACTCCATTGGTGTGAGTTATGTTTTGACTCTCCAAATGAATCACCATATGAAATACACTGGTGACTATTCCACACATGTTTCGTATTTGATTGGGTTCTCTATGAGTCTCCATATCAAATAGTCTCCTGACTATCACACATTTGTATATTATTCACGGAGCTGCTTAAGTTGGAGCTACCTTAAATAGGGTCCTGACTACTCCACAGCTTCTTATTACGCACTTAAGCTCCGAATGCCAGGCTACATGAAATAGACTCCTTACTATTGCCCCATTTTGCATTATTTGGTAATGCTGTGATTGAGTGGCAATATGATTTGGACTCTATTTCCAAGGTGTGTAGTCTTTAGTGAGCTTCTGAATGAGTGACCACATAAAATAGACCCCGGAATCTATCCTCTTGACTATTTATCAGTTCTGAATTTTCCACTGAGTCACTGGGTGAACGGTCATATCAAATTGTATCCACACTATTTCTTAAGTGTGCATTATATAGTGAGTCTCTGAATAAGTGGTTATATATAAAAGAATCCTGAGCAGTTTCCAGATATATATGATTCCTCAAAAAGGTTCTAAATAAGTAGCCATGTGAAATAAACTGCTGTCTTTTCCAGAGGTCTGTATTAATCTTGTGAGGCTCTGAATGAGTAGCCATAAAAGAGAGACTCCTGAATACTCCTCAGGCGTGCGTTCTTTCATTTGGCTCTAAATGAGTGGCTATACGAAATAGAATCCTGACTTTGGCCATAATGTATGTTATTCAGTTGAGCTCTGAATATGTGTCTATATGAAACAGAATTTTGACTACAATACAGGTGTTTCTTATGCACTGAAGCTCTGAAATAGATGCCATATGTAATAGCGTTCTGAGTATTCACCAGGTATGTATTATTAAATGAGGCTCTGAAACGTCGGCCACATAACATTGATTCCTGACTCTGTGTATTAGTGTGTATTAGTGACTCTGACTCTGAATATTTGGAAATATGGAAGAGACTAGTGTCTATTCAAAGTTAGGTGTTACTCACTCAAGCTTTGATTTTGCAGCCATATAAAATAGACTACTGTCAATTCCACACGTGTGCATTATTCACTGAACCCGTAAACGAGAAGCTGTATAAAGTAGAGTCCTAACACTTCCCCAGTTGTGCATAACTCAGTAGGGTTCTTCTTGTGTGACCATATGAAAGAAGATTTTGTTTATCTTAAGTATTAGTATTATTCAGTGAATGCCTGAATGAGTGTCTGTATGAAATAAACAGTTGGGTACTTTACATTTATACATTATTCACTGAGGTTAAGAGTCAGTAGCCATCTGAAATGGAATCCTGACTAATTCACAAATGAATCTTATACACAGAGGCTATGAATGTGTGTCCAGAAGAAATAGACTCCTTGCTATTCCACAGGTGTGCCTTACTAAAAGATGATCTGAATGAATGTCCATCGAATATAGACTCCAAATTATTCTTCAAGTGTGTATTACTTAAGGAGGCTCAGAAGATGTGGCCATATTAATTAGATTTCTTATCATAAAAAGGGTCTGCCTTATTCACTACAGCTCTGAATATGTGTCTACATGAAATAGACTCCTGAAGACAACACATTATTTAGTGAAACTCCGAATGAGAGGCCACATTGTAATGTCTCCTGACTATTCCACAGGTGTCCATTATTTAGTGAGACTCTGAATGAGGTGATAAAAGTAAATCCTGACTACTTCCCCAGGTGTGTAACATTAGTGAGGCTCTCAATGAGGGACCATAGAAAAGAGACTTCTGACTATTCCGCAGGTGAGCATTTTTCAGTGATTCTTTGAATGAGTGGCCATAAAAAAGAGAATCCAGACTATATGACAAGTGGGTAATATTCTGTGAGGCTGTCAATGAGGATTCATATGAAACAGTCATCTAATTAGTTCACATGTGCGCTATTCACTATTTGTCTGAATGAGAAGCCATATGAAATAGACTCCTCATTATTCTCCCTGTGTGCATTATTCAAACAGGTTCTGTATTAGTGTCCATACAATAGAGACTCCTTACACTCTCCCACGTGTGTATTACTCAGCGATACCCAGAATTAGAGTTCATGTAAAAAAAAGTCTTGACTATCAGCCAGGTGTGTATCATTCAGAAAGGCACTTAATTTGTGACTATTATAAACAGTGTACTGATTACTACATAGAAGTTCATTATTCACTGAAACTTTGAATGAGAGGCCATAAAAATAGACAACTGACTATTGCTCCATTGTGAGTTATTCAATAACGTTTTAAATGAGTTTCAGTACAAAAAAAATTCTGAGGATTCCCTAGGTGTTTTTCATTCAGGAAGGCACAGAATTAGTGGCCATATAAAAAATGCTCTACAATTTTTCTGGTGTGCATTATTCACTGAGGCTCTAAATTAGTGGACACATGAAGAAGACTCTTAAATCTTCCCCACCTGTGTATTATTGAATGAGACTCTGACTATGTGGGCATACAAAAGAGACTCTGATGAATTGCCGAGGTGTGCATTACCTACAGAGACTCTGAATGTGTAGCCATTTTAAGTAGACCCTTGACTATTTCTAAGGAAAGTTTTATTCACAGTGGCCCTGAACAAGTGGCAATGTAAAAGAGATTCCTGACTTATCAGATATACATGTTATTCACAGAAACACTAAAAGAGTGGCCTTATTAAATAGACCCCATTTTAGTTCACAGGTGTGAGTTATTTTTTGACTCTCCAAACGAATCAACATATGAAATACACTAGTGAATATTCCACACATGTTTAGTATATGAAGAGGTTCTGTATGAGTGTCCATATCAAATAGTCTCCTGTCTATCACACATGTGTGTATTATTCATGGAGCTGTTACTTGGGACTACCTTAAATAGGGTCCTGACTACTCCACAGCTGCTTATTATGCACTAAATCTCTGAATGCTAGGCCACATGAAATAGACTCCTTACGATTGCCCCATTGTGCATTATTTGGTAATGCTGTGATTGAGTGGCCATATGACCTTGACTCTGACTATTCCCAAGGTGTGTAGTCTTCAGTGAGTTTCTGAACGAGTGACCACATGAAATAGACTCCTGAGGCACCACAACATATCTACCACCATATAATCTTTGATAAACCAGACAAAAAGAAGCAATGGGGAAAGCATTCCCTGTTTAATAAATGCTGTTGTCAAAACTGGCTAGCCATGTGCAGAAAGCAGAAACTGGACCCGTTTCTGACACCTTGCACTAAAATTAACTCCAAATGGATTAAAAATTTAAACATAAGACCTGACACCATAAAAACCCTAGAAGAAAATCTAGGCAAAACCATTCAGGAGAAAGGAGTAGGCAAGGACTTTATGACAAAAACACCAAAAGCATTGGCAAGAAAAGCCAAAATAGACAAATGGGACCTAATCAAACTCCACAGCTTCTTCATGGCAAAACACACAGTCACTAGTGTGAATCGGCTACCATCAGAATGCGAAAAATTCGTTGCAGTTTACACATCTGACAAAGGATTGATATCCAGAATTTACAAAGAACTCAAACAGATTTACAGGAAAAAAACAAACAAGCCCATTCAAAAATGGCCAAAGGATATGAACAGACACTTTACGAAAGAAGACATACATGAGGCTAACAAACACAGAAAAAAATGCTCATCATCACTGGTCATTAGAGAGATACAAATCAAAACCACATTGAGATACCATCTCACGCTAGTTAGAAGGGCGATCATTAAAAATCTGGAGACAGCAGATGCTGGAGAGGATGTGGAGAAATAGGAACACTCTTACACTGTTGGTGGGAGTGTAAATTAGTTCAACCATTGTGGAAGACAGTGTGGTGATTACTCAAGGACCTAGAAATAGAAATTCCATTTGACCCAGAAATCCAATTACTGGGTATATATCCAAAGGACTATAAATAGTTCTACTAAAAGGATGCATGCACACGAATGTTCATTGCAGCACTGTTTACAATAGCAAAGACCTGGAGCCAACACAAATGCCCTTCGATGATAGAATAGACTGGGAAAATGTGGCACATATACACCATGGAATATTATGCAGCAACGAAAAATGATGAATTTGTGTCATTTGTAAGGACATGGATGCATCTGGAGAACATCATTCTCAGCAAACTGACACAAGAACAGAAAAAATATACCGCATATTCTCACTCATAGGAGGGGGAGAAAAATGAGAACCTATGGACACAGGGAGGGGGTCTACTACACACAGGGGTCTATTGGGGCGAATATGGGAGGGACAGCGGGAGGGGCTGTGGAAGGATAGTGTGAAGATAAAAGCCTAGTGTGGGTGAAGGGAAGGACGGAAAACACCCTGCCATGTGTGTACTTATGCAACTACCTTGCACGTTCTGCACATGTACACCAAAACCTATAATGCAATAAAGTTTTAAAAAATTAAAAAAAAAGAAACCGAGAGGGAGGCAAGATGGCGTCGTAGAGGTGACTCAGGATTGCAGCTCTCGGTGAAGGCGCAGAGGGTGAGTCCTAGCCGCATTCTCGGATGTTCCTTTTATGCCCACAGAGCGTTGAAAGTCCCAGGTGTGGGAGAGACACGGGACGCTAGCAGCCGGCTAACGCAACCAGCTCCCGCCGCCTCTTCGGCCGGCGCCGCAGCGGGACCCGGCGCGGAACTCACTGGTCTGGGTGCCCTGTTAAACCGGCAATCTGAGATTTGCAAGGGCAGATTGGCATGTCCATCTGATTGAACAGGACTTGGACAATGAGCCAGACCAGGAGTTTCCTGGGAAGCGTGATCTGAGCCGGGGTAGTGGGCAGCAGCACGGGAGATCGCACGGATCCCAGTGCCCTATCGGCAGGCTCCTGGGGCGCCAGTGAGAGAGTCGACCTTTCAGCTTGGGGAGAGGAAGAGAGAGAGAGAGAGAGGACGGACTCTGAGGCAGGGAGCAGGGTGATCGGGCTCGGCGGGTCCCACGCTCACGGGGACAAGCAGGGCGGCGACTGGAGGCGCTTGGGGCTGAGAGTTTTGTTGCCGGCATTTAGGACGGTGCAGCCCGGTCAGGGAGGGGCATCCACCATTCCTGACAAAGTGCACCCCCACTTAAGTACCGCCCAGGACTGACGCAGCCTGCCGTTGCCGAGGCAACCTGCCATAACAGAGAGAGTCCGCCGGGCTGAAACAGGGCGGACCCGCCTTAGGAGGTCAGAGCCCCGGCAGGCAAATAGTGAATAGACTGCCACCTAGTGGGGCAGGACAGTGCAACAGATACTCATAAAGAAAGCCCCAACTCCCTGAGACAGAGCATCTAAGGGTGGAAAAAAAAAAAAACAGAGTGGTGTTTTATGAGTTCTATTGCAGCAGACATAACCTCCCAACAACCCTGAATGAACAACGGAGCTCACAGCTCAGCACTGGAGCTCCTATAAAGCACAGACTGTCTCCTCAAGCAGCTCCCTGACCTCTGTATATCCAAGGAGTCACCCCAGAAAAGGACTAATCAGACTGACATTTGGCTGGCATCATTCTGGAACAAGGACAGCAGAAAAAGAAACTGATATCATCCCTCACTGTTCTGCAGCTGCTGCAGGTATACCCCAGACAAGCAGGGCCTGGAGTGGACCTCAGCACTCATACAGCAGAGAGGATAGATCATTAGAGGGAAAACTAAGTAACAGAAATACTTCATCATCAACAATCTCAGTGTCCACACAGAGACCCAATTGAAAAATCAGCCACTACTAAGACAACAGGCGGATAAATCCATAAAGATGGGAAGAAACCAGCGCAAAAAGGAGGAAAGCACCCGAAACCAAAACACCTCACCTCCAAAAAAGGACCAAAACTCCTCACCAGCAAGGGAACAAAGCTGGACGGAGAATGAATGTGACGAAATGACGGAATCAGACTTCAGAAAGTGGATAATGAGAAACTTCAGTGAGCTAAAGGAACATGTTCTAAACCAGTGCAAAGAAACTAAGAACCTTGAAAAAAGATTTGAAAAAAGATTCGAGGAATTGATAACGAGAATGGACAACTTAGAGAGGAATATGAATGAATTGAAGGAGCTGAAAAACTCAACACGAGAACTTCGCGAAGCATGCACAAGTATCAACAGCCGAATTGACCAAGCAGAAGAAAGAATATCAGAAGTTGAAGATCAACTCAATGAAATAAAACGAGAAACCAAGATTAAAGAAAAAAGCACAAAAAGGAATGAACAAAATCTCCAAGAAATGTGGGACTATGTGAAGAGACCCAACCTACGTTTGATAGGTGTACCAGAATGTGATGAAGAGAATGAATCCAAGCTGGAAAACACTCTTCAGGATATTATCCAGGAAAATTTCCCCAACCTAGCAAGACAGGTCAATACTCAACTCCAGGAAATACAGAGAACACCACAAAGATACTCTGCAAGAAGAGCAACCCCAAGGCACATAATCGTCAGATTCACCAGGGTTGAAACGAAGGAGAAAATACTAAGGGCAGCCAGAGAGAAAGGTCGGGTCACCCACAAAGGGAAGCCCATCAGACTCACAGCAGATCTCTCAGCAGAGACTCTACAAGCCAGAAGAGAGTGGGGGCCAATATTCAACATCCTTAAAGAAAAGAGCTTTCAACCCAGAATTTCATATCCAGCGAAACTGAGCTTCATAAGTGAAGGAAAAATAAAATCCTTCACGAACAAGCAAGTACTCAGAGATTTTGTCACCACTAGGCCTGCTTTACAAGAGCTCCTGAAAGAGGCACTACACATAGAAAGAAACAACCAGTTCCAGCCATCCTAAAAGCATACCAAATGCTAAAGACCATCAACAAAATGAAGAATGTACATGAACCAACAGGCAAAACAGCCAGCTAGCATCAAAATGGCAGTATCAAATTCACACATAACAATATTAACCCTGAATGTAAATGGGCTAAATGCACCAATCAAAAGACACAGACTGGCAAATTGGATAAAAAACCAAAACCCATCGGTGTGCTGTATCCAGGAAACCCACCTCACATGCAAAGATACACAAAGGCTCAAAATAAAGGGATGGAGGAAGATTTACCAAGCAAATGGAGAGCAAAAAAAAGCAGGAGTTGCAATTCTCATCTCTGATAAAATAGACTTTAAAGTAACAAAGATCAAAAGGGACAAAGAAGGTCATTACATAATGGTAAAAGGATCGATACAACAAGAAGAGATAACGATTCTAAATATATATGGACCCAATGTAGGAGCACCCAGATATATAAGGCAAGTTCTTAATGACTTACAAAGGGACTTAGACTCCCACACAATAATAGTGGGAGACTTTAACACTCCACTGTCAATAGCAGACAGATCAACCAGACAGAAAATTAACAAGGATATCCAGGACTTGAACTCAGACCTGGAACAAGCAAACCTGATAGACATTTACAGAACTCTCCACCCCAAATCCACAGAATATACATTCTTCTCAGCACCACATCACACCTACTCCAAAATTGACCACATAATTGGAAGTAAAGCACTCCTCAGCAAATGCAAAACAACTGAAATCATAACAAACAGTCTCTCAGACCATAGTGCAATCAAGTTGGAACTCAGAATTCAGAAAATAACTCAGAACCGCACAGCTTCATGGAAACTGAACAATTGGCTCTTGAATGTTGATTGGATAAACAATGAAATGAAGGCAGAAATAAAGAAGTTCTTTGAAACCAATGAGAATGAAGACACAACGTACCAGAATCTCTGGGACACATTTAAAGCAGTCTGTAGAGGAAAATATATAGCAATAAGTGCCCACATGAGAAGAGTGGAGAGATCCAAAATTGACACCCTATCGTCAAAATTGAAAGAGCTAGAGGAGCAAGATCAAAAAAGCTCAAAACCTAGCCGAAGACAAGAAATAACTAAGATCAGAGCAGAACTGAAGGAGATAGAGACAAGAAAAACCCTCCAAAAAATCAATAAATCTAAGAGCTGGTTTTTCGAAAAGATCAACAAAATAGACAGACCACTAGCCAGACTGATAAAAAAGAAGAGAGAGAACAACCAAATAGATGCAATAAAAAACGATAAAGGGGAAATCACCACAGATTCCACAGAAATTCAAACCATCATCAGAGAATACTACAAACAACTCTATGCACATAAACCAGTAAATCAGGAAGAAATGGATAAATTCCTGGATGCCTGTGTCCTCCCAAGCCTAAACCAGGAGGAAGCCGAAACTATGAATAGACCAATAACAAGGTCTGAAGTTGAGGCAGCAATTAAGAGCCTACCACACAAAAAAAGCCCAGGTCCAGATGGGTTCACAGCCGAATTCTACCAGACACACAAAGAGGATCTGGTACCATTCCTTCTGAAACTATTCCAAATAATCCAAAAAGAGGGAACCCTTCCCAAATCATTTTATGAGACCAACATCATCCTGATACCAAAACCTGGCAGAGACTCAACAAGAAAAGAAAACTTCAGGCCAATATCCATGATGAACATAGATGCAAAAATCTTCAATAAAATACTGGCAAACCGATTGCAACAGCACATTAAAAAACTTATCCATCATGATCAAGTAGGATTTATCCCGGGGATGCAAGGCTGGTTCAACATACGCAAGTCTATAAATGTAATTCACCACATAAACAGAAGCAAAAACAAAAACCACATGATTATCTCAATTGATGCAGAGAAGGCATTTGACAAAATTCAACAGCCCTTTATGCTAAAAACCCTCAATAAACTTGGTATTGATGGAACATATCTCAAAGTAATAAAAGCTATTTATGACAAACCAACAGCCAATATCATACTTAATGGGCAAAAACTGGAAGCATTCCCTTTGAAATCTGGCACTAGACAAGGATGCCCTCTCTCACCACTTCTATTCAACATAGTACTGGAAGTTCTAGCCAGAGCAATCAGGCAAGAAAAAGAAATAAAGGGTATTCAAATAGGAAAGGTGGAGGCCAAATTGTCTCTATTTGCAGACGACATGATAGTATACCTAGAAGACCCCATCACCTCAGCCCAAAAGCTCCTGCAACTGATAACCAACTTCAGCAAAGTCTCAGGATATAAAATCAATGTGCAAAAATCACAAGCATTCCTATACACCAATAACAGACTTAAAGAGAACCAAATCAAGAATGAACTGCCATTCACAATTGCTACAAAGAAAATAAAATACCTAGGAATACAACTCACTAGGAATGTAAGGGACCTCTTTAAGGAAAACTACAAACAACTGCTCAACGAAATAAGAGAGGACACAAACAGATGGAGAAACATTCCATGTTCGTGGTTAGGAAGAATCAATATCGTGAAAATGGCTATACTGCCCAAAGTAATTTACACAATCAATGCTATCCCCATCAAACTACCATTGAATTTCTTCACAGAACTGGAAAAAACCACCATGAATTTCATATGGAACCAAAAAAGAGCCCGCATAGCCAAGTCAATTCTAAGCAAAAAGAACACAGCGGGAGGCATCACACTACCAGACTTCAAACTATACTACAAGGCTACAGTAATCAAAACAGCATGGTACTGGTACCAAAACAGAGATATAGACCAATGGAACAGAACAGAGGCATCGGAGGCAACACAACACATCTACAACCATATTATCTTTGATAAACCAGACAAAAACAGGCAATGGGGAAAGGATTCCCTATTTAATAAATGGTGTTGGGAAAACTGGCTAGCCATGTGCAGAAAGCAGAAATTGGACCCCTTCCTGACACCTTACACTAAAATTAACTCCAGATGGATTAAAGACTTAAACGTAAGACCCGACACCATAAAAACCCTAGAAGAAAATCTAGGCAAAACCATTCAGGACATAGGAGTAGGCAAGGACTTCATGAACAAAACTCCCAAAGCATTGGCAACAAAAGCCAAAATAGACAAATGGGACCTAATCAAACTCCACAGCTTCTGCACAGCAAAACAAACAGTCACTAGAGTGAATCGGCAACCATCAGAATGGGAAAAAATCTTTGCAGTTTACGCATCCGACAAAGGGCTGATATCCAGAATTTACAAAGAACTCAAACAGATTTACAGGAAAAAAACAAACAAGCCCATTCAAAAATGGGCAAAGGATATGAACAGAAACTTTACGAAAGCAGACATACATGAGGCCAGCAAACATATGAAAAAGTGCTCATCGTCATTGGTCATTAGAGAGATGCAAATCAAAACCACATTGAGATACCATCTCACACCAGTTAGAATGGCGATCATTAAAAAATCTGGAGACAGCAGATGCTGGAGAGGATGTGGAGAAATAGGAACACTCTTACACTGTTGGTGGGAGTGTAAATTAGTTCAACCATTGTGGAAGACAGTGTGGCGATTCCTCAGGGACCTAGAAATAGAAATTCCATTTGACCCAGCAATCCCATTACTGGGTATCTATCCAAAGGATTATAAATCGTTCTACTATAAGGACACATGCACACGAATGTTCATTGCAGCACTGTTTACAATAGCAAAGACCTGGAACCAACCCAAATGCCCAACGATGATAGACTGGACTGGGAAAATGTGGCACATATACACCATGGAATATTATGCAGCAATCAAAAATGATGAGTTTGTGTCCTTTGTAGGGACATGGATGAATCTGGAGAACATCATTCTCAGCAAACTGACACAAGAACAGAAAAAGAAATACCGCATATACTCGCTCATAGGTGGGTGAGAAAAATGAGAACATGTGGACACAGAGAGGCGGTCTACTATACACTGGGGACTGTTGGGGGGAATGGGGGAGGGACAGCAGGGGGGGCTGGGGGGGATAGCCTGGGGATGAATACCAAGTGTGGGTGAAGGGGAGGAAAGCAGCAAAGCACACTGCCATGTGTGTACCTATGCAACTATCTTGCTCGTTCTGCACATGTACCCCCAAACCTATAATGCAATAAAAAAAAAAAAAAAAATACAAAAAAAAAAAAAAAAAAAAAAAAAAAAAAAAAAGAAACCTGACTATTGCTCCATCGTGAATCATTCAATAATTTTCTAAATGAGTGGTAGTATGAAATAGAATCCTGAGGATTCCCCAGGTGTGTATCATTCAGGGAGGCACAGAATTAGTGAACATATAAAAAATGCTCGACTATGATCCTGGTGTGTATTATTCACTGAGGTTCTAAATGAGTGGATACATGAAGTAGACTCTTAACTCTTCCCCAGGTGTGTATTATTGAATGAGACTCTGACTGTGTGGGCATACAAAAGAGACTCTGATGTACTGCCCAGGAGTGCATTACCTACAGAGTCTCTGAATGTATAGCCATCTCAAGTACACCCTTGACTATTTCTAAGGAAAGTTTTATTCACAGTGGCCCTGAATGAGTAACCATGTGAAAGAGACTCCTGACTTATCAGATATACATGTTATTCACGGAAACACTGAAAGAGTGGCCTTATGAAATAGACCCCAGTTTACTCCACAGGTGTGAGTTATTTTTTGACTCTCCAAACGAATCACCATATAAAATACACTGGTGACTATTCCACACATGTTTAGTTTTTGAAGAAGTTCTTTATGAGTGTCCATATCATATAGTCTCCTGACTATCAGAGATGTGTGTATTATTCCAGGAGCTGATTAACTTGGGGTTACCATAAATATGGTCCTGACTACTCCAAAGCTGCTTATTATGCACTTAAGCTCTGAATGCCAGGCCACACGAAATAGACTCCTTTCTATTGACCCATTGTGCATTATTCGTTAATGCTGTGTTTGAGTGGCTATATGGCCTGGACTCTGACTATTCCCAAGGTGTGTAGTCTTTAGTGAGTTTCTGAACCAGTGACCACATAAAATAGACTTCTTCATTTATCCTGTTTACTATTTCCCTGTTCTGCATTTTCCACTGAGTCACTGGGTGAACGGTCATATCAAATAATCTCCGCAATATTTCTCAAGTATGCATTCTTAAGTGAGTCTCTGAATAAGACGATATATATAAAAGAATCCAGAGCATTTTCCAGATATATATGATTCCTCAAAGAGGTTCTAAATAAGTGGCCATGTGAAATAAACTCCTGCCTTTTTCAGAGGTCTGTATTGATCTTGTGAGGCTCTGAATGAGTGGCCATAAACTAGAGACTCCTGAATACTCCTCAGGCGTGCGTTAATACATTCTGCTCTAAATGAGTGGCTATTCGAAATAGAATTCTGACTTTTCACAAGGTGTATGTTATTTCGTTAAGCTCTGAATATGTGGCTATATGAAATAGAATTTTGACGACAACACAGGTGTTTCTTATGCAATGAAGCTCTGAAATAGATGCCATATGTAATAGCGACCTGAGTATTCCCCAGGTAGGTATTATTAACTGAAACTCTGAAACATCGGCCATATGACATTGTTTCCTGAGTAGTCCACAGGGGTGTATTTTTGACGCTGACTCTGAAGATTTGGAAATATTTTGAAAACTAGTGTCTATTCAAAGTTGTGTATTACTTACTCAAGCATTGATTTTGCGACCATATAAAATAGACTAGTGTCTTTTCCACACGTGTGCATTATTCGCTTAAGCCGTAAATGACAGGCTATATAGAGTAGACTCCTAACACTTCCCCAGTTGTACATAACTCAGTAGGGTTCTTCTTTTGTGACCATATTGAACAGGGTTTTCTCTATCTTAAATATATGTATTATTCAGTGAATGTCTGAATGAGTGTCTGTATGAAATGGATAGCTGGATACTTTACATTTGTACATTATTCACTGAGGTTAAGAGTCAGTAGCCATCTGAAATGGAATCCTGACTAATTCACACATGCATATTATTCACAGAGGCTACAAATGTGTGTCCAGATGTAATAGGATCCTGGCTATTCAACAGGTGTGCATTATTAAAAGAGGATCTGAATGAATGTCCATCGAAAATAGACTAAAAATTATTTTCCAGTGTGTATTATTTAGTGATGCTCAGAAGATATGGCCATATTAATTAGATTTCTTACCATACAAGGGGTCTGCCTTATTCACTGCAGCTCTAAATATGTGTCTACATGAATTAGACTTTTGACTACACCACATTATTTAGTGACACTCCGAATGAGAGGCCACCCAGAAAAGGCTCCTGACTATCATACAGGTGTGCATCATTTAGTGAGACTCTGAATGAGGCGATAAAAATAAATCCTGACTCTTTCCACAGGTGTGTACCATTAGTGAGGCTCGCAATCAGGGGCCATAGAAAAAGGACTTCTGACTATTCCGCAGTTGTGCATTATTTCGTGATTCTTCGAATGAGTGGCCATAAAAAATAGACTCCAGACTATATGAAAAGTGTGTAATATTCAGTGAGACTGTGAAAGAGGGGTCATATGAAACAGACATCTAATTAGTCCACAAGTGTGTTATTCATTATTTGTCTGAATGAGGACCCATATGAAATAGACTCCCCATTATTCTCCATGTGTGCATTATTCAAACATGTTCTGTATGAGTGTCCATACAAAAGAGACTCCTTACACTCCTCCAGGTGTGTATTACTCATAGATACCCAGAATTAGAGTTAATGTAAAATAAAGTCCTGATTATCACCCAGGGTTGTATCATTCAGGAAGGCACTTAATTCGTGGCTATTTTAAACAGTGTCCTGATTACTCCATAGAAGTTCATTATTCAGTGAAACTTTGAATGAGAGGCTATATAAAATAGACACCTGACTATTGTTCCATTGTGAGTTATTCAATAAGGTTCTAAATAAGTGGTAATATGAAATAGAATCCCAAGGATTCCCTAGGTGTTTTTCCTTCAGGGAGGCACAGAATGACTGGCCATATAAAAAATGCTCTACTCTTTTCCTGGTGTGCATTATTCACTGAGGTTCTAAATGAGTGCATACATGAAGTAGACTATTAACTCTTCCCAACCTGTGTATTATTGAATGAGAATCTGACTATGTGGGCATACAGATGAGACTCTGATGTATTGCCCAGTTGTGCATTACCTACAGAGACTCTGAATGTTGTAGTCATTTGAATTAGACCCTTGACTAATTTTAAGGAAAGTTTTATTCACAGAGGCCCTATATGAGTGGCAATGTGAAAGAGATTCCCGACTTATCAGATATACATGTTATTCACTGAAACACTGAAAGAGTGGCCTTATGAAATGGACCCCATTTTACTCCAGGGGTGTGAGTTATTTTTTGACTCTCCAAACGAATCACCATATGAAATACACTAGTGACCATTCCACACATGTTTAGTATTTGAAGAGGTTCTCTATGAGTGTCCATATCAAAGAGTCTTTAGACTATCACACATGTGTGTATTATTCACGGAGCTGCTTAAGTTGGGGCTACCTTTAATAGGACCCTGACTACTCCACAGCTGCTAATTACACACTTAAACTCTGAATGCCAGGCCACATGAAATAGACTCCTTACTATTGCCCCATTGTGCATTATTCGGTAATGCTGTAATTTAGTGGACATATGACCTGGACTCTGACTACTCCCAAGGTGTTTAGTCTTTAGTGAGTTTCTGAACGAGTGACCATATAAAATAGACTCCTGAATCTATCCTCTTGACTATTTCTCAGTTCTGCATTTTTCACTGAGTCACTGGGTGAATGGTCATATCAAATAGTCTCCACACTATTCCCCAAGTTTGCATTCTTTAGTGAGTCTCTGAATAAGTGTTTATATATAACAGAATCCTGAGCAGTTTCCAGACATATATGATTCTTCAAAGCGGTTCTACATAAGTGGCCATGTGAAATAAACTGTCTTTTCCAGAGGTCTGTATTAATCTTGTAAGGCTCTGAATGAGTAGCCATAAAATAGAGACTCCTGAATACTCCTCAGGTGTGCGTTCTTACATTCGGTTCTAAATGAGTTGCTATACGAAATAGAATCCTGACTTTGGCCAAGGTGTATGTGATTCAGTTGAGCTCTGAATATCTAGCTATACGATATAGAATACGGACCACAAGAGAAGTGGCTCTTATGCAATGAAGCTCTGAAATAGATGCCATATGTAATAGTGTCCTGAGTATTCCCCAGGTATGTATTATTAACTGAGGCTCTGAAACGTCGACCATATGACATTGTTTCCTGGCTAGTCCACAGGTTTGTATTATTGACTATTACTCTGAATATTTGGAAATATGGAAGAGACTAGTGTCTATTCAAAGTTATGTATTACTCACTCAACCTTTGATTTTGCGGCCATATAAAATAAACTAGTGTCTATTCCACACGTGTGCATTTTTCACTGAGGCCGTAAATGAAAGGCTATACAAAGTAGACTCCTAAAACTTCCCCAGTTGTGCAAAACTCAGTACAGTTCTTCTTGTGCGACCATATGAAACAGGATTTTGTCTATCTTAAATATTTGTATTATTCAGTGGATGCCTGAATATGTGGCTATATGAAATAGACAGCTGGGTACTTTACATCTGTACATTATTCACTGAGGTTAAGAGTGAGTAGCCATCTGAAATGAAAACCTGACTAATACACACATGCATGTTATACACAGAGGCTATAAATTAGTGTCCAAATGAAATAGATTCCTGGCTATTCCACAGGTGTGCATTATTAAAAGAGGATCTGAATAAATGTCCATCGAAAATAGACTCCACATTATTCTCCAGGTGTGTATTAGTAAGTGAGGCTCAGAAAATGTGGCCATATTAATTAGATTTCTTACTATAGAAATGGTCTGCCTTTTTTACTGTGGCTATGAATATGGGTCTACATGAAATAGACTTCGGAATACACCACATTATTTAGTGACACTCCGAATGAGAGGCCACCTGAAAAAGTCTCCTGAGTATTCAACAGGTGTGCATTATATAGTGATACTCTGAATGAGGCGAAAAAGTAAATTTTGACTATTTCCCCAGGTGTGTACCATTAGTGAGGCTCTCAATGAAGGGCCATAGGAAAGAAACTTTTGACTATTCCGCAGGTGTGCATTATTCCGTGATTCTTCGAATGAGTGGCCATAAAAAACAGACTCCAGACTATATGAAAAGTGCATAAAATTCAGTGAGGCTGTGAAAGAGGGGTCATATGAAACATACGTCTTACTACTCCACATGTGAGTTATTCACTATTTGTCTGAATGAGGAGCCATATGAAATAGACTCCTCATTATTCTCCATGTGTGCATTATTCAAACAGGTTCTGTATGCGTGTCCATATATAAGAGATTCCTTACACTCCTCCAGTTGTGTATTACTCAGCGACACCCAATATTAGATTTCATGTAAAATAAAGTGCTGACTATCCGCAAGCTGTGTATCATTCAGGAAGGCAAATAATTCATGGATATCATAAACGGCTTTCTGGTTACTCCATAGAAGTTCATTATTCACTGAAACTTTGAATGAGAGGCCATATAAAATAGACTCCTGACTATTGCTCCATTGTGAGTTATTCAATAAGGTTCTAAATGAGTGGTAGTATAAAACAGAATCCTGAGGATTCTCTAGGTGTTTATCATTCAGGGAGGCACAGAATGAGTGGCCATATAAAAATTTCTCGACTATTATCCTGGTGTGCATTATTCACTGAGGCTCTAAATGAGTGGATACATGAAGTAGACCATTTACTCTTCCCCCTCTGTGTATTATTAAATGAGACTCTGACTGTGTGGGCATACAAAAGAGACTCTGATGTATTTCCCAAGTGTGCATTACCTACAGAGACTCTGAATATGTAGCCATGTGAAGTATACCCTTGACTATTTTTAAGGAAAGTTTTATTCACAGTGTCTCTGAACGAGTGGCCATGTGGAAGAGATTTCTGGCTTATCAGATATACATGTTATTCACTGAAACACTGAAAGAGTGGCCTTACGATATAGACACAATTTTACTCCACAGGTGTGAGTTATTTTTTGACTCTTCAAATAAATCACCATATGAAATAGACTAGTGTCTATTCTACACATGTTTAGTATTTGAAGAGATTCTGTATGAGTGTCAATATCAAACAGTCTCCAGACTATCACACATGTGTGTATTATTCAGAGCTGCTTAATTTGGGTCTACCATAAATAGGGTTCTGACTACTCCAAAGCAGCTTATTACACACTTAATCTTTGAATGCGAGTCCACATGAAATAAACTCCTTACTATTGCCCAATTCTGCATTATTCGGTAATGCTGTGATTTAGTGGCCATATGACCTTGACTCTGACTATTCCCAAGGTTTGTAGTCTTTAGTGAGTTTCTGAACGATTGACCACATAACATAGTCTCCTGACTCTCTCCTCTTGACTGTTTCTCAGTTCTACATTTCCACTGAGTCACTGGGGGAACAGTGATATCAAATAGTCTCCAGGCTTTTCCCCAAGTGTGCATTCTTTAGTGAGTCTCTAAATAAGTGGTTATATATAAAAGAATCCTGAGCAGTTTCCAGATATATATGATTCCTCAAAGCGGTTCAAAATAAGTGGCCACGTGAAATAAACTCCTGTCTTTTCCATAGGTCTGTATTATTCTTCTGAGGCTCTGAATGATTAGCTATATAATAGAGAGTCCTGAATAGTCCTCAGGGCTGCGTTTTTACATTCGGATCTAAATGTGTGGCTTTACGAAATAGAATCCTGACTTTCCACATGGTGTATGTTATTCAGTTAACCTATCAAAATGTGCCTATATGAAATAGAATTCTGACTACAATACAGGTGTTTCTTATTCAGTGAAGCTCTGAAATAGATGCTGTATATATTAGCGTCCTGAGTATTTCCCAGGTATGTATTAAATTATGAGGCTCTGAATCTTTGGCCATAGGAAATTGTTTCCAGACTAGTCCACATGTGGGTATTATTGACTCTGCCTCTGAAGATTTGGGCATATGGAATAGACTACTGTCTATTGAAAGTTGTGTATTACTCACTCAATTTTCATTTTGTGTCCATATTAAATAGACTAATGTCTATTCCACACATGTGCATTATTCGCTGAGGCTGTAAATGAGAGGCTATATAAAGTAGACTCTTAACACTTGCCCAGTTGTGCATTCCTTAGTGAGGCTCATCTTGTGTGACCATATGAAGCAGCATTCTGTCTATCTTAAGTATTTGTATTATTCAGTGAATCTCTGAATGAGTGGCTATATGAAATAGACAACTGGGTACTTTACATTTTTATGTTATTCTCTAAGGGTACGTGTCAGTAGCCATATGAGATGGAATCCTGACTAATCCACACGTGTGTATTATACACAGAGGCTATGAATGAGTTTCCAAATGAAATAGAATCCTGGCTATTAAACAGGTGTGCATTATTAACCAAAGTTCTGAATGAATATCTATCAAAATTAGTCTCAAAATTATTCTCCAGGTGTGTATTATTCAGTGAGGCTCAGAAGATGTGGCCATATTAATTAGATTTCCTACTATAGAAAGGGTCTGCCTTATTCACTGCAGCTCTGAATATGTTTCTACAGGAAATAGACTCCTGACTACACCACATTATTTAGTGACACTCCGAATGAGTGGCCACCTGGAGAAGTCTCCTGAGTATTCCACAGCTTTGCATTATTTAGTGAGACCCTCAATGAGGCGATAAAAATAAATCCTGACTATTTTCCCAGGTGTGTAACATTAATGAGGCTCTCAATGAGGGGCCATAGGAAAGAGACTTCTGACTATAACGCAGGTGTGCATTATTCTGTGATTCTTCAAATGAGTGGCCATAAAAAAAGACTCCAGACTATATGACAAGTGTGTAATATTCAGTGACGCTGTGAAAGAGGGGTCATATGAAACAGACATCGAACTCCTCCTCATGTGCCTTTTTCACTATTTTTCTAAATGACGAGCCATATGAAATAGACTCCTCATTATACTCTATGTGTGCATTAATCAAACAGGTTCTCTATGAGTGTCCATACAAAAGAGACTTCTTAGGCTCCCACAGGTGTGTATTACTCAGTGATACCCAGAATTAGAGTTCATGTAAAATAAAGTCCTGACTATCACCCAGTTGTGTATCATTCAGGAAGGCATTTAAATTGTGGCTATATTAAACAGCGTCCTGATTACTCCATAGAAGTCCATTATTCACTGAAACTGTGAATGAGAGGCCATATAAAATAGACACCTGACTATTGCTCCATTGTGAATTATTCAATACGGCTCTAAATGAGTGGTAGTATGAAACAGAATGCCAAGGATTCCCTAGGTTTGTATCATTCAGGGAGGCACAGATTGAGTGGCCATATAAAAATGCTCTACTATTTTCCTGTTGTGCATTATTCACTGAGGCTCTAAATGAGTGGATACATGAAGTAGACTCTTAACTCTTCTGCAGGTGTGTATTATTGAATGAGACTCTGACTGTGTGGGCATACAAAAGAGACTCTGATGTATTGTCCAGGTGAGCATTACCTACAGAGACTCTGAAAGTGTAGCCATTTGAAGCAGACCCTTGACTATTTCTTTTTTTTTTTTTTTTTTTTTTTTTAAATTTTTATTGCATTATAGGTTTGGGGGTACATGTGCAGAACAAGCAAGATAGTTGCATAGGTACACACATGGCACTGTGCTTTGCTGCTTTCCTCCCCTTCACCCACACTTGGTATTCATCCCCAGGCTATCCCCCCCAGCCCCCCCCTGCTGTCCCTCCCCCATTCCCCCCAACAGTCCCCAGTGTATAGTAGACCGCCTCTCTGTGTCCACGTGTTCTCATTTTTCTCACCCACCTATGAGTGAGTATATGCGGTATTTCTTTTTCTGTTCTTGTGTCAGCTTGCTGAGAATGATGTTCTCCAGATTCATCCATGTCCCTACAAAGGACACAAACTCATCATTTTTGATTGCTGCATAATATTCCATGGTGTATATGTGCCACATTTTCCCAGTCCAGTCTATCATCGTTGGGCATTTGGGTTGGTTCCAGGTCTTTGCTATTGTAAACAGTGCTGCAATGAACATTCGTGTGCATGTGTCCTTATAGTAGAACGATTTATAATCCTTTGGATAGATACCCAGTAATGGGATTGCTGGGTCAAATGGAATTTCTATTTCTAGGTCCCTGAGAAATCGCCACACTGTCTTCCACAATGGTTGAACTAATTTACACTCCCACCAACAGTGTAAGAGTGTTCCTATTTCTCCACATCCTCTCCAGCATCTGCTGTCTCCAGATTTTTTAATGATCGCCATTCTAACTGGTGTGAGATGGTATCTCAATGTGGTTTTGATTTGCATCTCTCTAATGATCAATGACGATGAGCACTATTTCTAAGGAAATTTTTATTCACAGTGGCCCTGAATGGGTGGCCATATGAAAGAGATTCCTGACTTATCAGATAAACATGTTATTCACTGAAACACTGAAAGAGTGGCCTTATAAAATAGACCACATTTTACTCCACAGGTGTGAGTTATTTTTTGAATCTCCAAACGAATCAACATATGAAATTCACTAGTGACTATTCCACACATGTTAAGTATTTGAAGAAATTCTGTATGAGTGTCTATATCAAATAGTCTCCTGACTATCACACATGTATTATTTACAAAGCTGCTCAACTTGGGGATACCTTAAATAGGGATATGATTACTCCACAGCTGCTTATTATGCACTTTAGCTGTGAATGCCAGGCCACATGAAATAAACTCCTTTGTATTGCCCTATTTCGCATTATTCGGAAATGCTGTGATTGAGTTGCCATATGACCTGGACTCTGACGATTCCCATGGTCTGTAGTCTTTAGAGAGATTATGAATGACTGACCACATAAAATAGACTCCTCAATCTATCCTCTTAACTATTTCTCAGTTCTGCATTTTCCACTGAATCACTGGGTGAACGATCATATCAAATTTTTTCCACACTATTCCCCAAGTGTGCATTTTTAGTGAGTCTTTGAATAAGTGGTTATATATAATAGAATCATGAGCAGTTTCCAGATATATATGATTCTTCAAAGTGGTTCTAAATAAGTGGCCATGTAAAATCAACTTCTGTCTTTTCCAGAGGTCTGTATTAATCTTGTGAGGCTCTGAATGAGTAGCCATAAAATAGAGACTCCTGAGTACTCCTCAGGCGTGCGTTCTTACATTCGGCTCTAAATGAGTGGCTATATGAGACAGAATCCAGACTTTGGCCAAGCTGTATATTATTCATTTAAACTCTGTATATGTGGCTATATGAAATAGAATTATGACTAAAATACATGTGTTTCTTATGCAATGAAGCTCTGAAATAGATGCCATATGTAAGAGCGTCCTGAGTATTCCCCAGGTATGTATTATTAACTGAGGCTGTGAAACGTCGGCCATATAACATTGTTTCCTGACTAGTCCACAGGTGTTTATTATTGACTCTGACTCTGAATATTTGGAAACATGGAAGAGAATAGTGTCTATACAAAGTTGTGTATTACTAACTCAAGCTTTGATTCTGTGGCAATATAAAATACACTAGTGTCTATTCCACAGGTGTGCATTATTCGCTGAGGACTCAAATGAGAGGCTATATAAAGTAGACTCCTAACACTTACCCAGTTGTGCCTAACTCAGTAGGGTTCTTCCTGTGTGACCCTATGAAACAGAATTTGTCTATCTTAAATATTTGTATTATTCAGTGAATGCCTTAATGTGTTGCTATATAAAATAGACAGCTGGGTACTTTACATTTGTACATAATTCAATGAGGTTAAGGGCCAGTAGCCATTTGAAATGGAATCCTGAGTAATTCACACATGCATATTATACACAAAGGCTATGAATGAGTGCCCAAATTAAATAGACTCCTGTCTATTCCACCTTTGTGCATCATTAAAAGAGGATATGAATGAATGTCCATCAAAAATAGACTCCAAATTATTCTCCAGGTGTGTATTATTCAGTGAGGCTCAGAAGATGTGGCCATATTAATTAGATTCCTTACTATAGAAATGGTCTGCCTTATTCACTTTGGCTCGTAATGTGTGTCTACATAAAATAGGCTCCTGACTACACCACATTATTTAGTGACACTCCGAATGAGAGGCCATCTGAAAATGTCTCCTGACTATTTCAGATGTGAGCATTATTAAAAGATGATCTGAATGAATGTCCATCGACAATAGACTCCAAATTTTTCTCCAGGTGTGTATTATACAGTGATGCTCAGAAGATTTGACAATATTAATTAGATTCCTTACTATAGAAATGTTCTGCTTTATTCACTGCCACTCTGAATATGTGTCTTCAAGAAATAGATTCCTGACTACATCACATTATTTAGGGACACTTTGAATGAGAGGCCACCTGAAAAAGTCTCCTGACTATTCCATAGGTGTGCATTATTTAGTGAGGCTCTGAATGAGGCGATAAAAGAAAATCCTGACTGTTTCCCCAGGTGTGTACATTTAGTGAGGCTCTCAATGAGGGGCCATAGGAAAGAGACTTCTGAATATTCCACAGGTGTGCATTATTCTGTGATTCCTCGAATGAGTGGCCATAAAGAACAGACTCCAGACTATAGGACAAGCGTGTAATATTCAGTGAGGCTGTGAAAGAGGGGTCATATGAAACAGACGTCTAATTACTCCACAGGTGCATTATTCACTATTTGTCTGAATGAGGAGTCGTATGAAATAGAGTCCTAATTATTCTCCATGTGTGCATTACTCAAACAGGTTCCGTATGAGTGTCCACACAAACGAGACTCTTTACACTCCCCCAGGTCTGTATTACTCAGCGATACCCAGAATTAGAGTTCATGTAAAATAAAGTCCTGACTATCAATCAGGTGTGTATCATTCAGGAAGGCACTTAATTCATGGCTATCATAAACAGCATCCTGATTACTCCATAGAAGTTTATTATTCACTGAAACTTTGAATGAGGGGCCATATAAAATAGACACCTGACTATTGTTACATTGTGAATTATTCAATAATGTTCTAAATGAGTGGTAGTATGAAATAGAATCCCGAGGATTCCCTAGGTGTGTATCATTCAGGGAGGCACAGAATGAGTGGCCATATAAAAAATGCTCGACCATAATCCTGGTGTGCATTATTCACTGAGGATCTAAATGAGGGGATACATGAAGTAGACTCTTAAATCTTCCCCAGGTGTGCACTATTAAATGAGACTCTGACTGTGTGGGCATACAAAAGAGACTCTGACGTATTGCCCAGTTGTGCCTTACCTACAGAGACTATGAATGTGTAGCCATTTGAAGTAGACCCTTGACTATTTCTATTGAAACGTTTATTCACAGTGGCTCTGAACAAGTGGCCATGTGAAAGAGATTCCTGACTTATCAGATAAACATGTCATTCACTGAAACACTGAATGTGTGGCCTCATGAAGTAGACCCCATTTTACTCCACAGGTGTGAGTTATTTTTTGACCCTCCAAATAAATTACCATATGAAATACACTAGTGACTATTCCACACATGTTTAGTATTTGAAGAGGTTCTGTATGAGTGTCCATATCAAATAGTCTCCTATCACATATGTGTGTATTATTTACGGAGCTGCTTAACTTGGGGCTACCTTAAATAGGGTCCTTACTACTCCACAGCTGCTTATTATGCATTTTAGCTCGGAATGCCAGGCAACATGAAATAGACTACTTACTATTGCCCCATTTTGTATTATTCGGTAATGCTGTTATTCAGTGGCCATATGACCTAGACTCTGACTATTTCCAAGGTGGGTAGTCTTTAGTGAGTTTCTTAAGAAGTGACAACATAAAATAAGCTCCTGAATCTATCCTCTTGACTATTTCTCAGTTCTGCATTTTCCACTGAGTCACGGGGTGAAGGGTCATATCAAATAGTCTCCACACTATTCCCCAAGTATACATTCTTCAGTGAGTCTATGAATAAGTTGTTATATATAAGAGAATATTGAGCTGTTTCCAGATAAATATGATTCTACAAAGCGGTTCTAAATAAGTGGCCATGAGCAATAAAATCCTGTCTTTTCCAGAGGTCCATATTAATCTTGTGATGCTCTGAATGAGTAGCCATATAATAGACACTCCTGAATACTCCTCAGGCTTGCGTTATTACATTCGGTTCTAAATGAGTGGCTATACGAAATAAAATACTGACTGTCCACAAGGTGTATTTTATTCAGTTAAGCTCTGAATATGTGGCTATACGAAATAGAATTCTGACTATCATACAGGTGTTTCTTATGCAATAAAGCTCTGAGATATATACCATATGTAATATCGTCCTGAGTATTCCCCAGGTTTGTATTATTAACTGATGCTCTGAAAGGTCGGCCATATGAAATAGTTTCCTGACTAGTCCACAGTTGTGTATTATTGACTCTGACTCTGAATATTTGGAAATATGGAAGAGACTAGTGTCTATTCAAATTTGTGTATTACTCACTCAAGCTTTGATTTTGTGGCCATAAAAAATAGACTAGTGTCTATTCCACACGTATACATTATTCGCTGAGGCCATAAATGAGAGGCTATATAAAGTACACTTCCCCAGTTGTGCATAACTCAGTAGGGTTCTTCCTGTGTGACAATATGAAACAGGATTTTGTCTATCTTAAATATTTGTATTATTCAGTGAATGCCTGAATGAGTGGCTATATGAAATAGACAGCTGGGTACTTTATATTTTTACATTATTCACTGAGGTTAAGTCAGTAGCAATATGTAATGGAATCCTGACTAATTCACACATGCATATTATACACAGAGGCTATAAATGTGTGTTTAAATAAAATAAACTCCTGGCTATTCCACAGGTGTGGATTATTAAAAGAGGATCTGAATGAATGTTCATAGAAAGTAGACTCCAAATTCTTCACCAGGTCTGTATTATCCAGTGAGGCTCAGAAGATATGGCCATATTAATTAGAAACCTTACTATAGAAAAAGTCTTCCTTATTCACTGCGGCTCTGAATATATCTACATGAAATAGAATCCTGACTACACCACATTATTTAGTGACACTCCGAATGAATGGCCACGTGGAGAAGTCTCCTGATTATTCCACAGGAGTGCATTATTTAGTGAGACTATGAATGAGGCGATAAAAGAAAATTCTGAGTATTTCCCCAGGTGTGAACAATTAGTGAGGCTCTTAATGAGGGGCCATAGGAAAGAGATTCCTGACTATTACGCATGTGTGCATTATTCCGTGATTCTTCAAAAATGTGGCCATAAAAAATAGACTCCATACTATATGGCAAGTGTGTAATAATCAGTGAGACTGTGAAAGAGGAGTCATTTGAATCAGACGTCTAATTACTCCACATGTGCGTTATTCACTATTTGTCTAAATAAGGAGCCATATGAAATAGACTCCTCATTATTCTCTATGTGTGCATTATTCAAACAAGTTCAGTATGAGTGTCCATACAAAAGAGACTACTTACGCTCCCCCAGGTGTGTATTATTCAGCGATACCCAGAATAAAGTTTCATGTAAAATAAAGTCCTGACTTTCACCCAGG
Organism: Saguinus oedipus; assembly: GCA_031835075.1. Taxonomy (NCBI): domain Eukaryota; kingdom Metazoa; phylum Chordata; class Mammalia; order Primates; family Cebidae; genus Saguinus; species Saguinus oedipus. The sequence continues at coordinate 34,028,658 of CM063176.1, forward strand.
TGTGTATCATTTAGGAAGGCACTGAATTCTTGTCTATCTTAAAAAGCGTCCTTATTACTCCATAGAAGTTCTTTATTCACTGAAACTTTGAATGAGAGGCCATATAAAATAGACACCTGACTATTGCTCCATTGTGAATTATTCAATAAGGCTCTAAATGAGTGGTAGTATGAAATAAAATCCCGGGGATTCTCGAGGTGTGTATCATTCAGGGAGGCACAGAATAATTAACCATATAAAAAATGCTCGACTATTATCCTGGTGTGCATTATTCACTGAGGCTCTATATGAATGGATACATAAGGTAGACCCTTTAATCTTCCCCAGGTGTAAATTAATCAATGAGACTCTGACTGTGTGGGCAAACAAAAGAGACACTGATATATTGCCCAGTTTTGCACTACCTACAGAGACTCTGAATGTGCAGCCATTTGAAGTAGACCCTTGACTATTTCTAAGGAACTTTTATTCTCAGTGGTCTGAATGAGAGGCCATGTGAAAGAGATTTCTGACTTATCAGATATACATGTTATGCACTGAAACACTGAAAGAGTGGCCTTATGAAATAGACCCCATTTTACTCCACAGGTGTGAGTTATTTTTTGACTCTCCAAGCGAATCACCACAGGAAATACACTATTGACTATTCCACACATGTTTAGTATTTGAAGAGGTTTTGTATGAGTGTCCATATCAAATAATCTCCTGACTATCACACATGTGTGTATTATTCACGGAGCTGTTTAACATGCGGCTATCATAAATAGGGTCCTGACTACTCCACAGCTGCTTATTATGCACTTAAGCTCTTAATGCCAGGCCACATGAAAAAGACTCCTTACTATTGCCCCATTGTGCATTATTTGGTAATGCTGTGATTGAGTGGTTATATGACCTGGACTCTGACTATTTCTAAGATGTGTAGTCTTTAGTGAGTTTCTGAAAGAGTGACCACATAAAACATACTCCTGAATCTATCCTCTTGATTATTGCTCAGTTCTGCATTTTCCACTGAGTCAATGGGTGAACGGTCATATTACATAGTCTCCAGATTATTCTCCAAGTGTGCATTGTTCAGTGTGTCTCTGAATAAGTGTTTATATATAAGAAAGTCCTGAGCAGTTTCCAGATATATATTATTCTTCAAAGCGGTTCTAATTAAGTGGCCATGTGAAATAAACTCTTGTCTTCTATAGAGGTTTGTATTAATCTTGTGAGGCTCTGAATGTGTAGCCATAAAATAGAGACTCCTAAATACTCCTCCAGCATGCGTTGTTACATTCAGCTCTGAATGATTGGCTATACGAAATAAAATCCTGACATTGGCCAAGGTGTACGTTATTCAGTTCAGCTCAGAATATCTGGTTATACGAAATAGAATTCTGACTACAATAAAGGTGTTTCTTATGCAATGAATCTCTGAAATAGAAACCATATGTAATAGCGTCCTGAGTATTCCCCAGGTAGGTATTATTATCTGAGGTTCTTAAACGTCAGCCATATGACATTGTTCCTGACTATTCCACAGGTGTGTATTATTGACTCTGACTCTGAATATTTGGAAATATATAAGACACTAGTGTCTATTCAAATTGTGTATTACCCACTCAAGCTTTGATTTTGTCCCACACAAAATAGAATAGAGTCTATTCTACACGTGTGCATTATTCCCTGAGACCGTAAATGAGAGGCTATATCTAGTAGACCCTAACACTTCCTCAGTTGAGCATAACTCAGTAGGGTTCCTTTTGTGTGACCATATGAAACAAGATTTTGTCTATCATAATATTTGTATTATTAAGTGAATGCCTGAATGAGTGGCTATATGAAATAGACAGCTTGGTACTTTACATTTGTACATTATTCACTGAGGGTAAGAGTCAGTAGCAATCTGAAATGGAATCCTGACTAATTCACACATTCATATTATACATAGGGGCTATATGAATGAGTGTCAAAATGAAATAGACTCATGGCTATTCCACAAGTGTGGATTATTAAAAGAGGATCTGAATGAATGTCCATCAAAAATAGACTCCAAATTATTTTCCACGTGTGTACTATTCAGTGAAGCTCAGAAGATGTGGCCATATTAATTAGATTCCTTACTATAGAAAAGGTCTGCCTTATTCACTGTGGCTCTGAATATGTGTCTACATGAAATAGACTCCTGACTACATCGCATTATTTAGTGACACTCCGAATAAGAGGCCACCTGGAAAAGTCTCCTGACTATTCCACAGGTGTGCATTATTCAGCGAGACTCTGACTGCGGCGAATAAAGTAAATCCTGACTATTATCCCAGGTGTGTACCATTAGTGAGGCTCTCAATGAGGGGCCATAGGAGAGAGATTTCTGAGTATTCCACAGGTGTGCATTATTCTGTCATTCCTCGAATGAGTGGCCATAAGAAATAGACTCCAGACTATATGACAAGTGTGTCATATTCAGCGAGGCTGTAAAAGAGGAGTCATATGAAACAGACGTCTAATTACTCCACATGTGCGTTATTCACAATTTGTCTGAATGAGGAGGTATGAAATAGACTCCTCATTATTCTCCATGTGTGCATTATTCAAACAGGTTCTCTATTAGTGTCCATACAAAAGAGACTCCTTACACTCCCTCAGGTGTGTATTACTCAGCGATACCCAGAATTGGAGTTCATGTAAAATAAAGTACTGACCATCACCCAGGTGTGTATCATTCAGGAAGGCACCAAATTTGTGGCTATCTTAAACAGCGTCTTGATTACTCAATAGAAGTTCATTATTCACTGAAACTTTGAATGGGAGGCCACATAAAATAGACACCAGACTATTGCTACATTGTGAATTCTTCAATAACTTTCTAAAGGAGTGGTAGCATGGAATAGAATCCCAAGGATTCTTTAGGTGTTTATCATTCCGGGAGCCACAGAATGAGTGTCCATATAAAAAATGCTCAACTATTATCCTGGTGTGCATTATTTACTGATGCTCTAAATGAGGGGATACATGAAATAAACTCTTATCTCTTCCCCAGTTGTGTATTATTTAATGAGACTGTGACTGTGTGGGCATACAAAAGAGACTGATAGATTGCCCAGGTGTGCATTACTTACAGAGGCTCTGAATGTGTACCCATTTGAAGTAGACCCTTGACCATTTCTAAGGAAAGTTTTATTCACAGTAGCCCTGAACGAGTGGCCATGTGAAAGAGTTCCTGACTATTAAGATATAGATGTTATTCCCTGAAACACTGAAGGAGTGGCCTTAAAAAATAGACTGCATTTGACTCCACAGGTGTCAGTTATTTTTTATTTTTTATTTTTATTTTTATTTATTTTTTTTATTAGATTTTTTTTGGGGCGGAAGGAAAAGAGATGAAGAAAAAGAGGGAGAGAGAAAAGGAAAATTGCTTTATTCTATAAATGGGTATTAATAATGGCCGATCATTATTTTGTGTATTTAAAGTGGAGAATGTATGTTTTATTTATCTAAAGTGGAGAGCTCTACAAGTGCTTATTAAGTTTACTTATTACTGATCTGAGTTCAGATTCTGGATATCCTTATTAATTTTCTGTTTTGTTGGGTCTGAATCTCTTTATAGGTCTTATGTATCTGGGTGTTAGGATGCATTGATCCGTATACAACTCTATCTTTGTTGGTTTGAAATCTGTTTTATCAAATGCATGAGTTGCAACTCCTTTTTATTTATTTATTTGCTTTTGTTCTCTATTTGGTAGGTAAATCTTTCTCCAACCCTTTGTTTTTAGTCTTTGTGTGTATTTGGATATGAAATGGGTCTGGATATAGCATACTGTTAGGTTTTGGCTGTATCTTTTAATTAGAAAATTTAGTCAATTTCAATTTAAGATTAATGCCATTAGATGTTAACTGGCTATTTTATCCATTTGTTGATGTAAATACTTCTTTGTGTTGATGCTGTTTACTTTTTGGTATATTTTTAGAAAGGCTGATACTGGTTGTTCCTTTCTGTGTGTAATGCTTCTTTCAGAAGTTTATGTAGAGCAGGCCTGGTGGGAATAAAATCTCTGAGTACTTGCTTGTTCACAAAAGATTTTATTTTTTCTTCAATTGTGAAGCTTAGCTTGGCAGGATATGAAATTCTGGGCTGAAAGTTCTGTTCTTTGAGGATGTTAAATATCGGCCCCCACTCTCTTCTGGCTTGTAGGGTTTCTACTGAGAGATCTGCTGTAAGTCTAATAGGCTACCCTTTGTGGGTAACCTGACCTTTCTCTCTGGCTGCCCTTAGTATTTTCTCCTCCGTTTCGACCCTGGTGAATCTAATGATTATGTGTCTTGGGGTTGCTCTTCTTAAGGAATATCTTTGTGGTGTTCTCTGTATTACCTGAGGTTGAATATTATCCTGCTTTGCTAGATTGGGAAAATTCTCCTGGATAGTATCCTGAAGAGTATTTTCCAGCTTGGGTTCATTCTCTCCATCACATTCAGGTACACCTATCAATCGTAGATTAGGTCTTTTGACATAGTCACATAATTCTTAAAGAATTTGCTCATTCCTTTTTATCCCTTTTTTCTCTATTCTTATCTTCTTGTTCCATTTCATTAAGTCGGTCTTCGACCTCTGATATCCTTTCTTCTGCTTGATCAATTCGGGTATTCAAACTTGTGCATATTTCACTACGTTGTCATGTTGTATTTTTCAAATCCATTAGTTCATTTATATTCCTCTCTATATTGTCCATTCTTTTTAACATTTCATCTAGCCTTTTTTCAAAGTTCTTAGTTTCTTTACATTGGGTTATAACAAGTTGTTTGAATTTCCAGAAGTTTTTTACCATCCACCTTCTAAAGTCTACTTCAGATACTGGAACACAGTCCTCTTTCATTAAGACTTGTTCCATTGTTGATGAGGAATTACTATCCCCTATAGAGAAAGAGGGGTTCTGACTTTCGGTTTTCTCTGCCTTTTTAGGCTGTTTTTTTCCCTTTATTGTGAATTTATCCATCTGATGTCTTACAATTAGCGCCTTTCTGTTTATGTTGCTGAGAGGATGTCCAATTTATTGATTCTAAGTGCTGGAATCCGAGCAAAGCACTGCACCGGCCAAGACAACAGCGATAAGACTGATGGTGCTTTTCTGCCTGGGAATCTCTGGTCTGGCTTCCTTCTTGAGTCCACAACAAGCGGCTCTGCTTTCCCGGATCTCCAAACACCAGTCAGTAGGGGAACCAGTCCCACTCACTGTGCACGAAGAGCTGCTGCACTGAGGTGAGGAAAAACCACTGCACCGGCCACAGAAGTCTCCTGGTGACCCGAGGGGCTCCTCAACTGGAAATCTTCTGGTCCTTGGGCAAAAAATATTCCTCTGAAAATGTGGTATCCTCACGTTTTCTGAGCTTTCACTGGGAGCTACATTCCAGAGCTGTTAGTGATCAGCCATCTTGGATCTAGCCCTCAGGTTATTTTTTACTCTCCAAGCGAATCACCATAGGAAAAACACTATTGACTATTCCACAAATGTTTAGTATTTGAAGAGGTTCTTTATGAGTGTCTGTATCAAATAGTCTCCGGACTATCACACATGTGTGTATTATTCATGGAGCTGCTTAACTTGGGGCTACCTTAAATAGGGTCTTGACTACTCCACAGCTGCTTATTACCCACTTAAGCTGTGAATGCCAGGCCAGATGAAATAGACTCCTTACTATTACCCCATTGTGCATTATTCGGTAATGCTGTGATTGAGTGGCCATATGACCTGGATTCTGACTATTCCCAAGTTGTGTAGTCTTTAGTGAGTTTCTGAACGAGTGACCACATAAAACAGACTCCTGAATCTATCCTCTTGACTATTTCTCAGTTCTGCATTTTCCACTGAGTCAATGGGTGAACGGTCATATCAAATAATCTCCACACTATTCCCCAAGTGTGCATTTTTAGTGAGTCTCTGAATAAGCGGTTATATATAAGAGAATCCTGAGCAGTTTCCAGATATATAAGATTCTTCAAAGCGGTTCTAAATAAGTGGCCATGTGAAATAAACTCCTGTCTTTTCCAGAGGTCTGTATTAATCTTGTGAGGCTCTGAATGTGTAGCCATAAAATAGAGACTCCTAAATACTCCTCAGGCGTGCGTTATTACATTTGGCTCTAAATGAGTGGATATAGGAAATACAATCCTGACATTGGCCAAGGTGTACCTTATTCAGTTAAGCTCTGTATATGTGGCTATACAAAATAGAATTCGTACTACAATACAAATATTTCTTATGCAATGAATCTCTAAAATAGATGCATATATAATAGTGTCCTTAGTATTCCCCAGGTACCTATTATTATCTGAGGCTCTGAAACGTGGGCAATATGACATTGTTTCCTGACTAGTCCACAGGTGTTTATTACTGACTCTGACTCTGAACATTTGAAAATATATAAGGGATAGTTTCTTTTCAAAGTTGTTTATTACTCACTCAATCTTTGATTTTGTGGGCATTCAAAATAGACTAGTGTCTATTCCACACGTGTGCATTATTCGCTGAGGCCGTAAATGAGAGGCTATATAAAGTAGACACTAACACTTCCTCAGTTGTGCATAACTCAGTAGTGTTCTTCTTGTGTGACCATATGAAACAGGATTTTGTCTATCTTAAATATTTGTATTATTCAGTTAATGCCTGAATGAGTGGCTGTATGAAATAGACAGCTGAGTACTTTGCATTTGTACATTATTCACTGAAGTTAAGAGTCAGTAGCCATCTAAAATGGAATCCTGACTAATTCACACATGCATATTATACACAGAGGCTATGAATGAGTGTCCAAATGAAATAGACTCCTGGCTATTCATCAGTTGTGCATTATTAAAAGAGGATCTGAATAAATGTCCATCAAAAATAGACTCCACATTATTTTCCTGGTGGGTATTATTCAGTGAGGCTCAGAAGATGTGGCCATATTAATTAGATTCCTTACTATAGAAAGGGTCTGCCTTATTCAGTGCAGCTCTGAATATGTGTCTACATGAAATAGAGACCTGAATACACCACATTATTTTGTGACACTCCGATGAGAGGCCAACTGAAAAAGTCTCCTGACTATTCCACAGGTGTGCATTATTCAGAGAAACTCTGAATGAGGCGATAAAAGTAAATCCTGACTATTTCCCCAGTTGTGTACCACTAGTGAGGCGCTCTATTAGGGGCTATAGGAAAAAGACTTTTGACTATTCCGCAGGTATGCATTATTCCGTGATTCTTAGAATGAGTGGCCATAAAAAGTAAACTCCAGACTATACCACAAGTGTGTAATAGTCAGTGAGGCTGTGAAAGAGGGTACCTATGAAAGAGAGGTCTAATTACTCCACATGTGCATTATTCACTATTTGTCTGAATAAGGAGCCATATGAAATAGGCTCCTTATTATTCTCCATGTGTGCATTATTCAAACAGGTTCTGTTATGAGTGTCCATACAAAAGAGACTCCTTACACTTCCACAGGTGTGTATTATTCAGCGATACCCAGAATTAGAGTTCATGTAAAATAAAGTCCTGACTATCACCCAGGTGTGTATCATTCAGAAAAGCATGTAATTTTGTGGCTATGATAAACAGCGTCCAGATTACTCCATTAGAAATCTATTACTCACTGAAATTTAAAGGAGGGGCCACAAAAAATAGACACCTGACTATTGCTCCATTGTGAATTATTCAATAAGGTTCTAAATGAATGGTAGTATAAAATAGAATTTTGAGGACTCCCTAGGAGTGTATCATTCAGAGAGGCACAGAATGAGTGGCCATATAAAAAATGCTCGAAAATTATTCTGGTGTGCATTGTTCACTGAGGCTCTAAATGAGTGGATACATGAAGTAGACTCTTAATTCTTCCCAAATTGTGTATTATTTAATGAGACTCGGACTATGTGGGCATACAAAAGAAACTCTGATGTATTGCCCAGGTGTGCATTACCAACAGAGACTCTAAATGTCTAGCCATTTGAAAAAGACAAATGACTATTTCTGGGGAAATTATTATTCACAGAGGCCATGAAAGAGTGGCCATGTGAAAGGGATTCCTGACTTATCAGATTAACATGTTATTCACTGAAACACTGAATGTGTGGCCTCATGAAGTAGACCCCATTTTACTCCACAGGTGTGAGTTATTTTTTGACCCTCCAAACGAATTACCATATGAAATACACTAGTGACTATTCCACACATGTTTAGTATTTGAAGAGGTTCTGTATGAGTGTCCATATCAAATAGTCTCCTGACTATCACACATGTGTGGATTATTCATGGAGCTGCTTAACTTGGGGCTACTTTAAATAGGGTCCTGACTACTCCACAGCTGCTTATTATGCACTTAAGATCTGAATGCCAGGCCACATGAAACCGACTCTTTACTATTGACCCATTGTGCATTATTCAGTAATGCTGTGATTGAGTGGCCATATAACCCGGACTCTGACTATTCCCAAGGTGTGTAGTCTTTTATGAGTTTCTGAACGAGTGACCACATAAAAAAGACTCCTGAATCTATCCTGTTGACTATTTCTCAGTTCTGCATTTTCCACTGAGTCACTGGGGGAACTGTCATATCAAATAGTTTCCAAATTATTTTCCAAGTGTGCATTCTTTAGGGAGTCTCTGAATAAGTGGTTATATATAAGAGAATCCTGAGCAGTTTCCAGATACATGTGATCCTTCAAAGCGGTTCTGAATAAGTGGCCATGTGAAATAAAATTCTATCTTTTTCAGAGGTCTGTATTACTCTTGTGAGGCGCTGAATGGGTAGCCATATAATAGAGACTCCTGAATACTCCTCAGGTGTGCGTTCTTACATTCGGCTCTAAAGGATTGGCTATACAAAATAGAATTCTGACTTTGGCCGAGGTGTATGTCACTCAGTTAAGCTCTGAATATGTCGCTATACGAAATAGAATTCTGACTACAATACAGGTGTTTCTTATGCAATGAAGCTCTGAAATAGATGCCATACGTTATAAAGTCCTGAGTATTCCCCAGGTATGTATTATTAACTGAGGCTCTGAAATGTCAGCCATATGACATTGTTTCCTGACTAGTCCACAGGTGTGTATTCTTGACTGTGACTCTGAATATTTGGAAATGTGGAAGAGGCAAGTGTTTATTCAAAGTTGTGTATTACTCTCTCAAGCTTTGATTTTGTGGACAAATAGACTAGTGTCTATTTCAAACGTGTGCAGTATTTGCTGAGGCTGCAAATTAGAGGCCATATAAAGTAGACTCCTAACACTTCCCCAGGTGTGCATTACACAGTAGGGTTCTTCTTGTGTGACCATATGAAACAGGATTTTATCTATCTTAAATATTTGTATTATTCAGTGAATGCCTGAATGAGTGGCTATATGAAATAGACCAATGTGTACTTTACATTTGTAGATTATTCACTGAAGTTAAGAGTCAGTAGCCATTTGAAATTGAATCCTGACTAATTCACACGTGCATGTTATATACAGAGGTTATGAATGTGTGTCAAAATGAAATAGACTCCTGGCTATTCCACAGGTGTGCATTATTAAAAGAGGATCTGAATGAATGTCCATCAAAAAATAGACTCCAAATTATTCTCCAGGTGTGTATTATAAATTGAGGCTCAGAAGATATGGCCATATAAATTAAATTCCTTACTATAGAAAGGTTCTGCCTTATTCACTGCGGCTCTGAATATGTGTCTACATGAAATAGACTCCTGACTATACCACATTATTTTGTTACACTCCAAAGGTGAGGCCACCTGGAAAAGTTTCCTGACTATTCCAGAGGTGTGCATTATTTAGTGAGACTCTGGATTAGGCGATAAAAGTAATTCCTGAGTATTTCCCCATGTATGTACCATTAGTGAGGCTCTCAATGGAGGGCCATAAGAAAGAGACATTTGACTATTCAACAGGTGTGCATTATTCCGTGATTCTTAGAGTGAGTGGCCATAAAAAGTAAACTCCAGACTATATGTGTAATAGTCAGTGAGCCTGTTAAAGAGGGGTCTTATGAAACAGACGTCTAATTACTCCACATTTGCGTTATTCACTATTTGTCTGAATAAGGAGCCAGATGAAATAGACTCCTCATTATTATCCATGTGTGCATTATTCAAACAGGTTCTCTATGTGTGTCTATACGAAAGAGACTTTTTACACTCCCCCAGTGTGTAAAACTCAGCGATAACCAGAATTAGAGTTCATGTAAAATAAAGTCCTGACTATCACTCAGGTGTGTATCATTCAGGAAGGTACTTAATTCGTCACTATGTTAAGCAGCGTCCTGATTCCTCCATGGAAGTTTATTATTCATCGAAACTTTGAATGAGATGCCATATAAAATAGACACCTGATGATTGCTCCATTTGGAATTATTCAATAACATTCATAATGAGTGGTAGTATGAGATAGAATCCAGAGGATTACCTAGGTGTGTATTATTCAAGGAGGCACAGAATGAGTGTCCATATAAAAAACGCTCGACTATTATCCTTGTGTGCATTATTCACTGAGGCTCTAAATGAGTGGACCATGCACTATACTCTTAACTCTTCCCCAGGTGTGTATTATTGAATGAGACTCTGACTGTGTGGGCATACAAAAAAAGACTCTAATGTATTGCCCAGGCGTGCAATACCTACAGAGACTCTGAATGGGTAGCCATTTGAAGTAGACCCATGACTATTTCTTAGGAAAGTTTTATTCACAGTGGCCCTGAAAGGGGTAGCCATGTCAAAGAGATTCCTGACTTATCAGATATACATGTTTTTCACAGAAACACTGAAAGAGTGGCCTTATTAAATGGACCCCATCTTACTCCACAGGTGTGAGTTATCTTTTGACTCTCCAAATGAATCACTATATGAAATACACTAGTGACTATTCCACACATGTTTAGTATGTGAAGAGGTTCTGTATGAGTGTCCATTTCAAATAGTCTCCTGTCTATCACACATGTGTGTATTATTCAATGATATGCTTAACATGGGGCTACCTTAAATAGGGTCCTGACTACTCCACAGCTGCTCATTAAGCACTTAAGCTCTTAACGCCTGGCCACATGATATAGACTCCTTACTATTGCCCCATTCTGCATTATTCGGTAATGCTGTGATTGAGTGTCCATATGACTTGGACTCCAACTATTCCAAAAAGTTGTCTTCAGTGGGTTTCTGAACGAGTAACCACATAAAAGAGGCTCCTGAGGAAACACAACATATGTACTGCCATATAATCTTTGATAAACCAGAAGAAAACAAGAAATGGGGAAAGGATTCCCTGTTTAATAAATGTTGTTGTTGAAACTGGCTAGCCATGTGCAGAATGCAGAAATTTGACCCCTTCTTACTCGTTACACTAAAATTAACTCCATGTTGATTAACGACTTAAACATAAGACCTGACACCATAAAAACCCTAGAAGAAAATCTAGGCAAAACCATTCAGGACATAAAAGTAGGCAAGGACTTCATGGCCAAAACATCAAAAGCACTGGAAACAAAAGCCAAAATAGACAAATGGGACCTAATCAAACTCCACAGCTTCTGCACGGCAAAAGAAACAGTGACTAGAGTGAATCGGCAACCATCAGAAGGGAAAAAATTCTTTGCAGTTTACGCATCTGACAAAGGGCTGATATCCAGAATTTACAAAGAACTCAAATAGATTTACAGGAAAAAACAAGCCCATTCAAAAATGGCCAAAGTATATGAACAGACACTTTACCAAATAAGACATACATGAGGACAACAAACACATAAAAAAATGCTTATCATCACTGGTCATTAGAGAGATGCAAATCAAAACCACATTGAGATACGATCTCACGCCAGTTAGAATGGCGATTATTTAAAAATATGGAGACAGCAGATGCTGGAGAGGATGTGGAGAAATAGGAACACTCTTACACTGTTGGTGGGAGTGTAAATTAGTTCATCCATTGTGGAAGACAGTGCGGTGATTCCTCAGAGACCTAGAAATAGAAATTCCATTTGACCCAGCAATCCCATTACTGGGTATCTAGCCAAAAGACTATAAATCGTTCTACTATAAGGACACATGCACATGAATGTTCATTGCAGCACTGTTTACAATAGCAAAGAACTGGAACCAACCCAAATGCCCAACGGTGATAGACTGGATTGGGAAAATGTGGCCCATATACACCATGGAATATTATGCAGCAATCAAAAATGATGAGTTTGTGTTCTTTGTAAGGTCATGGATGAATCTGGAGAACATCATTCTCAGCAAACTGACACAAGAACAGAAAAAGAAATACCGTATATACTCACTCATAGGTGGGTGAGAAAAATGAGAACACATAGACACAGAGAGGTGGTCTACTATACACTGGGTTCTATTGGGGGAAATGGGGGTGGGACAGCGGGGGTCCGGGGTGGGATAGCCTGGGGATGAATGCCAAGTGTGGGTGAAGGGGAGGAAGGCAGCAAAACACACTGCCATGTGTGTACCTATGCAACTATCTTGCACTTTCTGCACATGTACCCCAAAACCTATAATGCAATAAAAATTAAAAAAAAGAAAGCCCCAACTTCCTGTGTCAGAGCATCTAAGGGGAAATAAAAAAGGGTGGTATTTTATAAGTTCTGTTTCAGCAGATATAAACAACATTCCAACAACCCTAAATGTAAAACGGAGCTCACAGCTCAGCACTGGAGCTCCTATGAAGCACAGAACCTCTCTTCAAGCAGCTCCCTGACACATGTATATCCAAAGAGTCACCCCAAGAAACGACTAATCAGACTGACAATTGGCGGGCATCATTCTGGAACAACGACAGCAGCAGAAGAAACTGGTATCATCCCTCACTGTTCCACAGCTGCTACAGGTATACCCCAGAGAAGCAGGTCCTGGAGTGGACCTCAGCACTCATACAGCAGAGGGGCTAGACCATTACAAGGAAAACTAAGTGTCAGAAATACTTCATCATCAACCTCAGCATCCACACAGAGACACAATTGAAAAATCAGCAACTACTAAGACGACAGGCGGATAAATCCATAAAGATGGGAAGAAACCAGCGCAAAAATGAGGAAAACACCCAAAACCAAAACACCACACCTCCTACAAAGGAACAAAACTTCTCATCAGCAACGAAACAAAGCAGGACAGAGAATGAGTGTGATGAAATGACGGAATCAGACCTCAGAAAGTGGGTAATGAGAAACTTCAGCGAGGTAAAAGAATATGTTCTCAATCAGTGCAAAGAAACTAAGATCCTTGAAAAAATATTTGAAAAATGATTCGAGGAATTGATAACAACAATGGACAACTTAGAGAGGAATATGAATGAATTGAAGGAGATGAAAAACACAACACGAGAACTTTGCAAAGCATGCACAAGTTTCAACAGCCGAATTGACCAAGCAGAAGAACGAATATCAGAAGTTGAAGATCAACTGAATGAAATAAAATGAGAAACCAAGATTAAAGAAAAAAGCACAAAAAGAAATGAACAAAATCTCCAAGAAATGTGGGACTATGTGAAAAGACCCAATCTACGTTTGACAGGTGTACCAGAATGTGATGAAGAGAATGAATCCAAGCTGGAAAACACTCTTCAGGATATTATCCAGGAAAATTTCCCGAACCTAGCAAGACAGGTCAATACTCAACTCCAGGAAATACAGAGAACACCACAAAGATACTCTGCAAGAAGAGCAACCCCAAGGCACATAATCGTCAGATTCACCAGGGTTGAAATGAAGGAGAAAATACTAAGGGCAGCCAGAGAGAAAGGTCAGGTCACCCACAAAGGGAAGCCCATCAGACTCACAGCAGATCTCTCGGCAGAGACTCTACAAGCCAGAAGAGAGTGGGGGCCAATATTCAACATCCTTAAAGAAAAGAGCTTTCAACCCAGAATTTCATATCCAGCCAAACTGAGCTTCATAAGTGAAGGAAAAATAAAATCCTTCACGAACAAGCAAGTACTCAGAGATTTTGTCACCACTAGGCCTGCTTTACAAGAGCTCCTGAAAGAGGCACTACACATAGAAAGAAACAACCAGTTCCAGCCATCCTAAAAGCATGCCAAATGGTAAAGACCATCAACAAAATGAAGAATGTACATGAACCATCGGGAAAAACAGCCAGCTACATCAAAATGGCAGTATCAAATTCACACATAGCAATATTAACCCTGAATGTAAATGGGCTAAATGCACCAATCAAAAGACACAGACTGGCAAATTGGATAAAAAACCAAAACCCATCGGTGTGCTGTATCCAGGAAACCCACCTCACATGCAGAGATACACAAAGGCTTAAAATAAGGGGATGGAGGAAGATTTACCAAGCAAATGGAGAGCAAAAAAAAAGCAGGAGTTGCAATTCTCGTCTCTGATAAAATAGACTTTAAAGCAACAAAGATCAAAAGGGACAAAGAAGGTCATTACATATTGGTTAAAGGATGGATACAATAAGAAGTGCTAACGATTCTAAATATATATGGACCGAATGCAGGAGCATCCAGATATAAAAGGCAAGTTCTTAATGACTTAAAAAGAGACTTAGACTCCCACACAATCATAGTGGGAGACTTTAACACACCACTGTCAATATAGGACAGATCAACCAGACAGAAAATTAACCAAGATATACAGGACTTGAACTGAGACCTGGAACAAGCAAACCTGATAGACATTTACAGAGCTCTCCACCCCAAATCCACAAATTATACATTCTTCTCAGCACCACATCACACCTACTCCAAAATTGACCACATAATTGGAAGTAAAGCACTCCTCAGCAAATGCAAAACAACTGAAATCATAACAGTCTCTCATACGATAGGGCAATGAAGTCGGAACTCAGAATTCAGAAAATAGCTCAGAACCACACAGCTTCATGGAAACTGAACAACTGGCTCTTGAGTGTTGATTGGATAAACAAGGAAATGAAGGCAGAAAAAAAGAAGTTCTCTGAAACCAACGAGAATGAAGACACAACGTACCAGAATCTCTGAGACACATTTAAAGCAGTCTGTAGAGAAAAATATAAAGGAATAAGTGCCCATATGAGAAGAGTGGAGAGATTCAAAATTGACAAACTATCGTCAAAATTGAAAGAGCTAGAGGAGCAAGATCAAAAAAGCTCAAAACCTAGCCGAAGACAAGAAATAACTAAGATCAGAGCAGAACTGAAGAAGATCGAGACAAGAAAAACACTTCAAAAAATTATTAAATCAAAGAGCTGGTTTTTCGAAAAGATCAACAAAATAGACAGACCACTAGCCAGACTGATAAAAAAGAAAAGAGAGAACAACCAAATAGATGCAATAAAAAACGATAATGGGGAAATCACCACAGATTCCACAGAAATTCAAACCATCATCAGACAATACTACAAACAACTCTATGCACATAAACTAGTAAACCAGGAAGAAATGGATAAATTCCTGGATGCCTGTGTCCTCCCAAGCCTAAACCAGGAGGAATACGAATCTATGAATAGACCAATAACAAGGTCTGAAGTTGAGGCAGCAATTAAGAGCCTACCACACAAAAATAGCTCAGGTCCAGATGGGTTCACAACAGAATTCTACCAGACACACAAAGCGGATCTGGTACCATTTCTTCTCAAACTATTCTAAATAATTCAAAAAGAAAGAACCCTTCCCAAATCATTTTATGAGACCAACATCATCCTGATACCAAAACCTGGCAGAGACTCAACAAGAAATGAAAACTTGAGTCCAATATCCATGATGAACATAGATGCAAAAATCTTCAATAAAATACTGGCAAACCAATTGCAACAGCACATAAAAAGCTTATCCATCATGATCAAGTAGAATTCATTCTGAGGATGCAAGGCTGGTTCAACATATGCAAGTCTATAAATGTAATTCAACACAAACAGAAGGAAAAACAAAAACCACATGATTATCTCAATTGATGCAGAGAAGTCATTTGACAAAATTTAACAGCCCTTTATGCTAAAAACCCTCAATAAAGTTGGTATTGATGGAAAATACATCAAAGTAATAAAAGCTATTTACGACAAACCAACAGCCAATATCATACTTAACGGAAAAAACCTGGAAGCATTCCCTTTGAAATCCGGCACTAGACAAGGAAGCCCTCTCTCACCACTCCTATTCAACATTGTACTGGAAGATCTAGCCAGAGCAGTCAGGCAAGAAAAAGAAATAAAGGGTATTCAAATAGGAAAGGTGGAAGCCAAATTGTCTCTATTTTCAGATGACATGATACTATACCAGAAGACCCCATCACCTCACCCAAAACTCCTGCAACTGATAAGCAACTTCAGCAAAGTCTCAAAATATAAAATCAATGTTCAAAAATCAGAAGCATTCCTATACACCAATAACAGACTTAAAGAGAACCACATCAAGAATGGACTGCCATTCACAATTGCTACAAAGAGAAAATAAAATACCTAGGAATACAACTCACAAGGAACATAAGGGACCTCTTTAAGGAAAACTACAAACCACTGCTCAACGAAATAGGAGAGGACAGAAACACATGGAGAAACATTCCATGTTCGTGGTTAGGAAGAATCAATATTGTGAAAATGGCTATAAGTCCAAAGTAATTTACACAATCAATGCTATCCCCATCAAACTACCATTGAATTTCTTCACAGAACTGGAAAAATCCACCATGAATTTCGTAGCGAACCAAAAAAGAGCCCTCATAGCCAAATCAATTCTAAGCAAAAAGAACACAGCGGGTGGCAGCACACTACCAGACTTCAAACTATACTACAAGGCTACAGTAATCAAAACAGCATGGTACTGGTACCAAAACAGAGATATAGACCAATGGAACAGAAGAGAAGCACTGGAGGCAACACAACATATCTACAACCATATAATCTTTGATAAACCAGACAAAAACAAGCAATGGGGAAACTATTCCCTATTTAATAAATACTGTTGGGAAAACTGGCTAGCCATGTGCAGAAAGCAGAAACTGGACACGTTCCTGAAACCTTACACTAAACTTAACTCCAGATGGATTAAAGACTTAAACATAAGACCTGACACCATAAAAACCCTAGAAGAAAATCAAGGCAAAACCATTCAGGACATAGGAGTAGGCAAGGAATTCATGAACAAAACACCAAAAGCATTAGCAACAAAAGCCAGAAGAGACAAATGGGACCTAATCAAACTCCGCAGCTTCTGCACGGCAAAAGAAACCGTCACTAGAGTGAATCGGCAACCATCAGAATGGGAAAAAATCTTTGCAGTTTACACATCTGACAAAGGGCTGATATCCAGAATTTACAAAGAACTCAAACAGATTTACAGAAAAAAAAAAAAACAAGCCCATTCAAAAATGGGCAAAGGATATGAACAGACACTTTATAAAAGAAGACATACATGAGGCCAACAAACATATGAAAAAATGCTCATCATCACTGGTCATTAGAGAGATGCAAATCAAAACCACATTGAGATACCATCTCATGCCAGTTAGAATGACGATCGTTAAGAAATCTGGAGACAGCAGATGCTGGAGAGGATGTGGAGAACGAGGAACACTCTTACACTGTTGGTGGGAGTGTACATTAGTTCAACCATTGTGGAAGACAGTGTGGCGATTCCTCAGGACCTAGAAATAGAAATTCCATTTGACCCAGCAATCCCATTACTGGGTATCTATCCAAAAGACTATAAATCGTTCTACTATAAGGACACATGCACACGAATGTTCCTTGCAGCACTGTTTACGATAGCAAAGACCTGAAACCAACCCAAATGCCCAACGATGATAGACTGGACTGGGAAAATGTGGCACATATACACCATGGAATATTATGCAGCAATCAAAATGATGAGTTTGTGTTTTTTGTAAGGACATGGTTGAATCTGGAGAACATCATTCTCAGCAAACTGACACAAGAACAGAAAAAGAAATACCGCATATACTCACTCATAGGTGGGTGAGAAAAATGAGAACACACAGACAAAGAGAGGGGATCTACTACACCCTGGGGTCTATTGGGTTGAATGGGGGAGGGACAGCGGGAGGAAGCTCGGGTGGAATAGCCTGGGGATGAATGCCAAGTGTGGGTTAAGGGGAGGAAGGCAGCAAAACCCACTGCAATGTGTGTACCTATGCAACTATTTTGCACGTTTTGCACATTTACCCCAAAACCTATAATGCAATAAAAATGAAAAAAAAAAAAGAATCCTCAGCAGTTTCCAGATATATACCATTCCTCAAAAAGGTTCTAAATAAGTGGCCATATGTAAAAAATTCCTGTCTTTTTTAGAGGTCTGTATTAATCTTGTGAGGCTCTGAATGAGTAGCCATAAAATAGAGACTCCTGAATACTCCTCAGGTGTGCGTTATTACATTCGGCTCTAAATGAGTGGCTATACGAAATAGAATCCTGACTTTCCACAAGGTGTATGTTATTCTGTTAAGCTCTGAATATGTGGCTATACGAAATAGGATTCTGACGACAATAAAAGTGTTTCTTATGCAATGGAGCTCTGAAATATGTGCCATACGTAATAGCGTCCTGAGCATTCCCCAGGTAGGTATTATTAACTGAGGCTCTGAAACATCGGCCATATGACATTGTTTCCTGACTAGTCCACAGGGGTGCATTTTGGACTCTGACTCTGAAGATTTGGAAATATTTAAGAAACTAGTGTCTATACAAACTTGTGTATTACTCACTCAAGCATCGATTTTTTGGCCATATAAAATAGACTAGTGTCTATTCAACATGTGTGTATTATTCGCTGAAGCCGTAAATGAGAGGCTATATAAAGAAGACTTTTAAAACTTCCCCGGTTGTGCTTACCTCAGTAGGGTTATTCTTGTGTGCCCATATGAAACAGAATTTTGTCTATCTTAAATATTTTTATTATTCAGTGAATGCCTGAATGAGTGTCTGTATGAAATGGACAGCTGGGTACATTACATTTGTACATTATTCAATGAGGTTAAGAGTCAGCAGACATCTGAAATGGAATCCTGACTAATTCACACATGCATATTATACACAGAGGCTATGAATGAGTGTCCAAATGAAATAGACTCCTGGCTATTCATCAGTTGTGCATTATTAAAATAGGATCTGAATGAATGTACATCGACAATAGACTCCATATTATTCTCCAGGTGTGTATTATTCAGTGAGGCTCAGAAAATGTAGTCATATTAATTGGATTCCTTACCATACAAAGGGTCTGCCTTATTCACTGCAGCTCTGAATATGTGTCTACATGAAATAGACTCCTGATTACACCACATTATTTAGTGACACTCTGAATGAGAGGCCACCTGGAAAAGTCTCCTGAGTATTCCACAGGTGTGCATTATTTAGTGAGACTCTGAATGAGGTTATAAAAGTAAATCCTATTTCCGCAGGTCTGTACCATGAGTGAGGCTCTCAATGAGGGGCCATAGGAAAGAGACTTCGGAGTATTTTGCAGTTGTGCATTATTCCGTGATTCTTCGAATGGGTGGCCATAAAAAATAGACTCCAGACTATATAACAAGTGTGTAATAGTCAGTGAGGCTGAGAAAGATGGGTCATATAAGACAGACGTACTCCACATGTGCATTATTTAATATTTGTCTGAATGAGGAGCCGTATGAAATAAACTCCTCATTATTCTCCATGTGTGCATTATTCAAACAGGTTTTGTATGAGTGTCCATAAAAAAGAGACTCCTTACACTTCCCCAGGTGTGTATTACTCAGCAATACCCAGAATTAGAGTTCTTGTAAAATAAAGTCCTGACTATCACCCAGGTGTGTATCATTCAGGAAGACACTTAATTTGTGTCTGTCTTAAACAGCGTCCTGATTACTCCATAGAAGTTCATTATTCACTGAAACTTTGAATGAAAGGCCATATAAAATAGACACCTGACTATTGCTTCATTGTGAGTTATTCAATAAGGTTCTAAATGAGTGGTAGTATGAAATAGAATCCTGAGGATTCCCTAGGTGTTTATCATTCAGGAAGGAACAGAATGAGTGGCCACATAAAAAATGACTATTGCTTTATCCTGAATTATTCAATGAGGTTCTAAATGAGTGGTAGTATGAAATAGAATCCTGAGGATTCCCCAGGTGTGTATCATTCAGGGAGGCACAGAATGAGTGGCCTTATGAAAAATGCTCAACTATTATCCTGGTGTGTATTATTCACCGAGGCTCTAAATCAGTGGATACATGAGGTAGACTCTTAACTCTTCCCCAGTTGTGTATTATTGAATGAGACTCTGACTATGTGGGCATACAAAAGAGACTCTGACGTATTGCCCAGGTGTGCATTACCTACAGAGACTCTGAATGTGTAGCCGTTTGTAGTAGACGCT
Source organism: Saguinus oedipus (assembly GCA_031835075.1). Lineage (NCBI taxonomy): Eukaryota > Metazoa > Chordata > Mammalia > Primates > Cebidae > Saguinus > Saguinus oedipus. The sequence continues at coordinate 34,048,993 of CM063176.1, forward strand.
TGACTATTTCTGTGGAAACTTTTATTCACAGAGGTCTTGAACGAGAGGCCATGTGAAAGAGATTGCTGACTTAACAGATACACATGTGATTCACTGAAACACTGAATCAGTGGCCTTATGAAATAGACCCCATTTTTCTCCACAGGTGTGCGTTATTTTTTGACTCTCCAAATGAGTCACCATATGAAATAGACTAGTGACTATTCCACACATGTTTAGTATTTGAAGAGGTTCTGTATGAGTGTCCATGTCAAACTGTCTCCTGACTATCACACATGTGTGTATTATTCACTGCACTTATTTATTTGAGGTACCATAAATAGGGTTCTGGCTACTCCATAGCAACTAATTACACACTTAAACTCTGCATGCCAGGCCACATAAAATAGACTCCTTACTATTGCCCCATTGTGCATTATTCGGTGATGCTGTGATTGAGTGGCCATATGACATGGACTCTGACTATTCCCAAAGTTTGTAGTCTTTAGTGAGTTTCTGAACGATTGACCACATAAAATAGACTCCTGACTCTCTCCTCTTGACTATTTGTTATTTCTGAATTTTCCACTGAGTCACTGGGTGAACGGTCATATCAAATTGTCTCCAGACTATTCTCCAAGTGTGCATTCTTTTGTGAGTCTCTGAATAAGTGGCTATATATAACCGAATCCTGAGTAGATTCCAAATATATATGATACTTCAAAGCGATTCTCAATAAGTGGCCATTTGAACTAAACTCCTGTCTATTCCAGAGTTCTGTATTATTCTTGTGAGGCTCTGAATAAGTAGACATAAAACAGAGACTCCTGAATAGTCCTCAGGCCTGCATTTTTACATTCGGCTCTAAATGATTTTCTATACAAAATAGAATCCTGACTTTCCACAAGGTGTATCTTGTTCAGTTAACCTCTCAATACATGGTTATATGAAATAAAATTTTGATTAAAATTCAGGAGTTTCTTATTCAATGAAGCTCTGAAATAGATAACATATGTATTAGCGTCCTGAGTATTCCCCTGGTATATATTATTCTCTGAGGCACTGAAACTTTGGCCATGTGAAATTGTTTCCAGACTAGTCCTCATGTGTGTAAGATTGACTCTGACTCTGAAGATTTGGGCTTATGCAATAGACTAGTGTCTATTCAAAGTTTGTATTATTCACACAAGCTTTGATTTTGCAGCCATATAAAATAGACTAGTGTCTATTCCACACACGTGCATTATTCGCTGAGGCTGTAAATGAGAGGCTATATAAAGTAGACTCCTAACACTTGCCCGGTTTTGGATTCCTTAGTGAGGCTCTTCTTGTGTGACCACATGAAACAGGATTCTGTCTATCTTAAAGATTTGTATTATTCAGTGAATCTATTAATGAGTTGCTATATGAAATAGACAGCTGGGTACTATACATTTGTACAATATTCACTGAGGGTACGGGTCACTGCCTACATGAAATGTAATCTTGACTAATACACACGTGTCTATTATACACAGAGGCTATCATTGAGTTTCCAAATGAAATAGACTCCTGGATTTGAAACAGGTATGCATTATTCACCGAGGTTCTGAATGAAAGTCCATCGAAAATAAACTCCAAATTATTCTCCAGGTGTGTATTATTCAGTGAGACTCAGAAGATGTGGCCATATTAATTAGATTCCTTACTATAGAAAGGGTCTTCCTTATTCACTGAGGCTCTAAATATGTGTCTACATGAAATAGACTCCTGATTACACCACATTATTTAGTGACAATCCGAATGAAAGGCCACCTGAAAAAGTCTCCTGAGTATTCCACAGGTGTGCATTATTTAGTGTGACTCTGAATGAGGCAATAAAATTAAATCCTGACTATTTCCCCAGGTGTCTACATTTAGTGAGGCTCTCAACAAAGGGCCGTGAGAAACAGACTTCGGACTATTCCACACGTGTGCATTATTCAGTGATTCTTCGAATGAATGGCCACAAAAAATAGACTTCAGACTATATGACAAGTGTGTAATATTCAGTGAGGCTGTGAAAGAGCGGCCACTTGAAACAGACGTCTAATTACTCCACATGTGCTTTATTCACCATTTGTCTACATGAGGAGCCCTATGAAATAGACTCCTCATTATTATCCATGTATGCATTACTCAAACAGGTTCTCTATGAGTGTCCATACAAAAGGGACTCCTTACACCCCCCCCAGGTCTGTATTACTCGGAGATACCCAGTATTAGAGTTCATGTAAAATAAAGTCCTGATACCACCCAGCTGTGTATCATTCGGGAAGGCATTTAATTCATGGCTATCATAAACAGCATCCTGATTACTGCATAGAAGTTCATTATTCACTGCAACGTTGAATGAGACTCCATATAAAATAGACACCTGACCGTTGCCCATTGTGAGTTATTCAATAAGGTTCTAAATGAGTGGTAGTATGAAATAGAATCCTGAAGATTCCGTAGGTGTGCATCATTCAGGGAGGCACAGATTGAGTGGCCATATAAAAAATGCTCGACTATTATCCTGGTGTGCATTATTCACTGAGGCTCTAAATGAGTGGATACATGAAGTAGACTCTTAACTCTTTCCCAGGTGTGTAGTATTGAATGAGACACTGACTGTGTGGGCATACAAAGAAGACTCTCATGTATTGTCCAGGTGTGCATTATCTACAGAGACTCTGATTATGTAGACATTTGACGTAGACCCAAGACTATTTCTAAGGAAAGTTTTGTTCACAGTGGCCCTGAACGAGTGGCCATATGAAAGAGATTCCTGACTTATCAGATATACATGTTATTCACTGAAACACTGAAAGAGTCGTCTTATAAAATAGACTCCATTTTACTCCACAGGGGTCAGTTATTTTTGACTCTCCAAACGAATCAACATATGAAATACCCTAGTGACTATTCCACACATGGTTACTATTTGAAGAGGTTCTGTGTAAATGTCCATATCAAATAATCTCCTATCACACATGTGTGTATTATTCACGGATCTGCTTAAGTTGGGGCTTCCTTAAATAGGGTCTTGACTACTCCACAGCTGCTTATTATAAACTTAAGCTCTGATGCCAGGCCACATGAAATAGACTCCTTATTATTTTGTTATTGCCCCATTGTGCATTATTCGGTATTGCTGTGTTTGATTGGCCAAATGACCTGGACTCTTACTCTTCTTAAGGTGTGTAGTCTTTAGTGTGTTGCTGAACGAGTGACCATATAAAATAGACTCCTGAATCTATCCTCTTGACTGTTTCTCAATTGTGCATGTTCCACTGAGTCACTGGATGAACCGTCATATCAAATAATCTCCACACTATTCCCCAATTGTTCATTCTTTAGTCAGTCTTTGAATACGTGGTTATATATAACAGTATCCTGAGCAGTTTCCAGGTATATATGATTCTTCAAAGCCGTTCTACATAAGTGGCCATGTAAAATAAACTCCTGTTTTTTCCAGAAGTCTGTGTTAATCCTTTGAGGCTCTGAATGAGTAGCCATAAAATAAAGACTCCTGAATACTCCTCTGGCATGCGTTCTTACATTCCGCTCTAAATTAGTGGCTATACGAAATAGAATCCTGACTTTTCACAAGGTGTATGTTATTCAGTTAAGCTCTGAATATGTGGCTATACGAAATAGAATTCTGACTACAATACAGGTGTTTTCTATTCAACGAAGCGCTGAAATAGATGCCATATGTAATAGCGTCCTGAGGATTCACCAGTTAGGTATTATTAACTGAGGTTCTGAAAGGTCGGCCATAATACATTGTTTCCTTACTTTTCCACAGGTGTGTATTACTGACTCTGACTCTGAGTATTTGGAAATATGGAAGAGAGTAGTATCTATTCAAAGTTCTGTATTACCCACTCAACCTTTGATTTTGCAGCCATATAAAATAGAATACTGTGTATTACACACTTGTGCATTATTCACTGAGGCCGTAAATAAGAGCCTATATAAAAGTAGACTTCTAAGACTTCCCCAGTTGTGTATAACTCAGTAGGGTTTTTTTGTGTGTGACCATATGAAACAGGATTTTGTGTATCTTAAATATGTGTATTATTCAGTGAATGCCTGAATGAGTACCTGTATGAAATGGACAGCTGCGTACTTTACATTTGCACATTATTCACTGAGGTTAAGAGTCAGTAGCCATCTGAAATGGAATCCTGACTAATTCACACATGCATATTTTACACAGAGGCTCTGAATGAGTGTCCAAATGAAACAGACTCCTGGCTACTCCACAGGTGTGCATTATTAAAAGAGGATCTGAGTGAATGTTCATCGAAAATAGACGCCAAATTATTATCCAGGTGTGCATTATTCAGTGAGGCTCAGAAGATATGGCCATATTAATTAGATTCCTTACTATAGAAATGGTCTGCCTTATTCACTGTGGCTCTGAATATGTGTCTACACGAAATAGACTCCTGACTACACCACATTATTTAGTGACACTCCGAATGAGAGGCCACTGGAAAAGTCTCCTGACTATTCCACATGTGTGCATTATTTAGTGAGAATCTGAATGAGGCGATAAAAGTAAATCCTGACTCTTTCTTCAGGTCTGTACCATTAGAGAGGCTCTCAATGAGTGGCCATAGGAAAGAGACTTCTAACTATTCTGCATTTGTGCATTATTCCCTGATTCTTCGAATGAGTGGCCATAAAAATTAGACTCCAGACTATATGAAAAGTGTGTAATATTCAGTGAGGCTGTGAAACAGGAGTCATATGAAACAGACGTCTAATTATTCAACATGTACATTATTCATTCTTTGTCTGAATGAGGAGCCGTATGAAATAGACTCCTCACTATTCTCCCTGTGTGCATTATTCAAACAGGTTCTGTATGAGTGTCCAGACAAAAGAGACTCCTTACACTCTCCCACGTGTGTATTACTCAGCAGTACCCAGAATTAGAGTTTATGTAAAATAATGTCTTGACTATCACCAAGGTGTGTATTATTCAGGAATGCACTTAATTCGTGGCTATCTTAAACCGCGTCCTGATTACTCCATAAAAGTTCATTATTCACTGCAACTTTAAATGAGAGTCCATATAAAATAGACACCTGACTATTGTACCATTGTGAATTATTCAAAAGATTCTAAATTAGTGGTAGTATAACATAGAATCCTGAGGATTCCCGAGGTTTGTTTCATTCAGGGAGGCACAGAATGAGTGGCCATATAAAAAATGTTCGACAGTTATCCTAGTTTGAATTATACACTGAGGCTCTAAATGAGTGGATATATGAAGTAAACTCTTAACTCTTCCCCAGGTGTGTATTACTGAATGAGACTTTGACTGTGTGGGCATACAAAAGAGACTTGGATGTATTGCCCAGGTATGCATTACCTACAGAGACTCTGAATGGGTAGCCATTTGAAGTAGACCCTTGGCTATTACTTTTTATTAATTTTTTTTTCAAATTTTTATTGCATTATAGGTTTTGGGATACATTTTCAGAACGTGCCAGATAGTTGCATAGGTACACACACGGCAGTGTGTTTTGTTGCCTTCCTCTCCTTCACACACACTTGACATTCATCCCCATGCTATCCCTCCCCAGCCCCACTCCCTCCCTCCCCCATTCCCCCCGATAGACTTCAGGGTGTAGTAGACCCCTCCCTGTGTCCATGTGTTCTCATTATTCTCACCCGCTTTTGAGTGAGAATATGCCGTATTTCCTTTACTGTTCTTGTGTCAGTTTGCTGAATATGATGTTCTCCAGATTCATCCATGTCCTTACAATGGACTCAAACTCATCGTTTTTGATTGCTGCATAATATTCCATGGTGTATATGTGCCACAATTTCCCAGTCCAGTCTATCATCGATGGACATTTCGGTTGGTTCCAGTTCTTTGCTATTGTAAACAGTGCTGCAATGAACATTCGTGTGCATGTGTCCTTATATTAGAACGATTTATAGTCCTTTGGATATATACTCAGTAACGGGATTGCTGGGTCAAATAGAATTTATATTTCTAGGTCCTTGAGGAATCACCACACTGTATTCCACAATGGTTGAACTAATTTACACTCCCACCAACAGTGTAATAGTGTTCCTATTTCTCCACATTCTCTCCAGCATCTGCTGTCTCCAGATTTTTTAATGATCGCCATTCTAACCGGCATGAGAGAGTATCTTAATGTGGTTTTGATTTGCATATCTCTAATGACCAGTGATGATGAGCATTTTTTCATGTGTTTGTTGGCCTCATGTAGGTCTTCTTTTGTAAAGTGTCTGTTCATATCCTTTGCCCATTTTTGAATGGGCTTGTTTGTTTTTTTCCTGTAAATCTGTTTGAGTTCTTTGTAAATTCTGGATATCAGCTTTTTGTCAGATGCGTAAACTGTAAAGGTTTTCTCCCATTCTGTTGGTTGCCGATTCACTCTAGTGACTGTTTCTTTTGCCGTGCAGAAGCTGTGGAGTTTGATTAGTTCTCATTTGTATATTTTGGCTTTTTTTGCCTATGCTTTTGGTGTTTTGGTTATGAAGTCCTTGCCTACTCCTATGTCCTGAATGGTTTTGCCTAGATTTTCTTCTTGGGTTTTTATGGTGTCAGGTCTTATGTTTAAGTCTTTAATCCGTCTGGAGTTAATTTTAGTGTAAGGTGTCAGGAAGGGGTCCAGTTTCTGCTTTCTGCACATTTCTAGCCAGTATTTCCAACACAATTTATTAAACAGGGAATGCTTTCTCCATTGCTTGTTTTTGTCTGGTTTATCAAAGTTTATATGGTTGTAAATATGTTGTGTTGCCTCCGATGCCTCTGTTCTGTTCCATTGGTCTATATCTCTGTTTTGGTACCAGTACCATGCTGTTTTCATTACTGTAGCCTTGTAGTATAGATTGAAGTCTGGTAGTGTGATGCCTCTCGCTGTGTTGTTTTTTTTTTTTTTTTTTTTTTTTTTTTTTTTTTTTTTTTTGCTTAGAATTGACTTGTCTATGCGGGCTCTCTTTTGGTTCCATATGAAGTTCATGGTGGTTTTTTTCAGTTCTGTGAAGAAATTCAATGGTAGTTTGATGGGGATAGCGTTGAATTTGTAAATTACTTTGGGCAGTATAGCCATTTTCATGATATTGATTCTTCCTAACCACGAACATAGAATGTTTCTCCATCTGTTTGTGTCCTCTCTTATTTCCCTGAGCAGTGGTTTGTAGTTTTTTTTTAAAGAGGTCCCTTACGTTTCTTGTGAGTTGTATTCCTAGGTATTTTATTTTCTTTTTAGCAATCGTGAATGGCAGTTCGTTCTTTATTTGGTTCTCTTTAAGTCTGTTATTGGTGTATAGGAATGCTTTTGATTTTTGCACTTTGATTTTATATCCTGAGACTTTACTAAAGTTGCTTATCAGATTCAGGAGCTGTTGGGCTGAGGTGATGGGGTCTTTTATGTATACTATTATGTCATCTGCAAATAGAGACAATTTGGCTTTCACCTTTCCTTTTGAATACCCTTTATTTCTTTTTCTTGCCTGATTGCTCTGGCTAGAACTTCCAGGACTACATTGAATAGGAGTGGTGAGAGAGGGCATCCTTGTCTAGTGCCTGATTTCAAAGGGAATGCTTCCAGCTTTTGCCCATTAAGTATGATATTGGCTGTTGGTTGTCGTAAATAGCTTCTATTACTCTGAGATATGTTCCATCAATACCAAGTTGATTGAGGGTTTTTAGCATAAAGGGCTGTTGAATTTTGTCAAATGCCTTCTCTGTGTCAATTGAGAAAATCATGTGGTTTTTGTTTTTGCTTCTCTTTATGTGTTGAATTACATTTATAGACTTGCGTATGTTGAACCGGCCTTGCATCCTCGGGATGAATCCTACTTGATCATGATGAATACGTTTTTTAATGTGCTGTTGCAATCGGTTTGCCTGTATTTTATTGAAGATTTTTGCATCTATGCTCATCACAGATATTAGCCTGAAGTTTTCTTTTTGTGTTGAGTCTCTGTCAGGTTTTGGTATCAGGATGATGTTGGTCTCATAAAATGATTTGGGAAGGGTTCCCTCTTTTTTGATTATTTGGAATAGTTTCAGAAGGAATGGTACCAGATCGTCTTTTTGTGTCTGGTAGAATTCGGCTGTAAACCCATCTGGACCTGGCCTTTTTTTGTGTGGTAGGCTCTTAATTGCTGCCTCAACTTCAGACCTTGTTATTGGTTTATTCATAGTTTCGGCTTCCTCCTGGTTTAGGCTTGGGAGGACACAGGCATCCAGGGATTTATCAATTTCTTCCTGGTTTACCAGTTTATGTGCATAGAGTTGTTTGTAGTATTCTCTGATGATGTTTTAAATTTCTGTGGAATCTGTGGTGATTTCCCCATTATCGTTTTTTATTGCATCTATTTGGTTGTTCTCTCTTTTCTTTTTTTTTTTAGTCTGGCTCGTGGTCTTTCTATCTTTTTTATCTTTTCAAAAAACCAGCTCTTGGATTTATTGATTTTTAGAAGTGTTTTCGTGTCTCTATCTCCTTCAATTCTGCTCTGATCTTAGCTATTTGTTGTCTTCAGCTAGGTTTTGAGCTTTTTTGATCTTGCTCCTCTAGCTCTTTCAATTTTGATGATAGAGGGTCAATTTTGTATTTCTCCACTCTTCTCATGTGGGCACTTATTGCTATATATTTTCCTCTACAGACTGCTTTAAATGTGTCCCAGAGATTCTGGTATGTTGTGTCTTCGTTCTCATTGGTTTCAAAGAACTTCTTTATTTTTTCCTTCATTTCATTGTTTATCCAATCAACATTCAAGAGCCAGTTGTTCAGATTCCATGAAGTTGTGTGGTTCTGAGTTATTTTCTGAACTCTCAGTTCCAACTTGATTGCACTATGGTCTGAGAGACTGTTTGTTATGATTTCAGTTGCTTTGCATTTGCTGAGGAGTGCTTTATGTGGTCAGTTTTGGTGTAGGTGTGATGTGGTGCTGAGAAGAATTTATATTCTGTGGATTTGGGGTGGAGAGGTCTGTAAATGTCTATCAGGTTTGCTTGTTCCAGTTCTGAGTTCAAGTCCTGGATATCCTTGTTAATTTTCTGTCTGGTTGATCTGTCTGATATTGACAGTGGAGTGTTAAAGTCTCCCACTATTATTGTGTGGGAGTCTAAGTCTCTTTGTAAGTCATTAAAACTTGCCTTATATATCTGGGTGCTCCTACATTGGGTCCATATATATTTAGAATCGTTAGCACTTCTTGTTGTATCGATCTTTTAGCCATTATGTAATGACTTTCTTTGTCCCTTTTGATCATTGTTGCTTTAAAGTCTATTTTATCTGAGACAAGAATTGCAACACCTGCTTTTTATTTTGTTCTTCATTTGCTTGGTAAAACTTCCTTCATCCCTTTATTTTGAGCCTTTGTGTATCTTTGCATGTGAGGTGAGTTTTCTGGATACAACACACCGATGGGTTTTGGTTTTTTATCCAATTTGCCAGTCTGTGTTTTTAGATATGTGTATTTATTCCATTTACATTTAGGGTTAATATTTTTATGTGTGAATTTGATACTGCCATTTTGATGCTAGCCGGCTGTTTTGCCCATTCTTTTATGTAGTTTCTTCATTGTGTTTATGCCCTTTATCATTTGATATGCTTTTAGGATGGCTGTTACTGGTTGTTTTTTTTCTACGTCTAGTGCTTTTTCAGGAGATCTTGTAAAGCAGGCCTAGTGGTGACAAAATCTCTGACTACATGCTTGTTCGTGAAGGATTTTTTTGTCCTTCACTTATGAAGCTCAATTTGGCTAGATATGAAATTCCTGGTTGAAATTTTTTTTTCTTTAAGAATGTTGAATATTGGCCCCCACTCTCTTCTGGCTTGTAGAGTCTCTGTTGAGAGATCTACTGTGAGTCTGATGGGCTTCCCTTTGTTGGTGACCCGACCTTTCTCTCTGGCTGCCCTTAGTATTTTCTTCTTCATTTCAACCATGGTGAATCTGACGATTATGTGCCTTGGGGTTGCTCTTCTTGCGGAGTATCTTTGTGGTGTTCTCTGTGTTTCCTGTCTTGGTAGATTGGGGAAATTTTCCTGGATCATATCCTGAAGAGTGTTTTCCCGCTTGGATTTATTCTCTTCGTCACATTCTGGTACACCTATCAAACGTAGGTTAGGGCTCTTCACATAGTCCCACATTTCTTGGAGATTTTGTTCATTCCTTTTTGTGCTTTTTTCTTTAATCTTGGTTTCTCATTTTATTTCATTGAGTTGATCTTCGACTTCTGATATTCTTTCTTCTGCTTGGTCAATTCGGCTGTTGACACTTGTGCATGCTTCGCAAAGTTCTCGTGTTGTGTTTTTCAGCTCCTTCAATTCATTCATATTCCTCTCTAAGTTGTCCATTCTTGTTATCATTTCCTCGAATCTTTTTTCAAATCCTTTTTCAAGTTTCTTAGTTTCTTTGCACTAATTTAGAACATGTTCTTTTAGCTCACTGAAGTTTCTCATTATCCACGTTCTGAAGTCTGATTCCATCATTTCATCACACTCATTCTCAGTCCAGCTTTGTTCCCTTGCTGGTGAGGAGTTTTGGTCCTTTGTAGGAGGTTATGTGTTTTGGTTTGGGGTGTTTTCCTCCTTTTTGTGCTGGTTTCTTTCCATCTTTATGGATTTATCCGCCTGTCGTCTTAGTAGTTGCTGATTTTTCAATTGGGTCTCTGAGTGGATGCCCAGATTGTTGATGCTGAAGTATTTCTGTTACTTAGTTTTTCTTCTAATGGTCCAGCCTCTCTTCTGTATGAGTGCTGAGGTCCACACCAGGCCCTGCTTGTCTGGGGTACACCTGTAGCAGCTGCAGAACAGTAAGGGATGCTAAAAGCTTCTTCTTCTGCTCTCTTTGTTCCAGAATGATGCCGTCCAAATGTCAGTCTGATTAGTCCATTTTGTAGTGACTCTTTTGACATACAGGGATCAGGGAGCTGCTTGAGGAGACGGTCTGTGGTTTATAGGAGCTCCAGTGCTGAGCTGTGAGCTCCGTTGTTCATTCAGGGATGTTGGGTGGATGTGTCTATGTCTGCTGCAACAGAACTTATAAAACTCCCCCTTTTTTTCTTCCTCAGATACTCTGTCTCATGGAGTTGGGCTTTCTTTATGAGTATCTGTTGCACTGTCCTGCCCAGCTAGGAGGCAGTCTATTCACTATTTGCCTGCCAGGGCTCCACCCTGCTAGTGTGGGTCTGCCCTGCTGCCCTGGGCTCCATTCTGCTGTGGTGTGCTTCTCCCTCTTGGTGGAGTCTCTCTCTTATGGCAGGTTGCCTTGGCAATGGCAGGGTGCATCAGCCCTGTCGGTACTTCAGTAGGGGTGGATTGCATCTGCAGTGGATAAGGTCCCTCCCCCACCAGGCTGCACTGTCCTAGATGCTGACAGCAAAACTCTCATTCCCGAGTGCCTCCAATCGCTGCCCTGCTTGTCCCAGTGAGGGTGGGACCCGCCGAGCCCAATCACCCAGATTCCTGCCTCATAGTCCAACATCTCTCTCTCTCTTCCTCTCCCCATACTGAATGGTCGACTCTCTCACTGGCTTCTCAGTAGCCTGCTGATAGGGCACTGGGATCCATGCAAACTCCTGTGCCACTGCCCACTGCACTGGCTCAGATCACTTTTCCAATGAATCTCCTGGTCTGGCTAATTGTCCAAGTCCTGTTCAATCAGATGAACATGCCAATCTACCCTTCCAAATCTCAGATTGCCAGGTAACAGGACACCCAGACCAGTGAGTTTTGTGTCCGGTGACCCTGCGCTGTGGAGCTGGCAAGGCCGAACTGGCCACGCAAGCCCGCTGTGCTAGCGTCCCGTGTCTCTCCCACACCTGGGACTTTCAAAGTTCTGTGGGCAAAAAAGGTCCGTTCCGGGAATGCAGCTAAAACAAACCCTCTGCGCCTTCACTGAGAGCTGCAATCCTGAGTCGCCTCTATGATGAGATCTTGAAAATCTTCCCAACGCTTGACTATTTCTAAGGAAAGTTTTATTGACAGTGGCCCTGAACCAGTGGCCATGTGAAAAAGATTCCTGACTTATCATATATACATGTTCTTCACTGAAACACTGAAAGAGTGGCCTTAAGAAATAGACCCAACTTTACTCCACAGGTGTGAGTTATTTTTTTTTTTTTAATTTTTAAAATTTGTATTGCAATATAGGTTTTGGGGTACATGTGCAGAATGTGAAAGATAGTTGCATAGGTACACACATGAAAGTGTGTTTTGTTGCCTTAATTCCCTTCACCAACACTTGGAATTTATCCCCAGGCTTTCCCTCCCCATTGCCCCCCGCTGTCTTTCCTTCATTCACTCTGATAGAACTCAGTGTGTAGTGGACCCCCTCCCTGTGTCCATGTGTTCCCATTCTCACCCGCCTATGAGTGAGAATATGCGGTATTTCCTTTTCTGTTTTTCTGTCAGTTTTCCGAGAATGATGTTCTTCAGATTTATCCATGTCCTATAAAAGGACACAAACTCATCATTTTTGATTGAGTTATTTTTGACTCTCCAAACGAATCACCATAGGAAATACACAAGTGACTATTCCAAAAATGTTTAGTATTTGAAGAGGTTCTGTATGAGTGTCCATATCAAATGGTCTCCTGACTATCACATATGTGTGTAATATTTACACAGCTGCTTAACTTGGGGCTACCTTAAATAGGGTCCTGACTATACCACAGCTGCTTATTATGCACATAAGCTCTGAATGCCAGGCCACATAAAATAGACTCCTTACTATTGCCCCATTTTGCATTAGTAGGTATTGCTGTGATTGAGTGGTCATATGACCTGGATTCTGACTATTCCCAAGGTGTGTAGTCTTTAGTGAGTTTCTGAATGAGTGAGCAAATAAAATAAACTCCTGAATCTATCCTCTCGACTATTTCTCAGTTCTGCATTTTCCACTGAGTCACTGGGTGAACAGTCATACCAAATATTCTCCACACCATTCCCCAAGTGTGCATTCTTTAGTGAGTCTCTTAATTTGTGGATATATGTAACAGAATCCTCAGCAGTTTCCAGATATATATGATTCTTCAAAGTGGTTCTAAATAAGTGGCCATGTGAAATAATCTCCTGTCTTTTCCATAGGTCTGTATTGTTCTTCTGAGGCTAAAATGAGTAGCCATAAAATAGAGACTTTTCAATAGTCCTCAGGCCTGCTTTTTTACATTTGGTTCTAAATGAGTGGCTATACAAAATAGAATCCTGACTTTCCACATGGTGTATGTCATTCAGTTGACCTCTCAATATGTGGCTATACAAAATAGAATTGTGGCTACAATACAGGTGTTTCTTATTTAATGAAGCTCTTAAATAGATGACATATGCGTTAGCGTCCTGAGAATTCCCCAAGTATGTATTATTCTCTGAGGCTCTGAAACTTTGCCCAGATGAAATTGTTTCCAGATTACTCCACAGATGTGTATTATTGACTCTCACTCTGAAGATTTGGGCATATGGAATAAACTAGTGTCTATTAAAACTGTGTATTACTCACTCAAGCTTTGATTTTGTGGCCATATAAAGTAGACTAGTGTCTATGCCACACATGTGCATTATTCACTGAGGCTGCAAATGAGAGACGATATAAAGCAGACTCCTAACACTGGCCCAGTTGTGCATTCCTTAGTGAGGCTCTTCTTGTGTGACCGTATGAAACAGGTTTCTGTCTATCTTAAATTATTGCATTATTCACTGAAGATCTGAATGAGTGGCTATATGAAATAGACAGCTGGGTACTTTTCATTTGCACATTATTCTGTGAGGTTACAGGTCAGTGGCCATATGAAATGGAATCCTGACTAATCCACACGTGTATATTATACACAGCAGCTATGAATAAGTTTCCAAATGAAATAGACTCCTGGCTATTAAACAGGTGTGCAGTATTCACCGAGGTTCTGAATGAATGTCCATTAAAAATAGACTCCCAATTATTCTACAGGTGTGTATTATTCAGTGAGGCTCAGAAGATATGAGCCTATGCATTAGATACCTTAATGTAGAAAGGGTCTGTCTTATTCACTGCAGCTCTGAATATGTGTCTAAATGAAATAGACTCCTTACTACGCCACATTACTTATTGACATTCCGAATGAGAGGCCACATGAAAAAGTCTCCTGACTATGCCACAGGTGTGCATTATTCAGTGAGGCTCTGAATGAGGCGATAAAAGTAAATCCTGACTGTTTCCTTAGGTGTGAACATTTAGTGAGGCTCTCAATGAGGGGTCATAGGAAAGAGACTTCTTACTATTCCACAGGTGTCCATTATTCAGTGATTCTTCGAATGAGTGGCCATAAAAAATAGACTTCAGACTATATGAGAAGTGTGTAATATTCAGTGAGGCTGTGAAAGAGTGTCCATATGAAACAGATGTCAAATTACTCCACATGTGCATTATTCACTATTTGTCTGAATGAGGAGACTTATGAAATAGACTCCTCATTATTCTCCATGTGTGCATTAATCAAGCAGATTCTCTATGAGTGTCCATACAAAAGAGGCTCCTCATGCTCCCACAGTTGTGTATTACTCAGTAATACCAAGATTTAGAGTTCATGTAAAATAAAGTCCTGACTATCACCCAGGGGTGCATCATTCAGGAAGGCACTAAATTCATGGCAATCTAAAACAGCATCCTGATTACTCCATTGAAGTCTATTATTCACTGAAATTTCGAATGAGAGTCCACATAAAATAGACAGCTGACTATTGCTCCATTGTGAATTATTCCATAAGGTTCTAAATGAGTGGTAGTATGAAATAGAATCCTGAGGATTCCCAGGTGTGTATTATTAAGGGAGGCACAGAATGAGTGGCCATATAAAAATTCTTGACTATTATCCTGGTGTGTATTATTCACCAAGGCTCTAAATGAGTGGATATATTATGCAGACTCTTAACTCTTCCCCAGGTGTGTATTATTGAATGAGACTCTGACTATATGGGAATACAAAAGAGAATCTGATGTACGGCAAATGTGTGCATTACCTACAGAGACTCTGAATCTGTAGCCATTTGAAGTAGCCCCTTGACTATTTTGGGGAAAGTTTTCATTACATAGGCCTTGGACGAGTGGCCTTGTGAAAGAGATTCCTGACTTATCAGATACACATGTTACTCACTGAAACACTAAAACAGTGGCCTTATGAAATAGACCCCACTTTACTGCAGAGGAGTGCGTTATTTTTTTACTCTCCAAATGAATCACCATATGAAATAGACTAGTGACTATTCCACACATGTTTAGTATTTGAACAGGTTCTGTATAAGTGTCCCTATCAAACACTTTCCTGACTATCACACATGGGTATATTATTCACGGAGCTGCTTAATTTTGGGTACCATAAATAGGGTTCTGACTACTCCACAGCAGCTTATTATGCACTTAAGATCTGAATGCCAGGCACATGAAGTAGACTTCTTACTATTGCCCCATTGTGCATTATTCGGTGATGCTGTGATTGAGTGGCCATATGACATGGACTCTGACTATTCCCAAGGTGTGTAGTCTTTAGTGAGTTTCTGAACGAGTGAGCACATAAAATAGATTCCTGTCTCTCTCCTCTTGACTATTTCTCAGTTCTGCATTTTCCACTGAGTCACTGGGTGACCGGTCATATCAAATAATCTCCAGACTATTCCCCAAGTGTGCATTCTTTAGTGAGTCTCTGAATAAGTGGCTCTATATAACCGAATCCTGAGTAGTTTTCATATATATATGATTCCTCAAAGCGGGTCTCAAAAAGTGGCCATGTGAGATAAACTCCTGTCTTTTCCGCAGGTCTGTATTATTCTTGTGGGGCTCTGAATAATAGCCATAAAACAGACTCATGAATAGTCCTCAGGCCTGAGTTTTTACATTTGGGTCTAAATGAGTTGCTATACGAAATGGAATACTGACTTTTCACAAGATGTATGTTGTTCAGTTAACCTCTCAATATGTGCCTATATAAAATAAAATTCTGATTACAATACAGCTGTTTCTTATTCAATGAAGCTCTGAAATAGATGTCATATGTATTACCTTCCTGATTATTCCCCAGGTATGTATTGTTCTCTGAGGCTCTGAAACATTGGCCATATGAAACTGTTTCCAGACTAATCCACAGGTGTGTATTATTGACTCTGACTCTGAAGTTTTGGGCATATGGAATAGACTAGTTTCTATTCATAGTTGTGTATTACTCACACAAGCTTTGATTTTGTGGCCATATCAAATAGACTAGTGTCTATTCCACAAATATGCATTATTCACCTAGGCTGTAAATGAGAGGATATATAAAGTAGACTCCTAACACTTGCCCAGTTGTGCATTTCTTCGTGAGGCTCTTCTTGTGTGACCACATGAAACAGGATTCTGTCTATTTTAAATATTTGTATTATTCAGTGAACTCTGAATGAGTGGCTATATGAAATAGACAGCTGGGTACTTTTTATTTGTACAATATTCACTGAGGGTATGGGTCATTGGCTATATGAAATGTAATCCTGACTATTCCACACCTGTATATTATACACAGAGGCTATGAATGAGTTTTCAAATGAAATAGACTCCTGGCTGTTAAACAGGTTTGCATTATTTATCGAGGTTCTGAATGAATGTCCTTCGAAAATAGACTCCAGGAGGAGGGAGGCAAGATGGCGTCGTAGAGGTGACTCAGGATTGCAGCTCTCGGTGAAGGCGCAGAGGGTGAGTCCTAGCCGCATTCTCGGATGTTCCTTTTATGCCCACAGAGCGTTGAAAGTCCCAGGTGTGGGAGAGACACGGGACGCTAGCAGCCGGCTAACGCAACCAGCTCCCGCCGCCTCTTCGGCCGGCGCCGCAGCGGGACCCGGCGCGGAACTCACTGGTCTGGGTGCCCTGTTAAACCGGCAATCTGAGATTTGCAAGGGCAGATTGGCATGTCCATCTGATTGAACAGGACTTGGACAATGAGCCAGACCAGGAGTTTCCTGGGAAGCGTGATCTGAGCCGGGGTAGTGGGCAGCAGCACGGGAGATCGCACGGATCCCAGTGCCCTATCGGCAGGCTCCTGGGGCGCCAGTGAGAGAGTCGACCTTTCAGCTTGGGGAGAGGAAGAGAGAGAGAGAGAGAGGACGGACTCTGAGGCAGGGAGCAGGGTGATCGGGCTCGGCGGGTCCCACGCTCACGGGGACAAGCAGGGCGGCGACTGGAGGCGCTTGGGGCTGAGAGTTTTGTTGCCGGCATTTAGGACGGTGCAGCCCGGTCAGGGAGGGGCGTCCACCATTCCTGACAAAGTGCACCCCCACTTAAGTACCGCCCAGGACTGACGCAGCCTGCCGTTGCCGAGGCAACCTGCCATAACAGAGAGAGTCCGCCGGGCCGCAACAGGGCGGACCCGCCTTAGGAGGTCAGAGCCCCGGCAGGCAAATAGTGAATAGACTGCCACCTAGTGGGGCAGGACAGTGCAACAGATACTCATAAAGAAAGCCCCAACTCCCTGAGACAGAGCATCTAAGGGTGGAAAAAAAAAAAAAAGAGTGGTGTTTTATGAGTTCTATTGCAGCAGACATAACCTCCCAACAACCCTGAATGAACAACGGAGCTCACAGCTCAGCACTGGAGCTCCTATAAAGCACAGACTGTCTCCTCAAGCAGCTCCCTGACCTCTGTATATCCAAGGAGTCACCCCAGAAAAGGACTAATCAGACTGACATTTGGCTGGCATCATTCTGGAACAAGGGCAGCAGAAAAAGAAACTGATATCATCCCTCACTGTTCTGCAGCTGCTGCAGGTATACCCCAGACAAGCAGGGCCTGGAGTGGACCTCAGCACTCATACAGCAGAGAGGATAGATCATTAGAGGGAAAACTAAGTAACAGAAATACTTCATCATCAACAATCTCAGTGTCCACACAGAGACCCAATTGAAAAATCAGCCACTACTAAGACAACAGGCGGATAAATCCATAAAGATGGGAAGAAACCAGCGCAAAAAGGAGGAAAGCACCCGAAACCAAAACACCTCACCTCCAAAAAAGGACCAAAACTCCTCACCAGCAAGGGAACAAAGCTGGACAGAGAATGAATGTGACGAAATGACGGAATCAGACTTCAGAAAGTGGATAATGAGAAACTTCAGTGAGCTAAAGGAACATGTTCTAAACCAGTGCAAAGAAACTAAGAACCTTGAAAAAAGATTTGAAAAAAGATTCGAGGAATTGATAACGAGAATGGACAACTTAGAGAGGAATATGAATGAATTGAAGGAGCTGAAAAACTCAACACGAGAACTTCGCGAAGCATGCACAAGTATCAACAGCCGAATTGACCAAGCAGAAGAAAGAATATCAGAAGTTGAAGATCAACTCAATGAAATAAAACGAGAAACCAAGATTAAAGAAAAAAGCACAAAAAGGAATGAACAAAATCTCCAAGAAATGTGGGACTATGTGAAGAGACCCAACCTACGTTTGATAGGTGTACCAGAATGTGACGAAGAGAATGAATCCAAGCTGGAAAACACTCTTCAGGATATTATCCAGGAAAATTTCCCCAACCTAGCAAGACAGGTCAATACTCAACTCCAGGAAATACAGAGAACACCACAAAGATACTCTGCAAGAAGAGCAACCCCAAGGCACATAATCGTCAGATTCACCAGGGTTGAAACGAAGGAGAAAATACTAAGGGCAGCCAGAGAGAAAGGTCGGGTCACCCACAAAGGGAAGCCCATCAGACTCACAGCAGATCTCTCAGCAGAGACTCTACAAGCCAGAAGAGAGTGGGGGCCAATATCCAACATCCTTAAAGAAAAGAGCTTTCAACCCAGAATTTCATATCCAGCGAAACTGAGCTTCATAAGTGAAGGAAAAATAAAATCCTTCACGAACAAGCAAGTACTCAGAGATTTTGTCACCACTAGGCCTGCTTTACAAGAGCTCCTGAAAGAGGCACTACACATAGAAAGAAACAACCAGTTCCAGCCATCCTAAAAGCATACCAAATGCTAAAGACCATCAACAAAATGAAGAATGTACATGAACCAATGGGCAAAACAGCCAGCTAGCATCAAAATGGCAGTATCAAATTCACACATAACAATATTAACCCTGAATGTAAATGGGCTAAATGCACCAATCAAAAGACACAGACTGGCAAATTGGATAAAAAACCAAAACCCATCGGTGTGCTGTATCCAGGAAACCCACCTCACATGCAAAGATACACAAAGGCTCAAAATAAAGGGATGGAGGAAGATTTACCAAGCAAATGGAGAGCAAAAAAAAGCAGGAGTTGCAATTCTCATCTCTGATAAAATAGACTTTAAAGTAACAAAGATCAAAAGGGACAAAGAAGGTCATTACATAATGGTAAAAGGATCGATACAACAAGAAGAGATAACGATTCTAAATATATATGGACCCAATGTAGGAGCACCCAGATATATAAGGCAAGTTCTTAATGACTTACAAAGGGACTTAGACTCCCACACAATAATAGTGGGAGACTTTAACACTCCACTGTCAATAGCAGACAGATCAACCAGACAGAAAATTAACAAGGATATCCAGGACTTGAACTCAGACCTGGAACAAGCAAACCTGATAGACATTTACAGACCTCTCCACCACAAATCCACAGAATATACATTCTTCTCAGCACCACATCACACCTACTCCAAAATTGACCACATAATTGGAAGTAAAGCACTCCTCAGCAAATGCAAAACAACTGAAATCATAACAAACAGTCTCTCAGACCATAGTGCAATCAACTTGGAACTCAGAATTCAGAAAATAACTCAGAACCGCACAGCTTCATGGAAACTGAACAATTGGCTCTTGAATGTTGATTGGATAAACAATGAAATGAAGGCAGAAATAAAGAAGTTCTTTGAAACCAATGAGAATGAAGACACAAGGTACCAGAATCTCTGGGACACATTTAAAGCAGTCTGTAGAGGAAAATATATAGCAATAAGTGCCCACATGAGAAGAGTGGAGAGATCCAAAATTGACACCCTATCGTCAAAATTGAAAGAGCTAGAGGAGCAAGATCAAAAAAGCTCAAAACCTAGCCGAAGACAAGAAATAACTAAGATCAGAGCAGAACTGAAGGAGATAGAGACAAGAAAAACCCTTCAAAAAATCAATAAATCTAAGAGCTGGTTTTTCGAAAAGATCAACAAAATAGACAGACCACTAGCCAGACTGATAAAAAAGAAGAGAGAGAACAACCAAATAGATGCAATAAAAAACGATAAAGGGGAAATCACCACAGATTCCACAGAAATTCAAACCATCATCAGAGAATACTACAAACAACTCTATGCACATAAACCAGTAAATCAGGAAGAAATGGATAAATTCCTGGATGCCTGTGTCCTCCCAAGCCTAAACCAGGAGGAAGCCGAAACTATGAATAGACCAATAACAAGGTCTGAAGTTGAGGCAGCAATTAAGAGCCTACCACACAAAAAAAGCCCAGGTCCAGATGGGTTCACAGCCGAATTCTACCAGACACACAAAGAGGATCTGGTACCATTCCTTCTGAAACTATTCCAAATAATCCAAAAAGAGGGAACCCTTCCCAAATCATTTTATGAGACCAACATCATCCTGATACCAAAACCTGGCAGAGACTCAACAAGAAAAGAAAACTTCAGGCCAATATCCATGATGAACATAGATGCAAAAATCTTCAATAAAATACTGGCAAACCGATTGCAACAGTACATTAAAAAACTTATCCATCATGATCAAGTAGGATTTATCCCGGGGATGCAAGGCTGGTTCAACATACGCAAGTCTATAAATGTAATTCACCACATAAACAGAAGCAAAAACAAAAACCACATGATTATCTCAATTGATGCAGAGAAGGCATTTGACAAAATTCAACAGCCCTTTATGCTAAAAACCCTCAATAAACTTGGTATTGATGGAACATATCTCAAAGTAATAAAAGCTATTTACGACAAACCAACAGCCAATATCATACTTAATGGGCAAAAACTGGAAGCATTCCCTTTGAAATCTGGCACTAGACAAGGATGCCCTCTCTCACCACTTCTATTCAACATAGTACTGGAAGTTCTAGCCACAGCAATCAGGCAAGAAAAAGAAATAAAGGGTATTCAAATAGGAAAGGTGGAAGCCAAATTGTCTCTATTTGCAGACGACATGATAGTATACCTAGAAGACCCCATCACCTCAGCCCAAAAGCTCCTGCAACTGATAAGCAACTTCAGCAAAGTCTCAGGATATAAAATCAATGAGCAAAAATCACAAGCATTCCTATACACCAATAACAGACTTAAAGAGAACCAAATCAAGAATGAACTGCCATTCACAATTGCTACAAAGAAAATAAAATACCTAGGAATACAACTCACTAGGAATGTAAGGGACCTCTTTAAGGAAAACTACAAACAACTGCTCAATGAAATAAGAGAGGACACAAACAGATGGAGAAACATTCCATGTTCGTGGTTAGGAAGAATCAATATCGTGAAAATGGCTATACTGCCCAAAGTAATTTACACAATCAATGCTATCCCCATCAAACTACCATTGAATTTCTTCACAGAACTGGAAAAAACCACCACGAATTTCATATGGAACCAAAAAAGAGCCCGCATAGCCAAGTCAATTCTAAGCAAAAAGAACACAGCGGGAGGCATCACGCTACCAGACTTCAAACTATACTACAAGGCTACAGTAATCAAAACAGCATGGTACTGGTACCAAAACAGAGATATAGACCAATGGAACAGAACAGAGGCATCGGAGGCAACACAACACATCTACAACCATATTATCTTTGATAAACCAGACAAAAACAGGCAATGGGGAAAGGATTCCCTATTTAATAAATGGTGTTGGGAAAACTGGCTAGCCATGTGCAGAAAGCAGAAATTGGACCCCTTCCTGACACCTTACACTAAAATTAACTCCAGATGGATTAAAGACTTAAACGTAAGACCCGACACCATAAAAACCCTAGAAGAAAATCTAGGCAAAACCATTCAGGACATAGGAGTAGGCAAGGACTTCATGAACAAAACTCCCAAAGCATTGGCAACAAAAGCCAAAATAGACAAATGGGACCTAATCAAACTCCACAGCTTCTGCACAGCAAAACAAACAGTCACTAGAGTGAATCGGCAACCATCAGAATGGGAAAAAATCTTTGCAGTTTACGCATCCGACAAAGGGCTGATATCCAGAATTTACAAAGAACTCAAACAGATTTACAGGAAAAAAACAAACAAGCCCATTCAAAAATGGGCAAAGGATATGAACAGAAACTTTACGAAAGCAGACATACATGAGGCCAGCAAACATATGAAAAAGTGCTCATCGTCATTGGTCATTAGAGAGATGCAAATCAAAACCACATTGAGATACCATCTCACACCAGTTAGAATGGCGATCATTAAAAAATCTGGAGACAGCAGATGCTGGAGAGGATGTGGAGAAATAGGAACACTCTTACACTGTTGGTGGGAGTGTAAATTAGTTCAACCATTGTGGAAGACAGTGTGGCGATTCCTCAGGGACCTAGAAATAGAAATTCCATTTGACCCAGCAATCCCATTACTGGGTATCTATCCAAAGGATTATAAATCGTTCTACTATAAGGACACATGCACACGAATGTTCATTGCAGCACTGTTTACAATAGCAAAGACCTGGAACCAACCCAAATGCCCAACGATGATAGACTGGACTGGGAAAATGTGGCACATATACACCATGGAATATTATGCAGCAATCAAAAATGATGAGTTTGTGTCCTTTGTAGGGACATGGATGAATCTGGAGAACATCATTCTCAGCAAACTGACACAAGAACAGAAAAAGAAATACCGCATATACTCGCTCATAGGTGGGTGAGAAAAATGAGAACATGTGGACACAGAGAGGCGGTCTACTATACACTGGGGACTGTTGGGGGGAATGGGGGAGGGACAGCAGGGGGGGGCTGGGGGGGATAGCCTGGGGATGAATACCAAGTGTGGGTGAAGGGGAGGAAAGCAGCAAAGCACACTGCCATGTGTGTACCTATGCAACTATCTTGCTTGTTCTGCACATGTACCCCCAAACCTATAATGCAATAAAAAAAAAAAAAAAAAAAAAGAATATAGACTCCAAATTATTCTCCAGGTGTGTATTATTCAGTGAGGCTCAGAAGATGTGGCCATGGTAATTAGATTCCTTACTATGGAAAGGGTCTGTTTTATTCACTGAGGCTCTAAATATGTGTCTACATGAAAGATTCCTGACTACACCACATCATTTAGTGACACTCCGAATGAGAGACCACCGGACAAAGTCCCCTGACTATTCCACAGGTGTGCATTATTTAGTGAGACTCTGAATGAGGCAATAAAAGTAAATCCTATTTCCCCAGGTGTGTACATTTAGTGAGGATCTCAATGAGGCGCCATAAGAAAGAGACTTCTGACTCTTCCGCAGGTTTGCATTGTTCAGTGATTCTTTGAATGAGTGGCCATATAAAATAGACTCCAGACTATATGACAGGTGTGTAATATTCAGTGAGGCTGTGAAAGAGGGGCCATATGAAACAGACGTCGAATTACTCCACCTGTGCGTTATTCACTATTTTTCTGCATGAGGAGCCATATGAAATAGACTCCTCATTATTCTCCATGTGTGCATTAATCAAACAGGTTCTGTATGAGTGTCCATACAAAAGAGACTACTTATGCTCCCGAAGGTGGGTATTACTCAGCGATACCCAGAATTAGACTTCATGTAAAATGAAGTCTTGACTATCACCCAGGTGTGTATCATTCAGGAAGGCTCTTAATTTGTGGCTTTTTTAAACAGCATCCAGATTACTCCATAGAAGTCCATTATTCACTGAAACTTTGAATGAGAGGCCATATAAATTAGACACCTGACAATTCCTCCATTGTGAGTTTTTCAACAAGGTTCTAAATGAGTGGTAATATGAAATAGAATCCTGAGTATTCCCTAGGTGTGTATCATTCAGGGAGGCACAGAATGAGTGGCCATATAAAAATGATCGACCATTATTTGGTGTGCATTATTCACTGAGGCTCTAAATGAGAGGAAACATCAATTCGACCATTTTTTTCAAATTTTTATTGCATTATAAGTTTTGGGGTACATGTGAAGAAGGTGCAAGATAGTTGCATAAGTACACACATGGCAGTGTGTTTTTCTGCCTTCCTCCCCTTCACCCACACTTGGCATTCATTCCCATGCTGTCTCTCCCCAGCCCCGACCACTGTCCCTCCCCTATTCGCCCCAACAGGCCCCAGTGTGTAGTAGACCCACTCTCTGTGTCCATGTGTTCTCATTTTTCTCACCCACCTATGAGTGAGTATATGCGGTATTTCTTTTTCTGCTCTTGTGGCAGTTTGCTGAAAATGATGTTCTCCAGATTCATCCATGTCCTTACAAAGAACACAAACTCATCATTGTTGATTGCTGCATAATATTCCATGGTGTATATGTGCCACATTTTCCCAGTCCAGTCTATCATCGTTGGGCATTTGGGTTGGTTCCAGGTCTTTGCTATTTTAAACAGTGCTGCAATGAACATTCGTGTGCATGTGTCCTTATAGTAGAACGATTTATAGTCCTTTGGATATATATCCAGTAATGGGATTGCTGGGTCAAATGGAATTTCTATTTCTAGGTCCTTGAGAAATCGCCAGAGTGTCTTCCAAAAATGTTGAATTAATTTACACTCCCACCAACAGTGTAAGAGTGTTCCTATTTCTCCACATCCTCTCCAGCATCTGCTGTCTCCAGATATTTTAATGGTCGCCATTCTAACTGGCTTGAGATGGTATCTCAATTGGTTTTGATTTGCATCTCTCTGATGACCAGTGATGATGAGCACTTTTTCATATATTTGTTGACCTCATGTATGTCCTCTTTTGTAAAGTGTCTGTTCATATCCTTTGGCCATTTTTGAATGGGCTAGTTTGTTTTATTCCTGTAAATCTGTTTGAGTTTTTTGTAAATTCTGGATATCAGCCCTTTGTCGGATGTGTAAACTGCAAAAATTTTTTCCCATTCTGATGGTTGCCGTTTCACTCTAGTGACTGTTTTCTTTGCCATGCAGAAGCAGTGGAGTTGGATTAGGTCCCATTTGTCTATTTTGGTTTTTGTTGCCATTGCTTTCGGTGTTTTGTTCATGAAGTCTTTGCCTACTCCTATGTCGTGAATGGTTTTGTCTAGATTTTCTTCTAGGGTTTTTATGGTGTCAGGTCTTATGTTTAAGTCTTTAATCCATCTGGAGTTAATTTAATGTAAGTTGTCAGGAAGGGGTCCAGTTTCTGCTTTCTGCACATGGCTAGCCAGTTTTCCCAACACCATTTATTAAATAGGGAATCCTTTCCCCATTGTTTGTTTTTGTCTGCTTTATCAAAGATAATATGGTTGTAGATATGTTGTTGTGCCTCCGATGCTTCTGTTCTGTTCCATTGGTCTATATCTTTGTTTTGGTACCAGTACCATGCTGTTTTGATTACTGTAGCCTTGTAGTATAGTTAGAAGTCTGGTAGTGCGATGCCTCCCGCTGTATTCTTTTTGCTTAGAATTGACTTGGCTATACGGGCTCTTTTTGGTTCCATATGAAATTCATGGTGTTTTTTTTT
This sequence comes from Saguinus oedipus, assembly GCA_031835075.1. Lineage (NCBI taxonomy): Eukaryota > Metazoa > Chordata > Mammalia > Primates > Cebidae > Saguinus > Saguinus oedipus. The sequence continues at coordinate 34,074,612 of CM063176.1, forward strand.
CCATTTCTGTGAAGAAATTCAATGGTAGTTTGATGGGGATAGCATTAATTGTGTAAATTACTTTGGGCAGTATAGCCATTTTCCCGATATTGATTCTTCCTAACCACGTACATGGAATGTTTCTCCATCTGTTTGTGTCCTCTCTTATTTCGTTGAGCAGTGGTTTGTAGTTACCCTTAAAGAGGTCCCTTACGTTTCTTGTGAGTTGTATTCCTAGGTATTTTATTTTCTTTGTAGCAATTGTGAATGGCAGTTGGTTCTTGATTTGGTTCTCTTTAAGTCTGTTATGGGTGTATAGAAATGCTTGTGATTTTTGCACATTGATTTTACATTTTGAGACTTTGCTGAAGTTGCTTATCAGTTTCAGGAGCTTTTGGGCTGAGGTGGTGGGGTCTTCTAGGTATACTATCATGTCATCTGCAAATAGAGACAATTAGGCTTCCACCCTTCCTATTTGAATACCCTTTATTTCTTTTTTTTGCCTGATTGCTCTGGCTAGAACTTCCAGTATTATGTTGAATAGGAGTGGTGCGAGAGGGCATCCTTGCCTAGTGCCGGATTTCAAAGGGAATGCTTCCAGTTTTTGCCCATAAATTATGATATTGGCTGTTGGTTTGTCGTAAATAGCTTTTATTACTTTGAGATATGTTCCATCAATACCAAGTTTATTGAGGGTTTTTAGCATAAAGGGCTGTTGAATTTTGTCAAATACCTTCTCTGCGTCAATTGCGATAATCATGTGGTTTTTGTTTTTGCTTCTGTTTATGTGGTGAATTACATTTATAGACTTGCATATGTTGAACCTGTCTTGCATCCCCGGGATGAATCCTACTTGATCATGATGAATAAGTTTTTTTATGTGCTGTTGCAATTTGTTTGCCCGTATTTTATTTAATATTTCTGCACCTATGTTCGTCATGGATATGGGCCTGAAGTTTTCTTTTCTTGTTGAGTCTCTGCCGGGTTTTGGTATCAGGATGATGTTGGTCTCATAAAATGATTCGGGAAGGGTTCCCTCTTTTTGGATTATTTGGAATAGTTTCAGAAGGAATGGTACCAGATCGTCTTTTTGTGTCTGGTAGAATTCAGCTGTGAACCCATCTGGACCTGGGCTTTTTTTGTGTTGTAGGCTCTTAATTGCTGCCTCAACTTCAGACCTTGTTATTGGTCTATTCATAGTTTCGGCTTCCTTCTGGTTTAGGCTTGGGAGGACACAGGCCTCAAGGAATTTGTCCATTTCTTCCTGGTTTACTAGTTTATGTGCATAGAGTTGTTTGTAGTATTCTCAGATGATGGTTTGTATTTCTGTGGAGTCTGTAGTGATTTCCCCATTATTGTTTTTTATTCCATCTATTGGGTGTTTCTCTCTTTTCTTTTTTATCAGTCTGGCTAGTGGTCTGTCTATTTGGTTGATCTTTACGAAAAACCAGCTCTTGGGTTTATTGATTTTTTGAATAGTTTTTCTTGTCTCTAGCTCCTTCAGTTCTGCTCTGATCTTAGTTATTTCTTGTCTTCGGCTAGGTTTTGAGCTTTTTTGATCTTTCTCCTCTAGCTCTTTCAATTTTTATGATAGCGTGACAATTTTGGATCTCTCCACTCTTCTCATGTGGGCACTTATTGCTATATAATTTCCTCTAGAGACTGCTTAAATGTGTCCCAGAGATTCTGGTTTGTTATGTCTTCATTCTCATTGGTTTCAAAAAACTTCTTTATTTCTGCCTTCAGTTCTTTGTTTATCCAATCAACATTCAAGAACCAGTGGTTCAGTTTCCATGAAGCTGTGGCGTTCTGAATTATTTTCTGAATTCTGAGTTCCAACTTGATTGCACTATGGTCTGAGAGACTGTTTGTTATGATTTCAGTTGCTTTGCATTTGCTGAGGAGTGCTTTATGTGGTCAGTTTTGGTGTAGGTGTGATGTGGTGCTGAGAAGAATTTATATTCTGTGGATTTGGGGTGGAGAGGTCTGTAAATGTCTATCAGGTTTGCTTGTTCCAGGTCTGATTTCAAGTCCTGGATATCCTTGTTAATTTTCTGTCTGGTTGATCCGTCTGCTATTGACAGTGGAGTGTTAAAGTCTCCCACTATTATTGTGTGGGAGTCTAAGTTTCTTTGTAAGTCATTAAAACTTGCCTTATATATCTGGGTGCTCCTGCATTGGGTCCATATATATTTAGAATCATTAGCTCTTCTTGTTTTTCGATTTTTTACCATTATGTAATGACCTTCTTTATCCCTTTTCATCTTTGTTGCTTTAAAGTCTATTTTATCAGAGACGAGAATTGCAACTCCTGCTTTTGTTTGCTCTCCATTTGCTTGGTAAATCTTCCTCCATCCCTTTATTTTGAGCCTTTGTGTATCTTTGCGTGTGAGGTGGGATTCCTGGATACAGCACACCAATGGGTTTTGTTTTTTTTTATCCAATTTGCTAGTCTATGTCTTTTGATTGGTGCATTTGGCCCATTTACATTCAAAGTTAATATTGTTATTTTTGTATTTGATACTGCCTTTTTGATGCTAGCTGGCTGTTTTTCTTATTGGTTCATGTAGATTCTTCATTTTGTTGATGGTCTTTAGCATTTGTTATGCTTTTAGGATGGCTGGTACTGGTTGTTTCTTTCTATGTGTAGTGCCTCTTTCAGGAGCTTTCATAAAGCAGGCCTAGTGGTGACAAAATTTCTGAGTACTTGCTTGTTCGTGAAGGAATTTTTTTTTTTCACTTATGAAGCTCAATTTGGCTGGATATAAAATTCTGGGTTGAAAGTTCCTTTCTTTAAGGATGTTGAATATTGTACCCCACTCTCTTCTGGCTTGTAGAGTCTCTGCTGAGAGTTCTGCCGTGAATCTGATAGGCTTCCCTTTGTGGGTGACCCGACCTTTCTCTCTGGCTGCCCTTAGTATTTTCTCCTTCATTTCAACCCTGGTGAATCTGATGATTATGTGCCTTGGGGTTGCTCTTCTTGAGGAGTATCTTTGCGGTGTTCTCTGTATTTGCTGTAGTTGAGTATTGACCTGTCTTGCGAGGTTGGGGAAATTTTTCTGGATAATATTCTGAAGAGTGTTTTCCATCTTGGATTCATTCTCTTCATCACATTCTGGTACACCTATCAAACGTAGGTTAGGTCTCTTCACATTGTCCCACATTTCTTGGAGATTTTGTGCATTCCTTTTTATGCTTTTTTCTTTAATCTTTGTTTCTCGTTTTATTTCATTGAGTTGATCTTTGACTTCTGATATTCTTTCTTCTGCTTGGTCAATTCAGCTGTTCAAACTTGTGCATGTTTTGCGAAGTTCTCGTGTTGTGTTTTTCAGCTCCTTCAATTCATTCATATTCCTCTCTGTGTTGTCCATTCTTGTTATCAATTCCTCGAATCTTTTTTCAAATCTTTTTTCAAGGTTCTTAGTTTCTTTTCACTGATTTAGAACATGTTATTTTAGCTCAGTGAAATTTTTCATTATCCACTTTCTGAAGTCTGATTCCATCATTTCATCACACTCATTCTCCATCCAGCTTTGTTGCCTTGCTGGTGAGGAGTTTTGGTCCTTTGTAGGAGGTTATGTGTTTTGGTTTTGGGTGTTTTCCTCCTTTTTGCGCTGGTTTCTTCCTATCTTTATAGATTTATCCACCTGTCATTTTTGTAGTTGCTGATTTTTCGATTGGGTCCCTGAGTGGATGCCCAGATTGTTGATGATGAAGATTTTCTGTTTCTTAGTTTTCCTTCTAATGGTCTAGCCCCTCTGCTGTATGAGTGCTGAGGTCCACACCAGGCCCTGCTTTTCTGGCGTACACCTGTAGCAGCTGTGGAACAGTGAGGGATGCTACCAGTTTCTTCTTCTGCTATCTTTGTTCTAGAATGATGCCCGCCAAATATCACTCTGATTAGTCCTTTTTAGGAGTGACTCTTTGGATATACAGGGTTCGGGGTGCTGCTTGAGGAGATGGTCTGTGCATTATGGGAGCTCCAGTGCTGACCTGTGAGCTCCGTTGTTCATTCAGGTATGTTGGGAGGATGTGCCTATGTCTGCTGCAACGGAACACATAAAACTCCCCCTTTTTTCCCCCTTTGATGCTCTGTCACAGGGAGTTGGGACTTTCTTTATGAGTATCTGTTGCACGGTCCTGCCCAGCTAGGAGGCAGTCTATTCACTGTTTGCCTGCCAGGGCTCCACCCTGCTAGCGTGGGTTCACCCTGCTGCCATGGGCTCCATTCTGCTGTGGTGTGCTCCACCGTCTTGGTGGAGTCTCTCTGTTATGGCAGGTTGCCTCGGCAATGGCAGGCTGCATCAGCCCTGGGCAGTACTTCAGTAGGGGTGGATTGCATCCATAGTGGGGGACGCCCCTCCTCCACCATGCTGCACCATCCTAGATGCTGACAGCAAAACTCTCATCCCTGAGTACCTCCAATCACTGCCCTGCTTGTCTCGGTGAGTGTGGGACCCGCTGAGCCCAATCACCCAGCTCCCTGCCTCAGAGTCCGTCATCTCTCTCTCTCTCTCTTCCTCTCCCCAAGCTGAACAGTCGACTCTCTCACTGGCGCCCCAGTAGCCTGCTGATAGTGCACTGGTATCCATGCCATCTCCCATGCTGCTGCCCACTGCACTGGCTCAGATTACGTTTTCAATGAATCTCCTTGTCTGGCTCATTGTCCAAGTCCTGTTCAATCAGATGGACATGCCAATCTGCCCTTCCAAATCTCAGATTGCCAGGTAACAGAGCACCCAGACTAGTGAGTTTTGTGCCCGGTGCCCCTGTGCTGTGGCGCCGACATGGCAGAACCAGCCGGGTGAGCCGGCTGTGCTAGCATCCCGTGTCTCTCTCACACCTGGGACTTTTAAAGTTCTGTGGGCAAAAAAGTTCCGTTCCGGGAATGCGGCTAAAACAAACCCTCTGCGCCTTCACTGAGAGCTGCAATCCTGAGTCGCCTCTACAATGAGATCTTGGAAATCTTCCTTACCCTTGACTATTTCTAAGGAAAGTTTTATTCACAGTGGCCCTGAACGAGTGGCCATGTGAAAGAGATTCCTGACTTATCATATATACATGTTATTCACTGAAACACTGAAAGAGAGGCCTTATGAAATAGACCCCACTTTACTCCACAGGTGTGAGTTATATTTTTTATATATTTTTTAATTTTTAAAAATTTTATTGCATTATAAATTTGGGGGTACATGTGCAGAATGTGAAAGATAGTTGCATAGGTACACACATGAAAGTGTGTTTTGCTGCCTTCATCCCCTTCACCCACACTTGGCATTTATCCCCAGGCTTCCCCTCCACATTGCACCCCACTGTATTTCCCCCATTCCCTCTGATAGAACCTGGTGTGTAGCAGATCCCCTCCCTGTGTCCATGTGTTCCCATTCTTCTCACCCGCCTAGGAGTGAAAATATGCGGTATTTCCTTTTCGGTTCTTGTGTCAGTTTGCTGAGAATGATGTTCTCCAGATTCATCCATGTCCTTACAAAGGACACAATCTCATCATTTTTGATTGAGTTATTTTTTGTCTCTCCAAACGAATAACCATAGGAAATACGCTAGTGACTATTCTAAAAATGTTTAGTATTTGAAGAGGTTCTGTATGAGTGTCCATATCAAATAGTCTCCTGACTATCACACATGTGTGTATTATTCACGGATCTGCTTAAGTTGGGGCTACGTTAAATACGGTCTTACTACTCCACAGCTGCTTATTACAAACTTAAGCTCTAAATGCCAGGCCACATGAAATAGACTCCTTACTATTGCCCCATTGTGCATTCTTGGGTATTGCTGTGTTTGAGTGGCCAAATGACCTGGACTCTGACTGTTCTTAAGGTGTGTAGTCTTTAGTGAGTTTCTGAACGAGTGACCACATAAAATAGACCCCTGAATGTATCCTCTTGACTGTTTCTCAATTCTGAATTTTTCACTGAGGCACTGGGTGAACCGTCTTATCAAATAATCTCCACACTATTTCCCAATTGTGAATTCTTTAGTAAGTCTCTGAATAAGTGGTTATGTATAAAACTATCCTGAGCAGTTTCCAGATATATATTATTCTTCAAAGCCGTTCTACATAAGTGGCCATGTGAAATAAACTCCTGTTTTTTTCCAGAAGTCTGTGTTAATCTTTTGAGGCTCTGAATGAGTAGCCATAAAATAAAGACTCCTGAATACTCCTCAGGCGTGCATTCTTACATTTGGCTCTAAATTAGTGGCTATACGAAATAGAATCCTTACTTTCCACAAGGTGTATGTTATTCAGTTAAGCTCTCAGTATGTGGCTATATGAAATAGAATTCTGACTACAATAAAGGTGTTTCTTATGCAACGAAGCTCTGAAATACATGCCATATGTAATAGCATCTTGATTATCCCCTGGTAAGTATTATTAACTGAGGCTCTGAAAGGTCGGCCATAAGACATTGTTTCCTTACTATTCCACAGGTGTGTATTACTGACACTGACTCTGAATATTTGGAAATATGGAAGAGAGTAGTGTCTATTCAAAGTTTTGTATTACTCACTCAATCTTTGATTTTGCGGCCCTATATAATAGACTAGTGTCTATTCCACACGTGTGCATTATTCACTGAGGCCGTAAATAAGAGGCTATATAAAGTAGACTTCTAACACTTCTTCAGTTGTGTATAACTCAGTAGGGTTTTTCTTGTGTGACCATATGAAACAGGATTTTGTGTATCTTAAATATGTGTATTATTCAGTGAATGCCTGAATGAGTGGCTATATGAAATAGACAGCTGGGTACTTTACATTTGCACATTATTCACTGAGGTTAAGAGTCAGTAGCCATCTGAAATGGAATTCTGACTTATTCCCCCATGAATATTATGCACAGAGGCTATGAATGAGTGTCCAGATGAAATAGACTCCTGGCTATTCCACAGGTGTGCATTATTAAAAGAGTATCTGAGTGAATGTTCATCGAAAATAGACTCCAAATTATTATCCAGGTGTGAATTATTCAGTGAGGCTTAGAAGATATGGCTATATTAATAGGATTCCTTACTATAGAAATGGTCTGCCTTATTCACTGTGGCTCTGAATATGAGTCTACATGAAATAGAATCCTGACTACACTACATTATTTAGTGACACTCTGAATGAGAGGCCACCTAAAAAAGTCTCCTGACTATTCCACATGTGTGCATTATTTAGTGAGAATCTGAATGAGGGGATAAAAGTAAATCCTGACTCTTTCCCCAGGTGTGTACTATTAGTGTGGCTCTCATTGAGTGGCCATAAAAAAGAGACTTCTGACTATTCCACATTTGTGCATTATTCCGTGATTCTTCGAATGAGTAGCCATACAAATTAGACTCCAGACTATATGACAAGTGTGTAAGACTCAGTGAGGCTCTGAAAGAGGGGTCATATGAAACAGACATCTAATTATTCAAGATGTGCATTATTCACTATTTGTCAGAATGAGGAGCCGTATGAAATAGACTTCTCACTATTCTCCCTGTGTGCATTATTCAAACAGGATCTGTATGAGTGTCCATACAAAAGACACTCCTTACACTCCTTCATGTGTGTATTACTCAGCGATACGCAGAATTAGAGTTCATGTAAAATAAAGTCTTGACTATCACCAAGGTGTGTATTATTCAGGAAGGCACTTAATTCGTGGCTATCTTAAACAGCGTCCTGATTACTCCATAAAAGTTCATTATTCACTGAAACTTTGAACTGAGAGGCCATATAAAATAGACACCCGACTATTGCTTCATTGTGAATTATTCAAAAGATTCTAAATGAGTGGTAGTATGAAATAGAATCCTGAGGATACCCAAGGTTTGTTTCATTCAGGGAAGCACAGAATGAGTGGCCATAAAAAATGTTCGAATGTTATCCTGGTGTGAATTATTCACTGAGGCTCTAAATGAGTGCATACATGAATTAGACTCTTAACTCTTCCCCAGGTGTGTATTACTGAATGAGACTATGACTGTGTGGGCATACAAAAGAGACTTTGATGTATTGCCCAGGTATGCATTAACTACAGAGACTCTGAATGTGTAGCCATTTGAAGTAGACCCTTGACTATTTCTTTTTTTTTTAATTTTTTAATTTTTTATTGCATTATAGGTTTGGGGGTACATGTGCAGAACGTGCCAGATAGTTGCATAGGTACACACATGGCAGTGTGTTTTGTTGCCTTCCTCCCCTTCACCCACACTTGGCATTTATGCCCAGGCTATCCCTCCCCAGCCCGACCCCATCCCTCCCCCCATTCCCCTTGATAGACCTTAGTGTGTAGTAGACCCCCTCTCTGTGTCCATGTGTTCTCATTTTTCTCACCAACCTATGAGTGAGAATATGCGGTTTTTCATTTTCTGACCTTGTGTCAGTTTGCTGAGAATGATGTTCTCCAGATTCATCCATGTTCTTACAAAAGACACAAACTCATCATTTTTGATTGAGTTATTTTTTGACTCTCCAAACGAATCACCATAGGAAATATCCAAGTGACTATTCCAAAAATGTTTAGTATTTGAAGAGGTTCTGTATGAGTGTCCATATCAAATAATCTCCTGACTATCACATATGTGTGTAATATTTACAGAGCTGCTTAACTTGGGGCTACCTTAAATAGGGTCCTGACTACTCCACAGCTGCTTATTATTCACTTAAGCTCTGAATTCCAGGCCACATGAAATAGACTCCGTACTATTGCCCCATTGTGCATTATTCCGTAATGCTGTGATTGAGTGGTCATATGACCTGGACTCTGACTATTCCCAAGGTGTGTAGTTTTGGTGAGTTTCTGAACGTGTGACCACATAAAATAGACTCCTAAAACTATTCTCTTGACTATATCTCAGTTCTGCATTTTCTACTGAGTCACTGGATGAACAGTCATATCAAAGAGTCTCCAGACTATTCGCCAAGTGTGCATTTTTTAGTGAGTCTCTGAATAACTGGTTATATATAACAGAATCCTGAACAGTTTCCAGATATATATGATTCTTCAAAGCGGTTCTAAATAAGTGGCCATGTGAAATAAACTCCTGTCTTTTTCTTAGGTCTGTATTATTCTTCTGAGGCTAGAAATGTGTAGTCATAAAATAGAGACTTTTGAATAGTCCTCAGGCCGGCGTTTTTACATGTGGCTCTAAATGAGTGGCTATACGAAATAGAATCCTGACCTTCCACATGGTGTATGTCATTCAGTGGACCTCTCAATATGTGGTTATGCAAAATAGAATTCTGACTACAATACAGGTGTTTCTTATTCAATGAATCTCTTAAATTGATGTCATATGTGTTAGCGTCCTGAGTATTCCCTAGGTATGTATTATACTCTGAGGCTCTGAATCTTTGGCCATATGAAATTGTTTCCAGACTACTCCACAGGTGTGTATTCCTGACTCACACTCTGAAGATTTGGGTATATGGAATAGACTATTGTCTATTCAAAGTTGTGTATTACTCACTCAAGCTTTGATATTGCGGCCATATAAAATAGACTAGTGTCTCTTCCATACATGTGTATTATTCGCTGAGGATGTACATGAGAGGCAATATAAGGAAGACTCCTAACACTGGCCCAGTTGTGCATTCCTTAGTGAGGCTCTTCTTGTGTGACCATATAAAACAGGATTCTGTCTATCTTAAATATTAGTATTATTCACTGAAAATCTAAATGTGTGGCTATATGAAATAGACAGCTGGGTACGATACATTTGAACATTATTCTCTGAGGGTACAGTTCAGTGGCCATATGAAATCGAATCCTGACTAACCCACATGTGTATATTATACACAGTGGCTATGAATGAGTTTTCAAATGAAATAGACTCCTGGCTATTAAACAGGTGTGCATTATTCACCGAGGTTCTGAAGGAATATCTATTGAAAATAGACTCCTAATTATTCTCCAGGTGTGTATTATTCAGAGATGCTCAGAAGACGTGGGTTTATTAATTAGATTCCTTACCGTATAAAGGGTCTGCCTTCTTCACTGAGGCTCTGAATATGTGTCTACCTGAAATAGACTCCTGACTACACTACAGTATTTGTTAACACTCTGAATGAGAGGCCACGTGAAAAAGTCTCCTGACTATTCCACAGGTGTGCATTATTTAGTGAGGCTCTGAATGAGGTGATGAAAGTACATCCTGACTGTTTCCCTAGGTGTGTACATTTAGTGAGGCTCTCAATGAGGGGCCATAGGAAAGAGACTTCTGAATATTCTGCAGGTGTGCATTATTCAGTGATTCTTTAGATGAATGGCCATAAAAATAGACCCCATACTACATGACAGGTGTGTAATATTCAGTGAGGCTGTGAAAGAGGGGCCATACGAAACATATATAGAATTACTCCAAATGTGCATTATTCACTATTTGTCTGAATGAGGAGCCGTATGAAATAGACTCCTCATTATTCTACATGTGTGCATTGATGAAACAGATTCTGTATGAGTGTCCATTCAAAAGAGACTCCTTATGCTCCCGCAGGTGTGTATTACTCAGCAATACCCAGAATTAGAGTTCATGTAAAATAAAGTCCTGACTATCATCCAGGTGTGTATCATTCAGGGAGACACTTAATTTGATGCTATCTTAAACAGCGTTCTGATTACTCCATAGAAGTCCATTATTCACTGAAACTTTGAATGAGAGGCCATGTAAAATAGACACCTGACTGTTGCTCCGTTATTAATTATTCCATAAGGTTCTAAATGAGTGGAAGTATGAAATAGAATACCGAGGATTCCCTAGGTGTGTATCATTCAGGGAGGCACACAATGAATGGTCATATAAAAATGATCGACTATTATTTTGGTGTGCATTATTCACCGAGGCTCTAAATGAGTGGATACATGAAGTAGACTCTTAACTCTTCGCCAGGTGTCTATTATTGAATGAGACTCTGACTATGTGGGCATACAAAAGAGACTCTGATGTATTGCCTAGGTGTGCATTACCTACCGAGACTCTGAATGTGTAGCCATTTGAAGTAGACCCTTGACTCTTTCTAAGGAAAGTTTTATTTACAGTGGCCCTGAACGAGTGGCCATGTGAAAGAGATTCCTGGCTTATCAGATATACATGTTTTTAACTGAAACTCTGAAAGAGTGGCCTTATGAAATAGATCCCATTTCACTATACAGTTGTAAGTTAATTTTTGACTATCCCATCGAATCACCATATGAAATACGCTAGTGACTATTACACAAATGTTTAGTATTTGAAGAGGTTATTTATGAGTGTGTATATCAAATAGTCTCCTGACTATCACACATGTGTGTATTATTCACAGAGCTGCTTAAGTTGGGGTACCTTAAATAGGGTCCTGGCTACTCCACAGCAGCTTATTAGGCACTTAACCTCTGAATGCCAGGCCACATGATATAGACTCCTTACTATTGCCCCATTGTGCATTATTCAGTAATGCTGTGATTGAGTGGCCATATGACCGGGACTGACTATTCCCATGGACTGTAGTCTTTAGTGAGTTTCTGAATGAGTGACCACATAAAATAGACTCCTGATTATATCCTCTTAACTATTTCTCAGTTCTGCATCTTCCACTGAGTCACTGGTTGAACGGTCATATCAAAGAGTCTCTGGACTATTCCCCAAGTGTGCATTCTTTAGTGAGTCTCTGAATAAGTGGTTATATATAACAGAATTCTGAGAAGTTTCCAGATATATGTATGTATATATATATATATATATATATATATATATATATATATATATGATTCTTCTTCAAAGCTGTTCTAAATAAGGGGTCATGTGATATAAACTCCTGTCTTTTCCATAGGCCTGTATTATTCCTCTGAGTCTAGAAATGTGTAGCCATAAAATAGAGACTTTTGAGTAGTCCTTAGGCCTGCGTTTTTACATTTGGCCCTAAAGGAGTGGCTATACGAAATAGAATCCTGACTTTTCACATGGTGTATGTCATTCAGTTGACCTCTCAATATGTGGCTATAAAAAATAGAATTCTGACTACAATACAGGTGTTTCTTATGCAAAGAATCTCTTAAATTGATGTCATATGTGTTAGCGTCCTGAGTATTCTTTAGGTTTGTATTATTCTCTGAGGCTCTCAAACTTTGGCCACATGAAATTGTTTCCAGACTACTCCACAGGTGTGTATTATTGACTGTCACTCTGAAGATTTGGGCATATGGAATAGAGTACTGTCTATTCAAAGTTGTGTATTACTCACTCAAGCTTTGATTTTGCAGCCATATAAAATAGACTAGCGACAATTCCACACATGTGCATTATTCTGTGAGACTGTACATGAGAGGCAATAGAAAGAAGACTCCTAACACAGGCCCAGTTGTGCATTCCTTAGGGAGGCTCTTCTTGTGTGACCATATAAAACAGGATTCTGTCTTTGTTAAACAGTTGTATTATTCACTGAATATCTGAATGAGTGGCTATATAAAATAGACAGCTGGGTACCATACATTTGAACAGTATTCTCTGAGGGTACAGGTCAGTGGCCATATGAAATGGAATCCTGACTAATCCACACGTGTATATTATACACAGCGGCCATAAATGAGTTTCCAAATGAAATAGACTCCTGGCTATTAAACAGGTGTGCATTATTCACACCACATTAATTACTGACACTCCGAATGAGAGGCCACAAGAAACAGTCTCCTGACTATTCCACAGGTGTGCATTATTTAGGGAGGCTCTGAATGAGGCAATAAAAGAAAATCCCGACTGTTTCCACCAGGTGTGTTCATTTAGTGAGGTTCTCAGTGAGGAGCCATCAGAAAGAGACTTCTGACTATGCCACAGGTGTGCATTATTCAGTGATTCTTCGAATCAGTGGCCATAAAAAAATAGACTCCAGACTACATGACAAACGTTTAATATTCAATGAGGCTGTGAATGAGGGGCCACATGAAACAGATATGGAATTACTCCACATGTGCGTTATTCAATATTTGTCTGAATGAGGAGCCGTATGAAATAGACTGCTCATTATTCTCCATGTGTGCATTGATCAAACAGGTTCTCTATGAGTGTCCATACAAGAGAGACTCTGTACGCTCTGGCAGGTGTGTATTACTCAGCGATACCCAGAATTAGAGTTCATGTAAAATAAAGTCCTGACTATCACCCAGGTGTGTATCATTCAGAAAGGCACTTAATTTGTGGCTATCTTAAACAGCGTTCTGATTACCCCACAGAAGTCCATTCTTCACTGAAAGTTTGAATGAGAAGCAATGTAAAATAGACACCTGAATGTTGCTCCATTGTGAATTATTCCATAAGGTTCTAAATGAGTGGAAGTATGAAATAGAATACCAATGATTCCCTAGGTGTGTATCATTCAGGGAGGCACAGAATGAGTGGCCATAAAAAATGGTCGACTATTATTTTGGTGTGCACTATTCACTGAGGCTCTAAATGAGTGGATACATGAAATAGACTCTTAAGTCTTCCCCAGGTGTGTATTATTGAATGAGACTCTGACTATGTGGGCATACAAAAGAGACTCTGATGTATTGCCCAGGTGTGCATTACCTACCGAGACTCTGAATGTGTAGCCATTTGAAGTAGACCCTTGACTCTTTCTAAGGAAAGTTTTATTCACAGTGGCCCTGAATGAGTGGGCATGTGAAAGAGATTTCTGACTTATTATATATACATGTTATTAACTGAAACACTGAAAGAGTGGCCTTATAAAACAGATCCCATTTTATTCCACAGGTGTAAGTTATTTTTGACTATCCAAATGAATCACCATACGAAATACGCTAGTGACTATTCCACACATATTTAGTATTTGAAGAGGTTATTTATGAGTGTGTATATCAAATAGTCTCCTGACTATCACACATGTGTGTATTATTCACAGAGCTGCTTAACTTGGAGTACCTTAAATAGGGTCCTGGCTACTCCACAGCTGCTTATTACGCACTTAAGCTCTGAATGCCAGGCCACATGAAATAGACTCCTTACTATTGCCCCATTGTGCATTATTCGGTAATGCTGTGATTGAGTGGCCATATGACCTGGACTCTGACTATTCTCAAGGTGTGTAGTCTTTAGTGAGTTTCTGAACGAGTGACCACATAAAATAGTCTCCTGAATCTATCCTCTTTACTATTTCTCATTTCTGCATTTTCCACTGAGTCACTGGTTGAACTGTCATATCAAAGAGTCTCCAGACTATTTCCCAAGTGTGCATTCTTAAGTGAGTCTCTGAATACGTGGTTATATATAACAGAATCCTGAGAAGTTTCCAGATATATATAATTCTTCAAAGTGGTTCTAAATAACTGGCCTTGTGAAATAAACTCCTGTCTTTTTCATAGGTTTGTATTGTTTCTCTGAGGCTAGGAATGTGTAGCCATATAATAGAGACATTTGAATAGTCCTCAGGCCTGCGTTTTTACATTTGGCTCTAAATGAGTGGCTATACAAAATAGAATCCTGACTTTCCACATGGTGTTTGTCATGAAGTTGACCTCTCAGTATGTGGCTATACAAAATAGGATTCTGACTACAATACAGGTGTTTCTTATTCAATGAATCTCTTAAATAGATGTCATATGTGTTAGCATCCTGAGTATTACCTAGGTATGCATTATTCTCTGAGGCTCTGAAACTTCGGCCACATGAAATTGTTTCCAGACTGCTCCACAGGTGTGTATTATTGACTCTCACTCTGAAGATTTGGGCATATGGAATAGATTACTGTCTATTCAAAGTTGTGAATTACTCACTCAAGCTTTGGTTTTGTGGCCATATAAAATAGACTAGTGTCTCTTCCACACATATGCATTATTCGCTGAGGAAGTACATGAGAGGCAATATAAAGAATACTCCTTCCAGTTTTTGCCCATTAAGTATGATATTGGCTGTTGGTTTGTCATAAATAGATTTTATTACTTTGAGATATGTTCCATGAATACCAAGTTTATTGAGGGTTTTTAGCATAAAGGGCTGTTGAATTTTGTCAAATGCCTTCTCTGAATCAATTGAGATAATCATGTGGTTTTTGTTTTTGCTTCTGTTTATGTGGTGAATTACATTTATAGACTTGCGTATGTTGAACCAGCCTTGCATCCACGGGATGAATCCTACTTGATCATGATGGATAAGTTTTTTAATGTGCTGTTGAAATCGGTTTGCCAGTATTTTATTGAAGATTTTTGCATCTATGTGCATCATGGGTATTGGCCTGAAGTTTTATTTTCTTGTTGATTCTCTGCCAGGTTTTGGTATCAGAATGATGTTCATCTCATCAAATAATTAGGAAAGGTTCCCTCTTTTTGGGTTATTTGGAATAGTTTCATAAGAAATGGTAAGAGATCCTCTTTGTGTGTCTGATAGAACTCAGCTGTGAACCCATCTGGACCTGGGCTTTTTTTGTGTGGTAGGCTCTTAATTGCTGCCTCAACTTCAGCCTTTGTTATTGGTCTATTCATAGTTTCTGCATCCTCCTTGTTTAGGATTGGGAAAACACAGGCATCCAGGAATTTATCCATTTCTTCCTGATTTACTAGTTTATGTGCATAGAGTTGTTTGTAGCATTCTCTGATAATGGTTTGAATTTCTGTGGAATATGTGGTGATTTCCCCATTATCGTTTTTTATTGCATCTATTTGGTTGTTCTCTCTTTTCTTTTTGATCAGTCTGGCTAGTGGTCTGTTTATTTTGTTGATCTTTTTGAAAAATCAGCTCTTAAATTAATTGATTTTTTGAAGGGGTTTTCTTGTCTCTATCTCTTTCAGTTCTGCTCTGATCTTAGTTATTTATTGTCTTTGGCTAGGTTTTGAGCTTTTTTGATCTTGCACCTCTAGCTCTTTCAATTTTGATGATAGGGTGTCAATTTTGGATCTCTCCACTCTTCTCATGTGGGCACTTATTGCTATATATTTTCCTCTACAGACTGCTTTAAATGTGTCCCAGAGATTCTGGTACATTGTCTATTCATTCTCATTGGTTTCGAAGATCTTCTTTATTTCTACCTTCATTTCATTGTTTATCCAATCAACATTCAAGAGCCAGTTGTTCAGTTTCCATGAAGCTGTGCGGTTCTGAGTTATTTTGTGAATTCTGAATTCCAACTTGATTGCACTATGGTCTGAGAGACTGTTTGTTATGATTTCCGTTGTTTTGCATTTGCTGAGGAGTGCTTTACTTCCAATTATGTGGTCAATTTTGGAGTAGGTGTGATGTGGTGCTGAGAAGAATGTATAATCTGTGAATTTGGGGCGGAGAGTTCTGTAAATGTCTATCAGGTTTGCTTGTTCCAGGACTGAGTTCAAGTCCTGGATATTCTTGTTAATTTTCTGTCTGGTTGATCTATCTGCTATTGACAGTGGAGTGTTAAAGTCTTTCACTATTATTGGGTGGGAGTCTAAATCTCTTGGTAAGTCATTAAGAACTTTCCTTATATATCTGGGTGCTCCTGCATTGGGTCCATATATATTTAGAATCGTTAGCTCTTCTTGTTGTGTCAATCCTTTTAGCATTATGTAATGACCTTCTTTATCCCTTTTGATTTTTGTTGCTTTAAAGTCTATTTTATCGAGACGAGATTTGCAACTCCTGCTTATTTTTTCTCTCCACTTCCTTGGTAAATTTTCCTCCATCCTTTTATTTTGAATCTTTGTGTATCTTTGCGTGTGAGGTGGGTTTCCTGAATACATCAGAATGGGAAAAAACCTTTGCAGTTTACACATCTGACAAAGGGCTGATATCCAAAATTTACAAAGAACTCAAACAGATTTACAGAAAAAAAACAAACAGGCTTATTCAAAAATGGCCAAAAGATACGAACAGACACTTTACAAAAGAAGAGATACATGAGGCCAGCAAACATATGAAAAAGTGCTCATCATCACTGGTCATTAGAGAGATGCAAATCAAAACCACATTGATATACCATCTCACACCAGTTAAAATGGTGATCATTAAAAAATCTGGAGACAGCAGATGCTGGATAGGATGTGAAGAAATAGGAACACTCTTACACTGTTGGTGGGAGTGTAAATTAGTTCAACCATTGTGGAAGACAGTGTGGCGATTCCTCAGGGAGCTAGAAATAGAAATTCCATTTGACCCAGCAATCCCATTACTGGGTATATATCCAAAGGAATATAAACTCTTCTACTATAAGGACACATGCACACAAATGTTCATTGCAGCACTGTTTACAATAGCAAAGAACTGGAACCAACCCAAATGCCCAACGATGATAGATTGGACTGGGAAAATATTGCACATATACACCATGGAATATTATGCAGCAATCAAAAATGATGACTTTGTGTCCTTTGTAAGGACATGGATGAATCTGGAGAACATCATTCTCAGCAAACTGACACAAGAACAAAAAAAGTAATACCGCATATACTCACTAATAGGTTGGTGAGAAATATCAGAACACATGGACACAGAGAAGCAGTCTACTATACACTGGGGTCTAGTGGGGGGAATAGGGGAGGGACAGCGGTGGGGGCTAAAGTGGGATAGTCTGGGGATGAATGCCAAGTGTGGGTGTAGGGGAGGAAGGCAGCAAAACACACTGCCATGTGTGTACCTATGCCAATATCTTGCACGTTCTGCACATGTATCCCAAAACCTATAATGCAATAAAAATAAAAAAAGAAGACTCCTAACACTGGCCCAGTTGTGCATTCCTTAGTGAGGCCCTTCTTGTTTGACCATATAAAACAGGATTCTGTCTACCTTAAATATTTGTATTATTCACTGAAGATCTAAATGAGTAGCTATATGAAATAGACAGCTGGGTGCCATACATTTGAACAGTATTCTCTGAGGGTACAGGTCAGTGGCCATATGAAATGGAATGCTGACTAACTCACACGTGTATATTATACACAGGCGTTATGAATGAGTTTCCAAATGAAATAGACTCCTGTCTATTAAAGAGGTGTGCATTATTCACCGAGGTTCTGAATGAATACCTATTGAAAATAGACTCCGAATTATTCTCCAGGTGTGTATTTTTCAGTGAGTCTCAGAAGATGTGGGACTATTAATTAGATTCCCTACTGTAGAAAGGGTCTGCCTTATTCACTGAGGCTCTGAATATGTGTCTACATGAAATAGACTCCTGACTACACCACATTCTTTATTGACACTCTCAATGATAATCCACATGAAAAAGACTCCTGAGTATTCCACAGGTGTGCATTATTTAGTGAGGCTCTGAATGAGGCGATAAAAGTAAATCCTGACTGTTTTCCCAGGTGTGTACATTTATTGAGGCACTCAATGCGGGGCTATAGAAAAGAGACTTCTGACTATTCCGCAGGTGTGCATTATTCAGTGATTCTTCGAATCAGTGGCAATAAAAAATAGACTCCATACTACATGACAGGTGTGTAATATTCAGTTAGGCTGTGAAAGAGGGACCGTATGAAACAGATATCAAATTACTCCACATGTGCATTATTCACTATTTGTCTGAATGAGGAGCTGTATGAAATAGTCTCCTCATTATTCTCCATGTGTGCATTAATCAAGCAGGTTCTCTATGAGTGTCCATACAAAAGAGACCCCTTATGCTCCCCAGGTGTGTATTACTCAGCGATACCCAGAATTAGAGTTCATGTAAAATAAAGTCCTGACTATCACCCAGGTGTGTATCATTCAGAAAGGCACTTAATTTGAGGCTATCTTAAACAGCGTTCTGATTACTCCATAGAAGTCCATTATTCACTGAAACTTCGAATGAGAGGCCATGTAAAATAAACACTTGACTATTGCTCCATTGTCAATCATTCAATAAGGTTCTAAATGAGTGGAAGTATGAAATAGAATCCCGAGGATTCCCTAGGTGTGTATCATTCAGGGAGGCACAGAATGGGGGGCCATATAAAAATGATCGACAGTTCCATTGGGGTACATTATTCAATGAGGCTCTAAATGAGTGGATACATGAAGTAGACCCTTAACTCTTCACCAGGTGTGTATTATTGAATGAGACTCTGACTATATGGGCATACAAAAGAGACTCTGATGTATTGCCGTGGTATGCATTACCTACAGAGACTCTGAATGTGTAGCCATTTGAAGTAGACCCTTGACTCTTTCTAAGGAAAGTTTTATTCACAGTGGCCCTGAACGAGTGGCCATGTGAAAGAGATTCCTGACTTATCAGATATACATGTTATTAACTGAAACACTGAAAGAGTGGACTTACGAAATAGATCCCATTTTACTCCACAGGTGTGACTTATTTTTTGACTATCCAAACGAATCACCATACGAAATACACTAGTGACTATTCCACTCATGTTTATTATTTGAAGAGGTTCTGTATGAGTGTCCATATCAAATGGTCTCCTGACTATCAGACGTGTGTATTATTCACAGAGCTGCTTAACTTGGGTTGACCTTAAATAGTGTCCTGACTACTCCACAGAAGCTTATTACACACTTAAGCTCTGAATGCCAGACCACATGAAATAGACTCCTTACTATTGCCCCATTGTGCATTATTCAGTAATGCTGTGATTGAGTGGCCATATGACATAGACTCTGCCTATTCCCAAGCTGTGTAGTCTTTAGTGAGTTTCCAAACGAGTGACCACATAAAATAGACTCCTGAATCTATCCCCTTGACTATTTCTCATTTCTGCATTTTCCACTGAGTCACTGGGTGAACGGTCATATCAAATAATCTCCAGGCTATTCGCCAAGTGTGCATTCTTTAGTGAGTCTCTGAATAAGTGGTTATATATGACAGAATCCTGAGCGGTTTCCAGATATATATGAGTCTTCAAAGCGGTTCTAAATAAGTGGCCATGTGAAATAAACTCCTGTATTTTTCATAGGTCTGTATTATTCTTCTGAGGCTAGGAATGAGTAGCCATAATATAGAGATTTTTGAATAGTCCTCAGGCCTGCGTTTTTATATTTGACTCCAAATGGGTGGCTATACAAAATAGAATCCTGACTTTCCACAAGGTGTTTGTCATTAAGTTGACCTCTCAGTATGTGGCTATGCAAAATAGAATTCTGACTACAATACAGGTGTTTCTGATTCAATGAATCTCTTAAATAGATTTCATATGTGTTAGCATCCTGAGTTTTCCCTAGGTATGCATTATTCTCTGAGGCTCTGAAACTTCGGCCATATGAAATTGTTTCCAGACTGCTCCACAGGTGTGTATTATTGACTCTCACTCTGAACATTTGGGCATATGGAATACAGTACTGTCTATTCAATGTTGTGTATTACTCACTCAACTTTGATTTTGCCGCCATATAAAATTGACTAGTGTCTGTTCCACACATGTGCATTATTCACTGAGGATGTACATGAGAGGCAATATAAAAAAGACCCCTAATACTGGCCCAGGTGTGCATTCCTTAGTGAGGCTCTTCTTCTGTGACCATATAAAACAGGATTCTATCTTAAATATTTGTATTATTCACTGAATATCTGAATGGGTGGATATATGAAATAGACAGCTGGGTACTATACATTTGAACATTATTCTCTGAGGGTACAGGTGAGTGGCCATATGAAATGGAATCCTTACTAATCCACACCTGTATATTATACACAGCAGCTATGAATGAGTTTCCAAATGAAATAGACTCCTGGCTATTAAACAGGTGTGCATTATTCACCGAGGTTCTGAATGAATATCTATTGAAAATAGACCCCTAACTATTCTCCAGGTGTGTGTTATTCAGTGAGTGTCAGAAGATGTGGGCCTATTAATTAGATTCCTTACCGTAGAAAGGGTCTTCCTTATTCACTGAGGCTCCGAATATGTGTCTACATGAAATAGACTCCTGACTACACCACATTATTTATTGTCACTCCGAATGAGAGGAAACATGAAAAAGTCTCCTGACTATTCCACAGCTGTGCATTATTATTATTATTATTTTTAATTTTTATTGGATTATAGGTTTTGGGGTACATGTGCAGAACGTGCAAGATAGTTGCATAGGTACAGACATGGCAGTGTGTTTTACTCCCTTCCTCCCCTTCACACTCACTTTGCATTCATCCCCAGGAGATCCCTCTCCAGCCCCCCCGTTGTCCCTCCCCCATTTCGCCAATAGACCCCAGTGTATAGTAGACTGCCTCTCTGCGTCCATGTGTTCTCATTTTTCTCACCCACTTATGAGTGAGTATATGCGGTATTTCTTTTTCTGTTCTTGTGTCAGTTTGCTGAGAATGATGTTCTCCAGATTCATCCATGTCCTTACAAAGGACACAAACTCATCATTTTTGATTGCTGCATAATATTCCATGTTGTATATGTACCACATTTTCCCAGTCCAGTATATCACCGTTGGGCATTTGGGTTGGTTCCAGTTCCTTGCTATGGTAAACAGTGCTGCAATGAACATTCGTGTGCATGTGTCCTTATAGTAGAACGATTTATAGTCCTTTGGAAATATACCCAGTAATGGGATTGCTGGGTCAAATGGAATTTCTATTTCTAGGTCCCTGAGAAATCGCCACACTGCCTTCCACAATGTTTGAACTAATTTACACTCCCACCAACAATGTAAGAGTGTTCCTGTTTCTCCACATCCTCTCCAGCATCTGCTGTCTCCAGATTTTTTAATGATCGCCATTCTAACTGGTGTGAGATGGTATCACAATGTGGTTTTGATTTGCATCTCTCTAATGACCAGTGATAATGAGCACTTTTTTATATGTTTGTTGGCCTCATGTATGTCTTCTTTTGTAAAGTGTCTGTTCATATACTTTGGCCATTTCGGAATAGGCTTGTTTGATTTTTTCCTGTAAATCTGTTTGAGTTCTTTGTAAATTCTGGATATCAGCCTTTTGTCAGATGTGTAAACTGCAAAGACTTTTTCCCATTCTGATGGTTGCTGATTCACTCTAGTGACTGTTTCATTTGCCGTGCAGAAGCTGTGGAGTTTGGTTAGGTCCTATTTGTCTATTTTGGCTTTTGTTGCCGATGCTTTTTGTGTTTTGGTCATGAAGTTTTTGCCTACACATATGTCCTGAATGGTTTTGCCTAGATTTTCTTCTAGGGTTTTTATGGTGTCTGGTCTTACGTTTAAGTCTTTAATCCATGTGGAGTTAGTTTTAGTGTAAGGTGTCAGGAAGGGGTCCAGTTTCTGCTTTCTGCACATGGCTAGCCTGTTTTCCCAACACCATTTATTAAATAGGGAATCCTTTCCCCATTGCTTGTTTTTGTCTGGTTTATCAAAGATAATATGGTTGTAGATATGTTGTGTTGCCTCCGATGCTTCTGTTTTATTTCATTGGTCTATATCTCTGTTTTGGTACCAGTACCATGCTGTTTTGAGTACTGTAGCCTTGTAGTATAGTTTGAAGTCTGGTAGTGTGATGCCTCCCGCTGTGTTCTTTTTGCTTAGAATTGACTTGGCTATGCGGGTTCTTTTTTGGTTCCATATGAAATTCATGGTGGTTTTTCCAGTTCTGTGAAAAAATTCAATGGTAGTTTGATGGGGATAGCATTGACTGTGTAAATTACTTTGGGCAGTATAGCCATTTTCACGATATTGATTCTTCCTAAACACGAACACGGAATGTTTCTCCATCTGTTTGTGTCCTCTCTTACTTCGTTGAGCAGTGGTTTGTAGTTTTCCTTAAAGAGGTCCCTTACATTCCTTGTGAGTTGTATTCCTAGGTATTTTATTTTCTTTGTAGCAATTGTGAATGGCAGTTCGATCTTGATTTGGTTCTCTTTAAGTCTGTTATTGGTGTATAGGAATGCTTGTGATTTTTGCACATTGATTATATATCCTGAGACTTTGCTGAAGTTGCTTATCAGTTTCAGAAGCTTTTGGGCTGAGGTGATGGGGTCTTGTAGGTATGCTATCATGTCGTCTGCAAATAGAGACAATTTGGCTTCCAACTTTTCTATTTGAATACCCTTTATTTTTTTATTGTTGCCTGATTGCTTTGGCTAGAACTTCCAGTACTATGTTGAATAGGAGTGGTGAGAGAGGGCATCCTTGTCTAGTGCCGGATTTCAAAGGGAATGCTTTTAGTTTTTGCCCATTATGTATGATATTGGCTGTTGGTTTGTTGTAAATAGCTTTTATTACTTTGAGATATGTTCCATCAATACCAAGTTTATTGAGGGTTTTTAGCATAAAGGGCTGTTGAATTTTGTCAAATGCCTTCTCTGCGTCAATTGAGATAATCATGTGGTTTTTGTTTTTGCTTTGGTTTATGTGGTGAATTACATTTATAGACTTGCGTATGTTGAACCAGCCTTGCATCCCCGGGATAAATCCTACTTCATCATAATGGATACGTTTTTAAATGTGCTGTTGCAATCGGTTTGCCAGTATTTTATTGAAGATTTTTTGCATCTATGTTCATCATGCATATTGGCCTGACGTTTTCTTTTCTTGTTGATTCTCTGCCAGTTTTTGGTATCAGGATGATGTTGGTCTCATAAAATGATTTGGGAAGGGTTCCCTCTTTTTTGATTATTTGGAATAGTTTCAGAAGGAATGGCACCAGATCCTCATTGTGTGTCTGGTAGAATTCAGCTGCGAACCCATCTGGACCTGGGCTATATTTGTGTGGTAAGCTCTTAATTCCTGCGTCAACTTCAGACCTTGTTATTGGTCTATTCATAGTTTTGGCTTCCTCCTGGTTTGGGCTTAAGAGGACACAGGCCTCCAGGAATTTATCCATTTCTTCCTGATTTACTAGTTTATGTGCATAGACTTGTTTGTAGTATTCTCTGATGATGGTTTGAATTTCTATGGAATCTGTGGTGATTTTCCCATTATCGTTTTTTATTGCATCTATTTGTTTGTTCTCTGTTTTCTTTTTTATCAGTCTGGCTAGTGGTCTGTCTATTTTGTTGATCTTTTCGAAAAACCAGCTCTTACATTTATTGATTTTTTGAAGGGTTTTTCTTGTCTCTATCTTCTTCAGTTCTGCTCTGATCTTAGTTATTTCTTGTCTTTTGCTAGGTTTTGAGCTTTTTTGATTTTGCTACTCTAGCTCTTTCAATTTTCAGAATAGGGTGTCAATTTTGGATCTCTCCACTCTTCTCATGTGGGCACTTGTTGCTATATATTTTTCTCTACAGACTGCTCTGAATATGTGTTTACATGAAATAGACTCCTGACTAAACCTCATTATTTATTGACACTCCGAATGAGAGGCCACATGACAAAGTCTCCTGACTATTCCACAGGTGTGCAATTTTAGTGAGGCTCTTGATGAGGCGATAAAAGTAAATCCTGACTGTTTCCTTAGGTGTGAACATTTGTTGAGGCTCTCAATGAGGGGCTATAAAATAGAGAATTCTGACTATTTTGCAAGTGTGCATTATTCAGTGATTCTTCGAATGAGTGGCCATAAAAATAGACTCCAGACTACATGACAATTGTGTAATATTCAGTGAGGCTGTGAAAGAGGGGCCATATGAAACAGATGTCTAATTACTCCACATGTGCCTTATTCACTATTTGTCTGAATGAGGAGACGTATGAAATAGACTCCTCATTATTCTGCATGTGTGCATTAATCAAACAGGTTCTCTATGAGTGTCCATACAAAAGAAACTCCTTATTCTCCTGCAGGTGTGTATTACTCAGTGATACCCTGATTTAGAGTTCATGTAAAATGAATTCCTGACTATCACCCAGGTGTGTATCCTTCAGGAAGGCACTTAATTTGAGTCAATCTTAAACAGCGTTCTGATTACTCCATAGTAATCCGTTATTCACTGAAACTTTGAATGAGAGGCCACGTAAAATAGACACCTAACTATTGCTCCATTGTGAATTATTCAATAAAGTTCTAAATGAGTGGAAGTATGAAATGGAATTCTAAGGATTTCCTAGGTGTGTATCATTCAGGAAAGATCGGAATGAGTGGCCATATAAAAATAATCAACTATTATTTTGGTGTGCGTTATTCACTGAGGTTCTAAATGAGTGGATACGTGAAGTAAACTCTTAACTCTTTCACAGGTGTCTATTATTGAATGAGACTCAGATTATGTGGGCATACAAAAGAGACTCTGATGTATTGCCCAGGTGTGCATTACCTACAGAGACTCTGAATGTGTAGCCATTTGAAGTAGACCATTGACTCTTTCTAAGGAAAGTTTTATTTACAGTGGCCCTGAACGAGTGGCCATGTGAAATAAATTCGTGACTTATCAGATAAACATGTTATTCACTGAAACACTGAAAGAGTGGCCTTATGAAATAGATCCTATTTTACTCCACAGGTATAAGTTATTTTTTGACTATCCAAACGAATCACCATGCCAAATACGGTAGTGACTATTCCACACATGTTTAGTATTTGAAGAGGTTCTTTATGAGTGTGTATATCAAATAGTCTCCTGACTATCATCCAGGTGTGTATCATTCAGGAAGGCACTTAATTCGTGACTATCTTAAACAGCTTCCTGATTACTGGATAGAAGTTCATTATTCACTGAAATTTTGAATGAGGGGCCATGTCAAATAGACACCTGACTATTGCTCCATTGTGAATTATTAAATAAGGTTCTAAATGAGTGGTAGTATGAAATAGAATCTCAAAGATTCCCTAAGTGTGTATCATTCAGGGAGGCACAGAATCAGTGGGCATATAAATAATGCTCGACCATAATCCTGGTGTGCATTATTCACTGAGGTTCTAAATGATTGGATACATGAAGTAGACACCTAACTCTTTTCCAGCTGTGTATTATTAAATAAGACCCTGATTACGTGGGCATAAAAAAGAGACTGATGTATTGCACAGGTGTGCATTACTAACACAGACTCTGAATTTGTAGCCATTTAAAGTAGACCCTTGACTATTTCTAAAGAGCGTTTTATTCACAGTGGCCCTGAATGAGTGGCCATGTGAAAGAGATTCCTGCCTTATCAGATATACATATTATTCACTGAAACACTGAAAGAGTGGCCTTATGAAATAGAACCCATTTTACTCCACAGGTTTGAGTCATTTTTTGACTCTCCAAATGAATCACCATAGGAAATACACTACTGAATATTCCACACATGTTTAGTATTTGAAGAGGTTCTGTATGAGTGTCCATATCAAATAGTCTCCTATCACACATGTGTGTATTCTTCACGGAGCAGCTTAACTTTGGGCTACCTTAAATAGGGTCCTGACTACTCCACAGTTGCTTATTATGCACTTTAGCTCTGAATACCACACCACATAAAATAGACTCCTTACTATTGCTTCATTGTGTATTATTCGGTAATGCTGTGATTGATTGCCCATATGACCTGGACTCTGACTATTCCCAAGGTGTGTAGTTTTTAGAGAGTTTTGGAACGAGTGACCACATAAAATAGACTCTTGAATCTATCCTCTCTACTATTTCTCAGTTCTGCATTTTTCACTGAGTCACTGGGTGAACGGTCATATCAAATATTCTCCACACTATTCCCCAAGTGTGGATTCTTTAGTGAGTCTCTGAATAAGTGTTTATATATAACAGAATCCTGAGCAGTTTCCAGATGTATATGATTCTTCAAAGCGGTTCTAAATAAGTGGCCATGTGAAATAAACACCTGTCTTTTCCAGAGATCTGTATTAATCTCATGGTGCTCTGAATGAGTAGCCATAAAATCGAGACTCCTGAATACTCTTCAGGCATGCGTTCTTACATTCACTTCTAAATGAATGGCTATTCGAAATAGAATCCTGACTTTCCACAAGGTGAATATTTTTAAGTTAAGCTCTGAATATGAGGCTACACGAAAGAGAATTCTTACTACAATACAGGTGTTTCTTATGCAATGAAGCTCTGAAATAGATGCCATATGTAATATCGTCCTGAGTATTCCCCAGGTAGGTATTATTAACTGAGGCTCTGAAATATCGGCCATATGATGTTGTTTCCTGACTAGTCCACAGGTGTGTATTATTGACTCTGACTCTGAATATTTGGAAATATGGAAGATACTAGTGTCTATACACAGTTGTGTATTACTCACCCAAGCTTTGATTTTGTGGCCATGCAAAATAGACTAGTGTCTATTCCACACGTGTGCATTATTTGCTGAGGCTGTAAATGAGAGGCTATATAGAGTAGACTCCTAACACTTCCCCAGTTGTGCATAACTCAGTATGTTTTTTTGTGTGACCATATGAAACAGGATTTTGTGTATCTTAAATATTTGTATTATTCAGTGAATGCCTGGATTAGAGGCTATATAAAATAAACAACTGGGTAATTTACATTTGTACATTATTCACTGAGGTTAAGAGTCATTAGCCATCTGAAATGGAATTCTGACTAATTCACATATGCATATTATACACAGAGGCGATGAATAAGTGTCCAAATGAAATAGACTCCTGGCTATTCCACACGTGTGCATTATTAAAAGAGGATCTGATTTAATGTCCATGGAATATAGACCCCAAATTATTGTCCGCGTGTGTATTATTCAGTGAGGCTTAGAAGATGTGGTCATATTAATTAGATTCCTTACTATAGAAAGGGTCTGTCTTATTCACTGCAGCTCTGAAAATGTGTCTACATGAAATAGACTCCTGACTAAACCACATTATTTAGTGACACACTGAATGTGAGGCCACCTGAAAAAGTCTCCTGACTATTCCACAGGTGTGCCTTATTTAGTGAGACTCTGAATGAGGCGATGAAAGTAAATCCTGACTATTTTCCCAGGTGTGTACCATTATTGAGGCTCTCAATGAGAGGCCATACGAAAGAGACTTCTGACTATTCCGCAGGTGTGCATTATTCCGTGAGTCTTCGAATGAGTGGCCATAAAAAGTAGACTCCACACTATATGACAAGTGTGTAATATTCAGTGAGGCTGTGAAAGAAGGGTCATAGGAAACAGACTCCACAGGTGCATTATTCACTCTTTGTCTGAATGAGGAGCTTATAAAATAGACTCCTTATTATTCTCCATGTGTGCATTCCTCATACAGGTTCTTTATGAATGTCAATAAAAGAGAGAGTCATTACACTCCCCAGGTGTGAATTACTCAGCGATACCCAGAATTAGTGTTCATGAAAAATAGAATCCTGACTATCAACCAGGTGTGTATTATTCAGGAAGGCACTTAACTTTTGGCTATCTTAAACAGCATCCTGATTACTCCATAGAAGTTCATTATTCACTGAAATTTTGAATAAGGGGCCATATAAAATAGACACCTGACTATTGCTCCATTGTGAATGATTCAATAAGATTCTAAATGAGTGGTAGTATGAAATAGAAGCCCGAGGATTCCCTAGGTGTGTATCATTCAGGGAGGCACAGAATGAGTGGACATATAAAAAATGCTCAACCATAATCCTGGTGTGCATTATTCACTGAGGTACTAAATGAGTGGATAAATGAAGTAGACACCTAATTTTTTGCCAGCTGTGTATTATTAAACAAGATTCTGATTATGTGGGCATAAAAAAAAGACTGATATACCGCCCAGGTGTGCATTACCAACACAGACTGAATTTGTAGCCATTTGAAGTAGACTCTTGACAATTTCTAAAGAAATTTTTATTCACAGTGGCCCTGAAGGAGTGGCCATGTGAAAGAGATTCCTGCCTTATCAGATATACATATTATTCACTGAAACACTGAAAGAGAGTCCTTATGAAATAGATCCCATTTTACTCAAGAGATGTGAGTCATTTTTTGACTCTCCAAATGAATCACCATAGGAAATACACTAATGACTATTCCACACATGTTTAGTATTTAAAGAATTTCTGTATGAGTGTCCATATCAAATAGTCTCCTGACTATCACACATGTGTGTATTATTCACGGAGCTGCTTAACTTGGGGCTACCTTAAATAGGGTCCTGACTACTCCACAGTTGCTTATTACACACTTAAGCTCTGAATGCCATGCCACATTAAATAGACTCCTTACTATTTCCCCATTGTGCATTATTCGGTAATGCTGTGATTAATTGCCCATATGACCTGGACTCTGACTATTCCCAAAATGTGTAATCTTCAGTGAGTTTTGGAATGAGTGACCACCTAAAATAGATTCCTGAATCTATCCTCTCTACTATTTCTCAGTTCTGCATTTTCCACTGAGTCACTGGGTGAACAGTCCTATCAAATAGTGTCCACACTATTCCCCAAGTGTGCATTCTTTAGTGAGTCTCTGAATAAGTGTTTATATATAACAGAATCCTGAACAGTTTACAGATATATATGATTCTTCAAAGCGGTTATAAATAAGTGGCCATGTAAAATAAGTTCCCGTCTTTTCCAGAGGTCTGCATTAATCTCGTGGTGCTCGGAATGAGTAGCCATAAAATAGATACTCCTGAATACTCCTCAGGAATGCGTTGTTATCTTCTGCTTTAAATGAGTGGCTATTCGAAATAGAATCCTGAGTTCGGCCAAGATGTATGTTATTCAGTTAAGGTCTGAATATGTGGCTACACAAAAGAGAATTCTGACTACAATACAGGTGTTTCTTATGCAATGAAGCTCTGAAATATATGCCATATGTAATATCGTCCTTAGTATTCCCCAGGTAGGTATTATTAATTGAGGACATAAAACGTTGGCCATATGACATTGTTTTCTGACTAGTCCACAGGTGTGTATTATTGACTCTTACTCTGAACATTTGAAAATATGGAAGAGACTAGTGTCTATTCAGAGTTGTGTATTGCTCACTCAAGCTTTGATTTTGTGGCCATAGGAAATAGATTAGTGTCTATTCCACATGTGTGCATTATTCACTGAGGCCGTAAATTAGAGGCTATATAAAGTAGACTCCTAACACTTCCTCAGTTGTGCAAAACTCAGTAGGGTTCTTCTTGTGTGACTATATAGAACAGGATTTTGTCTGTCTTAAATATTTGTAATATTCAGTGAATGCCTGAATGAGTGGCTACAGGGAATAGACAGCTGGGTACTTTACATTTGCACATTATTCACTGAGGTTAAGGGTCAGTACCTAACTGAAATGGAATGCTGAATAATTTACACATGCATATTATACACAGAGGGTATGAGTGTACAAATGAAATAAACTCCTGGCTATTCCACAGGTGTGCAATATTAAAAGAGGATCTGAATGAATATTAATCAAAAATAGACTCCAAAGTTCTCTCCAGGTGTGTATTATTCAGTGAGGCTCAGAAGATGTGGCCATATAAATTAAATTTTTTACTATAGAAAGGGTCTGCCTTATTCCCTACGGCTCTGAATATATGTCTACATGAAATAGAGTTGACTACATCACATTATTTAGTAACACTTCGAATGAGAGGTCACCTAAAAAAGTCTCCTGACTATTCCACAGGTGTGCATTATTTAGGGAGACTCTGAATGAGGCGATGAAAGTAAATCCTGACTATTTTCCCAGATGTGTACCATTAGTGAGGCTCTCAATGACGGGCCATAGGAAAGAGACATCTGTCTATTCCGCAGGTGTGCATTATTCCGTGATTCTATGAATTAGTGGCCATAAAAAGTAGACTCCAGACTATATGACAAGTGTGTAATATTCAGTGAGGCTGTGAAAGAAGGGTCATATGAAACCGACGTCTTATTACTCCACAGGTGCATTATTTACTCTTTCTCTAAATGAGGAGCCTTATGAAATAGACTCCTCATTATTCTCCATGTGTGCATTCCTCATACAGGTTCTTTATGAGTGTCCATAAAACACAGACTCATTACACTCCCCTAGGTGTGAGTTACTCAGTGATATCCAGAATTAGTGTTCATGAAAAATAGAATCCTGATTATCAACCAGGTGTGTATCATTCAGGAAGGCGCTAAATTCGTGGCTATATTAAACAGCGTTCTGATTACTTCATAGAAGTTCATTATTCACTGAAATTTTGAATGCGGGGCCATATAAAATAGACACCTGACTATTGCTCCATTGTGAATTATTAAATAAGGTTCTAAATGAGTGGTAGTACGAAATAAAAGCCCGAGGATTCCCTAGGTTTGTATCATTCAGGGAGGCACAGAATGAGTGGACATATAAAAAATGCTCGACCATAATCCTGGTGTGCATTATTCACTGAGGTTCTAAATGAGTGGATACATGAAGTAGACACCTAATTCTTTGCCAGCTGTGTATTATTAAACAAGACTCTGATTATGTGGGCATAAAAAAGAGACTGATGTATTGCCCAGGTGTGCATTATCAACACAGACTCTGAATTTGTAGCCATTTGAAGTAGACCCTTGACTATTTCTAAAGAAAGTTTTATTCACAGTGGCCCTGAACAAGTGGCCATGTGAAAGAGATTCCTGCCTTATCATATATACATATCATTCACTGAAACACTGAAAGAGTGGCCTTATGAAATAGACCCCATTTTACTCCACAGGTGTGAGTCATTTTTTGACTCTCCAAATGAATCACCATAGGAAATATACTAGTGACTATTCCACACATGTTTAGTATTTGAAGAATTTCTGTATTAGTGTCCATATCAAATAGTCTCCTGACTATCACACATATATTATTTACAAAGCTGGTTAACTTGGGGATACCTTAGATAGGGTTCTCACTACTCCACAGCTGGTTATTATAAACTTTATCTCTAAATTCCAGGCCACATGAAATAGACTCCTTTCTATTGCCCCATTTTGCATTATTCGGTAATGCTGTGATTGATTGGCCATATGACTTGGACTCTGACGATTCCCAAGGTGTGTAATCTTTATAGAGATTCTAAATGAGTGACCACATAAAATAGACTCCTCAGTTTATCCTTTTAACTATTTCTCAGTTCTTCATTTTTCACTGAATCACTGGGTGAACGGTCATATCAAATTGTTTCCACACTATTCCCCAAGTGTGCATTTTTAGTGTGTCTCTGAATAAGTGGTTATACATAATAGAATCCTGAGCAGTTTCCAGATATATATGATTCTTCAAAGTGGTTCTAAATAAGTGGCCATGTGAAATAAACTCCTGTCTTTTCCAGACGCCTGTATTAATTTTGTGCGTCTCTGAATGAGTAGTCATAAAATAGAGACTCTTAAATACTCCTCAGCCATGCGTTCTTACATTCGGCTCTAAATGAGTAGCTGTACTAACTAGAATCCTGGCTTTCCACAAAGTGTATGTTATTCAGTTAAGCTCCGAATATGTGGCTGTATGAAATAGAATTCTAGCTACAATACAGGTGTTTCTTATGCAATGAAGCTCTGAAATAGATGCCATATGTAATAGGGTCCTTAGTATTCCCCAGGTAGGTATTATTAACTGAGGCTCTGAAACGTCAGCCACATGACATTGTTTCCTGACTACTCCACAGGTGTGTATTATTGACTCTGACTCTGAATATTTGTAAATATGGAAGATACTAGTGTCTATTCAACGTTGTGTATTACTCACTGAAGGTTTGATTTTGCGGCCATACAAAATAGACTAGAGTCTATTACACACGTGTGCATTATTTCCTGAGGCCGTAAATGAGAGGCTATATAAAGTAGACTCCTAACTCTTCCCCAGTTGTGCATAACTCATTAGGATTTTTCTTATATGACCATATCAAACAGGATTTTGTCTATCTTAAATATTTTTATTATTCAGTGAATGTCTGAATTAGTGTCTATTTGAAATTGACATCTGGGTACTTTACATTTGTACATTATTCACTGACGTTAAAACTCAGTAGCCATCTGAAATGGAATCCTGACTAATTCACACATGCATATTATACACAGAGGCTATGAATGAGTGTCCAAATTAAATAGACTCCTGGCTATTCCACAGGTATGCATTATTAAAATAGGATCTGAATGAATGTCCATCGAATATAGACTACAAATTATTCTCCGGTGTGTATTATTCAGTGAGGCTCAGAAGATGTGGCCATATTAATTAGATTCCTTACTATAGAAAGGTTCTGCCTTAATCACTGCGGCTCTGAATGTGTTTCTACATGAAATATACTCCTCATTCTCGCAAGATGGCGTCGTAGAGGCGACTCAGGATTGCATCTCTCAGTGAAGGCGAAGAGGGTGAATTTTAGCTGCATTTTCAGACGGTCCTTTTTTTGCCCACAGAAGGTTAAATGTCCGAGGTGTGAGAGAGACACAGGATGCTCGTGCAGCCGGCTCATACGGCCAGTTGGGCCGTGCCGGTGCCACAGAGCAGTGGCACACAGCACAAAACTCACTTTTCTGGGAGCCCTGTTAAACTGGCAACCTGAGATTTGGACTGGCAGATTGGCATATCCATCTGATTGAACGGGACTTGGACAATGAGCCAGACCAGTATATTCCTGGGAAACGTGATCTGAGCCAGTGCAGTGGGCAGTGACATGGGAGATAGCATGAAACCCAGTGCCCTATTGGCAGGCTACTGGGGCGCCAGTGAGAGAGGCGACCGTTCAGCTTGTGGAGAAAAAGAGAGAGAGAGAGGACGAACTCTGAGGCAGGGAGCTGAGTGATTGAGCTCCGTGGGTCCCACCCTCACAGGGACAAGCAGGGTGGCGACTGGAGGCACTCGGGTCTGAGAATGTTTCTGCCGGCATCTAGGAGGGTGCAGCTCAGTGGGGAAGGTGTGTCCACCACTACGGATGCAATCCCCCCCTATTGCAGTACCGCCCAGGGCTGATACAGCCTGCCATTGCCAAGGCAATCTGCCATAACAGAGAGACTCCACCAAGAGGGCGGTGTGAACCACAGCAAAACAGAGCCCATGGCAGCAGGGCAGACCCGCACTAGCAGGGTGGAGCCCCAGAAGGCAAACAGTGAATAGACTGCCACCAAGCTGGGCAGGAAAGTGCAACAGATACTCATAAAGAAAGCCTCAACTCCCTGAGACAGAGCATCTAAGGGAAAAAAAGGGGGGGGTTATGAGTTCCGTTGCAGCAGACATAAACATATACTCCCAACATCCCTGAATGAACAACGGAGCTCACAGCTCAGGACTGGAGCTCCTATAAAGCACAGACCATCTCCTCAACCAGCTCCCTGACCCCTGTGTATTCTAAGAGTCACCCCAAGAAAGGACGATTCAAACTGACATTTGGTGGTCATCATTCTGGAACAAATATAGCAGAAAAAGAAACTGGTAGCATCCCTCACTGTTCTGCAACTGCTACAGGTGTTCCCCAGACAGGCAGGGCCTGGAGTGGACCTCAGCACTCGTACAGCAGAGGGGCTAGACCATTAGAAGGAAAACTAAGTAACAGAAATATTTCATCATCAACAATATTGGCATCCACTCAGAGACCCAATTGAAAAATTAGCAACTGCTAAGATGACTGGTGGATAAATCCATAAAGATGGAAAGAAACCAGCGAAAAAAGGAGGAAAACACCTGAAACCAAAACACCTCACATCCTACAAAGGACCAAAACTCCTCACCAGCAAGGGAACAAAGCTGGACGGAGAATGAGTGTGACGAAACGACAAAATTAGACTTCAGAAAGTGAATAATGAGAAACTTCAGGGAGCTAAAATAACATGTTCTAAATCAGTGTAAAGAAACTAAGAACCTTGAAAAGAAATTTGAAAAAAGATTCGAGGAAATGCTAAAAAGAATGGACAATTAGAGAGGAATATGAATGAATTGAAGGAGCTGAAAAACATAACACGAGAACTTCAAGAAGCATGCACAAGTTTCAACAGCCGAATTGACCAAGAAGAAGAAAGGATATCCGCTTTCAAACATTAACTCAATGAAATAAAATGAGAAACCAAGACTAAAGACAATAGCGCAAAAAGGAATTAACAAAATCTCCAAGAAATGTGGGACTATGTGAAGAGACCCAACCTACGTTTGATAGGTGTGCTAGAATGTGATGAAGAGAATGAATCAAAGCTGGAAAACACTCTTCAGGATATCATCCAGAAAAATTTTCCCAAGCAAGTAAGACAGGTCAATACTCAACTCCAAAAAATACAGAGAACACCACAAAGATACTCTGCAAGAAGAGCAACCCCAAGGCACATAATCGTCAGATTCACCAGGGTTGAAATGAAGGAGAAAATACTAAGGGCAGCCAGAGAGTAAGGTCGGGCCACCCACATAGGGAAGCCCATCAGACTCACAGCAGATCTCTCGGCAGAGACTCTACAAGCCAGAAGAGAGTGGGGGCCAATATTCAGCTTCTTTAAAGAAAAGAACTTTCAACCCAGAATTTCTCATCCAGCCAAACTGAGCTTCATAAGTGAAGGAAAAATAAAATCCTTCACGAACAAGCAAGTACTCAGATATTTTGTCACCACTAGGCCTGATTTACAAGAGCTACTGAAAGAGGCACTACACATAGAAAGAAAC
The DNA here is from genome assembly GCA_031835075.1 of Saguinus oedipus. Taxonomy (NCBI): domain Eukaryota; kingdom Metazoa; phylum Chordata; class Mammalia; order Primates; family Cebidae; genus Saguinus; species Saguinus oedipus. The sequence continues at coordinate 34,109,828 of CM063176.1, forward strand.
AACCAGTACCAGCAATCCTAAAAGCAAACCAAATGCTAAAGAGAATCAACAAAATGAAGAATCTACATGAACCAATGGGAAAAACAGCCAGATAGCATCAAAATGGTAGTATCAAATTCACACATAGGAATATTAACCCTAAATGTAAATGGGCTAAATGCACCAATCAAAAGACACATACTGGCAAATTGGATAAAAAACCAAAATTTATCAGTGTGCTGTATCCAGGAAACCCACCTCACACGCAAGGATACACAAAGGCTCAAAATAAAGGGATGGAGGAAGATTTACCAAGCAAATGGAGAGCAAAAATGCAGGAGCTGCAATTCTCATCTCTGATAAAATAGACTTTAAAGCAACAAAGATCAAAAGAGACAAAGAAGGTCATTACATAATGGTAAAAGGATTAATACAACAAGAAGAGCTGGAGGGAGGCAAGATGGCGTCGTAGAGGTGACTCAGGATTGCAGCTCTCGGTGAAGGCCCAGAGGGTGAGTCCTAGCCGCATTCTCGGATGTTCCTTTTATGCCCACAGAGCGTTGAAAGTCCCAGGTGTGGGAGAGACACGGGACGCTAGCAGCCGGCTAACGCAACCAGCTCCCGCCGCCTCTTCGGCCGGCGCCGCACCGGGACCCGGCGCGGAACTCACTGGTCTGGGTGCCCTGTTAAACCGGCAATCTGAGATTTGCAAGGGCAGATTGGCATGTCCATCTGATTGAACAGGACTTGGACAAAGAGCCAGACCAGGAGTTTCCTGGGAAGCGTGATCTGAGCCAGGGTAGTGGGCAGCAGCACGGGAGATCGCCCGGATCCCAGTGCCCTATCGGCAGGCTCCTGGGGCGCCAGTGAGAGAGTCGACCTTTCAGCTTGGGGAGAGGAAGAGAGAGAGAGAGAGGACGGACTCTGAGGCAGGGAGCAGGGTGATCGGGCTCGGCGGGTCCCACGCTCACGGGGACAAGCAGGGCGGCGACTGGAGGCGCTTGGGGCTGAGAGTTTTGTTGCCGGCATTTAGGACGGTGCAGCCCGGTCAGGGAGGGGCGTCCACCATTCCTGACAAAGTGCACCCCCACTTAAGTACCGCCCAGGACTGACGCAGCCTGCCGTTGCCGAGGCAACCTGCCATAACAGAGAGAGTCCGCCGGGCCGCAACAGGGCGGACCCGCCTTAGGAGGTCAGAGCCCCGGCAGGCAAATAGTGAATAGACTGCCACCTAGTGGGGCAGGACAGTGCAACAGATACTCATAAAGAAAGCCCCAACTCCCTGAGACAGAGCATCTAAGGGTGGAAAAAAAAAAAAAAAGAGTGGTGTTTTATGAGTTCTATTGCAGCAGACATAACCTCCCAACAACCCTGAATGAACAACGGAGCTCACAGCTCAGCACTGGAGCTCCTATAAAGCACAGACTGTCTCCTCAAGCAGCTCCCTGACCTCTGTATATCCAAGGAGTCACCCCAGAAAAGGACTAATCAGACTGACATTTGGCTGGCATCATTCTGGAACAAGGGCAGCAGAAAAAGAAACTGATATCATCCCTCACTGTTCTGCAGCTGCTGCAGGTATACCCCAGACAAGCAGGGCCTGGAGTGGACCTCAGCACTCATACAGCAGAGAGGATAGATCATTAGAGGGAAAACTAAGTAACAGAAATACTTCATCATCAACAATCTCAGTGTCCACACAGAGACCCAATTGAAAAATCAGCCACTACTAAGACAACAGGCGGATAAATCCATAAAGATGGGAAGAAACCAGCGCAAAAAGGAGGAAAGCACCCGAAACCAAAACACCTCACCTCCAAAAAAGGACCAAAACTCCTCACCAGCAAGGGAACAAAGCTGGACGGAGAATGAATGTGACGAAATGACGGAAACAGACTTCAGAAAGTGGATAATGAGAAACTTCAGTGAGCTAAAGGAACATGTTCTAAACCAGTGCAAAGAAACTAAGAACCTTGAAAAAAGATTTGAAAAAAGATTCGAGGAATTGATAACGAGAATGGACAACTTAGAGAGGAATATGAATGAATTGAAGGAGCTGAAAAACTCAACACGAGAACTTCGCGAAGCATGCACAAGTATCAACAGCCGAATTGACCAAGCAGAAGAAAGAATATCAGAAGTTGAAGATCAACTCAATGAAATAAAACGAGAAACCAAGATTAAAGAAAAAAGCACAAAAAGGAATGAACAAAATCTCCAAGAAATGTGGGACTATGTGAAGAGACCCAACCTACGTTTGATAGGTGTACCAGAATGTGACGAAGAGAATGAATCCAAGCTGGAAAACACTCTTCAGGATATTATCCAGGAAAATTTCCCCAACCTAGCAAGACAGGTCAATACTCAACTCCAGGAAATACAGAGAACACCACAAAGATACTCTGCAAGAAGAGCAACCCCAAGGCACATAATCGTCAGATTCACCAGGGTTGAAACGAAGGAGAAAATACTAAGGGCAGCCAGAGAGAAAGGTCGGGTCACCCACAAAGGGAAGCCCATCAGACTCACAGCAGATCTCTCAGCAGAGACTCTACAAGCCAGAAGAGAGTGGGGGCCAATATTCAACATCCTTAAAGAAAAGAGCTTTCAACCCAGAATTTCATATCCAGCGAAACTGAGTTTCATAAGTGAAGGAAAAATAAAATCCTTCACGAACAAGCAAGTACTCAGAGATTTTGTCACCACTAGGCCTGCTTTACAAGAGCTCCTGAAAGAGGCACTACACATAGAAAGAAACAACCAGTTCCAGCCATCCTAAAAGCATACCAAATGCTAAAGACCATCAACAAAATGAAGAATGTACATGAACCAACGGGCAAAACAGCCAGCTAGCATCAAAATGGCAGTATCAAATTCACACATAACAATATTAACCCTGAATGTAAATGGGCTAAATGCACCAATCAAAAGACACAGACTGGCAAATTGGATAAAAAACCAAAACCCATCGGTGTGCTGTATCCAGGAAACCCACCTCACATGCAAAGATACACAAAGGCTCAAAATAAAGGGATGGAGGAAGATTTACCAAGCAAATGGAGAGCAAAAAAAAGCAGGAGTTGCAATTCTCATCTCTGATAAAATAGACTTTAAAGTAACAAAGATCAAAAGGGACAAAGAAGGTCATTACATAATGGTAAAAGGATCGATACAACAAGAAGAGATAACGATTCTAAATATATATGGACCCAATGTAGGAGCACCCAGATATATAAGGCAAGTTCTTAATGACTTACAAAGGGACTTACACTCCCACACAATAATAGTGGGAGACTTTAACACTCCACTGTCAATAGCAGACAGATCAACCAGACAGAAAATTAACAAGGATATCCAGGACTTGAACTCAGACCTGGAACAAGCAAACCTGATAGACATTTACAGAACTCTCCACCCCAAATCCACAGAATATACATTCTTCTGAGCACCACATCACACCTACTCCAAAATTGACCACATAATTGGAAGCAAAGCACTCCTCAGCAAATGCAAAACAACGGAAATCATAACTAACAGTCTCTCAGACCATAGTGCAATCAAGTTGGAACTCAGAATTCAGAAAATAACTCAGAACCGCACAGCTTCATGGAAACTGAACAATTGGCTCTTGAATGTTGATTGGATAAACAATGAAATGAAGGCAGAAATAAAGAAGTTCTTTGAAACCAATGAGAATGAAGACACAACGTACCAGAATCTCTGGGACACATTTAAAGCAGTCTGTAGAGGAAAATATATAGCAATAAGTGCCCACATGAGAAGAGTGGAGAGATCCAAAATTGACACCCTATCGTCAAAATCGAAAGAGCTAGAGGAGCAAGATAAAAAAAGCTCAAAACCTAGCCGAAGACAAGAAATAACTAAGATCAGAGCAGAACTGAAGGAGATAGAGACAAGAAAAACCCTTCAAAAAATCAATAAATCTAAGAGCTGGTTTTTCGAAAAGATCAACAAAATAGACAGACCACTAGCCAGACTGATAAAAAAGAAGAGAGAGAACAACCAAATAGATGCAATAAAAAACGATAAAGGGGAAATCACCACAGATTCCACAGAAATTCAAACCATCATCAGAGAATACTACAAACAACTCTATGCACATAAACCAGTAAATCAGGAAGAAATGGATAAATTCCTGGATGCCTGTGTCCTCCCAAGCCTAAACCAGGAGGAAGCCGAAACTATGAATAGACCAATAACAAGGTCTGAAGTTGAGGCAGCAATTAAGAGCCTACCACACAAAAAAAGCCCAGGTCCAGATGGGTTCACAGCCGAATTCTACCAGACACACAAAGAGGATCTGGTACCATTCCTTCTGAAACTATTCCAAATAATCCAAAAAGAGGGAACCCTTCCCAAATCATTTTATGAGACCAACATCATCCTGATACCAAAACCTGGCAGAGACTCAACAAGAAAAGAAAACTTCAGGCCAATATCCATGATGAACATAGATGCAAAAATCTTCAATAAAATACTGGCAAACCGATTGCAACAGCACATTAAAAAACTTATCCATCATGATCAAGTAGGATTTATCCCGGGGATGCAAGGCTGGTTCAACATACGCAAGTCTATAAATGTAATTCACCACATAAACAGAAGCAAAAACAAAAACCACATGATTATCTCAATTGATGCAGAGAAGGCATTTGACAAAATTCAACAGCCCTTTATGCTAAAAACCCTCAATAAACTTGGTATTGATGGAACATATCTCAAAGTAATAAAAGCTATTTATGACAAACCAACAGCCAATATCATACTTAATGGGCAAAAACTGGAAGCATTCCCTTTGAAATCTGGCACTAGACAAGGATGCCCTCTCTCACCACTTCTATTCAACATAGTACTGGAAGTTCTAGCCAGAGCAATCAGGCAAGAAAAAGAAATAAAGGGTATTCAAATAGGAAAGGTGGAAGCCAAATTGTCTCTATTTGCAGACGACATGATAGTATACCTAGAAGACCCCATCACCTCAGCCCAAAAGCTCCTGCAACTGATAAGCAACTTCAGCAAAGTCTCAGGATATAAAATCAATGTGCAAAAATCACAAGCATTCCTATACACCAATAACAGACTTAAAGAGAACCAAATCAAGAATGAACTGCCATTCACAATTGCTACAAAGAAAATAAAATACCTAGGAATACAACTCACTAGGAATGTAAGGGACCTCTTTAAGGAAAACTACAAACAACTGCTCAATGAAATAAGAGAGGACACAAACAGATGGAGAAACATTCCATGTTCGTGGTTAGGAAGAATCAATATCGTGAAAATGGCTATACTGCCCAAAGTAATTTACACAATCAATGCTATCCCCATCAAACTACCATTGAATTTCTTCACAGAACTGGAAAAAAACACCATGAATTTCATATGGAACCAAAAAAGAGCCCACATAGCCAAGTCAATTCTAAGCAAAAAGAACACAGCGGGAGGCATCACGCTACCAGACTTCAAACTATACTACAAGGCTACAGTAATCAAAACAGCATGGTACTGGTACCAAAACAGAGATATAGACCAATGGAACAGAACAGAGGCATCGGAGGCAACACAACACATCTACAACCATATTATCTTTGATAAACCAGACAAAAACAGGCAATGGGGAAAGGATTCCCTATTTAATAAATGGTGTTGGGAAAACTGGCTAGCCATGTGCAGAAAGCAGAAATTGGACCCCTTCCTGACACCTTACACTAAAATTAACTCCAGATGGATTAAAGACTTAAACGTAAGACCCGACACCATAAAAACCCTAGAAGAAAATCTAGGCAAAACCATTCAGGACATAGGAGTAGGCAAGGACTTCATGAACAAAACTCCCAAAGCATTGGCAACAAAAGCCAAAATAGACAAATGGGACCTAATCAAACTCCACAGCTTCTGCACAGCAAAACAAACAGTCACTAGAGTGAATCGGCAACCATCAGAATGGGAAAAAATCTTTGCAGTTTACGCATCCGACAAAGGGCTGATATCCAGAATTTACAAAGAACTCAAACAGATTTACAGGAAAAAAACAAACAAGCCCATTCAAAAATGGGCAAAGGATATGAACAGAAACTTTACGAAAGCAGACATACATGAGGCCAGCAAACATATGAAAAAGTGCTCATCGTCATTGGTCATTAGAGAGATGCAAATCAAAACCACATTGAGATACCATCTCACACCAGTTAGAATGGCGATCATTAAAAAATCTGGAGACAGCAGATGCTGGAGAGGATGTGGAGAAATAGGAACACTCTTACACTGTTGGTGGGAGTGTAAATTAGTTCAACCATTGTGGAAGACAGTGTGGCGATTCCTCAGGGACCTAGAAATAGAAATTCCATTTGACCCAGCAATCCCATTACTGGGTATCTATCCAAAGGATTATAAATCGTTCTACTATAAGGACACATGCACACGAATGTTCATTGCAGCACTGTTTACAATAGCAAAGACCTGGAACCAACCCAAATGCCCAACGATGATTGACTGGACTGGGAAAATGTGGCACATATACACCATGGAATATTATGCAGCAATCAAAAATGATGAGTTTGTGTCCTTTGTAGGGACATGGATGAATCTGGAGAACATCATTCTCAGCAAACTGACACAAGAACAGAAAAAGAAATACCGCATATACTCGCTCATAGGTGGGTGAGAAAAATGAGAACATGTGGACACAGAGAGGCGGTCTACTATACACTGGGGACTGTTGGGGGGAATGGGGGAGGGACAGCAGGGTGGGGCTGGGGGGGATAGCCTGGGGATGAATACCAAGTGTGGGTGAAGGGGAGGAAAGCAGCAAAGCACACTGCCATGTGTGTACCTATGCAACTATCTTGCTCGTTCTGCACATGTACCCCCAAACCTATAATGCAATAAAAAAAAAAAAAAAAAACAAAGCAGTCTGTAGAGGAAAACATATAGCAATAAGTGCCCACATGAGAAGGGTGGAGAGGTCCAAAGTTGACATCCTATCATCAAAATTGAAAGAGCTACAGGAGAAAGATCAAAAAAGCTCAAAATCTAGCTGACGACAAGAAATAACTAAGATCAGAGCAGAACTGAAGGAGATAGAGACAAGAAAAACCCTTCAAAAATCAATAAATCTAAGAGCTGGTTTTTCGAAAAGATCAACAAAATAGACAGACCACTAGCCAGACTGATAAAAAAGAAAAGAGAGAACAACTAAACAGATGCAGTAAAAAACGATAATGGAGAAATCACCACAGATTCCACAGAAATTCAAACCATCATCAGAGAATACTACAAACGACACTATGCCCATGAACTAGCAAACCAGGAAGAAATGGATAAATTCCTGGATGCCTGTGTCCTCCCAAGCCTAAATCAGGAGGAAGCTGAAATTATGAATAGACCAATAACAAGGTCTGAAGTTGAGGCAGCAATTAAGAGCCTACCACACAAAAAAAGCCCAGGTACAGATGGGTTCACAGCCGAATTCGACCAGACACACAAAAACGATCTGGTACCATTCCTTCTGAAACTATTCCAAGTAATTCAATAAGAGGGAACCCTACCCAAATCATTTTATGAGACCAACATTATTCTGATACCAGAACCCGGCACAGAGTCAACAAAAAAAGAAAACTTCAGGCCAATATCCATGATGAACATAGATGCAAAAATCTTCAATAAAATACTGGCAAACCGATTGCAACAGCACATTAAACAAGTTATCCATCATGATCAAGTAGGATTCATCCCGGGGATGCAAGGCTGGTTCAACATATGCAAGTCTATAAATGTAATTCACCACATAAACAGAAACAAGAACAAAAACCACCTGATTATCTCAATTGACTCAGAGAAGGCATTTGACAAAATTCAACAGCCCTTTATGCTAAAAACCCGCAATCAACTTGGTATTGATGGAACATATCTCAAAGTAATAAAAGTTATTTACGACAAACCAACAGTCAATATCATACTAAACAGGCAAGAACTGGAAGAATTTTCTTTGAAATCCAGCACTAGACAAAGATGCCCTCTTTAACCACTCCTATTCAACATAGTACTGGAAGTTCTAGCCAGAGCAATCAGGCAACAAAAAAAAAAAAATAAAGAGTATTCAAATAGGAAATGTGGAAGCCAAATTGTCTCTATTTGCAGACGACATCATAGTATACCTAAAAGACCCCATCACCTCAGCCCAAAAAATCCTGAAACAGAGAAGCAAATTCAGCAAAGTCTCAGGATATAAAATCAATGTGCAAAAATCACAAGCATTCCTATACACCAATAATAGACTTAAAGAGAACCAAATCAAGAAGCAAATGCCATTCACAATTGCTACAAAGAAAATAAAATACCTAGGAATACAACTCACAAGGAACGTAAGGGACCTCTTTAAGGATAACTACAAACCACTGCTCAACGAAATAAGAGAGGACACAAACAGATGGAGAAACATTCCATGTTTGTGGTTAGGAATAATCAATATTGTGAAAATGGCTATACTGCCCAAAGTAATTTACACAATCAATGTTATCCCCAACAAACTACCACGGAATTTCTTCACAGAACTGGAAAAAATCACCATGAACTTTATATGGAAACAAAAGAGAGCCCGCATAGCCAAGTGAATTCTAAGCAAAAAGAACACAGTTGGGGACCTGGAAAGATGGCGTCATAGAGGTGACTCAGGATTGCAGCTCTTAGTCAAGGCGCAGAGGGTGAGTCCTAGCCGCATTCTCGGATGGACCTGTTTTGCCCACAGAGCGTTTAAACTCCCAGGTGTGGGAGAGACACTGACGCTAGTACAGCCGGCTCACGCAGCCGGCTCATGCGGCTGCTTCAGCCGGCACCGCAGCAGGACCCAGCACGGAACTCACTAGTCTGGGTGCCCTGTCAAACCGTCAATCTGAGATTTGGAAGGGCAGATTGGCATGTCCATCTGATTGAATGGGACTTGGACAATGAGCCAGACCAAAAGTTTCCTGGGAAGCGTGATCTGAGCCGGTGCAGTGGGCTGTGGCACTGGAGATCTCATGGATCCCAGTGCCCTATCAGCAGGCTACTGGGTCGCCAGTGAGAGAGTCGACCTTTCATCTTGCTGAGAGGAAAAGAGAGAGAGAGAACAGACTCTGAGGCAGGGAGCTGGGTGATCCAGCTCGGCGGGTCCCACCCTCACAGGGACAAGCAGGGCGGCGACTGGAAATGCTTTGGGCTGAGAGTTTTGCTGCCAGCATCTAGGACAATGCAGCCCAGTGAGGGAGGGGCGTCTGCCATTGCTGATGCAATCCGCCCCTACCAAAGTACCACCCAGGGCTGACGCAGCCTGCCGTTGATGAGGCAGCCTGCCATAACAGAGAGACTCTGCCAGGAGGGGGGAGCGCTCCACAGCAGAAGGGAGCCCAGCAGCAACAGGGCGGACCCAGGCTAGCAGGACAGAGACCCGGCAGGCAAATAGTGAATAGACTGCCTCCTAGTAGGGTAGGACAGTGCAACAGATACTCATAAAGAAAGCCCCAACTCCCTGAGACAGAGCATCTAAGGAGGAAAAAAAAAAGGGTGGTGTTTTATGAGTTCTATTGCAGCAGACATAAACAACCTCCCAACAACCCGGAATGAACAACGGAGCTCACAGCTCAGCACTGGAGCTTCTATAAAGCACAGACAATCTCCTCAAGCAGCTCCCTGACCCCTGTATATCCAAAGAGTTATCCCCCAAAAAAACTAATCAGACTGACATTTGGTGGGCATAATTCTGGAATAAAGACAAAAGAAGAAAAACCTGGTATCATCCCTCACGGTTCTACAGCTGCTACAGGTATACCCCAGACAAGCAGGGCCTGGAGTGGACCTCAGCACTCATACAGCAGAGGGCCTAGACCATTAGAAGGAAAACTAAGTAACAGAAATACATCATCATCAACAATATCAGCGTCCACACAGAGACCCAATTGAAAAATCAGCAACTACTAAGATGACAGGCAGATAAATCCATAAAGATGGGAAGAAACCAGCGAAAAAAGGAGGAAAACACCCGAAACCAAAACACCTCACCGCCTAAAAAGGACCAAAACACCTCACCAGCAAGGGAACAAGGCTGGACGAAGAATGAGTGTGACAAAATGACGGAATCAGACTTCAGAAAATGGATAATGAGAAACTTCAGTGAGCTAAAAGAACATGTTCTAAACCAGTGAAAAGAAACCAAGAACCTTGAAAAAAGATTTGAAAAAAGATTAGAGGAATTGACAACAAGAATGGACAACTTAGAGAGGAATATGAATGAATTGAAAGAGCTGAAAAACACAACACGAGAACTTCACGAAGCATGCACAAGTTTCAACAGCCGAATTGACCAAGCAGAAGAAAGAATATCAGAAGTTGAAGATGAACTCAATGAAATAAAACGAGAAACCAAGATTAAAGAAAAAAGCACAAAAAGGAATGAACAAAATCTTCAAGAAATGTGGGACTATGTGAAGAGACCCAAACTAGGTTTGATAGGTGTACCAGAATGAGATGAAGAGAATGAATTCAAGCTGGAAAACACTCTTCAGGATATTATCCAGGAAAATTTCCCCAACCTAGCAAGACAGGTCAATACTGAACTCCAGGAAATACAGAGAACACCACAAAGATACTCCGCAAGAAGAGCAACCCCAAGGCACATAATCGCCAGATTCACCAGGGTTGAAATGAAGGAGAAAATACTAAGGGCAGCCAGAGACAAAGGTCGGGTCACCAACAAAGGGAAGCCCATCAGACTCACAGCACATCTCTCGGCAGAGACTCTACAAGCCAGAAGAGAGTGGGGGCCAATATTCAGCTTCTTTAAAGAAAAGAATTTTCAATGCAAAATTTCATATCCAGCCAAACTGAGCTTCATAAGTTAAGGAAAAATAAAATCCTTCACGAACAGGCAAGTACTCAGAGATTTTGTCACCACTAGGCCTGCTTTACAAGAGCTTCTGAAAGAGGCACTACACATAGAAAGAAACAAACAGTAGCAGCCATCCTAAAAGCATACCAAATGCTAAAGACCATCAACAAAATGAAGAATGTACATGAACCAACGGGCAAAACAGCCAGCTAGAATCAAAATGGCAATATCAAATTCACACATAACAATATTAACCCTGAATGTAAATGGGCTAAATGCACCAATCAAAAGACACAGACTGGAAAATTGGATAAAAAACCAAAACCCATCGGTGCACTGTATCAAGAAAACCCACCTCACACGCAAAGATGCACAAAGGCTCAAAATAAAGGGATGGAGGAAGATTTACCAAGCAAATGGAGAGCAAAAAAAAGCAGGAGTTGCAATTCTCGTCTCTGATAAAATAGACTTTAAAGCAACAAAGATCAAAAGGGACAAAGAAGGTCATTACATAATGGTAAAAGGATCTATACAACAAGAAGGACTAACAATTCTAAATATATATAGACCCAATGTAGGAGCACCCAGATATATAAGGCAATTTCTTAATGACTTACAAAGAGAATTAGACTCCCACACAATAATAGTGGGAGACTTTAACACTCCACTGTCAATAGCAGACAGATCAACCGGACAGAAAATTAACAAGGATATCCAGAACTTGAACTCAGACCTGGATCAAACAAACCTGATAGACATTTACAGAACTCTCCACCCCAAATTCACAGAATATACATTCTTCTCAGCACCACATCACACCTACTCCAAAATTGACCACATAATTGAAAGTAAAGCACTCCTCAGCAAATGCAAAACAACGGAAATCATAACTAACAGTCTCTCAGACCATAGTGCAATCAAGTTGGAACTCAGAATTCAGAAAATAGCTCAGAACCGCACAGCTTCATGGAAATTGAACAACTGGCTCTTGAATGTTGATTGGATAAACAATGAAATGAAGGCAGAAATAAAGAAGATCTTCGAAACCAACGAGAATTAAGACACAACGTACCGGAATTTCTGGAACACATTTAAAGCAGTCTGTAGAGGAAAATATATAGCAATAAGTGCCCACATGAGAAGAGTGGAGAGATCCAAAATTGACACCCTATCGTCAAAATTGAAAGAGCTAGAGGAGCAACATCAAAAAAGCTCAAAACCTAGCCGAAGACAAGAAATAACTAAGATCAGAGCAGAACTGAAGGAGATAGAGACAAGAAAAACCCTTCAAAAAATCAACAAATCCAAGAGCTGGTTTTTCAAAAAGATCAACAAAATAGACAGACCACTAGCCAGACTGATAAAAAAGAAAAGAGAGAATAACCAAATAGTTGCAATAAAAAACGATAATGGGCAAATCACCACAGATTCCACAGAAATTCAAACCATCATCAGAGAATACTACAAACAACTCTATGCACATAAACTAGTAAATCAGGAAGAAATGGTTAAATTCCTGGACGCCTGTATTCTCCCAAGCCTAAACCAGGAGGAAGCTGAAACTATGAATAGACCAATAACAAGGTCTGAAGTTGAGGCAGCAATTAAGAGCCTACCACACAAAAAAAGCCCAGGTCTAGATGGGTTCACAGCCGTATTCTACCAGACACAGAAAGAGGATTTGGTACCATTCCTTCTGAAACTATTCAAAATAATCCAAGAAGAGGGAACCCTTCCCAAATCATTTCATAAGACCAACATCATCCTGATACCAAAGCCTGAAAGAGACTCAACAAGAAAAGAAAACTTCAGGCCAGTATGCATGATGAACATAGATGCAAAAAATCTTCAATAAAATACTGGCAAACCGATTGCAACATCACATTAAAAAACGTATACATCATGATCAAGTACGATTTATCCCGGGGATGCAAGGCTGGTTCAACATATGCAAGTCTGTAATTGTAATTCACCACATAAACAGAAGCAAAAACAAAAACCACATGATTATCTCAATTACGCAGAGAAGGCCTTGGACAAAATTCAACAGCCGTTTATGCTAAAAACCCTCAATAAACTTCGTATTGATGGAACATATCTCAAAGTAATAAAAGCTATTTACGACAAACCAACAGCCAATATCATACTTAATGGGCAAAAACTGGAAGCATTCCCTTTGAAATCCGGCACTAGACAAGGATGCCCTCTCTCATCACTCCTATTCAACATAGTACTGGAAGTTCTAGCCAGAGCAATCAGGCAAGAAAAAGAAATCAAGGGTATTCAAATACGAAAGGTGGAAGCCAAATTGGCTCTATTTGCAGACGACATGATACTATACCTAGAAGACCCCATCACCTCAGCCCAAAAGCTCCTGCAACTGATAAGTAACTTCAGCAAAGTCTCACGATATAAAATCAATGTGCAAAAATCACAAGCATTCCTATACACCAATAACAGACTTAAAGAGAACCAAATTAAGAACGAACTGCCATTCACAATTGCTACAAAGTAAACAAAATACCTGGAAATCCAACTCACAAGGAATGTAAGGGACCTCTTTAAGGAAAACTACAAACCACTGCTCAATGAAATAAGAGAGGACACAAACAGATGGAGAAACATTCCATGTTCGTGGTTAGGAAGAATCAGTATCGTGAAAATGGCTATACTGCCAAAAGTAATTTACACAATCAATGCTATCCCCATCAAACTACGATTGAATTTCTTCACAGAACTGGAAACAACCACCATGAATTTCATATGGAACCAAAAAAGAGCCTGCATAGCCAAGTCAATTCTAAGCAAAAAGAACACAGCGGGAGGCATCACACTACCAGACTTCAAAGTATACTACAAGGCTACAGTAATCAAAACAGCATGGTACTGGTACCAAAACAGAGATATAGACCAATGAAATAAAACAGAAGCATCGGAGGCAACACAACATATCTACAACCATATTATCTTTGATAAACCAGACAAAAACAGGCAATGGGGAAAGGATTCCCTATTTAATAAATGGTGTTGGGAAAACTGGCTAGCCATGTGCAGAAAGCAGAAACTGGACCCCTTCCTGACACCTTACATTAAAATCAACTCCAGACGGATTAAAGACTTAAATGTAAGACCTGACACCATAAAAACCCTAGAAGAAAATCTATGCAAAACCATTCAGGACATAGGAGTAGGCAAGGAATTCATGAACAAAACATCAAAAGCATTGGCAAAAACAGGCAAAATAGACAAATGGGACCTAATCAAACTCCACAGCTTCTGCACGGCAAAAGAAACAGTCACTAGAGTGAATCGGCAACCATCAGAATGGGAAAAAATCTTTGCAGTTTACACATCTGACAAAGGGCTAATATCCAGAATTTACAAAGAACACAAACAGATTTACAGGAAAAAGCAAACAAGCCCATTCAAAAATGGGCAAAGGATATGAACAGACACTTTAGAAAAGTAGACATACATGAGGCCAACAAACACATGAAAAAATGCTCATCATCACTGGTCATTAGAGAGATGCAAGTCAAAACCACAATGAGATACCATCTCAGGCCAGTTAGAATGGCGATCATTAGAAAATCTGGAGACAGCAGATGCTGGAGAGGATATGGAGAAATAGGAGCACTCTTACACTGTTGGTGGGAGTGTAAATTAGTTCAACCATTGTGGAAGACAGTGTGGCGATTCCTCAAGGACCTAGAAATAGAAATTCCATTTGACCCAGCAAGCCCATTACTGGGTATATATTCAAAGGACTATAAATCGTTCTACTATAAGGACACATACACACGAATGTTCATTGCAGCACTGTTTACAATAGCAGAAAACTGTTACCACACCAAATGCCCAACGATGATAGACTGGACTGGGAAAATGTGGCACATATACACCGTGGAATATTATGCAGTAATCAAAAATGATGAGTTTGTGTCCTTTGTAAGGTCATGGATGTATCTGCAGAACATCATTCTCAGCAAACTGACACAAGAACAGAAAAAGAAATACTACATATACTCACTCATAGGTGGGTGAGAAAAATGAGAACACATGGACACAGAGAGGCGGTCTACTATACACTGGGGTCTATTGAGGGGAATGGGGGAGGGACAACAGGGGGAGGCTGGGGAGGGATATCCTGGGGATGAATGCCAAATGTAGGTGAAGGGGAGGAAGGCAACAAAACACACAGCCATTTGTGTACCTATGCAACTATTTTCACTTTCTACACATGTACCCCAAAACCTATAGTGCAATAAAAATTAAAAACAAAAAAATATTTTCCACCCCACCCAAAATAAATAAAGAACACAGTTGGAGGCATCACACTACCAGACTTCAAATTACACTAGAAGACTACATTAATCGAAACAGCATGGTACTGGTACCAAAACGGAGATATAGACCAATGGAACAGAACAGAGGCATCGTAGGCAACACAACATATCTGCAACCATATAATCTTTGATAAACCAGACAAAAACAAGCAATGGGGAATGATTCCCTGTTAAATAAATGGTGTTGGAAAAGCTGGCTAGCCATGTGCAGAAAGCAGAAACTGGACCCCTTCCTGACACCTTACACTAAAATTAACTCCAGATGGATTAAAGACTTAAACATAAGACCTGGCAACATAAAAACCCTAGAAGAATATCTAGAAAAAACCATTCAGGACAAAGGAGTAGGCAAGGATTTCATGAACAAAACACCAAAAGTATTGGCAACAAAAGCCAAAATAGACAAATGGGATCTAATCAAACTCCACAGCTTCTGCACGGCAATAGAAACAGCCACTAGAGTGAATAGGCAACCATCAGAATGGGAAAAAATATTTGCAGTTTACGCATCTGACAAAGGGCTGATATCCAGAATTTAGGAAGAACACAAACAGATTTACAGAAAAATAAAACAAACAAGCCCATTCAAAAATGGGCAAATGATAAGAATAGACACTTTACAAAAGAAGACCTACATGAGTCCAACAAACACATAAAAAAAGCTCATCATCACTGTTCATTAGAGAGATGCAAATCAAAACCACATTGAGATACCATCTTACGTCAGATAGAATGGTGATCATTAAAAAATCTGGAGACAGCAGATGCTGGATAGGATGCGGAGAAAGAGGAACACTCTTACACTGTTGGTGGGAGTGTAAACTAGTTCAACCATTGTGGAAGACAGTGTGGCGATTCCTCAAGGACCTAGAAATAGAAATTCCATTTGACCCAGCAATCCCATTACTGGGTATATATCCAAAGAAATATAAATCTTTCTACTATAAGGACACATGCACACGAATGTTCATTGCAGCACTGTTTACAATAGCAAAGACCTGGAACGAACCCAAATCCCCATCGATGATAGACTGGACTGGAAAAATGTGGCACATATACACCATGGAATATTATGCAGCAATCAAAAATCATGAGTTTGTGTCCTTTGTAAGGACATGGATGAATCTGGAGAACATCATTGTCAGCAAACTGACACAAAAACAGGAAAAGAAATACCGCATATTCTCACTCATAGGCGGGTGAGAAAAATGAGAACACATGGACACAGGGAGGGTGTCTACTACACACTGGTGTTTATTGCAGGGAATGGTGGAGGGACAGTGGGGTGGGTGGGAAGTTATAGCCTGGGGTATAAATGCCAAGTGTGGGTGAAGGGGAGGAAGGCAGCAAAACACACTGCCATGTGTAAACCTATGCAACTACCTTGCAAGTTCTGCATATGTACCACAAAACCTATAATGCAATAAAAATTAAAGTAATATAGGATCTGAATTAATGTCCATCGAAAATAGACTCCACATTATTCTCCAGTGTGTATTATTCAGTGAGGCTCAGAAGATGTGGCCATAAGAATTTGATTACTTTTTATAGAAAGGTTCTGCCTTATTCACTGGGGCTCTGAATATGTGTCTACATGAAATAGACTCATGATTATATCACATTATTTCGTGACACTCTGAATGTGAGGCCACCTGGAAAAGTCTCCTGACTATTCCAGAGGTGTGCATTATTAAGTGAGACTCTGAGAGGCTATATAAAGTAGACCCTAACACGTCCTCAGTTGTGCATAACTCAGTAGGGTTCCTCTTGTGTGACCATATGAAACAGGATTTTGTCTACCATAATATTTGTATTATTCAGTGAATGCCTGAATGAGTGGCTATATGAAATAGACAGCTGGGTACTTTACATTTGTATATTATTCACTGAGGTTAAGAGTCAGTAGCAGTCTGAACTGGAATCCTGACTAATTCACACATGCATATTATATACAGAGGCTATGAATGAGTGTCCAAATGAAATAGACTCCTGGCTATTCCACAAGGGTGGATTATTAAAAGAGGCTCTGAATGAATGTACATCGAAAATAGACTCCAAATTATTCTCCAGGTGTGTATTACTCAGTGAGGCTCAGAAGATGTGGCCATATTAATTAGATACCTTACTATAGAAAAGGTCTGCCTTATTGACTGCGGCTCTGAATATGTGTCTACATGAAATAGACTCCTAACTACACCACATTATTTAGTGACACTCTGAATGAGAGGCCACGAGAGAAAGTCTCCTGACTATTCCACAGGTGTGCATTACTCAGTGAGACTCTGACTGTGGCGATTAAAGTAAATCCTGACTATTTCTTCACGTGTGTTCCATTAGTGAGGCTCTCAATGAGGGTCCATAGGAGAGAGAATTCTGACTTTTCCACAGGTGTGCATTATTCTGTGATTCTCGAATGAGTGGCCATAAGGAATAGACTCCAAACTATATGACAAGTGTGTCATATTCAGTGAGGCTGTAAAAGAGGGGTCATATGGAACAGACGTCTAATTACTCCACATGTGAGCTATTCACTATTTGTCTGAATGAGGAGCCGTATGAAAATGGCTCCTCATTATTCTCCATGTGTGCATTATTCAAACAGGTTCTTTATGAGTGTCCATATAAAAAAGACTCCTTACACTCCCCCAGGTGTGTATTACTCAGCGATACCCAGAATTAGAGTTCATCTAAAATAAAGTCCTGACTATCATCCAGGTGTGTATCATTCAGGAAGGCACCAAATTCGTGGCTATCTTAAACAGCGTCTTGATTACTCAATAGAAATACATTATTCACTGAAACATTGAATGAGAGGTCACATAAAATAGACACCTGACTATTGCTACATTGTGAATTATTCAATAACTTTCTAAAGGAGTGGTAGCATGGAGTAGAATCCCGAGGATTCCCTAGGTGTGTATCATTCTGGGAGGCACAGAATGAGTGGCCATATAAAAAATGCTCAACTATTATTTTGGTGTGCATTATTCACTGACGCTCTAAATGAGTGGATACATGAAGTAGACTCTTATTTCTTCCCCAGTTGTGTATTATTTAATGAGACACTGACTGTGTGGGCATACGAAAGAGACTCTGCTCTATTGCCCAGGTGTGCATTACATACAGTGGTTCTGAATGTGTACCCATTTGAAGTAGACAATTGAGTATTCCTAAGGAATGTTTTATTCACAGTGCCCCTGAATGAGTGGGCATGTTAAAGAGGTTCCTGACTATTAAGATATACTTGTTATTCACTGAAACACTGAAAGAGTGGCCTTACGAAATAGACCACATTTGACTCCACAGGTGTGAGTTATTTTTATTATTTATTTATTTATTTATTTATTTATTTTTTAGATGTTTTTGGGGGGTTGAAAGAAACAGAGAGGAAGAAAAGAGAGAGAGAGAGAAAAGGAATATTGCTTTATTGTATAAATGGGTATTAATAATGGCCGATCATTATTTTATGTATTTAAAGTGGAGAATGTATATTTAATTTATCTAAAGTGGAGCGCTCTACAAGTGCTTATTAAGTTTACTTATTACTGATATCAGTTCAGATTCTGGATATCCTTATTAATTTTCTGTTTTGTTGGTTCTGATTCTCTTTATAGGTCTTATGTATCTGGGTGTTAGGATGCATTGATCTTTATACCACTCTATCTTTGTTGGTTTGAAATCTGTTTTATCAAATGCATGAGTTGCAACTCCTTTTTGTTTGTTTATTTGTTTTTGTTCTCTATTTGGTTGGTAAATCTTTCTCCAAACCTTTGTTTTTAGTCTTTGTGTGTATTTGGATATGAAATTGGTCTGGATATAGCATACCATTAGGTTTTGGCTGTATGTTTTAATTAGAAAATTTAGTCGATTTCAATTTAAGATTACTGCCATTTGATGTTAACTGGCTATTTTATCCATTTGCTGATGTAAATTTTTCTTTGTGTTGATGCTGTTTACTTTTTGGTATATTTTTAGAAAGGCTGATACTGGTTGTTCCTTTCTGTGTGTAATGCTTCTTTCAGAAGTTTTTGTAGAGCAGGACTGGTTGTAATAAAATCTCTGAGTACTTGCTTGTTCATAAAAGAATTTATGTTTCCTTCAATTGTGAAGCTTAGTTTGGCAGGATATGAAATTCTGGGCTGAAAGTTCTGTTCTTTGAGGATGTTAAATACCGGCCCCCACTCTCTTCTGGCTTGTAGGGTTTCTACTGAGAGATCTGCTGTAAGTCTGATAGGCTTCCCTTTGTGGGTGACCTGACCTTTCTCTCTGGCTGCCCTTAGTATTTTCTCCTTCGTTTCAACCCTGGTGAATCTAATGATTATGTGTCTTGGGGTTGCTCTTCTTAAGGAATATCGTTGTGGTGTTCTCTGTATTACCTGAGGTTGAATATTATCCTGCTTTGCTAGATTGGGAAAATTCTCCTGGATAATATCCTGGAGAGTATTTTACAGCTGGGATTCATTCTCTCCATCACATTTAGGTACACTTATCAATCGTAGATTAGGTCTTTTCACATAGTCCCATAATTCTTGGAGAATTTGCTCATTCCTTTTTATCCTTTTTTCTCTATTCTTATCTTCTCGTTCCATTTCATTAAGTCGGTCTTTGACCTCTGATATCCTTCCTTCTGCTTGATCAATTCGGCTATTCAAACTTGTGCATATTTCACTAAGTTCTCATGGTATATTCTTCAACTCCATTAGTTCATTTATATTCCTCTCTATATTGTCCATTCTTTTTAACATTTCATCTAGCCTTTTTTCAAAGTTCTTAGTTTCTTTACATTGGGTTAGAACAAGTTGTTTCAATTCCCAGAAGATTTTTACCATCCATATTCTAAAGCCACCTTCAGATACTGGAACACAGTCGTCTTCTGTTAAGGCTTGTTCCATTGCTGATGAGGAATTACTATACCCTGTAGAGGGAGAGGGGTTCTGACTTTCGGTTTTCTTGGCCTTCTTAGGCTGTTTTTTCTTTTTATTGTGAATTTATCCATCTGATGTCTTTACAATAAGCGCCTTTCTGTTTAAGCTGCTGAGGGGATGTCCAATTTATTGATTCCAAGTGCTGGAATCCGAGCAACCCACTGTGCCGGCCAAAACAACAGCGATAAGTCTGATGGTACTTTTCTGCATGGGAATCTCTGGTCTGGCTTCCTTCCTGAGTCCGCAACAAGCGGCTCTGCCTTCCCGGAGCGCCAATCACCAGTCAGTAGGGGAACCAGTCCTGCTCACTGTGCACGAAGAGCTGCTGCGCCAAGGCGATTACAAAAGTGCTGCACCAGCCACAGAAGTCACGCTGGCGACCCACGGGGCCCCTCCACTGGACATCTTCTGGTCCGTGGGAAACGAAAATTCCTCCAAAAATGTGGTATCCTCACGTTTTCTGAGCTTTCACTGGGAGCTTCAATCCCGAGCTGTTAGCGATCAGCCATCATGGATCTAGTCCTCAAGTTATTTTTTAATCTCCAAGCGAATCACCATAGGAAATACACTATTGACTATTTCACACATGTTTAGTATTTTAAGAGGTTCTGTATGAGGGTCCATATCAAACAGGATCCTGAGTATCACACATGTTGGTTTTATTCATGGAGATGCTTTATTTGGGTTTACCATAAATAGGGTTCTGACTACTTCACAGAAGCTTATTATGCACGTAAGCTCTGAATGCGAGGCCACATGAAATAGACTCCTTACTATTGACCCAGTGTGCATTATTCGATAATGCTGTGATTGAGTGGCCATATGACCTGGACTCTGACTATTCCCAAGGTGTGTAGTCTATAGTGAGTTTCTGAACGAGTGACCATATAATATAGATGCCTGTGGCAACACAACATATCTACCGCCATATAATCTTTGATAAACCAGACAAAAACAAGCAATGGGGAAATGATTCTTTGTTTAATAAATGCTGTTGTGAAAACTGGCTAGTCATGTGCAGAAAGCAGAAACTGGACCCCTTCTTGACACCTTACACTAAAATTTACTACAGATGGATTAAAGACTTAAACATAAGACCTGACACCATAAAAACCCTAGAAGAAAATCTAGGCAATATTAATTCTTCCTAACCACAAACCTGGAATGTTTCTCCATCTGTTTGTGTCCTCTCTTGTTTCGTTGAGCAGTTGTTTGTAGTTTTCCTTCAGGAGTTCCCTTACATTCCTAGTGAGTTGTATTCCTAGGTATTTTATTTGCTTTGTAGCAATTGTGAATGGCAGTTCGTTCTTAATTTGGTTCTCTTTAAGTCTGTTATTGGTGTATAGGAATGCTTGTGATTTTTGCACATTGATTTTATATCCTGAGACTTTGCTGAAGTTGCTTATCAGCTGCAGGAGCTTTTGGGCTGAGGTGATGGGGTCTTCTAGGTATACTATCATGTCGTCTGCAAATAGAAACAATTTGGCTTCCACCTTTCCTACTTGAATACCCTTTATTTCTTTTTCTTGCCTGATTGCTCTAGCTAGAACTTCCAGTACTATGTTGAATAGAAGTGGTGAGAGAGGGCATCGTTTTCTAGTGCCAGCATCGGAGGCAACACAACATATCTACAACCATATTATCTTTCATAAACCAGACAAAAGCAGGCAATGGGGAAAGGATTCCCTATTTAATAAATGGTGTTGGGAAAACTGGCTAGCCATGTGCAGAAAGCAGAAACTGGACCCCTTTCTGACACCTTACACTAAAATTAACTCCAGATGGATTAAAGACTTAAACGTAAGACCTGACACCATAAAAACCCTAGAAGAAAATCTAGGCAAAACCGTTCAGGACATAGGAGTAGGCAAGGACTTCATGAACAAAACACCAAAAGCATTGGCAACAAAAGCCAAAATAGACAAATGGGACCTAATCAAACTCCATAGCTTCTGCATGGCAAAACAAACAGTCACTAGAGTGAATCGGCAACCATCAGAATGGGAAAAATTCTTTGCAGTTTACACATCTGACAAAGGGCTGATATCCAGAATTTACAAAGAACGCAAACAGATTTACAGAAAAAAAGCAAACAAGCCCATTCAAAAATGGGCAAAGGATATGAACAGAAACTTTACAAACAAAGACATACATGAGGCCAACAAACATATGAAAAAGTGCTCATCATCATTGGTCATTAGAGAGATGCAAATCAAAACCACATTGAGATATCATCTCACACCAGTTAGAATGGAGATCATTAAAAAATCTGGAGACAGCAGATGCTGGAGAGGATGTGGAGAAATAGGAACACTCTTACACTGTTGGTGGGAGTGTAAATTAGTTCAACCATTGTGGAAGACAGTGTGGCGATTCCTCAGGGACCTAGAAATAGAAATTCCATTTGACCCAGCAATCCCATTACTGGGTATCTATCCAAAAGACTATAAATCGTTCTACTATAAGGACACATGCACACGAATGTTCATTGCAGCACTGTTTACAATAGCAAAGATCTGGAACCAACCCAAATGCCCATGGATGATAGACTGGACTGGGAAAATGTGGCACATATACACCATGGAATATTATGCAGCAATCAGAAATGATGAGTTTGTGTCCTCTGTAAGGACATGGATGAATCTGGAGAACATCATTCTCAGCAAACTGACACAAGAACAGAAAAAGAAATACTGCATATACTCACTCATAGGTGGGTGAGAAAAATGAGAACACATGGACACAGAGAGGCGGTCTATATACACTGGGGACTGTTGGGGGAAATGGGGGAGGAACAGCGGGGGGGCAGGGGGGATAGCCTGGGGATGAATACCAAGTGTGGGTGAAGGGGAGGAAAGCAGCAAAACACACTGCCATGTGTGTACCTATGCAACTATCTTGCACGTTCTGCACATGTACCCAAAAACCTGTAATGCAATAAAAATTTTTTTTTTTTTTAAAAAAAGAAAGAAAATCTAGGCAAAGTTATTTAGGACATAGGAGTAGGCAAATATTTCATAACCAAAACATCAAAAGCATTGGCAACAAAAGCCAAAATAGAAAAATGGGACCTAATCAAACTGCACAGCTTCTGCATGGCAAAAGAAACAGTAACTAGAGTGAGTCGGCAAGCATCAGAATGGGAAAAATTCTTTGCAATTTATGCATCTGACAAAGGGCTGATATCCAGAATTTACAAAAAAAACTTAAACACATTTACAGGGAAAAAAAACAAACAAGCCCATTCAAAAATTGCCAAAGGATATGAACAGACACTTTACAAAAGAAGACATACATGAGGCCAACAAACACATGAAAAAATGCTCATCATCACTGGTTATTAGAGAGATGCAAATTAAAACCACATTGAGATACCATCTCACGCCAGTTAGAATGGCGATCATTAAAAAATCTGGAGACAGCAGATGCCGGAGAGGATGTGGAGAAATAGGAACACTCTTACACTGTTGGTGGGAGTGTAAATTAGTTCAACCATTGTGGAAGACAGTGTGGCGATTCCTCAAGGACCTAGAAATAGAAATTCCATTTGACCCAGCAATTCCATTACTGGGTATATATCTAAAGGACTATAAATCTTTCTACTATAAGGACACATGCACAGGAATGTTCATTGCAGCACTGTTTACAATAGCAAAGACCTGGAACCAACCCAAATGCCCATCGATGATAGATTGGACTGAGAAAATGTGGCACATATACACTATGGAATATTATGCAGCAATAAAAAATGATGAGTTTGTGTTCTTTGTAAGGACATGGATGAATCTGGAGAACATCATTCTCAGCAAAAAAAACAAAAGAACAGAAAATGTAATACTGCATATTCTCACCCATAGGAGGGTGAAAAAAAATAAGAACACATGGACACAGGGAGGGGGTCTACTACACCCTGGGGTTTTTTTGGGGGGAATGAGAGAAAAACAGCGGAGGAGGATTGGAATTGATAGTCTGGGGATAAATGCCAATTGTGGGTGAAAGTGAGGAAGTCAACAAAACACACTGACATGTGTGTACCTATGTAACTATCTTGCACGTTCTGCACATGTACCATAAAACCTATAATGCAATAAAAATTTAAAAAATTAAATAAAATTAAACACCTGAATCTATGCTCTTGACTATTTCTCAATTCTGCATTTTCCACTAAGTCCCTGGGTGAACGGTCATATCAAATAATCTCCACACTATTCCCCAACTGTGCATTCTTTAGTGAGTTTCTGAATTAGTGGTTACATATAACAGAATCCTGAGCAGTTTCCAAACATATATGATTCATCAAACCGGTTCTAAATAAGTGGCCATGTGAAATAAACTCCTGTCTTTTCCAGAGGTCTGTATAAATCTTGTGAGGCTCTGAATGAGTAGCCATAAAATAGACTCCTGAATACTCCTCAGGCGTGCATTCTCACATTCGGCTCTAAATGAGTTGCTATACGAAATATAATCCTGACTTTCCACAAGCTGTATGATATTCAGTTAAGCTCTGAATATGTGGCTATACGAAATGGGATTCTGCTTACAATACAGGTGTGTCTTATGCAATGGAACTCTGAAATAGATGCCATATGTAATAGCGTCCTGAGTATTCCACAGGTATGTATTATTAACTGAGGCTCTGAAACGTCAGCCATATGACATTGTTTCCTGACTAGTCCACAGGTGTGTATTATTGACTTTGACTTTGAATAGTTGGAAATATGGAAGAGACTAATGTCTATTCAAAGTTGTGTATTACTCACTTAAGCTTTAATTTTGGGGCCATATAAAATAGACTAGTGTCTATTCCACATGGGTGCATTATTTGCTGAGGCCGTAAATGAGGGGCTATATAAAGTAGGCTCCTAACACTTCCCCAGTTGTGCATAACTCAGTAGGGTGCTTCTTGTGTGACCATATGAAACAGGATTTTGTCTATCTTAAATATTTGTATTTTTCAGTGGATGCCTGAATGTGTGGCTATATGAAATAGACAGCTGGGTACTTTACATTTGTACATTATTCACTGAGGTTAAGAGTCAGTAGCCATCTGAAATGGAATCCTGACTAATTCACCCATGCATATTATACACAGAGGCTATGAATGAGTGTCCAAATAAAATAGATTCCTGGCTATTCCACAGGTGTGCATTTTTAAAAGAGAATCTGAGAGAGATCCAAGATGGCTGATCGCTAACAGCTCCGGATTGTTGCTCCCAGTGAAAACTCGGAAAACGTGAGGTCACCACATTTTCAGAAGAATTTTCGTTTCTCACGGACCAGAAGATTTCCAGTGGAGAAGCTTCGTGGGTCGCCAGCGTGACTTCTGTGGCTTGCGCAGCAATTTTGGGGTCACCTTGGTGCAGCAGCTCTTCGTGCACAGTGACCGGGACTGGTTCTTCTACTGACTGGTGTTTGGAGCTCGGGGAAGGTAGAGCCACTTGTTGCGGACTCAAGAAGGAACCAGACTGGAGATTCCCAGGCAGAAGAGCTACATCAGTCTTATCGCAGTTGTTTTGGCTGGCGCAGTGGGTTACTCGGATTCCAGCACTGGGTATCATTAAACTGGACATACTCTCAGGAACTTAATCAGAAAGGCGCTAATTGTAAAGACATCAGACGGATAAATTCACAATAAAGGGAAAAAAACAGCCTAAAAAGGCCGAGAAAACCAAAAGTCAGAGCTTCTCTCCCTCTACAGGGGTTAGTAATTCCTCATCAGCAACGAAACAAGCCCTAATGGAAGAGGACTGTGTTCCAGTATCTGCAGGAGGCTTTAGAAGCTGGATGGTAAAAAACCTCTGGGAATTTAAACACCTTGTTGTAACCCAATGTGAAGAAACTAAGAACTTTGAAAAAAGGTTAGACGAAATGTTAAAAAGAATGGACAATATAGAAAGAAATATAAATGAACTAATGGAGTTGAAAAATACAACACGAGAACTTAGTGAAATATGCACAAGTTTGAATAGCCGAATTGATCAAGCAGAAGAAAGGATATCAGAGGTCGAAGACCGACTTACTGAAAGGGAACAAGAAGACAAGAATACAGTAAAAAGTATAAAAAGGAATGAGCAAAGTCTCCAAGAATTATGGGACTATGTGAAAAGACCTAATCTACGTTTGATAGGTGTACCTGAATATAATGGAGAGAATGAATCCCAGCTGGAAAATACTCTTCAGGATATAATCCAGGAGAATTTTTCCAATCTAGCAATTCAGGATACCATTCAACCTCAGATAATATAGAGAACACCACAAAGATATTCCTTAACAAGAGCAACCCCCAAGAAGGGGACTCGCAAGATGGCATTGTGGAAGTGACTCAGAATTGCAGCTCTCAGTGAAGGCCAAGAGGCTGCTACAGGTATACCCCAGACAAGCAGGGCCTGGAGTGGACCTCAGCACTCATACAGCAGAGGGGCTAGACCATTAGAAGGAAAACTAAGTAACAGAAATACTTCAGCACCAACAATCTCAGCGTCCACACAGAGAACCAATTAAAAAATCAGCAACTACTAAGATGACAGGTGAATAAATCCATAAAGATGGAAAGAAACCAGCGCAAAAAGGAGGAAAACACCCGAAACTAAAACACCTCACCTCCAAAAAAGGACCAAAACTACTCACCAGCAAGGGAACAAAGCTGGACGGAGGATGAGTGTGAGGAAATGACAGAATCAGACGTCAGAAAGTGGATAATGAGAAACTTCAGTGAGCTAAAAGAACATGTTCTCAACCAGTGCAAAGAAACCAAGAACCTTGAAAAAAGATTTGAAATAAGATTCGAGGAATTGATAACAAGAATGGACAACTTAGAGAGGAATATGAATGAATTGAAGGAGCTGAAAAACACACCACGAGAACTTCACGAAGCATGCACAAGTTTCAATAGCCGAATTGACCAAGCAGAAGAAAGAATATCAGAAGTTAAAGATCAACTCAAAAAAATAAAATGAGAAACCAAGATTAAAGAAAAAAGCACAAAAAGAAATGAACAAAATCTACAAGAAATGTGGAACTATGTGAAGAGACCTAACGTACGTTTGATAGGTGTACCAGAATGTAATGAAGAGAATGAATCCAAGCTGGAAAACACTCTTCAGGATATTATCCCGAAAAATTTCCCCAACCTAGAAAGACAGGTCAATACTCACCTCCAGGAAATACAGAGAACACTACAAAGATACTCCGCAAGAAGAGCAACCCCAAGGCACATAATCGTCAGATACGCCAGGGTTGAAATGAAGGAGAAAATGGTAAGGGCAGCCAGAGAGAAAAGTCGGGTCACCCACAAAGGGAAGCCCATCAGACTCACAGCAGATCTCTCGGCAGACTCTTAAAGCCAGAAGAGAGTGGGGGCCAATATTCAACATCCTTAAAGAAAAGGACTTTCAACCCAGAATTTCATACCCAGCCAAATTGAGTTTTATAAGTGAAGAAAGAATAACATCTTTTGCCAAGAAGCAAGTACTCAGAAATTTTGTCACCACTAGACCTCCATTACAAGAGCTCCTGAAAGAGGCACTACACATAGAAAGAAACAACCAGTAACAGCCATCCTAAAAGCATACCAAATGCTAAAGACCATCAACAAAATGAAGAATGTACATGAACCAACGGGCAAAACAGCCAGCTAGCATCAAAATGGCAGTATCAAATTCACACATAACAATATTAACCCTAAATGTACATGGGCTAAATGCACCAATCAAAAAACAAAGATTGGCAAAATGGACAAAAAACCAAAACCCATATGTGTGCTGTATCCAGGAAACCCACCTCACATGCAAAGATACACAAAGGCTCAAAATAAAAGGATGGAGGAAGATTCACAAAGCAAATGGAGAGCAAAAAAAAGCAGGAGTTGCAATTCTCATCCCTGATAAAATAGACTTTAAAGCAACAAAGATCAAAAGGGATAAAGAAGGTCATTACATAATGGTAAAATGATCAATACAACAAGAAGAACTAACGATTCTAAATATATATAGACCCAATGTAGGAGCACCCAGATATATAAGGCAATTTCTTAATGACTTACAAAGAGACATAGACTTCCACACAATAATAGTGGGAGACTTTTTTTTTAATTTTTATTGCATTATAAGTTTGGGGGTACATGTGCAGAACGAGCAAGATAGTTGCATAGGTACACACATGGCAGTGTGCTTTGCTGCTTTCCTCCCATTCACCCACACTTGGTATTCATCCCCAGGCTATCCCCCCCAGCCCCCCGCTGCTGTCCCTCCCCCATTACCCCCAACAGTCCCCAGTGTATAGTAGACCGCCTCTCTGTGTCCACGTGTTCTCATTTTTCTCACCCACCTATGAGTGAGTATATGCGGTATTTCTTTTTCTGTTCTTGTGTCAGTTTGCTGAGAATGATGTTCTCCAGATTCATCCATGTCCCTACAAAGGATACAAACTCATCATTTCTGATTGCTGCATAATATTCCATGGTGTATATGTGCCACATTTTCCCAGTTCAGTCTATCATCGTTGGGCATTTGGTGTGGTAACAGTTTTCTGCTATTGTAAACAGTGCTGCAATGAACATTCGTGTGCATGTGTCCTTATAGTAGAACGATTTATAGTCCTTTGGATAGATACCCAGTAATGGGATTGCTGGGTCAAATGGAATTTCTATTTCTAGGTCCCTGAGGAATCGCCACACTGTCTTCCACAATGGTTGAAGTAATTTACACTCCCACCAACAGTGTAAGAGTGTTCCTATTTCTCCACATCCTCTCCAGCATCTGCTGTCTCCAGATTTTTTAATGATCGCCATTCTAACTGGTGTGAGATGGTATCTCAATGTGGTTTTGATTTGCATCTCTCTAATGACCAATGATGATGAGCACTTTTTCATATGTTTGCTGGCCTCATGTTTGTCTGCTTTCGTAAAGTTTCTGTTCATATCATTTGCCCATTTTTGAATGGGCTTGTTTGTATTTTTCCTGTAAATCTGTTTGCGTTCTTTGTAAATTCTGGATATCAGCCCTTTGTCAGATGTGTAAACTGCAAAGATATTTTCCCATTCTGATGGTTGCCGATTCACTCTAGTGACTGTTTCTTTTGCCGTGCAGAAGCTGTGGAGTTTGAATAGGTCCCATTTCTCTATTTTGGCTTTTGTTGCCAATGCTTTTGGTGTTTTGTTCATGAAGTCCTTGCCTACTCCTGTGTCCTGAATGGTTTTGCCTAGATTTCCTTCTAGGGTTTTTATGGTGTCAGGTCTTACGTTTAAGTCTTTAATCCATCCGGAGTTAATTTTACTGTAAGGTGTCAGGAAGGGGTCCAGTTTCTGCTTTCTGCACATGGCTAGCCAGTTTTCCCAACACCATTTATTAAATAGGGAATCCTTTCCCCATTGCCTGTTTTTGTCTGGTTTATCAAAGATAATATGGTTGTAGATGTGTTGTGTTGCCTCCGATGCCTCTGTTCTGTTCCATTGGTCTATATCTCTGTTTTGGTACCAGTACCATGCTGTTTTGATTACTGTAGCCTTGTAGTATAGTTTGAAGTCTGGTAGCGTGATGCCTCCCGCTGTGTTCTTTTTGCTTAGAATTGACTTGGCTATGCGGGCTCTTTTTTGGTTCCATATGAAATTCATGGTGGTTTATTCCAGTTCTGTGAAGAAATTCCATGGTAGTTTGATGGGGATAGCATTGATTGTGTAAATTACTTTGGGCAGTATAGCCATTTTCACGATATTGATTCTTCCTAACCACGAACATGGAATGTTTCTCCATCTGTTTGTGTCCTCTCTTATTTCGTTGAGCAGTGGTTTGTAGTTTTCCTTAAAGAGGTCCCTTACATTCCTAGTGAGTTGTATTCCTAGGTATTTTATTTTCTTTGTAGCAATTGTGAATGGCAGTTCGTTCTTAATTTGGTTCTCTTTAAGTCTGTTATTCGTGTATAGGAATGCTTGTGATTTTTGAACATTGATTTTATAATCTGAGACTTTGCTGAAGTTGCTTATCAGTTGCAGGAGCTTTTGGGCTGAGGTGATGGGGTCTTCTAGGTATAATATCATGTCATCTGCAAATAGAGACAATTTGGCTTCCACCTTTCCTATTTGAATACCCTTTATTTCTTTTTCTTGCCTGATTGCTCTGGCTAGAACTTCCAGTACTATGTTGAATAGAAGTGGTGAGACAGGGCATCCTTGTCTGGTGCCAGATTTCAAAGGGAATGCTTCCAGTTTTTGCCCATTAAGGATGATATTGGCTGTTGGTTTGTCATAAATAGCTTTTATTACTTTGAGATATGTTCCATCAATACCAAGTTTATTGAGGGTTTTTTGCATAAAGGGCTGTGGAATTTTGTCAAATGCCTTCTCTGCATCAATTGAGATAATCATGTGGTTTTTGTTTTTGCTTCTCTTTATGTGGTGAATTACATTTATAGACTTGCGTATGTTGAACCAGCCTTGCATCCCCGGGATGAATCCTACTTGATCATGATGGATAAGTTTTTTAATGTGCTGTTGCAATCGGTTTGACAGTATTTTATTGAAGATTTTTGCATCTATGTTCATCATGGATATTGGCCTGAAGTTTTCTTTTTTTGTTGAGTCTCTGCCAGGTTTTGGTATCAGGATGATGTTGGTCTCATAAAATGATTTGGGAAGGGTTCCCTCTTTTTGGATTATTTGGAATAGTTTCAGAAGGAATGGTACCAGATCCTCTTTGTGTGTCTGGTAGAATTCGGCTGTGAACCCATCTGGACCTGGACTTTTTTTGTGTGGTAGGCTCTTAATTGCTGCCTCAACTTCAGACCTTGTTATTGGTCTATTCATAGTTTCGGCTTCCTCCTGGTTTAGGCTTGGGAGGACACAGGCGTCCAGGAATTTATCCATTTCTTCCTGATTTACTAGTTTATGTGCATACAGTTGTTTGTAGTATTCTCTGATGATGGTTTGAATTTCTGTGGAATCTGTGGTGATTTCCCCTTTATCGTTTTTTATTGCATCTATTTGGTTGTTCTCTCTCTTCTTTTTTATCAGTCTGGCTAGTGGCCTGTCTATTTTGTTGATCTTTTCGAAAAACCAGCTCTTAGATTTATTGATTTTTTGAAGGGTTTTTCTTGTCTCCATCTCCTTCAGTTCTGCTCTGATCTTAGTTATTTCTTGTCTTTGGCTAGGTTTTGAGCTTTCTTGATCTTGCTCCTCTAGCTCTTTCAATTTTGACGATAGGGTGTCAATTTTGGATCTCTCCACTCTTCTCATGTGGGCACTTATTGCTATAATTTTTCCTCTACAGACTGCTTTAAATGTGTCCCAGAGATTCTGGTACGTTGTGTCTTCATTCTCATTGGTTTCAAAGAACTTCTTTATTTCTACCTTCATTTCATTGTTTATCCAATCCACATTCAAGAGCCAATTGTTCCGTTTCCATGAAGCTGTGCGGTTCTGAGTTATTTTCTGAATTCTGAGTTCCAACTTGATTGCACTATTGTCTGAGAGACTGTTTGTTATGATTTCAGTTGTTTTGCATTTGCTGAGGAGTGCTTTGCTTCCAATTATGTGGTCAATTTTGGAGTAGGTGTGATGTGGTGCTCAGAAGAATGTATATTCTGTGGATTTGGGGTGGAGAGTTCTGTAAATGTCTATCAGGTTTGCTTGTTCCAGGTCTGAGTTCAAGTCCTGGATATCCTTGTTAATTTTCTGTCTGGTTGATCTGTCTGCTATTGACAGTGGAGTGTTAAAGTCTCCCACTATTATTGTGTGGGAGTGTAAGTCCCTTTGTAAGTCATTAAGAACTTGCCTTATATATCTGGGTGCTCCTACATTGGGTCCATATATATTTAGAATCGTTATCTCTTCTTGTTGTATCGATCCTTTTACCATTATGTAATGACCTTCTTTGTCCCTTTTGATCTTTATTACTTTAAAGTCTATTTTATCAGAGATAAGAATTGCAAATCCTGCTTTCTTTTGCTCTCCATTTGCTTGGTAAATCTTCCTCCATCCTTTTATTTTGAGCCTTTGTGTATCTTTGCGTGTGAGGTGGGTTTCCTGTATACAGCACACTGATGGGTTTTGGTTTTTTATCCAATTTTCCAGTCTGTGTCTTTTGATTGGTGCATTTAGCCCATTTACATTCAGGGTTAATATTGTTATGTGTGAATTTGATACTGCCATTTTGATGCTAGCTGGCTGTTTTGCCCATTGGTTCATGTACATTCTTCATTTTGTTGATGGTCTTTAGCATTTGGTATGCTTTTAGGATGGCTGGAACTGGTTCTTTCTTTCTATGTGTAGTGCCTCTTTCAGGAGCTCTTGTGAAGCAGGCCTAGTGGTGACAAAAGCTCTGAGTTCTTGCTTGTTCGTGAAGGATTTTATTTTTCCTTCACTTATGAAGCTCAGTTTCGCTCGATATGAAATTCTGGGTTGAAAGCTCTTTTCTTTAAAGATGTTGAATATTGGCCCTCACTCTCTTCTGGCTTGTAGAGTCTCTGCTGAGAGATCTGCTGTGAGTTTGATGGGCTTCCCTTTGTGGGTGACCTGACCTTTCTCTCTGGCTGCCCTTAGTATTTTCTCCTTCATTTCAACCCTGGTGAATCTGACGATTATGTGCCTTGGGGTTCCTCTTCTTGCGGAGTATCTTTGTGGTGTTCTCTGTATTTCCTGGAGTTGAGTATTGACCTGTCTTCCTAGGTTGGGGAAATTTTCCTGGATAATATCCTGAAGAGTGTTTTCCAGCTTGGATTCATTCTCTTCGTCACATTCTGGTACACCTATCAAATGTAGGTTGGGTCTCTTCACATAGTCCCACATTTCTTGGAGATTTTGTTCATTCCTTTTTGTGCTGTTTTCTTTAATCTTGGTTTCTCGTTTTATTTCATTGAGTTGATCTTCAACTTCTGATATTCTTTCTTCTGCTTGGTCAATTCGGCTGTTGAAACTTGTGCATGCTTTGCGAAGTTCTCGTGTTGTGTTTTTCAGCTCCTTCAATTCATTCATATTCCTCTCTAAGTTGTCCATTCTCGTTATCAATTCCTCAAATCTTTTTTCAAGGTTCTTAGTTTCTTTGCACTGGTTTACAACATGTTCCTTTAGCTCACTGAAGTTTCTCATTATCCACTTTCTGAAGTCTGATTCCGTCATTTCATCACATTCATTCTCCGTCCAGCTTTGTTCCCTTGCTGGTGAGGAGTTTTGGTCCTTTTTTGGAGGTGAGGTGTTTTGGTTTCGGGTGCTTTCCTCCTTTTTGCGCTGGTTTTTTCCCATCTTTATGGATTTATCCGCCTGTCTTCTTAGTAGTGGCTGATTTTTCAATTGGGTCTCTGTGTGGACACTGAGATTGTTTATGATGAAGTATTTCTGTTACTTAGTTTTTCCTCTAATGATCTATCCTCTCTGCTGTATGAGTGCTGAGGTCCACTCCAGGCCCTGCTTGTCTGGGGTATACCTGCAGCAGCTGCAGAACAGTGAGGGATGATATCAGTTTCTTTTTCTGCTGTTCTTGTTCCAGAATGATGCCAGCCAAATGTCAGTCTGATTAGTCCTTTTCTGGGGTGACTCCTTGGATATACAGGGGTCAGGGAGCTGCTTGAGGAGACAGTCTGTGCTTTATAGGAGCTCCAGTGCTGAGCTGTGAGCTCCGTTTTTCATTCAGGGTTGTTAGGAGGTTATGTCTTCTGCAATAGAACTCATAAAACACCACTCTTTTTTTTTTTTCACCCTTAGATGCTCTGTCTCAGGGAGTTGGGGCTTTCTTTATGAGTATCTGTTGCACTGTCCTGCCCCACTAGGTGGCAGTCTATTCACTATTTCCCTGCCGGGGCTCTGACCTGCTAACGCGGGTCCTCCCTGTTGCTGCCTGGCGGACTCTCTCTGTTATGGCAGGTTTCCTCGGCAACGGCAGGCTGCGTCAGTCCTGGGCGGTACTTAAGTGGGGGTGCACTTCGTCAGGAATGGTGGACGCCCCTCCCTGACCGGGCTGCACCGTCCTAAATGCCGGCAACAAAACTCTCAGCCCCAAGCGCCTCCAGTCGCCGCCCTTCTTGTCCCCGTGAGCGTGGGACCCGCCGAGCCCGATCACCCAGCTCCCTGCCTCAGAGTCCGTCCTCTCTCTCTCTCTCTTCCTCTCTTCAAGCTGAAAGGTCGACTCTCTCACTGGCGCCCCAGGAGTTTGCCGATAGGGCACTGGGATCCGTGTGATCTCCCGTACCGCTGCCCACTACCCCGGCTCAGATCACGCTTCCCAGGAAACTCCTGGTCTGGCTCATTGTCCAAGTCCCGTTCAATCAGATGGACATGCCAATCTGCCCTTCCAAATCTCAGATTGCCAGTTTAACAGGGCACCCAGACCAGTGAGTTCGACGCCAGGTCCCGCTGCGGCACCGTCCGAAGAGGCGGCAGGAGCCGGTTACGTTAGCCGGCTGCTAGCGTCCTGTGTCTCTCCCACACCTGGGACTTTCAACGCTCTGTGGGCATAAAAGGAACATCCGAGAATGCGGCTAGGACTCACCCTCTGCGCCTTCACCGAGAGCTGCAATCCTGAGTCACCTCTATGACGCCATCTTGCCTCCTCCCCCAATAGTGGGAGACTTTAACACTCCACTGTCAATAGCAGACAGGTCAACCAGACAGAAAATTAACAAGGATATCCAGGACTTGAACTCAGACCTGGAACAAGCAAATCTGATAGACATTTACAGAACTCTCCACCCCAAATTCACAGATTATACGTTCTTCTCAGCACCACGTCACACCTACTCCAAAATTGACCACATAATTGGAAGTAAAGCACTCCTCAGCAAATGCAAAACAACTGAAATCATAACAAACAGTCTCTCGGACCATAGCGCAATCAAGTTGGAACTCAGAATTCAGAAAATAATTCAAAACCACAAAGCTTCATGGAAACTGAACAGCTGGCTCTTGAATGTTGATTGGAAAAACAATGAAGTGAAGGCAGAAATAAAGAAGTTATTTGAAACAAAGTAAAATGAAGACACAATGTACCAGAATCCCTGGGTCATATTTAAAGCAGTCTGTAGAGGAAAATACATAGCAATAAGTTCACATGAGAAGAGTGGAGAGATTCAAAATTGACACCCTATCGTAAAAATTGAAAGAGCTAGAGGAGCAAGATCAAAAAAGCTCAAAACGAGCAGAATACAAGAAATAACTAACATCAGAGCAGAACTGAAGGAGACAGAGACACGAAAATCCCTTCAATAAATCAATAAATCTAAGAGCTGGTTTTTCAAATATATCAACAAAATAGACAGACCACTAGCCAGACTGATCAAAAAGAAAAGAGAGAACAACCAAATAGATGCAATGGAAAACGATAATGGGGAAAACACCACAGATTCCACAGAAATTCAAACCATCATCAGAGAATACTACAAACAATTCTATGCACATAAACTAGTAAATCTGGAAAAAACGGATAAATTCCCGGATGCCTGTGTCCTCCCAAGGTAAAACCAGGAGGAAGCCAAAACTATGACTAGACCAATAATAAGGTCTGAAGTTGAGGCAGCAATTAAGAACCTACCACACAAAAAAAGCCCAGGTCCAGATAGGTTCACAGCTGAATTCTACCAGACACACAAAGAGAATCTGGTACCATTTCTTCTGAAACTATTCCCAATAATCCAAAAAGAGGGAACCATTCCCAAATCATTTTATGAGACCAACATCATCCTAATACCAAAACCTGGCAGAGACTCAACAAGAAAAGAAAACTTCAGGCCAATATCCATGATGCACATAGATGCAAAATCTTCAATAAAATACTGGCAAACCGATTGCAACAGCACATTAGAAAACTTATCCATCATGATCAAGTAGGATTCATCCCGGGGATGCAAGGCTGGTTCAACATACGCAAGTCTATAAATGTAATTCACCACACAAACAGAAGCAAAAACAAAAACCACATGATTATCTCAATTGATGCAGAGAAAGCATTTGACAAAATTCAACAGCCCTTTATGCTAAATACCCTCAATAAACTTGGTATTGATGGAACATATCTCAAAGTAATAAAAGCTATTTATGACAAACCAACAGCCAATATCATACTTAATGGGAAAAAACTGGAAGCATTCCCTTTGAAATCCGGCACTAGACACGGATGCCCTCTCTCACCACTCCTATTCAACATAGTACTGGAAGTTTTAGCTAGAGCAATCAGGCAAGAAAAAGAAATAAAGGGTATTCAAGTAGGAAACGTGGAAGTCAAATTGGCTCTATTTGCAGACGACATGATAGTATACCTAGAAGACCCCATCACCTCAGCCCAAAAGCTCCTGCAACTGATAATCAACTTCAGCAAAGTCTCAGGGTATAAAATCAATGTGCAAAAATCGCAAGCATTCCTATACACCAATAACAGACTTAAAGAGAACCAAATCAAGAAGAAACTGCCGTTCACAATTGCTACAAAGAAAATAAAATACCTAGGAATACAACACACAAGGCATGTAAGGGACCTCTTTAAGGAAAACTACAAACCATTGCTCAACGAAATAAGAGAGGACACAACCAGATGGAGAAACATTCCATGTTCGTGGTTAGGAAGAATCAATATCGTGAAAATGGCTTTACTGCCTAAAGTAATTTAAACAGTCAATGCTATCCCCATCAAACTACCATTGAATTTCTTCAAAGAACTGGAAAAAACCACCATGAATTTTTTTTTTTTTTTTTTTTTTTTTTTTTTTTTTTCTGTGCAAATTTCTTTTTTTTTTTATTTATTTATTTATTTATTTATTTATTTATTTATTTATTTTTATTGCATTATAGGTTTGGGGGTACATGTGCAGAACGAGCAAGATAGTTGCATAGGTACACACATGGCAGTGTGCTTTGCTGCTTTCCTCCCCTTCACCCACACTTGGTATTCATCCCCAGGCTATCCCCCCCAGCCCCCCCCTGCTGTCCCTCCCCCATTCCCCCCAACAGTCCCCAGTGTATAGTAGACCGCCTCTCTGTGTCCACGTGTTCTCATTTTTCTCACCCACCTATGAGTGAGTATATGCGGTATTTCTTTTTCTGTTCTTGTGTCAGTTTGCTGAGAATGATGTTCTCCAGATTCATCCATGTCCCTACAAAGGACACAAACTCATCATTTTTGATTGCTGCATAATATTCCATGGTGTATATGTGCCACATTTTCC
Organism: Saguinus oedipus; assembly: GCA_031835075.1. Lineage (NCBI taxonomy): Eukaryota > Metazoa > Chordata > Mammalia > Primates > Cebidae > Saguinus > Saguinus oedipus. The sequence goes on from CM063176.1 coordinate 34,147,099, forward strand.
CAGTCCAGTCTATCATCGTTGGGCATTTGGGTTGGTTCCAGGTCTTTGCTATTGTAAACAGTGCTGCAATGAACATTCGTGTGCATGTGTCCTTATAGTAGAACGATTTATAATCCTTTGGATAGATACCCAGTAATGGGATTGCTGGGTCAAATGGAATTTCTATTTCTAGGTCCCTGAGGAATCGCCACACTGTCTTCCACAATGGTTGAACTAATTTACACTCCCACCAACAGTGTAAGAGTGTTCCTATTTCTCCACATCCTCTCCAGCATCTGCTGTCTCCAGATTTTTTAATGATCGCCATTCTAACTGGTGTGAGATGGTATCTCAATGTGGTTTTGATTTGCATCTCTCTAATGACCAATGACGATGAGCACTTTTTCATATGTTTGCTGGCCTCATGTATGTCTGCTTTCGTAAAGTTTCTGTTCATATCCTTTGCCCATTTTTGAATGGGCTTGTTTGTTTTTTTCCTGTAAATCTGTTTGAGTTCTTTGTAAATTCTGGATATCAGCCCTTTGTCGGATGCGTAAACTGCAAAGATTTTTTCCCATTCTGATGGTTGCCGATTCACTCTAGTGACTGTTTGTTTTGCTGTGCAGAAGCTGTGGAGTTTGATTAGGTCCCATTTGTCTATTTTGGCTTTTGTTGCCAATGCTTTGGGAGTTTTGTTCATGAAGTCCTTGCCTACTCCTATGTCCTGAATGGTTTTGCCTAGATTTTCTTCTAGGGTTTTTATGGTGTCGGGTCTTACGTTTAAGTCTTTAATCCATCTGGAGTTAATTTTAGTGTAAGGTGTCAGGAAGGGGTCCAATTTCTGCTTTCTGCACATGGCTAGCCAGTTTTCCCAACACCATTTATTAAATAGGGAATCCTTTCCCCATTGCCTGTTTTTGTCTGGTTTATCAAAGATAATATGGTTGTAGATGTGTTGTGTTGCCTCCGATGCCTCTGTTCTGTTCCATTGGTCTATATCTCTGTTTTGGTACCAGTACCATGCTGTTTTGATTACTGTAGCCTTGTAGTATAGTTTGAAGTCTGGTAGCGTGATGCCTCCCGCTGTGTTCTTTTTGCTTAGAATTGACTTGGCTATGCGGGCTCTTTTTTGGTTCCATATGAAATTCATGGTGGTTTTTTCCAGTTCTGTGAAGAAATTCAATGGTAGTTTGATGGGGATAGCATTGATTGTGTAAATTACTTTGGGCAGTATAGCCATTTTCACGATATTGATTCTTCCTAACCACGAACATGGAATGTTTCTCCATCTGTTTGTGTCCTCTCTTATTTCATTGAGCAGTTGTTTGTAGTTTTCCTTAAAGAGGTCCCTTACATTCCTAGTGAGTTGTATTCCTAGGTATTTTATTTTCTTTGTAGCAATTGTGAATGGCAGTTCGTTCTTGATTTGGTTCTCTTTAAGTCTGTTATTGGTGTATAGGAATGCTTGTGATTTTTGCACATTGATTTTATATCCTGAGACTTTGCTGAAGTTGCTTATCAGTTGCAGGAGCTTTTGGGCTGAGGTGATGGGGTCTTCAAGGTATACTATCATGTCGTCTGCAAATAGAGACAATTTGGCTTCCACCTTTCCTATTTGAATACCCTTTATTTCTTTTTCTTGCCTGATTGCTCTGGCTAGAACTTCCAGTACTATGTTGAATAGAAGTGGAGAGAGAGGGCATCCTTGTCTAGTGCCAGATTTCAAAGGGAATGCTTCCAGTTTTTGCCCATTAAGTATGATATTGGCTGTTGGTTTGTCATAAATAGCTTTTATTACTTTGAGATATGTTCCATCAATACCAAGTTTATTGAGGGTTTTTAGCATAAAGGGCTGTTGAATTTTGTCAAATGCCTTCTCTGCATCAATTGAGATAATCATGTGGTTTTTGTTTTTGCTTCTGTTTATGTGGTGAATTACATTTATAGACTTGCGTATGTTGAACCAGCCTTGCATCCCCGGGATAAATCCTACTTGATCATGATGGATAAGTTTTTTAATGTGCTGTTGCAATCGGTTTGCCAGTATTTTATTGAAGATTTTTGCATCTATGTTCATCATGGATATTGGCCTGAAGTTTTCTTTTCTTGTTCAGTCTCTGCCAGGTTTTGGTATCAGGATGATGTTGGTCTCATAAAATGATTTGGGAAGGGTTCCCTCTTTTTGGATTATTTGGAATAGTTTCAGAAGGAATGGTACCAGATCCTCTTTGTGTGTCTGGTAGAATTCGGCTGTGAACCCATCTGGACCTGGGCTTTTTTTGTGTGGTAGGCTCTTAATTGCTGCCTCAACTTCAGACCTTGTTATTGGTCTATTCATAGTTTCGGCTTCCTCCTGGTTTAGGCTTGGGAGGACACAGGCATCCAGGAATTTATCCATTTCTTCCTGATTTACTGGTTTATGTGCATAGAGTTGTTTGTAGTATTCTCTGATGATGGTTTGAATTTCTGTGGAATCTCTGGTGATTTCCCCTTTATCGTTTTTTATTGCATCTATTTGGTTGTTCTCTCTCTTCTTTTTTATCAGTCTGGCTAGTGGTCTGTCTATTTTGTTGATCTTTTCGAAAAACCAGCTCTTAGATTTATTGATTTTTTGAAGGGTTTTTCTTGTCTCTATCTCCTTCAGTTCTGCTCTGATCTTAGTTATTTCTTGTCTTCGGCTAGGTTTTGAGCTTTTTTGATCTTGCTCCTCTAGCTCTTTCAATTTTGACGATAGGGTGTCAATTTTGGATCTCTCCACTCTTCTCATGTGGGCACTTATTGCTATATATTTTCCTCTACAGACTGCTTTAAATGTGTCCCAGAGATTCTGGTACGTTGTGTCTTCATTCTCATTGGTTTCAAAGAACTTCTTTATTTCTGCCTTCATTTCATTGTTTATCCAATCCACATTCAAGAGCCAATTGTTCAGTTTCCATGAAGCTGTGCGGTTCTGAGTTATTTTCTGAATTCTGAGTTCCAACTTGATTGCACTATGGTCTGAGAGACTGTTTGTTATGATTTCAGTTGTTTTGCATTTGCTGAGGAGTGCTTTACTTCCAATTATGTGGTCAATTTTGGAGTAGGTGTGATGTGGTGCTGAGAAGAATGTATATTCTGTGGATTTGGGGTGGAGAGTTCTGTAAATGTCTATCAGGTTTGCTTGTTCCAGGTCTGAGTTCAAGTCCTGGATATCCTTGTTAATTTTCTGTCTGGTTGATCTGTCTGCTATTGACAGTGGAGTGTTAAAGTCTCCCACTATTATTGTGTGGGAGTCTAAGTCTCTTTGTAAGTCCTTAAGAACTTGCCTTATATATCTGGGTGCTCCTACATTGGGTCCATATATATTTAGAATCGTTATCTCTTCTTGTTGTATCGATCCTTTTACCATTATGTAATGACCTTCTTTGTCCCTTTTGATCTTTGTTACTTTAAAGTCTATTTTATCAGAGATGAGAATTGCAACTCCTGCTTTTTTTTGCTCTCCATTTGCTTGGTAAATCTTCCTCCATCCCTTTATTTTGAGCCTTTGTGTATCTTTGCATGTGAGGTGGGTTTCCTGGATACAGCACACCGATGGGTTTTGGTTTTTTATCCAATTTGCCAGTCTGTGTCTTTTGATTGGTGCATTTAGCCCATTTACATTCAGGGTTAATATTGTTATGTGTGAATTTGATACTGCCATTTTGATGCTAGCTGGCTGTTTTGACCGTTGGTTCATGTACATTCTTCATTTTGTTGATGGTCTTTAGCATTTGGTATGCTTTTAGGATGGCTGGAACTGGTTGTTTCTTTCTATGTGTAGTGCCTCTTTCAGGAGCTCTTGTAAAGCAGGCCTAGTGGTGACAAAATCTCTGAGTACTTGCTTGTTCGTGAAGGATTTTATTTTTCCTTCACTTATGAAGCTCAGTTTGGCTGGATATGAAATTCTGGGTTGAAAGCTCTTTTCTTTAAGGATGTTGAATATTGGCCCCCACTCTCTTCTGGCTTGTAGAGTCTCTGCTGAGAGATCTGCTGTGAGTCTGATGGGCTTCCCTTTGTGGGTGACCCGACCTTTCTCTCTGGCTGCCCTTAGTATTTTCTCCTTCGTTTCAACCCTGGTGAATCTGACGATTATGTGCCTTGGGGTTGCTCTTCTTGCAGTGTATCTTTGTGGTGTTCTCTGTATTTCCTGGAGTTGAGTATTGACCTGTCTTGCTAGGTTGGGGAAATTTTCCTGGATAATATCCTGAAGAGTGTTTTCCAGCTTGGATTCATTCTCTTCCTCACATTCTGGTACACCTATCAAACGTAGGTTGGGTCTCTTCACATAGTCCCACATTTCTTGGAGATTTTGTTCATTCCTTTTTGTGCTTTTTTCTTTAATCTTGGTTTCTCGTTTTATTTCATTGAGTTGATCTTCAACTTCTGATATTCTTTCTTCTGCTTGGTCAATTCGGCTGTTGAAACTTGTGCATGCTTCGCGAAGTTCTCGTGTTGTGTTTTTCAGCTCCTTCAATTCATTCATATTCCTCTCTAAGTTGTCCATTCTCGTTATCAATTCCTCGAATCTTTTTTCAAATCTTTTTTCAAGGTTCTTAGTTTCTTTGCACTGGTTTAGTACATGTTCCTTTAGCTCACTGAAGTTTCTCATTATCCACTTTCTGAAGTCTGATTCCGTCATTTCGTCACATTCATTCTCCGTCCAGCTTTGTTCCCTTGCTGGTGAGGAGTTTTGGTCCTTTTTTGGAGGTGAGGTGTTTTGGTTTCGGGTGCTTTCCTCCTTTTTGCGCTGGTTTCTTCCCATCTTTATGGATTTATCCGCCTGTTGTCTTAGTAGTGGCTGATTTTTCAATTGGGTCTCTGTGTGGACACTGAGATTGTTGATGATGAAGTATTTCTGTTACTTAGTTTTCCCTCTAATCATCTATCCTCTCTGCTGTATGAGTGCTGAGGTCCACTCCAGGCCCTGCTTGTCTGGGGTATACCTGCAGCAGCTGCAGAACAGTGAGGGATGATATCAGTTTCTTTTTCTGCTGCCCTTGTTCCAGAATGATGCCAGCCAAATGTCAGTCTGATTAGTCCTTTTCTGGGGTGACTCCTTGGATATACAGAGGTCAGGGAGCTGCTTGAGGAGACAGTCTGTGCTTTATAGGAGCTCCAGTGCTGAGCTGTGAGCTCCGTTGTTCATTCAGGGTTGTTGGGAGGTTATTTCTGCTGCAATAGAACTCATAAAACACCACTCTTTTTTTTTTTTTTCACCCTTAGATGCTCTGTCTCAGGGAGTTGGGGCTTTCTTTATGAGTATCTGTTGCACTGTCCTGCCCCACTAGGTGGCAGTCTATTCACTATTTGCTTGCCGGGGCTCTGACCTCCTAAGGCGGGTCCGCCCTGTTGCGGCCCGGCGGACTCTCTCTGTTATGGCAGGTTGCCTCGGCAACGGCAGGCTGCGTCAGTCCTGGGCGGTACTTAAGTGGGGGTGCACTTTGTCAGGAATGGTGGACGCCCCTCCCTGACCGGGCTGCACCGTCCTAAATGCTGGCAACAAAACTCTCAGCCCCAAGCGCCTCCAGTCGCCGCCCTGCTTGTCCCCGTGAGCGTGGGACCCGCCGAGCCCGATCACCCTGCTCCCTGCCTCAGAGTCTGTCCTCTCTCTCTCTCTCTTCCTCTCCCCAAGCTGAAATGTCGACTCTCTCACTGGCGCCCCAGGAGCCTGCCGACAGGGCACTGGGATCCGTGCGATCTCCCGTGCCGCTGCCCACTACCCCGGCTCAGATCACGCTTCCCAGGAAACTCCTGGTCTGGCTCATTGTCCAAGTCCCGTTCAATCAGATGGACATGCCAATCTGCCCTTCCAAATCTCAGATTGCCGGTTTAACAGGGCACCCAGACCAGTGAGTTCCGCGCCGGGTCCCGCTGCGGCGCCGGCCGAAGAGGCGGCGGGTGCCGGTTGCGTTAGCCGGCTGCTAGCGTCCCGTGTCTCTCCCACACCTGGGACTTTCAACGCTCTGTGGGCATAAAAGGAACATCCGAGAATGCGGCTAGGACTCACCCTCTGCGCCTTCACCGAGAGCTGCAATCCTGAGTCGCCAAGTCAATTCTAAGCGAAAAGAACACAGCGGGAGGCACCCCACCACCAGACTTCAAAATATACTACAAGGCTACAGTAATCAAAACAGCATGGTACTGGTACCAAAACAGAGATGTACACCAATGGAACAGAACAGGAGCATCGGAGGCAACACAACATATCTACAGCCATATTTTCTTTGATAAACCAGACAAAAACAGGCAATGGGGAAAGGATTCCCTATATAATAAATGGTGTTGGGAAAACTGGCTAGCCTTGTGCAGAAAGCAGAAACTGGACCCCTTTTTGACACCTTACACTAAAATTAACTCCAGATGGATTAAAGTCTTAAACGTAAGTCCTGACTACATAAAATCCCTATAGAAAATCTAGGCAAAACCATTCAGGACATAGGAGTAGGCAAGGACATCATGAACAAAACACCAAAAGCATTGGCAACAAAAGCCAAAATAGACAAGTGGGACCTAATCAAACTTCACAGCTTCTGCATGGCAAAAGAAACAGTCACTAGAGTGAATCAGCAACCGTCAGAATGAGAAAAAGTCTTTGCAGTTTACACATCTGACAAAGGGCTGATATCCAGAATTTACAAAGAACTCAAACAGATTTACAGAAAAAAACAAACAAGCCCATTCAAAAATGGGCAAAGGATATGAACAGACACTTTACAAAGGAAGACCTACATGACGCCAACAAACACATGAAAAAATGCTCATCATCACTGGTTATTAGAGAGATGCAAATCCAAACCACATTGAGATACCCTCTCACGACAGTTAGAATGGCGATCATTAAAAAATCAGGAGACAGCAGATGCTAGAGAGGATGTGGAGAAATAGGAACACTCTTACACTGTTGGTGGGAGTGTAAATTAGTTCAACCATTGTGGAAGACAGTGTGGCGATTCCTCAGGGACCTAGAAATAGAAATTCCATTTGACCCAGCAATTCCACTACTGGATATCTATCCAAAGGACTATAAATCGTTCTACTATAAGGACACATTCACATGAATGTTCATTGCAGTACTGTTTACAATAGCAAAGAACTGGAACCAACCCAAATACCCAACAATAATAGACTGGACTGGAAAAATGTGGCACATATACACCATGAAATATTATGCAGCAATAAAAAATTATGACTTTGTGTTTTTTGTAAGGACATGGATGAATCTGGAGAACATCATTCTCAGCAAACTGACACAAGAACAGAAAAAGAAATACTGCATATACTCACTCATAGGTGGGTGAGAAAAATGAGAACACATGGACACAGAGAGGCGGTCTACAATACACTGTGTTCTATTGGGGGAATGTGGCAGGGACAGTGGGGGTGGCTGGGGAGGTATAGCCTGGGGATGAATGCCAAGTGTGGGTGAAGGGGAGAAAGGAAGCAAAACACACTGCCATGTGTGTACCTATGCAACTATCTTGCACGTTCTGCACATGTACACCAAAACCTATAATGCAATAGAAATTAAAAAAAAAAGAAGAAGAGCAACCCCAAGACTCATAATCATTAGATTTACCAGGGTTGAAACGAAGGAGAAAATAGTAAGGGCAGCCAGAGAGAAAGGTCAGGTCACCCACAAGGAGAAGCCTATCAGACTTATAGCAGATCTCTCAGTAGAAACCCTACAAGCCAGAAGAGAGTGGGGTTCGATATTTAACATCCTCAAAGAACAGAACTTTCAGCCCAGAATTTCATATCCTGCCAAACTAAGCTTCAAAATGAAGGAAAACTAAAATCTTTTTTTAACAAGCAAGTACTCAGAGATTTTATTACCACCAGGCCTGCTTTACAAAACTTCTGAAAGAAACATTATACACAGAAAGAAACAACCAGTATTAGCCTTTCTAAAAATATACCAAAAAGTAAAGAGCATCAACAGAAATAATAATTTATATCAACAAATGCATAAAATAGCCAGTTAACTTCAAATGGCAGTAATATTAAATTGAAATCGACTAAATTTTCTAATTAAATGATACAGCCAAAACCTAACGGTATACTATATCCAGACCCATTTCATATCCAAGGATACACAAAGACTAAAAACAAAGTGTTGGAGAAAGATTTACCAACCAAATAGAGAACAAAAACAAATAAATAAACAAAAAGGAGTTGCAATTCATGCATTTGATAAAACAGATTTCAAACCAACAAAGATAGAGTGGCATAAGTATCAATGCATCCTAACACCCAGATACATAGACCCATAAAGAGATTCAGACTCAACAGAACAGAAAATTAATAAGGATATCCAGAATCTGAACTCAGATCAGTAACAAGTAAACTTAGTAAGCACTTGTAGAACTCTCCACTTTAGATAAATAAAATATACATTCTCCATTTTAAATACACAAAATAATGATCGGCCATTATTAATACCCATTTATAGAATAAAGCAATATTCCTGTTCTCTCTCCCTTTTTTTCTTCCTCTCTTTTCCTTTCCTTAAAAAAAAAAGGAATCCAGGTTTCTGAACTGCTAGTTCTTTGGGCCATGCTGCTTTAATGAAAACAGCTTGTCAGAATCACCAGAAGGAGAAATCAAGTCTTCAATAAATATTCCTCCCCAACAAAAACAGCCATAAATAAATCTGTTCCAAGTTCCTGGGCAGGCGTCCTTTCCATACCCAAGGCAATCAGTCTCTCTCTGTGCCTTTCCCCATCATTCTTCCAAACAGCACTTTATTTCGTGCTTGTTTCAATCCACATTTCAGGGAGTCCTACTATGTTGGAAAGACAGGGTCTCACCCTCTGGGATCATCAGGTCTGGATGGGAAAGCAGGTAAAAAGCAGTCAGAAAACACAAACAGCATACACTGAGCTACCTGATCTGTGGAAAAGAGAAGACTTCATCAGGAGGCCATAACCCCGGGGGCCCAGCTCTGCCCTTCAGTAACCGTGAGCTTCGGGTAAATCATGACACCATGAAGAGCCTCCATTTTCTTGTCCGTAAACAAACGAGAACAGGGTCTAGACATAGGAGCACCTTGTCCACTGTGAAGTGGCAAAGATGACTGAGAAAATAGAGGCGAGGCAGGCTGGGGTACCTGGGCAGCCCCTGGAGTGATAAGCAGGGGCTGCCCAGGTGAGAGAGGCTGTTCCAGAGGCAGGCATGTTGTGAAGGAGGATTCCAGGCTCAGGGACCTTGGCACTGGTTTACAAATCCCTCACCATGCATAGCCTCACTCTCTTCACTTAGGTTTTCCTCTCACCTGTCCCATCTAAATCAACCACGATTCCAGTTGCCAAAAGGCCCAAAATCCGACTTCTAATCAAACAGCGGGAAAGAGAAATTCTTCCTCACATGGAACTTCTACCCACCTTAAAAAAAAAAAAAAAAAAAAAAAAAAAAAAAAAAGAGGATCTGAATGAATGTCCATCGAATATAGACTCCAAGTTATTCTCCCAGTGTGTATTATTCCTTGAGGCTCAGAATATGTGGCCATATTTATTAGATTCCTTACTATAGACAGGGTCTGACGACTCTGAATATTTGGAAACATGGAAGAGACTCGTGTCTATTCAAAGTTGTGTTTTACTGACTCAAGCTTTGATTTTGTGGCCATATAAAATAGACTAGTGTCTATTCCACACGTGTGCATTATTTGCTGAGGCCGTAAATGAGAGGCCATATAAAGTAGATTCCTAACACTTCCCCAGTTGTGTATAACTCAGTAGGATTCTTCTTGTGTGATCATATGAAACAAGATTTTGTCTATCCTAAATATTTGTATTATTCAGTGCATGCCTGAATGAGTGTCTATATGAAATAGACAGCTGGGTACTTTACATTTGTAAATTATTCACTGAGGTTAAGAGTCAGTAGCCATCTGAAATGAAATCCTGACTAATTCAAACATGTATATCATACACAGAGGCTATAAATGAGTGTCCAAATGAAACAGATTCCTGGCTATTCCACAGGTGTGCATTATTAAAAGAGGATCTGAATAAATGTCCATCGAATATAGACTCCAAATTATTCTCCAGGTGTGTATTATTCAGTGAGGCTAGGAATATGTGGTCATAATAATTAGATTCCTTATTATAGAAAGGGTCTGCTTTATTGACTGCGGCTCTGAATATGTGTCTACATAAAATAGATTCCTGACTAAACCACATTATTTAGTGACACTCCGAATGAGTCGCCTCGTGGAGAAGTCTCCTGACTGTTTCACAGGTGTACATTATTTAGTGAGACTCTCAATGAGGAGATAAAAATAAATCCTGACTATTTCCCCAGGTGTGTACCATTAGTGAGGCTCTCAATGAGGGGCCATAGGAAAGAGAATTCTGACTATTCCGCAATTGTGCATTATTCCGTGATTCTTCGAATAAGTGGCCATAAAAAAAGACTCCATACTATATGACAAGTGTGTAATATTCAGTGAGGCTGTGAAAGCGGGGCCATATGAAACAGACGTCTAATTACTCCACATGTGCATTATTCACTATTTCTCTGAATGAGAAGCAGTATGAAATAGATTCCTCATTATTATCCATGTGTGCATTATTCAAACAGGTTCTGTATGAGTGTCCATACAAAAGAGACTCCTTACACTCCCCCAGGTTTGTGTTACCCAGTGAAACCCAGAATTCGAATTCATATGAAATAAAGTCCTGACTATCATCCAGGTGAGTATTATTCATTAAGGCACTTAATTCATAGCTAACGTAAACAGCGTCCTGATTACTTCATAGAAATTAATTATTCACTGAAACTTTGAATGAGAGGCCATATAAAATAGATACCTGACTATTGCACCATTGTGAGTTATTCAATAAGGTTCTAAATGAGTGGTAGTATGAAATAGAATCCCGAGAATTCCCTAGGTGTGTAATATTCATGGAGGCACAGAGGAAGTGGCCATATAAAAAATTCTTGACTATTATACTGGTGTGCATTATTCACTGAGGCTCTAAATGTGTGGATACATGAAGTAGACTCTTAACTCTTCACCACGTGTGTATTATTGAATGAGACTCTGACTGTTTGGGCATACAAAAGAGACTCTGATATATTGTCCAGGTATGCATTACCTACAGAGACTTTGAATGGGTAGCCATTTGAAGTAGACCCTTTACTCTTTCTAAGGGTAGTTTTATTCACAGTGGCCCTGAACGAGTGGCCATGTGAAAGAGATTCCTGACTTATCAGATATACATGTTATTCGCAGAAACACTTAAAGAGTGGCCTTATGAAATAGACCATATTTTACTCCACAGGTGTGAGTTATTTTTTGACTCTTCAAACGAATCACCATATGAAATACACTACTGACTATTCCACACATGTTTAGTATTTCAAGAGGTTCTTTATGAGTGTCCAAATCAAATAGTGTCCTGTCAGTCACACATGTGTGTATTATTCACGGAGCTGCATAACTTGGGGCTACCTTAAATAGGGTTCTGACTACTCCACAGCTGCTTATTATACACTTAAGCTCTGAATGCCAGTCCACATGAAACAGACTCCTTACTATTGCCCCATTGTGCATTATTTGGTAATGCTGTGATTGAGTGTCTATATGACCTGGATTCTGACTATTCCCAAGGTGTGTAGTCTTTAGTGAGTTTCTAAAGAGTGACAACATAAAATAGACTCCTGAGGCAACACAACATATCTACCACCATATAATCTTTGATAAACCAGACAAAAACAAGCAATGGGTAAAGGATTTCCTGTTTAATAAATGCTGTTGTGAAAACTGGCTAGCCATGTGCCGAAAGCAGAAACTGGACCCCTTCCTGACACCTTACACTAAAATTAACTCCAGATGGATTAAAGACTTAAACGTAAGACCTGACACCATAAAAACCCTAGAAGAAAATCTAGGCCAAACCATTCAGGATATAAGAGTAGGCAAGGACTTCATGAACAGAACATCAAAAGCATTGGCAACAAAAGCCAAAATTAAAAAATGGGACCTAATCAAACTCCACAGCTTCTGCATGGCAAAAGAAACAGTCACTAGAGTGAATCGGCAACCATCAAAACGGGAAAATTCTTTGCAGTTTATGCATCTGACAAAGGGCTGATATCCAGAATTTACAAAGAACTCAAACAGATTTACAGGATAAAAACTAACAAGCCCATTCAAAATTGGCCAAAGGATATGAACAGACACTTTACAAAAGAAGACATGCATAAAACCAACAAACACATGAAAAAGTGCTCATCATCACTGGTCATTAGAGAGATGCAAATCGAAACCACATTGAGATACCATCTCACGCCAGTTAGAATGGCGATCATTAAAAAATCTGGAGACAGCAGATGCTGGAGAGGATGTGGAGAAATAGGAACACCCTTACACTGTTGGTGGAAGTCTATATTAGTTCAACCATTGTGGAAGACAGTGTGGCGATTCCTCAAGGACCTAGAAATAGAAATTCCATTTGACCCAGCAATCCCATTACTGGGTATCTATCCAAAGAAATATAAATCTTTCTACTATAAGGACACATGCACACGAATGTTCATTGCAGCACTGCTTACAGTAGCAAAGACCTGGAACCAACCCCAATGCTTATCGATGATAGAATGGACTGGAAAAATGTGGCACATATACACCATGGAATATTAAGCAGCAATCAAAAATGATGAGTTTGTGTCCTTTGTGAAAACATGGATGAATCTGGAGAACATCCTTCTCAGCAAACTTACACAAGAACAGAAAAAGAAATACCGCATATTCTTACTCATAGGCGGGTGAGAAAAATGAGAACACATGGACACAGGAAGGGGGTCTACTACACACTGGGGTTTATTGGGGGGAACGGGGGAGAGACTGCGGAAGGGGCTGGGGAGGGATAGCCTGGGGATAAATGCCAAGTGTGGGTGAAAGTGAGGAAGGCAACAAAACACACTGCCATGTGTGTACCTATGCAACTATCTTGCACGTTCTGCACATGTACCACAAAACCGATAATGCAATAAAAATTTAAAAAATTAAAGAAAAAATAGACACCTGAATCTATCCTCTTGACTATTTCTCAATTCTGCAATTTCCACTGAGTCACTGCGTGAACGGTCATATCAAATAATCTCCACACTATTCCCCAAGTGGGCATTCTTTAGTGAGTCTCTGAAAAAGTGCTTATATTTAACAGAATCCTGAGCAGTTTCTAAATATATATAATTCATCAAAGCGGTTCTAAATAAGTGGCCATGTGAAATAAAGGGCTATCTTTTCCAGAGGTCTGTATTAATCTTGTGAGGCACTGAATAAGTAGCCATAATATAGAGACTCCTGAATACTCCACGGGCATGCCTTATTACATTCGGCTCTAAATGAGTGGCTATAGGAACTAGAATCCTGACTTTGGCCAAGGTGTATGTTATTCAGTTAAGCTCTTAATATGTGCCTCTTAGAAATAGAAATCTGACTACAATACGTGCGTTTCTTTTGCAATAAAGCTCTGAAATAAAGGCAATATGTAATAGCGTCCGGAGTATTTCCAAGGTAGGTAGTATTAACTGAGGCTGTGAAACGTCGGCCATATGACATTGTTTCCTGACTAATCCACAGTTGTGTAATATTGACTCTGACTCTGAATATTTGGAAATATGGAAGAGACTAGTGTCTATTTAAAATTGTGAATTACTCACTCAAACTTTGATTTTGTGGACATATCAAATAAATGAGTGTATATTCCACACGTGTGCATTATTCGCTGAAAATGTAAAAGAGAGGCTATATAAAGTAGACTTATAACACTTTCCCAGTTGTGCATAACTCAGTAGGGTTATTCTTGTGTGACCATATGAAACAGGATTTTGTCTATCTTAAATATTGGTATTATTCAGTGAATGCCTGAATTAGTGGCTATATGAAATAGACAGCTGGGAACTTTACATTCGTACATAAATCACTGAGGTTAAGGGTCAGTAGCCATTTGAAATGGAATCCTGACTAATTCACACATGCATATAATACACAAATGCTATGAATGAGTGCCCAAATTAAATAGACTCCTGGCTATTCCACAGGTGTGCATCAATAAAAGAGGATCTGAATGAATGTCCATTAAAAATAGACTCCAAATTATTCTCCAGGTGTGTATTATTCAGTGAGGCTCAGAAGATGTGGCCATGTTAATTAGATTCCTTACTATAGAAATGGTTTGCCTTATTCACTGTGGCTTGGAATATGTGTCTGCATGTAATAGACTCCTGAATACACCACATTATTTAGTGACACTCCGAATGAGAGGCCATCTGAAAATGTCTCCTATTTCACGGGTGTGCAATATTTAGGAAGACTCTGAATGAGGCGATAAAAGTAAATGCTGATTCTGTCCCCAAGTGTGTACCATTAGTGAGGCTCTCAATGAGGGGCCACAGGAAAGAGACTTCTAACTATTCTGCAAGTGAGCATTATTCCGTGATTCATCGAATGAGTGGCCATAAAAAATTGACTCCAGACTATATGACAAGTGTGTAATATTCAGTGAGGCTGTGAAAGAGGAGTCATATGAAACAGACGTCTAATTACTCCACATGTGCGTTATTCACTATTTGTCTGAATGAGGAGCCATATGAAATAGACTCCTCATTATTTTCCATGTGTGCATTACTCAAACAGATTCTGTAGGAGTGTCCATACAAAAGAGACTCTTTACACTTCCCCAGGTGTGTATTACTCAACGATACTTAGAATTAGTGTTCATGTAAAATAAAGTCCTGACTATCACACAGGAGTGTATCATTCAGGAAGGCACTTAATTTGTGGCTATCTTAAACAGCGTCCTGATTACTTCATAGAAGATCATTCTTCACTGAAACTTTGAATGAGAGGCCATATGAAATAGACACCTGACTATTGCTCCATTGTGAATTATTCAATAAGGTTCTAAATGAGTGGTAGCATGAAATAGAATCCCGAGGATTCCCTAGGTGTGTGTCTCTCAGGTAGGCACATAATTAGTGGCCATATAAAAAATTCTCGACTATTATCCTGGTATGCATTATTCATTGAGGCTCTAAATATGTGCATACATGAAGTAGACTCTTAACTCTTCCCCAGGTGTGTATTATTGAGTGAGACTCTCACTGTGTGGGCATACAAAAGAGACTCTGATGATTTGCCCAACTGTGCATTACCTACAGAGACTCTGAATGTGTAGACATTTGAAGTAGACCCTTGACTCTTTCTAAGGAAAGGTTTATTCACAGTGGCCCTGAACGAGTGGCCATGTGAAAGAGATTCCTGACTTATCAGATAAACATGTTATTTACTGAAACACTGAAAGAGTGTCCTTATGAAGTAGACCACATTTTACTCCACGTGTGAGTTATTTTTTGACTCTCCAATCCATTCACCATAGAAAATACACTAGTGACTATCCCACACATGTTTATTATTTGAAGAGGTTCTGTATGAGTGTCCATATGAAATAGTCTCCTGTCTATCACACATGTGTGTATTATTCAGGGAGCTGCTTAACTTGGGGCTACCTTAAATAGGGTCCTGACTACTCCACATCTGCTTATTATTCACTTAAGCTCTGAATGCCAGACCACATGAAATAGACTCCTTACTATTGCCCCATTGTGCATTATTTGGTAATGCTGTGATTGAGTGGCCATATGACCTGGACTCTGACTATTCCCAAGGTGTGTAGTCTTTAGTGAGTTTCTGAACGAGTGACCATATAAAATAGACTCCTGAATCTATCCTCTTGACGATTTCTCATTTCTGTATTTTCCACTGAGTCAATCGGTGAATGGTCTTATCAAATAGTTTCCACATTATTCCCCAAGTGTGCATTTTTTTAGTGAGTCTCTGAATAAGTGGTTATATATAACAGAATCCTGAGCAGTTTCCAGATGTATATAATTCTTGAAACAGGTTCTAAATAAGTGGCCATATGAAATAAAATTCTGTCTTTTCCAGAGGTCTGTATTAATATAGTGAGGCTCTGAATGAGTAGCCATAAAATAGAGACTCCTGAATACTCGCCAGGCGTGCGTTCGTATATTCGGCTCTAAATGAGTTGCTATACGAAATACAATACTGACTTTCTACAAGGTGCATGTTGTTCACTTAACCTCTGAATATGTGGCTATACGAAATAGAATTATGACTACAATACAGGTGTTTCTTATGCAATGAAGCTCTTAAATAGATGCCATATGTAAGAGCGTCCTGAGTATTCTCCAGGTATGTATTATTAACTGAGTCTCTGAAACGTCGACCATATGACATTGTTTCCTGACTAGTCCACATTGTTTCCCGAATGTGTATTATTGACTCTGACTCTGAATATTTGGAAATATGGAAGAGACTAGTGTCTATACAAAGTTGTGTATTACTCACTCAATCTTTGATTCTGTGGCCATATAAAATAAACTAGTGTCTATTCCACACGTGTGCATTATTCGCTGAGGAAGCAAATGAGAGGCTGTATAAAGTAGACTCCTAACACTTCCCCAGTTGTGCATAACTCAGTAGGGTTCTCCTTGTGTGACCATATGAAACAGCATTTTGTCTATCTTAAATATTTATATTACTCAGTGAATGCTTGAATGAGTTGCTGTATGAAATAGACAGCTGGGTACTTTACATTTTTATATAATTCACTGAGCTTAAGGGTCAGTAGCCATTTGAAATGGAATACTGACTAATTCATACATGCATATTAGACACCAAGGCTATGAATGAGTGCTCAAATTAAATAGACTCCTGGCTATTCCACAGGTGTGCATCATTAAAAGACGATCTGAATGAATGTCCATCAAAAATAGACTCCAAATTCTTCTCCAGGTGTGTATTATTCAGTGAGGCTCAGAAGATGTGGCCATATTAATTAGATTCCTCACTATAGAAATGGTCTGCCTTATTCACTGTGGCTCGTAATATGTGTCTACATGAAATAGACTCCAAACTAAAACACAATATTTAGTGACAGTCCGAATGAGAGGCCACCTGAAAATGCTTCCTGACTATTCCACAGGTGTGCATTATTTAGTGAGACTCTGAGGCGATAAAATAAATCCTGATTATGTCCCCAGGTGTGTACCATTAGTGAGGCTCTCAATGATGGGCCACAGGAAAGAGACTTCTGATTATTCCGTAGGTGTGCATTATTCCGTGATTCATCGAATGAGTGGCCATTAAAAATTGACTCCAGACTATAGGACAAGTGTGTAATACTCAGTGACGCTGTGAAACAGGGGTCATATGAAACCGACGTCTAATTACTCCACATGTGCGTTATTCACTATTTGTCTGAATGAGGAGCCGTATGAAATAGACTTCTTATTATTCTCCATGTGTGCATTACTCAAACAGGTTCTGTATGAGTGTCCATACAAAAAAGACTCCTGACACTTCCCCAGGTGTGTATTACTGAGCGATACCCAGAATTAGTGTTCATGTAAAAAAAATCCTATCACACAACAGTGTATCATTCAGGAAGGCACTTAATTCGTGGCTTTCTTAAACATTGTCCTGATTACTCCATAGAAGATCATGATTCACTGAAACTTTAAATGAGAGGCCATATAAAATAGACACCAGACTATTGCTCCTTTTTGAATGATTCAATAAGGTTCTAAATGAGTGGTAGTATGAAAAAGAATCCCAAAAATTCACTAGGTGTGTATTATTCAGGTAGGCACAGAATGAGTGGCCATATAAAAAATGCTCGAATATTATTCTGTTGTGCATTATTCTCTGAGGCTCTAAACGAGAAGATACATGAAGTAGACTCTTAACTATTTCCCAGGTGTGTATTATTGATTGAGACTCTGACTGTTTGGGCATATAAGAGAGACTCTGATGTATTGCCCAAGTGTGCATTACCTACAGAGACTCTGAATGTGTAGCCATTTGAAGTAGACCCTTCACTATTTCTAAGGAAAGTTTTATTCACACTGGCCCTTAACGAGTAGCCATGTGAAAGAGATTCCTGACTTATCAGATAAACATGTTATTTACTGAAACACTGAAAGAGTGGCCTTATGAAATAGACCCAATTTTACTCCACAGGTGTGAGTTATTTTTTGACTCTCCAATCGATTCACCATAGGAAGTACACTAGTTACTATTCCACACATGTTTAATATTTGAAGAGGTTCTGTATGAGTGTCCATATGAAATATTCTCCGGTCTATCACATATGTGTGTATTATTCACGGATCTGCTTAACTTGGGGCTACCTTAAATAGGGTCCTGACTACTCCACAGCTGCTTATTATGCACTTAATCTCTGAATGCAAGGCCGCATGAAATAGACTTTTTACTATTGCCCCATTGTGTATTATTCGGTAATGCTGTGATTGAGTGGCCATATGACCTGGACTCTGACGATTCCCAAGTGTGTTGTCTTTAGAGAGGTTCTGAATGAGTGACCACATAAAATAGACTCCTCAATCTATCCTCTTGACTATTTCTCAGTTCTGCATTTTCCACTGAGTCACTGGGGGAACGATCATATCAAATAGTTTCCACACTATTCCCCAAGTGTGAATTTTTAGTGAGTCTCTAAATAAGTGGTTATATATAACAGAATCCTGAGCAGTTTGCAGATACATATGATTCTTCAAAGCGGCTCTAAATAAGTGACCATGTGAAATAAACTCCTGTCTTTTCCAGAGGTCTGCATTAATCTTGTGAGGCTCTGAACGAGTAGCCATAAAATAGAGAATCCTGAATACTCCTCAGGCATGCGTTCTTACATTCGGGTCTAAATGAGTGGCTATATGAAATAGAATCCTGATTTTCCACAAGGTGTATATTATTCAGTTAAGCTCTGAATATGTGGCTATACAAAATAGAATTATGACTACAATACAGGTGTTTCTTATGCAATGAATCTCTGAAATAGATGCTATATATAATAGCGTCCTGAGTATTCCCCAGGTAGGTATTATTAATTGAGGCTCTGAAACGTCGGCCATATGACATTGTTTTCTGACTAGTCCACAGGTGTGGACTAGTCAATTAGTATTATTGACTCTGCCTCTGAATATTTGGAAATATGGAAGAGACTAGTGTCTATTCAAAGTTGTGTATTACTCAAGCTTTGATTTTGCGGCCATATAAAATACGCTAGTGTCTATTCCACAGTTCTGCATTATTCTCTGAGGCTATAAATGAGAGGCTATATAAAGTAGACTCCTAACATTTCCTTTGTTATGCATAACTCAGTAGGGTTCTTCTTGTGTGACCATATGAAACAGGATTTTTTCTATCTTAAATACTTTTATTATTCAGTGAATGCCTTAATGAGGGGCTATATGAAATAAACAGCTGGGTACTTTACATTTGTACATTATTCACTGAGGTTAAGAGTTAGTAGCCATCTGAAATGGAATCCTGACTAACACACACATGCATATTTTACACAAACGCTATGAATGAGTGTCCAAATTAAATAGACCCCTGGCTATTCCACAGGTGTGTATTATTAAAAGAGGTTCTGAATGAGTATCCATCGAAAATAGACTTCCAATTATTCCCCAGTGTGTATTATTCAGTGAGGCTCAGAAGATGTGGCCACATTAATTAGATTTCTTACTATAGAAAGGGTCTGTCTTATTCATTGCTGCTCTGAATATGTGTCTACATTAAATAGACTCCTGACTACACCACATTATTTAAGTACTCTCAGAACGAGAGGCCACCTGAAAACTCTCTTGACTATTTTATATGTGTGCATTACTAAAAGATGATCTGAATGAATGTCCATCGACGATAGACTCCAAATTATTCTCCAGGTTTGTATTATACAGTGAGGCTCAGAAGATTTGGCCATGTTAATTAGATTCCTTACTATAGAAAGGGTCTCCCTTATTCACTGCAGCTGTGAATATGTGTCCACATGAAATTGACTCCTGATTACACCACATAATTGAGTGACACTCAGAATGAAAGGCCACCAGAAAAAGACTCCTGACTATTCCACAGGTATGCATTATTTAGTGAGACTCTGAATGAGATGATAAAAATACATCCTGACTATTTTCCCAGGTGTGTACCATTAGTGAGGCTCTCAGTGAGAAACCATAGAAGAGACTTCTGACAATTCGGCAGCTGTGCATTATTCCGTGATTATTTGAATGAGTGTCTATAAAAAATAGACTCCAGACTATATGAAAAGTGTGTAATTTTCGGTGAGGCTGTGAAAGAGGGGTCGTATAAAACAGACGTCCAATTACTCCGCATGTGCGTTATTCACTATTTGTCTGAATGAGGAGCCGTATGAAATTGACTCCTCATTATACTCTATGTGTGCACTAATCAAACATCTCTATGAGTTTCCAAACAAAAGAATCTCCTTACACTCCCCCAGGTGTGTATTACTCAGCAATACCCAGAATTAGAGGTCATGTAAAATAAAGTCCTGACTATCATCCAGGTGTGTATTATTCAGAAAAACACTTAATTCGCGGCTTTCTTAAACAGCGTCCTGATTACTCCATAGAAGTTCATTATTTACTGAAACGTTGAATGAGCGGCCATATAAAATAGACACCTGACTATTGCTCCATTGTGAATTATTCAATAGGGTTCTAAATGAGTGGTAGTATGAAATAGAATCCTGAAGATTCCCTAGGTGTCTATCATTCAGGGAGGCACAGATTGAGTGGCCATATAAAACATTCTCAACTATTATCCTGGTGTGCATTACACACTGAGGCTCTAAATGAGTGGATATGGGAAGTAGACTCTTAACTCTTCCCAGGTGTGTATTATTGAATGAGACTCTGACTGTGTGGGCATACAAAAGAGACTCTGATGTATTGCCCAGGTGTGCATTACCTACAGAGACTCTTAATGTGTAGCCATTTGAAGTAGACCCTTGACTATTTCTAAGGAAAGTTTTATTCACAGTGGCCCTGAAAGAGTGGCCGTGTGAAAGAGATTCCTGACTTATCAGATAAACATTTTATTTACTGAAACACTGAAAGAGTGGTCTTATGAAATAGATCCCATTTTACTCCACAGGTGTGAGTTATTTTTTGAATCTCCAAATAAATCAACACATGAAATTCACTAGTTTCTATTCTGCACATGTTAAGTATTTTAAGAAGTTCTGTATGAGTGTCCATATCAAATAGTCCCCTGACCATCACACATGTGTGTATTATTTACAAAGCGGCTTAACTTGGTGCTACCTTAATTGGGTTCTGACTACTCCACAGCTGCTTATTAGGCACTTAATCTCTGAATGCCAGGCCACATGAAATATACTCCTTTCAGTTGCCCTATTGTGCATGATTTGATAATGCTGTGATTGAGTGGTCATATGACCTGGACTCTGACGATTCCCAAGGTGTGTAGTCTTTAGAGAGGTTCTGAATGAGTGACCACATAAAATAGACTCCTCAATCTGTCCTCTTTACGATTTCTCAGTTCTGTATTTTCCACTGAGTCACTGGGGGAACGGTCATATCAAATAGTTTCCACACTATTCCCCAAGTGTGAATTTTTAGTGAGTCTCTGAATAATTGGTTATATATAACAGAATCCTGAGCAGTTTCCAGATACATATGATTCTTCAAAGAGGCTCTAAATAAGTGACCATATGAAATAAACTTCGGTGTTTTCCAGAGATCTGCATTAATCCTGTGAGTCTCTGAATGAGCAGCCATAAAATAGAGACTCCTGAATACTCCTCAGGCATGCGTTCTTACATTCGGCTCTAAATGAGTGGCTATACGAAATAGAATCCTGATTTTCCACAAGGTGTATATTATTCAGTTAAGCTCTGAATATGTGGCTACAAGAAATATAATTCTGACTACAATATAGGTGTTTCTTATGCAATGAAGCTCTGAAATAAATGCCATATGTAATAGGGTCCTGAGTATTCCCCAGGTAGGTATTAATATTTGAGGCTCTGAAACGTCTGCCACATAACATTGTTTCCTGACTAGTCCACAGGTGTGTATTATTGACTCTGCCTCTGAATATTTGGAAATATGGAAGAGACTAGTGTCTATTCATAGTTGTGTATTACTCAAGCTTTGATTTTGTGGCCATATAAAATACACTACTGTCTATTCCACATGCCTGCATTATTCGCTGAGGCTATAAATGCGAGGCTATATAAAGTAGACTCCTAACATTTCCTCTGTTGTGCATAACTCAGTAGGGTTCTTCTTCTGTGACCATATGAAACAGGATTTTGTCAATCTTAAATATTTTTATTATTCAGTGAATGCCTTAATAAGTGGCTATATGAAATAGACAGCTGGGTACTTTTCATTTGTACATTATTCACTGAGGTTAAGAGTCAGTAGCCATCTGAAATGGAATCCTAAGACACACGTGCATATTTTACACAAACGCTATGAATGAGTGTCCAAATGAAATAGACTCCTGGCTATTCCACAGGTGTGCATTATTAAAAGAGAATCTGAATGAATGTCCATCGAAAATAGACTCCAAATTATTCTCCAGGTGTGCATTATTCAGTGAGGCTCAGAAGTTGTGGCCATATTAATTAGATTCCTTACAATAGAAAGGGTCTGCCTTTTTCACTGCATCTCTAAATATGTGTCTACATGAAATAGACTCCTGACTACTCCACACTATTTAGTTACACTCTGAATGAGAGGCCACTTGAAAAAGTCTCCTGACTATTCCACAGAACTGCATTATTTAGTGAAACTCTGAATGACGCGATAATACTAAAGCCTGACTATTTCCCGATGTGTGTATCGTTAGAGAGGCTCTCAATGAGGGGCCATAGAAAAGAGACTTCTGACTATTACACACGTGTTCATTATTCCATGATTGTTTGAATGAGTGGCCATTAAAAAATAGACTCCAGACTATATGACAAGTGTGTAATATTCAATGAGGCTGTGAAAGTGGTGTCTTATGAAACAGACGTCTAATTACTACACATGTGCGTTATTCACTATTTGTCTGAAAGAGGAGTCCTATGAAATAGGCTCCTCATTATTCACCATGTGTGCATTACTCAAAAACGTTCTGTACGAGTGTCCATAATAAAGAGACTCCTTACACTCCACAAGATGTGTATTACTCAGGGATACCCAGAATTAGAGTTCATGTAAAATAAAGTCCTGATGATCACCCAGGTGTGTATCATTAAGGAAGGCACTTAAATCGTGGCTATCTTAAACAGCGTCCTGATTGCTCCATAGAAGTTCATTATTCACTGAAACTTTGAATGAGAGGCCATATAAAATAGACACCTGACTATTGCTCTATTGTGAATTATTCAATGAGGTCCTAAATGAGTGGTAGTATGAAATAGAATCCCGAGGATTCCCTAGGTGTGTATCATTCAGGAAGGAACAGAATGAGTGGCCATATAAAAAATGCTCGAGAATTATCCTGGTGTGCATTATTCACTGAGGCTCTAAATTAGTGGATACATGAAGTAGACTCTTAGCTCTTCCCCCAGTGTGTATTATTGAATGAGACTCTGACTGTGTGGGCCTACAAAAGAGACTCTGATGTATTGCCCAGGTGTGCATTACCTACAGAGACTCTGAATGTGTAGTAATTTGAAGTAGACCCTTGACTATTTTTTAAAAATTTTTATTGACTCTAACCCTGAACGAGTGGCCATGTGAAAGAGATTGCTGACTTATCAGATATACAAGTTATTCACTGAGACACTGAAAGAATGGCCTTATGAAATAGATACAATTTACTCCACAGGTGTGAGTTATTTTTTGACTCTCCAAACAAATCACCATATGAAATACACTAGTGATTATTCCACACATGTTTATTAGTTGAGGAGGTTCTGTATGAGGGTCCGTATCAAATAGTCGCCTGACTATCACACGTGTGTATTATTTCTGGAGCTTCATAATTTTGGCCTAATTTAAATGGGGTCCTTACTAATCCGCAGCTGTTTATTATGCCCTTAATCTCTGAATGCCAGGCCACATGAAATAAACATTTTCTATTGCCCCAATTTGCATTATTTGGTAATGCTGTGGTTGAGTGGCCATATGACCTGGACTCTGACTATTCCCAAAATGTGTAGTCTTTAGTGAGTTTCTGAACGAGTGACCACATAAAATAGACTCCTGAATCTATCCACTTGATTATTTCTCAATTCTGCATTTTACACTGCGTCACTGGGTGAATGGTCATATCAAATAATCTCCACACTATTCCCCAAGTGTGCATTATTTAGTGAGTCTCTGAATAAGTGCTTATATATAACAGAATCCTGAGCAGTTTCCAGATATATATGATTCTTCAAAGCGGTTCTAAATAAGGGGCCATATGAAATAAACTCTTCTCTTTTCCAGAGGTCTGTAGTAATCTTGTGAGTCGCTGAATGAGTAGCCATAAAATAGAGATTCCTGAATACTCCTCGGGCATGCATTATTGCATTCGGCTCTTCATGCATTGCTATACGAAATAGAATCCTGACTTTGGCCAATGTGTATATTATTCAGTTAAGCTCTGAATATGTGGCTCTAAAAAATAGAAACCTGACTACAATACATGTGTTTCTTGTGCAATAAAGCTCTGAAATAAATGCCATATGTAATAGCGTCCTGAATATTCCCAAGGTAGGTATTATTAACTGAGGCTCTGAAACGCTTCCCATATGACATTGTTTCCTGACTAGTCCACAGGTGTGTATTATTGACTCTGACTGTGAATATTTGGAAATATGGAAAATACTAGTGTCTATTCAAAATTGTGTATTACTCACTCAAGCTTTGATTTTGCAGCCATATCAAATAGACTAGTGTGTATTCCAGGAGTTTGCATTATTCACTGCGGCCGTAAATGAGAGGCTATATAAAGTAGACTCCTAACACTTCCACAGTTCTGCATAACTCAGTAGGGTTCTTCCAGTGTGACCATATGAAAAAGAATTTTGTCTGTATTAAATATTTGCATTATTCAGTGAATGACTGAATGAGTGTCTATATGAAATAGAAAGCTGGGTACTTTAAATTTGTACATTTTTCACTGAGGTTAATGGTCAATAGCCATCTGAAATGGAATCCTGACTAAATCACACATGCATATTATACACAGAGGATATGAATGAGTGTCCAAATTAAATAGACTCCTGCCTATTCCAAAAGTGTGCATTATTAAAAGAGGATCGGAATGAATGTCCATCTAAAATAGACCACATTATTCTCCAGGTGTGAATCGTTCAGTGAGGCTCAGAAGATGCGGCCATATTAATTGGATTTTTTACTATAGAAAGTGTCTGCCTTATTCACTGCAGCTCTAAATATGTGTCTACATGAAATTGACTCCTGACTAAACCACATTATTTGGTGACAATTCAAATGAAGGCCATCTGAAAACGTCTCCTGACTATTCAGCAGGTGTGCATTATTTAGTGAGATGCTAAATTAGGTGATAAAATTAAATCCTGACAATTTCCCCAGGTGTGTACCATTAGTGAGTCTCTCAATGAGGGGCCATAAGAAAGAGACTTCCGACTATTCCGCAGGTGTGCATTCTTCCGTGTTTCTTCAAATGAGTGGCCATAAAAAATAGACTCCAGACTATATGAGAATTTTGTAATATTCAGTGAGTCTGTGATAGAGGGGTCATATGAAACAAACATCTTATTACTCCACAGGTGCATTATTCACTATTTGTCTGAAAGAAAAGCCTTATGAAATAGACTCCTCATTTTTCTCCATGTGTGCATTATTCAAACAGGTTCTGTATGAGTGTCCATACTAAAGAGACTCCTTACACTCCGCCAGGTGTGCATTACTCAGAGATAATCAAAATTAGAGTTCATGTAAAAAAAAGTCCTATGACCCAAATGAGTATCATTCAATAAGGCACTTATTTCATGGCTATCTTAAACAGCGTCCCCATTACTCCATAGAAGTTTGTTATTCACTGAAACTTTGAATGAGAGGCCATATAAAAGAGACACCTGACTATTGCTGTATTGTGAATTATTCAATAAGGTTCTAAAGGAGTGGTAGTATGAAATAGAATCCTGAGGATTCCCTAGGTGTGTATCATTCAGGGAGGCACAGAATGAGTGGCCATATAAAAAATTCTCGACTATTATCCTAGTGTGCATTATTCACTAAGGATTTAAATGAGTGGATACATGAAGTAGACTCTTAACTCTTCCACAGGTGTGTATTATTGAATGAGACTCTGACTGTGTGGGCATACAAAAAAGACTGATGTATTGGCCAGGTGTGCATTACCTACAGAGACTCTGAATGTGTAGTCATTTCAAGTAGGTCCTCGACTATTTCTAAGGAAAGTTTTATTCACAGTGGCCCTGAACGAGCGGCCATGTGAAAGAGATTCCTGACTTATGAGATAAATATTATATTCACTGAAACACAGAAAGAGTGGCCTTATGAATTAGACCACATTTTACTCCACAGGTGTGAGTTATTTTTTTTTATTTTTTATTTTTTTTAATTTTTATTGCATTATAGGTTTGGGGGTACATGTGCAGAACGAGCAAGATAGTTGCATAGGTACACACATGGCAGTGTGTTTTGCTGCTTTCCTCCCCCTCACCCACACTTGGTATTCATCCCCAGGCTATCCCCCCAGCCCCCCCCGCTGTCCCTCCCCCATTCCCCCCAACAGTCCCCAGTGTATAGTAGACCGCCTCTCTGTGTCCACGTGTTCTCATTTTTCTCACCCACCTATGAGTGAGTATATGCGGTATTTCTTTTTCTGTTCTTGTGTCAGTTTGCTGAGAATGATGTTCTCCAGATTCATCCATGTCCCTACAAAGGACACAAACTCATCATTTTTGATTGCTGCATAATATTCCATGGTGTATATGTGCCACATTTTCCCAGTCCAGTCTATCATCGTTGGGCATTTCGGTTGGTTCCAGGTCTTTGCTATTGTAAACAGTGCTGCAATGAACATTCGTGTGCATGTGTCCTTATAGTAGAACGATTTATAGTCCTTTGGATAGATACCCAGTAATGGGATTGCTGGGTCAAATGGAATTTCTATTTCTAGGTCCCTGAGGAATCGCCACACTGTCTTCCACAATGGTTGAACTAATTTACACTCCCACCAACAGTGTAAGAGTGTTTCTATTTCTCCACATCCTCTCCAGCATCTGCTGTCTCCTGATTTTTTAATGATCGCCATTCTAACTGGTGTGAGATGGTATCTCAATGTGGTTTTGATTTGCATCTCTCTAATGACCAATGACGATGAGCACTTTTTCATATGTTTGCTGGCCTCATGTATGTCTGCTTTCGTAAAGTTTCTGTTCATATCCTTTGCCCATTTTTGAATGGGCTTGTTTGTTTTTTTCCTGTAAATCTGTTTGAGTTCTTTGTAAATTCTGGATATCAGCCCTTTGAGTTATTTTTTGACTCTCCAATCAAATCATGATAGGAAGTACAGTAGTGACTATTCCACATATGTTTATTATTTGATGAGTTTCTGTATGAGTGTCCATATCGAATTGTCTCCTCACTATCACACATGTGTTTATTATTCACGGTGCTGCTTAACTTGGGGCTACCTTAAATTGGGACCTGACTTCTCCACAGCTGCTTATAATGCACTTTATCTCTGAATTCCAGGCTACATGAAATAGACTCCTTACTATTGCCCCATTGCACATTATTTGCTAATGCTGTGATTGAGTGGCCATATAACCTGGACTCTGACTATTCCCAAGGTGTGTAGTCTTTAGTGTGTTTCTGTAGGAGTGACCACATAAAATAGACTCCTGAATCTATCCTCTTGACTATTTCTAAGTTCTGCATTTTCCACTGAGTCACTGCGTGAACGGTCATATCAAATAGTTTCCACACTCTTCCCCAAGTTTGCATTCTTTAGTGAGTCTCTGAATAAGTGGTTATATATAACAGAATCCTGAGCAGTTTCCAGATATATATGATTCTTAAAAACGGCTCTAAATAAGTGGCCATCTGAAATAAACTCCTGTCTTTTCCAGAGGTCTGAATTAATCTTGTGAGGCTCTGAATCAGTAGCCATAAAATAGACACTCCTGAATACTCCTCAGGTGTGCGTTCTTACATTCGACTCTATAGGAGGCGCTATACGAAATACAATCCTGATTTTCCACAAGGTGTATGTTATTCAGTTAACCTCTCAATATGTCGTATACAATATAAAATTCTTTCTACAATACCGGTGTTTCTTATTCAATGAAGCTCTGAAATACATGCCATATGTATTAGGGTCCTGAGTATTCCCCAGGTATGTATTACTCTCTGAGGCTCTGAAACATTGGCCATATGAAATTGGTTCCAGACTAGTCCAAAGGTGTGTATTATTGACTACAATGCTGAAGATTTGGGCATGTGGAATAGACTAGTGTCTATACAACGTTGTGTATAACTCAATCAAGCTGTGATTTTGCCACCATATTAAATAGACTAGTGTCTATTCCATGCATGTGCATTATTCACTGAGGCTATAAATGAGAAGCTATATAAAGGAGACTCCTAAAACTCGCCCACTTGTGGATTCCTTAGTGAGGTTCTTCTTGTGAGACCATATGAAACAGGATTCTTTCTATCTTAAATATTTGTATTATTAACTGAAGATATGAATGAGTGGCTGTATGAAAGAGACAGCTTGGTACTTTACATTTAAACATTATTCTCTGAGGGTACAGGTCAGTGGCCATATGAAATGGAATCCTGACTAATCCACTCGTGTATATTTTACACAGCGGATATGAATGAGATTCTAAATGAAATAGACTCCTGGCTATTAAACAGGTGTGCATTATTCACCGAGGTTCTGAATGAATGTCCATTGAAAATAGACTCCTAATTATTCTACAGGTGTGTATTATTCAGTGAGGCACAGAAGATGTGGGCCTATAAATTAGATTTCTTACTGTAGAAAGGGTCTGACTTATTCACTGAGGCTCTGAATATGTGTCTACATGAAATAGATTCCTGACTACACCACATTATTTATTGACACTCCGAATGAGAGGCCACATGAGAAAGTCTCCTGACTATTCCACAGGTGTGCATTATTTAGTGAGGCTATGAAAGAGGCGATAAAAGAAAATCCTGACTGTTTCCCCTGGTGTGTACATTTAGTGAGGCTCTCAATGAGGGGCCATAGGAAAGAGACTTCTGAATATTCCGCAGGTGTGCATTATTCAGTGATTCTTCAGACGAGTGGCCATAAAAAATAGACTCCAGACTATATGACAAGTGTGTAATATTCAGTGAGTCTGTGAAAGAAGGGCCATATGAAACAGATGTCGAATTACTCCACATGTGCGTTATTCGCTATTTGTCTGAATGAGGAGCCGTATGAAATAGACTCCTCATTATTCTCCATTTGTGCATTGATAAAACAGGTTCTCTATGAGTGTCCATACAAAAGAGACTCCTTATGCTCCCGCAGGTGTGTATTACGCAGCGATACCTAGAATTAGAGTTCATGTAAAATAAAGTCCTATCACCCAGGTGTGTATCATTCAGGAATGCAATTAATTTGTGGCTATCTTAAACAGCGTCCTGATTACTCCATAGAAATCCATTATTCACTGAAACTTTGAATGAGAGGCCATATAATATAGACACCTGACTATTGCTCCATTGTGAATTATTCAACAAGGTTCTAAATGAGTGGCACTATGAAATAGAATCCTGAGGATTCCCCAGGTGTGTATCATTCAGTGGGGCACAGAATGAGTGGCCATATAAAAATGATCGACTATTATCCTGGTGTGCATTATTCACTGAGGCTCTAAATGAGTGGATACATGAAGTAGACTCTTAACTCTTCCCCAGGTGTGTATTATTAAAAGAAACTCTGACTATGTGGGTATACAAAGGAGACTCTTATGTATTACTCATGTGTGCATTACCTACAGAGACTCTGAATGTGTAGCCATTTGAAGTAGACCCTTGACTCTTTCTAAGGAAAGTTTTATTCACAGTGGACCTGAACAAGTGGCCATGTGAAAAAGAGTTTTGACTTATCAGATATACATGTTATTCACTGAAGCACTGAAAGAGTGGCCTTATAAAATAGATCCCGTTTTACTCCACAGGTGTGAGTTATTTTTTGAATATCAAAACGAATCACCATATGAAATACACTAGTGACAATTCCACACATGTTAATATTTGAAGAGGTTCTGTATGAGTGTCCATATCAAATAGTCTCCTGACTATCACACATTTGTGTATTATTCACAGAGCTGCTTAACTTGGGTCTACCTTAAATAGTGTCCTGAGTACTCCACAGTGGCTTATTATGAACTTAAGCTCTGAATGCCAAGCCACATGAAATAGACTCTTTACTATTGCCCCGTTGTGCACTATTCGGTAATGCTGTGATTGAGTGACAATATGACATGGACTGTGACTATGCCCAAGGTGTGTAGTCTTTAGTGAGTTTCTGAAAGTGTGACCACATAAAATAGACTCCTGAATCTATCCTCTTGACTATTTCTCAGTTCTGCATTTTCCACTGAGTCACTGGGTGAACGGTCATATCAAATAATCTCCAGACTGTTCCCCAAGTGTGCATTCTTTAGTGAGTCTCTGAATAACTGTTTATATATAACAGAATCCTGAGCAGTTTCCAGATATATATGATTCTTCAAAGCGGTTCTAAATAAGTGGCCATGTGAAATAAACTCGTGTCTTTTTCATTGGTATGTATAATTCTTCTGAGGCTAGGAATGAGTAGTCATAAAATAAAGACTTCTGAATAGTCCTCAGGCCTGCTTTTTTACATTTGGCTCTAAATAAGTGGCTATACGAAATAGAATCCTGACTTTCCACATGGTGTATTTCATTCAGTTGACCTCTCAATATGTGGCTCTATGAAATAGAATTCTGACTACAATACAGGTGTTGCTTATTCAATGAAGCTTTAAAATATATGCCGTATGTATTAGCATCCTGAGTATTCCCCAGGTATATATTATACTCTGAGGCTCTGAAACCTTGGCCATATGAAATTGTTTACACACTAGTTCACAGGTGTGTATTATTGACTCTGCCTCTGAAGAGTTGTGCATATGGAATAGACTAGTGTCTATTCAAATTGTGAATTACTCACTCAACTTTCATTTTGCATCCATATAAAATAGACTAGAGTCTATTCCACACATGTCCATTATTCGCTGAGGTTGTAAATGACAAGCTATATAAAGTAGACTCCTAACACTTGACCAGTAGTGCATTCGTTAGGGAGGCTCTTCTTGTGTGACCATGTGAAACAGGATTCTGTCTATCTTAAATACTTGTATTATTCAGTGAATCTCTGAATGAGTGGCTATATAAAATAGACAGCTGGGCACTTTACATTTGTTTATTATTCTCTAAGGGTACATGTCAGTGGCCATATGAAATGGAATCCTGACTAATCTACACGTGTGTATTATACACAGAAGTTCTAAATGAGTTTCAAAATGAAGTAGACTCCTGGCTATTAAACAGGTATGCATTATTCACCGAGGTTCTGAATGAATGTCCATCAAAAGTAGACTCAAAATTATTCTGCAGGTGTGTATTATTCAGTGAGGCTCAGAAGATGTGGCACTATTAATTAGATTCCGTACTGTAGAATGGGTCTGCCTTATTCACTGAGGCTCTGAATATGTAGTTACATGAAATAGACTCCTGACTACAACACATTATTTAGTGACACTCCGAATGAGAGGCCACATGAAAAAGTCTCCTGACTATTCCACAGGTGTGATCTGAATAAGGCGATCAAAGTAAAGCCAGACTATTTCCCCAGGTGTGTACATTTAGTGAGGCTCTCAATGAGGGGCCATAAGAAAGAGACTTACGATTGCTTCGCAGGTGTGCATTATTTCGTGATTCTTTGAATGAGTGGCCATAAAAAATAGACTCCAGACTGTATGACAAATGTGTAATATTCAGTGAGGCTGTGAAAGAGAGGACATATGAAACAGATGTCTAATTACTAAATATGTGCTTTATTCACTATTTTTCTGCATGAGGAGCCCTATGCAATAGACTCCTCATTATTCTCCATGTGTGCATTAATCAAAAATATTCTCTATGAGTGTTCATACAAAAGAGACTTCTTATGCTCCCGCAGGTATGTATTACTCAGCGATACTCTGAATTAGAGTTCATGTAAAATAAAGTCCTGACACTCACCCAGGTGTGTGTCATTCAGAAAGACACTTAATTTGTAGCTATCTAAAACAGCGTCCTGATAACTCCATAGAAGTCCATCATTTACTGAAACTTTTAATGAGATGCCATATTAAATAGACACCTGACTATAACTCCATTGTGAATTATTCAATAAGGTTCTAAATGAGTGGTAGTATGAAATACAATTTTGAGGATTCCCCAGGTGTGTATAATTCAGGGAGGCACAGAATGAGTCACCATATGAAAAACGCTCGACTGTTATCCTGTTGTGCATTATTCACTGAGGCTCTAAATGAGTGGATACATGAAGTAGACTCTTAACTCTTCCACAGTTGTGTATTATTGAATATGACTCTGACTATGTTGGCATAAAAAAGAGATGCTGATGTATTGCCCATGTGTGCATTACCTACAGAGACACTGAACGTGTAGCCATTTGTAGTAGACCCTTGACTATTTCTGGGAAAACTTTTATTCACAGAGGCCCTGAAGGAGTGGCCATGTAAAAGAGATTCCTGACTTATCATATATACATGTTATTCACTGAAACATTGAAAAAGGGGCCTTATAAAATAGATCACATTTTACTCCACAGGTGTGCGTTATTTTTTGACTTTCCAAATGAATCACCATATGAAATACACTAGTGACCACTCCACACATGTTTAGTATTTGAAGAATTTCTGTATGAGTGTCCATATCAAACAGTCTCCAGACTATCACACATGTGTGTATTATTCAAAGAGCTGCTTAATTTGGCATACCATAAATAGGGTTCTGACTACCCAACAGCAGCTTATTATGCACTTAAGATCTGAATGCCAGGCCACATGAAATAGACTCCTTACTATTGCCCTATTGTGCATTATTCGGTAATGCTGTGATTGAGTGGCCATATGACCTAGACTCTGACTATTCCCAAGGTGTGTAGTCTTTAGTGAGTTTCTGAATGAGTGACCACATAAAATAGACTCCTGAATCTATCCTCTTGACTATTTCCCAGTTCTGCATTTTCCACTGAGTCACTGGTTGAACGGTCATATCAAAGAGTCTCCAGACTATTTTCCAAGTGTGCATTCTTCAGTGAGTCTCTGCATAAGTGACAGAATCCTGAGTAGTTTCCGGATATATATAATTCTTCAAAGTGGTTTTCAATAAGTGGCCATGTGAAAAAACTCCTTCTTTTCCAGAGGTCTGTATTAATCTTGTGAGGCTCTGAATGAGTAGCCATAAAATAGAGACTCCTGAGTAGTCCTCAGGCCTGCGTTTTTACATTTGGCTCTAAATGAGTGGCTATACGAAATAGAATCCTGACTTTCCACAAGGTGTATGCTGTTCAGTTAACCTCTCAATATGTGGCTATAGGAAATAAAATTCTGATTACAATACAGGTGTTTCTTATTCAATGAAGCTCTGAAATAGATGCCATATGTATTAGCTTCCTGAATATTCTCCAGGTATCTATTATTCTCTGAGGCTCTGAAACTTTGGCCATATGAAATTGTTTCCAGACTAGTCCACACGTGTGTATTATAGATTCTGACTACGTAGATTTGGGCATATGAAATAGACTAGTGTCTATTCAAAGTTGTGTATTACTCACTCAATCTTTGATTTTGCGGCCATATAAAATAGACTAGTGTCTATTCCACACATGTGCATTATTTGCTGAGGCTGTAAATTAGAGGCTATATAAAGTCGACTCCGAACACATGCCGAGTTGTGCATTACTTAGTGAAGCTCTTCTTGTGTGAACATATGAAACAGGATTCTGTCTATCTTAAATATTTGTATTATTCAGAGAATCTCTGAATGAGTGGCTACATAAAATAAACAGCTGGGTACTTTACATTTGTGCAATATTCAATGAGGGTATGAGTCAGTGGCTATGTGAAATGTAATCCTGACTATTCCACACGTTTATATTATATGCAGAGGCTATGAGTGAGTTTCCAAATGAAATAGACTCCTAGCTATTAAACAGGTGCGCATTATTCACCGAGGTTCTGAATGAATGTCCATCGAAGATAGACTCAAAATTATTCTCCAGGTGTGTATTATTCAGTGAGGCTCAGAAGATGTGGCCATATTAATTAGATTCCTTACTATAGAAAGGGTCTGCCTTATTCACTGAGGCTCAAAACGTGTGTCTACATGAAATAGACTACTGACTACACCACATTCTTTAGTGACACTTCGAATGAGAGGACCCCTGAAAAAGTCTCCTGACTATTCCACAGGTGTGCATTATTTAGTGAGACTGTGAATGAGGCAACAAAAGTAAATTCTGAATATTTCCCCCAGTGTGTACATTTAGTGAGGCTCTCAGTGAGGGGCCATAGGAAAGAGACTTCTGTCTATTCTGCAGGTGTGCATTATTCAGTGATTCTTCAAATAAGTGGCGATTAAAAATAGACTCCAGACTATATGACAAGTGTGTAATATTCAGTGAGGCTGTGAAAGAGGGGCCATATGGAACAGATGTCTAATTACTCAACATGTGCTTTATACACTATTTGTATGCATGAGGAGCCCTATGAAATAGGCTCCTCATTATTCTCCATGTGTGCATTAAGCAAACAGGTTCTCTATAAATTTCCATACAAAAGAGACTTCTTATGCTTCCCCAGGTGTGTATTACACAGCGATGCCCTGAATTAGAGTTCATGTAAAATAAAGTCCTGACTATCACCCAGGTGTGTATCATTAAGGAAGGCACTTAATTCGTGGCTATCTAAAACAGCGTCCTGATTACTCCATAGGAGTCCATCATTCACTGAAACTTTGAATGAGAGGCCATATAAAATAGACACCTGACTATTGCTCCATCGTGAATTATTCAATAAGGTTCTAAACGAGTGGTAGCATGAAATAGAATCCTGAGAATTTCCCAGCTGTGTGTCATTCAGGAAGGCACAGAATGATTCACCATATAAAAAATGCTCGACTGTTATCCTGGTGTTCATTATTCACTGAGGCTCTAAATGTGTGAATACTTGAGTTAGACTCTTAACTCTTCCCCAGGTGTGTATTATTGAATGAGACTCTGACTATGTGGGCATACAAAAGAGACTCTGATGTATTGCCCTGGTGTGCATTACCTACAAAGACTCTGAAAGTGTAGCCATTTGAAGTAGACACTTGACTGTTTCTGGGGAAAGTTTTATTCACAGTGGCCCTGAACGAGTGGCCCTGTGAATGAGATTCCTGCCTTATCAGAAAAACATGTTACTCACTGAAACACTGAAAGAGTGGCCTTATAAAATAGACCCAATTTTACTCCACAGGTGTGAGTTATTTTTTGAATCTCCAAATGAATCAACATATGAAATTCACTAGTTTCTATTCCGCACATTTTAAGTATTTTAAGAAGTTCTGTATGAGTGTTCATATCAAATAGTCTCCTGACTATCACATATGTGTGTATTATTTACAAAGCTGCTTAACTTGGTGCTACCTTAAATAGGGTTCTGACTACTCCACAGCTGCTTATTACGCACTTTAGTTCTGAATGCCAGGCCACATGAAATATACTCCTTTCAATTGCCTTATTGTGCATTATTCGGTAATGCTGTGATTGAGTGGCCATATGACCTGGAATCTGACGATTCCCAAGGTGTGTAGTCTTTAGAGAGGTTCTGAATTAGTGACCACATAAAAAAAAATTCCTCAATCTATCCTCTTGACTATTTCTCAGTTCTGCATTTTCCACTGAGTCACTGGGGGAACAGTCATATAAAATAGTTTTTCCACACTATTCCCCAAGTGTGAATTTTAAGTGAGTCTCTGAATATGTGGTTATATATAACGGAATCCTGAGCAGTTTCCAGATACATATGATTTTTCAAAACGGTTCTAAATAAGTGACCTTGTGAAATAAACTCCTGTCTTTTCCAAAGGTCTGCATTAGTCTTGTGAGGATCTGAATGAGTAGCCATAAAATAAAGACTCCTGAATCCTCCTCAGGCATGCGTTCTTACATTTGGCTCTTAATGTGTGCCTATATGAAATAGAATCCTGATTTTTCACAAGGTGTATGTTATTCAGTTAAGCTCTGAATATGTGGCTATACGAAATAGAATTCTTACTACAATACAGGTGTTTCTTATGCAATGAAGCTCTGAAATAGATGCCATATGTAATAGCATCCTAAGTATTCCCCAGGTAGGTATTATTAACTGAGGCTCTGAAATTTCGGCCACATGACATTGTTTCCTGACAAGTCCACAGGTGTTATTATTGACTCTGCCTCTGAGTATTTGGAAATATGGAAAAGATTAGTGTCTATTCAAATATGAATATTACTCAAGCTTTGATTTTGCGGCCATATAAAATACACTAGTGTATATTCCACACGTCTCCATTATTCGCTGAGGCTATTAATGAGAGGCTATATAAAGTGGACTCCTAACACTTCCTCTGTTGTGCATAACTCAGTAGGGTTCTTCTTTTGTGACCATACAAAACAGGATTTTGTCTATCTTTAATATTTGTATTATTCAGTGAATGCCTGAATGAGTGGCTATATGAAATAGACAGCTGGGTACTTTACATTTGTACATTATTCCCTGAGGTTAAGACTCAGTAGCCATCTAAAATGGAATCCTGACTAATTCACACATGCATATTATACACAGAGGCTATGAATGAGTGTCCAAATGAAATAGAATTCTGGCTATTCCACAGGCGTGCATTATTAAAAGAGGATCTGAATGAATGTCCAACAAAATAGACTCCAAGTTATTCTTCACGTGTGTATTATTCAGTGAGGCTCAGAAGATGTGGCCATATTAATTAGATTCCTTATTATAGAAAGGGTCTGCCTTATTCACTGTGGCTCTGAATATGTGTCTACATTAAATAGACTCCTGACTACACCACATTATTTAGTGACACTCCGAATGAGAGGCCACCTGAAAAGTCTCCTGACTATTCCACAGGTGTGCATTATTTAGTGAGACTCTGAATGAGGCGATAAAATAAATTCTGACTGTTTCCCCCTGTGCGTGTATTTAGTTAGGCTCTCAATGAGGGGCCATAGGGAAGAGACTACTGTGTATTTCGCTGGTGTGCATTATTCAGTGATTTTTCGAATGTGTGGCCATAAAAAATAGACTCCATACTATATTACAAGTGTGTAATATTCATTGAGGCTGTGAAAGAGGGGCCATATGAAACAGATGCCTAATTTCTCCACAAGTTCTTTGTTCAGTATTAGTCTGCATGAGGAGCCCTATGAAATAGTCTCCTCATTATTCTCCATGTGTACATTAATCAAACAGTTTCTCTATGAGTGTACATACAAAAGAGACTTCTTACGCTCTCGCAGTTGTGTATTACTAAGCGATACTCAGAATACGCATTCATGTAAAATAAAGTCTTGTCTATCACCCAGATGTGTATCATTCAGGAAGGCACTTAATTCGTGGCAATCTAAAACAGCGTCTTGATTACTCCATAGAAGTCCATTATTCACTGAAACGTTGAATGAGAGGCCATATAAAATAGACACCTGACTATTGCTCCATTGTGAATTATTCAATAAGGTTCTAAAAGAGTGGTAGTATAAAATAGAATCCTGAGGATTCCCCAGGTGTGTATCATTTAGGGAGCCAGAGAATGAGTGGCCATATGAAAAATGCTCGACTGTTACCCTGGTGTGCATTATTCACTGAGGCTCTAAATTAGTGGATACATGAAGTAGACTCTTAACTCTTCCCCAACTGAATATGACTCTGACTATGTGGGCATACAAAATAGACACTGACGTATTGCCCATGTGTGCATTACATACAGAGACTCTCTATGTGTAGCCATTTGTAGTAGACCCTTGACTGGTTTTTTTTTTAACAGAAAACTTAATCATCTATTTAGCTTTATTCTCTCCAGGTTAGCCCAGGTTATTTCAGTAGTGTTCTTTTTAGAAATTTTTTTTAATTTTTTAAATTCTTATTGCATTATATGTTTTGGGGTACATGTGCAGAACACGCAGGAGAGTTGAATAGGTACACACATGGCAGTGTGTTTAGTTGCCTTCCTCCCCTTCACCCACACTTGGCAATTATCCCCAGAATATCCTTCCCCAGCCCCCCCTGCTGTCCCTCCCCTATTTCACCGATAGACACCAGTGTGTAGTAGACCCCCTCTGTGTGCCCATGTGTTCTCATTTTTCTCACCCGCCTATGAGTGAGAATATGTGGTATTTTCTTTCCTGCTCTTGTGTCAGTTTGTTGAGAATGATGTTCTCCAGATTCATCCATGTCCTTACAAAGAACACAAACTCACCATTTTTTATTGCTGCATAATATTCCATGGTGTATATGTGCCACATTTTTTCAGTCAAGTCTATTATCGATGGGCATTTGGGTTGGTTCCAGGTCTTTGCTATTGTAAACAGTGCTGCAATGAACATTCGTGTGCATGTGTCTTTATAGTAGAAGGATTTATAGTCCTTTGGATATATACCCAGTAATGGGATTTCTGGGTCAAATGGAATTCCTATTTCGAGGTCCTTGAGTAATTGCCACACTGTCTTCCACAATGGTTGAACTACTTTACACTCCCACCAACAGTGTAAGAGTGTTCCTTCTTCTCTACATCCTCTCCAGCATCTGCTCTCTCCAGATTTTTTAATGATCGCCATTCTAACTGGCGGGAGATGGTATCTCAATGTGGTTTTGATTTGCATATCTCTAATGAACAGTGATGATGAGCATTTTTTCATGTGTTTGTTCGCCTAATGTACGTCTTCTTTTGTAAAGTGTCTGTTCATATCCTTTGGCCATTTTTGATTGGGATTGTTTGTTTTTTTCCTGTAAATCTGTTTGAGTTCTTTCTAAATTCTGGATATCAGACCTTTGTAAGATGTGTAAACTGCAAAGATTTTTTCTCATTCTGATGGTTGCCAATTCACTCTAGTGACTATTTCTTTTGTCGGGCAGAACCTGTGGAGTTTCATTAGGTTTCATTTGTTTATTTTGGCTTTTGTTGCCAATGCTTTTGATGTTTTGGTCATGAAGTCCTTGCCTACTCCTATGTGCTGAATGGTTTTGCCTAGATTTTCTTCTAGGGTTTTTATGGTATCAGGTCTTATGTTTAAGTCTTTAATCCATCTGGGGTTAATTTTAGTGTAAGTTTTCAGAAAGGGGTCCAGTTTCTGCTTTCTGCACATGGCTAGCCAGTTTTCTCAACTCGATTTATTAAACAGGGAATCCTTTCCCCATTGCTTGTTTTTATCTGGTTTATCAAAGATTATAAGATTGTAAATATATTGTGTTTCCTCCAATGCCTCTGTTCTGTTCCATTGGTCTACATCTCTTTTTTGGTACCAGTACCATGCTCTTTTGATTACTGTAGCCTTGTAGTATAGTTTGAAGTCTGGTAGTGTGATGCCTCCCGCTGTGTTCTTTTTGCTTAGAATTGACTTGGCTATGCGGGCTTTCTTTAGGTTTCATATGAAGTTCATGGTGGTTTTTCCAGTTCTGTGAGGAAATTCAATGGTAGTTGATGGGGATAGCATTGAGCGTGTAAAGTACTTTGGGCAGTATAGTCATTTTCACGA
This sequence comes from Saguinus oedipus, assembly GCA_031835075.1. NCBI lineage: Eukaryota > Metazoa > Chordata > Mammalia > Primates > Cebidae > Saguinus > Saguinus oedipus. Next base: position 34,186,799 of record CM063176.1, read on the forward strand.
TATTGATTCTTCCTAACCACGAACATGGAGTGTTTCTCCATCTGTTTGTGTCCTCTCTTATTTCGTTGAGCAGTGGTTTATAGTTTTCCTTAAAGAGGTCCCTTACGTTCCTTGTCAGTTGTATTCCTGGGTATTTTATTTTCTTTGTAGCAATTGTGAATGGCAGTTTGTTTTTGATTTGGTTCTCCTTAAGTCTGTTATTGGTGTATAGGAATGCTTGTGATTTTTGCACATTGATTTTATATCCTGAGATTTTGCTGAAGTTGCTTATCCGTTTCAGGAACTTTTGTTCTGAGGTGATGGTGTCTTCTAAGTATACTTTGATGTCGCCTGCAAATAGAGACAATTTGGTTTTCACCTTTCCTATTTGAATACCCTTTATTTCTTTTTCTTGTCTGATTGCTCTGGCTAGAAATTCCAGTACTATGTTGAATAGGAGTGGTGAGAGAGGGCATCCTTGTCTCGTGCTGGATTTCAAACGGAATGCTTCCCGTTTTTGCCCATTAAGTATGATGTTGGCTGTATGTTTGTCATAAATAGCTTTTATTACCTTGAGGTATGTTCTATTAATACCAAGTTTATTGAGGGTTTTTAGCATAAAGGGCTGTTGAATTTTGTCAGATGCCTTCTCTGCGTCAATTGAGATAATCATGTGGTGTTTGTTTTTGCTTTGGTTTATGTGGTGAATTACATTTATAGACTTGCATATGTTGAACCAGCCTTGCATCCCCGGGATGAATACTACTTGATCATGATGGATAAGTTTTTTAATGTGCTGTTACAATTGGTTTGCCAGTATTTTATTGAAGATTTTTGCATCTATGTTTATTATGGATATTGGCCTGAAGTTTTCTTTTCTTGTTGAGTCACTGCCGGGTTTTGGTATCAGGATGATATTGGTCTCATAAAATGATTTGGGAAGAGTTCCCTCTTTTTTAATTATTTGGAATAGTTTCAGAAGGAATGGTACTAGATCCTCATTGTGTGTCTTGTAGAATTCAGCTGTGAACCCATCTGGACCTGGGCTTTTTTGTGTGGTAGGCTCTTAATTGCTGCCTCAACTTCAGACCTTGTTATTGATCTATTCATAGTTTCAGCTTCCTCCTGGTTGAGGGTTGGAAGTACACAGGCATCCAGGAATTTATCCATTTCTTCCTGGTTTATTAGTTTATGTGGATAGAGTTGTTTGCAGTATTCTCTGATGATGGTCTGAATTTCTGTGGAATCTGCGGTGATTTTTCCTTTATTGTTTTTTATTGCATCTATTTGGTTGTTCTCTCTTTTCTTTTTTATCTGTCTGGCTAGTGGTCTGTCTATTTTGTTGATCTTTTCGAAAAACCAGCTCTTGGGTTTGTTGATTTTTTGAAGGGATTTTCGTGTCTCTATATCGTTCAGTTCTGCTCTGATCTTAGTTATTTCTTGTCTTCAACTAGGTTTTGAGCTTTTTTGATCTTGCTCCTCTAGCACTTTCAATTTTGACGATAGGGTGTCAATTTTGGATCTCTCCACTCTTCTCATGTGGGCACTTTTTGCTATATATTTTCCTCTACATACTGCTTTAAATGTGTCCCAGAAATTCTGGTACGTTGTGTCTTCGTTCTCTTTCGTTTCGAAGAATTTCTTTATTTCTGCCTTCATTTCATTGTTTATCCAATCAACATTCAAGAGCCAGTTTTTCAGATTACATGAAGCTGTTCGGTTCTGAGTTATTTTCTGAATTCTGAGTTCCAACTTGATTTCACTATGGTCTGAGAGACTGTTTGTTATGATTTCGGTTGTTTTGCGTTTGCTGAGGAGTGCTTTACTTCAAATTATGTGGTGAATTTTGGAGTAGGTGTGATGTGGTGTTGAGAACAATGTATATTGTGTGGATTTGGGGTGGAGAGTTCTGTAAATGTCTATCAGGTTTGCTTGTTCCAGGTCTGAGTTCACGCCCTGAATATCCTTGTTAATTTTCTGTCTGGTTGATCTGTCTGATATTAACGGTGAAATGTTAGTCTCCCACTATTTTTGTGTGGAAGTCTAAGTCTCTTTGTAAGTCATTAAGAACTTGCCTTATATATCTGGGTGCTCCTGCATTGGGTCCATATATATTTAGAATCTTTAGCTCTTTTTCTTGTATCAATTCTTTTACCATTATGTAATGACCTTCTTTGTCCCTTTTGATCTTTGTTGCTTTAATGTCTATTTTATCAGAGACGAGAATTGCAACTCCTTCTATTTTTTGCTCTCCATTTGCCTGGTAAATCTTCCTCCATCCCTTTATTTTGAGCCTTTGTGTATCCTTGCTTGTGCGGTGGGTTTTCTGGATACAGCACACCAATGGGTTTTGGTTTTTTATCCAATTTGCCAGTCTGTGTCTTTTGATTGGTGCATTTAGCCCATTTACATTTTGGGTTAAAATTGTTATGTGTGAATTTGATACTGCCATTTTTATGCTACCCAACTGTTTTGTCCATTGTTTTATGTAGATTCTTCATTTTGTTGATGGTCTTTAGCATTTGGTATGCTTTTAGGATAGCTGGTACTGGTTGTTTCTTTCTATGTGTAGCGCCTCTTCCAGGAGCTCTTGTAAAGCAGGCCTAGTAGTGACAAAATCTCTGAGTACTTGCTTGTTTATGAAAAATTTTATTTTTCCTTCACTTATGAAGCTCAGTTTGGCCAGATATGAAATTCTGAGTTCAAAGTTTTTTTCTTTATGGATGTTGAATATTGGCCGCCACTCTCTTCTGGTCTTGTAGAGTCTCTGCCGAGAGATCTGCTGTGAACCTGATTGGCTTCCCTTTGTGGGTGACCTGACCTTTCTCTCTGGCTGCCCTTAGTATTTTCTCCTTCATTTTAACCCTGGTGAATCTGACGATTATGTGCCTTGGGGTTGCTCTTCTTGCAGAATATTTTTGTGGTGTTCTCTGTATGTTCTGGAGTTGAGTAATGACCTGTCTTGCTAGGTTGGGGAAATTTTTCTGGATAATATCCTGAAGAGTATTTTCCAGCTTGGATTCATTCTCTTCATCACATTCTGGTACACCTATCAAACGTAGGTTTGGTCTCTTCACATAGTCCCACATTTCTTGGAGATTCTTTTCATTCCTTTTTGTGCTTTTTTCTCTAATCTTGGTTTCTCATTTTATGTTATTGAGTTGATCTTCGACTTACGATATTCTTTCTTCTGCTTTGACAATTCGGCTGTTGAAACTTGGGCATGCTTCACGAAGTTCTCGTGTTGTGTTTTTCATCTCATTCAATTTATTCATGTTTCTCTCTAAGTTGTCCATTCTTGTTTTAATTTCCTTGAATCCTTTTCAAATCTTTTTTCAAGGTTCTTAGTTTGTTTGCCCTGATTTAGAACATGTTCTTTTAGCTCACTGAAGTTTCTCATTATCCACTTTCTGAAGTTTGATTCTGTCATTTCATCACACTCATTCTCCATCAAGCTTTGTTCCCTTGCTGATGCGAAGTTTTGGTCCTTTGTAGGAAGTGATGTGTTTTGGTTTCTGGTGTTTTCCTCCTTTTTGTGCTAGTTTCTTCCCATCTTTATGGATTTATCCTCCTCTCATCTTAGTAGTTGCTGATTTTTCAATGGGGTCTCTGGGTGGACACCCAGATTGTTGTTGATGAGGTATTTCTGTTACTTAGTTTTACTTCTAATGATCTAGCCCCTCTGCTGTATGAGTGCTGAGGTCCACTCCAGGCCCTGCTTGTCTGGGGTACACCTGTAGCAGCTGCAGAACAGTGAGGGATGCTACCAGCTTTTTCTTCTGCTATCTTTTTTTCAGAATGATGCCCCCCAAATGTCAGTCTGATTAGTCCTTTTTTGGGGTGACTCTGGATATACAGGGGTCAGGGAGCTGCTTGCGGGGATGGTCTGTGCTTTATAGGAACTCCAGTGCTGAGGTGTAAGCTCCGTTTTTCATTCAGGGTTGTTGGGAGGATGTGTTTATTTCTGCTGCAACAGAACTCATAAAACACCACCTTTTTTTCTTTTAGATCCTCTGTCTCAGGGGGTTGGGGCTTTCTTCATGAGTATCTGTTGCACTGCCCTGCTTGGCTAGGTGGTAGTCTATTCACTATTTGCCTACTGAGGCTTTGCCCTGCTAGCATGGGTCCACCCTGCTGCCACTGGCCCCGTTCTGCTGTGGTGCTCCGCCCAGCTGAGGGAGTCTCTCTGTTATGGTGGGTTGACTCAGGAACGGCAGGCTGCCTCAGCCCTGAGAGGTTCTTCAGTAGGGGTGGATTGCATCCATAGTGGCAGACGCCCATCCCCTATTGGGCTCCACGGTGCTAGATTAAACTGTGCCAGCAGCAAAGCTCTCAGCCCTGAGCGCCTCGTATCGCCATCCTGCTTGTCCCCATGAGGGTGGGACCTGCCAAGCCCAATTACACAGCTCCCTACCTCAGAGTCTGTCCTCTCTCTTTCTCTTTTCCTCTCCCCAAGCTGAAAGTTCGACTCTCTCACTGGTGCCCCAGTAGCCTACTGATAGGGCACTGGGATCCTTGCAATCTCCCATGCCACTGCACAATGTGCAGGCTCTGATCACGCTTCACAAAAATCTCCTGGTCTGGCTCATTGTCCAAGTCCCATTCAATCAGATGGACAAGTCAATCTGCCCTTCCAAATCTCAGATTCCTGGTTTAACAGGGCACCCAGACCAGTGAGTTTTGCGCAGGAGCTGAGGTTCTGTGGTGCTGGCCAAGCCACGTGAGCCAGCCGTGCAAGCTGGCTCTGCTGGCTTCTCATGTCTCTCCCACACCTGGGACTTTCAAAGTTCTGTGGGCAAAAAAGGTCCGTCCCAGAATTCAGCTAGCACTCAGCCTCTGCGCCTTCACTGGGAGCTTCAATCCTGAGTCGCCTCTATGATGCCATCTTCCAGACTCTTTCGACCCTTGACTATTCATAAGGAAAGTTTTATTCACAGTGGCCCTGAATGAATGGCCATGTGAAACAGATTCCTGACTTATCAGATATACATTTTATTAACTGAAACACTGAAACAGTGGCTGTATGAATTAGACCCCATTTTTCTCCACAGGGATGAGTTATTTTTTGACTCTCCAAACGAATCACCATAATAAATACACTAGTGACTATTCCACACATGTTTAGTATTTGATGGGGTTCTATATGAGTGTCCATAAGAAATAGTCTCCTGACTATCACACATGAGTGTATTATTCACGAAGCTTCTTACCTTGGGGCTACCTTAAACAGGGTCGTGACTATTCCTCAGCTGCTTATTAAACACTAAAGTTCTGAATGCCAGGCCACATGAAATAGACTCCTTACTATTGCCCCATTGTGCATTATTCCATAATGCTGTGATTGATTTACCATATGACCTGGATTCTGACTATTACTAAGGTCTGTAGTCTTTAGCGAGTTTCTGAACGAGTGAGCACATAAAATAGACTCCTGAATCTATCCTCTTGACTATTTCTCAGTTCTGCATTTTCCACTGAGTCTCTGGGTGAACGGTCATATGAAAGAGTTTCCACACAATTCCCCAAGTGTGCATTCTTTAGTGAGTCTCTAAATAAGTGGTAATATATAACAGATTACAGAGAAATTTCCAGATATATATGATTCTTCAAAGTGGTTCTAAATAAGTGGCCATGTGAAATAATCTCCTGTCTTTTCCATAGGTTTGTATAATTATTCTGAAGCTAGGAATGAGTAGCCATAAAATAAAGACTTTTCAATAGTCCTCAGGACTGCATTTTTACATTTGGCTCTAAATGAGTGGCTACACAAAATAAAATCTTGACTTCCACATGGTGTATGTCATTCAGTTGACCTATCAATATGTGGCTCTATGAATAGAATTCTGACTACAATACAGGTTTTTCTCATTCAATGAAGCTCTTAAATATATGCCATATGTGTTAGCGACCTAAGTATTCCCTAGGAATGTGTTATTCTCTGAGGCTCTGAAACTTTGGCCATATGAAATTGTTTCCAGACAACTCCACAGGTGTGGAGTATTATTGACTCTCACTCTGAAGATTTGGGCATATGGAATAGACTAGTGTCTATTCAATGTTGTGTATTACTCACTCAAGCTTTGATTTTGCGGTCATATAAAAGAGACTAGTGTCTATTCCAAACATGTGCATTATTCGCTGAGGCTGTAAATGAGAGGCTATATAAAGAAGACTTCTAACACTTGCCCAGTTGTGCATTCCTTAGTGAGGCTCTTCTTGTGTGATCATATGAAACAGGATTCTGTCTATTATGAATATTTGTATTATTCACTAAAGATCTGAATGAGTGGCTATATGAAATAGACAGCTGGGTACTTTACATTTGAACATTATTCTTTGAGGGTACAGGTCAGTGGCCATAAGAAATGTAATCCTGACCAATCCACACATGTATATTATACACAGAGGCTATGAATGAGTTTCCAAATGACATAGACTCCTGGCTATAAAACAGGTGTGCATTATTCACTGAGGTTCTGAATGAATGTCCATTGAAAATAATCTAATTATTCTCCAGGTGTGTATTATTCAGTGAGGCTCAGAAGGAGTGGGACAATTAATTAGATTCCTTACTGTAGAAAGGGTATGCCTTATTCACTGAGGCTCTGAATATCTGTCTACATGAAATAGACTCCTGACTACACCACATTATTTATTGACACTCCAAATGAGAGGCCACATAAAAATGTCTCCTGGAGAGGAGGCAAGATGGCGTCATAGAGGTGACTCAGGATTGCAGCTCTCGGTGAAGGCGCAGAGGGTGAGTCCTAGTCGCATTCTCGGATGTTCCTTTTATGCCCACAGAGCGTTGAAAGTCCCAGGTGTGGGAGAGACACGGAACGCTAGCAGCCGGCTAACGCAACCGGCTCCCACTGCCTCTTCAGCCGGCGCCGCAGTGGGACCCGGTGCAGAACTCACTGGTCTGGGTGCCCTGTTAAAACCGGCAATCTGAGATTTGGAAGGGCAGATTGGCATGTCCATCTGATTGAACGGGACTTGGACAATGAGCCAGACCAGGAGTTTCCTGGGAAGCGTTATCTGAGCTGGGGTAGTGGGCAGTGGCATGGTTCCCAGTGCCCTATGGGCAGGCTCCTGGAGCGCCAGTGAGAGAGTCGACCTTTCAGCTTGGGGAGAGGAAGAGAGAGAGAGAGAGGACGGACTCTGAGGCAGGGAGCTGGGTGATCAGGCTTGGCGGGTCCCATGCTCAAAGGGACAAGCAGGGTGGCGACTGGAGGCACTTGGGGCTGAGAGTTTTGTTGCCGGCATTTAGGATGGTGCAGCCAGGTCAGGGAGGGGCGTCCACCATTGCTGACGAAGTGCACCCCCACTTAAGTACCGCCCAGGACTGACGCAGCCTGCCGTTGCCGAGGCAACCAGCCATAACAGAAAGAGTCCACCAGGCAGCAACAGGGCAGACCCGCGTTAGCAGGTCAGAGCCCCGGCAGGCAAATAGTGAATAGACTGCCACCTAGTGGGGCAGGACAGTGCAACAGATACTCATAAAGAAAGCCCCAACTCCCTGAGACAGAGCATCTAAGGGTGAAAAAGAAAAAAGAGTGGTGTTTTATGAGTTCTTTGCAGCAGACATAACCTCCCAACAACCCTGAATGAACAACGGAGCTCACAGCTCAGCACTGGAGCTCCTATAAAGCACAGACTGTCTCCTCAAGCAGCTCTGTGACCCCTGTATATCCAAGGAGTCACCCCAGAAAAGGACTAATCAGACTGACATTTGGCTGGCATCATTCTGGAACAAGGGCAGCAGCAGAAGAAACTGGTATCATCCCTCACTGTTCTGCAGCTGCTGCAGGTATAACCCAGACAAGCAGGGCCTGGAGTGGACCTCAGCACTCATACAGCAGAGAGGATAGATCATTAGAGGGAAAACTAAGTAACAGAAATACTTCATCATCAACAATCTCAGTGTCCACACAGAGACCCAATTGAAAAATCAGCCACTACTAAGACGACAGGCGGATAAATCCATAAATATGGGAAGAAACCAGCGCAAAAAGGAGGAAAGCACCCGAAACCAAAACACCTCACCTCCAAAAAACAACCAAAACTCCTCACCAGCAAGGGAAAAAAGCTGGATGGAGAATGACTGTGATGAAATGATGGAATCAGACTTCAGAAAGTGGATAATGAGAAACTTCAGTGAGCTAAAGGAACATGTTCTAAACCAGTGCAAAGAAACTAAGAACCTTGAAAAAAGATTTGAAAAAAGATTAGAGGAATTGATAATGAGAATGGACAACTTAGAGAGGAATATGAATGAATTGAAGGAGCTGAAAAACACAACACGAGAACTTCGCGAAGCATGCACAAGTTTCAACAGCCGAATTGACCAAGCAGAACAAAGAATATCAGAAGTTGAAGATCAACTCAATGAAATAAAACGTGAAACCAAGATTAAAGAAAAAAGCACAAAAAAATGAACAAAATCTCCAAGAAATGTGGGACAATGTGAAGAGACCCAACCTACGTTTGATAGGTGTACCAGAATGTGACGAAGAGAATGAATCCAAGCTGGAAAACACTCTTCAGGATATTATCCAGGAAAATTTCCCCAACCTAGCAAGACAGGTCAATACTCAATCACAGCAAATACAGAGAAGACCACAAAGATACTCGGCAAGAAGAGCAACCCCATGGCACATAATCGTCAGATTCACCAGGGTTGAAACGAAGGAGAAAATACTAAGGGCAGCCAGAGAGAAAGGTCAGGTCACCCACAAAGGGAAGCCCATCAGACTCACAGCAGATCTCTCGGCAGAGACTCTACAAGACAGAAGAGAGTGAGGGCCAATATTCAACATCCTTAAAGAAAAGAGCTTTCAACCCAGAATTTCATATCCAGTGAAACTGAGCTTCATAAGTGAAGGAAAAATAAAATCCTTCACGAACAAGCAAGTACTCAGAGATTCTGTCACCACTAGGCCTGCTTTACAAGAGCTCCTGAAAGAGGCACTACACATAGAAAGAAACAACCAGTTCCAGCCATCCTAAAAGCATACCAAATGTAAAGACCATCAACAAAATGAAGAATGTACATGAACCAACGGGAAAAACAGCCAGCTAGCATCAAAATGGCAGTATCAAATTCACACATAACAATATTAACCCTGAATGTAAACGGGCTAAATGCACCAATCAAAAGACACAGACTGGCAAATTGGATAAAAAACCAAAACCCATCGGTGTGCTGTATCCAGGAAACCCACCTCACATGCAAAGATACACAAAGGCTCAAAACAAAGGGATGGAGGAAGATTTACCAAGCAAATGGAGAGCAAACAAAAGCAGGAGTTGCAATTCTCATCTCTGATAAAATAGACTTTAAAGTAACAAAGATCAAAAGGGACAAAGAAGGTCATTACATAATGGTAAAAGGATCGATACAAAAAGAAGAGAAAACGATTCTAAATATATATGGACCCAATGTAGGAGCACCTAGATATATAAGGCATGTTCTTAATGACTTACAAAGGGACTTAGACTCCCACACAATAATAGTGGGAGACTTTAACACTCCACTGTCAATAGCAGACAGATTACCCAGACAGAAAATTAACAAGGATATCCAGGACTTGAACTCAGACCAGGAACAAGCAAACCTGATAGACATTTACAGAACTCTCCACCCCAAATACACAGAATATACATTCTTATCAGCACCACATCACACCTACTCCAAAATTGACCACATAATTGGAAGCAAAGCACTCCTCAGCAAATGCAAAACAACTGAAATCATAACAAACAGTCTCTCAGACCATAGTGCAATCAAGTTGGAACTCAGAATTCAGAAAATAACTCAGAACCGCACAGCTTCATGGAAACTGAACAATTGGCTCTTGAATGTTGATTGGATAAACAATGAAATGAAGGCAGAAATAAAGAAGTTCTTTGAAACCAACGAGAATGAAGACACAACGTACCAGAATCTCTGGGACACATTTAAAGCAGTCTGTAGAGGAAAATATATAGCAATAAGTGCCCACATGAGAAGAGTGGAGAGATCCAAAATTGACACCCTATCGTCAAAATTGAAAGAGCTAGAGGAGCAAGATCAAAAAAGCTCAAAACCTAGCCGAAGACAAGAAATAACTAAGATCAGAGCAGAACTGAAGGAGATAGAGAAAAGAAAAACCCTTCAAAAAATCAATAAATCTAAGAGCAGGTTTTTTGAAAAGATCAACAAAATAGACAGACCACTAGCCAGACTGATAAAAAAGAAGAGAGAGAACAACCAAATAGATGCAATAAAAAACGATAAAGGGGAAATCACCACAGATTCCACAGAAATTCAAACCATCATCAGAGAATATTACAAACAACTCTATGCACATAAACCAGTAAATCAGGAAGAAATGGATAAATGCCAGGACGCCTGTGTTCTCCCAAGCCTAAACCAGGAGGAAGCCGAAACTATGAATAGACCAATAACAAGGTCTGAAGTTGAGGCAGCAATTAAGAGCCTACCACACAAAAAAAGCCCAGGTCCAGATGGGTTCACAGCCGAATTCTACCAGACACACAAAGAGGATCTGGTACCATTCCTTCTGAAGCTATTCCAAATAATCCAAAAAGAGGGACCCCTTCCCAAATCATTTTATGAGACCAACATCATCCTGATACCAAAACCTGGCAGAGACTGAACAAGAAAAGAAAACTTCAGGCCAATATCCATGATGAACATAGATGCAAAAATCTTCAATAAAATACTGGCAAACCGATTGCAACAGCACATTAAAAAACTTATCCATCATGATCAAGTAGGATTCATCCCGGGCATGCAAGGCTTGTTCAACATACGCAAGTCTATAAATGTAATTCACCACATAAACAGAAGCATAAACCAAAACCACATGATTATCTCAATTGATGCAGAGAAGGCATTTGACAAAGTTCAACAGCCCTTTATGCCAAAAACCCTCAATAAACTTGGTATTGATGGAACATATCTCAAAGTAATAAAAGCTATTTATGACAAACCAACAGCCAATATCATACTTAATGGGCAAAAACTGGAAGCATTCCCTTTGAAATCTGGCACCAGACAAGGATGCCCTCTCTCACCACTTCTATTCAACATAGTACTGGAAGTTCTAGCCAGAGCAATCAGGCAAGAAAAAGAAATAAAGGGTATTCAAATAGGAAAGGTGGAAGCCAAATTGTCTCTATTTGCAGACGACATGATAGTATACCTTGAAGACCCCATCACCTCAGCCCAAAAGCTCCTGCAACTGATAAGCAACTTCAGCAAAGTCTCAGGATATAAAATCAATGTGCAAAAATCACAAGCATTCCTATACACCAATAACAGACTTAAAGAGAACCAAATCAAGAACGAACTGCCATTCACAACTGGTACAAAGAAAATAAAATACCTAGGAATACAACTCACTAGGAATGTAAGGGACCTCTTTAAGGAAAACTACAAACAACTGCTCAACGAAAAAAGAGAGGACACAAACAGATGGAGAAACATTCCATGTTCGTGGTTAGGAAGAATCAATATCGTGAAAATGGCTATACTGCCCAAAGTAATTTACACAATCAATGCTATCCCCATCAAACTACCATTGAATTTCTTCACAGAACTGAAAAAAACCACCATGAATTTCATATGGAACCAAAAAAGAGCCCGCATAGCCAAGTCAATTCTAAGCAAAAAGAACACAGCAGGAGGCATCACGCTACCAGACTTCAAACTATACTACAAGGCTATAGTAATCAAAACAGCATGGTACTGGTACCAAAACAGAGATATAGACCAATGGAACAGAACAGAGGCATCGGAGGCAACACAACACAACTACAACCATATTATCTTTGATAAACCAGACAAAAACAGGCAATAGGGAAAAGATTCCCTATTTAATAAATTGTGTTGTGAAAACTGGCTAGCCATGTGCAGAAAGCAGAAACTGGACCCCTTCCTGACACCTTACACTAAAACTAACTCCAGATGGATTAAAGACTTAAACGTAAGACCTGACACCATAAAAACCCTAGAAGAAAATCTAGGCAAAACCATTCAGGACATAGGAGTAAGCAAGGACTTCATGAACAAAACACCAAAAGCATTGGCAACAAAAGCCAAAATAGACAAATGGGACCTATTCAAACTCCACAGCTTCTGCATGGCAAAACAAACAGTCACTAGAGTGAATCGGCAACCATCAGAATTGGAAAAAATCTTTGCAGTTTACACATCTGACAAAGGGCTGATATCCAGAATTTACAAAGAACTCAAACAGATTTACAGGAAAAAAACAAACAAGCCCATTCAAAAATGAGCAAAGGATATGAACAGAAACTTTACGAAAGCAGACATACATGAGGCCAGCAAACATATGAAAAAGTGCTCATCGTCATTGGTCATTAGAGAGATGCAAATCAAAACCACATTGAGATACCATCTCACACCATTTAGAATGGCGATCATTAAAAAATCTGGAGACAGCAGATGCTGGAGAGGATGTGGAGAAATAGGAACATTCTTACACTGTTGGTGGGAGTGTATATTAGTTCAACCATTGTGGAAGACAGTGTGGCGATTCCTCAGGGACCTAGAAATAGAAATTCCATTTGACCCAGCAATCCCATTACTGGGTATCTATCCAAAAGACTGTGAATCGTTCTACTATAAGGACACATGCACACGAATGTTCATTGCAGCACTGTTTACAATAGCAAAGACCTGGAACCAACCCAAATGCCCATCGATGATAGACTGGACTGGGAAAATGTGGCACATATACACCATGGAATATTATGCAGCAATCAGAAATGATGAGTTTGTGTCCTTTGTAGGGACATGGATGAATCTGGAGAACATCATTCTCAGCAAACTGACACAAGAACAGAAAAAGAAATACCGCATATACTCACTCATAGGCGGGTGAGAAAAATGAGAACACATGGACACAGAGAGGCGGTCTACTATACACTGGGGACTGTTGGGGAAATGGGGGAGGGACAGCGGAGGGGGCTGGGAGGGATAGCCTGGGGATGAATACCAAGTGTGTGTGAGGGGGATGAAGGCAGCAAAACACACTGCCATGTGTGTACCTATGCAACTATCTTGCACGTTCTGCACATGTACCCCAAAACCTATAATGCAATAAAAATTAAAAAAAAAAAATTAGTTCAACCATTGTGGAAGACAGTGTGGCGATTCCTCAGGGACCTAGAAATAGAAATTCCATTTGACCCAGCAATCCCATTACTGGGTATCTATGCAAAGGATTATAAATCGTTCTACTATAAGGACACATGCACACGAATGTTCATTGCAGCACTGTTTACAATAGCAAAGACCTGGAACCAACCGAAATGCCCAACGGTGATAGACTGGACTGGGAATATGTGGCACATATACACCATGGAATATTATGCAGCAATCAAAAATGATGAGTTTGTGTCCTTGGTAGGGACATGGATGAATCTGGAGAACATCATTTTCAGCAAACTGACACAAGAACAGAAAAAGAAATACCGCATATACTCACTCATAGGTGGGTGAGAAAAATGAGAACACGTGGACACAGAGAGGCGGTCTACTATACACTGGGGACTGTTGGGGGGAATGGGGGAGGGACAGCAGGGGGGCTGGGGGGGATAGCCTGGGGATGAATACCAAGTGTGGGTGAAGGGGAGGAAAGCAGCAAAGCACACTGCCATGTGTGTACCTATGCAACTATCTTGCTCGTTCTGCACATGTACCCCCAAATCTATATTGCAATAAAAATTAAAAAAAAAAACGAAAAAAAACATCAGTTTGAGCTTTTCCTGCCCCTATTAATCACTCCATCCTCTATATCCCAAATTTTTGCTTGTATTCCAGCATATATCAGACTCAGAATTGTAGTATTTTAAGTATTTGTATCTGCCTTTACAGGCTTCTACAGATACCATGCAAAAATGCTATTTGTTCCACATTATAGATATTCAATAATGGATTTTTGAAGAGAGAACTAACATTATAAGGCATTAACCCACTGTATGGTATTTTTCTGAAATATGCCATTATGCAAAAAAACTAAAATTATTGTAAAAATAAGGATATGTATCTTCAAACTATTCAATGGTTTTACAAATATTAGCCAATTCAACTTTGGATAGTTGATAAACACCAGTTTATGGATTTGGAGACAAGGATTTCAATGTGACTATTTTAATGAAACAACACCAAGTGCTTCTAATGTTTCTATTTATTTCACAACAGAGTTGAAGTAAATAATTAATTCCATAATTAGTGGGAAATATTCTTTTCTGAAAAGAAGTAGACCAGCTTGCAGACTCTTAGTCTTAGAATCCTTCACACACTAGGTTGAAGTTGATTGGCTTATCATTCCAATTCTTGTGAACAATTGAAAGAGATTTTGTGGGCTATATATCAAGTTTCAGAACTCAGGTTATAATCTAGTGCCAAAAGACAGGCATAGCAGATGACTGTCATATTCACTTGAGACTTCAGGAACTTGGTATATTGAGTTCATTTTGTACATAAGCACTTTTTTTGGAAGCCATGGTGGATTTGTTCCATGCCAAAAATCAATTATCATCCATATTTTAATATACTATCAAGAAGAAGACACAGTGCCAGATGCTACTGAGTATTAGTCACTTTCTTATTTCAAAAAGAAACACAGGGACGGGAAAAATGATGGTCGAAGGATACAAAATTTCAAAATTTTAATTAGATAAGTGGAATAAGTTCAGGGAATCTATTTTATAACAAGGTGACTGTAGTTAATAATAATGTATAATATTTTTTAAATTCCTAAGATAATAGATTTGAAGTATTCTCACCACAGAAAAGATATGTGAGATAATGCATATGTTAATTAGGTCAATTTAGTCATTCTACAATGTATATACAGTTCAAAACAGGACACTGTACATAATACAATTTTGTCAATTTTTTTAAAAAAAGAAAGAATTTTAACACCATTCTTTCCTCTATTTTCTATTTTTAAGATTACTGGATTCTGCTTGTATTTGATTTATGCTTACTATAAAAGTTTACAGTATATTTTTGGTAACTGCAGTTTCAAAACTCTTAATTACAACTGTCTTGTACATATGCTTATAAGAGTAATTAGTCAAATGTTTTCAGGTTCACTTTTCAACGTTGTCAAACACTTTTTAAGCTTTTATAAGCTATCATTTGGATGATTTTTTCTCTCCTCCATCAAAATGATTATAAAAATCACTGTGAATTACAAATGCATGTGTTTTCATTCTGTTAAATCAGATATTTATACTGACAAGCCATCAATACACTAAATTAGTACATGTAACTAACAAGCATGTCCAAGTTTAACTGATGTATAACAACATTTAACATACCAACAAACACAACAGCTTGTCTCCGCAGGGTTTAATAAACCATATTTATCCACAGTGTCTGAGAAAAACAGAAGAGACTCTGATATATGTTATGTTCTTTTTATAAGTACATGAAAATAAATATGTAAAAGTAAAAAAAAAAGTCTCCTGACTATTCCACAGGTGTGCATTATTTAGTGACGCTCTAAATGATGAGATTAAAGTAAATCCTGACTGTTTCCCCAGGTATGTACATTTAGTGAGGCTCTCAATGAGGGGCCATAGGAAAGAGACTTCTGACTTTTCCGCAGGTGTGCATTATTCAGTGATTCTTCAAAAGAGTGGGCATAAAAAATAGACTCCAGACTACATGACAAATGTGTAATATTCACTGAGTCTGTGAAAGAGGGGCCATATGAAAAAGACGTCGAATTACTCCACATGTGTGTTATTCACTATTTGTCTGAATGAGGAGCGGTATGAAATAGACTCCTCCTTATTCTCCATGTGTGCATTGATCATCAGGTTCTCTATGTGTGTCCGTACAAAAGAGACTCCTTATGCTCCCACAGGTGTGTATTATGCAGCGATACCCAGAAGTAGATTTAATGTAAAATAAAGTGCTGACTATCCACAAGCTGTGTATCATTCAGGAAGGCACTTAATTCATGGCTATCATAAACAGCGTCCTGATTACTCCATAGAAGTTTAATATCACTGAAACTGTGAATGAGAGGCCATATAAAATAGACACCAGACTATTGCTCCATTGTGAGTTATTCAATAGTGTTCTAAATGAGTGGTAATATAAAATAGAATATGGAGAATTCCCTAGGTGTGTATCATTCAGGGAGGAACAGAATGAGTGGCCATATAAAAATTTCTCGACTATTATCCTGGTGTGCATTATTCACTGATGCTCTAAATGAGTGGATACATGAAGTAGACTCTTAACTCTCCCCCCAGTGTGTATTATTGAATGAGACTCTGACTGTATGGGCATACAAAAGAGACTCTGATGTATTTCCCAGGTTTGCATTACCTACAGAGACTCAGAATGTGTAGCCATTTGAAGTAGACCCTTGACTATTTTTAAGGAATGTTTTATTCACAGTGTCCCTGAATGAGTTGCCATGTGAAAGAGATTCCTGACTTATCAGATGTACATGTTATTTACTGAAACACTGAAAGAGTGGCCTTATGAAATAGACCCCGTTTTACTCCACAGGTGTGAGTTACTTTTTGACTCTCCAAATGAATCAACATATGAAATACACTAGTGAATATTCCGCACAGGTTTAGTATTTGAAGAGGTTGTGTATGAGTGTCCATATCAAATAGCCTCTTGACTATCTCACCTGTGTGTAATATTTACGGAGCTGCATAACTTGGGGCTACCTTAAATAGGTTCCTGACTAATCCACAGCTGCTTATTACACGCTTAAGCTCTGAATGCCAGGCCACATAAAATAGACTCCTTACTATTGCCCCATTGTTCATTATTCGGTAATGCTGTGATTGAGTGGCCATATGATCTGGAATCTGACTATTCCCAAGGTTTGTAGTCTTTAGTGAGTTTCTGAATGAGTGACCACATAAAATAGACTCCTGAATTTATTCTCTTGACTGTTTCTCAGTTCTGCATTTTCCACTGAGTCACTGGGTGAACTGTCGTATCAAATAGTCTCCACAGTATTCCACAAGAGTGCATTCTTTAGTGAGTCTTTGAATAAGCAGATATATATAACATAATCCTGTGCAGTTTCCAGATATATATGATTCTTCAAAACGGTTATAAATAAGTGGTCACTTGAAATAAACTTCGGTCTTTTCCAGAGGTCTGTATGAATCTTGTGAGGCTCTGAATGAGTAGCCATAAAATTGAGACTCCTGTATTCTCCTGAGGCATTCGTTATTATATTAGGCTATAAATGAGTGGCCACACGAATTAGAATCCTAACTTTGGCCAAGGTGTATGTTATTCAGTTAAGTTCTGAACATGTGACTATAAGAAACAGAATTCTGACTACAATACAGGATTTTCTTATGCAATGATGTTGTGAAATAGATGTCATATGTAATAGCTTTCTGAGTATTCACCGGGTATGTATTATTAACTGAGGCTCTGAAACGTTGGCCATATGGCATTGTTTCCTGACTAGTCCACAGGTGTGTAGTCTTCACTCTGACTCTAAATATTTGGAAATATGGAAGAGACTAGTGTATATTCAAAGTTGAGTATTACTCACCCAAGCTTTGATTTTGTGGCGATATAAAATAAACTACTTTCTACTCCTCACGTGTGCATTATTCGCTGAGGCTGTAAATGAGAGGCTATATAAAGAAGACTCCTAACACTTCCCCAATAGTGTAACTCAGTAGGATTCTTCTTCTGTGACCATATAAAACAGGATTTTGTCTATCTTAAAACATTTTATTATTCACTGAATGGCTGAATGAATGGCTATATGAAATAGACAGCTGGGAACTTTACATTTGTACATTATTCACTGAGGTTAAGAGTCAGTAGCCATCTGAAATGGAATCCTGACTAATACACACATGCATATTATACACAGAGGCTATGAATAAGTTTCCAAATGAAATAGACTTTTGGCTATTCCACAGGTATGCATTATTAAAAGAGGATCTGAATGAATGTCCATTGAAAACAGACTCCTAATTATTCTCCAGGTGTGTATTATTCAGTGAGGCTCAGAAGATGTGGGCCTATTAATTAGATTCCTTACTGTAGAAAGGATCTGCCTTATTCACTGAGGCGCTGAATATGTGTCTACATGAAATAGATTCCTGACTACACCACATTATTTATTGACACTCCAAATGAGAGGCCACATGAAAAAGTCTCCTGACTATTCCACAGGTGTGCATTATTTAGTGAGGCTCTGAATGAGGCGATCAAAAAAATCCTGACTGTTTCCCCAGGTGTGTACATTTAGTGAGGCTCTCAATGAGGGTCTGTAGGAAAGAGACTTCTGACTATTCCGCAGGTGTGCATTATTTAGTGATTTTTCGAATGAGTGGCCATAAAAAATAGACTCCAGACTATATGACAAGTGTGTAATATTCAGTGAGGCTGTGAAAGAAAGGCCATATGAAACAGATGTCAAATTATTCCACATGTGAGGTATTCACTATTTGTCTAAATGAGGAGCCGTATGAAATAGACTCCTCATTATTCTCCATGTGTGCATTAATCAAACAGGTTCTCTATGAGTGTCCATAAAAAAGAGACTCCTTATGCTCCCACAGATGTGTATTACTCAGCGATACACAGAATTAGAGTTCATGTAAAATAAAGTCCTGACTATCATCCTTGTTGCTATCTTAAATAGCATCCTGATTATTCCATAGAAGTTCATTATTCACTGAACCATTGAATGAGAAGCCATATAAAATAGACACCTGACTATTGCTCCATGGTGTATTATTCAATAAGGTTCTAAATGAGTGGTAGTATGAAATAAAATCCCGAGGATTCCTTATTTGTGTATCATTCAGGGAGGCACAGAATGAGTGGTCATATAAAAATGATCAACAATTATCCTGGTGTGCATTACTCACTGAGGTTCTAAATGAGTGGATACATGAAGTAGACTCTTAACACTTACCCAGGTGTCTATTATTGAATGCGACTCTGACTATTTGGGCATACAAAAGAGACTCTGATGTATTGCCCAGGTGTGCATTACATACAGAGACTCTGAATGTGTAGCCATTTTAAGTATACCATTGACTCCTTGTAAGAAAAGCTTTATTCACAGTGGCACTGAAATAGTGGCCATTTGAACGAGATTCTTGACTTATAAGATATACATGTTATTCACAGAAACACTGAAAGAGTGGCCTTATGAAATAGATCTCATTTTACTCCACAGGTGTGAGTTAATTTTTGACTATCCAAACAAATCACCATACGAAATACACTAGTGACTATTCCACACATGTTTAGTATTTGAAGAGGTTCTTTATGAGGGTCCATATCAAATAGTCTCCTGACTATCACACATGTGTGTATTATTCACAGAGCTGCTTAACTTGGGTCTACCTTAAATACGGTCCTGACTACTCCACAGCTGCTAATTATGCACTTAATCTCTGAATTCCAGGCCACCTGAAATAGACTCCTTACTATTGCCCCATTGTGCATTATATGGTAATGCTGTGATTGAGTGGCCATATGACCTGGACTCTGATGATTCCCAAGGTGTGTAGTCTTTAGTGAGTTTCTGAATGAGTGACCACATAAAATAGACTCCTGAATCTATCCTCTTGACTATTTCTCAGTTCTGCATTTTCCACTGAGTCACTGGGTGAACGGTCATGTCAAATAGTCTCCAGACTATTCCTGAAGTGTGCGTTCCTTAGTAAGTCTCTGAATAAGTGGTTACATATAACAGAATCCTGAGCAGTTTCCAGATATATATAATTCTTCAAAGTGGTTCTAAATAAGTGGCCATGTGAAATAAACTCTTTCTTTTCCATAGGTCTGTATTATTCTTCTGAGGCTATTAATGTGTAGCCATAAAATAGAGACTTCTGAATAGTCCTCAGGCCTGCGTTTTTACATTTCAATCTAAATGAGTGGCTATACTAAATAGATTTCAGACTTTCCACATGGTGTATGTCATTCAGTTGACCTCTCAATATGTGGCTATACAAAATAAAATTCTGACTACAATACAGGTGTTTCTTATTCAATGACGCTCTTAAATAGATGCCATATGTGTTAGTGTCCTGAGTATTCCCCAGGCGTGTATTATTCTCTGAGGCTCTGAAACTTTGGTCATATGAAATTGTTTCCAGACTACTTCACAGGTGTGAATTATTGACTCTCACTCTGAAGATTTGGGCATATGGAATAGACTACTGTCTATTCAAAGTTGTGTATTACTCACACAAACTTTGATTTTGCAGCCATATAAAATAGACTAGTGTCTGTTCCACACATGTGCATTATTCGCTGAGGATGTACATGAGAGGCAATAAAAAGCAGACTCCTAACACTGGACCAGATGTGCATTCCTTAGTGAGGCTCTTCATGTGTGACCATATAAAACAGCATTCTGTCTATCTTAAATATTTGTAATATTCACTGAAGATCTGAATGTGTGGCTATATGAAATAGACAGCTGGGTACTTTACATTTGAAGATTATTCTCTGAGGGTACAGGACAGTGGCCATATGAAATGTAATCCTGACTAATCCCCTCGTGTATATTTTACACAGTGTCTATGAATGAGATTCTAAATGAAATAGACTCCTGGCTATTAAACAGGTGTGCATTACTCACCGAGGTTCTGAATGAATGTCCATTGAAAATAGACTCCTAATTATTCTTCAGGTATGTATTATACAGTGAGGCTCAGAAGATTTGGCCATATTAATTAGATTCCTTACAATAGAAAGGCTCTCCCTTATTCACTGCAGCTTTGAATATGTGTCTACATGAAATTGGCTCCTGATTACACCACATAATTGAGTGACACTCAGAATGAAAGGCCACCAGAAAAAGTCTCTTGACTATTCCACAGGTGTGCGTTATTTAGTGAGACTCTGAATGAGGTGATAAAAGTACATCCTGACTATTTCCCTAGGTGTGTACCATTAGTGAGGCTCTCAGTGAGGAACCATAGGAAAGAGACTTCTGACAATTCAGCAGCTGTGCATTATTCCATGATTCTTCGGATGAGTGGCCATAAAAAATAGACTCCAGACTATATGACAAGTGTGTAATTTTCAGTGAGGCTGTGAAAGAGGCGTCGTATGAAACAGACGTTGAATTACTCCACATGTGCGTTATTTACTATTTGTCTGAATGAGGAGCCATGTGAAATAGACTCCTCATTATTCTCTATGTGTGCATTAATCAAACAGCTTCCCTATGAGTGTCCATACAAAAGAGATTCCTTACACTCCAACAGCTGTGTATTACTCAGAGATACCCAGAATTAGAATTCATGTAAAACAAAGTCCTCACTATCACCCAGGTGTGTATTATTCAGAAAAGCACTTAATTCGTGGCTTTCTTAAACAGCATTGTGATTACTCCATAGAAGTTCATTAATCACTGAAACATTGAATGAGAGGCCACATAAAATAGACACCTGACTATTGCTCCATTGTGAATTATTAAATAAGGTTCTAAATTAGTGGTAGTATGAAATAGAATCCTGAGGATTCCCTAGGTCTCTATCATTCAGGGAGGCACAGGTTGGGTGGCCATATAAAAATTGCTCGACTATTATCCTGGTGTGCATTATACACTGAGACTCTAAATGAGTGGATATGGGAAGTAGACTCTTTTTTTTTTTTAATTTTTATTGCATTATAGGTTTTGGGGTACATGTGCAGAACGTGCAAGATAGTTGCATAGGTACACACATGGCAGTGTGTTTTGCTGCCTTCCTCCCCCTCACCCACACTTGGTATTCATCCCCAGGCTATCCCCCCTAGCCCCCCCCGCTGTCCCTCCCCCATTTCCCCCAACAGTCCCCAGTGTATAGTAGACCGCCTCTCTGTGTCCATGTGTTCTCATTTTTCTCACCCGCCTATGAGTGAGTATATGCGGTATTTCTTTTTCTGTTCTTGTGTCAGTTTGCTGAGAATGATGTTCTCCAGATTCATCCATGTCCCTACAAAGGACACAAACTCATCATTTCTGATTGCTGCATAATATTCCATGGTGTATATGTGCCACATTTTCCCAGTCCAGTCTATCATCGATGGGCATTTGGGTTGGTTCCAGGTCTTTGCTATTGTAAACAGTGCTGCAATGAACATTCGTGTGCATGTGTCCTTATAGTAGAACGATTCACAGTCTTTTGGATAGATACCCAGTAATGGGATTGCTGGGTCAAATGGAATTTCTATTTCTAGGTCCCTGAGGAATCGCCACACTGTCTTCCACAATGGTTGAACTAATTTACACTCCCACCAACAGTGTAAGAGTGTTCCTATTTCTCCACATCCTCTCCAGCATCTGCTGTCTCCAGATTTTTTAATGATCGCCATTCTAACTGGTGTGAGATGATATCTAAATGTGGTTTTGATTTGCATCTCTCTAATGACCAATGATGACGAGCACTTTTTCATATGTTTGTTGGCCTCATGTATGTCTTCTTTTGTAAAGTGTCTGTTCATGTCCTTTGCCCATTTTTGAATGGGCTTGTTTGTTTTTTTTCTGTAAATCTGTTTGAGTTCTTTGTAAATTCTGGATATCAGCCCTTTTTCAGATGCGTAAACTGCAAAGATTTTTTCCCATTCTGATGGTTGTCGATTCACTCTAGTGACTGTTTCTTTTGCCGTGCAGAAGCTGTGGAGTTTGATTAGGTCCCATTTGTCTATTTTGGCTTTTGTTGCCAATGCTTTTGGTGTTTTGTTCATGAAGTCCTTGCCTACTCCTATGTCCTGAACGGTTTTGCCTAGATTTTCTTCTAGGGTTTTTATGGTGTCAGGTCTTACATTTAAGTCTTTAATCCATCTGGAGTTAATTTTAGTGTAAGGTGTCAGGAAGGGGTCCAGTTTCTGCTTTCTGCACATGGCTAGCCAGTTTTCCCAACACCATTTATTAAATAGGGAATCCTTTCCCCATTGCCTGTTTTTGTCTGGTTTATCAAAGATGATTTGGTTGTAGATATGTTGTGTTGCCTCCGATGTTTCTGTTCTGTTCCATTGGTCTATATCTCTGTTTTGGTACCAGTACCATGCTGTTTTGATTACTGTAGCCTTGTAGTATAGTTTGAAGTCTGGTAGCGTGATGCCTCCCGCTGTGTTCTTTTTGCTTAGAATTGACTTGGCTATGCGGGCTCTTTTTTGGTTCCATATGAAATTCATGGTGGTTTTTTCCAGTTCTATGAAGAAATTCAATGGTAGTTTGATGGGGATAGCATTGAATGTGTAAATTACTTTGGGCAGAATAGCCATTTTCACAATATTGATTCTTCCTAACCACGAACATGGAACGTTTCTCCATCTGTTTCTGTCCTCTCTTATTTCGTTGAGCAGGTGTTTGTAGTTTTCCTTAAAGAGGTCCCTTACATTCCTAGTGAGTTGTATTCCTAGGTATTTTATTTTCTTTGTAGCAATTGTGAATGGCAGTTCGTTCTTAATTTGGTTCTCTTTAAGTCTGTTATTGGTGTATAGGAATGCTTGTGATTTTTGCACATTGATTTTATATCCTGAGACTTTGCTGAAGTTGCTTATCAGTTGCAGGAGCTTTTGGGCTGAGGTGATGGGGTCTTCTAGGTATACTATCATGTCGTCTGCAAATAGAGACAATTTGGCTTCCACCTTTCCTATTTGGATACCCTTTATTTCTTTTTCTTGCCTTATTACTATGGCTAGAACTTCCAGTACTATGTTGAATAGAAGTGGTGAGAGAGGGCATCCTTGTCTAGTGCCAGATTTCAAAGGGAATGCTTCCAGTTTTTGCCCATTAAGTATGATATTGGCTGTTGGTTTGTCGTAAATAGCTTTTATTACTTTGAGATATGTTCCATCAATACCAAGTTTATTGAGGGTTTTTAGCATAAAGGGCTGTTGAATTTTGTCAAATGCCTTCTCTGCATCAATTGAGATAATCATGTGGTTTTTGTTTTTGCTTCTGCTTATGTGGTGAATTACATTTATAGACTTGCGTATGTTGAACCAGCCTTGCATGCCCGGGATGAATCCTACTTGATCATGATGGATAAGTTTTTTAATGTGCTGTTGCAATCGATTTGCCAGTATTTTATTGAAGATTTTTGCATCTATGTTCATCATGGATATTGGCCTGAAGTTTTCTTTTCTTGTTGAGTCTCTGCCAGGTTTTGGTATCAGGATGATGTTGGTCTCATAAAATGATTTGGGAAGGGTTCCCACTTTTTGGATTATTTGGAATAGTTTCAGAAGGAATGGTACCAGATCCTCTTTGTGTGTCTGGTAGAATTCAGCTGTGAACCCATCTGGACCTGGGCTTTTTTTGTGTGGTAGGCTCTTAATTGCTGCCTCAACTTCTGACCTTGTTATTGGTCTATTCATAGTTTCAGCTTCCTCCTGGTTTAGGCTTGGGAGGACACAGGCATCCAGGAATTTATCCATTTCTTCCTGATTTACTAGTTTGTGTGCATAGAGTTGTTTGTAGTATTCTCTGATGATGGTTTGAATTTCTGTGGAATCTGTGATGATTTCCCCTTTATCGTTTTTTATTGCATCTATTTGGTTGTTCTCTCTTTTCTTTTTTATCAGTCTGGCTAGTGGTCTGTCTATTTTGTTGATCTTTTCAAAAAACCAGCTCTTAGATTTGTTGATTTTTTGAAGGGTTTTTCTTGTCTCTATCTCCTTCAGTTCTGCTCTGATCTTAGTTATTTCTTGTCTTCGGCTAGGTTTTGAGCTGTTTTGATCTTGCTCCTCTAGCTCTTTCAATTTTGACGATAGGGTGTCAATTTTGGATCTCTCCACTTTTCTCATGTGGGCACTTATTGCTATATATTTTCCTCTACAGACTGCTTTAAATGTGTCCCAGAGATTCTGGTACGTTGTGTCTTCATTCTCGTTGCTTTCAAAGAACTTCTTTATTTCTGCCTTCATTTCATTGTTTATCCAATCAACATTCAAGAGCCAGTTGTTCAGTTTCCATGAAGCTGTGCGGTTTTTAGTTATTTTCTGAATTCTGAGTTCCAACTTGATTGCACTATGGTCTGAGAGACTGTTTGTTATGATTTCCGTTGTTTTGCATTTGCTGAGGAGTGGTTTACTTCCAATTATGTGGTGAATTTTGGAGTAGGTGTGATGTGGTGCTGAGAAGAATGTATATTCTGTGGATTTGGGGTGGAGAGTTCTGTAAATGTCTATCAGGTTTGCTTGTTCCAGGTCTGAGTTCAAGTCCTGGATATCCTTGTTAATTTTCTGTCTGGTTGATCTGTCTGCTATTGACAGTGGAGTGTTAAAGTCTCCCATTATTATTGTGTGGGAGTCTAAGTCTCTTTGTAAGTCATTAAGAACTTGCCTTATATATCTGCGTGCTCCTACATTGGGTCCCTATATATTTAGAATCGTTAGCTCTTCTTGTTGTATCGATCCTTTTACCATTATGTAGTGACCTTCTTTGTACCTTTTGATCTTTGTTGCTTTAAAGTCTATTTTATCAGAGATGAGAATTGCAACTCCTGCTTTTTTTTGCTCTCCATTTGCTTGGTAAATCTTCCTCCATCCTTTTATTTTGAGCCTTTGTGTATCTTTGTGTGTGAGGTGGGTTTCCTGAATACAGCACACTGATGGGTTTTGGTTTCTTATCCAATTTGCCAGTCTGTGTCTTTTGATTGGTGCATTTAGCCCATTTACATTCAGGGTTAATATTGTTATGTGTGAATTTGATACTGCCATTTTGATGCTATCTGGCTGTTTTGCCCATTGGTTCATGTACATTCTTCATTTTGTTGATGGTCTTTAGCATTTGGTATGCTTTTAGGATGGCTGGAACTGGTTGTTTCTTTCTATGTGTAGTGCCTCTTTCAGGAGCTCTTGTAAAGCAGGCCTGGTGGTGACAAAATCTCTGAGTACTTGCTTGTTCGTGAAGGATTTTATTTTTCCTTCACTTATGAAACTCAGTTTGGCTGGATATGAAATTCTGGGTTGAAAGCTCTTTTCTTTAAAGATGTTGAATATTGGCCCCCACTCTCTTCTGGCTTGTAGAGTCTCTGCCGAGAGATCTGCTGTGAGTCTGATGGGCTTCCCTTTGTGGGCGACCTGACCTTTCTCTCTGGCTGCCCTAAGTATTTTCTCCTTCGTTTCAACCCTGGTGAATCTGACGATTATGTGCCTTGGGGTTGCTCTTCTTGCGGAGTATCTTTGTGGTGTTCTCTGTATTTCCTGGAGTTCAGTATTGACCTGTCTTGCTAGGTTGGGGAAATTTTCCTGGATAATATCCTGAAGAGTGTTTTCCAGCTTGGATTCATTCTCTTCGTCACATTCTGGTACACCTATCAAACGTAGGTTGGGTCTCTTCACATAGTCCCACATTTCTTGGAGATTTTGTTCATTCCTTTTTGTGCTTTTTTCTTTAATCTTGGTTTCACGTTTTATTTCATTGAGTTGATCTTCAATTTCTGATATTCTTTCTTCTGCTTGGTCAATTCGGCTGTTGAAACCTGTGCATGCTTCACGAAGTTCTCGTGTTGTGTTTTTCAGCTCCTTCAATTCATTCATATTCCTCTCTAAGTTTTCCATTCTTGTCATCAATTCCTCGAATTTTTTTTCACATCTTTTTTCAAGGTTCTTAGTTTCTTTGCACTGATTTAGAACATGTTCTTTTAGCTCAATGAAGTTTCTCATTATCCACTTTCTGAAGTCTGATTCCGTCATTTCGTCACACTCATTCTCCGTCCAGCTTTGTTCCCTTGCTGGTGAGGAGTTTTGGTCCTCTGTAGGAGGTGAGGTGTTTTGGTTTCGGGTGTTTTCCTCCTTTTTGCGCTGGTTTCTTCCCATCTTTATGGATTTATCCACCTGTCGTCTTTGTAGTGGCTGATTTTTCAATTGGGTCTCTGTGTGGATGCTGAGATTGTTGATGATGAAGTATTTCTGTTACTTAGTTTTCCTTCTAGTGGTCTAGCCCCTCTGCTGTATGAGTTCTGAGGTCCACTCCAGGCCCTGTTTGTCTGGAGTATACCTGTAGCAGCTGTGGAAGAGTGAGGGATGATACCAGTTTCTTCTTCTGCTGTCTTTGTTCCAGAATGATGCCCGCCAAATGTCAGTCTGATTAGTCCTTTTTTTGCGGTGACTCTTTGGATATACAGGGGTCAGGGAGCTGCTTAAGGAGACGGTTTGTGCTTTATAGTAGCTCCAGTGCTGAGCTGTGAGCTCCGTTGTTCATTCAGTGTTGTTGGGAGGTTGTTTATGTCCTCTGCGCCGTCACTGAGGGCTGCAATCCTGAGTCGCTTCTACGACGCCATCTTGCTGGGTCTCCCGGAAGTAGACTCTTAACTCTTCCCCAGGAGTGTATTAATGAATGAGACTCTGACTGTGTGGGCATACAAAAGAGACTCTGATGTATTGCCCAGGTGTGCATTACCTACAGAGACTCTGAATGTGTAGCCATTTGAAGGAGACCCTTGAGTATTTCTAAGGAAAGTTTTATTCACATTGGCCCTAAAAGAGTGGCCATGTGAAAGAGATTCCTGACTTATCAGATATACATGTTATTCACCGAAACACTGAAAGAGTGGCCTTATGAAATAGACCTATTTTACTCCACAGGTGTGAGTTATTTTATGAATCTCCAAATGAATCAACATATGAAATTCACTAGTTTCTATTATGCACATTTTAAGTATTTTAAGAAGTTCTGTATGAGTGTCCATATGAAATAGTCTCCTGACTATCAAACATGTGTGTATTATTTACAAAGCTGCTTAACTTGGTGCTACCTTAAATAGGGTTCTGACTACTGCACAGCTGCTTATTACACACTTTAGCTCTGAATGACAGGCCACAGGAAATATACTCCTTTGAATTGCCTTATTATGCATTATTTGGTAATTATGTGATTGAGTGGCCATGTGACCTGGACTCTGACAATTTCCAAGGTGTGTAGTCTTTAGAGAGGTTCTGAATGAGTGACCACATAAAGTAGACTTCTCAATCTATCCTCTTTACGATTTCTCAGTTCTGTTTTTTCCACTGAGTCACTGGCAGAACGGTCATATCAAATAGTTTCCACACTATTCCCCAAGGGTGAATTTTTAGTGAGTCTCTGAATAACTGGTTATATATAACAGAATCCTGAGCAGTTTCCAGATACATATGATTCTTCAAAGTGGCTCTAAATAAGTGATCATGTAAAATAAACTCCTGTCTTTTTCAGAGATCTGCATTAATCTTGTGAGGCTCTGAACGAGTAGCCATAAAATAGAGACTCCTGAATACTCCTCAGGCATGCGTTCTTACATTCGGCTCTAAATGAGTGGCTATACAAAATAGAATCCTGATTTTCCACAAGGTGTATGTTATTCAGTTAAGCTCTGAATATGTGGCTACACGAAATATAATTCTGACTACAATATAGGTGTTTCTTATGCAATGAAGCTCTGAAATAAATGCCATATGTAATAGCGTCCTGATTATTCCCCAAGGAAGGTATTATTAATTGAGGTTCTGAAATGTCGGCCATATGACATTGTTTCCTGACTAGTCCACAGGTGTGTATTATTGACTCTGCCTCTGAATATTTGGAAATATTGAAGAGACTAGTGTCTATTCATAGTTGTGTATTACTCAAGTTTTGATTTTGTGGCCATATAAAATACACTAGTGTCTATTCGACACATCTGGATTATTCGCTGAGGCAATAGATGAGAGGCTATATAAAGTAGACTCCTAACACTTCCTCTGTTGTGCATAACTCAGTAGGGTTCTTCTTGTGTGACCATATGAAACAGGATTTTGTCTATCTTAAATAATTTTATTATTCAGTGAATGCCTTAATGAGTGGCTATATGAAATAGACAGCTGGGTACTTTACATTTGTACATTATTCACTGAGGTTAAGAATCAGTAGCCATCTGAAATGGAATCCTGACTAACACACACATACATATTTTACACAAACTCTATGAATGAGTGTCCAAATGAAATAGACTCCTGGCTATTCCACAGGTGTGCATTATTAAAAGAGAATCTGAATGAATGTTTATGAAAAATAGACTCCACATTATTCTCCAGTTGTGCATTATTCAGTGAGGCTCAGAAGTTGTGGCCATATTAATTAGATTTCTTAATATAGAAAGGGTCTGCTTTTTTCACTGCGTCTCTGAATATGTGTCTACATGAAATAGACTCCTGACTACTCCACACTATTTAGTCACACTCTGAATGAGAGGCCACTTGAAAAAGTCTCCTGACTATTCCACAGAACTGCATTATTTAGTGAAACTCTGAATGAGGCGATAAAACTAAATCCTGACTATTTCCCGAGGTGTGTACCATTAGAGAGGCTCTCAATGAGGGGCTATAGAAAAGAGAGTTCTGACTATTCCACACGTGTGCATTATTCCGTGATTCTTCAAATGAGTGGCCATTAAAAAATAGACTCCAGACTATATGACAAGTGTGTAATATTCAATGAGGCTGTGAAAGTGGTGTCTTATGAAACAGACATCTAATTACTACATATGTGCATTACTCAGTATTTCTCTGAATGAGGAGCCCTATGAAATAGACTCCTCATTATTCACCATGTGTGCATTACTCAAACAGGTTCTGTATGAGTGTCCATACAAAAGAGACTCCTTACACTCCACAAGATGTGTATTACTCAGAGATACCCAGAATTAGAGTTCATGTAAAATAAAGTCCTGATGATCACCCAGGTGTGTATAATTCAGAAGGCACTTAATTCGTGGCTATCACAAAAAGCGTCCTGATATCTCCATAGAAGTCCATTATTCACTGAAACTTTGAATGAGATGCCATATAAAATAGACACCTGACTATTGCTTTATTGTGAATTATTCAATAAGGTCCTAAATGAGTGGTAGTATGAAATAGAATCCTGAGGATTCCCTAGGTGTGTATCATTCAGGGAGGAACAGAATGAGTGGCCATATAAAAAATGCTCCAGTATTATCTTGGTGTGCATTATTCACTGAGGCTCTAAATGAGTGGATACATGAAGTAGACTCTTAGCTCTTCCCCTGGTGTGTATTATTGAATGAGACTCTGACTGTGTGGGCATACAAAAGAGACTCTGATGTATTGCCCAGGTGTGCATTACCTACAGAGACTCTGAATGTGTAGCCATTTGAAGTAGACCCTTGACTCTTTCTAAGGAAAGTTTTATTCACAGTGGCCCTGAACGAGTGGCCATGTGAAAGAGATTCCTGACTTATAAGATATACATGTTATTCAATGAGGCACTGAAAGAGTGGCCTTATAAAATAGACACAATTTACTCCACAGGTGTGAGTTATTTTTTGACTCTCCAAATGAATCACCATATGAAATACACTAGTGATTATTCCACACTTGTTTATTATTTGAAGAGGTTCTGTATGAGTGTCTGTATCAAATAGTCGCCTGACTATCACACATATGTGTATTATTCCCGGAGCTGCATAACTTGGGCCTACCTTAAATAGGGTCCTGACTACCCCACAGTTGCTTATTACACACTTAATCTCTGAATGCCAGGCCACATGAAATAGACTTTTTACTATTGCCCCAATGTGCATTATTTGGTAATGTTGTAGTTGAGTGGCCATATGACCTGGACTCTGACTATTCACAAAATGTGTAGTCTTTAGTGAGTTTCTGAATGAGTGACCACGGAAAATAGACTCCTGAATCTATCCACTTGATTATTTCTCAGTTCTGCATTTTCACTGAGTCACTGGGTGAACGGTCATATCAAATAATCTCCACAATATTCGCCAAGTGTGCATTCTATAGTGAGTATCTGAATAAGTGCTTATATATAACAAAATCCTGAGCAGTTTACAGATATATATGATTCTTCAAAGCGGTTCTAAATAAGTGGCCGTATGAAATAAACTCTTGTCTTTTCCAGAGGTCTGTATTAATCTTGTGAGTCGCTGAATGAGTAGCCATAAAATAGAGATTCCTGAATACTCCTCTGGCATGCGATATTAAATTCAGCTCTACATGAATGACTATACGAAATAGAATCCTGACTCTGGACAATGTGTATATTATTCAGTTAAGCTCTGAATATGTGTCTCTAAAAAATAGAAACCTGACTACAATACATGTGTTTCTTGTGCAATAAAGCTCTGAAATAAATGCCATATGTAATAGCGTCCTGAATATTCCCAAGGTAGGTATTATTAACTGAGTCTCTGAAACGTTCCCATAAGACATTGTTTCCTGACTAGTCCACAGGTGTGTATTATTGACTCTGACTGTGAATATTTGGAAATAGGGAAGAGACTAGTGTCTATTCAAAATTGTGTATTACTCACTCAAGCTGTGATTTTGCGGCCATATCAAATAGACAAGTGTCTATTCCAGGCGTTTGCATTATTTGCTGTGGCCGTAAATGAGAGGCTATATAAAGTAGACTCCTAACACTTCCACAGTTCTGCATAACTCAGTAGGGTTCTTCCAGTGTGACCATATGAAACAGGATTTTGTCTATATTAAATATTTGTATTATTCAGTGAATGCCTGAATGAGTGTCTATATGAAATAGAAAGCTGGGTACTTTACATTTGTACTTTTTGCACTGAGGTTAATGGTCAATAGCCATCTAAAATGGAATCCTGACTAAATCACACATACATATTATACACAGAAGCTAAGAATGAGTGTCCAAATTAAATAGACTCCTGCCTATTCCAAAAGTGTGCATTATTAAAAGAGGATCGGAATGAATGTCCATCTAAAATAGACTCCACATTATTCTCCAGGTGTGAATCATTCAGTGAGACTCAGAAGATGCGGCCATATTAATTGGATTTTTTACTATAGAAAGGGTCTGCCTTATTCACTGCAGCTCTGAATATGTGTCTACATGAAATTGACTCCTGACTAAACCGCATAATTTTGTGACAATTCAAATGAAGGCCATGTGAAAACGTCTCCTGACTATTCCACAGGTGTACATTATTTAGTTAGACTTTGAATGAGGGGATGAAAGTAAATCCTAACTATTTCCCCAGGTGTGTACCATTACTGAGGCTCTCAATGAGGAGCCATAGGAAAGAGACTTCTGACTATTCAACAGGTGTGCATTATTCCGTGATTCTTCGAATGAGTGGCCATAAAAAATAGACTCCGGACTATATGACAAGTGTGTAATATTCAGTGAGTCTGTGAAAGAGGGACCATATGAAACAGACGTCGAATTACTCCACATGTGCGTTATTCACAATTTTTCTGAATGAGGAGCCGTATGAAATAGACTCCTCATTATTCTCCATGTGTGAATTATCAAACAGGTTCTCTGTGAGTCTCCATACAAAAGAGACCCCATACGCTCCCGCAGGTGTGTATGAGGCAGCGATACCCAGAATTAGAGTTCATGTAAAATAAAGTCCTGACTATCACCCAGGTGTGTATCATTCAAGAAGGCCCTTAATTTGTGGCTATCATAAACAGCGTCCTGATTACTCCATAGAAGTCCATTATTCACTGAAACTGTGAATGAGAGGCCATATAATATAGACACCTGACTATTGCTCCATTGTGATTTATTCAAAAAGGTTCTAAATGAGTGGTAGTATGAAATAGAATCCTGAGGATTCCCTACGTGTGTATCATTCAGGGAGGCAAAGAATGAGTGGCCATATAAAAATGATCGACATTTATCAAAGTTTCAAAAAAGATTTTTAGTAACTTAAAATCTTAAATTCATGGTCAGTTAAATGATAAATAATCATAAATTATCTGAGCCAAGTAAGTACTCAAACATTAATTATTAAGCATAAGTTTAAGTATACATACTTCAACATCTTGTTTTTATACAGTATAAAACAGCTATATATATCTGGATATGTTAGTAAACAAAAAAATTGAGAAATATATCTTTCTAAAAATTGTGAAATGGCTTTTAGTCTATAAATGCTGATATGAAACAGTTAAAATTACTTATTTTCTAGGTTTTCATGGAAGTTAAGGTTACTAGAGTTAAAAATTCAAATTAATATATGTAATTAAACCACTAGTTATAAGAAAAAGAACATGCATGAAAGTATACAAAAAGATAGATGTCGTTTATTTTTCTTTTGTTAAGGAAAGTAACTTTGTCAGGAGCTTATTTAAAGGGTATTTAGGAGTGAAGGAACAAAATGAAATAATATAAATCTGAATGGATAAAAAAGTTGTAAAAATGTTATAAACGGTGAATTGTATCAAACTGATTTTTGCGATCAAACTGATGAAAACTAAACAAATTTATAAAAATTTTAAAATGCACCTTAATATCAAAAGTTCACTGATAAAAAAACTAGAGTGTGGTCTTATCTTTTAAACAAGGTTTTCATGTAATACTGATAAGAAGCAGTAATTGTTTAAAAAGTATTTTGATTGAACTTCCAGAGAGAGAGAAATATAGAGAGAGAGTCTATGTTATCAGAATAGGTTCCGGTGCTCTTCATGTCTTCATTATTGGGCCTTCGATTACCTAGGAAAACTAAATATTAAAAGGTTAATGTTTTTCTGTAACTGTGTAGCTCTCTGTGTTTGCTTTAAACGTGTTTTAGTTGACACACTGGTACAATGAATAATATTTAATAGAGACCTGTGATTTAAAAAAAAAAAAAAAAAAAATGATCGAGTATTATCCAGGCGTGCATTATTCACTGAGGTTCTAAATGAGTGGATACATGAAGTAGACTCTTAACTCTTCCCCAGGTGTGTATTATTGAATGAGACTCTGACTATGTGGGCATACAAAAGAGACTCTGATATATTGCCGAGGTGTGCATTACCTACAGAGACTCTGAATGTGTAGCCATTTGAAGTAGACCCTTGACTCCTTCTAAGGAAAGTTTTATTCACAGTGGCCCTGAACGAGTGGCCATGTGAAAGAGATTCCTGACTTATCAGATATACATGTTATTCACTGAAACACTGAAAGAGTGGCCTTATGAAATAGATCCCATTTTACTCCACAGGTGTGAGTTATGTTTTGACTATCCAAACGAATCACCATACGACATACACTAATGACTATTCCACTCATGTTTATTATTTGAAGAGGTTGTGTATGAGTGTCCATATAAAATGATCTCCTGACTATCAGACGTGTGTCTTCTTCACACAGTTGCTTAACTTGGGTCGACCTTAAATAGTGTCCTGACTACTCCACAGCTGCTTATTACCCACTTAAGCTCTGAATGCCAGGCCACATGAAATAGACTCCTTACTATTGTTCCATTGTGCATTATTCGGTAATGCTGTGATTGAGTGGCCATATGACATGGACTCTGACTATTCGCAAGCTGTGTAGTCTGTAGTGAGTTTCGGAATGAGTGACCACATAAAATAGACTCCTGAATCTATCCTCTTGACTATTTCTCAGTTCTGCATTTTCCACTGAGTTACTGGGTGAACGGTCATATCAAATAGTCTCCATACTATTCTTAAAGTTTGCATTCTTCAGAGAGTCTCTGAATAACTGGTTATATATAACAGAATTCTGAGCAGTTTCCAGATATATATGATTCTTCAAAGCGGTTCTAAATAAGTGGCCATGTGAAATAAACTCCTGTCTTTTCCATAGGTCTGTATAATTCCTCTGAGGCTAGATATGAGTAGCCATAAAATAGAGCCTTCTGAAGAGTCTTCAGGCCAGCTTTTTTACATTTGGCTCTAAATGAATGGCTATACGAAATAGAATCCTGACTCTCCACATGGTGTATGTCATTCAGTTGAGCTCTCAATATGTGGCTATACAAAATAGAATTCTGACTACAATACATGTGTTTCTGATTCAATGAAGCTCTGAAATAGATGCCATATGTATTAGCGTCCTGACTGTTCCCCAGGTATGTTTTATGCTCTAAGGCACTGAAACTTTGGCCATATAAAATTGTTTCCAGACTAGTCCACAGGTGTGTATTATTGACTCTGACACTGTAGACTTGTTCATATGGAATAGAACTGTGTCTATTAAAAGTTGTGTATTACTCACTTAAGCTTTGATTTTGAGGACATATAAAAGAGACTAGTGTCTATTCCACACATGTGCATTACTCCCTGAGGCTGTAAATGAGAGGCTATATAAAGCAGACACATAACAGTGGCCCAGTTGTGCAATTCTTAGTGAGGTTCTTCTTGTGAGACCATATGAAACAGGATTCTTTCTATCTTAAACATTTGTATTATTCACGGAAGATATGAATGAGTGGCTATTTGAAATAGACAGCTGGGTACTTTACATTTGAACATTATTCTCTGAGGGTACACATCAGTGGCCATATGAAATGAAATCCTGACTAATCCACATGTGTATATTTTACACAGCGTCTATGAGTGAGATTCTAAATGAAATAGACTCCTGGCTATTAAACAGGTGTGCATTATTCACCGAGGTTCTGAATGAATGTCCATTGAAAACAGACTCCTAGTTATTCTCCAGGTGTGTATTACTCAGTGAAGCTCAGAAAATGTGAGCCTATGAATTAGATTTCTTACTGTAGAAAGGGTCTGCCTTATTCACTGTGGCTCTGAATATGTGTCTACATGAAATAGACTTCTGACTACACCACATTATTTATTGACACTCCGAATGAGAGGGCACATGAAAAAGTCTCCTGACTATTCCACAGGTGTGCATTATGTAGTGAGGCTCTGAATGAGGCGATAAAAGAAAATCCTGACTGTTTCCCCAGGTGTGTACATTTAGTGAGGCTCTCAATGAGGGGCCATAGAAAGGAGACATCAAAATATTCCACAGGTGTGCATTATTCAGTGATTCTTCAGATGAGTTGCCATAAAAAATAGACTCCAGACTATATGACAAGTGTGTAATATTCAGTGAGTCTGTGAAAGAGGGGCCATATGAAACAGACGTCGAATTACTCCACATGTGCGTTTTTCACTATTTGTCTGAATGAGGAGCCGTATGAAATAGACTCCTCATTATTCTCCATGTGTGCATTGATCAAACAGGTTCTCTATGAGTCTCCATACAAAAGAGACTCCTTACACTCCAGCAGGTGTGTAATATGGAGCGATACCCAGA
The DNA here is from genome assembly GCA_031835075.1 of Saguinus oedipus. Lineage (NCBI taxonomy): Eukaryota > Metazoa > Chordata > Mammalia > Primates > Cebidae > Saguinus > Saguinus oedipus. The sequence continues at coordinate 34,222,825 of CM063176.1, forward strand.
ATTACAGTTCATGTAAAATAAAGTCCTGACTATCACCCAGGTGTGTATCATTCAGGAAGACACTTAATTTGTGGCTATCTTAAACAGATTCCTGATTACTCCATAGAAGTCCATTATTCACTGAAACTGTGAATGAGAGGCCATATAATATAGACACCTGACTGTTGCTCCATTGTGAATTATTCAACAAGGTTCTAAATGATTGGTAGTATGAAATAGAATCCTGAGGATTCCCTAGGTGTATATCATTCAGGGAGGCACAAAAAGAGTGGCCATATAAAAATGATCGACTGTTATCCTGGTGTGCATTATTCACTGAGGCTCTAAATGAGTGGATACATGAAGTAGACTCTTAACTCTTCCCCAGGTGTGTATTATTGAATGAGACTCTGACTATGTGGGCATACAAAAGAGACTCTGATGTATTGCCGAGGTGTGCATTACCTACAGAGGCTCTGAATGTGTAGCCATTTGAAGTAGACCCTTGACACTTTCTAAGGAAACTTTTATTCACTGTGGCCCTGAATGAGTGGCCATGTGAAAGAGATTCCTGACTTATCAGATATACATGTTATTCACTGAAACACTGAAAGAGTGTCCTTATGAAATTGATCCCATTTTACTCCACAGGTGTGAGTTATTTTTTGACTATCCAAACAAATCACCATAAGAAATACACTAGTTACTGTTCCACACATGTTTATTATTTGAAGAGGTTCTGTATGAGTGTCCATATCAAATGGTCTCCTGACTCTCAGACATGTGTGTATTATTCACAGAGCTGCTTAACTTGGGTCTACCTTAAATAGTGTCCTGACTACTCCACAGCTGCTTATTATGCACTTAAGCTCTGAATGCCAGGCCACATGAAATAGACTCCTTACTATTGCCCCATTGTGCATTATTCAGTAATGCTGTGATTGAGTGGCCATATGACATGCACTCTGACTGTTCCCAAGGTGTGCAGTCTTTAGTCAGTTTTCGAACGAGTGACCACATAAAATAGACTCCAGAATCTATCCTCTTGACTATTTCTCAGTTCTGCATTTTGCACTGAGTCACTGGGTGAACCGTCAAATCAAATAGTCTCCACACTATTCCCCAAGTGTGCATTCTTTAGTGAGTCTCTGAATAACTGGTTATATATAACAGAATCCTGAGCAGTTTCCAGATATATATGATTCTTCAAAGTGGTTCTAAATAAGTGGCCTTGTGAAATAAACTCCTGTCTTTTCCATAGGTCTGTATAATTCTTTTGACGCTAGATATGAGTAGCCATAAAATAGAACCTTCTGAAGAGTCCTCAGGCCAGCTTTTTTACATTTGGCTCTATATGTCTATAAGAAATAGAATCCTGACTTTCCACATGGTGTATGTTATTCAGTTGATCTTTCAATATGTGCCTATATGAAATAGAATTCTGACTACAATTCAGGTGTTTCTGATTCAATGAAGCTCTGAAATGGATGCCATATGTATTAGCATCCTGACTATTCTCAAGGTATATATTATTATCTAAGGCTCTGAACCATTGGTCATATGAAATTGTTTCAAGCTAGTCCACAGGAGTGTATTATAGACTCTGACTCTGAAGATTTGTTCATATGGAATAGACCAGTGTCTATTAAATGTTGTGTATTACTCACTCAAGCTTTGATTTTGCGGACATATAAAAGAGACTAGTGTCTATTCCACACATGTGCATTATTCGCTGAGGCTGTAAATGAGAGGCTATATAAAGCAGACTCTTAACACTGGCCCAGTTGTGCATTTCTTAGTGAGGTTCTTCTTGTGGGACCATATAAAACAGGATTCTTTCTATCTTAAACATTTGTATTATTCACGGAAGATATGAATGAGTGGCTATTCGAAATAGACAGCTGGGTACTTTACATTTGAACATTATTCTCTGAGGGTACAGGTCAGTGGCCATATGAAATGGAATCCTGACTAATCCACACGTGTATATTTTACACAGTGGCTATGAGTGACATTCTAAATGAAATAGACTCCTGGCTATTAAACAGTTGTGCATTATTCACCGAGGTTCTGAATGAATGTCCATTGAAAATAGACTCATAGTTATACTCCAGGTTTGTATTATTCAGTGAGGCTCAGAAGATGTGAGCCTATGAATTAGATTTCTTAGTGTAGAAAGTGTCTGCCTTATTCACTGAGGCTCTGAATATGTGTCTACATGAAATAGATTCCTGACTACACCACATTATTTATAAACAGTCTGAATGAGAGGCCACATGAAAAAGTCTCCTGACTATTCCACAGGTGTGCATTATTTAGTGAGGCTCTGAAAGAGGCAATAAAAGAAATCCTGACTGTTTCCCCTGGTTTGTACATTTAGTGAGGCTCTCAATGAGGCGACATAGGAAAGAGACTTCTGAAGGTTCCACAGGTGTGCATTATTCAGTGATTCTTCAGATGAGTGGCCATAAAAAATAAACTCCAGACTATATGACAAGTGTGTAATATTCAGTGAGTCTGTGAAAGAGGGGCCATATGAAACAGACGTCGAATTACGCCACATGTGCATTTTTCACTATTTGTCTGAATGAGGAGCCGTATGAAATACACTCCTCATTATTCTCCATGTGTGCATTGATCAAACAGGTTCTCTATTAGTGTCCATACAAAGAGACTCCTTACACTCCAGCAGGTGTGTATTACGCAGCGATATCCAGAACTATAGTTCATATAAAATAAATTCCTGAATATCACCCAGGTGTGTATCATTCAGGAAGGCACTTAATTTGTGGCTATCTTAGACAGCGTCTTGATGACTCCATAGAAGTCCATTATTCACTGAAACTGTGAATGAGAGGCCATATAATATAGACACCTGACTATTGCTCCATTGTGAATTATTCAACAAGGTTCTAAATGAGTGGTAGTATGAAATAGAATCCTGAGGATTCCCTAGGTGTATATCATTCAGGGAGGCACAAAAAGAGTGGCCATATAAAAATGATCGACTGTTATCCTGGTGTGCATTATTCACTGAGGCTCTAAATGAGTGGATACATGAAGTAGACTCTTAACTCTTCCCCAGGTGTGTATTATTGAATGAGACTCTGACTATGTGGGCATACAAAAGAGACTCTGATATACTGCCGAGGTGTGCATTACCTACAGAGACTCTGAATGTGTAGCCATTTGAAGTAGACCCTTGACTCTTTCTAAGGAAAGTTTTATTCACAGTGGCCCTGAACGAGTGGCCATGTGAAAGAGATTCCTGACTTATCAGATATACATGTTACTCACTGAAACACTGAAAGAGTGACCTTATGAAATTGATCCCATTTTACTCCACAGGTGTGAGTTATTTTTTGACTATCCAGACGAATCACCATAGGAAATACACTAGTGACTATTCCACACATGTTTATTATTTAAAGAGGTTCTGTATGAGTGTCCATATCAAATGGCCTCCTGACTATCAGACAAGTGTGTATTATTCACCGAGCTGCTTAACGTGGGTCGACCTTAAATGGTGTCCTGACTACTCCACAGCTGCTTATTGCACACTTAAGCTCTGAATGCCAGGCCACATGAAATAGACTTTTTACTATTGCCCTATTGTGCATTATTCGTTAATGCTGTGATTGAGTGGCCATACGACATGGACTCTAACTATTCGCAAGCTGTGTAGTCTTTGGTGAGTTTCAGAACGAGTGACCACTTAAAATAGACTCTTGAATCTATCCTCTTGACTATTTCTCAGTTCTGCATTTTCCACTGAGTCACTGGGTGAACGGTCATATCAAATAGTCTCCAGACTACTCTTCAAGTTTGCATTGTTCAGTGAGTCTCTGAATAACTGGTTATATATAACAGAATCCTGAGTAGTTTCCAGATATATATGATTCTTCAAAGCGGTTCTAAATAAGTGGTTCTGTGAAATAAACTCCTGTCTTGTCCATAGTTCTGTATAATTCTTCTGAGTCTAGGAATGAGTAGCCATAAAATAGAGACTTCTGAATAGTCCTCAGGCCTGCTTTTTTACATTTGGCTCTAAATGAATGGCTATACCAAATAGAATCCTGACTTTCCACATGGTGTATATCATTCAGTTGACCTCTCAATATGTGGCTATACGAAATAGAATTCTGACTACAATACAGGTGTTTCCGATTCAATGAAGCTCTGAAATAGATGCCATATGTATTAGCGTCCTGACTATTCCACAGGTGTGTTTTATTCTCTAAGGCTCTGAAACTTTGGCCATATGAAATTATTTACAGACCAGTCCACAGGTGTGTATTATTGACTGTGACTCTGAAGATTTGTTCATATGGAATAGACCAGTGTCTATACAAATTTGTGTATAACTCACTCAAGCTTTGATTTTGCAACCATCTAAAAGAGACTAGTCTGTATTGCACTCATGTGCATTATTCGCTGAGGCTGTATATGAGAGGCTATATAAAGCAGACACTTAACACTGGCCCGGTTGTGCATTCCTTAGTGAGGTTCTTCATGTGAGACCATATGAAACAGGATTCTTTCTATCTTAAATACTTGTATTATTCACTGAAGATATGAAAGAGTGGCTATATGAAATAGACAGCTGGGTACTTTACATTTGAACATTATTCTCTGAGGGTACAGTTCAGTGGCCATATGAAATGGAATCCTGACTAATCTACACGTGTATATTTTACACAGTGGCTATGAGTGAGATTCTAAATGAAATAGACTCCTGGCTATTAAACAGGTGTGCATTATTCACCGAGGTTCTGAATGAATGTCCATTGAAAATAGACTCCTAGTTATTCTCCAGGTGTGTATTATTCTGTGAGGCTCAGAAGATATGAGCCTATGAATTAGATTTCTTAGTGTAGAAAGTGTCTGCCTTATTCACTGTGGCTCTGAATATGTGTCTACATGAAATAGATTCCTGACTACGCCACATTATTTATTGAAACTCCGAATGAGAGGCCACATGAAAAATTCTCCTGACTATTCCACAGGTGTGCATTATTTAGTGAGGCTCTGAATGAGGCGATAAAAGAAAATCCTGACTGTTCTTCCAGGTGTGTACATTTAGTGAGGCTCTCAATGAGGGGCCATAGGAAAGAGACTTCTGAATATTCCGAAGGTGTGCATTATTCAGTGATTCTTCAGATGAGTGGCCATAAAAAATAGACTCCAGACTATATGACAAGTGTGTAATATTCAGTGAGTCTGTGAAAGAGGGGCCATATGAAACAGACTTCGAATTACTCCACATGTGCGTTATTCATTATTTGTCTGAATGAGGAGCCGTATGAAATAGACTCCTCATTATTCTCCATGTGTGGATTGATCAAACAGTTTCTTTATGAGTGTCCATACAAAAGAGACTCCTTACGCTCCCGCAGGTGTGTATTATGCAGCGATACCCACAATTAGAGTTCATGTAAAATAAAGTCCTGAATAAAACCCAGGTGTGTATCATTCAGGAATGCACTTAATTTGTGGCTATCTTAAACAGATTCCTGATTACTCCATAGAAGTCCATTATTCACTGAAACTGTAAATGAGAGGCCATGTAATATAGACACCTGACTATTGCTCCATTGCGAATTATTCAACAAGGTTCTAAATGAGTGGTAGTATGAAATACAATCCTGAGGATTCCCTAGGTGTGTTTCATTCAGGGAGGCACAGAATGAGTGGCCATATAAAAATGATCGACTATTATCCTGGTGTGCATTATTCACTGAGGCTCTAAATGAGTGGATACATGAAATAGACCCGTTTTTCTTTAAATTTTTATTGCATTATAGGTTTTGTGGTACATATGCAGAACGTGCAATGTAGTTGCATAGGTACACACATGGCAGTGTGCTCTGCTGCCTTCCTCCCCTTCACCCACACTTGGCATTCATCCCCAGGCTATCTCTCCCCAGCCCCCCCACACTGTCCCTTCCCCCTTTTCCACAATAGACCCCAGTGTGTAGTAGACCCACTCCCTTTGTCCATGTGTTCTCATTTTTCTCACCCGCCTATGAGTGAGAATATGCGGTATTTCTTTTTCTGTTCTTGTGTCAGTTTGCTGAGAATGATGTTCTCCAAATTCATCCATGTCCTTACAAAGGACACAAATTCATCCTTTTTGATTGCTGCATAATATTCCATGGTGTATATGTGCCACATTTTCCCAGTCTAGCCTATCATCGTTGGGCATTTGGGTTAGTTCCAGGTCTTTGCTATTGTAAACATTGCTGCAATGAACATTCGTGTGCATGTGTCCTTGTAGTAGAGTGATTTATAGTTCTTTGGATATATACCCAGTAAAGGGATTGCTGGGTCAAATGGAATTTCTATTTCTAGGTCCTTGAGGAATCGCCACACTGACTTCCACAATGGTTGAATTAATTTACACTCCCACCAGCAGTGTACGAGTGTTTCTATTTCTCCACATCCTCTCCAGCATCTGCTGTCTCCAGGTTTTTAATGGTCGCCATTCTAACTGGTGTGAGATGGTATCTCAATGTGGTTTTGATTTGAATCTCTCTAATGACCAGTGATGATGCGCATTTTTTCATGTGTTTGTTGGCCTCATGTATGTCTTCTTTTGTAAAGTGTCTGTTCATATCCTTTGGCCATTTTTGAATGGGCTTGTTTGTTTTTTTTCCTGTAAATCTGTTTGAGTTCTTTGTAAATTCTGGATATCAGCCCTTTGTCAGATGTGTAAGCTGCAAAGATTTTTTCCCATTCTGATGGTTGCCGATTCACTCTAGTGACGGTTTCTTTTGCTGTGCAGAAGCTGTGGAGTTTGATTAGGTCTCATTTGTCTATTTTGGCTTTTGTTGCCAATGCTTTTGGTGTCTCGGTCATGAAGTCCTTGCCTACTTTTATGTCCTGAATGGTTTTGCCTTGATTTTCTTCTAGGGTTTTAATGGTGTCAGGTCTTATGTTTAAGTCTTTAATCCATCTGGAGTTAATCTTAGTGTAAGGTGTCAGGAAGGGGTCCAGTTTCTGCTTTCTGCACATGGCTAGGCAGTTTTCCCAACACCATTTATTAAACAGGGAATCCTTTCCCCATGGCTTGTTTTTGTCTGTTTTATCAAAGATTATATGGTTGTAGATATGTTGTGTTGCCTCCAATGCCTCTGTTCTTTTTCATTGGTCTATATCTCTGTTTTGGAACCAGTACCATGTTGTTTTGATTACTGTAGCCTTGTAGTATAGTTTAAAGTCTGGTAGTGTGATTCCTCCCACTGTGTTCTTTTTCCTTAGAATTGACTTGGCTATGCGAGCTCTCTTTTGGTTCCATATGAAGTTCATGGTGGTTTTTTCCAGTTCTGTGAAGAAATTCAATGGTAGTTTGATAGGGATAGCATTGACTCTGTAAATTACTTTGGGCAGTATAGCCATTTTCATGATATTGATTCTTCCTAACCACGAACATGGAATGTTTCTCCATCGGTTTGTGTCCTCTCTTATTTCGTTGAGCAGTGGTTTGTAGTTTTCCTTGAAGAGGTCCCTTACGTTCCTTGTGAGTTTTATTCCTAGGTATTTTATTTTCCTTGTAGCAATTGTGAATGGTGGTTCATTCTTGATTTGGTTGTCTTTGAGTCAGTTATTAGTGTATAGGAATGCTTGTGATTTTTCACATTGATTGTATATCCTGAGACTTTACTGAAGTTGCTTATTAGTTTCAGGAGCTTTTGGGCTGAGGTGATGGGGTCTTTTAGTTATACTATCATGTCGTCTGCAAATAGAGACAATTTGGCTTCCTCCTTTCCTATTCGAATACAATTTATTTCTTTTTCTTGCCTGATTGCTCTGGCTAGAACTTCCAGTACTATGTTGAATAGGAGTGGTGAGAGAGGGCATCCTTATATAGTGCCAGATTTCAAAGGAAATGCTTCCAGTTTTTGCCTATTAAGTATGATATTGGCTGTTGGTTTGTCATAAATAGCTTTTATTACTTTGAGATATGTTCCATCAATACCAAGTTTATTGAGGGTTTTAAGCATAAATGGCTGTTGATTTTTGTCAAATGCCTTCTCTGCATCGATTGAGATAATCATGTGATTTTTGTTTTTGCTTCTGTTTACGTGGTGAATTACATTTATAGACGTGTATGTTGAACCATCTTTGCATCCCCGGGATGAATCCTACTTGATCATGATGGATAAGTTTTTTAATGTGTTGTTGCAATCTGTTTGCCAGTATTTTATTGAAGGTTTTTGCATCTATGTTCATCATGGATATTGGCCTGAAGTTTTTTTCTTGTTGAGTCTCTGCCGGGTTTTGGTACCAGGATGATGTTGGTTTCATAAAATGATTTTGAAAGGGTTCCCTCTTTTTGAATTATTTGGAATAGTTTCAGAAGGAATGGTACTTGATCCTCTTTTTTTGTCTGGTAGAATTCGGCTGTGAACCCATATGGACCTGGGCTTTTTTTGTGTGGTAGGCTCTTAATTGCTGCCTCAACTTCAGACCTTGCTATTGTTCTATTCATAGTTTTGACTTCCTCCTGGTTTAGTTTTGGGAGGACACAGGCGTCCAGGAATTTATCCATTTCTTCCTGGTTTACTAGTTTATGCGCATAGAGTTGTTTGTAGTATTCTCTGATGATGGTTTGAATTTCTGTGGAATCTGTGGTGATTTCTCCTTTATCATTTTTTATTGCATCTATTTGGTTGTTCCCTCTTTTCTTTTTTCTCAGTCTGGCTAGTGGTCTGTCTATTTTGTTGATCTTTTCAAAAAACCAGCTTTTGGATTTATTGATTTTTTGAAGGGTTTTTCGTGTCTCTGTCTCCTTCAGTTCTGCTCTGATCTTAGTTATTTCTTGTCCTTGGCTAGGTTTTGAGCTTTTTTGATCCTGCTCCTCTAGCTCTTTTAATTTTGACGATAGGGTGTCCAATTTGAATCTCTCCACTCTTCTCATGTGGGCACTTATTGCTATGTATTTTCCTCTACAGACTGCTTTAAATGTGTCCCAGACATTCTGGTACATTGTTTCTTCGTTCTCATTTGTTTCAAAGAACTTCTTTATTTCTGCCTTTATTTCATTGATTATACAATCAACATTCAAGAGCCAGTTGTTCAGTTTCCATGAAGCTGTGCGGTTCTGAGTTAGTTTCTGAATTCTGAGTTTTAACTTGATTGCACTATGGTCTGAGAGACTGTTTGTTATGATTTCAGTTGTTTTGCATTTGCTGGGGAGTGCTTTACTTCTAATTATGTGGTCAATTTTGGAGTAGGTGTGATGTGGTGTTGATAAGAATGTATATTCTGTGGATTTGGGGTGGAGAGTTCTGTAAATGTCTATCAGGTTTGCTTGTTCCAGGTCTGAGTTCAAGTCCTGGATATCCTTGTTAATTTTCTGTCTGGTTGATCTGTCTGTTATTGACAGTGGAGTGTTAAAGTCTCCCACTATTATTGTGTGGGATTCTAAGTCTCTTTTTAAGTCATTAAGAACTTACCTTATATATCTAGGTGCTCCTACATTGGGTCCATATATATTTAGAATCGTTAGCTCTTCTTGTTGTATTGATCCTTTTACCATTATGTAATGACCTTCTTTGTCCCTTTTGATCTTTGTTGCTTTAACGTCTATTTTATCAGAGATAAGAATTGCAACTCCTGCTTTTTTTTGCTCTCTATTTGCTTGGTAAATCTTCCTCCATCCCTTGATTTTGAGCCTTTGTTTATCCTTGCGTGTGAGGTGTGTTTCCTGGATACAGCACGCTGACTGGTTTGGCTTTTTATTCAATTTGCCAGTCTGTGTCTTTTGATTGGTGCATTTGGCCCATTTACATTTAGGGTTAATATTGTTATGTGTGAATTTGATACTGTCATTTTGATGCTAGCTGGCTGTTTTGCGTATTGGTTTATGTAGATTCTTCATTTTGTTAATGCTGTTTAGCATTTGGTATGCTTTTAGGATGGCTGGTTCTGGTTGTTTCTTTCTATGTATAATGCCTCTTTTAGGAGCTCTTGTATAGCAGACCTAGTGATGACAAAATCTCTGAGTACTTGCTTGTTCACGAAGAATTTTATTTTTCCTTTACTTATGAAGCTCAGTTTGGCTTGATATGAAATTCTGGGTTGAAAGTTCTTTTCTTTAAGGATGTTGAATATTGGTCCTCACTCTCTTCTGGTTTGTAGAGTCTCTCCCGAATGTTGTGCTGTGAGTCTGATGGGCTTCCCTTTGTGGGTGACCCGACCTTTTTCTCTGGCTGCCCTTAGTATTTTCTCCTTCATTTCAACCCTGGTGAATCTGAGGATTATGTGCCTTGGGGTTGCTCTTCTTGCAGAATATCTTTGTGTTTTCCTCTCTATTTCCTGGAGTTGAGTATTGACCTGTCTTTCTAGGTTGGGGATTTTTTTCTGGATAATATCCCAAAGAGTGTTTTCCAGCTTGGATTCATTCTCTTCATCACATTCTGATACACCTATCAAACGTAGGTTGGTTCTCTTCACATAGTCCCACATTTCTTGGAGATTTTGTTCATTCCTTTTTGCACTTTTTTCTTTGATCTTGGTTTCTCGTTTTATTTCATTGAGTTGATCTTCAACTTCTGATATTCTTTCTTCTTCTTGGTCAATTCGCCTGTTAAAACTTGTGCATGCTTCGTGAAGTTCTCATGTGTTTTTCAGTTCCTTCAATTCATTCATGTTCCTCTCTAAGTTGTCCATTCTTGTTATTATTTCCTCGAATCTTTTTTCAAGGTTCTTAGTTTCTTTGCACTGATTTAGAACATGTTATTTTAGCTCACTGAAATGTCTCATGATCCACTTTCTGACGTCTGATTCCATCGTTTCATCACACGCATTCTTTGTCCAGCTTTGTTCCCTTGCTGATGAGGAGTTTTGGTCCTTTGTAGGAGGTGAATTGTTTTGGTTTTGGGTGTTTTCCATTTTTTTGCGCTGGTTTCTTCCCATCTTTATGTATTTATCCACCTGTCTTCTTAGCAGTTGCTGATTTTTTAGTTGGGAGGATGTGTTTATGTCTGCTGCAACAGAACTCATAAAACACCCCCCCTTTTTTCCCCCTTAGATGCTCTGTCTCAGGGAGTTGGGGATTTCTTTATGAGTATCTGTTGCACTGTCCTGCCCAGCCAGGTGGCAGTCTATTCACTATTTTCCTGCCGGGGCTCCGCCCTGCTAGCGTGGGTCTGCCCTGTTTCTGCGGGGCTCCGTGCTGTCGCTTGCTCCGCCCTGCTATGGCTTGCTCCGCCCTGCTGGCAGAGTCTCTCTGTTAATGCAGGTTGCCTCAGCAACAGCAGGCTGCGTCAGCCCTGGGCAGTACTTCAGTAGGGGGGATTGCATCAGACGTGGTGGATGCCCCTCCCACACAGGGCTGCACCATCCTAGATGACGGCAGCAAAACTCTCAGCCCTGAGCGCCTCCAATCACCGCCCTGCTTGTCCCCATCAGGGTGGGACCCGCTGAGCCCGATCACCAGCTCCCTGCCTCAGAGTTCGTCATCTCTCTCTCTCTCTTCCTCTCCCCAAGCTGAATGGTTGACTCTCTCACTGGCGCCCCTGTAGCCTGCTGATAGGGCACTGGGATCCGTGCAATCTCCCATGCCACTGCCCACTGCACTGGCTCAGATCACGATTCCCAGGAATCTCCTGGTCTGGCTCATTGTGCAAGTCCCATTCAATCAGATGGACATGCCAATCTGCCCTTCCAAATCTCAGATTGCTGGTTTAACAGGGCACACAGACCAGTGAGTTTTTGTGCCTGGTGCTGCTGCACTGCAGAACCGGCCAAAGCAGCCGTGGGAGCCGGCTGTGCTAGCGTCCCGTGTCTCTCGCACACCTGGGACTTTCAACGTTCTGTGGGCAAAAAAGATCTGTCCGAGAATGCAGCTAGGACTCACCCTCTGCGACTTCACTAAGAGCTGAAATCCGGAGTCGCCTCTACGACGCCATCTTGGAAGTCCTCCCAAAGTAGATTCTTAACTCTTCCACAGGTGTGTATTATTGAATGAGACTCTGACTATGTGGGCATACAAAAAAGACTCTGATGTATTGCCGAGGTGGGCAATACCTACAGAGATTCTGAATGTGTAGCCATTTGAAGTAGACCCTTGACTCTTTCTAAGGAGAGTCTTTTCAGAGTGGCCCCAAACGAGTGGCCATGTGAAAGAGATTCCTGACTTATCAGATATACATGTTATTCACTGAAACACTGAAAGAGTAGCCTTATGAAATAGATCCCATTTTACTCCACAGGTGTGAGTTATTTTTTGACTATCCATACAAATCACCATACAAAATGCACTAGTGACTATTCCACACATGTTTATTATTTGAAGAGGTTCTGTATGAGTGTCCATATGAAATGGTCTCCTGACTATCAGACATGTGTGTATCATTCACAGAGCTGCTTAACTTGGGCCAACCTTAAATAGTGTCCTGACTACTCCACAGCTGCTTATTATGCACTTAACCTCTGAATGCCAGGCCACATGAAATAGACTCCTTACTATTTCCTCATTGTGCATTATTCGGTAATGGTGTGGTTCAGTGTACATATGACCTGGACTCTGACTCTTCCCAAGGTGTGTAGTATTTAGTGAGTTTCCGAATGAGTGACCACATAAAATAGACTCCTGAATCTATCCTCTTGACTATTTGTCAGTTCTACATTTTCCACTGAGTCACTGGGTGAATGGTCATATCAAATAGTCTCCAGGCTATTCCCCAAGTGTGCATTCTTTAGTGAGTTTCCATATATATATGATTATTCAAAGCGGTTCTAAATAAGTGGGCATGTGAAATAAACTCCTGTCTTTTCCATAGGTCTGTATAATTCTTCTGAGCCTAGGAATGAGTAGCCATAAAATAGAGACGTCTGAATAGTCCTCAGGCCTGCTTTTTTACATTTGGCTCTAAATGAATGGCTATACCAAATAGAATCCTGACTTTCCACATGGTGTATATCATTCAGTTGACCTCTCAATATGTGGCTATATGAAATAGAATTCTGACTACAATACAAGTGTTTCTGATTCAATGATGTTCTGAAATAGATGCCATATGTATTAGTGTCCTGACTATTCCCCAGGTATGTTTTATTCTCTAAGGCTCTAAAACTTTGGCCATATAAAATTATTTTCAGACTAGTCCACAGGTTTGTATTATTGACTCTGACTCTGAAAATTTGGTCATATGGAATAGACCAGTGTCTATACAAAGCTGTGTATTACTCACTCAAGCTTTGATTTTGTGGCCATATAAAAGAGACTAGTGTCGACTCCACTCATGTGCATTATTCGCTGATGCTGTAAATAAGAAGTGGTATAAAGCAGACTCTAAACACTGGCCCAGTTGTGCATACTTTAGTAAGGTTCTTCTTGTGAGACCATAAGAAACAGGATTCTTTCTATCTTAAACATTTGTATTATTTACTGAAGATATGAATGGGTGGCTATATGAAATAGACAGCTGTGTACTTTACATTTGAACATTATTCTCTGAGGGTACAGGTCAGTGGTCATATAAAATGGAATCCTGACTAATCCACACCTGTATATTTTACACAGTGGCTATGATTGAGATGCTAAATTAAAGAGACTCCTGGCTATTAAACAGGTGTGCATTATTCACCGAGGTTCTGAATGAATGTCCATTGAAAATAGACTCCTAGTTATTCTTCAGGTGTGTATTATTCAGTGAGGCTCAGAAGATGTGAGCCTATGAATTAGATTTCTTACTGTAGAAAGGGTCTGCCTTATTCACTGTGGCTCTGAATGTGTGTCTACATGAAATAGACTCCTGACTACACCACATTATTTATTGACACTCCGAATGAGAGGGCACATGAAAAAGTCGTCTGACTATTCCACAGGTGTGCATTATTTAGTGAGGCTCTGAATGAAACGATAAAAGAAAATCCTGACTGTTTTCCCAGGTGTGTACATTTAGTGAGGCTCTCAATGAGGGGTCATAGGAAAGAGACTTCTGAATATTCCGCAGGTGTGCATTATTCAGTGATTCTTCAGATGAATGGCCATAAAAAATAGCCTCCAGACTATATGAAAAGTGTGTAATATTCAGTGAGTCTGTGAACGAGGGGCCATATAAAACAGACATCGAATTACTCCACATGTGCATTATTCAGTATTTTTCTGAATGAGGAGCCGTATGAAATAGACTCCTCATTATTCTCCATGTGTGAATTGATCAAACAGGTTCTCTATGAGTGTCCATACAAAAGAGTCTCCTTACGCTCCCGCAGGTGTGTATTACGCAGTGATACCCAGAATCAGAGTTCATGTAACATAAATTCCTTAATATCACCCAGATGTGTATCATTCAGGAAGGCACTTAATTTCTGGCTATCTTAAACAGCGTCCTGATGACTCCTAAGAAGTCCATTGTTCACTGAAACTGTGAATGAGAGGCCATATAATATAGACACCTGACTATTGCTCCATTGTAAATTATTCAACAAGGTTCTAGATGAGTGGTAGTATGAAATAGAATCCTGAGGATTCCCTAGGTGTGTATCATTCAGGGAGGCACAGAATGAGTGGCCATATAAAAATGATCGACTTTTATCCTGGTGTGCATTATTCACTGAGTCTCTAAATGAGTGGATACATGAAGTAGACTCTTAACTCTTCCCCAGGTGTGCATTATTGAATGAGACTCTGACTATGTGGGCATACAAAAGAGACTCTGATGTATTGCCAAGGTGTGCATTACCTACAGAGACTCTGAATGTGTAGCCATTTGAAATAGACCCTTGACTCTTTCTAAGGAAACTTTTATTCACAGTGGCCCTGAACCAGTGGCCCTGTGAAAGAGATTCCTGACTTATCAGATATACATGTTATTCACTGAAACAATGAAAGAGTGTCCTTATGAAATAGATCTCATTTGACTCCACAGGTGTGCGTTATTTTTTGACTATCCATAGAAATCACCATACGAAATATATTAGTGACTATTCCACACATGTTTATTATTTGAAGAAATTCTGTATGAGTGTCCATATCAAATGGTCTCCTGACTCTCAGACATGTGTGTATCATTCACAGAGCTGCTTAACTTGGGTCGACCTTAAATAGTGTCCTGACTACTCCACAGCTGCTTATTATGCACTTAACCTCTGAATGCCAGGCCACATGAAAAAGACTCCTTACTATTTCCCCATTGTGCATTATTCGGTAATGGTGTGATTCAGTGTACATATGACCTGACTATTCCCAAGGTGTGTAGTCTTTAGTGTGTTTCCGAATGAGTGACCACATAAAATAGACTACTGAATCTATCCTCTTGACTGTTTCTCAGTTCTACATTTTCCACTGAGTCACTGGGTGAACGGTCATATCAAATAGTCTCCAGACTATTCCCCAAGTGTGCATTCTTTAGTGAGTCTCTGAATAACTGGATATATATATCAGTATCCTGAGCAGTTTCCAGATATATATGATTCTTCAAAGCGGTTCTAAATAAGTGGTCATGTGAAATAAACCCCTGTCTTTTCCATAGGTCTGTATAATTTTTCTGAGGCTAGAAATTAGTAGCCATAAAATAGAGACTTCTGAATAGTCCTCAGGCCTGCTTTTTTACATTTGGCTCTAAACGAATGGCTATACCAAATAGAATCCTGACTTTCCACATGGTGTATGTCATTCAGTTGACTTCTCAATATGTGGCTATACGAAATAGAATTCTGACTACAATACAGGTGTTTCTGATTCAATGAAGCTCTGAAATAGATGCCATATGTATTAGCATCCTGACTCTTCCCCAGGTATGTTTTATTCTCTAAGGCACTGAAACTTTGGCCATATGAAATTATTTCCAGACTAGCCCACAGGTGTGTATTATTGACTCTGTCTCTGAATATTTGAAAATATGGAAGAGACTAGTGTCTATTCAAAGTTGTGTATTACTCACCCAAGCTTTGATTTTGTGGCCATATAAAATACACTAGTTTCTATTCACACGTGTGCATTATTCGCTGAGGCTGCAAATGAGAGGCTATATAAACTAAACTTTTAACACTTCTTCAGTTGTGCACAACTCATTGGGGTTCTTTCTGTGTGACCAGATGAAACAGGATTTTGTCTATCTTAAATATTTGTATTATTCAGTGAATGCCTAAATGAGTGTCTATATGAAATAGACAGCTGGGTATTTTACATATGTACAAAAATTCACTGAGATTAAGACTAGTAGTTATCTGAAATGGAATCCTGACTAATTCACACATGCATATTATACACAGAGGCTATGAATGAGTGTCCAAATAAATTAGACTCCTGTCTATTCCACAGGTTTGCATTATCAAAAGAGGATCTGAATGAATGTATATCGAAAATAGACTCCCAATTATTACCCAGTGTGTATTATTCAGTGAGTCTCAGAAGAGGTGGCCACATTAATTAGATTCCTTACTATAGAAAGGGTCTGCCTTATTCCATGCAGCTCTGAATATGTGTCTACATTAAATGGACTCCTGACTACACCACATTATTAAGGGACACTTCGAATGAGAGGCCACCTGAAAAACTCTCCTGACTATTCCAGATGTGTGCATTATTAAAAGATAATCTGAATAAATGTACATCGACAATAGACTCCAAATTATTCTCCAGGTGTGTATTATTCAGAGAGGCTCAGAATATGTGCCCATATAAATTAGATTCCTTACTTTAGAAAGGGTCTGCCTAATTCACTGCGGCTCTGAATATGTGTCTTCATGAAAAAGACACCTGACTACAGCACATTATTTAGTGACACTCCGAATTTGAGGCCACCTGAAAGACTCTCCTGACGATTCCACAGGTATGCATTATTTAGTGAGACTCAGAATGAGGTGACAAAATAAATCCTGAATATTTCTCAAGGTGTGTACCGTTAATGAGGCTCTCAATGAGGGGCCATAACAAAGAGACTTCTGACTATTTCACAGGTGTGCATTATTTCGTGATTCTTCGAATGAGTGGCCATAAAAAATAGATTCCAGACTGTATGACGAGTGTGTAATGTTCAGTGAGGCTGTGAAAGAGGGGTCATATTAAACAGACGTCTAATTACTCCACATGAGCGTTACTCACTATTTGTCTGAATGAGGAGCCGTATGAAATAGACTCCTCATTATTCTCCATGTGTGCATTATTCAAACAGGTTCTGTATGAGTGTCCATACAAAAGAGAATCTTTACACTCCCCCAGGTGTGTATTACTCAGCGATACCCAGAATTAGAGTTCATGTAAAATAAAGTCCTGACTATCATCCAGGTGTGTATCATTCAGGAAGGCACTCAATTCGTGGCTATCTTAATCAGTGTCCTGAATACTCCATAAAAGTTCATTATTCACTGAAACTTTGAATGAGGGGCCATATAAAATAGACAACTGACTATTGCTCCATTGTGAATTACTCAATAAGGTTCTAAATGAGTGGTAGTATGAAGTAGAATCCCGAGGATTCCCTAGGTGTGTATCATTCAGGGAGGCACAGAATGAGTGGCCATGTAAAAAATGCTCGACCATAATTTTGGTGTGCATTATTCAATGAGGCTCTAAATGAGGGGATTCATGAAGTAGACACCTAACTCTTTTCCAGCTGGGTATTATTAAACAAGACTCTGATTATGTGGGCATAAAAAGAGACTGATATATTGCCCAGGTGTGCATTACCAACAGAGACTATGAATTTGTAGCCGTTTGAAGTAGACCCTTGACTATTTCTAAGAAAACTTTTATTCACAGTGGCTCTGAACGAGTGGCCATGTGAAAGAGATTCCTGACTTATCAGATATACATGTTATTCAGTGAAATACTGAAAGTGTGGCCTTATGAAATAGACCTCGTTTTACTCCACAGGTGTGAGTTATTTTTTGACTCTTCAAAGAATCACCATATGAAATACACTAGTGACTATTCCACACATGTTTAGTATTTGAAGAGGTTCTGTATGAGTGTCCATATCAAATAGTCTCTTGACTATCACACATGTGTGTATTATTCAAGAAGCTGCTTAACTTGGAGCTACCTTAAATAGGGTTCTTACTACTCCACAGCTGCTTATTATGCACTTTACCTCTGATTGCCAGGCCACATGAGATAGACTACTTACTATTGCCCCATTGTGCATTATTCGGTAATGCTGTGATTGAGTGGCCATATGACCTGGACTCTGACTATTCCCAACGTGTGTAGTCTTTAGTGAGTTTCTGAACGTGACCACATAAAATAGACTCCTGAAACAAGCCCCTTGACTATTTCTCAGTTCTGCATTTTTTACTGAGTCACGGGGTGAAGGGTCATATTAAATAGTCTCCACACTATTTCTGAAGTGTGCATTCTTCAGTGAGTCTATGAATCAGTTGTTATATATAAGAGAATCCTGAGCTGTTTCCGGATAAATATGATTCTACAGAGCGGTTCAAAATAAGTGGCCATGTGCAATAAACTCCTGTCTTTTCCAGGGGTCTATATTAATCTTGTGATGCACTGAATGAGTAGCCATATAATAGAGACTCCTGAATACTCCTCAGGCTTGCGTTATTACATTCAGCTCTAAATGAGTGGCTATACGAAATAGAATCCTGAGTTTCCACAAGGTGTATTTTATTCAGTGTAGCTCTGAATATGTGGCTCTAAGAAATAGAATTCTGACTACAATACAGGTGTTTCTTGTGCTATGAATCTCTGAAATAGATGCCATGTGTAATAGCGTCCTGAGTATTACCAAGGTATGTATTATTGACTGAGGCTCTGAAACGTCGACCATATGACATTGATTTCTGACTAGTCCACAGGTGTGTATGATTGACTCTGACTCTGTATATTGGGAAATATGGAAGAGACTAGTGTCTATTCAAAATTGTGTATTACTCACTCAATCTTTTATTTTTTGGCCATATAAAATGAATGGTGTCTTTTCCACACGTGTGCATTATTCGCTGATGCTGTAAATGAGAGGCTATATAAAGTAGACTCCTAACACTTCCCCAGTTGTGCATAACTCAGTAGGGTTCTTCCTGTGTGACCATATGAAACAGGATTTTGTATATCTTAAACATTTGTATTATTCAGTGAATGCCTGAATGAGTGGCTATATGAAATAGACAGCTGGGTACTTTACATTTGTACATTATTCATTGAGGTTAAGTGTCAGTAGCCATCTGAAATGGAGTCCTGACTTATTCACACTTGCATATTATACACAGAGGCTATGAATGAGTTTCCAAATAAAATAGACTCCTGGCTATTCCACAGGTGTGCATTATTAAAAGAGGATCTGAATGAATGTTGATCGAAAATAGACTCCACATTATTCTCAATGTGTGTATTATTCAGGGAGGCTCAGAAGATGTGGCCATATTAATTAGATTCCTTACTATAGAAAGGGTCTGCCTTATTCGCTGCAGCTCGGAATATGTGCCTACATGAAATAGAGTCCTGACTACACCACATTATTTAGGGACACTCCGAATGAGAGGCCACCTGAAAAATCTCCTGACTATTCCTCAGGTGTGCATTATTTAGTGAGACTCTGAATGAAGAGATAAAAGTAAAGCCTGACTATTTCCCCAGGTGTGTACCATTAGTGAGGCTCTCAATGAGGGTCCATAGAAAAGAGACTTCTGACTATTCCACAGGTGTGCATTATTTCGTGATTCTTCGAATGAGTGGCCATAAAAGATAGACCCCAGACTATATGACAGGTTTTTTCATATTCAGTGATGCTGTGAAAGAGGGGTCATATGAAACAGACGTCTAATTACTCCAGATGTTCGTTATTCACAATTTCTCTGAATGAGGAGCCATATGAAATAGACTCCTCATTATTCTCCATGTGTTCATTATTCAAACAGGTTCTGTATGAGTGTCCATAAAAAAAGAGACCCCTTACACTCTCCCAGGTGTGTATTACTCAGCGATAACCAGAATTAGAGTTCATGTAAAATAAAGTCCTGACTATCACTTACGTGTGTATCATTCAGGAAGGCACTTAATTCGTGGCTATCTTAAAAAGTGCCCTGATTACTCCATAGAAGTTCATTATTCACTGAAACTTT
Source organism: Saguinus oedipus (assembly GCA_031835075.1). Taxonomy (NCBI): domain Eukaryota; kingdom Metazoa; phylum Chordata; class Mammalia; order Primates; family Cebidae; genus Saguinus; species Saguinus oedipus. Next base: position 34,242,835 of record CM063176.1, read on the forward strand.
GAATGAGAGGCCATATAAAATAGACACCTGACTATTGCTCCATTGTGAATTATTCAATAAGGTTCTAAATGAGTGGTAGTATGAAATAAAATCCCGAGGATTTCCTAGGTGTGTATCATTGAGAGAGGCACAGAATGAGTGGCCATATAAAAAATGCTCGAGTATTATCCTGGTGTGCATTATTCACTAAGGCTCTGTATAAGTGGATACACGAAGATGACTCTTTAATCTTCCCCAGGTGTGAATTATTCAATGAGACTCTGTGTGAACATACAAAAGAGACTCTGATATATTGCCCAGTTTTGCATTACCTACAGAAACTCTGAATGTGTAGCCATTTGAAGTAGACCCTTTACTATTTCTAAGGAAAGTTTTATTCACAGTGGCCCTGAATGAGAGGCCATGTGAAAGAGATTCCTAACTTATCAGATATACATGTTATTCACTGAAACACTGAAAGAGTGGCCTTATGAGATAGAGCACATTTGACTCCACAGGTGTGAGTTATTTTTTATTTATTTATTTATTTATTGTTTAGATTTTTTTGGGGGGAAAGAAAAAGAGAGGAAGAAAAACAGGGAGAGAGAACAGGAATATTGCTTTATTTTATAAATGGATATTAATAACAGCCGATCATTACTTTATTTTTTTAAACTGGAGAAAGTATGTTATATTTATCTAAAGTGGAGAGCTCTACAAGTCCTTATTAGGTTTACTTATTACTGATCTGAGTTCAGATTCTGGATATTATTATTAATTTTCTGTTTCATTTGGTCTGAATTTCTTTATAGGTCTAATGTACCTGGGTGTTAGGATGCATTGATCTTTATACCACTTTATCTTTGTTGGTTTGAAATCTGTTTTATAAAATGCCTGAGTTGCAACTCCTTTTTTTTTTATTTATTTGTTTTTGTTTTCTATTTGGTTGTTAAATCTTTCTCCAACCCTTTTTTATTCAGTCTTTATGTGTATTTGCATCTGAAATGGGTCTGGATATAGCATACCATTTAATTTTGGCTGTATGTTTTAATTAGAAAATTTAGTCGATTTCAATTGAGGATTACTGCCATTTGATGTTAACTGGCTATTTTATAGATTTGTTGGTGTAAATTCTTCTTTGTGTTGATGCTGTTTACTTTATGGTACATTTTTAGAAAGGTTGATACTGGTTGTTCCTTTCTGTGTGTAATGCTTCTTTCAGAAGTTTTTGTAGAGCAGACCTGGTGGTAATAAAATCTCTGAGTACTTGCTTGTTCATAAAAGATTTTATTTTTTCTTCAATTGTGAAGCTTAGTTTGGCAGGATATGAAATTCTGGGCTGAAAGTTCTGTTCTTTGAGGATGTTAAATATCGGCCCCCACTCTCTTCTGGCTTGTAGGGTTTCTACTGAGAGATCCGCGGTAAGTCTGATAGGCTTCCCTTTGTGGGTGACCTGACGTTTCTCTCTGGCTGCCCTTAGTATTTTCTCCATCGTTTCAACCCTGGTGAATCTAATGATTATGTGTCTTGGGGTTGCTCTTCTTTTTTAAAAAAATTTTTATTGCATTATAGGTTTTGGGGTACATGTGCAGAACGTGCAAGATAGTTGCATAGGTACACACATGGCAGTGTGTTTGCTGCCTTTCTCCCCTTCACCCACACTTGGCATTCATCCCCAGGCTATCCCTCCCCAGACCCCCGCACTGTCCCCCCCATTCCCCCAATAGACCCCAGTGTATAGTAGACCACCTCTCTGTGTCCATGTGTTATTTTTCTCACCCTTCTATGAGTGAGTACATGCGGTATTTCTTTTTCTGTTCTTGTGTCAGTTTGCTGAGAATGATGTTCTCCAGATTCACCCATGTCCTTACAAAGGACACAAACTCATCATTTTTGATTGCTGCATAATATTCCATGGTGCATATGTGCCACGTTTTCCCAGTCCAGTCTAACATCGTTGGGCATTAGGGTTGGTTCCAGATCTTTGCTATTGTAAACAGTGCTGCAATGAACATTCGTGTGCATGTTTCCTTATAGTAGAACGATTTATAGTCCTTTGGATATATACCCAGTAATGGGATTACTGGGTCAAATGGAATTTCAATTTCTAGGTCCCTGAGGAATCGCCACACTGTCTTCCACAATGGTTGAACCTAATTTACACTCCCACCAACAGTGTAAGAGTGTTCCTATTTCTCCACATCCTCTCCAGCATCTGCTGTCTCCAGATATTTTAATGATCGCCATTCTAACTGGCGTGAGATGGTATCTCAATGTGGTTTTGATTTGCGTCTCTCTAATGACCAGTGATGATGAGCACTTTCTTATATGTTTGTTGGCCTCAAGTATGTCTTCTTTTGGAAAGTGTCTGTTCATATCCTTTGCCCATTTTTGAATGGGCTTGTTTGTTTTTTTTCCTGTAAATCTGAGTTCTTTGAAAATTCTGGATATCAGCCCTTTGTCAGATGTGTAAACTGCAAAGATTTTTTCCCATTCTGATGGTTGCCAATTCACTCTAGTGACTGTTTCTTTTGCCGTGCAGGAGCTGTGGAGTTTGATTAGGTCCCATTTGTCTATTTTGGCTTTTGTTGCCAATGCTTTTGGTGTTTTGTTCATGAAGTCCTTGCCTACTTTTATGTCCTGAATGGTTTTGCATAGATTTTCTTCTAGGGTTTTTATGGTGTCAGGTCTTATGTTTAAGTCTTTAATCCATCTGGAGTTCATTTTAGTGTAAGGTGTCAGAAAGGGGTCCAGTTTCTGCTTTCTGCACATGGCTAGCCAGTTTTCCCAGCACCATTTATTAAATAGGGAATCCTTTCCCCATTGCCTGTTTTTGTCTGGTTTATCAAAGATAATATGGTTGTAGATATGTTGTGTTACCTCCGATGCTTCTATTCTGTTCCATTAGCCTATATCTCTGTTTTGGTACCAGTACCATGCTGTTTTGATTACTGTAGCCTTGCAGTATTGTTTGAAGTTTGGTAGTGTGATGCCTCCCACTGTGTTCTTTTTGCTTAGAATTGACGTGGCTATGCGGGCTCTTTTTTGGATCCATGTGAAATTCATGGTGGTTTTTTCCAGTTCTGTGAAGAAATTCAATGGTAGTTTGATGGGGATAGCATTGATTGTGTAAATTACTTTGGGCAGTATATCCATTTTCACTAATTGATTCTTCCTAACCATGAACATGGATTGTTTCTCCATCTGTTTGATTCCTCTCTTATTTCGTTGAGCAGTGGTTTGTAGTCTTCCTTAAAGAGGTCCCTTACGTTCCTTGTGAGTTGTATTCCTAGGTATTTTATTTTCTTTGTACCAGTTGTGAATGGCAATTTGTTCTTGATTTGCTTCTCTTTAAGTCTGTTATTGGTGTATAGGAATGCTTGTGATTTTTGCACATTGATTATATATCCTGAGACTTTGCTGAAGTTGCTCATTAGTTGCAGGAGCTTTTGGGCTGAGGTGATGGGGTCTTCTAGGTATACTATCATGTCGCCTGCAAATACAGACAATTTGGCTTCCACCTTTCCTCTTTGAATACCCTTTATTTCTTTCTTGCCTGATTGGTCTGGCTAGAACTTCCAGTACTATGTTGAATAGGAGTGGTGAGAGAGGGCATCCCTGTCTAGTGCCAGATTTCAAAGGGAATGTTTCCAGTTTTTGCCCATTAATTATGATATTGGCTGTTGGTTTGTCGTAAATAGCTTTTATTACTTTGAGATATGTTCCATCAATACCAAGTTGATTGAGGGTTTTTAGCATAAAGGTCTGTTTAATTCTGTCAAATGCCTTCTCTGCGTCAATTGAGATAATCATGTGGTTTTTGTTTTTGCTTCTGTTTATGTGGTGAATTACATTTATAGACTTGCCTATGTTAAACCAGCCTTGCATCCCCAGGATGAATCCTACTTGATCGTGATGGATAAGTTTTTTAATATGCTGTTGCAATCGGTTTGCCAGTATTTCATTGAAGATTTTTGCATCTATGTTCATCATGGATATTGGCCTGAAGTTTTCTTTTCTTGTTGAGTCTCTGTCAGGTTTTGGTATCAGGATGATGTTGCTCACATAAAATGATTTGGGAAGGGTTCCCACTTTTTGGATTATTTGGAATAGTTTTAGAAGGAATGGTACCAGATCCTCTTTGTGTGTCTGGTAGAATTCGGCTGTGAACACATCTGGACCTGGGCTTTTTTTGTGTGGTAGGCTCTTAATTGCTGCCTCAACTTCAGACCTTGTTGTTGGTCTATTCATAGTTTCGGCTTCCTCCTGGTTTAGGCTTGGGAGAACACAGGCGTCCAGGAATTTATCCATTTCTTCCTGATTTGGTAGTTATTGTGCATAGAGTTGTTGGTAGTATTCTCTGATGATGGTTTGAATTTCTGTGAAATCTGTGGTGATTTCCCCTTTATCATTTTTTATTGCATCTATTTGGTTGTTCTCTCTTTTCTTTTTTTATCCGTCTGGCTAGTGGTCTATTTTGTTGATCTTTTAAAAAAAACAGTTCTTAGTTTTATTGATTTTTTGAAGGGTTTTTCTTGTTTCTATCTCCTTCAGTTCTGCTCTGATCTTAGTTAGTTCTTGTCTTTGGCTAGGTTTTGAGCTTTTTTGATCTTGCTCCTCTAGCTCTTTCAATTGTCGCAATAGGGTGTGCGTTCTGGATCTCTCCACTCTTCTCATGTGGGCACTTATTGCTATATATTTTCCTCTATAGACTGCTTTAAATGTTTCCCAGAGATTCTGGTTCATTGTGTCTTCATTCTCGTTGGTTTCAAAGAACTTCTTTATTTCTGCCTTCATTTTATTGTTTATCCAATCAACATTCAAGAGCCAGTTGTTCAGTTTCCATGAAGCTGTGCGGTTCTGAGTTAGTTTCTGAATTCTGAGTTCCAACTTGATTGCACTATGGTCTGAGAGACTGTTTGTTATGATTTCAGTTGTTTTGCATTTGCTGAGGAGTGCTTTACTTCCAATTATGTGGTCAATTTTGGAGTAGGTGTGATGTGGTGCTGAGAAGAATGTATATTCTGTGGATTTGGGGTGGAGAGTTCTGTAAATGTCTATCAGGTTTGCTTGTTCCAGGTCTGAGTTCAAGTCCTGGATATCCTTGTTAATTTCCTGTCTGGTTGATCTCTCTGTTGTTGACAGTGGAGTGTTAAAGTCTCCCACTATTTTTGTGTGGGAGTCTAAGTCACTTTGTAAGTCATTAAGAAATTGTCTTATATATCTGGGTGCTCCTGCATTGGGTCCATATATATTTAGAATCGTTAGCTCTTCTTGTTGTATTGATCCTTTTGCCATTATGTAGTGACCTTCTTTGTCCCTTTTGATCGTTGTTGCTTTAAAGTCTGTTTTATCAGAGATGCAAATTGCAACTTCTGCTTTTTTTGCTCTCCATTTGCTTGGTAAATCTTCCTCCATCCTTTTATTTTGAGCCTTTGTGTATCTTTGCATGTGAGGTGGGTTTCCTGGATAGAGCACACCGATGGGTTATGGTTTTTTATCCAATTTTCCAGTCTGTGTCTTTTGATTGGTGCTTTTAGCCCATTTACATTTAGGGTTAATATTGTTATGTGTGAATTTAATACTGCCATTTTAATGCTAGCTGGCTGTTTTGCCCGTTGGTTCATGTACATTCTTCATTTTGTTGATGGTCTTTAGCATTTGGTATGCTTTTAGGATGGCTGGTACTGGTTGTTTCTTTCTATGTGTAGTACCTCTTTCAGGAGCTCTTGTAAAGCAGGCCTGGTGGTGACCAAATCTCTGAGTACTCGATTGTTCCAAAAGATTTTATTCTTTCTTCACTTATGAAGCTCAGTTTGGCTGGATATGAAATTCTGTGTTGAAAGTTCTTTTCTTTAAAGGTGTTGAATATTGGCCCCCACTCTCTTCTGTCTTGTAGAGTCTCTGCCAAGAGATCTGCTGTGAGTCTGATGTGCTTCCCTTTGTGGATGACCCGACCTTTCTCTCTGGCTGCCGTTAGTATTTTCTCCTTCATGTCAACCTTGGTGAATCTGATGATCATGAGCCTTGGGGTTGCTCTTCTTGCGGAGTATCTTTGTGGTGTCCTCTCTATTTCGTGGAGTTGAGTATTGACCTGTCTTGCTAGGTTGGGGAAATTTTCCTGGATGATATCCTGAAGAGTGTTTTCCAGCTTGGATTCATTCTCTTCATCACATTCTGGTACACCTATCAAACATAGATTGGGTCTCTTCATATAGTCCCACATTTCTTGGAGATTTTGTTTATTTCTTTTTGTGCTTTTTTCTTTTTTTTTTTTAATTTTTATTGCATTATAGGTTTGGGGGTACATGTGCAGAACAAGCAAGATAGTTGCATAGGTACACACATGGCAGTGTGCTTTGCTGCTTTCCTCTTCTTCACCCACACTTGTGCTTTTTTCTTTAATCTTGCTTTCTCATTTTATTTTATTGAGTAGATCTTCAACTTCTGATATTCTTTCCTCTGCTTGGTCAATTCGGCTGTTGAAACTTGTGCATGCTTTGTGAAGTTCTCGTGTTGTGTTTTTCAGCTCCTTCAATTCATTCATATTCCTCTCTAAGTTGTCCATTCTTGTTATCAATTCCTCGAATCTTTTTTCAAATCTTTTTTCAAGGTTCTTAGTATCTTTGCACTGGTTTAGAACATGTTCTTTTAGCTCACTGAAGTTTCTCATTATCCACTTTCTGAAGTGTGATTCCGTCGTTTCATCACACTCATTCTCCGTCCAGCTTTGTTTCCTTGCTGGTGAGGAGTTTTTGGTGCTTTGTAGGAGGTGAGGTGTTTTGGTTTTGTGTGTTTTCCTCCTTTTTTCGCTGGTTTCCTCTTATTTTTATCAATTTATCCCCCTGTCATCTTAGTAGTTGCTGATTTTTCAATTGGTTCTCTGTGTGGACGCTGAAATTGTTGATGATGAAGTATTTCTGTTACTTTGTTTTCGTTCTAATGGTCTAGCCCCTCTGCTGTATGAGTGCTGAGGTCCACTGCAGGCCCTGCTTGTCTGGAGTATACCTGTAGCAGCTGCGGAACAGTGAGTGATGATACCAGTTTCTTCTTCTTCTGTCTTTGTTCCAGGATAATGCTTGCCAAATGTCAGTCTGATTAGTCCTTTTTGGGGTGACTCTTTGGATATACAGGGGTTAGGGAGCTGCTTGAGGAGATGGTCTCTGCGTTATAGGAGCTCCAGTGCTGAGCTGTGAGCTCCGTTGTTTATTCAGGGTTTTTGGGAGGTTGTTTATGTCTGCTGCAATAGAACTCATAAAACACCATCTTTTTTTTTCCCCCTTAGATGCTCTGTCTCAGGGAGTTGGGGCTTTCTTTATGAGTATCTGTTGCACTGTCCTGCCCCAGTAGGAGGCAGTCTATTCACTATTTGCCTCCTGGGGCTTTGACCTGCTAGCACGAGTCTGCCCTGTTGCTGCTGGGCTCCCTTCTGCTGTGGAGTGCTCCCCCCTCCTGGCAGAGTCTCTCTGTTATGGCAGGTTTCCTCGGCAATTGCAGGCTGCCTCAGCCCTGGGTTGTACTTCAGTAGGGGTGGATTGTGTCAATAATGGCAGACAACCCTCCCTCACCGGGCTGCACCGTCCTAGATGCCGGCAGCAAAACTCTCAGCCCCAAGCGCCTCCAGTCGCCACCCTGCTTGTTGCCATTTGGGTGGGACCCGCCGAGCCCGATCACCCAGCTCCCTGCCTCAGAGTCTGTCCTCTCTCTCTCTCTTCCTCTCCGCAAGCTGAAACGCCTACTCTCTCACTGGCGCCACAGTAGCCTGCCGATAGGGCACTGGATTCTGTGTGATCTCCCGTGACACTGTCAACTGCACCAGCTCAGATTAAGCTTCCCTGGAAACTCATGGTCTGGATCATTGTCCAAGTCCCTTTCAATCAGATGGACATGCCAATCTGCCCTTCGAAATCTCAGATTGCCGGTTTAACAGGGCACCCAGACCAGTGAGTTCCTTGCCGGGTCCAGGTGCAGTGCCGGCCGAAGCAGCCGCACAAGCCAGCTGCGTTAGCCGGCTGTACTAGCGTCCTGTGTCTCTCCCACACCTGGGACTTTCAACACTCTCTGGTCAGAAAAGGTCCATCCGAGAATGCGGTTTTGACTCACCCTCTGCGCCTTCACTGAGAGCTGCAATCCTGAGTCGCTTCTACAATGCCATCTTGCCTGGATTCCGGGGTTTTTCTTCTTAAGAAATATCTTAGTGGTGTTCTCTGTATTGCCTGAGGTTGAATATTATCCTGCTTTGCTAGATTGGGAAAATTCTCCTGGATAATATTCTGGAGATTATTTTCCCGCTTGGATTCATTCTCTGCATCACATTCAGGTACACCTATTAATCGTAGATTAGGTCTTTTCACATAGTCCCATAATTCTTGGAGAATTTGCTCATTCCTTTTTATCCTTTTTTCTCTATTCTTATCTTCTCGTTCCATTTCATTAAGTCGGTCTTTGACCTCTGATATCCTTTCTTCTGCTTGATCAATTCAGCTATTCAAACTTGTGCATATTTCACTTAGTTCTCATGTTGTATTTTTCAACTCAATAAGTTCATTTATATTCCTCTCTATATTGTCCATTCTTTTTAACATTTCATCTAGCCTTTTTTCAAAGTTCTTAGTTTCTTTACATTGGGTTAGAACAAATTGTTTCAATTCCCAGAAGTTTTTTACCATCCACCTTCTAAAGCATACTTCAGATACTGGAACACAGTCCTCTTCCATTAAGGCTTGTTCCATTGCTGATGAGGAATTACTATCCCCTGTAGAGAAAGAGGGGTTCTGACTTTAGGTTTTCTTGGCTTTTTTAGGCTGTTTTTTTCCCTTTATTGTGAATTTATCCATCTGATGTCTTTACAATTAGCGCCTTTCTGTTTAAGTTGCTGAGAGGATGTCCAATTTATTGATTCCAAGTGCTGGAATTTGAGCAACCCACTGCGCCGGCCAAGACAACAGTGATAAGACTGATGGTGCTTTTCTGCCTGGGAATCTCCAGTCTGGCTTCCTTCTTGAGTCCGCAACAAGTGGCTCTGCCTTCCCGGAGCTCCAAACACCAGTCAGTAGGGGAACCAGTCCCGCTCACTGTGCATGAAGATCTGCCGCGCCGAGGTGACGACAAAACCACTGTGCTGGCCACAGAAGTCATGCTGGTGAACAGTGGGACTCCTCCACTGGAAATCTCCTGGTTCGTGGGCAACAAAACTTCCTCTGAAAATGTGGTATCCTCACGTTTTCTGAGCTTTCACTGGGAGCTACAATCCCGAGCTGTTAGCAATCAGCAATCTTGGATCTCTTCTTCGAGTTATTTTTTTACTCTCCAAGCAAATCACCATAGGAAATACACTACTGACTATTCCACACATATTTAGTATTTGAAGAGGTTCTGTATGAGTGTCCATATCAAATAGTCTCCTGACTACCACACGTGTGTATTATTCATGGAGCTGCTTAACTTGGGGCTGCCTTAAATAGGGTCTTGACTACTCCACAGCTGCTTATTACCCACTTAAGCTGTGAATGCCAGGCCACATGAAATAGACTACTTACTATTGCCCCATTGTGCATTATTCGGTAATGCTGTGATTGAGTGGCCACATGACCTGGACTCTGACTATTCCCAAGGTGTGTAGTCTTTAGTGAGTTTCTGAACGAGAGACCACATAAAACAGACTCCTGAATGTATCCACTTGACTATTTTTCAGTTCTGCATTTTCCACTGAGTCAATGGGTGAATGGTCATATCAAATAGTCTCCAGACTATTCCCCAAGTATGCATTCTTCAATGAGTCTCTGAATAAGTCGTTATATATAAGAGAATCCTGAGCATTTTCCAGATATATAAGATTCTTCAAAGCGGTTCTAAATAAGTGGCCATGTGAAATAAACTCCTGTCTTTTATAGAGGTCTGTATTAATCTTGTGAGCCTCTGAATGGGTAGCCATAAAATAGAGACTCCTAAATACTCCTCAAGTGTGTGTTATTACATTCAGCTCAAAATGAGTGGCTATATGAATTAGAATCCTGACATAGGCCAAGGTGTACGTTATTCAGTTCAGCTCTGAATATGTAGTTATACGAAATAGAATTCTGACTACAATACAAATATTTCTTATGCAGTGAATCTCTGAAATAGATGCATATGTAATAGCGTCTTCAGGATTCCCCAGGAAGGTATTATTAACTGAGGCTCTGAAACGTTGGCCATATGATATTTTTTTCTGACTAGTCCACAGGTGTGAATTACTAACTCTGACTCTGAATATTTGGAAATATATAAGAGACTAGTGTCTATTCAAAGTTGTGTATTACTCACTCAAGGTTTGATTTTGTGGGCATACAAAATAGACTAGTGTCTATTCCACATGTGTGCATTATTCACTAAGGCCGTAAATGAGAGGCTATATAAAGTCGACCCTAACACTTCCCCAGTTGTTCAAAACTCAGTAGAGTTCTTCTTGTGTGACCTTTATGAAACAGGATTTTGTCTATCTTAAATATTTGTATTATTCAGTGAATGCCTGAATGAGTGGCTATATGAAATAGACAGCTGAGTACTTTGCATTTGTACATTATTCGCTGAGGTTAAGAGTCAGTAGCCATCTGAAATGGAATCCTGACTAATTCACACATGCATATTATACACAGAGGCTATGAATGAGTGTTCCAATGAAATAGACTCCTGGCTATTCCACAGGTGTGCATTATTAAAAGAGGATCTGAATGAATGTCCATCAAAAATAGACTCCAAATTATTCTCCAGGTGTGTATTATTCAGTGAGGCTCAGAAGATGTGGCCATATTAATTAGATTCCTTACTATAGAAAAGGTCTGCCTTATTCACTGCGACTCTGAATATGTGTCTACATGAAATAGACACCTGACTACCACACATTATTTCATGACTCGCTGATGAGAGGCCACCTGAAAAAGTCTCCTGACTATTCCACAGGTGTGCATTATTTAGTGGGACTCTGAATGAGGTGCTAAAAGTAAATACTGACTATTTCCCCAGGTGTGTACCATTAGTGGGGCTCTCAATTAGGGGCCATAGGAAAGAGACTTTTGACTATTCTGCAGCTGTGCATTATTCCGTGATTGTTAGAGTGAGTGGCCATAAAAAGTAAACTCCAGACTATATGACATGTGTGTAATAGTCAGTGAGGCTGTGAAAGAGGGGTTATATGAAACAGACGTCTAATTACTCAAAATGTGCGTTATTCACTATTTGTCTGAATAAGGAGCCGTATGAAAGAGATTCCTCATTATTATCCATGTGTGCATTATTCAAACAGGGTCTTTATGAGTGTCCAGACGACAGAAACTCCTTACACTACCCCAGGTGTGTAAAACTCAGTGATATGCAGAATTAGAGTTTATGTAAAATAAAGTTCTGACTATCACTCAGGTGGGTATCATTCAGGAAGGCACTTAATTCATGGCTATCTTAAACAGCGTCCTGATTACTCCATGGAAGTTCATTATTCACTGAAACTTTGAATAAGAATCAATATAAAATAGACACCTGACGATTACTCCATTTGGCGTTATTACATAACGTTCTAAATGAGTGGTAGAATGATATAGAATCCCGAGGATTCCCTAGGTGTGTATCATTCAGGGAGGCATGAAATGAGTGGCCATATAAAAAATGCTCGACTATTATCCTTGTGTGCATTATTCACTGAGGCTCTAAATGAGTGGATCGATGCACTATACTCTTAACTCTTCCCCAGGTGTGTATTATTGAATGAGACTCTGACTGTGTGGCCATACAAAAAAGACTCTAATGCATTGCCCAGGTGTGCATTACCTAGAGAGACTCTGAATGGGTAGCCATTTGAAGTAAACCCGTGACTATTTCTAAGAAAAATTTTATTCACAGTGGCCCTGAATGGGTGGCCATGTGAAAGAGATTCCTGACTTATCAGATATACAAGTCATTCACTGAAACACTGAATGAGTGGCCTTATAAAATAGACCACATTTTACTCCACAGGTGTCTATTATTTTTTGACTCTCTAAATGAATCACCAATGAAACAGACTAGTGACTCTTCCACACAGATTTAGTATTTGAAGAGGTTCTGTATGAGTGTCCATATCAAATAGTCATCTGTCTATCACACATGTGTGTATTATTCATAGAGCTGCTAAATTTGGGGCTACAATAAATAGGGTTCTGACTACTCCACAGCAGTTTATTACACACTTAATCTTTGAATGCGAGGCCATATGAAATACACTTTTTTCTATTTCCCTATTGTGCATTATTCGGTAATGCTGTGATTGAGTGGCCGTATGACCTGGACTCTGACTATTCCCAAGGTGTGTAGTCTTTAGAGGGTTTCTGAATGATTGACCATATAAAATAGACTCCGGACTCTCTCCTCTTGACTATTTTTCGGTTCTGCATTTTCCACTGTGTCACTGGGTGAACGGACATATCAAATCGTCTCCAGACTATACGCCAAGTGTGCATTCCTTAGTGAGTCTATGAATAAGCGGCTATATATAACCGAATCCTGAGTAGTTTCCAGATATATATGATTCTTCAAAGTGGTTCTCAATACGTGGCCATGTGAAGTAAATGCCTGTCGTTTTCATAGGTCTGTATTATTCTTGTGAAGCTCTGAATGAGTAGCCATAAAATAGAGACTACTGACTAGTCCTTAGGCCTGCGTTTTTACATTTCGCTGTAAATGAGTGGCTATACGAAATAGAATCCTGACTTTCTACAAGGTGTATGTTATTCAGTTTACCTCTCAAAAAGTAGCTATACAAAATAAAATTCTGTCTACAAGACAGGTGTTTCTTATTCAATAAACCTCTGAAATAGATGCCATATGAATTAGCGTCCTCAGTATTCCCCAGGTATGTATTATTCTCTGAGTCTCTGAAACTTAGGCAATATGAAATTGTTTCCAGACTAGTCCAAAGGTGTGTATTATTGACTATGACGCTGAAGATTTGGGCATATGGAATAGACTACTGTCTATACATAGTTGTGTATTACTCACTCAAGCTGTGATTTTGCAGCCATATTAAATAGACTAGTGTCTATTCCACACATGTGCGTTATTCGCTGAGGCTGTAAATGAGAGGCTATATAAAGTATACTCCTAACACTTGCCCAGTTGTGCATTCCTTAGTAAGGCTCATCTTGTGTGACCATATGAAACAGGATTCTGTCTATCTTAAATATTTTTATTATTCAGTGAATCTCTTAAGGAGTGGCTATATTAAATAGACAGCTGGGTAGTTTACATTTGTACAATATTCTCTAAGGGTACGGGTCAGTGGCTATATGAAATGTAATCCTGACTAATCCACACTTGTATATGATACACAGAGGCTATGAGTGAGTTTCCAAATGGAATAGACTCCTGGCTATTAAAATGGTGTGCATTATTCACTGAGGTTCTGAATGAATGTCCATCGAAAATAGACTCCAAATTATTCTCCAGGTGTGTATTATTCAGTGAGGCTCAGAAGATGTGGCCATATTAATTAAATTCCTTACTATAGAAACGTTCTTCCTTATTCACTGAGCCTCTAAATATGTGTCTACATGAAGTAGTCTCCTGAATACACCACATTATTTAGTGACACTCCGAATGAGAGGCCACCTGAAAAAGTCTCCTGACTATTCCACAGGTGTGTATTATTTAGTGAGACTCTGAATGAGGCGATAAAAGTAAATCCTGACTATTTCCCCAGGTGTGTACCAATAGTGAGGCTCTCAATGAGGGGCCATAGGAAACAGATGTCTGACTATTCCACAGGTGTGCATTATTCCGTGATTCTTCGAATGAGTGGCCATAAAAAATAGACTCCACACTATATGACAAGTTTGTAATATTCAGTGAGGCTGTAAAAGAGGGGTCAAATGAAACAGATGTCTAATTACACCACATGTGCTTTATTCACTATTTGTCTGCATGAGGATCCGCATGAAATAGACTCTTCATTATTCTCCATGTGTGCATTAATCAAACAGGTTCTCTATGAGTGTCCATACAAAAGATACTTTTTACACTCCCGCAGGTTTGTATAATTCAGGGATATCCAGAATTAGAGTTAATGTAAAATAATGTCCTGACTATCACCTAGGTGTGTATCATTTAGGAAGGCACATAATTTTGTGGCTATCATAAACAGCGTCTTGATTACTCCATTAGAAATTTATTATTCACTGAAATTTAAATGAGGGGCCACAAAAAATAGACACATGACTATTGCTTCATTGTGAATTTTTCAATAAGGTTCTAAATGAATGGTAATATGAAATAGAATTTTGAGGATTTCCTAGGAGTGTATCATTCAGGGAGGCACAGAATGAGTGGCCATATAAAAATGCTCAACAATTATCCTGGTGTGCATTATTCACTGAGTCTCCAAATGAGTGGATACATGAAGTAGACTCTTAACTCTTCCTCAGGTGTGTATTATTGAATGAGACTCTGACTATGTGGGCATACAAAAGAGACTCTGATATATTGCTGAGGTGTGCATTACCTACAGAGACTCTGAATGTGTAGCCATTTGAAGTAGACCCTTGACTCTTTCTAAGGAAAGTTTTATTCACAATGGCCATGAACGAATGGCCATGTGAAAGAGATTCCTGTCTTATCAGATATACATGTTATTCACTGAAACACTGAAAGAGTGGCCTCATGAAACAGACTCCATTTTACTCCACAGGTGTGAGTTATTTTTTGACTCTCCAAATGAATCACAATATGAAATACACTAGTGACTATTCCACACGTTAGTATTTGAAGAGGTTCTGTATGAGTGTCCATATCAAATAGTCTCCAGACTATCACACATGTGGTTATTATTCACGGAGCTGCTTAACTTGGGGCTACCTGAAATAGGGTCCTGATTACTCTACAGCTGCTTATTATGCACTGAATTTCTGAATGCCAGGCTACATGAAATAGACTCCTTACTATTGCCCCAATGTACATTATTTGGTAATGCTGTGATTAAGTGGCCATATGACATGGACTCTGACTATTCGCAAGGTGTGTAGTCTTTAGTGTGTTTCTGAAGGAGTGACCACATAAAATAGACTCCTGAATCTATCATCTTCACTGTTTCTCAGTTCTGCATTTTCCACCGAGTCTTTGGGTGAACGGTCATATCAAATAGTCTCCAAACTATTCCCCAGGTGTGCATTCTTTAGTGAGTCTCTGAATAAGTGGTTATATATAACAAAATCCTGAGCAGTTTCCAGATATATATGATGCTTCAAAGCGGTTCTAAATAAGTGGCCATGTGAAATAAACTGTCTTTTCCAGAGGTCTGTATTAATCTTGTAAGGCTCTGAATGAGTAGCCACAAAATAGAGACTCCTTAATACTCCTTAGGCCTGCGTTCTTACATTCGGCTCTAAATGAGTGACTATATGAAATAGAATCCTTACTATGGCCAACGTGTATGTTATTCAGTTAAGCTCCGAATATGTGCCTATATGAAATAGAATTCTGACTACAATACAGGTGTTTCTTATGCAATGAAGCTTTGAAATAGATGCCATATGTAATAGCGTCCTGAGTATTCCCCAGGTATGTATTATTAACTGAGGCTCTGAGAAGTCGTCCATATGATATTGAATCCTGACTAGTCCACAGGTGTGTATTATTGACTCTGACTCTGAATATTTGGAAATATGGAAGAGACTAGTGTCTATTCAATGTTGTGTATTACTCACTCAATGTTTTATTTTACGGCCATATAAAGTAGACTAGTTTCTATTCCAGACGTGTGCATTATTCGCTGAGGCCCTAAATGAGAGGCTATATAAAGTAGACTCCTAAAACTTCCCCAGTTGTGCATAACTCAGTAGGGTTCTTCTTTTGTGACCATATGAATCAGGATTTTGTCTATCTTAAATATTTGTATTATTCAGTAAATGCCTGAATGAGTGTCTCTACGAAATGGATGGCTGGATACTTTACATTTGTACATTATTCACTGAGGTTAAAAGTCAGTAGTCTTCTGAAATGGAATCCTGACTAATTCACACATGCATATTATACACAGAGGCTATAAATTAGTGTCCAGATGAAATAGACTCCTGGCAATTCCACAGGTGTGCATTATTAAAAGAGGATCTGAATGAATGTCCACCGAAAATAGGCTCCAACTTATTCTCCAAGTGTGTATTATTTAGAGAGGCTCAGAAGATGTGGCCATATTAATTAGATTCCTTCCCATCCAAAAGGTCTGCCTTATTCACTGCAGCTCTGAATATGTGTCTACATGAAATAGACTCCTGACTACACCACATTATTTAGTGACACTACGAATGAGAGGCCTCCAGGAAAAGTCTCTTTATTATTCCACAGGTGTGAATTACTTAGTGAGACTCTGAATGAGGCAATAAAATAAATCTTGGCTATTTTTCCAGGTGTGTACCATTAGTGAGGCTCTCAATGAGGAGCCATAGGAAAGAGACTTCTGACTATTCCGCAGGTGTGCATTATTCCATGATACTTCGAATGAGTGGCCATATAAAATAGACTCCAGATGATATGGTAAGTGTGTAATATTCAGTGAGGCTGTGAAAGAGTGGTCATATGAAACAAAAGTCTAATTACTCCACATGTGCATTACTCACTATGTGTCTGAATGAGGAGCCGTATGAAATAAACTCCTCATTATTCTCCATGTGTGCATTATTCAAACAGGTTCTGTATGAGGGTCCATAAAAAAGAGACTCCTTAAACTCCACAAGGTGTGTATTACTCAGTGATACCCAGAATTAGAGTTCATGTAAAATAACGTCCTGACTATCACACAGGTGTGTATCATTCAGTAAGAGACTTAATATGTGGCTATCTTAAACAGCGTCCTGATTACTCCATAGAAGTTCATTATTCACTGAAACTTTGAATGAGAGGCCATATAAAATAGACACCTGGCTATTGCTCCATTTTGAGTTATTCAATAAGGTTCTAAATGAGTGGTAGTATGAAATAGAATCCTGAGAATTCCCTAGGTGTTTATCATTCAGGGAGGCACAGAACGAGTGGCCATATAAAAAATGCTCGACTATTATCCTGGTTTGCATTATTCACGGAGGATTTAAATGAGTGGATACATGAAGTAGACTCTTAACTCTTCGCCAGGTGTGTATTATTGAATGAGACTCTGACTATGTGGGCATACTATAGAGACTCTGATATATTTCCCAGGTGTGAATTACCTACAGAGACTCTGAATACGTAGCCATTTGAAGTAGACCCTTGACTATTTCTATGGAAAGTTTTATTCACTGTGGCCCTGAATGAGTGGCCATGTGAAAGAGATTTCTGACTTATCAGATATACATGTTATTCACTGAAACAGTAAAAGAGTTGCCTTATGAAATAGACCCCATTTTACTCCACAGGTGTGAGTTATTTTTTGACTCTCCAAACGAATCACCATATGAAAAACACTATTGACTATTCCACACCTGTTTAGAATCTGAAGAGGTTTCTTTGAGTGACCATATCAAATAGTCTCCTATCACACATGTGTGTATCATTCACGGATCTGCTTAACTTGGATCTACCTTAAATAGGGTCCTGACTACTCCACAGCTGCTTATTATGCATTTAAGCTCTGAATGCGAGGCCACATGAAATAGACTCCTTATGATTGTCCCATTGTGCATTATTCTGTAATGCTGTGTTTGATTGGACATATGACCTCGACTCTGACTATTAACAAGTTGTGTAGTCTTTAGTGACTTTCTAAATGAGAGACCACATAAAATAGACTCTTCCGTCTATCCTCTTGACTGTTTCTCAGATCTGCATTTTCCACTGAATCACTGGGTGAACTGTCATATCAAATAGTCTCCACACTATGCAGCGTGTGCATTCTTTAGTGAGTCTCTGAATAAGTGGTAATATATAACAGAATCCTGAGCACTTTCCACATATATATGATTCTCCAAAGCGGTTCTAAATAAGTGGCCATGTGAAATAAACTTCTGTCTTTTACAGAGGTCTTTATTAATCTTGTGAGGCTCTGAATGAGTAGCCATAAAAAATAGACTCCTGAATACTCTTCAGGCCTGCGTTATTACATTCGGCTCTAAATGAGTGGCTATAGGAAATTGAATCCTGACTTTAGCCAAGGTGTATGTTATTCAGTGAAGCTCTGAATATGTGACTACACGAAATAGAATTCTGACTACAATACAGCTGTTTCTTATGCAATGAAGCTCTGAAATAGATGTCATATGTAATAGCGTCCTGAGTATTCCCAAGGTAGGTATTATTAACTGAGGCTCTGAAACGTCGGCCATGTGACATTGCTTCCTGACTAGTCCAAATGTGTGTATTATTGACTCTGACTCTAAATATTTGGAAATATGGAAGAGACTAGTTTCTATTCAAAGTTGTGTATTACTCACTCAAGCTTTGATTTTGTGTCTATATAAAATAGACTAGTGTCCACTCCACACGTGTGCATTATTGGCTGAGGCTGTAAATGAGAGGCTATATAAAGTGGACTCCTAACACTTCCCCGATTGTGCATAACTCAGTAAGGTTCTTCTGGTGTGACCATATGAAACAGGATTTTGTCTATTTTAAATATTTGTATTATTCAGTGAATGCATGAATGAGTGGCTATATGAAATGAACAGCTGGGTACTTTACATTTGTACATTATTCAGTGAGGTTAAGAGGCAGTAGCCATCTGAAATAAAATCCTAATTTACACATGAATGTTATACACAGTGGCTATGAATGAGTGTCCAAATGAAATAGACTCCTGGCTTTTATACAGGTGTGCATTATTATAAGAGGATCTGAATGAATGTCCATCAAAAAAAGACTCCAAATTATTCTCCAGGTGTGTATATTTCAGTGAGTCTCAGAAGATGTGGCCATATTAATTAGATTCCTTACTATAGAAAGGGTCTGCCTTATTCACTCTGGCTCTGAATATGTGTCTACATGAGAAATAGACTCCTGACTACTCCACGTTATTTAGTGACACTTCGAATGAGTGGCCACCTGGAGAAGTCTCCTGACTATTCCTCAGGTGAGCATTATTTAGTGAGACTCTAAATGAGGCCATAAAAATAAATTCTACTTCCCCAGGTGTGTACCATTAGTGAGGCTCTCAAAGAGGGCCCATAGGAAAGAGACGTCTGACTATTCCACAGGTGTGCATTATTCCGTGATTCTTTGAATGAGTGGCCATAAAAGATAGACTACATACTATATGTCAAGTGTGTAATATTTAGTGAGGCTGTGAAAGAGGGGTCATACAAAACAGACGTCTAATTACTCCACATGAGAGTTATTCACTATTTGTCTGAATGAGAAACCGTATGAAAAATACTCCTCATTATTCTCCATGTGTGCATTATTCAAACAGGTTCTGTATGAGTGTCCATACAAAAAAGACTCCTGACAATCTCCCAGGTGTGTATTACTCAGCGAGACCCAGATTTCGAGTTCATGTAAAATAAAGTCCTGACTATCACCCAGGTGTGTATCATTCATTAAGGCACTTAATTCACGGCTAACTTAAACAGCATCCTGATTACTTCCATAGAAGTTTATTATTCACTGAAACTTTGAATGAGGGGCCATATGAAATAGACATCTGACTATTGCTCCATTGTGAGTTATTCAATAAGGTTCTAAATGAGTGGTAGTATGAAATAGAATCCCAAGGATTCCCTAGGTGTGTATCATTCAGTGAGGCACAGAATGAGTGGCCATATAAAAAGTGGTCGACTATTATCATGGTGTGCATTATTCACTGAGGCTCTTAATGAGTGGATATATGAAGTAGCCTCTTAAATCTTCCCCAGGTGTGTATTATTGAATGAGGCTCTGACTCTGTAGGCATAAAAAGAGACTCTGATGTTTTGCCCGGGAGTGCATTACCTACAGAGACTCTGAATATGTAGCCATTTGAAGTAGACCCTTGACTCTTTCTAAGGAAAGTTTTATTCACAGTGGCCCTGAACGAGTGGCCATATGAAAGAGATTCCTGACTTATCAGATATACATGTTATTCACTGAAACACTGAAAGAGTGGCCTTATGAAATTGATCCCATTTTACTCCACAGGTGTGAGTTATTTTTTGACTATCCAAACGAATCACCATACGAAATACACTAGTGACTATTCCACACATGTTTAGTATTTGAAGAGGTTCTGTATGAGTGTCCATATAAAACAGTCTCATGACTATCACACATGTGTTTATTATTCACAGAGTTGCTTAATTTGGGGTACCATAAATAGGTTTCTGACTACTCCACAGCAGCTTATTACACACTTAAGCACTGAATGCCAGGCCACATGAAATAGAATCCTTACTATTTCCCCACTGTGCATTATTCAAAAATGCTGTGATTGAGTGGCTATAAGACCTGAACACTGACTCTTCCCAAGGTGTGTACTCTTTAGTGAGTTTCGGAACAATTGACCACATAAAATAGACTCCTGACTCTCTCCTCTTGACTTTTTCTCATTTCTGCATTTTTCAGTGAGTCACTGGGTGAACGGTCATATCAAATAATCTCCAGACTATTCCTGAAGTGTGCATTCTTTAGTGAGTCTCTGAATAAGTGGCTTTTATAACAGAATTCTGAGTAGTATAGAGATATATATGATTCTTCAAAGCGCCTCTCAATAAGTGGACATGTGATACAATCTCCTGCCTTTTCCATATTTCTGAATTATTCTTATGAGGCTCTGAATGTGTAGCCATAAGATAAAGACTCCTGAATAGTCCTCAGGCCTGCCTTTTTACATTCGGCTCTAAATGAGTTGCTATATGAAATAGAATCCTGACTTTCCACAAGGTGTATGTTGTTCAGTTAACCTCTCAATATGTGTCTATACGAAATAAAATTCTGACTACAATACATGTGTTTCTTATTCAATGAAGCTAAGAAATAGACACCATATGTATTAACGTCCTCAGTCTTCCCCAGGTATGTATTATTCTCTGAGGCTCTGAAACCTTGGCCATATGAAATTGTTTCCAGACTAGTCCACAGGTGTGAATTATTGACTCTGACTCTGAAGATTTGGGCATATGAAATAGACTAGTGTCTATCCAATGTTGTGTATTACTCACTCAATCTTTGATTTTGTGGCCATATAAAATAGACTAGTGTCTATTCCGCACATGTGCATTATTCGCTGAGGCTGTAAATGAGAGGCTATATAAAGTAGACTCCTAACACTTGCCCAGTTGTGCTTTCCTTAGTGAGGCTCTTCTTGTGTGACCACATGAAACAGGTTTCTGTCTATCTTATTTGTATTATTCAGTGAATCTCTGAATGAGTGTCTATATGAAAAAAAAGCTGGGTACTTTACATTTGTACAATATTCATTGAGGGTACGGGTCAGTGGCTATATGAAATGTAATCCTGACTAATCCACACGTGTATATTATACACAGAGGCTATGAGTGAGTTTCCAAATGAAATAGACTCCTGGCTATTATACAGGTGTGCATTATTCATCGAGGTTCTGAATGAATATCCATTGAAAATAGACTCTAAATTATTCTCCAGATGTGTATAATTCAGTGAGGCTCAGAGGATATGGCCATATTAATTAGATTTCTTACTATAGAAAGGGCCTGCCTTATTCACTGAGGCTCTAAATATGTGTCTACATGAAATAGACTCTTGACAACACGACATTATTTCGTGACACTCCGAATGAGAGGCCACCTGAAAAAGTCTCCTGACTATTCCACAGGTGTGCATTATTTAGTGAGACTCTTTATGAGGCGATAAAAGTATATCCTGACTATTTCCCCAGGTGTGTATGTTTAGTGAGGCTCTCAATGTGGGGCCAGAGGAAAGAGACATCTGACTATTCCACATTTGTGCATTTTTCAGTGATTCTTCGAATGAGTGGCCATAAAATATAGACTCCAGACTATATGACAAGTGTGTAATATTCAGTGAGGCTGTGAAAGTGGGGCCATATGAAACAGACGTCGAATTACTCCACATGTGCTTTATTCACTATTTGTCTGCATGAGGAGCCGCATGAAATAGACTCTTCATTATTCTCCATGTGTGCATTAATAAAACAGGTTCTCTATTAGTGTCCATACAAAAGAGACTCCTTATGCTCCTGCAGGTGTGTATTACTCAGCGATACCCAGAATTGGAGTTCATGTAAAATAAAGTCCTGACAATCACCCAGGTGTGCATCATTTAGGAAGGCACTTAATTTGTGGCTATCTTAAACAGCTTCCTGATTACTTCATAAAAGTCCATTATTCACTGAAACTTTGAATGAGATGCCATATAAAATAGACTCCTGACTATTGTTCCATCGTGAATCATTCAATAATGTTCTAAATAAGTGGCAGTATGAAATAGAATCCTGAAGATTCCCCAGGTGTGTATCATTCAGGGAGGCACAGAATGAGTGGCCATATGAAAAATGCTCGACTATTATTCTGGAGTGCATTATTCACTGAGGCTCTAAATGAGTGGATACATAAAATAGACTCTTAACACTTCCCCAGTTGTGTATTATTGAATGAGACTGACTATGTGGGCATACAAAAGGGACTCTGATGTAGTGCCCATGTGTGCATTACCTACAGAGACTCTGAATGTGTAGAAATGTGAAGTAGACCCTTGACTATTTCTGGGGAAATTTTTATTCAAAGGGGCATTGAAGGAGTGGTCATGTGAAAGAGATTCCTGACTTATCAGAAATACATATTATTCACTGAAACACTGAACGTGTGGCCTTATGAAATAGACCCCATTTTACTCCACAGGTGTGCGTATTTTTTTGACTCTCCAAATAAATCACCATATGAAATAGACTAGTGACTATTCCACACATGTTTAATATTTGAAAAGGTTCTGTATGAGTGTCTATATCAAACAGTCTCCTGACTATCACACATGTGTGTATTATTCACGATGCTGCTTAATTTGGGGTACCATAAATACGGTTCTGACTACTCCACAGCAGCTTATTATGCACTTAAACTCTGAATGTCAGACCACATGAAATAGATGCCTTACTATTGCGCCACTGTGCCTTATTCGGAAATGCTGTGATTGAGTGGCCATAAGACCTGAACACTGACTATTCCCATGGTGTGTAGTCTTTATTGAGTTTTGGAATGATTGACCACATAAAATAGACTTCTGATGCTCTCCTCTTGACTGTTTCTCAGTTCTACATTTTCCAGTGAGTCGCTTGGTGAATGGTCATATCAAATACTCTCCAGACTATTCCCCAAGTGTTCATTCTTTTGTGAGTCTCTGAATAAGTGTCTATTTATAACAGAATCCTGAGTAGTTTCGAGACATATATGATTCTTCAAAGCGGCTCTCAATAAGTGGACATGTGAAATAAACTGTCTTTTCCATAGGTCTGCATTATTCTTGTGAGGCTCTGAATGAGTAGCCATAAAATAGAGATTGCTGAATAGTCCTCAGGCCTGCGTTTTTACATTCGCCTCTAAATGAGTTGCTAAACGAAATTGAATCCTGATTTTCCACAAGGTGTATGTTGTTCAGTTAACCTCTCAGTATGTGGCTATATGAAATAAAATTTTGACTACAATGAAGGTGTTTGTTATTCAATGAAGCTAAGAAATAGATACCATATGTATTAGCGTCCTGAGTATTCCACAGGTATGTGTTGTTCTCTGAGGCTCTGAAACTTTGGCCATATAAAATTGTTTGCAGACTAGTCCACAGGTGATTTTTATTGACTCTGATTATGAATATTTCAGCATATGGAATAGACTAGTGTGTATTAAAAGTTGTGTATTACTCACTCAATCTTTGATTTTGTGGCCATATAAAATAGACTAGTGTCTCTTCCACATATGTGCATTATTCGCTGAGGCTGTAAATGAGAGGCTATATAAAGTAGACTCCTAACACTTGCCCGGTTGTGCTTTCCTTAGTGAGGCTCTTCTTGTGTGACCACATGAAACAGGATTCTGTCTATATTAAATATTTTATTATTCGGGGAATCTCTGAATGAGTGGCTATATGGAAAAAACAGCTGGGTACTTTACATTTGTAAAATATTCTCTGAGGGTACGGGTCAGTGGCTATATAAACTGAAATCCTGACTAATCCACACGTGTATATTATACACAGAGGCTATGAGTGAGTTTCCGAATGAAATAGACTCCTGGTTATTAAACAAGTGTGCATTATTCATCGAGGTTCTGAATGAATATCCATCGAAAATAGACTCCAAATTATTCTCCAGGTGTGTATTATTCAGTGAGACTCAGAAGATGTGGCCATATTAATTAGATTCCTTACTATAGAAAGGGTCTGTCTTATTCAGTGAGGCTCTAAATATGGGTCTACATGAAATAGACTCCCGACAACATGACATTATTTCGTGACACTCTGAATGAGAGGCCACGTTATAGACTACTGACTTTTCCACTGGTATGCATTATTTAGTGAGACTCTGAATGAGGCGATAAAAGTATATTCTTACTATTTTCCCAGGTGTGTACATTTAGTGAGGCTCTCAATGAGGGGCCATAGGAAAGAGACTTCTGACTATTCCATATGTGTGCATTATTCAGTGATTCTTCCAATGAGTGGCCATAAAAAATAGACTCCAGACTATATGACAAGTCTGTAATATTCACTGAGGCTGTGAAAGTGGGCCCATATGAAGCAGACATCTAATTACTCCACATGTGCTTTATACTCTATTTGTCTGCATGAGGAGCCGTATGAAATAGACTCCTCATTATTTCCCATGTGTGCATTAATCAAAAAAGTTCTCTATGAGTGTCCATACAAAAAAGACTCCTTATGATCCTGCAGGTGTGTATTACTCAGTGATACCCAGAATTAGAGTTCATGTAAAATAAAATCCTGTCTATCACCCAGGTGTGTATCATTTAGAAAGGCACTTAATTTGTGGCTATCTTAAAGAGCGTCCTGATTACTCCATAGAAGTACATTATTCACGGAAACTTTGAATGAGATGTATATAAAATAGACATTTGGGAGGAGACCAAAGATGGCGTCATAGAGGTGACCCAGGATTGCATCTCTCAGTGAAGGCGCAGAGTGTGAGTCCTAATGCATTTTCGGACCGACGTTTTTGCCCACAGAACTTTGAAAGTCCCACGTGTGGGAGAGACACGGGATGCTAGCGCAGCCGGCTCACAGGGCTGGTAAGGCCAATGCCGCACTGCAGTGGCACTGGGCACAAAAGTCACTGGTTCGGGTGCCATGTTAAACCTGCAATCTGAGATTTGGAAGGGCATATTGGCATGTCCATCTGATTGAAAGGGACTTGGGCAATGAGCCAGGAGATTCCTGGGAAACGGGATCTGAGCTGGTGCAGTGGGCAGTGGCACAGGAGATTGCACGGATCCCAGTGCTTTATCAGCAGGGTACTGGGGTGCCAGGGAGAGAGTCAACCATTCAGCTTGGGGAGAGGAAGAGAGAGAGAGAGAGGACGGACTCTGAGGCAAGGAGCTGGGTGATCAGGCTCGGCGGGTCCTACCCTCATAGGGACAAGAAGGGCAGTGATTGAAGGTGCTCGGGGCTGAGAGTTTTGCTGCCGGCATCTAGGATGGTGCAGCCTGTCTGGGGAGGGGCATCCACCACTATGGACACAATCCACCCCTACTGAAGTACCACCCAGGGCTGATGCAGCCTGCTGTTGCTGAGGCCACCTGCCATAACAGAGAGACTCTGCCAGCATGGCGGAGCATGCCACAGCAAAAAGGAGCCCCACAGCAACAGGGCGGACCCATGATAGATGGGCGGAGCCCCAGGCAGGCAAATAGTGAATAGACTGCCTCCTAGCTGGACATGACAGTGCAACAGATACTCATAAAGGAAACTCCAACTCCCTGAGACAGAAAATCTAAGAGAAAAAGAAAGGGGGAGATTTTATGAGTTCTGTGGCAGCAGACATAATCACATTGTCCCAACAGCACTGCATGAACAACAGAGCTCACAGCACAGCACTGGAGCTCCTGTAAAGCACAGATTGTCTCCTCAAGCAGCTCCCTGACCCTGTATTTCCAAAGAGTCAACCCAAAAAAGGACTAATCAGACTGACATTTGGCAGGCATCATTCCGGAGCAAAGATAGCAGAAGAAGAAACTGGTAGCATCCCTCACTATTCTGCAGCTGTTATAGGTGTATACCAGACTAGCAGGGCCTGGAGTGCACCTCAGCACTCGTACTGCAGTGGGGCTAGACCAATAGAAGAAAAACTAAGTAACAGAAATACCACCTCATCATCAACAATCTGGGCGTCCACACAGAGACCCAATTAAATAATCAGCAACTACTAAGACAACATGTGGATAAATCCATATAGATGAGAAGAAACCAGAGCGAAAAAAGAGGAAAACACCCGAAACCAAAACACCTCACCTCCTACAAAGGACCAAAACTCCTCACCAGCAAGGGAACAAAGCTGGAGGGAGAATGAGTGTGATGAAATGACAGAATCAGACTTCAGAAAGCAGATAATGAGAAACTTCAGTGAGCTAAAAGAACATGTTCTAAACCAGTGCAAAGAAACGAAGAACCTTAAAAAAAATTTGAAAAAAGATTCGAGGAATTGATAACAAGAATGGACAACTTTGAGAGGAATATGAGTGAATAGAAGGAGCTGAAAAACACAACACGAGAACTTCTCAAAGCATGCACAAGTTTCAACAGCCGAATTGACCAAGCAGAAGAAAGAATATCAGAAGTTGAAGATCAACTCAACGAAATAAAACGAGAAACCAAGATTAAAGAGAAACGCACAAAAAGGAATGAACAAAATCTCCAAGAAATGTGGGACTATGTGAAGAGACCCAACCTACGTTTGATAGGTGTACCAGAATGTGATGAAGAGAATGAATCCAAGCTGGAAAACACTCGTCAGGATATTATCCAGGAAAATTTCCCCAACCTAGCAAGACAGGTCAATACTCAACTCCAGGAAATACAGAGAACACCACAAAGATACCCCACAAGAAGAGCAACCCGAAGGCACATAATCGTCAGATTCACCAGGGTTGAAATGAAGGAGAAAATACTAAGGGCAGCCAGAGAGAAAGGTCGGGTCACCCACAAAGGGAAGCCCATCAGACTAACAGCAGATCTCTCGGCAGACACTCTACAAGCCAGAAGAGAGTGGGGACCAATATTCAACATCCTTAAAGAAAAGAAATTTCAACCCAGAATTTCATATCCAGCCAAGCTAAGCTTCATAAGTTAAGGAAGAATAAAATCTTTTGCCAACAAGCACGTACTCAGAGACTTTGTCACCACTAGGCCTGCTTTACAAGAGTTCCTAAAAGAGGCACTACACATAGAAAGAAACATCCAGCACCAGCCATCCTAAAAGCATACCAAATGCTAAAGACCATCAACAAAATGAAGAATGTACATGAACCAACGGGCAAAACAGCCAGCTAGCATAAAAATGGCAGTATCAAATTCACACATAACAATATTAACCCTAAATGTAAATGGGCTAAAAGCACCAATCAAAAGACAGAGACTGGCAAATTGGATAAAAAACCAAATCCCATTGGTGTGCTGTATCCAGGAAACCCACCTCACATACAAAGATACACAAAGGCTCAAAATAAAAGAATGGAGGAAGATTTACCAAGCAAATGGAGAGCAAAAAAAAGCAGGAGTTGCAATTCTCATGTCTGATAAAATACACTTTAAAGCAACAAAGATCAAAAGGGACAAAGAAGGTCATTACATAATGGTAAAAGGATTGATACTACAAGAAGAGTTAACGATTCTAAATATATATGGACCCAATGTAGGAGCACACAGATATATAAGGCAAGTTCTTAATGACTTACAAAGAGACGTAGACTCCAACACAATAATAGTGGGAGACCTTAACACTCCACTGTCAATATCAAACAGATCAACCTGACAGAAAATTAACAAGGATATTCAGGACTTGAACTCAGACCTGGAACAAGCAAACCTGATAGACATTTACAGAACTCTCCACCCCAAATCCACAGCATATATATTCTTCTCAGCACCACATAACACCTACTCCAAAATTGACAAAATAATTGGAAGTAAAGCACTCCTCAGCAAATGCAAAAAAACTGAAATCACAACAAACAGTCTCTCAGACCATAGTGCAATCAAGTTGGAACTCAGAATTCAGAAAGTAACTCAGAACCGCACAGCTTCATGGAAACTGAACAACTGGCTCTTGAATGTTGATTAGATAAACAACGAAATGAAGGCAGAAATAAACAAGTTCTTTGAAACCAACGGGAATGAAGACACAACATACCAGAATCTCTGGAACACATTTAAATCAGTCTGTAGAGGAAAATACATAACAATAAGTGCCCACATGAGAAGAGTGGAGAGATCCAAAATTGACACCCTATCATAAAAATTGAAAGAGCTAGAGAAGGAAGATCAAAAATGCTCAAAACCTAGCCGAAGACAAGAAATAGCTAAGATCAGAGCAGAACTGAAGGAGATAGAGACAAGAAAAACCCTTCAAAAAATCAATAAATCTTAGAGCTGTTTTTCTGAAAAGATCAACAAAATAGACAGATCACTAGCCAGACTGATAAAAAAGAAAAGAGAGAAAACCAAATAGATGCAATAGAAAACGATAATGGGGAAATCACCACAGATTCCACAGAAATTCAAACCATCATCAGAGAATACTACAAAAAACTCCATGCACATAAACTAGTAAACAAGGAAGAAATGGATAAATTCCTGGATGCCTGTGTCCTCCCAAGCCTAAACCAGGAGGAAGCCGAAACTATGAATAGACTAATAACAAGGTCTGAAGTTGAGGCAGCAATTAAGATCCTATTACACAAAAAAAGCCCAGGACCACATGGGATCACAGCTGAATTCCACCAGACACACAAAGAGGATCTGGTACCATTCCTTCTGAAACTATTCCAAATAATTCAAAAAGAGGGAACCTGTTTCAAATCATTTCATGAAACCAACATCATCCTGATATCAAAACCTGGCAGAGACTCAACAAGAAAAGAAATCTTCAGGCCAATATCCATGATGAACATAGATACAAAAATCTTCAGTATGATACTGGAAAACCGATTGCAACACCACATTTAAAAACTTCTCCATCATGATCAAGTAGGATTCATCCCGGGGATGCAAGGCTGGTTCAACATATGCAAGTCTATAAATGTAATTCACCACATAAACTGAAGCAAAAACAAAAACCACATAATTGTCTCAATTGATGCAGAGAAGGCATTTGACAAAACTCAACAGCTTTTTATGCTAAAAACCCTCAATAATCTTGGTATTGATGGAACATATTTCAAAGTAATAAAAGCTATTTACGACAAACCAACAGCAAATATCATACTTAATGGGCAAAAACTGGAAGCATTCCCTTTGAAATCCAGCACTAGACAAGGATGCCCTCTCTCACCACTTTTATTCAACATAGTACTGGAAGTTCTAGCCAGAGCAATCAGGGAAGAAAAAGAAATAAAGTGTATTCAAATAGGAAAGGTGGAAGCCAAATTGTCTGTATTTGCAGACGACATGATAGTATACCGAGAAGACCCCATCACCTCAGCCCAAAAGCTCCTGCAACTGATAAGCAACTTCAGCAAAGTCTCAGGATATAAAATCAATGTTCAAAAATCACAAGCATTCCTATACACCAATAACAGACTTAGAGAGAACCAAATGAAGAACGAACTACCATACACAATTGCTACAAAGAAAATAAAATACCTAGGAATACAACTCACAAGGAATGCAAGGGACCTCTTCAAGAAAAACTACAAACCACTGCTCAACGAAATAAGAAAGGACACACACAGATGGAGAAACATTCCATGTTCATTGTTAGGAAGACACAATATCGTGAAAATGGCTATACTGCCCAAAGTAGTTTATACAATCAATGCTATCCCCATCAAACCACCATTGAATTTCTTCACAGAACTTGAAAAACCGCCATGAACTTCATATGAAACCAAAAGGGAGCCTGCATAGCCAAGTCAATTCTAAGCAAAAAGAACACAGCAGGAGGCATCACAGTACCAGACTTCAAACTATACTACAAGGCTACAGTAATCAAAACAGCATGGTACTGTTACCAAAACAGAGATGTAGACCAATGGAACAGAACAGAGGCATCAGAGACAATACAACATATCTACAACCATATAATCTTTGATAAACCTGACAAAAACCAGCAATGGGGAAATGATTCACTGTTTAATAAATGGTGTTGGGAAAACTGCCTAGCCATGTGCAGAAGGCAGAAACTGGACCTCTTCCAGACACCTTACACTAAAATTAACTCCAGATGGATTAAAGACTTAAACATAATACCTGACACCATAAAAACCCTAGAACGTCTAGGCAAAACCATTCAGGACACAGGAGTAGGCAAGGACTTCATGAACAAAACACCAAAAGCATTGGCAACAAAAGCCAAAATAGCCAAATGGGACCTAATCAAATTCCGCAGCTTCTGCACGACAAAAGAAACAGTCACCAGAGTTAATCGGCAACCATAAGAATGGGAGAAAACCTTTGCAGTTTACGCATCTGACAAAGGGCTGATATCCCGAATGTACAAAGAACTCAAACAGATTTATAGGAAACAAACAAAGAAGCCAATTCAAAAATGTGCTAAGGATATGAACAGACACTTTACAAAAGAAGACATACATGAGGCCAACAAACACATGAAAGAATTCTCATCATAACTGGTCATTAGAGAGATGCAAATCAAAACCACATTGAAATACCATCTCACGCCAGTCAGAATAACGATCATTAAAATATATGGAGACAGCAGATGCTGTCCTTGTATTATTCAGTGAATGCCTGAATGTCTGTATGAAATGGACAGCTGGGTACTTTACATTTCTACATTATTCGGTGAGGTTAAGAGTCAGTAGACATCTGAAATGGAATCCTGACTAATTCACACATGCATATTATACACAGAGGCTATGAATGAGTGTCAAGATGAAATAGAATTCTGGCTATGCCACAGGTTTGCATTATTAAAATACGATCTGAATGAATGTCCATCGAAAAAAGACTCCAAATTATTCTCCAAGTGTGTATTATCCATTGAGGCTCAGAAGTTGTGGCCATATTAATTAGATTCCTTACCATACAAAGCATCTGTCTTATTCGCTGCAACTCTGAATATGTGTCTACATAAAATAGCATCCTGATTACACCAAATTATTTAGTGACACTCCGAATGAGAGGCCACCTGTAAAAGTCTCCTGACTATTCCACAGGTGTGCATTATTTAGTGAGACTCTGAATGAGGTGATAAAATAAATCCTTACTATTTGCCCAGGTGTGTACCATTAGTGAGGCTCTCAATGTGGGGCCATGGGAAAGAGACTTCTGACTATTCTGCAGGTGTGCATTATTCTGGGATTCTTCGAATGAGTGGCCATAAAAATAGACTCCAGACTATATGAGAAGTGTGTAATATTCAGTGAGGCTGTGAAAGAGGGGTCATATTAAACAGACATCTAATTACTCCACATGTGTGTTACTCACTATTTGTCTGAATGAGGAGCCGTATAAAATAGAATCCTCATTATTCTCCATGTGTGCATTATTCAAACAGGTTCTGTATAAGTCTCCATAAAAAAGAGACTTCTTACACTCCCCCAGGTGTGTATAACTCAGCAATACCCAGAATTAGAGTTCATGTAAAATAAAGTCTTGACTATCACCCAGGTGTGTATCATTCAGGAAGGCACTCAATTCGTGGCTATCTTAAACAGCGTCCTGACTACTCCATAGTTCATTATTCACTGAAACTTTGAATGAGAGGCCATATGAAATAGACACCTGACTATTGCTCCATTGTGAGTTATTCAATAATGTTCTAAATGAGTGGTAGTATGAAATAGAATCCTGAGGATTCCCTAGGTGATTGCCCTTCAAGGAGGCACAGAATATGTGGCCATATAAAAAATGCTCGACTATTATTCTGGTGTGCATTATCCACTGAGGCTCTTAATGAGTGGATACATGATGTAGACTCTTAACTCTTTGCCAGGTGTGTATTATTGAATGAGATTCTGACTATGTGGGCATACAAAAGAGACTCTGATGTATTGCCCAGGTGTGCATTATGTACAGAGTCTCTGAATGTATAGCCATTTCAAGTAGACCCTTGACTCTTTCTAAGGAAACTTTTATTTACAGTGGCCCTGGACGAGTGGCCATGTGAAAGAGATTCCTGACATCAGATATACATGTTATTCACTGAAACACTCAAAGAGTGGCCTTATGAAAAAGACTCCATTGTACTCCACAGGTGTGAGTTATTTTTTGAGTCTCAAAACGAATCACCATATGAAATACACTAGTGACTATTCCACACGTTTAGTTTTTGAAGAGGTTCTGTATGAGTGTCCATATCAAATAGTCTCCTGAGTATCACACATGTGTGTATTATTTATGGAGCTGCTTAACTGGGGGCTACCTTAAATGGGTCCTGACTACTCCACAGCTGCTTATTACACACTTAAGCTCTGAAAGCCAGGCCACAAGAAATAGACTCCTGTCTATTACCCCATTCAGCATTATTCGGTAATGCTGTGTTTGAGTGGCCATATGACCTGGACACTGACTATTCCGAAGGTGTGTAGTCTTTAGTGAGTTTCTGAACGAGTGACCACATAAAATAGACTCCTTAATCCATCCTATTGACTACTTCCCAGTTCTGAATTTTCAACTGAGTCACTGGGTGAATGGTCATATCAAATAGACTTCACAATATTCCCCGTGTGCATTCTTTAGTGAGTCTCTGAATAAGGGGTTATATATATAAGAATCCTTAGCAGTTTCCAGATATATATGATCCCTCAAAAAGGTTCTAAATAAGTGGCCATGTGAAGTAAACTCTTGTGTTTTACAGAGGTCTGAATTAATATTGTGAGGCTCTGAATGTGTAGCCATAAAATAGAGACTCCTGAATACTCCTCAGGAGTTCGTTATTACGTTCGGCTCTAAATGAATGGCTATACGAAATAGAATCCTGACATCCCACAAGGCGTATGTTATTCCGTTAAGCTCTGAATATGTGGCTATACGAAATAGGATTCTGAAGACAATACAGGTGTTTCTTATGCAATGAATCTCTGAAATAGATGCCATATGTAATAGCGTCCTGAGTATTCCCCAGGTAGGTATTATTAACTGAGGCTCTGAAACATCGGCCATATGACATTATTTCCTGACTAGTTCACAGGGGTGTATTTTGGACTCTGACTCTGAAGATTTGGAAATATTTAAGAAACTAGTGTCTATTCAAAGTTGTGTATTACTCACTCAAGCATTGATTTTGTGGCCATATAAAATAGACTAGTGTCTATTCCACACGTTTGCATTATTCGCTGAAGCCGTAAATGAGAGACTATATAAAGTAGACTCCTAACACTTCCCCAGTTGTGCTTAACTCAGTAGGGTACCTCTTGTGTGACCATATTGAACAGGATTTTGTCTATCTTAAATATTTGTATTATTCAGTGAATGACTGAATGAGTGTCTGTATGAAATGGACAGCTGGGTACTTTACATTTCTACATTATTCATTGAGGTTAAGAGTCAGTAGACATCTGAAATGGAATCCTGACTAATTCACACATGCATATTATACACAGAGCCTATGAATGAGTGTTCAGATGAAACAGAATCCTGGCTATTCCACAGGTGTGCATTATTAAAATATGATCTGAATGAATGTCCATCGAAAAAAGACTCCAAATTATTCTCCAAGTGTGTATTATTCAGTGAGGCTCAGAAGACGTGGCCATATTAATTAGATTCCTTACCATACAAAGGGTCTGCCTTATTCACTGCAGCTCTGAATATGTGTCTACATGAAATAGCGTCCTGATTACACCACATTATTTAGTGACACTCCGAATGAGTGGCCACCTGGAAAAGTCTCCTGATTATTCCACAGGAGTGCATTATTTAGTGAGACTATGAATGAAGTGATAAAAGAAAATTCTGAGTATTTTCCCAGGTGTGAACAATTAGTGAGGCTCTCAATGAAGGGCCATAGGAAAGAGATTTCTGACTATTACACAGGTGTGCATTATTTCGTGATTCTTTGAATGTGTGGCCACAAAATTAGACTCCATACTATATGGCACGTGTGTAATATTCAGTGAGGCTGTGAAAGAGAAATCATTTGAAACAGACGTCTAATTACTCCACATGTGCGTTATTCACTATTTGTCTGAATAAGGAGCTGTATGAAATAGACTCCTCATTATTCTCTATGTGTGCATTATTCAAACAAGTTCTGTAAGAGTGTCCATACAAAAGAGACCGCTTACACTCCCCCAGGTGTGTATTACTCAGCGATATCCAGAATAAAGTTTCATGAAAGATAAAAATCCTGACTATCACCCAGGTGTGTATCATTCAGGAAGGCACTGAATTTGTGGCTATCTTAAAAAGCATCCTGATTGCTCCATAGAAGTTCTTTATTCACTAAAACTTTGAATGAGAGGCCATATAAAATAGACACCTGACTATTGCTCCATTGTGAATTATTCAATATGGGTCTAAATGAGTGGCAGTATGAAATAGAATCCCGGGGATTCTGGAGGTGTGTATCATTCAGGGAGGCACAGAATAAGTGACCATATAAAAATGCTTGACTATTACCCTGGTGTGAATTATTCACTGAGGTTCTATACGAATGGATACATGAGGTAGACCCTTTAATCTTCCCCAGGTGTGAATTATTCAATGAGACTCTGACTGTGTGGGCATACAAAAGAGACTCTGTTATATTGCCCAGTTTTGCATTACCTACAAAGACTCTGAATGTGCAGCCATTTGAAGTAGACCCTTGACTATTTCTAAGGAACTTTTATTCTCAGTGGCCTGAATGAGAGGCCATGTGAAAGAGATTTCTGACTTATCAGATATACATGTTATTCACTGAAACACTGAAAGAGTGGCCTTATGAAATAGACCCCATTTTAATCCACAGGTGTGAGTTATTTTTTGACTCTCCAAGCGAATCACCACGGGAAATACACTATTGACTATTCCACACATGTTTAGTATTTGAAGAGGTTTTGTATGAGTGTTTATATCAAATAGTCTCCTGACTATCACACATGTGTGTATTATTCACGGAGTTGTTTAACATGGGGCTACCTTAAATACGGTCCTTACTACTCCACAGCTGCTTATTATGCACTTAAGCTCTTAATGCCAGGCCACATGAAAAAGACTCCTTACTATTGCCCCATTGTTCATTATTCGGTAATGCTGTGATTGAGTGGTTATATGACCTGGACTCTGACTATTCCTAAGGTGTGTAGTCTTTAGTGTGTTTCTGAAAGAGTGACCACATAAAACATACTCCTGAATCTATCCTCTTGATTATTGCTCAGTTCTGCATTTTCCACTGAGTCAATGAGTGAGCGGTCATATCAAATAGTTTCCACATTATTCTCCAAGTGTGCATTCTTCAGCGGGTCTCTGAGTAAGTGTTTATATATAGGAGAATCCTGAACAGTTGCCAGATATATATGATTCTTCAAAGTGGTTCTAATTAAGTGGCCATGTGAAATAAACTCTTGTCTTTTATAGAGGTCTGTATTAATCTTGTGAGGCTCTGAATGTGTAGTCATAAAATAGAGACTCCTAAATACTCCTCCAGCGTGCGCTGTTACATTCGGTTCTGAATGAGTGGCTATACAAAATAGAATCCTGACATTGGCCAAGGTGTACGTTATTCAGTTCAGCTCTGAATATGTGGTTATACGAAATAGAATTCTGACTAAAATAAAGGTGTTTCTTATGCAATGAATCTCTGAAATATATGCCATATGTAATAGCGTCCTGAGTATTCCCCAGGTAGGTATTATTATCTGAGGTTCTTAAACGTCGGCCATATGACATTGTTTCCTGAGTAGTCGACGGGTGTGTATTATTGACTCTGACTCTGAATATTTGGAAATATATGAGACTACTGTCTGTTCAAAGTTGTGTATTACTCACTCAAGCTTTGATTTTGTGGCCACACAAAATAGAACGAGACTCTATTCTACACATGTGCATTATTCGCTGAGACCATGAATGAGAGGCTATATCTAGTAGACCCTAACACTTCCTCAGTTGTGCATAAATCAGTAGCGTTCCTCTTGTGTGACCATATGAAACAAGATTTTGTCTATCATAATATTTGTATTATTCAGTGAATGCCTGAATGAGTGGCTATATGAAATAGACTGCTGGGTACTTTACATTTGTACATTATTCACTGAGGGTAAGTGTCAGTAGCAATCTGAAATGGAATCCTGACTAATTCAAACATGCATATTATACACAGGGGCTATGAATGAGTGTCAAAATGAAATAGACTCCTGGCTATTCCACAAGTGTGGATTATTAAAAGACGATCTAAATGAATGTCCATCGAAAATAGACTCCAAATTATTTTCCACGTGTGTACTATTCAGTGAGGCTCAGAAGATGTGGCCATATTAATTAGATTCCTTACTATAGAAAAGGTCTGCCTTATTCACTGTGGCTCTGAATATGTGTCTACATGAAATAGACTCCTGACTACACCACATTATTTAGTGACACTCCGAATGAGAGGCCACCTGAAAAAGTCTCCTGACTATTCCACAGGTGTGCATTATTCAGTGAGACTCTGCAGCGAATAAAGTAAATCCTGACTATTTCCCCAGGTGTGTACCATTAGTGAGGCTCTCAATGAAGGGCCATAGGAGAGAGATTTCTGAGTATTCCACAGGTGTGCATTATTCTGTCATTCCTCGAATGAGTGGCCATAAGAAATAGACTCCAGACTATATGACGAGTGTGTCATGTTCAGTGAGGCTGTAAAAGAGGAGTCATATAAAACAGACGTCTATTTACTTCACATGTGCGTTATTCACTATTTCTCTAAATGAGGAGCCGTATGAAATAGACTCCTCATTATTATCCATGTATGGATTAATCAAACAGGTTCTGTATGAGTGTCCATACAAAAGAGACTCCTTACACTCCCCCAGGTGTGTATTACTCAGCGATACCCAGAATTAGAGTTCATGTAAAATAAATTCCTATCACCCAGGTGTGTATCATTCAGGAAGGCACCAAATTCGTGGCTATCTTAAACAGCATCTTGATTACTCAATAGAAGTTCATTATTCACTGAAACTTTGAATGAGAGGCCACATAAAATAGACACCGGACTATTGCTACATTGGGGTATTATTCAATAACTTTCTAAAGGAGTGGTAGCATGGAATAGAATCCCAAGGATTCCCTAGGTGTGTATCATTCCGGGAGCCACAGAATGAGTGTCCATATAAAACATGCTCAAATATTATCCTGGTGTGCATTATTCACTGATGCTATAAATGAGGGGATACATGAAATAGACTCTTATCTCTTCCCCAGTTGTGTATTATTTAATGAGACACTGACTGTGTGGGCATACAAAAGAGACTCTGATGTATTGCTCAGGTGTGCATTACTTACAGAGGCTCTGAATGTGTACCCATTTGAAGTAGACCCTTGACTATTTCTAAGGAAAGTTTTATTCACAGTGGCCCTGAACGAGTGGCCATGTGAAAGAGTTTTCTGACTATTAAGATACAGATGTTATTCACTGAAACACTGAAAGAGTGGCCTTACTAAATAGACCGCATTTGACTCCACAGCTGTGAGTTATTTTTTATTTTTATTTTTATCTTTATTTATTTTTTGTATTAGATTTTTTTGGGGTGGGAAGGAAAAGAGAGGAAGAAAAAGAGGGAGAGAGAAAAAATATTGCTTTATTCTATAAATGGGTATTAATAATGGTCGATCATTATTTTATGTATTTAAAGTGGAGAATGTATATTTTATTTATCTAAAGTGGAGAGCTCTACAAGTGCTTATTAAGTTTACTTATTACTGATCTGAGTTTAGATTCTGGATATCCTTATTAATTTTCTGTTTCGTTGGGTCTGAGTCTCTTTATAGGTCTTATGTATCTGGGTGTTAGGATGCATTGATCCGTATACAACTCTATCTTTGTTGGTTTGAAATCTGTTTTATCAAATGCATGATTTGCAACTCCTTTTTGTTTATTTATTTGTTTTTGTTCTCTATTTCGTTGGTAAGTCTTTCTCCAACCCCTTGTTTTTAGTCTTTGTGTGTATTTGGATATGAAATGGGTCTGGATATAGCATACCATTAGGTTTTGGCTGTATGTTTCAATTAGAAAATTTAGTCGATTTCAATTTAAGATTACTGCCATTTGATGTTAACTGGCTATTTTATCCATCTGTTGATGTAAATTCTTCTTTGTGTTGATGCTGTTTACTTTTTGGTATATTTTTAGAAATGCTGATACTCTTTGTTCCTTTCTGTGTGTAATGCTTCTTTCAGAAGTTTTTGTAGAGCAGACCTGGTGGTAATAAAATCTCTGAATACTTGCTTGTTCAGAAAATATTTTATTTTTCCTTCAATTGTGAAGCTTAGTTTGGCAGGATATGAAATTCTGTGCTGAAAGCTCTGTTCTTTGAGGATGTTAAATATCGGCCCCCACTCTCTTCTGGCTTGTAGGGTTTCTACTGAGAGATCTGCTGTAAGTCTGATAGGCTTCCCTTTGTGGGTGACCTGACCTTTCTCTCTGGCTGCCCTTAGTATTTTCTCCTTTGTTTCAACCCTGATGAATCTAATGATTATGTGTCTTGGGGTTGCTCTTCTTAAGGAATATCTTTGTGGTGTTCTTTGTATTGCCTGAGGTTGAATATCATCCTGCTTTGCTAGATTGGGAAAATTCTCCTGAATAATATCCTGGAGAGTATTTTCCAGCTGGGATTCATTCTCTCCATCAATAACCCCTGTATATCCAAAGAGTCACCTAAAAAAAAAACTAATCAGACTGGCATTTGGCAGGCATCATTCTGGGACAAATATAGCAGAAGAAGAAACTGGTAGCATCCCTCACTGTTCTGCAGCTGCTACAGGTGTACCCCAGACAAGCAGGGCCTGGAGTGGACCTCAGCACTCATACAGGAGATGGGCTAAACCGTTAGAAGAAAAACTAAATAACAGAAATACTTCATCATCAACAATCTGGGGTCCACTCAGAGACCCAATCGAAAAGTCAGCAACTCCTAAGACGACAGGTGGATAAATCCACAAAGATGGAAAAAAAACAGAGCAAAAAGGAGAAAACACCCAAAACCAAAACACCTCACCTCCTACAAAGGACCAAAACTCCTCACCAGCAAAGAAACAAAGCTGGATGGAGAATGAGAGTGACAAAATGATGGAATCCGACTTCAGAAGATGGATAATGAGAAACTTCAGTGAGCTAAAAGAACATGCTCTAAATCAATGCAAAGAAACTAAGAACCTTGAAAACAGATTTGAAAAAAAATTCGAGGAAATAACAAGAATGGGCAACTTAGAGAGGAATATGAATGAATTGAAGGAGCTGAAAAACACAACACAAGAACTTCATGAAGCATGCAGAAGTTTCAACACACGAATTGACCAGGCAGAAGAACGAATATCAGAAGTCAAAGATCAAATCAATGAAATCAAAAGTGAAACCAAGGTTAGAGAAAAAAGCGCAAGGAGGAATCAACAAAATCCCCAAGAAATGTGGCACTATGTGAAAAGACCTAACCTACGTTTCATAGCCATACCAAAATATGATGAAGAGAATAAATCCAAGCTGGAAAACACTCTTCAGGATATTATCCAGGGAAATTTCCCCAACATAGCAAGGCAGGCCAATACTCAACTCCAGGAAATACAGAGAACACCACAAAGATATTCTGCAAGAAGAGAAACCCCAAGGCACATAATCGACAGATTCACCAGGATTGAAATGAGGGAGAAAATACTAAGGGCAGCCAGAGAGAAGGGTCGGGTCACCCACAAAGGGAAGCCCATCAGACTCACAGAAGATCTCTCGGCAGAAACTCTACAAGCTAGAAGAGAGTGGGGGCCAATATTCAACATCCTTAAAGAAAAGAACTTTCAACCCAGAATTTCATATCCAGCCAAACTGAGCTTCATAAGTGAAGGAAGAATAAAATCTTTTGCCAACAAGCAAGAACTCAGAGATTTTGTCACCACCAGGCCTGCTTTACAAGAGCTCCTGAAAGAGGCACTACACATAGAAAGGAACAACCAGTACCAGCCATTCTAAAAACATACGAAATGCTAAAGAGCATCAACAAAATGAAGAATCTGCATCAAACAAGGGAAAAAACATCCAGCTAGCATCAAAATGGCAGTATCAAATTCACACATAACATTATTAACCCTAAATGTAAATGGGCTAAATGCACCAATCAAATGACACAGACTGGCAAATTGGATAAAAAAAAACAAAACCCATCTGTGTGCTGTATCCAGGAAACCCATCTCACATGCAAAGATTCACAAAGGCTCAAAATAAAGGGATGGAGAAAGATTTACCAAGCAAATGGAGAGCAAAAAAAAGCAGGAGTTGCAATTCTCATCTCTGATAAAATAAACTTTAAAGCAACAAACATCAAAAGAGACAAAGAAGGTCATTACATAATGGTAAAAGGAATGATACAACAAGAAGAGCTAACAATCCTAAATATATATGGACCCAATACAGGAGCACCCAGATATGTAAGGCAAATTCTTAATGACTTACAAAGAGACTTAGACTCCCACACAATAAAAGTGGGAGACTTTAACACTCCACTGTCAATATCAGACAGATCAACCAGACAGAAAATTAACAAGAATATGCAGGGCTTGACCTCAGACCCGGAACAAACAAACCTGATATATATTTACAGAACTCTCCACCCCAAATCCACAGAATATACATTCTTCTCAGCACCGCATCACACTTACTCCAAAATTGACCAAATAATCGGAAGTAAAGCACTTCTCAGCAAATGCAAAACAACTGAAATTATAACAAAACAGAGACCATAGCGCAATCAAGTTAGAACTCAGAATTCAGAAACTAACTCAGAACCACACAGCTTCAAGGAAACTGAACAACTGGCTTTTGAATGTTGATTGAATAAACAATGAAATGAAAGCAGAAATAAAGAAGTTCTTCGAAATCAACGAGAATGAAGACACAACATACCAGAATATCTGGGACACATTTAAAGCAGTCTGTAGAGGAAAATATATAGCAATAAGTGCCCACATGAGCGGAGTGGAGAGATCCAAAATTGACACCCTATCCTCAAAATTGAAAGAGCTAGAGGAGCAAGATCAAAAAAACTCAAAACCTAGCTGAAGACAAGAAATAACTAAGATCAGAGCAGAACTGAATGAGATAGAGACACAAAAAAAACCCTTCAAAAAATTAATAAATCCAAGAACTGGTTTTTCGAAAAGATCAACAAAATAGACAGACAACTAGCCAGACTGATAAAAAGAGAAGAGAGAGAACAACCAAATAGATGCAATAAAAAACAATAAAGGGGAAGTCACCACAGATTCCACAGAAATTCAAACCATCATCAGAGAATACTACAAACAACTCTATGCATATAAACTAGTAAACCAAAAAGAAATGGATAAATTCCCAGACACCTGTGTCCTCCCAAGCCTAAACCATGAGGAAGCTGAAACTATGAATAGACCAATAACAAGGTCTGAAGAGGGAGCAATTAAAAGCCTACCACACAAAAAAAAGCCCTGGTCCTGATGAGTTCACAGCCGAATTCTACCAGACACACAAAGAGGAGCTGGTACCATTCCTTCTGAAACTATTCCAAATAAATCAAAACGAGAAAACCCTTCCCAAATCATTTTATGAGACCAACATCATTCTGATACCAAAACCCAGCAGAGATTCAAAAAGAAAAGAAAAGTTCGGGCCAATGACCATGATGAACATAGATGCAAAAATCTTCAATAAAATACTGGCAAACTGATTGCAACAGAGCATTAAAACACATATCCATCATGATCAAATAAGATTCATCCCGGGCATGCAAGGCTGGTTCAATATACTCAAGTCTATAAATGTCATTTACCACATTAACAGAACCAAAAACAAAAACCACATAATTATCTCAATTGATGCAGAGAAGGCAATTGACAAAATTCAACAGCCCTTTATGCTAAAAACTCTAAATCAACTCGGTATTGATGGAACATATCTCAAAGTAATAAAAGCTATTTATGAAAAACCAACAGCCAATATCATACTTAATGGGCAAAAACTGGAAGCATTTCCTTGGAAATCCGGCATGAGACAAAGATGCCCTCTCTCATCACTCCTATTCAACAGAGTAATGAAAGTTCTAGCCAGAGCAATCAGGCAAGAAAAAGAAATAAAGGGTATTCAAATATGAAAGGAGGAAGCCAAATTGTCTCTATTCGCAGACGACATGATAGTATACCTGGAAGACCCCATTATCTCAACCCAAAATCTCCTGAAACTGATAAGCAACTTCAGCAAAGTCTCAGGATATAAAATCAATGTGCAAAAATCACAAGCATTCCTATACACCAATAACAGACTTAAAGAGAACCAAATCAAGAACGAACTACCATTCACAATTGCTACAAAGAGAATAAAATGCCAAGGAATACAACTTACAAGGAACGTAAGGGACCTCTTCAAAGAAAACTGCAAACCACTGCTCAACGAAATAAGAGAGGACACAAACAGATGGAGAAACATTCCATGTTCATGGTTAGGAAGAATCAATATCGTGAAAATGGCTATACTGCCCAAAGTAATTTACAGAATCAACACTATCCCCATCAAGCTACCACTGAATATCCTCATAGAACTGGAAAAAACCACCATGAACTTCATATGGAACCAAAAGAGAGCCCGCATAGCCAAGTCAATTATAAGCAAAAAGAACACAGCGGGAGTTATCACACTACCAGACTTAAAACTATACTACAAGGATACAGTAATCAAAACAGCATGGTACTGGCACCAAAACAGAGATATAGACCAATGGAACAGAACAGAGGCATTGGAGGCAAATCAACATATCTGCAACCATATAATCTTTGATATACCAGACAAAAACAAGCAATGGGAAAAGGATTCCCTGTTTAACAAATGGTGTTGGGAAAACTGGTTAGCCATGTGCAGAAAGCAGAATCTGGACCCCTTCCTGACACCTTACACTAAAATTAACTCCAGATGGATTAAAAATTTAAACGTAAGTCCTGGCACCATAAAAACCCTAGAAGAAAATCTAGGCAAAACCTTTCAGAACATAGGAGTAGGGAAGGACTTCATGAGCAAAACACCAAAAGCATTGGCAACAAAAGCCAAAATAGACAAATGCGATCTAATCAAACTCCACAGCTTTTGCATGGCAAAAGAAACAGTCACTAGAGTGAATCAGCAACCAACAGATTGGGAAAATATCTTTGCAGTTTACCCAACTGACAAAGGGCTGATATCCAGAAATTACAAAGAACTCAAACAAATTTACAGGAAAAGAACAAATAAGCCCATTCACAAATGGGCAAAGGACATGAGCAGACACTTTACAAATGAAGACATACATGAGGCCAACAAACACATGAAAAAATGCTCATCATCACTGGTCATTAGAGAGATGCAAATCAAAACCACATTGAGATACCATCTCACGACAGTTAGAATGGCGATCATTTAAAACTCTGGAGACAACAAATGCTGGAGAGAATGTGGAGAAATAGGAACACTTTTACACTGTTGGTGGGAGTGTAAATTAGTTCAACCATTGTGGAAGACAGTGTGGCGATTCTTCAAGAACCTAGAAATAAAAATTCCATTTGACCCAGCAATCCCATTACTGGGTGTATATTCAAAGGACTACAAATCGTTCTACTATAAGGACACATGCACACGAATGTTCATTGCAGCACTGTTTACAATAGCAAAGACCTGGAACCAACCCAAATGCCCATCAATGGTAGACTGGACTGGGAAAATGTGGCACATATACACCATGGAATATTATGCAGCAATCAAAAATGACGAGGTTATGTCCTTTGTAAGGACATGAATGTATCTGTAACACATCGTTCTCAGCAAACTAACACAAGAACAGAAAAGGAAATACCACATATTCTCACTCATAGGCGGGTGAGAAAAATGGGAACACATGGACACAGGGAGGGGATTACTACACACTGAGGTCCATTGGGGGAATAGGGGAGGGACAGCGGGTGGGGAGCTGGGGAGGGATAGCCTGGGCAGAAATGCCAAATGTGGGTGAAGGAGAGGAAGGCAGCAAAACACACTGCCACGTGTGTACCTATGCAACTATCTTGCACGTTCTGCACATGTACCCCAAAACGTGAAATGCAATAAAAATTAAAAAAATAAAGAGCCCAACCTAAAAATACACTCCTGAGAT
The DNA here is from genome assembly GCA_031835075.1 of Saguinus oedipus. Classification (NCBI taxonomy): domain Eukaryota; kingdom Metazoa; phylum Chordata; class Mammalia; order Primates; family Cebidae; genus Saguinus; species Saguinus oedipus. The sequence continues at coordinate 34,287,189 of CM063176.1, forward strand.
TATTCTGGAGTCTCTTTCCCATGGTCACTAATCCATAGCCTCATTGAATAATACACATCTATGGAAAACTCAGGATTGTATTTCACATGGCCACTCATTCAGAGCTTCAGTGGATCATACATACCTGAGGAATTCTCAGGATTGTATATTATATAGCCACTCATTTAGAATCTCATGCAATAATGTACACCTGCCAAATAGTCTGGAGTCTATTTGAGATGATGGTTCATTCAGTGCCTCAGTGGAAAATGCACAGCTGAGGAATAGTCAGGAGGCTATTTTATGTAGCCAGTCATCCATACCCTTAGTATGTAATACACACCTGGGGAAGAGTCAGGAGTCTATTTCATGTGACCACTTATTCAGAAACTCACTAAATGATAAACACCTAGCGAACAGTCAGAGTTTATGTCATATGGCCACTCAATCAGAGCATTATTGAATGATGCACAGCTGGGAAATAGTCAGGATTCTATTTCGTATGACCACTGATTAAGAGACTAATTTAATAATGCAAACTTGGCCAACAATCAGGAGGCTATGTCATATGAACACTCATTTAGAGCTTCAGTGAATAATGCACACCTGTGGAGTAGCCAGGAGTGTATTTCATACAGCCTCTCATTCAGAGCCTCAGTGAGTAATACTCACCTATGGAGTAGTCAGGATTACATTTCATGTGGCCACTCACTTATAGCCTCAGTAAAATATACACAAATGTACAGTGTTCAGCAGTCTATTTCATATAGCCACTCATTCAGAGATTCACTGAATAATAGAAACATGGGGGATAGTCAGCATTCTATTTCATATGACCACTCATGCAGAGCCTCACTGAGTAATACACACCTGGGGAAGAGTTAGTGGTCTACTTTATATAGCCACTCATTTACAGCCTCAATGAATATTGCACACCTGCGGAATAGACACTAGGCTATTTTATATGGCCACAAAATTAACAGCTGATTGAGTAATGCACAGCTTTGGAATAGTGTGGAGTCTATTTCATACGTCTACTTTATCATAATCTCAGTCAATAATACACGACTGTGGACTAGTCAGGAGACGATTTCATACGGCCAAACTTTCAGATCCTCAGTGAATAATGCGTACCACGCAATATTCACGACGCTATTACATATGGCCTCTCATTCACAGCTTCACTGAATAAGAAACACCTGTAGAGTAGACAGAAGTCTATTTTATATAGCCACATATTCAGAGCCTCACTGAATAATATACACCTGGGGAAATTCAAGATTCTATTTTTCAGAGCCCAACCTAAAAATGCACGCCTGGGGAGTATTCAGGAGTCTTTTTCCTATGGCCACTCTTTCAGAGCCTCACTGAATAATACACACCTATGGAAAAGTCAGGAGTGTATTTCACATGGCCACTCATTCAGAGACTCAGGGAAGAATAATATGTACCTGGCAATACTCAGGAGTCTATTTCATATAGACATTTATTCAGAGACTCACTAAATAATGCACACCTTGGGAATAGTCTGGAGTCTGTTTGATATCACCATTCAACCAGTGCCTCAGTGGAAAATGCACACCTGAGGAATAGTCAAGAAGCTATAGTCAGGAGAATATTTCATATGGTCACTCGTTCAGAAACTCACTGAATGATACACACCTGGGGAATAGTCAGAGTCCATGCCATATGGCCACATTCAGAACATTTCTCAATGATGCACACCTGGGAAATAGTCAGGATTCTATTTTATATGATGACTGATTGAGAGTCTCATTGAATAATGCACACCTGTACATTAACCAGGTGGCTATGTCATATGAACACTCCTTCAGAGACTTAGTGAATAATACACACATAGGGAATACTCAGGAGTCTATTACATAGGCCCTCTCTTTCAAAGCCTCACTGAGCAATGCACACCTGCTAAATAGTAAGTAGTCTCTGTCATATGGCCACTCATTGATTGCCTCACTAAATGTACACACCTGGGGAAATAGTCAGGATTCTGTTTTATTTCCTCATTCAGAGTCTCACTGAATAATGCACACCTGTGGAATAGTCAGCAGTCTTTTTTATGTGGCCTCTAATTCAGACTGTTACTTAATAATGTCAAGTAGTCAGGAGTCTATTTTATGTAGCCATATATTCAGATCCTCAGTGCATAAAACACACCTGTGGGATAGTAAGGAATCTAATTAATATGGCCACTGATTGTGAGCCTCACTGAATAATACATACCTGGAGAACAATTTGAAGTCTATTTCCGATGAACATTCATTCAGAGCCTCCGTGAATAATGCACATCTGTGGAGTAGCCAGGAGTCTATTTCATTTAGTAGAATGTAGAATAGTCTACAATCTATTTTATATGGTCACTAACTTAAAACCTCATTAAATTATACACACCTGTGGAATAGTCAGATGAGTATTTCATATGGCCAACTTTCAGAGCCTCAGTGAATAATGCATACTGGGAATACTCAGGACACTATTACATATTGCCTTTCATAAAAAGCTTCACTGAATAATGAACACCTGTAGAGTAGTAAGAAGTCTATTTTACATAGGTACACATTCAGAGACTCACTGAATAATACACACCTAGGGGAAAGTCAAGATTCTATTTCATAAAGCCACTCTTTCAGAGCCCAACCTAAAATTGCACTCCTGTGAGTGTTCAGGAGTCTCTTTCCTATGGCCACTCATATAGAGCCTCATTCAATAATATACATCTACGGAGAAGTCAGCAGTGTATTTCACATGGCCACTCATTCAGAGCTTCAGTGAATCATATGTACCTGGGGAATACTCAGGAGTCTATTTCATATGGCCCCTCTTTCAGAGACTCATGTAATAATGCACACCTTCGAAATCATCTGGAGTCTATTTGATATGATGGTTCATTCAGTTCCTCAGTGGAAAATGCACACCTGAGGAATAGTAAGGAGGCCATTTTCTGTAGCCAGTCATCCATACCCTTAGTAAGTAATACACAGATGGGGAATAGTCAGGAGTCTATTTCATGTGGCCACTTATTCAGAAACTCACATAATAATACACACCTGAATAATAGTCAGAGTCTCTGTGATATTTCCACTCAATCAGAGCATTACTGAATGATGCACTCCTGGAAAATAGTCAGGATTCTATTTCATATAACCATTGATTAAGAGCCTCATTGAATAATGCACACCTGGGAAATAATCAGGAGGCTATGTCATATGAACACTGATTCAGAGCTTCAGTGAGTAATGCATATCTGTGGAGTTCGAAGGAGATTAATTCATATTGCCCCCCCATTCTGAAATTCATAAATCTGACTTTCTGAAATTCAGGAGTGTAATTCATATGGCTACTCAGAGAATCAGTGAATAATGCACACTTTGGGAGTAGTCAGGTGTCTCTTTCATAGGGACACTGTTTCAGAGGCACAGTGAATAATGCACACCTTGGGAATAGTGAGGAGTAGGTTTAACATGACCACACTTTAGTAATAAGGAGACTAATTCATATAACCCCCGATTCTGAGACTCCCTGAATAATGCATATATGGGGAACAGTCAGAAGTCTATTTCATATGGTCACTCAGTAGGACTCCCATGGAATAATACACAACTGGGAAATAGTCAGGAGTCCATTTTATATGGCCACTCAGAGAATCAGTGAATAATGCAGACTTGGGGAATACTCAGGAGTCTATTTCATGTGGCCAATAATTCAGAGCCACAGTGAATAATGCCCACCAGGGTAATAGTCAGGAGCTTCTTTCATATGCCCACTCATTCAGTGCCTCACTGAATGATACACGCCTGGGGAAGTGTCAGAATTCTATTCCATACTACCACTCCTTCAGAGGCTTATTGAATAATTCACAATGGGGCAATAGTCAGGAGTCTATTTTATATGGCCTCTCATTCAGAGTTTCAGGGAATAATGAACCCCTATGGAGTAGTCAGGATGCTGTTTAAGATAGCCACGAATTAAGTGCCTCCCTGAATGATGCACACCTGGAGAATAGTCGGGACAGTTTTATATGAACACTAATTGAGAGCCTCACTGAATACTGCACACAATGTGGAATAGTCAGGAATCTATTTTATTTGGTCACACTTTTAGAGCCTCAGTGAATAATACATACCTGGGGAACAGGGAGGAGTCTATTTCACGTGGCCTCTCATTCATAGCCTCACAGAATAATACAGAATAATACTAATAATAATACACAGAATAATACTAATCCTGGGGAATAGTCAGAGTCTATGTCATATTGCCCCTCAATCAGAGCATTTAATGATGCACACCTAGGAAATAGTCAGAATTCTAATTCATATGAACATTGATTATGCTCCTTATTGAATAATGCACACCTGGGCAATAATCAGGAGCCAATGTCATATGAACACTCATTCAGAGTCTCAGTGAATAATACACACCTAGGAAATACTCAGAAGTCTATTACATAGCCCCTGTCATTCAAAGCCTCACTGAACAATGCACAGCTGTTGGGTACTGAGGAGTATATTTCATATGGTCTCTCATTCAGCACCTCACTGAATAATATACACGTGAAGAATAGTCAGGATTCTATTTAATATGAATACTCATTATGAGCCTCGCCGAATTATGTATGCCTTGGAATCCTCAGGAGTCTTTTTCCTATTGACCTCATTTCTGAGCCTAACAGAAAAAATAACACATTCGGAATTGTAAGGAGTAAATGTCGTATAGCCTCTCCTTCTGAGCCTCATTGAATAATGTATACCTGGAGAAAAGTTTGGAGTCTCATTTATATGGCCATTCATTCACAGAATTGGTTAATAATGTACACATGCAGAGTAGCCAGGTGTCTACATCCTTTGGCCCCACATTGAGAACCTCAGCGAATCATACACCCCTGTGGAATAGAGAGGAATCTATTTCAAACGGCCCCTCATTCAGTGCCACTGTAAATAAAACCCACCTGAAAAATAATCAGGAGTTTATTTCACATTGCCTCCTACTCAGAGCCTTAGTAAATAATTCACACCTAGGGAATTGTCAGCAATCTATTTCATACAGATACTTTTTCAGAACCTCCCTTAATAATGCACACATTGGGGATATTGAGAAGTCTAAGGCAATTCCAGGAAGGCAAGGCAAGGCAAGGCAGAGAAAGACCATTCCAGCAACGCAATTTTAGGTTAGGCAAGGCAAGGCAGTTCCAGGGAAGGCAACTCCAGGCAATGCAAGGAATGGCAATGCTAGGCAATTCAATTGCTGGAAAGGCAATTCCAAAAAAAATTATGGCAAGAGAAGGCAGGGAAAGGCAATCCCAGGCAAGGCAATTTCAGGTAAGGCAAGGCAATTTCAGGGAAGGAAACTCCAGAAAAAGCAATTCAAGTCAATGCAATTCCAAGCAATGCAAGGGAAGGGAAGGCAAAAAAAATTCCAGGGGAGAAAATCTCAGGCAAGTCAAGGAAAGTCAAGGCAAAATAAAGACATTCCAGGCAAGGCAATTTCAGGCAAGGCAAGGCAATGCAATTAAAGGCAATTCCAAGCAAGGAAATTTTAGGCAAGGCAAGGCAAGGCAGGGTAATTTTAAGCAAGGCAATTCCAGGCAAGGCATGGCAATGATATGTAGAACATTTATAGGCAAGACTCTTTTAGACAAGACAAGGCAATGCAAGGGAATTTCAAGAAAGTCAACTTTTGGCATGGCTAGGCACAGCAAGGCAAGGCAATTCCAGGAAAGGCAAAACAAGGCAGGGTAGTTCCAGGCAGGCAACTTCAGACAAGGCAAGGCAATTCTAGGCAAGACAATTCTAGGTAAGGCAAGACAATTCTAGGTAAGGCAAGGTGAGCCAAGGCTAGGCAATTTTAGACAAGGCAATTCCAGGTGGGCAAGGCAAGGCAATGCAAAAAAATTTTCAACAAGGAATGAAAATTCCAAGCAAGGTAATTTCAGGCAAGGCAAGCCAAGGCAATTCCAGACAAAGTATTTCTAGGCAATTTGAGGCAAGGCAATACCAGTCAAGGCAAGGTAAGTCAAGGCAATGCAATTATACACAAAGAAACTAAAGGCAAGGAAAGGCAAGGCAATGTAAGGCAAAACATTACCAGACAAGGAAATTTTTCTGAATGCAAGGCAGGAAAATTTGAGGCAAGGCAATTATGGGAAAGGCAATTCCAGGCAAGGCAAGAGAAGATAAGGCAACTAAAACAATTCCAGGCAAGGCAATTCCAGCTAAGGCAAGGCAAGGATACTCCAGGCAAGGCAATTCCAGTCAATGCAAGGTAAGGCAACGCAAGGCAAGGCAATTATATTCAATGCAATTCCAGGAGAGAAAAGGCAAGGCAAGGCAATTCAAAACAAGGCACGCCCAGTGAAGGCAATGCAAGACAAAGCAATCACAGGGAAGGAGGCTATTCCAGAAAAGTCAAGGCAGGGCTATTCTGGGCAAGGAAAAGCAAGGCAAGGCAAGGCAAGGCAATGCAAGGCAATTCAAAGCAAGGAAATTCTAGGCAAGGCAAGGCAAGGCAATTCCAGAAAAGACAATTCTAGAATAGGCAACGCAAGGTAAGGGAATGGAATGCAGCACAATTCTAGGTAAAAAAAATTCAGGCAACACAGGGCAGGTCAAGGCAAAACAATTCCATGCAGGGCAATTTCAAGCTAAGAAAACAAGACAACACAAAATATCCCAGGCAAGGCAAGGCAATTCAAGGCAAGGCAAAAAAAGAAAAGGCAAAAAAAGTCAAAACAAGGCAAAGCAAGGCAATTCCAGGCAAGACAATTCTAGGCAAATCAAGGCAAGAAAAGGCAAGGCAAAAGAAGACAAATAAGACAAGGCAAATCCAGGCCAGGCATTTCCAGACAAGGCAAGGCAAGGCAAAGCAGGGCAATTCGAGGCTATACAATTGCAGGAAAGGCAATTCCAGGCAAGGCAAGGCAGGGCAATTCCAGAAATGGCAAATCCAGGCAAGGCAAGGCAAGGCAAGGCAAAGCAAATCCAGGCTAGGCAATTCCAGGCAAGGAAAGGCAATTCCAGGAAAGGCAATTCCAGGCAAGGTCAGGAAAGTGAAGGTAATATCAGGCAAGGAAAGACAAAATAAGGCAAGGCATGGAAATTCCAAAAAAGAGAAGACAAGGCAAGGCAAAGCATGGCAATTTCAGAAAAGGCAATTATTGTCAAGGCAAGAAAACTCAAGGCAAAGATAGTCAAGGCAAAGAGAGTCAAGGCAAGGAAAGGCAAGACAAAGAAAGGCAAGGCAATTTTAGGCAAAAAAAAAGTTTTAGGCAATAAAATTTTAGACAAGGCAAGGCAATGCAAGGCAAGGCAAGGCAAGACAAGGCAAGGAAATGCAGATTCAGGCCAGGTAGTTACAGACAAGGCAAGGTAAGAAAAAACAAGGTAAAACAATTCCAGGCTAGGCAATTGCAGGAAAGGCAATTTCCAGCAAGAAAAGACAATAAAAGGCAATTCCAGTCAAAGCAATTCCACGTAAGGCAAGGCAGGGCAATTCCAAAAAAAAGCAAATCCAGGCAAGCTAAGGCAAGGCAAGGCAACTTTAGGCAGAACAATTTCTGGCAATGCAAGGAAAGGCAATTTTAGGCAGAGAAATTGCGAGAAGGGCAATTCCAGGCAAGGCAAGGCAAGACAAGGCAGAGAAATTTATTTCCAGGAAACGTAATTCCAGCTATGGCAAGCCAAGACAATTCCAGGCGAGGCAATTTCAGTCCAAGGCAAGGCAAGGCAATTCTAGGCAAGAAAATTCCAGACGAGAGAAGGCAAGGCAAGGCAATTCAAAGCAAGGCAATTCCAGTCAAGGCAAGACAATGCAAGGAAATTCCAGGCAAGGCAATTCCAGGTAAGGCAAGGCATGGCAATTCCAGGCAAGGAAAAGCAAGGCAATGCAAGAAAATTTCAGGCAAGGCAATTCCACGTAAGGCAAGGCAAGACAATTCTACATAAGGCAATTTCAGGCAAGGCAATTCTAGCCAATGCAAGACAAAACAAGGCAAGACGAGGAAATGCCATGCAAGGCAAATTCAGGCAAGGAAAGGCAAGGAAAGGCAGTGCTATTTTAGGCAAGGCAATTAAAAAAAGGCAATTAGAGGCAAGGCAAGGCAAGACAAGGCAAAGAAAGGCAATTTCAGACAAGGCAATTCTAGGCAAGGCATGGCAAGGCAAGATAAGGCAAAGCATGGCAAAGCAAGGCAAGGCAAGGCAATTACAGGCAAGACAAGGCAATAAAACGCAAGGCAAGGCAGGGTAATTCTAAGCAAGGCAGGCAATGAAGGGCAAGGGTATGTAAAGCAATTCCAGGCAAGGCTCTTTAAGGCAAGGCAATGCAAGGCAATTTCATGAAATTCAATTTTAGGCACAGCAAGGCAAGGCAAGGCAAGGCAAGGCAATTTCAGGAAAGGAAAGTCAAGGCAGAGCAATTCCAGGCAGGGCAATTTTAGGCAAGGCAAGGCAAGGCAGGGCAATTTCAGGCAGGGCAATTCCAGACAATGCAAGGAAAGGCAAGGAATTATAAGCAATGCAATTCCAGGCAGGGAAAGGCAAGACAAAGCAAGGCAATTTCAGGCAAGGTAAATTCAGGCAAGGCAAGAAAAGGCAATTCGAGACAAGGAAATTCAGGAAAAGGCAAGGTAAGGCAAGTCAATGCAATTCTAGGCAAGGCGATTTCAGGCAAGTCTAGGCAATGTAAGGCAAGGCAATTCCAGTCAAGGCAAAGTAAGGTAACAAAAGGCAAGGCAATTCTAGGCAAAGCAACTTCAGGTTAGGAAAGGCAAAACAAGACACTTTGAAACAAGGCAACTTCAGTAAAGGCAAGGCAAGACAAGGAAATTTAAGGCAAGGCTATTTCATGGGAGGCATGGAATAACAATTCCAGGCAACAAAAAGCAAGGCAACGCAAGGAAATGCAATGCAAGGCAATTCCAAGCAAGAAAATTTCAGGCATGGCAAGGAAAGGCAATTCCAGGCAAGGGAATTCTAGGCTAGTCAAGGCAAGGCAAGGGAAGGTAGTGCAGTTCTAGGCAAGACAATTTCAGGCAAGGCAGGGGAAGGCAATGTAGGGCAATTCTAGGCAAGGTTCTTTTAGGCAAGGCAAGGCAACGCAAGACAATTTCAGGAAAGTCAATTTTAGGCACTGCAAGGCAAGGCAAGTCAAGAAGAGTCAATTCCAGGCAAGGCAATTTCAGGCAAGGCAAGGCAAGGTAGACCAAGGAAATTTCAGGCTAGGTAATTCAATGCAATGCAAAAAAGCACAAGGCAAGACAAGGCAATTCCAGTCAAGATAATTCCAGGCAAGGCAATCCCATGCAAGGAAAGGCAAGGCAAGGCAGTACAAGGCAATTTCAGGAAACTCAATTCCAGGCAAGAAAAGGCAAGGCAATTCCAGGCAAGGAAAGGCAATGCAGTGCAATCCCAGGCAGCAAATTTCAATCAAGGTAATGCAAGGCAGGTCAGTTTCTAAAAAAACAAGGCAAGGCAATTATAGGAAAGGCAATTCCAGGCAAGGCATGGCAAGCCAAGGCAAAGCAATTTCAGTCAGGGCAATTTCAGGCTAAGGAAAGCAAGGCAATGAAAAAAAATTTCAGGCAAGGAAAGGCAAGGAAGGTCAAGGCAAAAAAAGTCAAGGCAAGAAAAGGCAAGGTAATTCCAGAAAAAGCAATTCCAGGCAAGGCAAGGCAAAATAAGGAAAGACAAAACAAATCCAGGCAAGGCAGTTACAGGCAAGGCAAGGCAAGAAAATTCCAGTCTATGCAAGGCAAGACAAGGCCATTCTAGGCAAGGCAATTCCACGTAAGGCAAGGCAGAGACATTCCAGAAAAGGTAAATCCAGGCAAGGAAAGATAAGGCAGTTCCAGGCAAGGAAACTCCAGACAAAACAAGGCAAGGGAATTCCAGGCTAGGCAATTCCAGGCAAGACAAGGCAGGGCAAGAAAAAAAATTTCAGGAAAGGCAATTCCAGGCAAGGCCAGGAATGTCAAGGCAATTCCAGGTAAGGCAAGACAAGGCAAGGCAAGGCAAGGCAATTCCAGGCAAGAAAATTTCTGGCAAGGCAAGTTGATAAAAGGCAATTCCAGGCAAGTAAATTCCAGACAAGGCTAGGCAAGAAAATTGCAGGCAAGGAAATTCAAGGCAAGGCAAGGCAATTCCAGGCAAGGCAGGGAAATTTCAAGCCGGGAAACTTCAGGCAAGGCAAGGTAAGGCAGAATAATTCCAGGAAGGGCAATTCCAGACAACACAAGGATTAGCAAGACAATTCTGGAAAGGCAATTCCAGGCAAGGAAAAGCAAGACAAAGCAGGGAAATTCCAGGCTAGGCAAGGAAATGCAATGCAAAAACCAATCCCAGCAAGGCAAAAGAAATTCCAGGCAAGAGAAATCAAGGCAAGGCAAAACAAGGCAAGGCAGGCCAATTCCAGGCAAGGCAATTTGAGGCAAAGTAAGGAAGGAAAATTTCACGCAAGGCAACTCGAGGCAAGGCGAGGCAAGGCAAGGTGAGGCAAGGCAAGGCAAGGCAAAGAAGGGCAATTCCAGTCAAGGCAAGGCAAGACAAAGCAAGGCAATTCCAGACAAAGAAATTTCAGGCAAGGCAAGGAAAATCAATTCCAGGCAAGGCAAGACAATGCAATTCTAGGCAAGGCAAGGCAATTTCAGGAAAGGCAATTCCAGGCAATGCAATGCAAGGCAATACCAGGTGAGGCAATTGCCGGAAAGGCACTTCCAGGCAAGGCAAGCTAAGACAAGGCAGGGATAGGTATTTCTGGGCAAGGCAATTCCAGCTAAGGCAAGGCAATTTTAGAAAACTCAATTTGAATTAAACCCTTGACAACTTCCGAGGGGTGCATTATTCACTGTGGCCCTGATTGAGTGACCATATGAAATAAACTCACTGAATAATACACACCTGGTGAATAGTCAGAGTTTATGCCATATAACCACTCAATCAGAGCATTACTGAAAAATGAACACCTGGGAAATAGACAGGATTCTATTTCATATGACCACTGCCTCATTGAATAATGCACACCCAGAAATTAATCATAAGGCTCTGTCATATGAACACTCCTTCAGAGCCTCTGTGAATAATACACATCTCGGGAATACTCAGGAATCTATTACATAGGCCCTCTCATTCAAAGCCTCACTGAAAAATGCATACCTGTTGGGTACTCAGGAGTTTACTTCATATGGCCACTCATTAAGCACCTGACTGAATAATACACACGTGGGGAATAGTCAGGATTCTATTTAATATGAACACCCATTATGCGCCTCCCTGAATTATGTATGCCTTGGAATCCTGAGGAGTCTATTTTCTATCGACCCCCTTTCCGAGTCTAACAAAAAAAATTAACACATGTGATAGTGTAAGGAGTAAATTTGGTATGGCCCCTCCCTTAGAGCCTCATTGAATAATGTATACCTGAAGAAAAATTTGGAGTCTCTTTAATATGGCCATTCATTCAGAGCATCAGTAAAAATGCACACCTGTGGAGTGCCCAGGTGTCCTTGATTTGGCCACACATTCAGAACATCAGTAAATAATACACACCTGTGGTATAGTCAGTAGTCTATATCATAAGGCCCCTCATTCAGGGGCTGAGTGAATAATACACACCTGGGAAATAGTCAGGAATCTATTATATATTGCCACTTATTCAGAGCCTCAGTGAATAATGCACACCTGGGAAATAGGAGTCTATTTTATATGGACACTCTTTCAGAGCCTCCATGAATAATACACACATTGGTGAGAGTCAGGAATCTGTTTCTTATGGCCATTCACTAAGATCCTCAGGGAATAGTGCACACTTGGGGAATTGTCTATTTCATATGGTAACTCATACAGAACCTCAGTGAATAAGACACACCTGAGGAATAGTCAGGAGTGTATTTCAATTAAGCACACACTAAGAGGCTCAGTGAATTATACACAACTGGGGAAGGATCAGGAGTCAATTTCACCTGGCCACTCACTCAGAGTGTCCTTGAATAATACACTCCTGTGGAATAGTCAGGAGCCTAATTGATATAGCTACTCATTCAGAGCCTCTCTATTTTATATTTTATATCGCCAATGTTTTAGTACCTCACTGAGTGATACACATCTGGGGAATAGCCAGGACAGTTTCATATGAACGCTCATTGAGAGCCTCACTGAATAATGCACACCTGTGGAAGAGTCAGGAATCTATTTCATTTGGTCACTCTTTCAGAGCCTCAGTGAATAATACACACCTAAGGAACAGTGAGGAGTCTATTTTATGTGGCCGCTCATTCAGAGCCTCACGGAATAGTGCACACCTGGAGAATTCTTAAGAGTCTATTTGGAATGGCAATGCATTCAGAGACTCTGTGAATCAAACACACCTGGGGAATAGTGAGGTATCTATTCCAAATGGTCACATATTCAGAGCCTCAGTGAATAATGCACAACTGGGGAATAATCAGGAGTCTATTGCTTATGCTGGCTCATTCAGCCCTTCAGTGAATAATACACGTCTGTCGAGTACTGAGGGATCAGTTTCATATGGCCACTCATTTCGAGACTCACTGAATAGTACACACCTGGGAAAAAGTCAGGAGTGTATTTCACATGGCCACTCATTCAGAGGCTCAGTGAATAATTCACACATGTTGAGTACTCAGGAGTCTTTTCCACATGATGAATCATTCAGAGCCTCACTGAATGATACGCACCTTGGGAATAGTCAGGATTCTGTTTAATATGACCACTCATTATGAGCCTCAGTGAGTAATGCATGTCTGGAGTACTGAGGAGACTAATTTGTATCAACCCCCATTCTGAGATTCCCTGAATAATACACATGTGTGGAATAATCAGAAGTCTATTTAACATGACCACTTATTAGGAACCCCAGGAAATAATACACAACTCGGGAAATTTAGTAGTCTACTTCATATGGCCACTGAGAGAATTGCCTGAAATTGCCTTGCCTGGAATTGCCTTGCCTGGAATCGCCTTGCCTGGAATATACTTGCCTGAAATTGCATTGCCTGATATTGCCTTTTCTGGAATTGTCTTGCCTTGAATTGCCTAGAATTACCTTGCCTAAAATTGCCTTGCCTGGAATTGCCTCAAATTGCCTTGCCTGGATTTGCCTGGAACTGCCTTGCCTGAAATAGCCTTGCCTAGTAATACCTGGAATTGTCTTGGCTGTAATTGCTTTGCCTGGAATTGCCTGTAAATACCATGCCTGGAATATTCGTACCTGGAATGGCCTGAAATTGTTTTTCCTGTAATTTTCTTGCCTGGAAATGCCTTAATTGCCTTGCCTGGAATTGCCTGAAATTATCTTTTCTGGAACTGCCTTGCCTATAGTTGCCTCGAATTGACTTGCCTGAAATTGCATTTTCTGGAAGTGTCTTGCCTTGAGTTAAGTAGAATTGCCTTGCCTCAAATTGCCTTGCCTGGATTTGCCTGAAATTGCTTCACCATGTGTTGCTTTGCCTGGAATTGCCTAGAATTGTCTTGACATAAATTGCCTTGCCTGGGGTTGCCCAGAATTGACTTGCCTGGGCTTGCCTTTTCTGGAATTGCCTGGAAATGCTTTGCCTGGAATTTATTTGCCTGAAATTGCCTAGAATAGCCTTGTCTGAAATTGACAGTCATGGAATTACCTGGAATTGCCTTGCCTTGTATTGTGTTGCCTGGAGTTGCCTGGAATTGACTTGCCTGGATTTGCTTGCAATTGCCTTGCCTGAAGTTCGCTTAAATTGCCTTGCCTGGAATTGCCTGGAATTGCCTCTCCTGAATTTGCCTTGCCAGGAATTTATTTGAATTGCCTTTTTTGTAATTGTCTTTCCTGGAATTGCCTGAAATTTTCTTGCCTCAAATTTCCTTGCCTGGAATTGCCTGGAATTGACGTGCCTGGAATTGCTCTTTCTGGAATTGCCTGAAAATGCCTTGCCTGGAATTGCCTTGCCAGGAATGGTCTTTTATTACCTTGCCTGGAGGTGTTTTATCTGCAATTGTTTTTTTTTTGTAATTACCTTGTCTGGGATTGCCTGAAATTACCTTTCCTGTATTTGTCTTGCCTGGAATTGCCTGGAATTGCCTTGCCTAAAATTATCTTACTGGAATTTCTAGAATTGCCTTGCCTGGAATTGCCTTCCCTGTAGTTGCCTAGAATTGCCTTGTTTGTAATTGCCTGGAATTGCCTTGCCTAGAGTTTTCTTGAATTGCCTTGCCTTGAGTTGCCTGGAATTTCCTTGCCTGAAATTGCCTTTTGTGGAATTGCCTAGAAATGCCTTGCCTGAAATTGCCTTGCCAGAAATTGGTTTAATTGCATTGCCTTGAATTGCCTTGCTTCAAATTGCCTTGCCTGTATTTACCTGGAATTGCCTTGCCTTGTATTGCCTTGCCTGGAAATGCCTGGAATTGCCTTGGCTTTAATTGCTTTGCATGAAATTGCCTGAAAATTTTATGCCTGGAATATCCATCCCTGAAATTTCCTTGCCTATAATTGACTTTCCTGGAATTTTCTGGAATTGCCTTGCCTGGAATTGGCTTGCCTGGAGTTGCCTAAAATTACCTTGACAGAAATTGCCTTTTCTGGAATTGTCGATAAATATCTTGCCTGGAATTGCCTTGCCTAATGTTGGCTTTAATTGCCTTGCCTGGAATTGCCTGAAATTGACTTGCCTCAGATTGTCTTGCCTGGAATTGATTGGAATTGCCCTTTTTGTAATTGCCTTGCCTGGAATTGCCTGAAATTGCCTTGCCTAGAATAGCCTTGTCAAGAATTGCCTTGCCTAGAATTGCCTTGCCTGAAATTGCCTTGCCTGGAATTGCCTGAAAATACCATACCTGATTTGCTGTGCCTGGAATAACCTGGAATTTATTTTTCTGAAATTGCCTTGCCTTGAATTGCCTGGAATTTCATTGCCTGGAAGTTTTTTATCTGTAATTTCCTGGAATTGCCTCGCCTGGGATTGCCTTGCCTGGAATTGTTTGGACTTGCCTTTACCAGAATTGCCTTGCCTGGAATTGCCTTGCCTGGAATGGACTTGCATAGAATTGGCTCGAATTGCCTTGCCTGGAATTGCCTTGCCTGGAACTGCCTTGCCTCTATTTTTCTGAATTGCCTTGCCTGAAATAGCCTTGCCTGCAAATGACTGAAATTTCTTTGGCTGTAACTGCTTTGCCTGGAATTGCCTGGTAATAGCATACCTGGAATATCCATGCCTGGAATTTTCTGGAATTTCCTTCCCTGGAATTTTCTTTCCTGAAATTTTCTAGAATTTCATTACCTCAAATTGCCTTTTCTGAAATTTTCTGGAATTTCCTTGCCTAGATTTGCCATTCCTGAAGTTGCCTGAAATTGCCTTGCCTGAAATTGTCCTGTCAGAAATTGCCTATTTTGAAATTTCCTATAAATGCCTTGCCTGAAATTGCTTGGAATTGCCTTGCCTGGAATATCCTTGCCTCGAATTTTCTCAAATTTCCTTGCCTGAAATTGCCTGGAATTGCTTTACCTGGAATTTTTTTGCCTGGAATTGCCTGGAATTTCCTTGCCTAGAATTGCCTTCTTTGGAATTGGGTAGAAATGCCTTGCCTGTAATTGCTTTGCCTGGAATTTGCTTTAATTTTGTTGCCTGAAATTGCCTGGAATTGCCTCGCCTGAAATTGCCTTGCTAGAAATTAATTGAAATTGCCTTTTCTGTAATTTTCTAGCCTGAAAATGCCTGAAATTGCCTTGCCTGGAATTGCCAGAAAATGCCTTTTTTGGAATTGCCTTTCCTTGAGTTAAGCAGAATTGCCTTGCCTTGGAATTGCCTTGCCTGGATTTGCCTGGAATTGCTTTGCCTGGAATTAATTAGACTTGCTTTTACTGAAGTTGCCTTGCCTGGAATTGCCTGGAATTGCCTTGCCTAAAATTTTTGCCCAGAATTGCCTTGCCTAGAATTGCCTTATTTGAAATTGCGTAGAAACACTTTGCCTGGAATTGTTTTGACTAAAATTCGCTTTAATTGCATTGCCTGGAATTGCCTCGCCTGAAATTGTTTTGCCAGAAGTTGATTGAAATTGACTTTCCTGTAATTGTCTTGCTTAGAAATGCCTGGAATTGCCTTGGCCAGAATTGCTTTGCCTGGGGTTGCCTGGATTTGACTTGAATGGAATTGCCTTTTCTCGAATTGCCTGAAAATGCCTTGCCTGGAATTTCCTTGCCTGAAATTGCCTAAAATTGTCTTGCCTGAAATTGACAGTTCTAAAATTTCCTGGAATTGCCTTGCCTTGTATTGCTTTGCCTGGAGTTGCCTGGAATTGGTTTGCATGGAATAGCTTTGCTTGTAAATGCTTTGCCTGAAATTGCCTGGAAATATCATGCCTGGAATATCCATGCATGGAATTGCCTGGAATTGACTTCCCTGGAATTGCCTTGCCTGGAATTGTCTAAAATTGCCTTGCCTAAAATTGCCTTTTCTGGAATTTCCTGGAATTGCCTTGCCTGGAATTGGCCTGCCTGGAGTTACCTAAAATTGTCTTGCAAGAAATTGTCTATTTTGAAATTCTTGATTAATACCTTGCCTGGAATTGCCTCGCCTGGGGTTGCCTTGCCGGGAATTGATTGGAATTGCCTTTTTTGTAGTTTTCTTGCTTGGAAATGCCTGGAATTTTCTTGCATGGAATTGCCTGGAATTGTCTCTTCTGGAATTGCCTTGCCTATATTTGCCTGGAATTGATTTTCCTGAAATTGCCTTTTCTGGAATTGCCTTGCGTTGAGTTAAGTAGAATTGCCTTGAGTGGAATTACCTTGCCTAGATTTTCCTGGAATTGCTTTGCTTGGAATTCATTGGACTTGATTTTGCTGGAGTTGCCTTGCCTAGAAATCCTTGCCCAGAATTGCCTTGCCTTGAATTGTTTTCTTTTGAAATTGCGTAGAAATGCTTTGCCTGGAATTGCCTTTTTGGAATTCACTTTAATTGCATTGCTTTGAATTGCCTCGCCTGGAACTGTTTTGCTGGGAATTGATTTAAATTGCCTTTCCTGTAATTGTCTTGCTTAGAAATGCCTGGAATTGCCTTGCCTCAAAATTTCTGGAATTGCCTTGCCAGCAATTGCCTTGCCTGGGGTTGCCTGGAATTGAGGTTTCTGGATTGTCTTTTCTGGAATTTCCTAAAAATGCCTTACCTAAAATTTCCTTACCTAGTATTGCCTAGAATTGCCTTGCCTGAAATTGACAGTTCTGGAATTTTCTAAATTTGCCTTGCCTCGTTTTGCTTTGCCTGGTGTTACCTGGAATTGCCTTGCCTGGAATAGCCTTGCCCAGAATTGCCTCTAATTGCCCTGCTTGAAATTGCATGGAATTGTTTTACCTTGAATATTTTTACCTGAAATTTCAATGCCTGGAATTGACTTTTTTGCAATTGCGAAGAAATGCCTTGCCTGGAATTGCCTTTCCTGGAATTTGCTTAAATTGCCTTGCCTGGAATTGCCTAGCCTGAAATTGTCTGGCCAGGAATTGAATAAAATTGCCTTTCCTGTAATTATCTTGCCTGAAATTGCCTGGAATTGCCTTGCTTGCAGTTGTCTGGAGTTGACTTGCTTGGAATTGCCTTTTCTGGAATTGCCTGAAAATACCTTAACTGGGATTGCCTTGCCAGAAAGTGTCATTTATTGCCTTGCCTAAAATACTTTGCCTGGAATCGCCTTACCTGTAATTGCCTTGCCTAGGATTGCCTGAAATTGACTTTCTTGGATTTACCTTGCCTGTAATTGAATTGCCTGGAATTTCCTTGCCCAGAATGCCTGGAATTGCCTTGCCTGGAATTGCTTTTTTTGGAATTGTTTTTCCTGGGATTCCCTGGAATTTCCTTTCCTGTATTTGCCTTGCCTGGTATTGCCTGGAATTGCCTTACCTGAAATTACCTTACCAGAATGCCGACAATTGCCTTGCCTGGAGTTGCCCAAAATTGCGTTGCCTAGATTTTCTGGGAATTGTTTTCCCTGGTATAGCATTGATTGTAAATGCCTGGAATATTCTTTGCTGTAATTATTTTGCCTTTAATTGCCTGGAAATACCTTGCCAGGAATGTCCATGCCTGGAATAAACTGGAATTGACTTCTTTGAAATTGCCTTTCTGGAATTGCCTTACTTGCCTGAAGTTACCTGAAATTGTCTTGCAAGGTATTACCATTTTGGAATTGCCTATAAATGCCTTGCCTGGAATTGTCTTCCCTAAAATTGGCTTTAATTGCCTTGCCTGTAATTGCCTTGCCTGAAATTGCCTTGTCTGTTATTGCCTGCAATTGCTTTTTCTGTATTTGCCTTGCCTAGAATTGCCTGTAATTGACTTGCCTGAAATTGCCTTGCCCAGAATGCCTGAAATTGCCTTACCTAAAATTGCCTTGCCTGGAATTGCGTGGAATTATTTTCCTGGAATTTTATTTCCTGGAATTGCCCTTAATTGCCTTGCTTTGAATATCCTTGCCTGGAATTGCCATTCCCTGCAATTGCCTAGAATTGCCTTGCCTGTAATTGCCTTGCCTAGAGTTTCCTGGAATTTCTTTGCCTTGAGTTGACTGGAATTTTCTTGCCTGACATTGCCTTTTGTGGAATTGCCACGAAATTCCTTGCCTAAAATTGCCTTGCCAGAAATTGGTTTAATTGCATTACCTGGAATTGACTTCCCTGGAATTGCCTTGCCTCAAATTGCCTTGCCTGGATTTACCTGGAATTGCCTTGCCTGGTATTATCTTGACTGGAAATGCCTGGAATTGCCTTGGCTGTAAGTTCTTTCTTGGAATTGCCTGAAAATTTTATGCCTGGAAGATCCGTGCCTGAAATTGCCTGGAATTGACTTCCCTGGAATTGCCTTGCCTGAAATTGCCTAAAATTGCCATGTCTAAAATTGTTTTTATTGGAATTTCTTGGAATTGCCTTGCCCGGAATTGGCTTGCCTGGAGTTGCCTGAAATTGCCTTGCCAGGAGTTGCCTTTTTTTGGAATTGCTGATAACTATCTTGCCTGGAATTGTCTTGCCTAAAGTCGACTTTCATTGCCTTGCCTGGAATTGCCTGAAATTGCCTCGCCTTAAATTGCCTCGCCTGGAATTGATTGGAATTGTTTTTTTCTGTAATTGCCTTGCCTGGAATTGCCTAGAATTGCCTTGCCTGAAATTTCTTGGAATTGTCTTGCCTAGAATAGCCTTGCTTGGAATTGTCTTGCCTGAAATTGCATTGCCTGAAATTGCCTGAAAATACCATGCCTAATTTGCTGTGCCTGGAATAACCTGGAATATTTTTTTCTGTAATTGCCTTACCTTAAATGGCCTAGAACTTTATTGCCTGGAATGTTCTTGTATGTAATCGCCAGAAATTCCCTTGCCTGGGGTGCCTTGCCTGGACTTGTTTGGACTTGCCTTTACAGGAATTGCCTTGCCTGAAATTGCCTTGCCTGGAATTGCTTGCCTAGAATTGACTTGCCTGGAATTGCCTCAAATTTTGTTGCCTGGAATTGCATTGCCTGGAATTGTCTTCCCTGGATTTGCCTGAATTGCCTTGCCTGGAAAAGCCTTGCCTACAAATGCCTGAAATTGCCTTGGCTGTAATTGCTTTGTCTAGAATTGCCCGGAAATAGCATTTCTGGAATATCCTTGCCTGGAATTGCCTGGAATTTAGTTCCCTGCAATTTCCTTGCCTGGAATTGCATAGAATTGCCTTACCTAAAATTGCCTTTCCTGGAATTTTCTGGAATTGCCTTGTGTGAAATTGCCCTGCCTGGACTTGCCTGAAATTGCCTTGACAGGAATTTCATTTTTGAAATTGCCTATAAATGCCATTCCTGGCATTGCTTGGAATTGCCTTGCCTGAAATTGCCTGGAATTGCCTTGCCTAAAATAGCCTTGACCAGAATTGCCTGAAAATAACACGCCTGATTTGTCATGCCTGGAATTGCCTTTTATATTTTTGCCTTGCCTTGAATTGGGTAGAATTGTTGTACCTGGAATTTCCTTGCCTGGAATTGCCTCGTCTGAAATTGCCTTGCCTAGAATTGATTGGACTTGCCTCTACTGGAATTCCCATGCCTGAAATTCCCTGAAATTGCCTTGCCTGGAATTGCTTTACCTGGAATTTTCTTGTCTGGAATTGCTTGGAATTTTTTTTTTTTTTTGCCTAGAATTGCCTTTTTTGAAATTGCATAGAAATGCCTTGCCTGAAATTGCCTTGCCTGGAATTTGCATTAATTGTGTTGCCTGGAATTGCCTTGAATTGGCTCGCCTGAGATTGCCTTGCCACAAATTGATTGAAATTGTCTTTCTGTGATTTTCTTGCCTGGAAATGCATGGAAATGCCTTGCCTGATATTGCCTGGAATTGCCTTTTCTAAAATTGCCTTGCCTTGAGTTAAGTAAAATTACCTTGTTTGGATTTGCCTGG
This sequence comes from Saguinus oedipus, assembly GCA_031835075.1. Classification (NCBI taxonomy): domain Eukaryota; kingdom Metazoa; phylum Chordata; class Mammalia; order Primates; family Cebidae; genus Saguinus; species Saguinus oedipus. The sequence continues at coordinate 34,307,574 of CM063176.1, forward strand.
AATTGCCTTGCCTGAAATTGCTTTGCCTGGAATTGATTGGACTTGATTTTACTGGAATTACCTTTCCTGAGATTGCCTGAAATTGCCTTGCCTGGAATTGCCTTGCCCAGAATTGCCTGGCCTAAAAATGCCTTGCCTAAAATTGTCTTGCCTGGATTTGCCTGGAATTGCCTTGCCTGGAATAGCCTTGCTTGGAAATGACTGGAATTGCCTTGGCTGCAATTGCTTTGCCTAGAATTGCCTGAAACACCATGCCTGGAATCTTAATACCTGGAATTGCCTGTAATTGACTTACCAAAATTTGCCCTGCCTGGAATTGCCTAGAATTGCCTTGCCTAATATTGCCTTGCCTGATTTTCCCTGGAATTGTCTTGTCTGGAATTCCCTTTTTTTGAAGTTGCCTGGAATTTTCTTTCCTTAAATTGCCTTGCCTTGATTTTACTGGAATTGCCTTTACAGAAATAGCCATGCAAAGAAATACCTGGAATTGCCTTGGCTGTAATTACTTTGCCTGGAGTTGCCTGAAAATAACATGCCAGGAATATCCGTGCCTAGAATTGTCTGGAATTGACATACCTGGAATTGCTTTGCCTGGAGTTTCCTTGTATTGCCTTGCCTGGAACTGCCTTGCCTGGCATTGTCTGGAATTGCCTTTTCTGGAATTGCCTTGCCTGGCATTGTCTGGAATTGCCTTGCCTGCAGTTGCCTGGAATTGACTTGCTTGGAATTGCCTTCACTGGAATTGCTTTTCCTCGAATTGCATAGAATTGCCTTGCCTGGAATTGCCTTGCCTGGATTTTCCTGGAATTGCTTCGCCTGAAATTGCTTTGCCTGAAATTTATTAAAATTGCTTTTACTGGAATTGCCTTGCCTGGAATTGCCTGAAATTACCATTACTTGAATTGCCTTGCCTGGAATTTTCTGAAACTTCCTTGCCTGGAATTGCCTTGCCTGGAATTTCCTGGAACTTGCTTGCCTGGAATTGCTTTGCCTGGAATTTTCTTGGCTGCCTTGCCTGTAATTGCCTTGGCTGGAATTGGCTGGAATTTCCTTGCCTGGAATTGCTCTGCACTGAATGGCCTACAATTGCTTTGCCTGGAACTTCCTTGCCTGGAATTGCTTGGAATTGCCGGGAAATACCATGCCTGATTAGTCGTGCCTAAAATTGCTTGGAATTGCCTTGGCTGAAACTGCCATGCCTGGAATTGCCTGAAAATACCATGCCTGATTAGTCGTGCCTGGAATTGTTTTTCCAGAATTTTCGTGATTTGAATTTGGTAGAATTGCCTTGCCTGAAATTGCCTTGCCTGGAATTGCCTCGCCTAAAGTTGATTTCTCTGAAATTGATTGGACTTTCCTATACTGTAATTGCCTTGCCTGGAATTGCCTTGCCCAGAATTGCTTGCCTAAATTTGCCTCGAATTGCCTTGCCTGAAATTGCCTGGAATTGCTTTATCTAGAATTTTTTTTTCTTTAATTGCCTGGAATTGCCTTGCCCAGAAATGCTTCTTGGAATTGCCTCAAATTGTCTTGCCTGAAATTTCCTGGAATTGCTTTACTAATTTTTTTTTTTTTTTTGCCTGGAATTGCCTAGAATTTCTTTGCCTGGAATTGACTTTTTTGAAATTGTGAAGAAATGCCTTGCCTGGGATTGACTTGCCTGGAATTCGCTTAAATTGCCTTGCCTGTAATTGCCTCACCTGAAATTGCCTTGCCAGGAAATGATTGGAATTGCCTTTTCTGTAATTGTCTTGCCAAAATTACCTGAAGTTGCCTTGCCTGGAATTTCCTTGCCTGGAGATTTTTGGAACTGACTTGCCTGAAATTGCCTATTTTGAAATTGTCTGGAAATGCATTGCCTGGAATTGCATTGCTAGGAATTGTCTTTTATTGCCTTGCCTGAAATTGCTATACCTGGAATTGCTTTGCCTAGGATTGCATGAAATTGCCTTTCCTGGATTTGTGTATCCTGGAATTGCCTAGCCCAGAATGCCTGAAATTGCCTTGACTGGATTTCTTTTATTTCAAATTGCCTTGCCCGGGATTGCCTGGAATTGCCTTTTCTGTATTTGACTTGCCTGGAATTTCCTGGAATTGCCTTATCTGAAATTACCTTACCAGAATGCCTGGAATTGCCTGGCCTGGAATTGCCTTGCCTAGATTTTCCTGGAATTGTTTTTTCTGGTATAGCCTTGATTGAAAATGCCTGGCATATTTTTGGCTCTAATTGATTTTCATTTAATTGCCTGGAAATGCCTTGCCTGGAATATCTGTGCCTGGAATTACCTAAAATTGACTTCCCTGGAATTTCCTTGCCTGAAGTTTCTTGAAATTGCCTTCTCAGGAATTGCTGTTTTGGGAATTACCTATAAATGCCTTGCCTGGAATTGTCTTGCCTAAAATTAGCTTTAATTGCCTTGCCTGTAATTGCCTGAAATTGCCTCGACTGGGTTTGCCTTGCATGGGATTGCCTGAAATTGCCGTTACTGGAATTGCCTTGCCTGTAATTGCCTGAAATTGCCTTGCCTAGAGTTTCCTGGAATTGCCTTGTTTTGAGTTGCCTGGATTTTCCTTGCCTGAAATTGCCTTTTGTGGAATTGCCTAGAAATGCCTTGAATGGTATTGCCTTGACATAAATTGGTTTAATTGTATTGCCTGGAATTGCCTTGCCTGGTATAGCCTTGCCTGGAAAAGCTTTGAATTGACTTGTCTGTAATTACCTTGCCTGGAATTGCCTGGAAATTCCATGCTTGGTATATCAATGCCTGAAATTGCCTGGAATTTACTTTCCTGGAATTGCCTTGCCTAAAATAGTTTTTTCCTAAAATTTTCTGGAATTACCTTGCCTGGAATTTGCTTGCCTGGATTTGCCTGAAATGCCTTGAAAGGTATTGCCTTGACATAAATTGGTTTATTTAACAATTGCCTTGCCAGGAATTGTTTTTTATGAAATTGCCAATAAATACTTGCCTGGAATTCTTTTGCCTAAAGTTTGCTTTAATTGCCTTGCCGGGAATTGCCTAAAATAGCATGGCCTCGGATTGTCTTGCCTGGAATTTTTTGGAATTGCCTTTTCCATAATTGCCTTGCCTGGAATTGCCTGAAATTGCCTTGCCTGAAATTGCTTAAAATTGCCTTGCCTAGAATAGCCTTCCTGGAATACCCTTGTCTGGAATTGCCTGGAAATATCATGCTTGATTTGCGTGCCTGAAATAAACTGGAATTGACTTTTCTGGAATTGCCTTGCCTTGAATTGCCTAGAATTGCCTTGCATGAAATTTTTTGTCTGTAATTTTCTGAAATTGCATTGCCTTGGATTCCCTTACCTGGAATTGCCTTGCCTGGGATTACCTTGCCTGGATTTGCCTGAATTTTGTTGCCTGGAATAGCCTTGCCTACAAATGCCTGGAGTTGCCTTGGCTGTAATTGCTTTGCCTGGAATTGCCTGGAAATAGCATGTGGAATATCCATGCCTTGAATTGCCTGAAATTGACTTCCCTGGAATTTCCTTGCCTGAAATTGCCCAGAACTGACTTAACTAAAATTGCCTTTTCTGAAATTTCCTGGAATTGCCTTGCCTGAAATTGCCTTGCCAGGGTTTGCCTTTTTTGGAGTTGCCTATAAATGCCTTGCCTGGAATTGCTTGGAATTGTCTTGCCTGGAATAGCCTTCCCTGGAATATTTTGGAATTGCCTTGCCTGAAATTGCCTTGACAGGAATTGTGTGGAAATACCATTCCTGATTTGCCATACCTGGAATTGCCTAAAATTGCTTTTTATATAATTACCTTGTTTTGAATTGGGTAGAATTGCGATGTCTGGAATTCCTTGCCTGGAATTGCCTCACCTGAAATTGCCTTGCGTGAAATTGATTGGACTTGCCTGGAATTCCCTGGAATTGCCTTGCCTTGAATTGCTTTACCTGGATTTTTTTAGCTGGAATTGCCATTATTGGAATTTCATCAAAATGCCTTGCCGGGAATTGCCTTGCCTGTAATTTGCTTTAATTGCATTGACTGGAATTGCCTGGAATTGCCTCACCTGGAATTGCCTTGCCGGGAATTGATTGGAATTGCCTTACTTGTAATTTTCTTGCCTGGAAATGCCCAGAACTGCCTGGAATTGCCTTTTCTGGAATTGCCTTGCCTTGAGTTAAGTAGAATTGCCTTTTCTGGAATTTCCTTGCCTTGATTTAAGTAGAATTGCCTTGCTTGGAGTTGCCTTTCCTGGAATTGCCTGAAATTGCCTTTCCTGGAATTGCCTTGCTAAGAATTGCCTTTTCTGGAATTGCCTGAAATTTCCTTGCCTGGAATTGACTCTTTAGAAATTGCGTAGAAATGTTCTGCCTTGAATTGCCTTGCCTGGAATTTGCTTTAGTTGCATTGCCTGGAATTGCCTCGCCTGAAATTGCCTTGCTGGGAATATATTGTAATTGCCTTTACTATTATTGTCTTGCTTAGAAATTCCTGGAATTGCCTTGCCTGGAATTGCCTTTAATTTTCTTGCCTGGAATTGCCTTGTTTGAAATTACCTTGCTTGGAATTGCCTGAAGTTGCCTTGCCTGAAAATGCTATTTCTGGAAATTTGTGGAATTGCCTTGCCTGGAATTGCCTAGCCTGGAGTTGTCTGAATTGCTTTTCCTGGTATTGCCTGTAATTGCCTTGTCTGAAATTGTTTTGCCAAAAATTGCCTTGCCTGCAGGTGCCTTTAATTGCCTTGCTTAGAATATTTTCTCCTGATGTTTTTTTTCCGGAAATTGCCTAAAGTTTTCTAGCATAGATTTTCTTTCCCTGAAATTTTCTCTAATTTCTTTGCCTGGAGACGCCTTGCTGGAATTGCCTAAAATTGCCTTGCTTGTAATTGCCTTGCCTGGGATTTTCTTGCCTGGAATTTTCTTGACTGAAATTGCCTTGTCTGGAATTTTCTGGATCGCCTTGCCTGGAATTGCCTTGGCTGGAATTGGCTGGAATTGCCTTGCCTGGAATTGGTCTGCTTTAAATGGCCTACAATTGCTTTGCATGGAACTGCCTTGACTTAAATTGCTTGGAATTTCCTTGCCTGGAATAGCCTTGCCTAGAATTGCCTGGAATTGCATTGACTTTAATTGCCTTGCCTGGAATTGCCTGTAAATACCATGCTTGATTAGTCGTGCCTGGAATTGCCTGGAATTGCTTTGAATAAAATTGCCTTGCCTGGAATATCCCAGAATTGCCTTGCCTGGAATTGCCCTGCCTGGAGTTGCCTGGAAATACCATGCCTGATTAGTCATGCCTGCAATTGACTGGAATTGCATTTTCTAAAATTTCCTTGCCTTGAATTGGGTAGAAATGCCTTGCCTAAAATGGTATTGCCTGGAATTGCCTGTAATATCCTCGCCTGAAATTGCTTTGCCTAGAATTGATTGGACTTGCCTTTACTGGAATTGCCTTGCCTGGAATTGCCTTGCTCAGAATTGCTTGCCTGAAATTTTCTCAAATTGCCTTTCCTGAAATTGTCTGGAATTGCTTTACCTGAAATTTTTGCCTGGAATTGCCTGGAGTTTTCTTGCCACGAACTGACTTTTTTGGAATTGCAAACAAATGCCTTGCGTTCAATTGACTTCCCTGGAATTCGCTTAAATTGCCTCTTTTGGAATTGCCTGGAATTGCCTCAACTGTAATTGCTTTGCCAGAAATTGATTGTAATTGCCTTTCCTGTAATTGTCTTGCCTGGAATTGCCTGGAATTGTTTTGCCTGCAATTGTGTTTTTTTTTTTCTTGAATTGCCATGCCTGGAATTGCCTTTCCTGTATTGGCCTTGCCTGAAATTGCCTGGAATTTCCTTGCCTGAAATTACCTTACTGGAATCCCTGAAATTGCCTTGCCTGGAATTGTCTTACCTGGAGTTGCCTGGAATTTTCTTGCCTAGATTTTTCTGGAATTGTTTTCCCTGGTATAGCCTTAATTGGAAATCCCTAACATATCCTTGGCTGTAATTGCTTTGTCCTTAATTGCCTGAAAATACCTTGACTGGAATATCCATGCCTTTAATTACCTGGAATTGACTTTTATGGAATTGCTTTGCCTAAAATTCCCTTGCCTGAAATTGACTTGCCTGAAATTGCCTGGAATTTGTTTCCTGAAATTTCCTTTCCTGGAATTACTCTTAATTGTCTTGCTTTGAATATCTTTGCCTGGAATTGCCTTGCCTGGAATTGCCTGGAATTGTCTTGCTTGCAATTGCCTGAAATTGCCTTGCCTAGAGTTTCCTGGAATTGCCTTGTTTTGAATTGCCTGGATTTTCCTTGCCTAAAATTGCCTTCTGTGTAATTGCCTAGAAATGCCTTGCCTGGAATTGCTTCGCCAGAGATTAATTTAATTGCCTTGCTAGAATTGCTTTGCATAAATTTTCCTATAATTGCCTTACCTGGGATAGCCTTGCCTGGAAATGCCTAAAATTGCCTTGGCTGTAATTGCTTTGCCTGGAATTGACTGGAAATTCCATGCCTGGAATATTCGTGCCTGAAATTGCCTGGAATTGACTTCTTTGGAATTGCCTTGCCTTGGATTGCCTAAAATTGCCTTGCCTAGAATTGCCTTTCCTGAATTTCATGGAATTGCCTTGCCTGGAATTGGCTTGCCTGGAGTTGACTGAAATTGCCTTGCCAGGAATTGCCTTTTCTGGAATTGCCGATAAATACTTACCTAGAATTGCCTTGCCTATATTTGGCTTTATTTGCCTTGCCTGGAATTGCCTTAAATTGCCTGGCCTCAGATTGCCTTGGCTGGAATTGATTGGAATTGGCTTTTCTGTAATTGTCTTGCCTGGAATTGCTTGGAATAGCATTGCCTGAAATTTCTTAGACTTGCCTTGCCTATAACAGTTTTGCCTGGTATTGCCTTGCCTGAAATTGCCTTTCCTGGAAATGCCTGAAAATACCATGCCTGATTTTCGTGCATGGAATAGCCTGAAATTGCCTTTTTTCCAATTGCCTTGCCTTGATTTCACTAGAATTTTCTAGCCTGGATTTTTTTTTTGTCTGTAATTGCCTGGAATTGCCTCACCTGGGATTGCATTGCCTAGAATTGTTTGGACTTGCCTTTACTAGAATTGCCTTGCCTGAAATTGCCTTTCCTGGGATTTCCTTGCCTAAAATTGACTTGCCTAAAATTCTCTCAAATTGCCATGTCTGGAATTGCCTTGCCTGAATTTGCCTGAATTGCCTTGCCTGGAATACCCTTGCCTACAAATGCCTGGAATTTCCTTGGCTGTAATTGCTTTGCTTGGAATTGCCTGGAAATACCATGCCCAAAATATTTGTGCCTGAAATTCCCTGGAATTAAATTCCCTGGAATTTCTTTTTTTGAAATTGCCTAGATTTGCCTTACCTGAAATTGCCTTTCCTGGAATTTTCTGGAATTGCCCTGCCTGGAGTTGCCTGGAATTTTCTTGCCTGGAATTGCCTGGAATTGCCTTGAGTGAATTTATCTTGCTTGGAATTGCCTGGAAATACCATGCCTGATTAGTCGTGCCTGGAATTGCCTTGACTAAAATTGACTTTCCTGGAATTGCCTGGAAATACCATGCCAGACTAGTTGGGCCAGGAATTGTCTTTTCTGGAATTTCCTTGCCTTTAGTTGGGTAGAATTTATTTGCCTGAAATTGCCTTGCCTGTAATTTCCTGAAATTGCCTCGCCTAAAATTGCTTTGTTTGGAAGTGATTGGACTTGTTTTTACTGGAATTGCCTTGCCTGGAATTGCCTGGAATTGCCTTGCCCAAAATTGCTTGCCTGGAATTGTTGCCTCGAATTACCTTTCCTGAAATTGTCTGGGATTGCTTTACCTGGATTTTTTTTGCCTGGAATTGCCTGGAATTTCTTTGCCTTAAATTGACTTATTTGGAATTGCAAAGAAATGCCTTGCCTGGAACTGCCTTGCCTGAAATTTGTTTAAATTGCCTTGCCTGGAATTGCCTTGAATTGCATCACCTGAAATTGCCTTGCTGGGAATTTATTGGAATTGCCTTTTATGTCATTGCCTTGCCTGGAATTGCCTGAAATTACCTTACCTGGAATTTTCTTGCCCGGAGTTTCCTGGAATTGACTTGCATAGAATTGCCTTTTCTGTAATTGCCTGAAAATGCCTTGCCTAAAATTGCCTTGAAAGAAATTGTCTTTTATTGCCTTGCCTCGAATTGCCTAGCTTGTAATTGCCTTACCTGGAATTGCCTTGTCTGGGATTGCCTGAAATTGCCTTTCATGGATTTTTCCTGTTTAGAATTGCCTTGCCCAGAATGCCTGGAATTGCCTTGCCTAAAATTGCCTGAAATTGCCTTGCTTGTAATTGAGTCGAATTGCCTTGCCTAGAGTTTTCAGGAATTACCTTGTTTTGAGTTGCCTGGATATTTCTTGCCTGAAATTGCCTTTTGTGGAATTTCCTAGAGACGTCTTGCCTGGAATTGCCTCGCCAGAGATTGATTTAATTGCCTTGCCTCGAATTGCCTTGCCTGGATATAACTGGAATTGTTTTGCCTGGTATAGCCTTGCATGGAGATGTCTGGAATTGCCTTGGCTGCGATTGCTTTGCCTGGAATTCTTTAAAAATTTCAAATTTTAAAACACTTCCAAGATGGCGTAGTAGAGGTGACTCAGGATTGCAGCTCTCAGTAAAGGCGCAGAGGGTGAGTTTTAGCTGCATTCTCAGAATAAACCTTTTTTGCCCACAGAAATTTGAAAGTCCCAGGTGTGGGAGAGACACAGGATGCTAGCATAGCCGGCTAACGTGGCCAGTTTGGCCAGGCTGGTGCCACAGTGCAGAAGCACCTGGTGCAAAACTCACTGGTCTAGGTGCCCTGTTAAACTGGCAATCTGAGATTTGGAAGGGCAGATTGGCATGGCCATCTGATTGAAAGGGACTTGGACAATGAGCCAGACCAGGAGATTCCTGGAAAACGTGATCTGAGCCAGTGCAGTGGGCAGCAGCATGGGAGATCGCATGGATCCCAGTGCCCTATTGGCAGGCTACTGGGGCACCAGTGAGAGATTCGATCGTTCAGCTAGGGGACAGGAAGAGAGAGAGAGAGAGGACAGACTATGAGGCAGGGGGCTGGGTGATTGAGCTCGACAGGTCCCAGCCTCACGGGGACAAGCAGGGCAGCGATTGAAGGCACTCAGGGCTGAGAGTTTTGCTGTCGGCATCTAGGACGGAGCAGCCCGGTGGGGGAGGGGCGTTTGCAACTATGGACACAATCTCCACCTACTGAAGTACTGCCCAGGGCTGATGCAGCCTGCCATTGCCAAGGCAACCTGCCATAACAGAGAGACTCCACCAAGAGGGTGGAGTGCACCACAGCAGAACGGAGTCTGTGGCAGCAGGGTGGACCATGCTAGCAGGGTGAAGCCCCGGCAGGCAAACAGTGAATAGACTGCCTCCTAGCTTGGCAGGAGGGTGCAACAGATACTCATAAAGAAAGCCCCCAACTCCCTGAGACAGAGCATTTAAGGGGGAAAAAGGGGGGGTTTTATAAGTTCTGTTGCAGCAGACATAGACACATCCTCCCAACATCCCTGAATAAACAACGGAGCAAACAGTTCAGCACTGGACCTCCTATAAAGCACAGACCATATCCTCAAGCAGCTCACTGACCCCTGTATATCCAAAGAGTCACCCCAAAAAAGGACAAATAAGACTGACATTCGGCGGGCATCATTCTGGAAAAAAGATAGCAGAAGAAACTGGTAGCATCCCTCACTGTTCTGCAGTTGCTACAGGTGTACCAAAGACAAGCAGGGCCTGGAGTGGACCTCAGCACTAGTACAGTAGAGGGGCTAGACAATTAGAAAAAGAAGTAAGTAACAGAAATACCTCATCATCAACAATCTGGGCGTCCACACAGAGAACCAATTGAAAAATCAGCAACTACTAAGACGACAGGTAGATAAATTTATAAAGATGGGAAGAAACCAGCGCAAAAAGGAGGAAAACACCCGAAACCAAAACACCTCACCTCCTACAAAGGACCAATACTCCTCACCAGCGAGGGAACAAAGCTCAACAGAGAATGAGTGTGATGAAATGATGAAATCAGACTTCAGAAAGTGGATAAAGAGAAACTTCAGGGAGCTAAAAGAACATATTCTAAATCAGTGCAAAGAAACTAAGAACCTGAAAAAAAAGATTGGAAAAAGATTCGAGGAAATGATAACAAGAATGGACAACTTAGAGAGGAATATGAATGAAATGAAGGAGCTGAAAAACACAACACGAGAACTTTGCGAAGCATGCTCAAGTTTCAACAGCCAAATTGACCAAGCAGAAGAAAGAATATCAGAAGTCGAAGATCAACTTAATGAAATAAAACAAGAAACCAAGATTAGAGAAAAAAGCAAAAAAAGGAATGAACAAAATCTCCAAGAAATGTGGGACTTTGTGAAGAGACCCAACCTACATTTGATGGGTGTACCAGAATGTGATGAAGAGAATGAATCCAAGCTGGAAAACACTCTTCAGGATATTATCCAAGAAAATTTCCCCAACCTAGCAAGACAGGTCAATACTCAACCCCAGGAAATACAGAGCACACCACAAAGATACTCCGCAAGAAGAGCAACCCCAAGGCACATAATCATCAGATTCACCAGGGTTGAAATGAAGGAGAAAATACTAAGGGCAGCCAGAGAGAAAGGTCGGGTCACCCACAATGGGAAGCCCATCAGACTCACAGCAGATCTCTCGGCAGAGACTCTACAAGCCAGAAGAGAGTGGGGGGCAATATTCAACATCCTTAAAGAAAAGAAATTTCAACCCAGAATTCCATATCCAGCCAAGCTAAGCTTCATAAGTGAAGGAAGAATAAAATCTTTTGCCAACAAGCACGTACTCAGAGACTTTGTCACCACTAGGCCTGCTTTACAAGAGCTCCTGAAAGAGGCACTACACATAGAAAGAAACAACCAGTACCAGCCATCCTAAAAGCATACCAAATGCTAAAGACCATCAACAAAATGAGGAATCTACAGGAACCAATGGGCAAAACAGCCAGCTAGCATCAAAATGGCAGTTTCAAATTCACACATAACAATATTAACCCCAAATGTAAATGGGTAAATGCACCAATCAAAAGACAAAGGCTGGCAAATTGAATTAAAAAACCAAAACCCATTGGTGTGCTGTATCCAGAAATCCCACCTCACACGCAAGGATACAAAAAGGCTCAAAATCAAGGGATGGAGGAAGATTTACCAAGCAAATGGAGAGCAAAGAAAAGCAGGAGTTGCAATTCTCGTCTCTTATAAAATAGACTTTAAAGCAACAAAGATAAAAAGGGACAAAGAAGGTCATTACATAATGATAAAAGGCTCGATACAACAAGAAGAGCTAACGATTCTAAATATATATGGACTCAATGCAGGAGCACGCAGGTATATAAGGCAAGTTCTTAATGACTTACAAAGAGACTTAGACTCGTACACAATAATAGTGGTAGACTTTAATACTCCACTGTCAATATCAGACAGACCAACTAGAAAGAAAATTAACAAGGATATCCAGGACTTGAACTCAGACCTGGAACAAGCAAACCTCACAGACATTTACAGATCTCTCCACCCCAAATCCAGACAATATACATTTTTCTCAGCAACACATCACACCTACTCCAAAATTCACCACATAATTGAAAGTAAAGCACTCTTCAGCAAATGCAAAACAACTGAAATCATAACAAACAGTCTCCCAGACCATAGTGCAATCAAGTTGGAACTCAGAATTCAGAAACTAACTCAGAACCGCACAGCTTCATGGAAACTGAACAACTGGCTCTTGAATGTTAATTGGATAAACAATGAAATGAAGGCAGAAATAAAGATGTTCTTCAAAACCAATGACAACAAAGACACAATGTACCAGAATATCTGAGACACATTTAAAGCAGTCTGTAGAGGAAAATATATACAAACAAGGGCCCTCATGAGAAGAGTGGAAAGATCCAAAATTGACACCCTATCGTCAAAATTGAAAGAGCTAGAGGAGCAAGATGAAAAAAGCTCAAAACCAGCCAAAGACAAGAAATAACTAAGATCAGAGCAAAACTGAAGGAGATAGAGACCAGAAAAACCCTTCAAAAAATCAATAAATCCAAGAGCTGGTTTTTCAAAACGATCAACAAAATAGACAGACCACTAGACAGACTGATAAAAAAAGAAAAGAGAGAATAACCAAATAGATGCAATAAAAAACGGGAAATCTCCACAGATTCCACAGAAATTCAAACCATCATCAGAGAATACTACAAACAACTCTATGCACATAAACTACCAAACAAGGAAGAAATGGATAAATTCCTGGACGCCTGTTTTCTCCCAAGCCTAAACCAGGAAGAAGCTGAAACTATGAATAGACCAATAACAAGGTCTGAAGTTGAGGAAGGAATTAAGAGCCTACCACACACAAAAAAGGCCAGGTCCAGATGGGTTCACAGCCGAATTCTACCAGACACACAAAGAATCTGGTACCATTCCTTCTGAAACTATTCCAAATAATTCAAAAAGAGGGAACCCTTCCCAAATCATTTTATGAGACCAACATCATCCTGATACCAAAGCCCAGCAGAGACTCAACAAGAAAAGAAAACTTCAGGCCAATAACCATGATGAACATAGATGCAAAAATCTTCAATAAAATACTGGAAAACCGATTGCAACAGCACATAAAAAGACTTATTCATCATGATCAAGTAGGATTCATCCTGGGGATGCAAGGCTGGTTCAACATATGCAAGTCTATACATGTGATTCACCACATAAACAGAAGGAAAAACAAAAACCACATGATTATCCCAATTGATGCAGAGAAGGCATTTGACAAAATTCAACAGCCCTTTCTGCTAAAAACTCTCAATAAACTTGGTATTGATGGAACATATCTCAAAGTAATAAAAGCTATTTACGACAAATCAACAGCCAGTATCATAAAGAATGGGCAAAAACTGGAAGCATTCCCTTTGAAATCTGGCACGAGACAAGGATGCCCTCTCTCACCACTCCTATTCCACATAGAACTGGAAGTTCTAGCCAGAGCAATCAGGCAAGAAAAAGAAATAAAGGGTATTCAAAGAGGAAATGTGGAAGCCAAATTGTCTCTATTTGCAGACGACAAGATAGTATACCTAGAAGACCCCATCACCTCAGCCCAAAAGCTCCTGCAACTGATAAGCAACTTCAGCAAAGTCTCAGGATATAAAATCAATGTTCAAAAATCACAAGCATTCCTATACACCAATAACAGACTTAGAGAGAACCAAATCAAGAACGAACTGCAATTCACAATTGCTACAAAGAAAATAAAATACCTATGAATACAACTCACAAGGAACATAAGGGACCTCTTTAAGGAAAACTACAAACCACTACTCAATGAAATAACAGAGGACACAAACAGATGAAGAAACATTCCATGTTCGTGGTTAGGAAGAATCATTATCGTGAAAATGGCTATACTGCCCAAAGTAATTTACACAATCAATGCTATCCCCATCAAACTACCATTGAATTTCTTCACAGAACTGGAAAAAACCACCATGAACTTCATATAGAACCAAAAGAGAGCCCGCATAGCCAAGTCAATTCTAAGCAAAAAGAACACAGCGGGAGGCATCACACTACCAGACTTCAAACTATACTACAATGCTACAGTAATCAAAACAGCATGGTACTGGTACCAAAACAGAGATATAGACCAACGGAATAGAACAGAGGCATTGGAGGCAACACAACATATCTACAACCATATAATATTTGATAAACCAGACAAAAACAAGCATTAGGGAACGGATTCCCTGTTTAATAAATGGTGTTGGGAAAACTGGCTAGCCATGTGCAGAAAGCAGAAACTGGACCCCTTCCTGACACCTTACACTAAAATTAACTCCAGATGGATTAAAGACTTAAACATAAGACCTGACACCATAAAAACCCTAGAAGAAAATCTAGGCAAAACCATTCAGGACATAGTAGTAGGCAAGATCTTCATGACCAAAACACCAAAAGCATTGGCAACAAAAGTCAAAATAGACAAATGGGACCTAATCAAACTCCACATCTTCTGCGCAGCAAAAGAAACAGTCACTAGAGTGAATTGGCAACAATCAGAATGGAAAAAAATCTTTGGAGTTTATGCATCTGACAAAGGGCTGATATCCAGAATTTACAAAGAACTCAAACAGATTTACAGGAAAAAAACAAACAAGCCCATTCAAAAATGGGCAAAGGATATGAACAGACACTTTACAAAAGAAGACATACATGAGGCCAACAAACTCATGAAAAAATGCTCATCATCATTGGTCATTAGAGAGATGCAAATTAAAACCACATTGAGATACCATCTCACGCCAGTTAAAATGGTGATCATTAAAAAATCTGGAGACAGCAGATGCTGGAGAGGATGTGGAGAAATAGGAACACTCTTACACTGTTGTTGGGAGTGTAAATTAGTTCAACCATTGTAGAAGACAGTGTGGCAATTCCCCAAGGACCTAGAAATAGAAATTCCATTTGACCCAGCAATCCCATTACTGGGTATATATCCATAGGACTATAAATCTTTCTACTATAAGGACACATGCACACGAATGTTCATTGCAGCACTGTTTACAATAGCAAAGACCTGGAACCAACCCAAATTCCCATCAATGATAGACTGGACTGGGAAAATGTGGCACATATACACCATGGAATATTATGCAGCAATCAAAAATAATGAGTTTGTGTCCTTTGTAAGGACATGGATGAATCTGGAGAACATCATTCTCAGCAAACTGACACAAGAACAGAAAAAGAAATACCGCATATACTCACTCATAGGTGGGTGAGAAAAATGAGAACACATGGACACAGGGAGGGGGTCTGCTACACACGGGGTCTATCGGGGGGAATGGGGGAGGGACAGTGGGGGGGCTGGGGAGGGATAGCCTGGGGACAAATGCCAAGTGTGGGTGAATGGGAGGAAGGCAACAAAACACACTGCCATGTGTGTACCTATGCAACTATCTTGCACGTTCTGCACATGTACCCCAAAACGTATAATGCAATAAAAATTTTAAAAATTTAGAAAATAATAATAAAATTATGATAAAAAATTCAAATTTCATGCCTGGAATATCTGTTCCTTGAATTGCCTGGAATTTACTTTCCTGGAATTGCCTTGCCTGGAATTCCCTAAAATTGCCTTGCCTAAAATTGCCTTTCCTGGAATTTCTTGGAATTGCCTTGCCTGGAATTGGCTTGCCTGGATTTGCCTCAAGTTGCCTTGGCAGGAGTTGCCTTTTTGAGAATTGCTGATAAATATCTTGCCTGGAATTGTCTTGCTTAAAGTTGGCTTTAATTGCCTTGCCTGGAATTGCCTAAAATTGCCTGGCCGCAGATTGCCCTGCATGGAATTCATTGGAATTACCCTTTTTGAAATTGCCTTGCCTGGAATTACCTGGAATTGCCTTGCTTGTAATTGCTTCTATTTGCCTTGCCTGGAATATCCTTGTCTGGGTTTGCCTGGAAATACTATGCCTGATTTGTCGTGCCTGGAATAACCTGGAATTGCCTTTTCTAAATTTGCCTTGCCTTGAATTGCATAAAATTTCCTTGCCTGAAATTTTTTGACTGTAATTGCCTGGAATTGCCTCGCCTAAAATTGTTTGGACTTGCCTTTACCAGAATTGCCAGAATTGACTTTCCTGGACCCCCCTCGAATTTTCTTACCTGGAATTGCATTGCCTGGAATTGCCTTGCCTGCATTTGCCTGAATTTACTTGCCTGGAATAGGCTTGCTTACAAATGCTTGGAATTGCCTTGGCTGTAATTGCTTTGCCTGGAATTCTTTGGAAATTTCATGCCTGGAATATCCTTGCCTGGAATTGCCTGGAATTGACTTTCCTGGAATTGCCTTTTCTGGAATTGCCTAAAATTTCCTTTCCTGGAATTTCCTGGAATTGCCATGACTGGAATTGGTTTGCATGGAGTTGCCTGAAATTGCCTTGCCAGGAATTGCCGATAAACACTTGCCTGGAATTGCCTTGCCTAAAGTTCGCTTTAATTGCCTTGCCTGGAATTGCCTGAAATTGCCTGGAAATACCATGCCTGGTTTGCCATGCCTGGAATAACCTGGAATTGCCTTTTCTGGAATTGCCTTGTTTGAATTGCCTAGAATTACCTAGCCTGGAATTTTTTTTGTCTGTAATTACCTGGAATTGCTTCACCTGGGATTGCCTTGCCTGGAATTGTTTGGACAAGCCTTTACCAGAATCACCTTGCCTGGAATGGCCTTGCCAGGGATTGCCTTGCCTAGAATTTACTTGCCTATAATTGCCTCTAATTGCCATGCCTGGAATTGCCTTGCCTGTAATTTCCATGACTGGATTTACCTGAATTGCCTTGCCTGGAATATCCTTGCCTACAAATGCCTAAAGTTGCCTTAGCTGTAATTGCTTTTCTTAGAATTGACTGGAAATAACATGCCTGGAATATCCGTGCCTGGAATTGCCTGGAATTGACTTCCCTGGAATTTCCTTGCCTGAAATTGCCTAGATTTGCCTTACCTGAAATTGCCTTGCCTGGAATTTTCTGAAATTGCCTTGCCTAAAATTTCTTTTCCTGGAGTTGCCTGAAATTGCCTTGCCTGGAATTGCCTTGACTGAAATTACCTTGCTTGGAATTGCCTGGAAATACCATGCCTAATTAGTAGTGCCTGGAATTGCCTTGCTGAAATTGACTTGCCTGGAATTGCCTGAAAATACCAGGCCAGATTAGTCATGCCTGGAATTGCCTTTACTTGAATTTTTTTGCCTTGAATTGTGTAGAATTGCCTTGCCTGAAATTGCCTTGCCTGAAATTGCCTCACCTGAAATTGCTTTTCCTGAAATTGATTGGACTTGCCTTTACTGAAATTGCCTTGCCTGGAATTGCCTTTCCTGAAATTGCCTTGCCCAGAATTGCTTGCCTGGAATTTCCTCGAATTGCCTTGCCTGAAATTGCCTGGGATTGCCTTATCTGAAATTTTTTTGCATGGAATTGCCTAAAATTTTTTGCCTGGAATTGACTTTTTTGAATTGTGAAGAAATGCCTTCCCTGGAACTGCCTTGCCTGGAATTCATTTAAATTGCCTTGCCTGGAATTGTCTGGAATTGCCTCATCTGAAATTGCCTTGCCTGTAATTGCCTTGCCTGGATTTACTTGAATTGTCTTTCCTGGAATAGCCTTGCCTACAAATGCCTGGAACTGCCTTGGCTATAATTGCTTTGCTTGGAATTGCCTGAAAATACCATGCCTGGAATTTCCATGCCTGGAATTGACATCCCTGGAATTTCCTTGCCTGAAATTGCCTAGATATTGCTTACCTGACATTGCCTTTTATGGAATTTCCTGGAATTGCTTTGCCTGGAATTGCCCTGCCTGGAATTGCCTGGAATTGCCTTTCCTGGAATTGCCTGAGATTGCCTTGACTGAAATTACCTTGCTTGGAATTGCCTGGAAATACCATGCCTGATTAGTCGTTCCTGGAATTGCCTGGAATTGCCTTGACTGAAATTGACTTGCCTGGAATTGCCTGGAAATATTATGCCTGATTAGTCATGCACAAGATTTTCTTTTCTTCAATTTCCTTGCTTTGAATTGCTTAGAATTGCCTTGCCTGGAATTTTTGTATTTGCCTCGCCTGAAATTGCTTTGTCTGAAATCGATTGGACTAGTTTTTACTGAAATTGCCTTACCTGAAATTGCCTTGTCAAAAATTGCTTGCCTGGAATTGCCTCAAATTGTCTTGCCTGAAATTACCTGGGATTGCTTTACCTGGAATTATTTTGCCTGGAATTGCATGGAATTTTATTGCCTGGAATTGACTTTTTGAATTGTGAAGAAATACCTTTCCTGGATCTGCCTTGCCTGGAATTCATTTAAATTGCCTTGCCTGGAATTGCTTGGAATTGCCTCGCCTGAAATTGCCTTGCCTGGAATTGCCTTCCCTGGATTTACTTGAATTTCCTTGCCTGAAATAGCCTTGCCTACAAGTGCCTGGAACTTCCTTGGCTGTAGTTGCTTTGCTTGGAATTTCCTGGAAATACCATGCCTGGAATATCTGTGCCTGGAATTGCCTGGAATTTACTTCCCTGAAATTTCCTTGCCTGAAATTGCATAGATTTTCCTTACCTAAAATTTCCTTTCCTGGAATTTGCTGGAATTGCCTTGCCTGAAATCGCCCTGCCTGGGGTTGCCTGGAATTGCATGAAATTGCCTTGACTAAAATTACCTTGCTTGGAATTGCCTGGAAATACCATGCCTGATTATTCGTGCCTGGAATTGCCTGGAATTGCCTTGACTGAAATTGACTTGCCTGAAATTGCGTGGAAATACCATGCTTGATTAGTCGTGCATAAGATTGCCTTTTCTTGAATTTCCTTGCTTTGAATTGTTTAGAAATGCCTTGCCTGAAATTGCCTTGCTTGGAATTTCCTGGAATTGCCTTGCCTGAAATTTCTTTGCCTGGAATTGATTGGAATTGCCTTTACTGGAATTGCCTTGCCCAGAATTGGTTGGTTTTGTTTTTTGAAATTGCCTAGTTTGGGATTGCCTGTAATTGACTTTCCTGTATTTGCCTTGCCTGGAATTGCCTGGAATTGCCTTACCTGAAATTGCCTTGACTGGAGTTTCCTGGAAATACCATGCCTTATTTGCCATACCTGGAATTGCCTGAAATTTCCTTTAATATAATTGTCTTGCCTCTAATTATGTAGAATTGCTGTGTCTGGAATTTTCTTACCTGGAATTGCCTCGCCTGAAATTGCCTTGCCTGGAATTGATTGGATTTGCCTCTACTGGAATTGCCTTGCCTGGAATTCCCTTGAATTGCTTTATCTGGAATTTTCTTGAATGGAATTGCTTGCAATTTCCTTGCCTCGAATTTCTTTCTTTGAAATTGCGTAGAAATACCTTGCCTGGAATTGCCTTCCCTGAAATTTGCTTTAAATGTGTTGCCTAGAATTGGCTGGAATTGCCTTACCTGGGATTGCCTTGCTGGGAATTGAGTGGAATTGCCTTTCCTGTAATTTTCTTGCCTGGAATTTCCTGAAAATCCCTTGCCTGGAATTGCCAGGAATTGCCTTTTCTGGAATTGCCTTGCCTGGAGTTGCATGAAATTCCATGCCTTGAATTGCATAGAATTTCTTTCCGTGGAATTGCCTGGAATTGCCTTTTCTGGAATTACCACGTCTGGGGTTGCCTGGAATTGACTTGTCTGAAATTGCCTTCTCTTAAATTGCCTTTTCTTGAATTGCATAGAATTGCCTTGCCTGGATTTTCCTTTAATTGCTTCGCCTGAAATTGCTTTGCCTGGAATTTATTGGACTTGATTTTCTGAAAATGCCTTTCTTGGTATTGCCTAAAATTGCCTTGCCTGGAATTGCCTTTCCCAGAATGGTTTTCCCTGAAATTTCCTGGAATTTCCTTGTCTGGAATTGCCTTTTTTGAAATAAGATAAAAATGCTTTGCCTTGAATAGCCTTGCCTGGATTTCGCTTTTATTGCATTTCCTGGAATTGCCTCGCCTGGAATTGCCTTGCTAAAAGTTGATTGAAATGGTCTTTACTATAATTGCCTTGCTTATAAATGACTGGAAATGCCTTTCCCAGAATTGCTTGGAATTGCCTTGCCAAAAATGGCCTTGCCTGTTGTTGCCTAGAATTGACTTCCTTGGAATGGCCTTCCCTGGAATTTCCCTGCCTGAAATTGCCTAGAATTGCCTTGCCTACAATTTCCTTTCCTGGAATTTCCTGGAATTGCCTTGCCTTGTATTACTTTTCCTGGAGTTGCCTGGAATTTCCTTGCCTGGATTTGCCTTGAATTTCCTTGCCTGGAATAGGCTTGATAGAAAATGTCTGGAATTGCCTTGGCTTTAATTACATTGCCTGGAATTGCCTAGAAATACCATACCTAGAATATCCGTGCTGGGAATTTCCTAAAATTGACTTCTGTGGAATTGCCTTGCCTAGAATTGCCTGGAATTGCCTTGCCTGAAATTGCCTGAAGTTGATTTGCCTGGAATTGCCATTTCAGGAATTTTTTTGGAATTGCCTTGCCCAGAATTGCCTGGATTGCCTTTCCTGGTATTGCCTGGAATTGACTTGTTAGAAACTGTTTTGCCAGGAATTTCCTTACCTGAAAGTGCCTTTAATTGCCTTGTTTGGAATATTTTTGCCTGGAGTTTTCTTGCCTGAAATTGCCTGGAGTTGCATAGCCTAAATTTTCTTTTCCTTAAATTTCATCAAATTTCTTTGCCTGGAGATGCCTTCCCTGAAATTGCCTGGAATTGCCTTGCTTGTAATTGCCTTGCCTGGAATTACCTTGCCTGGAATTTCTTGGATTTCCTTGCCTGTAATTGCCTCGGCTGGAATTGGCTGGAATTGCCTACCCTGGAATTGCTCTGCCTTGAATGGCCTACAATTGCTTTGCCTGGAACTGCCTTGCCTGGAAATGCTTGGAATTGCCTTGCCTGGAATAGCCTAGGGTGAAATTGCCTGAAATTGCCTTGACTAAAATTGCCTTGCCTAGGTTACCTAAAAATACCATGCCTGATTAGTTATGCCTGGAATTGCCTGGAATTGTTTTCACTACAATTGCCTTGCCTGGAATTTTCTGGAAATATTATGCCTGATAAGTTGTGCCTGTAATTGCCTTTTCTAGAATTTTCTTGCTTTGAATTGGGTAGAATTGCCTTGTCTAAAAATGCCTTACCTGGAATTGCCTGGAATTGCCTCGCCAGAAATTGCTTTGCCTGGAATTGATTAAACTTTTCTTTACTGGAATTGCCTTGCCCAGAATTTCTTGCCTGAAATTGCCTCTAATTGCCTTGCCTGAAGTTGCCTGGAATTTCTTTACCTGCATTTTTTTTTTCCTGGAATTGACTGAAATTTTCTTGCCTAGAATTGACATTTTTGGAATTGCAAAGAAATGTTTTGCCTAGAATTTCCTTGCCTGAAATTCGCTTAAATTTTCTTGCCTAAAATTGCCTCACTTGAAATTGCCTTGCCGGGAATTTATTGGAATTGCCTATCCTGTAATTGTCTTTCTTGAAATTGCCTGGAATTGCCTTGCCTAAAATTTTCTTGCCTGGAGTTGCCTGGAATTGTCTTTTCTGGAATTGTCTGGAAATGCCTTGCCTAAAATTGCCTTGACAAAAATTGTCTTTTATTGTCTTGCCTGGAATTGTCTTGCCTGGAATTGTTTTACCTGGAATTGTCTTGCCTGGGATTGCCTGAAATTGCCTTTCCTGGACCTGCCTTGCCTGGAATTGCCTTGCCAGGAATGCCTGGAGTTGCCTTGCCTGGAATTTTTTTTTTTTTTTTTGGAATTGCCTTGCCCGAGAGTGCCTGGAATTGCCTTTCCTGTATTTGCCTTGCCCTGAATTGCTGGAATTGCCTTGCCTGAATTTACCTTACTGGAATGCCTGGAATTGCCTGGGTTGGAATTCCCTTGCCTGTAGTTGCCTGAAATTGCCTTGCCTAGATTACATTGGAATTGTTTTCCCTGGTATAGCCTTGATTGGAAATGTCTGGCATATTTTTGGCTGCAATTGCTTTGCACTTAATTGTTTGGAAATACCTTGCCTGGAATATCCGTGCCTGGAATTACCTGGAATTGACTTTTCTGGAATTGCCTGGCCTAAAATTGCCTTGCCTGGAGTTGCCTGAAATTGCTTTGCCAGGAATTGCCGTTTTTGGAATTTCCTATAAATGCCTTACCTGGAATTGCCTTGCCTGGAATTGGCTTTAATTGCCTTGCCTGTAATTGCCTTAAATTGCCGTGACTGGGATTACCTTGCCTGGTATTGCCTGAAATTGCCTTTTCTGTATTTGCCTTGCCTGTCTTTGCCTGGAATTGACTTGCCTGAAATTGCCTTGCCCAGAATGCCTGGAACTGCCTTGCTGGAATTGCCTTGCCTGGAATTGTCTTGCCTGGAATTTTCTTTTCAAAAATTAATTGGAATTTGTTTTCTGTAATTTTCTTTCCTGGAATTACCCTTAATGGCCTTGCTTCGAATATCCTTGCCTTGAATTGCCTTGCTTGTAATTTCCTGGAATTGCCTTGCCTGGAATTGCCTAAAATTGACTTGCCTAGAGTTTCCTGGAATTGTGTTGTTTTTAGTTGCCTGAATTTTTCTTGCCTAAAATTGCCTTTTGTGGAATTGCCTATAAATGCCTTTCCTGGAATTGTCTTGCCAGAGATTGGTTTATTTGCATATCCTGGAATTGCCTTGTTTGGAATTTCCTTGCCTCGACTTGCCTTGCCTGGATTTACCTGGAATACACACATTAAGCAGAGTCAGGAATCTGTTTCTTATGGCCACTCCCTGAGACTCCCAGGGAATAGTGCACATTTTGGGAATTGTCAGGAGTCTATTTTATATTGCAACTCATACAGAACCTTAGCGAATAAGACACACCTGGGAAATAGGAGTGTATTTCAAATAAGCACACACTAAGAGGCTCAGTGAATTATACACAACTGAGGAAGGATCAGGAGTTAATTTCATCTGGCCTCTAACTCAGAGCTTCATTAAATAATGCACTCTTGTGGAATAGTCATGAGCCTAATTGATATAGCTACTCATTTAAGCCTCTCTGTATAATAATGCACCTCAGGAATATTTAGGTGTCTAATTTCATATTACCACTGATTCAGCGCCTTAGTAAATAATGCATACCATACCTGCAGAGTACTCAGAAATATATTTCATATGGCCACTCATTCCTCACCTCAGTGAATAATGCACACCAGGAGAATAGTCAGAATTTTATTTCTTATGGACACTCCTTCAGACCTTCACTGAATAATTCATGCATTTGGAATAGTGAGGATTCTGTTTCATATGGCCACTCATTCAGAGCTTCACTGAATGGTACACACCTGTTGAATGGTCAGGAGACTACTTTTTATAGCCACTCATTCAGAGCCTCAGTGAATTCTGCACACCTGAAAAGTACTGAGGATTTTATTTCAAATGACCATTCATTCAAAGCCTCAGTGAATAATACACACCTGGAAAATAGTCAAGGGTCTATTTCATATGGGCACCCTCAGTGAGTGACACACACTTGGGGTATAATCAGAATTCTATTTTATACAACCAGTATTGAGAGCCAAACTGAATAATGTACACCTTGGGAATAGTGGGGAATCTGATAGAAACACTCTTTCAGTTCCTCAGTGAATAATACACACCAGGGAAATACTGAGGAGTCTTTTTAATATTGCACCTCATTCACAGCCTCTTGAAGTAGTGCAAGTTTGGGGAATTATCAGGAGTTTATTTAGAATGGCCACCCATTCAGAGACTCAGTGAAAAATGCACACCTAGGGAATAGTGAGGAGTCTATTTCCAATGGCCACACATTCAGAGCCTCAGTGAATAATGCACACCTGAGGAATAGTCAGGACTCTATTTCATAAGCCCACTCTTTCAGAGTCTCACTGTGTAACTCACCCCTGTAGAGTACTGAGAGGTCTATTTCATATGGCCACTCATTTTGAGCCTCACTGAATAATACACACCTGGGTCATAGCCAGGAGTTTATTTCTTCAAGCCAATCATTCAGAGGCTCAGTGAATTATACACACCTAGGACATAGTCAGGAGTCTACTTCATATTGCTCCTCATTTAAAGCCTAAGTGAACAACGAACACCTGTTGAGTCCTCAGGAATGTGTCATATGGCCTCTCATTCAGCACCTCACTGAATTATACACACGTGGGGAATAGTCGGGATTTTATTTAATATGGACACCCATTTTGAGACTCACTGAATAACCTATACCTGTAGAATAGTAAGGAATCTATTTCATATCACCCTTCCTTTCGAGACTCTCTGTGTAATACACACCTGGGCAATAGTCAGGAGTCTATTTCATATGGCCTGCATTCAGAGTCTCATTGAATAATGCATACCTAGAGAAAAATTTGGAGTCTCTTTCATATGGCAATTCGTTCACAGCATCGGGGAATAGTGTACACATGCAGAGTAGCCAGGCATCTATTTCCTTTGGCCACACATTGAGAACCTCAGCGAATCATACACCCCTGTGGAATAGAGAGAAATCTATTTCAAATGGCCCCTCATTGAGTGCCCCTTTGAATAAAACCCACCTGGAAAATTATCAGGAGTCTATTTCACATTGCCTCCTATTCAGAGCCTTAGCGAATAATCCACAGCTGGGGAATTGTCAGCAATCTATTTCATAGAGATACTTTTTCAGAACCTCCCTTAATAATGCACACATGGGGGATATTGAGAACTCTAAGGCAGTTCTAGGAAGGCAAGGCAAGACAAGGCAAATAAAAAACATTCCAGCAAGGCAATTTTAGTTTAGGCAAGGCAAGGCAATTCCAGGGAAGGCAACTTCAGGCAACGCAAGGCAGGGCAATGCCAGGCAATTCAATTGCTGGAAAGAAAATTCCAAAAAAAATTAAGGCAAGAGAAGGCAGGGAAAGGCAATCCCAGGCAAGGCAATTTTAGGGAAGGCAAGGCAATTTCAGGGAAGGAAACTCGAGGCAAGGCAAGACAAGACAATTCAAGGCAATGCAATTCCAAGCAATGCAAGGCAAGGGTAGGCAAAAAAAATTTCAGCGAAGAAAATTTCAGGCAAGTCAAGGAAATTCAAGGCAAAATAAAGACATTTCAGGCACGGCAATTTCAGGCAAGGCAAGGCAATGCAATTAAAGGCAATTCCAAGCAAGGAAATTTTAGGAAAGGCAAGGCAAGGCAGGGCAATTTTAAGCAAGACAATTTCAGGCAAGGCAGGGCAAGCATATGTAGGGCATTTCTAGGCAAGAATCTTTTAGTCAAGGCAAGGCAATGCAAGGGAATTTCAAGAAAGTCAACTTTAGGCATGGCAAGGCACAGCAAGGCAAGGCAATTCCAGGGAAGGCAAAACAAAACAGGGCAGTTCTAGACAGGGAACTTCAGAGAAGGCCAGACAATTCTAGGCAAGGCAATGGAAGCCAAGGCTAGGCAATTTCAGACAGGGCAATTGCAGCGTGGGCAATGCAAGGCAATGCAAGAAAATTTTCAACAAGGCATGGAAATGTCAAGAAAGGCAATTTTAGGCAAGGCAAGCCAGGGCCACTTCAGACAAGGTATTTCCAGGCAAAAAAGAAATAGGCAACTCGAGGCAAGGCAATTCCAGTCAAGGCAAGGTAAGGCAAGGCAATGCAATTCTACACAAAGAAACTAAAGGCAAGGCAAGGCAATGTAAGGCAAAACAATACCAGACAAGGAAATATTTTGGAATGCAAGGCTAAAGAATTTGGGGCAAGGCAATTGCCAGGAAGGCAATTCTAGGCAAGGCAAGTGAAGATAAGGCAGGGAACAACAATTTTAGGCAAGGCAATTCCAGCTAAGGCAAGACATGAAAACTCCAGGCAAGGCAATTCCAGTCAATGCAAGGGAAGGCAATTCTATTCTAGGCCATTCCAGGCGAGGAAAGGCAAAGCAAGGCAATTCAGCAATTCAAAACAAGGCACCCCCAGTCAAGGCAATGCAAGAAAACGCAATTCCAGGGAAGGCTATTCCAGGGAAGGCAAGTCAGGGCTATTCCAGGCAAGGAAAAGCAAGGCAAGGCAAGGCAATGCAATGCAAGGCAATTCAAAGCAAGGGAATTCGAGGCAAGGCAAGGCAAGACAATTCAAAGAAAGGGAATTCGAGGCAAGGCAAGGCAAGGCAATTCCAGAAACGGCAACTCTAGGCTAGGCAATGCAAGACAAAATAATGGAATGCAGCACAATTCTAAGTAAAAAAATTCAGGCAATACAGGGCAAGTCAAAGCCAAAAAATTCCACGCAGGGAAATTTCAAGCTAAGCAAACAAGGCAACACAAAATCCCCAGGAAAGGCAAGGCAATTTAAGGCAAGGAAAAGAAAGGAAAGGCAAAAAGTACTCAAAACAAGGCAAGGCAAGGCAATTCCAGACAAGGCAATTCTAGACACGGCAAGGCAAGAAAAGGCAAGGCAAGACAAGCAAGACAAGGCAAATCCAGGCCAGGCATTTTCAGACAAGGCAAGGCAATGCAAAGCAGGGCAATTCAAGGCTATGCAATTGCAGGAAAGGTAATTCCAGGCAAGGCAGAGAAATTCTACGAATGGCAAATCCAGGCAAGGCAAAGCAAATCCAGGCTAGGCAAGGCAATTCCAGAAAAGGCAATTCCAGGCAAAGCCAGGAAAGTGAAGGCAATTTCAGGCAAGGCAAGACAAGGTAAGTCAAGGCATGGCAATTACAGAAAAGGCAAGAAAAGTCAAGGAAAAGCATGGCAATTTCAAAAAAGGCAATTCTAGGCAAAGCAAGAAATGTCAAGGCAAAGAAAGTCAAGGCAAAAAAAGGCAAGGCAATTCCAGACAAAACATTTACAGGCAAAGAAATTTTAGACAAGGTAAGGCAAGGCAAGGCAAGGGAACGGAAGGCAATGCAGATTCAGGCAAGAAAGTTACAGACCAGATCAGTCAAGTCAAGGCAAGGCAAGGCAAATCAATTCCATGCTAGGCAATTGCAGGAAAGAAAATTCCAGGCAAGACAGGACAAGACAATGCAATCCCAGTCAAGGCAATTCCACGTAAGGCAAGGTAATTCCAGAAAAGGCAAATCTAGGCAAGGCAAGGCAAGGCAATTTCAGGCTAGGAAATTGCAGGCAAGGCAAGGCAAGTCCAGGAAATGCAAATTCGGGCAATGTTAGGGAATTGAAGGCAATTCCAGGCAAGGAAACACAAGGCAAAACAAGGCATGGCAATTTCAGGAAAGGCAAGACAATGCAAGGCAAGGCATGGCAATTCATTCCGGAAAAGGCAATTTCCATCAAGGCTATGAAAGGCAAGCTAAAGAAAGACAAGGCAATAAAAGGCAAGGCAAAGAAAGGCAAGGTAAATCCAGGCAAGGCAGTTACAGGAAAGGCAAGGCAAGGCAAGGCAAGGCAAAGCAAGGAAGTTTCAGGCTAGGCAATTCTATGGAGAGCAAATCCAGGCAAGACAAGGCAAGACAATACAATTTCAGGAAGGCAATTCCACGTAAGTTAAGGCAGGGCAATTTCAAAAAAGGCAAATCCAGGCACGTCAAGGCAAAAAAAAATCAGGGAAGGCAACTTTAAAAAAGAAATTGCAAGGCAATTCCAGAAATTATAATTTCAGGCAAGGCTAGGAAAGTCGAGGTAATTCCAGGCAAGGCAAGATATGGCAAATCAAAGCAAGAAAATTTCAGGCAAGGCAAGGCAAGTCAGGGCAATAGGACACAGGGCACTTTCACGCAAGGCAAAGCAAGGCAGCAAAGTTTCAGTCAAAGCAATTCCAGACAACACAAGGCAAGGCAAGAAAATTCTAGGCAAGGCCAGAAAATTCTAGGCAAGGCAATTCCAGGCGAGGCAAGGCAAGCCCAAGCAAGGCAATTCCAGACAGGGCAATTCCAGGCTAGGCAAGGAAAGACAATGCAAGAAAATTCCCCACAAGGCAAAAGAATTTCAGGCAAAAAAATTTATGGCAAGGCAGAACAGGGCAAGGCAGCCCAATTGCAGGCAAGTCAATGTGAGTCAAGGTAAGGAAGAAAAATTCCAAGCATCGCAATTTGAGGCAAGGCAAGACAAAGCAGAAAAGAGCAATTCCAGGCAAAACGACTTCAGGCAGGGCAATTCCAGGCAAGTCAAGACAAGGCAAGGCCAGCCAATTTTAGACAAGAAAATTCCAGGCAAGGAAAGGAAAGATAATTTCAGGCAAAAAAAATTCCATGCAAGGCATGGTAAGGCAAGGCAATGTAATTCTAGGCGAAACAATGTAATGCAAGGCAAGGCAATTTCAGGCAGAACAATTTCTGCAATGCAAGGAAAGGCAATTCCAGGCAGGGAAATTGCCAGAAGGGCAATTCCAGGCAAGGCAAGGCAAGACAAGGCAGCGAAAAGTATTTCCAGGCAAGGTAATTCCAGCTAAGGCAAGCCAAGACAATTCCAGGCGAGGCAATTCCAGTCCAAGGCAAGGCAAGGCAATGCAGGGCAAGGCAATTCTAAGCAAGAAAATTCCAGGCAAGAGAAGGCAAGGCAAGGCAACTCAAAGCAAGGCAATTCCAGTCAAGGCAAGGAAAAACAAGCCAATTCCATGAAGGCTATTCCAGGGAAGGCAAGACATAACAATTCCAGGCAAGATAAAGCAAGGCAATGCAAGGAAATTTCAGGCAAGGCAATTTTAGGTAAGGCAAGGCAAGACAACTCCACATAAGGCAATTTCAGGCAAGGAAATTCTAGGCAATGCAAGGCAAAACAAAGCAAGACAAGGCAATGCCAGGCAAGGCAATTTCAGGCAAGGCAAGGCAAGAGAAGGCAAGGCAAGGTAAGGCAAGGAAAGGCAGTGCTATTCTAGGCAAGGCAATTTTAAAAAAAGGCAATTTGAGGCAAGTCAAGGCAAGACAAGGCAGAGAAAGGCAATTCCAGGCAAGGCAATTCTAGGCAAGGCAAGGCAAGATAAGGCAAGGTATGGCAAAGCAAGGCAAGACAAGGCAATGACAGGCAAGGCAATAAAAGGCAAGGCAAGGCAGGGCAATTCTAAGCAAGAAAATTACAGGCAAGGAAGGGTAAGGGTATATAGGGCAATTCCAGGCAAGACTCCTTAATGCAAGGCAAGGCAATGCAAGGCAATTTCATGAAATTCAATTTTAGGCACAGCCAGACAAGACAAGGCAAGGCAATTTAAGGAAAGGCAAGGCAAGGCAATTCTGGCAGGGAAATTTCAGGCCAGGCAAGGCAAGGCAGGGCAATTTCGGGCAGGAAATTCCAGACAATGCAAGGCAAGGCAAGAAAAATCTAGGCAAGGCAATTCCAGGCAGAGAAAGGCAAGACAAAGCAAGGCAATGTCAGGCAAGGTAATTTCAGGCAAGGGAAGAAAAGGCAATTCAAGGCAAGGAAATTCAGGCAAAGGCAAGGTAAGACAAGTCAATGCAATTCTAAGCAAGGCAATTACAGTCAAGGCAAGGTAAGGTAACAAAAGCAAGTCAATTCTATGCAAGGCAACATCAGGCGAGAAAAGGCAAGGCAAAACGATTTGAAACGAGGCAACGTCAGTAAAGGAAAGGCAAGACAAGGCAATTTCAGGCAAGGATATTTCAGGGAAGGCATGGCACAACAATTCCAGGCAAGAAAAAGCAAGGCAAGGCAAGGCAATGCAATGCAAGGCAATTCCAAGCAAGAAAATTCCAGGCATGGCAAGGAAAGGCAATTCCAGGCAAGGCAATTCTAGGCTATGCAAGGCAAGACAAGGGAAGGTAGTGCAATTCTAGGCGGGGAAATTCCAGGCAAAGTAGGGTAAGGTAATGTAGGGCAATTCTAGGCAAGGTTTTTTTAGGCAATGCAAGGCAAGGCACGGCAATTTTAGAAAAGTAAATTTTAGGCACAGCAAGGCAAGGCAAGTAAAGGAGAGTCAATTCCAAACACGGCGATTTCAGGAAAGGCAAGAAAAGGCAAAGCAACGTCAGGCTAGGCAATTTCAGGCAATGCAAAAAACACAAGGCAAGGCAATTCCAGGCAAGGCAATCTTATGCAAGAAAAGGCAAGGCAGTGCAAGGCAATTTTGAGAAATTCAATTCCAGGCAAGGAAAGGCAAGGAAAGGCAATGCAGTGCAATTTCAGGCAGCAAATTTCGATCAAGGTAATGCAAGACAGGTCAGTTTTGGTAATGCAAGACAAGGCAAGACAATTATAAAAAAAGGCAATTCCAGGCAAGGCATGGCAAATCAAGGCAAAGCAATTCCAGTAAGGGCAATTCCAGGCTAGGAAAGGCAAAGCAATGCAAAAAATGTCAGGCAAAGGAAGGCAAGGCAAGGCAAGGCAAAGAAAGTCAAGGCAAGGAAACTAAAGGCAATTCCATGCAAGGCAACTTCAGGCAAGGCAAGGCAACTTCAGGCAAGGCAAGGCAAAACAATGGAAGACAAAGCAAATTCAGGCAAAGTAGATCAAGGCAAGGAATGGAAAGGCAAGAAAATACCAGCCTAGGCAATTGCAGGAAAGGCAATTTCAGGCAAGGCAAGGTAAGACAAGGCCATACTAGGCAAGGCAATTCCACGTACAGCAAGTCAGGGCAATTCCAAAAAAAGACAAATCCAGGCAAGGCAAGATAAAGCAATTTCAGGCAAAACAAGGCAAGGATAGAAAATTCCAGGAAAAGCAATTCCAGGCAAGGCCAGAAATATCAAGGCACTTCCCGGTAAGGCAAGATAAAACAAGGCAAGGCAGGGAAATTCCAGCCAAGAAGCTTCCTGGCAAGGCAAGCCGATAAAAGGTAATTCCAGGCAAGTAAATTCCAGGCAAGGCTAGGCAAGAAAATTGCAGTCAAGGCAAAACAAGTTAATACAAGGCAATTCCAGGCAAGGCAGGGAAATTGCAGGAAAGGCAATTTCTGGCAAGGCAATGCAAGGCAGGGTAATTCAAGGCAGGACAATCCCAGACAATGCAAGGAAAAGCAAGACAATTCTAAAAAAGGCAATTCCAGGCAAGGCAA
Source organism: Saguinus oedipus (assembly GCA_031835075.1). Taxonomy (NCBI): domain Eukaryota; kingdom Metazoa; phylum Chordata; class Mammalia; order Primates; family Cebidae; genus Saguinus; species Saguinus oedipus. Next base: position 34,338,105 of record CM063176.1, read on the forward strand.
GGCAAGCCAAAGCAAGGCAATTCTAGACAGTGCAATTCCAGGCTAGTCAAGGAAAGACAGTGCAAGAAAATTCCCAGCAAGGCAAAAAAAAATCCCAGTCAAGGGAAATTAAGACAAGACAAAACAAGGCAAGGCAGGCCAATTCCAGGCAAGGCAATTCGAGGCAAAGTAAGGCAGGAAATTTTCAAGCAAGGCAACTCGAGGCAAGGCAAGGCAAAGAAGTGCAATTCCAGGCAAGGCGATTTCAGGCAAGGCAATTCCAAGCAAGGCAAGACAAGACAAGGCAAGGTAATTTCAGACAAGAAAATTTCAGGCAAGGGAAGGAAAGGCAATTTCAGGCAAGACAAGATAAGGCAAGGCAAGGCAATTTTAGGCAAGGCAATTTCAGGGAAGGCAATTCCTGGTAATGTAACGCAAGGCAATACCAGGCGAGGCAATTGCTGGAAAGGCACTTCCAGGCAAGGCAAGCTAAGACAAGGCAGGAAAAGTTATTTCCAGGCAAGGCAATTTCAGCTAAGGCAAAACAATTTTAGAAAAGTCAATTTGAATTAAACTCTTGGACTACTTACTAGGGGTGTATTATTCACTGTGGCCCTGAACGAGTGACCATATAAAATAAACTCACTGAATGATACACACCTGGGGAATAGTCAGAGTCCATGCCATATGGCCACTCAATCAGAGCATTACTGAAAGATACACACCTGGGAAATAGACAGGATTCTATTTCATATGACCACTGATTGAGAGCCTCATTGAATAATGCACACCCAGACATTAATCAGGAGGCTATGTCATATGAACACTCCTTCAGAGCCTCTGTGAATAATACACACCTAGGAAATTCTCAGGAATCTATTACATAGGCCCTCTCATTCAAAGCCTCACTGAACAATGCACACCTGTTGGGTACTCAGGAGTCTATTTTATATGGCCACTCATTCAGCACCTCACTATATAATACACACGTGGGAAATAGGATTCTATTTAATATGAACACCCATTATGTGCCTCCCTGAATTATGTATGCCTTGGAATCCTGAGGAGTTTATTTCCTTTTGACCCACTTTCCGAGTCTAAAGGAAAAATTAACACATGCACAAGTGTAAGGAGTAAATGTTGTATGGTCCCTCCTTTAGAGCCTCATTTAATAATGTTTACCTGAAGAAAAATTCGGAGTCTCTTTCATATGGCCATTCATTCAAAGCATCAGTAAATAATGCAAAACTGTGGAGTGCCCAGATGTCTTTGCTTTGGCCACCCATTCAGAACATCAGTGAATAATACACACCTGTGGTATAGTCAGGAGTCTATTTCATAAGGCCCCTCATTCAGAGGCTGAGTGAATAATACATACCTGGGGAATAGTCAGGAATCTATTATATATTGCCACTTATTCAGAGCCTCAGTGAATAATGCACACCTGGGAAATAGGAGTCTATTTCATATGGACACTTTCAGAGCCACCATGAATAATACACACATTGGGGAGAGTCAGGAATCTGCTTCTTATGGCCACTCACTAAGACCCTCAGGGAGTAGTGCACACTTGGGGAATTGTCTATTTCATGTGGCAACTCATACAAAACCTCAGTGAGTAAGACACACCTGCGGAATAGTCAGGAGTGTATTTCAATTAAGCACACACTAAGAGGCTCAGTGAATTATACACAACTGGGGAAGGATCAGAAGTCAGTTTCATCTGGCCTCTCACTCAGAGTTTTATTGAATAATGCACTGTTGTGGAATAGTCAGGAGCCTAATTGATATAGCTACTCATTCAGAGCCTCTCGATTTTATATTTTTTATGGCCAATGTTTAGCACCTCACTGAGTGATACACATCTGGGGAATAGCCAGGACAGTTTCATATGAACACTCATTGACAGCCTCACTGAATAATGCATACCTGTGGAAGAGTCAGGAATCTATTTCATTTGGTCACTCTTTCAGAGCTTCAGTGAATAATACACACCTGGGGAAGAGTGAGGAGTCTATTTCATGTGGCCACTCATTCAGAGCCTCACAGAATAGTGAACACCTGGAGGATTCTCAAGAGTCTGTTTGGAATGGCAATGCATTCGGAGACTCTGTGAATCAAACACACCTAGGGAATAGTGAGGAATCTATTCCAAATGGCCACATATTCAGAGGCTGAGTGAATAATGCACAACTGGGGAATAATCAGGAGTCTATTCCTTATGGCGACTCATTCAGCCCTTCAGTGAATAATGCACGTCTGTCGAGTACTGAGGGATCTGTTTCATATGGCCACTCATTTTGAGACTCACTAAATAGTATACACCTGGGAAAAAGTCAGGAGTGTATTTCACATGGCCACTCGTTCAGAGGCTCAGTGAATAATTCACACCTGTTGAGTACTCAGGAGTCTTTTCCACATGATGAATCATTCAGAGCCTCACTGAATGATATGCACCTTGGGAATAGTCAGGATTCTGTTTAATATGACCACTCATTATGAGCCTCAGTGAATAACGCATGTCTGTGGAGTACTGAGGAGACTAATTCATATCATCCCCCATTTTGAGATTCCCTGAATAATACACACGTGTGGAATAATCAGAAGTCTATTTCATATGGCCACTCATTAGGACCCCCAAGAAATAATACACGACTCGGGAAAAGTCAGTAGTCTACTTCATATGGCCACTGAGAGAATTGCCTGAAATTGCCTTGCCTGGAATCGCCTTGCCTGGAATATACTTGCCTGAAATTGCATTGCCTGGAATTGCCTTTTCAGAAATTGCCTTGTCTTGAATTGCCTAAAATTGCCTTGCCTAGAATTGCCTTGCCTGGAATTGCCTTGCCTAGAGTTGACTTGCCTGAATTTGCCTGGAACTGCCTTTCCTGGAATAGCCTTGCCTGGAAATACCTGAAATTGCCTTGGCTGTAATTGCTTTGCCTGGAATTGCCTGTAATAGCATGCCTGGAATATTTGTGCCTGGAATGACCTGGAATTGACTTTCCTGGAATTTCCTTTTCTGGAATTACCTAGAATTGCCTTGCCTGAAATTACCTTTCCTGGAAATGCCTGAAATGGACTTGCCTGGAGTTAGCTTTCCTGGAATTAGCTTGCCTGAAATTGCCTTGTCTAAATTTGCCTGGAATTGCCTTGTCTGAAATAGCCTTGCCTAGAAATGCCTGCATTTGCCTTGGCTGCAACTGCTTTGCCTGGAATTGCTTGAAAATACCATGCCTGAAATATCCATGCCAGGAATTGCCTTTAATTGACTTCCCTGGAATTGCTTACATGAAATTGCTTAGAATTGCCTCGCCTGAAATTGCCTTTCCTGAAATTTCTTGGAATTGCCTTGCCCAAAATGGCCTTGCCTGGAGTTGGTTTTAATTGCTTTGCCTGTAATTGCCTGAAATTGCCTCGCCTAAAATGGCCTTGCAAAAAATAGATTGAAATAGCCTTTCCTGTAATTGCTTTGCCTGGAATTTCCTGGCATTGCCTTGCCTGGATTTGCCTAAAATTTTCTTGCCTGAAATTGCCTGATGTTACCGTGCTTGGAATTGCATTCTATGGAATTTTCTTTCTTGGAATTTTCTGGAATTGCCTTGACGAAAATTGCCTTGCAAGAAACTGCCTTGCCTGGAAGTGCCTTTAATTGCCTTGCTTCGAATATTCTTGCCTATAATTGCCTTACCTGATATTGCCTTTCTTGGAATTACTTAAAATTGTCTTTCATGGAATGGATTGGAGTGGCCTTGCCTGAATTACCTTGAGTGAAATTGCCTAGCCTGGAATTGTTTGGAATGGCCTTTCCTGGAATTGCCTTGCCTGCAATTGCTTTGTGTGAAATTGTCTGTAATTGCCTTGTCTTGAACTGCCTGGCCTAAAATTGCGTGAAATTGCCTTGCCTGAAATTGTCTTGCCTACAATTTTCTGATATTGCCCTGACTAAAATTGACTTTCCTGGAATTGCCTTTAAGTTCCTTGCCTTGCATAGCCTTTCCTAGAATAGCCTTGACTAAAATTGCCTGAAATTGCCTTGACTGGAATTGTCTTTGCTGCAATTTTCTGGAGTTGCCTTGCCTGAAATTGCCTTATCTGGAATTGCCTGAAATGGCCTTGCCTGGAATTGCCTTGCCTGGAAATGCCTTGCCTAAAATTGCCTTGCCTGGATTTGTTTTTTTCTAAAATTGCATGGAATTGCCTTGCCTAAAATTTCCTTATTTGGAATTTTCTGAAATTACCTTACCTGAAATTGCCTGAAATTGCCTTGCCTGGAATTGTCTTGCCTGGAATTTTCTGAAATTTTCTTGCCTGAAATTGCCTTGATAGAATTGCCTGGAATTGATTTCCCTTGAACTGCCTGGCCTGTAATTGCCTAAAGTTGCCTTTCCAATAGTTGTCTTGCCTTGAATTGCATTACTTGGAATTGACTTCCTTGCCGTGCCTGGAATTGACTTGCATTGCCTTTCCTGTCCTGGTTTTGCTTTGCCTGGAATTGTTCTGTCTTGCCTTGCCTGTTATTGCCTTGCCTTAAATTTCCTGTCTTGTTTTTGCCTGTAATTGCCTAGCCTGGAATTGCCTTGCCAGAAATTGTTTTGCCTTGAATGGCCTGAAATTCTTTTCCATGGAATTGCCTTCTTTGGAATTGCCTTTCTTGGAATTTTCTGGAAATGCCATGCCTGGGGTTGCCTTGCCTGAAATGTCCTGAAATTGCCTTGACTGGAGTTTCCTTGCCTGGAATTGCCTGGAATTACTTTGCCTTCAATTGCTTTGACTGGAATTGCCTTGCCTGACATTGCCTAAAATTGCATCGCCTGAAACAGCCTTGCCTAAAATTTCCTCGAATTTCCTTGCCTGGAATTGCCTTGCCTGGAATTGGCTCACCTGGAATTTCCTAGAATTGTCTTGCCTAAAATTGTCTTTTCTGGAATTGCCTTTCCTGGAATGGAATGGAGTTGCCTTGCCTGGAATTGCCTTTTCTGAAATTGCCTGGAATTGCCTTCCCTGGAATTGCCTGAAATTGCCTTATCTTGAATTCTTTGGAATGTCCTTGCCTGTTATTTCCTTGTCTGGAGTTTTCTGGGATTGCCTTGCCTTGAAATTCCTTACCTGGAATTGCATAGAATTGCCTTGCCTGAAGTTGCCTTGCGCCTGAAATTGCCTGGAATTACTGCGCCTGTAATTGCCTAGCCTGGAATTGCCTGGAACAACCTTAAATGAAATTGCCTTTCCTGGAATTGCCTGGAATTTCCTTGCCTGCAATTGCTTTGCCTGAAATAGTCTGGAATTGCCTTGCCTTGAACTGCCTGGCTTGCAATTGCCTAAAATTGCCTTGCCTGAAATTGTTTTGCCTTGAATGTGCTGAAATTCCTTTCCATAGAATTGCCTGAAATTGCCTTCTTTGGAATTGCCTTGCTTGGAATTTTCTGGAAATGCTTTTCTGGGGTTGCCTTGAATGGAATTTCCTGAAATTGACCTGTCTGAAGTTATATTTCCTGAAATTGCTGCACCTTGACTTGCCTTGCATTGCTTGGAATTGACTAAAATTGCATCGCCTGAAACAGCCTTGCCTAAAATTGCCTCAAATTGCCTTGCCTGAAATTGCCTAAAATGGCATCACCTGAAACAGCCTTGCCTAAAATTTCCTTGAATTGCCATTCCTGGAATTGCCTCACCTGGAATTTCCTGGAATTGTCTTGCCTGAAATTGTCTTTTCTGGAATTGCCTTTCCTGGAATGGAATGGAGTTGCCTTGCCTGGAATTGCCTTTTTTGACATTGCCTGGAATGCCTTCCCTGGAATTGCCTGAAGTTGCCTTATCTTAAATTATTTGGAATGTCCTTGCCTGTTATTTCCTTGCGTGGAGTTGCCTGGGATTTCCTTGCCTGAAATTGCCTTCCCCAGAATTGCCTGTAATTGCCTTGCCTGCAATTGCTTGGCCTGAAATTTTCTGGAATTGCCTTGCCTAAAATTGCCTTGCCTGGAATGGATTGGAGTTGCCTTGCCTGAATTACCTTTCGTGAAATTGCCTTGCCTGGAATTGCCTGGAATTACCATGCCTGTAATTTCCTAGCCTGGAATTGCCAGGAACGGCCTTGACTGGAATTTCCTTGCCTGGAATTGCCTGGAATTACCATGCCTGTAATTTCCTAGCCTGGAATTGCCAGGAATGGCCTTGACTGGAATTTCCTTTCCTGGAATTGCGTGGAATTCCCTTGCCTGCAATCGATTTGCCTGAAATTGTCTGAAATTGCCTTCCCTTGAACTGCCTGGCTTGGAATTGCCTGAAATTGTCTTGTCTACAATTTCCTGGTATTGTCCTGACTGAAATTTCCTTTCCTGGAATTGCCTTTAATTGCCTTGCCTGGCATACACTTTCCTAGAATAGCCTTGACTAAAACTGCCTGAAATTGCCTTTACTGGAATTAGGTTTGCTGCAATTTTCTGGAATTGCCTTGCCTGGAATTGTCTTGCCTGCAATTTTCTGGAGTTGCCTTGCCTGAAATTGCCTCATCTGGAATTGCCTGAAATGGACTTGCCTGGAATTGTCTTGCCTGGAATTACCTAAAATGGCCTTGCCTGGAATTGCCTTGCCTAAAATTGCCGTGCCTAAATTTGTTTTTTCTAAAATTGCATGGAATTGCCTTGCCTAAAATTTTTGTATTTGAAATTTTCTGAAATTACCTTGCCTGAAATTGCCTTGCCTGGAATTTTCTGGAATTTTCTTGCCTGGAATATCTTTGCTAGAATTGCCTGGAATTGCTTTTTCTTGAACTGCCTGGCCAGTAGTTGCCTGAAATTGCCTTGGCAATAGTTGTCTTACCTGGAATTGCATTGTTGCAATTGAATTGCCTTGCCTTGTGAAGAATTCACTTGCCTTGTTTTGCCTTTCCTGGATTTACTTTGCCTGGAATTGTTTTGCCTTGCCTTGCCTGGTATGGCCTTGGCGTGAATTGCCTGTATTGATTTTGCTTGGAATTGCCTAGCCTGGAATTGCAATGCCAGAAATTGTTTAGTCTTGAATGACCTGGAATTCTTTTCCATGGAATTGCCTGGTATTGTCTTCTTTGGAATTGCCTTGCTTGGACTTTTCTGGAAATGCCTTGCCTGGGGTTGCCTTGCCAGGAATTTATTGAAATTGCCTTGCCTGGAGTTTCCTTCTTTGGAATTGCCTGGAATTACTTTGCCTTGAATTCCTTGACTGGAATTGCCCAAAATTGCATCGCCTGAAACAGCCTTGCCTAAAATTGCCTCGAATTGCCTTGCCTGAAGTTGCCTAAAATGGTATCGCCTGAAAGACCCTTGCCTAAAATTTCCTGGAATTGCCTTTCCTGGAATTGCTTCACCTGGAATTTCCTGAAATTGTCTTGCCAGAAATTGCCTTTTCTGGAATTGCCTTTCCTGGAATGGAATGGAGTTGCCTTGCCTGGAATTGCCTTTTCTGAAATTGCCTGGAATTGCCTTCCCTGGACTTGACTGAAATTGCCTTATCTTAAATTACTTGGAATGTCCTTGCCTGTTAATTCCTTGTCTGGAGTTGCCTGGGATTGCCTTGCCTGGAATTGCCTTTCCTGGAATTCCCTGGAATTGCCTTTCCTGCAATTGTTTGCCTGAAATTGTCTGAAATTTCCTTGCCTTGAACTGCGTAGCCTGGAATTGACTGAAATTGCCTTGCCTGAAATGGTCTTGCCTTGAGTGGCCTGGCCTGGCCTGGAATTTCCTTCCCTGGAATAGCCTTGACTTGGCATGTCTTGTCTGGCTTGCAATTGCCTTGCCTAGAAATGTCTTGCCTTGCCTTGCCTTGCATGGAATTGCCCTTTCCAGAATTGCCCTGCCTTGTCTTGCATGAAATTGCCTTGAATTACCTTGACTTGTTATGACTGGATTTGCCTTGCCTGGAAGTACCTTGCCTTGCTTTGCCTTGCCTAAATTACATGAAATTGCCTTGCCTGGAATTGCTGCACCTTGACTTGCCTTGCATTGCCTGGAATTGCCTTGCATGGCATAGCTCTGCATTGTCTTGCATTGCATTGCCTCAAATTGCCTTCTCTGGAATTTTTCTGCCTTCCATTGCCTTGTCTTTCCTGGAATTGCCTTTCCTGAAATTTTCTTTCCTGGAATTGCCTTGCCTTGCCTAGCCTTTTCTTCTTTTGCCTGATTTTGGCTAGCCTGGAGTTGACTACCCTAGTCATTCTTGCCTTGTCTGGAATAGCTTTGTTTTGCCTTGCCTGGAATTGCCGTGCCTGGAATTGTTTTGTCTTACCTATTCTTGCCTTCCCTTACATAAAATTTCTTTGACTGTGATTGCCTTGACGTGCCTTGCCTTGCTGTGCCTGGAATTAGCTTTCCCTGGAATTGCCTTGAATAGTTATATCTTGTCTCGTCTTGCCTTACCTAAAATTGCCTTGCCTTGCCTCACCTAAAATTTCCTTCCATGAAATTGTTTTTCCCTGTCTAGTCTTGACTTGTTTTTTCTGGAATTGCCGTCCCTGGAATTGCTTTGCCTGGAACTGCCTTGCCTTGCCTTGCCTTGCCTTGCCTTGCCTTGCCTTGCCTTGCCTTGTCTGGAATTGCCTTGCCTTGCCTTCACTTGCGTTGCACTGTCTTGCCTTGTCTAAAATTGCCTTGCCTTGCCTGGCCTGGCCTGGTCTGGAATTGCCTTGTCTGGAATTTCCCTGTCTTCCATTGCCTTAACTTTCCTGGAATTGCCTTGTGTTGCCTTGCCTTGCCTTGTTTTGCTATGCCTTGCCTGAACTTTTCCTGCCTGAAATTGCCTTGCCTGGAATTTTCATACCTTGCCTTGACTGAAATTGCCTTGCCTTGCCTTGCTTTGCATTGCATTGCCTAAAATTGCCTTGCATTGTCTTACCTGGAATTGCCTTGTCAGAAAATGCCTTCCCCTTTCTTGTCTTGCCTTGCCTTGCCTGGAATTAACTTGCCTGGGATTACATTTTTTTGCCTGAAATTTTTTTTCTTGCCATTTCTTACATTGCCTGAAATTTTCTTGCCTTGCTTTACCTGGAATTACATTGCCTGGAATTTTTTAGTTTTGCCTTTTCTTGCCTTGCATTGCATTGAATTGCCTTCTTAGCCTTACCTTCAGTTGCATTTCCTGGAATGGTTTTGCCTTGCCTTCCCTTGCATTTCATTGCCTGGAATTAACTATCCTTGCCTTATGTAAAATTGCTATTCCTGCAATTGCCTTCCTCTCCCTTGTCTTGTCTTGCCTGGAATTTTCTTCCCTTGTTTTGACTGAAATTGCCTTGCCTTGAATTGCATTGCATTGTCTAAACTTGCCTTGCATTTTCCTACCCAGAATTGCCTTGCCTGTAATTGCCTTCCCCTTTCTGGTCTTGCTTTGATTTGCCTGGAATTAACTTGTCTGGGATTACCTTGCCTTGCCTAGAATTTTCTTTTGTTGCCTTGCCTTGCATTGCTGGAAATTCCCTTGCCTTGCTTTACCTGGAATTGCATTGCCTGCAATGTTTTAGCCTTGCCTTTCTTTGCTTTGCATTGCCTGGAATTGCCTTGCCTTGCCTTGCCTTACCTGGAGTTGACTTTCCTGGAATGGTTTTTCCTTGCCTTGCCTTGCATTGCCTGGAATTAAATTTCCTTGCCTTACCTAAAATTGCTATTACTGGAATTGCCTTCCCCTTTCTTGTCTTCCCTTTCCTTGCCTGAAGTTGTTTTTTCTGGTAATGCCTTGCCTCGCATTGCCTTGCCTCGCCTGGAATATCTTTGCCTTGTCTTGACTTTCCTGGCCTTGCCTTTTCTTGCATAAATTGTCTTGCATTGACTTACCTTGCCTTGCCTGTTATTGCCATGCCTTGCCTGGAATTGCCCTTCCTGGAATAGCCTTGCCTTGGCCTGTCTTGTCTCGCCTGGAATTGCCTTGCCAAGAGTTGTCTTGCCTTGACATTTTTGCCTTGCCTTGCCTTGACTTTCCTGGAATTGCCCTTTCTGGAATTGCCCTGCCTTGTCTTGAATGGAATTGCCTTGCCTTACCTTTCCTTGTTATGACTGAATTTGCCTTGCCTGGAAGTACCTTGCCTTGCTTTGCCTTGCCTAAATTACATGGAATTGCCTTGCCTGGAATTGCTGTACCTTGACTTGCCTTGCATTGCCTGGAATGGCTCTGCCTTGTCTTGCCTTGCATTGCCTCAAATTGCTTTCTTGGGAATTTTTCTACCTTCCATTGCCTTGCCTTTCCTGGAATTGCCTTGCCTTGCCTAGCCTTATTTTCTTTGGCCTGAATTTGCCTAGGCTGGAGTTGACTTGCCTAGTCTTTGCTAGCCTTGTCTGGAATAGCTTTGTTTTGCCTTGCCTGGAATTGCCGTGCCTGGAATTGTTTTGTCTTACCTATTCTTGCCCTTCCTTACCTAACATTTCTTTGCCTGTGATTGCCTTGACGTGCCTTGCCTTGCTGTGCCTGGAATTAGCTTTCTTTGGAATTGCCTTGAATAGTGATATCTTGTCTTGTCTTGTCTTGCCTTACCTAAAATTGCTTTGCCTTGCCTCACCTAAAATTGCCTTGCATGAAATTGTTTTTCACTGTGTTGTCCTGACTTGTTTTTTCTGGAATTGCCATCCCTGGAATTGCTTTGCCTGGAACTGCCTTGCCTAGCCTTCCCTTGCCTTGCCTTGCCTAGAATTGCCTTGCCTTGCCTAGCATTGCCTTGCCTTGCCTAGCCTTTCCTTTCCTTGCCTTACCTTGTATGGAATTGCCTTGCCTTGCCTTCACTTGCATTACACTGCCTTTCCTTGCCTAAAATTGCCTTGCCTTGTCTGGCCTGGCCTGGCCTGGAATTGCCTTGTCTGGAATATCCCTGTCTTCCATTGCCTTACTTTTCCTGGAATTGCCTTGCGTTGCCTTGCCTTGCCTTGCCTTGCTTTACCTTGCCTGAAATTGCCTTGCCTTGCCTGGAATTTTCTTCTTTTGCCTTGACTCGAATTGCCTTGCCTTGCCTTGCTTTGCATAGCATTGCCTAAAATTGCCTTGCATTGTCTTACCTGGAATTGCCATGTCTGAAAATGCCTTCCCCTTTCTTGTCTTGCCTTGCCTTGCCTAGAATTAACTTGCCTGGGATTACCATTTTTTGCCTGAAATTTTCTTTTCTTGAGAATTTTTACATTGCTGGGAATTTCCTTGCCTTGCTTTACCTGGAATTGCATTGCCTGGAATTTTTTAGTTTTGCCTTTTTTGTCTTGCATTGCCTTGAATTGTCTTCATTGCCTTTCCGTCGGTTGCATTTCCTGGAATGTTTTTGCCTTGCCTTCCCTTGCATTGCATTGCCTGGAATTAACTATCCTTGCCTTACGTAAAATTGCTATTTCTGAAATTGCCTTCTTCTCCCTTGTCTTGTCTTGCCTGGAATTTTCTTCCCTTGTTTTGACTGAAGTTGCCTTACCTTGCCTTGCCTTGCATTGCCTAAACTTGCCTTGCATTTTCTTACCCGGAATTGCCTTGCCTGTAATTGCCTTCCCCTTTCTGGTCTTGCTTTGTTTTGCCTGGAATTAACTTGCCTGGTATTACCTTGACTTGCCTGGCATTTTTTTTTCTTGCCTTACCTTGCACTGCTGGGAATTCACTTGCCTTGCTTTACCTGGAATGGCATTGCCTGCAATGTCTTAGCCTTGCCTTTCTTTGCTTTGCATTGCCTGGAATTGCCTTGCCTTGCTTTGCCTTACCTGGAGTTGACTTTCCTGGAATAGTTTTTCCTTGCCTTGCCTTGCATTGCCTGGAATTAAGTTTCCTTGCCTTACCTTAAAATTGCTATTCCTGGGATTGCCTTCCCCTTACTTGTCTTCCCTTTCCTTGCCTGGAATTGTTTTTCCTGGTAATGCCTTGCCTTGCATTGCCTTGCCTCACCTGGAATATCTTTGCCTTGCCTTCACTTTCCTGGCCTTGCCTCTCCTTGATTAAATTGTCTTGCATTGACTTACCTTGCCTTGCCTGTCATTGCCGTGCCTTGCCTGGAATTGACTTTCCTGGAATAGCCTTGCCTTGGCCTGTCTTGTCTCGCCTGGAATTGCCTTGCCTAGAATTGTCTTGCATTGCCTTTCCTTGCCTCGCATTGCCTTGACTTACCTTGCCTTGCCTGTCATTGCCGTGCCTTGCCTGGAATTGACTTTCCTGGAATAGCCTTGCCTTGGCCTGTCTTGTCTCGCCTGGAATTGCCTTGCCTAGAATTGTCTTGCATTGCCTTTCCTTGCCTCGCATTGCCTTGACTTGCCTTGACTTGCATTCCACTGCCTTGCCTTGCCTAAAATTTCGTTGCCTTGCCTGGCCTGGCTTGCCTGCAATTGCCTTGTATGGAATTTCCCTGTCTTCCATTGCCTTACTTTTCCTGGAATTGCCTTGCGTTGCCTTGCCTTCCTTTGCCTTGCCTGAAATTTTTCTGCCTGAAATTGCTTTGCCTTGCCTGGAATTTTCTTCCCTTGCCTTGACTGGAATTGCCTTGCCTTGCAATGTTTGCATTGAATTGCCTATAGTTGCCTTGCATTGTCTTACCTGGAATTGCCTTGTCTGAAAATGCCTTTCCCTTTCTTGTCTTGCCTTGCCTTGCCTGGAATTAACTTGCCTGGGATTACCTTTTTTTTGCCTGAAATTTTCTTTTCTTGCCATTTTATAATTTGCCGGGAATTTCCTTACCTTGCTTTACCAGGAATTGCCTTGCCTGGAATTTATTCATTTTGCCATTCTTTGCTTTGCATTGCCTTGAATTGTCATCATAGCCTTACCTTTTATTGCGTTTCATTTAATGGTTCTGCCTTGCCTTTTCTTGCATTGCATTGCCTGGAATTAACTATCCTTGTCTTACGTAAAATTGCTATTCCTGAAATTGCCTTCTTCTCTCTTGTCATGCCTTGCCTGGAATTTTCTTCCATTGTTTTGTCTAAAGTTGCCTTGCCTTGCCTAACCTTGCATTGCCTAAACAAGCCTTGAATTTTCTTACCCGGATTTTCTTTGCCTGTAATTGACTTCCCCTTTCTGGTCTTCCTTTGTTTTGCCTGGAATTAACTGCCAGGCATTACCTTGCATTGCCTGGAATTTTCTTTTCTTGCCTTGCCTTGCATTGCTGGGATTTTTTGGCCTTGCTTTACCTGAAATTGCAGTTCCTGCAATGTTTTAGCCTTGCCTTACTTTGCTTTCCATTGCCTGGAATTGCCTTGCATTTCCTTCCCTGGTGTTGACTTTCCTGGAATGGTATTTCCTTGCCTTGCCTTGCATTGCCTGGAATTAAATTTCCTTGCTTTACCTAAAATTGTGATTCCTGGAATTGCCTTCACCTTTCTTGTCTTGCCTTTCATTGCATGGAATTGTTTCTCCTGGAAATGCCTTGCCTTGCATTGCCTTGCCTCGCCTGGAATATCTTTGCCTTGCCTTGTCTTGCCGGGCCTTGCCTTTCCTTGCTTAAATTGTCTTGCATTGACTTACCTTGCCTTGCCTGTAATTGCCATGCCTTGCATGGAATTGCCTTTCCTCGAATAGCCTTGCCTTGGCCTGTCTTGTCTCCCCTGAAATTGCCTTGCCTAGAATCGTCTTGCCTTGCCTTGCCTTGACTTGCCTTGCCTTGCCTTGCCTTGACTTGCCTGAATTGCCCTTTCTGGAATTTCCCTACCTTGTCTTGAATGGAATTGCCTTGCCTTACCTTGCCTTGTTATGACTGGATTTGCCTTGCCTGGAAGTACCTTGCCTTGCTTTGCCTTGCCTAAATTACATGGAATTGCCTTGCCTGGAATTGCTGTACCTTGACTTGCCTTGCCTTGCCTGGAATGGCTCTGCCTTGTCTTGCCTTGCATTGCCTGAAATTGCCTTCTCTGGAACTTTTCTGCCTTCCATTGTCTTGCCTTTCCTGGAATTGCCTGCCTGAAATTTTCTTTCCTGGAATTGTCTTGCCCTACCTAGCCTTTTTTCTTTTGCCTGAATTTCCCTAGGCTAAAGTTGACTTGCCTAGTCTTTTCTAGCCTTGTCTGGAATAGCTTTGTTTTGCCTTGCCTGGAATTCCGTGCCTGGAATTGTTTTGTCTTACTGATTCTTGCCTTCCCTTACCTACCATTTCTTTGCCTGTGATTGCCTTGACGTGCCTTGCCTTCCTGTGCCTGGAATTAGCTTTCTTTGGAATTGCCTTGAATAGCGATATCTTGTCTTGTCTTGCCTTACCTAAAGCTGCTTGCCTTGCCTCACCTAAAATTGCCTTGCATGAAATTGTTTTTTACTGTCTAGTCTTGACTTGTTTTTTCTGGAATTGCCGTCTCTGAAATTGCTTTGCCTGGAACTGCCTTGCTCAGCCTAGCCTTGCCTTCCCTTGCCTTGCCATTCTTTGCCTTGCCTTGCATAGAATTGTTTTGCCTTGTTTTCACTTGCATTATACTGCCTTGCCTTGCCTAAAATTGCCTTGCCTTGCCTCGCCTGGACTGGCCTGGCCTGGAATTGCCTTTTATGGAATTACCCTGTCTTCCATTGCCTTACTTTTCCTGGAATTGCCTTGCATTGCCTTGCATTGCCTTGCTTTCTTTACCTTGCCTGAACTTTTCCTGCCTGAAATTGCCTTGCCTTGCCTGGTATTTTCTTATTTTGCCTTGACTCGAATTGCCTTGCCTTGCTTTGCTTAGCATTGCATTGCCTAAAATTGCCTTGCATTGTCTTACCTGGAATTGCCTTGTCTGAAAATGCCTTCCCTTTTCTTGTCTTGCCTTGCCTTGCCTGGAATTAACTTGCCAGGGATTACATTTTTTTTTGCCTGAAATTTTATTTTCTTGCCATTTTATACATTGCCGGGAATTTCCTTGCCTTGCTTTACCTGGAATTGCATTGCCTGGAATTTATTAATTTTGTCATTCTTTGCCTTGCATTGCCTTGAATTGCCTTCTTAGCCTTACCTTTTGTTGCGTGTTCTGGAATGGTTTTTCCTTGCCTTCTTTTGCATTGCATTGCCTGGAATTAAATATCCTTTCCTTACATAAAGTTGCTATACCAGGAATTGCCTTCTTATCCCTTGTCTTGTCTTGCCTGGAATTGTCTTCCCTTGTTTTGACTGAAATTACCTTTCCTTGCATTGCCTTGCATTGCCTAAACTTGCCTTGCATTTTCTTACCCGGAATTGCCTTGCCCGTAATAGCCTTCCCCTTTCTGGTCTTGCTTTGTTTTGCCTGGAATTAACTAGACTGGGATTCCCTTCCCTTGCCTGGAATTTTCTTTTGTTGCCTTGCCTTGCTGGGAATTCCCTTGCCTTGCTTTACCTGGAATGGCATTGCCTGCAATGTTTTAGCCTTGCCTTTCTTTGCATTGCATTGCCTGGAATTGCCTTGCCTTGCATGGCCTTGCCTTACCTGGAGTTGACTATCCCGAATTGGTTTTTTTTTGCCTTGCCTTGCATTGCCTGGAATTAAATTTCCTTGCCTTACCTAAAATTGCGATTCCTGGAATTGTCTTTTCCTTTCTTGTCTTGCCTTTCCTTGCCTGGAATTGTTTTTCCTGGTAATGCCTTGCCTTGCATTCCCTTGCCTGGCCTGGAATATCTTTGCCTTGCCTTGACTTGCCTGGCCTTGAATTTCCTTGCTTAAATTGTCTTGCTTTGACTTGCCTTGCCTTGCCTGTTATTGCCGTGCCTTGCCTGGAATTGCCTTTCCTGGAATAGCCTTGCCTTGGCCGGTCTTGTCTCCCCTGGAATTGCCTTGCCTAGAATTGACTTGCCTTGCCTTTTGTTGCCTTGCCTTGCATTGACATCCCTGGAATTGCCCTTTCTGGAATTGCCCTGCCTTGTCTTGAATGGAATTGCCTTGCCTTACCTTGCCTTGTTATGACTGGATTTGCCTTGCCTGGAAGTACCTTGCCTTGCTTTGCCTTGCCTAAATTACATGGAATTGCCTTGCCTGGAATTGCTGTACCTTGACTTGCCTTGCATTGCCTGGAATTGCCTTGCCTGGAATGGCTCTGCCTTGTCTTGCCTTGCATTGCCTCAAATTGGCTTCTCTGGAATTTTTCTGCCTTCCATTGTCTTGCCTTTCCTGGAATTGCCTTGCCTGAAATTTTCTTTCCTGGAATAGCCTTGACTTGCCTAGCCTTCTTTTCGTTTGCCTGAATTTGCCTAGGCTGGAGTTGACTTGCCTAGTCTTTCCTAGCAATGTCTGGAATAGCTTTGTTTTGCCTTGCCTGGAATTGCCATGCCTGGAATTGTTTTGTCTTACCTATTCTTGCCTTCCATTACCTACCATTTCTTTGCCTGTGATTGCCTTGACGTGCCTTGCCTTGCTGTGCCTGGAATTAGCTTTCTTTGGAATTGCCTTGAATAGTGATATCTTGTCTTGCCTTGTCTTGCCTTACCTAAAATTGCCTTGCCTTGCCTAACCTAAAATTGCCTTGCGTGAAATTGTTTTTCACTGTCTTGTCTTGACTTGTATTTTCTGGAATTGCCATCCATGGAATTGCTTTGCCTGGAACTGCCTTGCCTTGCCTTGTCTTCCCTTGCCTTGCCTTGCCTAGAATTGCATTGTCTTCCCTTGCATTGCCTTGCCTTGCCTAGCCTTGCCTTGGCTTTCCTTGTATGGAATTGCCATGCCTTGCCTTCACTTGCGTTACACTGTTTTGCCTTGCCTAAAATTGCCTTGCCTTGTCTGGCCTTACCTTGACTGGAATTGCCTTGTCTGGAATTTCCCTGTCTTCCATTGCCTTACTTTTCCTGGAATTGCCTTGCATTGACTTGCCTTGCTTTGCCTTGCCTGAAATTTTCCTGCCTGAAATTGCTTTGCCTTGCCTGGAATTTTCTTTCCTTGCCTTGACTGGAATTGCCTTGCCTTGCCATGTTTGCATTGCATTGCCTAAAATTGCCTTGCATTGTCTTACCTGGAATTGCCTTGTCTGAAAATGCCTTTCCCTTTCTTGTCTTGCCTTGCCTTGCCTGGAATTAACTTTCCTGGGATTACCTTGCCTTGCCTGAAATTTTTTTTTCTTGCCATTTTATACATTGCCAGGAATTTCCTTCCTTTGATTTACCTGGAATTGCATTGCCTGGAATTTATTCATTTTGCCATTCTTTGCCTTTCACTGCCTTGAATTGCCATCTTAGCCTTACCTTTTATTGCGTTTCCTTTAATGCTTTTGCCTTGCCTTCCCTTGCATTGCATTGCCTGGAATTACCTATCTTTGCCTTACGTAAAATTGCTATTCCTGCAATTGCCTTCTTCTCCCTTGTCTTGCCTTGCCTGGAATTTTCTTCCATTGTTTTGACTACAGTTGCCTTGCCTTGCGTTGACTTCCATTGCCTAAACTTGCCTTGGATTTTCTTACCCAGATTTTCTTTGCCTGTAATTGACTTCTGCTTTCTGGTCTTGCTTTGTTTTGCCTGGAATTAACTTGCCAGGCATTACCTTTCCTTGCCTGGCATTTTATTTTCTTGAACTGCCTTGCATTGCTGGAATTTTTTTGCCTTGCTTTACCTGTAATTGCATTGCCTGCAATGTTTTAGCCTTGCCTTTCTTTGCTTTGCATTGCCTGGAATTGCCTTCCCTTGCCTTACCTGGAGTTGACTTTCCTGGAATGGTTTTTCCTTGCCTTGCCTTGCATTGCCTGTAATTAAATTTTCTTGCTTTACCTATAATTTTGATTCCTGGAATTGCCTTTGCCTTTCTCATCTTACCTTTTCTTGCCTGGAATTGTTTTTCCTGGTAATGCCTTGCCATGCATTGCCTTGCCTGGCCTGTAGTGTCTTTGCATTGCCTTGTCTTTCCTGGCCTTGACTTTCCGTGCTTAAATTGTCTTGTATTGACTTGCTTTGTCTTGCCTCTAATTGCCGTGACTTGCCTGGAATTGCCTTTCCTGGAATAGTCTTGTATTGGCCCTTCTTGACTCACCTGAAATTGCCTTGCCTAGAATTGTCTTGCCTTGCCTTGCCTTGTCTTGACTTGTCTTGCCTTGGCTGAAATTGCTTTTTCTGAAATTGCCCTGCCCTGTCTTGCATGGAATTGCATTAGCTTACCTTGACTTGTTATGACTGGATTTGCCTTGCCTGGAAGTACCTTGCCTTGCTTTGCCTTGCCTAAATTACATGGAATTGCCTTGTCTGGAATTGCTGTACCTTGACTTGCCTTGCATTGCCTTGAATGTCCTTGCCTGGAATGGCTCTGCCTTGTCTTGCCTTGCATTGCCTCAAATTGCCTTATCTGGGATTTTTTTGCCTTCCATTGCCTTGCCTTGCCTGGAATTGCCTTCCTGAAATTTCCTTTCCTTTAATTGCCTTGCCTTGCCTAGCCTTTTTTTCTTTTGCCTGGATTTGCCTAGGCTGGAGTTGACTTGCCTAGTCTTTTCTAGCCTTGCCTGGAATAGCTTTGTTTTGCCTTTCCTGGAATTGCCGTGCCTGGAATTGTTTTGTCTTACCTATTTCTGCCTTCCCTTGCCTAACATTTCTTTGCCTGTGATTGTTTTGACGTGCCTTGCCTTTATGTGCCTTGAATTAGCTTTCCCTGAAATTTCCTTGAATAGCGATATTTTGTTTGGTCTTGCCTTACCTATAATTGCCTTGCCTTGCCACACCTAAAATTGCCTTGCCTGAAATTGTTTTTTCTGTCTTGTCTTGATTTGTCTTTTTCTGGAATTGCCATCCCTGGAATTTCTTTGCCTGGAAATGCCTTCCATTGACTTGCCTTGCCTTCCCTTGCCTTGTCTTGCATTACCTTGCCTTGTCTTGCATTACCTTGCCTTGCCTTGCCTTGCCTTGTCTTGTATGGAATTGCATTGCCATACCTTGACTTGCATTGCACTTCCTTGCCTTGCCTAAAATTGCCTTGCCTTGCCTTGCCTGGTCTGGCCTGGAATTGCCTTGTCTGAAATTTCCCTGTCTTCCATTGCCTTAATTTTCCTGGAATTGCCTTGCGTAGCCTTGTGTTGCCTTTCCTTGCTTTGCCTTGCCTGAAAATTTCCTGCCTGAAATTGCCTTGCCTTGCCTGGAACTTTATTCCCTTGCCTTGACTGGAAGTGCCTTGCCTTGCCATGATTGCATTGCATTGCCTAAAATTGCCTTGCATTGTCTTACCTGGAATTGCCTTGTCTGAAAATGCCTTCCCCTTTCTTGTCTTGTTTTTCCATGCCTGGAATTAACTTGTCTGGGATTTCCTTGCCTTGCCTGAAATTTTCTTTTCTTGCCACTTTATACATTGCCATTAAGTTCCTTGCCTTGCTTTACCTGGAATTGCATTGCCTGGAATTTATTAGTTTTTCCATTCATTGCCTTGCATTGCCTTGAATTGCCTTCTTAGCCTTACCTTTTGTTGTGTTTTCTGGGATGGTTTTGCCTTGCCTTCTTTGCATTGCATTTCCTGGAATTAAATATCCTTGCCTTACGTAAAATTGCTATTCTTGGAATTGCCTTCTTCTCCCTTGTCTTACCTGGAATTTTCTTCCATTGTTTTGATTGAAGTTGCCTTGCCTTGCCTTGCATTGCCTTGCATTACCTAAACATGCCTTGCATTATCTTACCCGGAATTTCCTCACCTGTAATTGACTTACCCTTTCTGGTCTTGCTTTGTTTTGCCTGGAATTTACTTGCCTGGGATTACATGGCCTTGCCTGGAATTTTCTTTTCTTACCTTGCCTTGCATTGCTGGGAATTCCCTTGCCTTGCTTTACCTGGAATTGCATTGCCTGCAATGTTTTAGCCTTGCCTTTCTTTGCTTTGCATTGCCTGGAATTGACTTGCCTTTCCTTACCTGGAGTTGACTTTCCTGGAATGGTTTTTTCTTGCCTTGCCTTTCATTGCCGAGAATTAAATTTCCTTGCCTTACCTACAATTGCTATTCCTGGGATTGCCTTCCCCTTTCTTGTCTTGGCTTTCCTTGCCTGGAATTTCTTTTCCTGGTAATGCTTTGCCTTGCATTGCCTTGTCTCACATGGAATATCTTTGCCATGTCTTGTCTTGCCTGGCCTTGCCTTTCCTTGCTTAAATTGTCTCGGATTGACTTGCCTTGCCTTGCCTGTAATTGCTGTGCCTTGCCTGGAATTGACTTTCCTGGAATAGCCTTGCCTTGGCCTGTCTTGTCTCACCTGGAATTGCCTGGCCTAGAAGTGCCTTGCCTTGCCTTTCTTTTCCTTGCCTTGCCTTGACTTGCCTGGAATTGCACTTTCTGGAACTGTCCTGCCTTGTCTTGAATGGAATTGCCTTGCCTTACCTTGACTTGTTATGACTGGATTTGCCTTGCCTGGAAGTACCTTGCCTTGCTTTGCCTTGCCTAAATTACATGGAGTTGCCTTGCCTGAAATTGCTGTAACTTGACTTGCCTTGCATTGCCTGGAATTGCCTTGCCTGGAATGGCTCTGCCTTGTCTTGCCTTGCATTGCCTCAAATTGCCTTCTCTGGAATTTTTCTGCCTTCCATTTCCTTGGCCTGGAATTGCCTTGCCTGAAATTGTTTTTCCTGGAATTGTCTTGCCTTGCTTAGACTTTTTTCCTTTTCCCTGGATTTCCCTAGGCTAAAGTTGACTTGCCTAGTCTTTCCTAGCCTTCTCTGGAATAGCTTTGTTTTGCCTTGCCTGGAAATGCCATGTCTCAAATTGTTTTGTCTAACCTATTCTTGCCTTCCCTTCCCTATAATTTCTTTGCCTGTGATTGCCTTGATGTGCCTGGAATTAGCTTTCTTTGGAATTGCCTTGAATAGGGATATCTTGTCTTGTCTTGCCTTACCTAAAATTGCCTTACATTGCCTCACCTAACATTGCCTTGCGTGAAATTGTTTCTCAATGTCTTGTCTTGACTTGTTTTTTCTGAAATTGCCATCCCTGAAATAGATTTGCCTGGAAATGCCATGCTTTGCCTTGTGTTGCCTTCCCTTGCCTTGCATTGACTAGCATTGCCTTGCATTTCCTACCATTGCCTTGCCTAAAATTGCCTTGCCTTGCCTGTAGAGGCCTGGCCTGGCCTGAAATTGCATTGTATGGAATTTCCCTATATTACATTGCCTTACTTTCCCAGGAATTCCCTTGCGTTGCCTTGCCTTACCTTTCTTTACTTTGCATTGCCTGGAATTGCCTTTCCTTAACTTACCTAGAGTTGACTTTCCGAGATTGTTTTTTTTGTTTGTTTGTTTGTTTTTGCATTGTCTTGCATTGCCTAGAATAAAATTTTTTGCCTTACGTAAAATTGTGATTCCTGAAATTGCCTTTCCCTTTCTTGTCTTGCTAAGTGACTTAAATCTCCCTTTAGATTCAGGAGTTAGAAACACGTTTCTGGTAAGAGCTGCGTTTGGACATTTCTCAGTGAATGAGAGTATACGCTGTAAGAAGAACTCTCTGCTAATAAAACCAAAACGGAGCTACCTAACAGAACGGTTGACAATGAGTCAATTCAACTTACAGAGTAAAACTCGTGTCTTGAAGGGGAAGTCTTGAAACGATTTTTTTGGAGAAACCTCAAAACAGGCATTTCCAGAATTATTCCCGCACATAAAGAAACAGCAGTAAAACTCTGCCTAAAACACAGAAGAAACGTATCCTTCAATCTGCTCTGCTGTGCGTTTGTTCAGCTAAGTGAGGTAAATCTCCCTTTAGATTCAGGAGTTAGAAACACGTTTCTGGTAAGAGCTGCGTTTGGACATTTCTCAGTGAATGGGAGTATATGCTGTAAACAGAACACTCTGCTTCTAAAACCAAAACAGAGCTACCTAACAGAACGGTTGTCAATGTGTGCATTCAACATACAGAGCGAAACTCGTGTGTTGAAGTGGAAGTCTAGAAACGCTTTCTGTGGAGAGATCTCAAAACAGGCATTTCCAGCATTATTCACGCATATAACGAAATAGCAGTAAAACTCTGCCTAAAACACAGAAGAAACGTATCCTTCAATCTGCTCTGCTGTGCGTTTGTTCAGCTAAGTGAGGTAAATCTCCCTTTAGAATCAGGAGTCAGAAACACGTTTCTGGTAAGAGCTGCGTTTGGACAATTCTCAGTGAATGGGAGTATATGCTGTAATGAGAACTCTCTGCTTCTAAAACCAAAACGGAGCTACCTAACAGAACGGTTGTCAATGTGGGCATTCAACTTACAGAGTTAAACTAGTGTATTCAAGGGGAAGTCTGGAAACGCTTTCTGTGGAGAGATCTCAAAACATGCATTTCCAGGCATTTTCAGCACTATTCCCGCAAATAACAAAATAGCAGTAAAACTCTGCCTAAATCACAGAAGAAATGTATCCTTCAATCTGCTCTGCTGTGACTTTGTTCAGCTAAGTGAGTTAAATCTCCCTTTAGATTCAGGAGTTAGAAACACGTTTCTGGTAAGAGCTGGGTTTGGACATTTCTCAGTGAATGGGAGTATACGCTATAAGGAGAACTCTCTGCATCTAAAACCAAAACGGAGCTACCTAACAGAACGGTTGTCAATCTGTGCATTCAACTTACAGAGTTAAACTCGTGTGTTGAAGGGGAAGTCTGGAACCGCTTTCTGTGGAGAGATCTCAAAACAGGCATTTCCAGCACTATTCCCGCATATAACGAAATAGCAGTAAAATGCTGCCTGAAACACAGAAAAAACGTATCCTTCAACCTGCTCTGCTCTGCATTTGTTCAGCTAAGTGAGTTAAGTCTCCCGTTAGATTCAGGAGTTAGAAACACGTTTGTGGTAAGAGCTGCGTTTGAACATTTCTCAGTGAATAGGACTATATGCTGTAAAAACTCTCTGCTTCTAAAACCAAAACGGAGCTACCTAACATAACGCTTGTCAATGTGTGCATTCAACTTACAGAGTTAAACACGTGTGTTGTAGGGGAAGTTTGGAAACCCTTTCTGTGAAGAAATCTCAAAACAGGCATTTCCAGCACTATTGCCTCATATAAAGAAATAGCAGTATAACTCTGCCTAAATCACAGAACAAACGTATCCTTCAAACTGCTCTGCTGTGCGTTTGTTGAGCTAAGTGAGTTAAATATCCCTTTAGATTCAGGAGTTAGAAACACGTTTCTGGTAAGAGCTGCGTTTGGACATTTCTCAGTGAATGGGAGTATATGCTGTTAGGCGAACTCTCTGCTTCTAAAACCAAAACGGAGCTACCTAATAGAACGGTTCTCAATGTGTGCATTCAACTTACAGGGTTAAACTCGTGTTTTGAAGGGGAACTCTGGAAACGCTTTCTGTGGAGAGATATGAAAACATGCATTTCCAGGCATTTCCAGCACTATTCCCGCATATAACGAAATAGCAGTAAAACTCTTAATAAAACACAGAAGAAACGTATCCTTCAATCTGCTCTGCTGTGCGTTTGTTCAGCTAAGTGAGATAAATCTCCCTTTAGATTCAGGAGTTAGAAACACGTGTCGGTTAACAGCTGCGTTTGGACATTTCTCAGTCAATGGGAGTATATACTTTAAGGAGAACTCTCTGCTTCTAAAACCAAAAGGGAGCTAGCTACCAGAACGGTTATCAATGTGTGCATTCAACTTACATAGTTAAACTCGTGTGTTGAAGGGAAGTCTTGAAAGGCTTTCTGTGGAGAGATATCAAAACAGGAATTTCCAGCACTATTCTTGCATATTATGAAATACCAGTAAAAGTCTGCCTAAGACACAAAAGAAACGTATCCTTCAATCTGCTCTGCTGTGCGTTTGTTCAGCTAAATGAGATAAATCTCCCTTTAGATTCAGGAGTTAGCAACACGTTTCTGGTAAGAGTTGCATTTGGACAATTCTCAGTGAATGGGAGTATGTGCTGTAAGGAGAACTCTCTGCTTCTAAAACCAAAACTGAGCTACCTAACAGGACGGTTCTCAATGTTTGCATTCAACTTACAGTTAAACTCGTGTGTTGAATGGGAAGTCTGGAAACGCTTTCTGTGGAGAGATCTCAAAACATGGATTTCCAGGCATTTCCAGCACTATTCCGGCATTTAAAATAATAGCAGTAAAACTCTGCCTAAATCACAGAAGAAACGTAGCCTTCAATCTACTCTGCTGTGCGTTTGTTCAGCTAAGTGAGTTAAATCTCCCTTTAGATTCAGGAGTTAGAAACACATTTCTGGTAAGAGCTGCGTTTGGACATTTCTCAGTGAATGGGAGTATATGCTGTTAGGAGAACTCTCGGCTTCTGAAACCAAAACGGAGCTACCTAACAGAACGGTTCTCAATGTGTGCATTCGACATACAGAGTTAAACTCATGTGTTGAAGGTGAAGTCTGGAAACCCTTTCTGTGGGTAGATCTCAAAACTGGCATTTCCAGGCATTTCCAGCACTATTTCTGCATATAACGAAATAGCAGTAAAACTCTGCCAAAAAACAGAATAAACGTATCCTTCAATATGCTCTGCTGTGTGTCTGTTCAGCTAAGTGAGTTAAATCTCTCTTTAGATTCAGGAGTTAGAAAAATGTTTCTGGTAAGAGCTTCGTTTGGACATTTCTCAGTGAATGGGAGTATATGCTGTAAGAAGAACTCTCTGCTTCTAAAACCAAAATGGAGCTACCTAACAGAACGGTTGTCAATATGTGCATTCATCTTACGGAATTAAACTCGTGTGTTAAAGTACACGTCTGGAAACGCCTTCTGTGGAGAGATCTCAAAACAGGAATTTCCAGCACTATTCTTGCATATAACGAAATAGCAGTAAAACTCTGCTAAAACACAGAAGAAATGTATCCTTCAATCTGCTCTGCTGTGCGTTTGTTCAGCTAAATGAGATAAATCTCCCTTTAGATTCAGGAGTTAGAAACACGTTTCTGGTAAGAGCTGAGTTTGGACAATTCTCAGTGAATGGGAGTATATGTTGTAAGGAGAACTCTCTGCTTCTGAAACCAAAACGGATCTACCTAACAGAATGGTTGTCAATGTGTGCATTCAACTTACAGAGTTAAACTCAGGTGTTGTAGCGATAGTCTGGAAACACTTTCTGTGAGGAAATCTCAAAACAGGCATTTCCAGCACTATTCTTGCATATAACGAAATAGCAGTATAACTCTGCCTAAAACAAAGAAGAAACGTATCCTTCAATCTGTTCTGCTGTGCGTTTGTTCAGCTAAGTGAGTTAAATCTCCCTTTAGATTCAGGAGTTAGAAACACGTTTCTGGTAAGAGCTGCGTTTGGACATTTCCTAGTGAATGGGAGTATATGCTGTTAGGAGAACTCTCTACTTATAAAACCAAAACGGAGCTACTTAACAGAACGGTTCTCAATGTGTGCATTCAACATACAGAGTTAAACTCGTATGTTGAAGGTGTAGTCTGGAAATTCTTTCTGTGGGGAGATATCAAAACAGGCACTTCCAGGCATTTCCAGCACTATTCCCGCATATAACAAAATGACAGTAAAGCTCTGCCTAAAACACTGAAGAAACGTATCCTTCAATCTGCTCTGCTGTGCGTTTGGTCAGCCAAGTGAGTTAAATCTCCCTTTAGATTCAGGAATTAGAAACACGTTTCTGGTTAAAGCTGCGTTTGGACATTTCTCAGTGAATGGGAGTATAGGCTGAAAGCAGAACTTTCTGCTTCTAAAACCAAAACGGAGCTACCGAACGAAACGGTTATCAATGTGTGCATTCAACTTTCAGAGTTAAACTCGTGTGTTGAAGAAAAACCCTTGAAACGCTTTCTGAGGAGAGATCTCAAAGCAGGCATTTCCAGCACTATTCGCGCATATAACGAAATAGCAGTAAAACTCTGCCTAAATCACAGAAGAAACGTATCCTTCAATCTGCACTGCTGTGCGTATGTTCAGCCAAGTGAGTTAAATCCACCTTTAGCTTCAGGAGTTAGAAACATGTTTCTGGTAAGAGCTGCGTTTGCACAATTCTAAGTGAAAGGGAGTATATGCTCTAAGGAGAACTCTCTCCTTCTAAAACCAAAACGGAGCTACCAAACAGAACGGTTGTCAATGTGTGCATTCAACTTACAGAGTTAAACTCGTGTATTTAGGGGACGTCTATAAAGGCTTTCTGTGGAGAGATCTCAAAACAGGCATTTCCAGCACTATTCCCGCATATAACGAAATAGAAGTAAAATTCTGCCTAAAATACAGAAGAAACGTATCTTTCAATCTGCGATGCTGGGCATTTGTTCAGCTAAGTGAGATAAATCTAACTTTAGATTCAGGAGTTAGAAACACGTTTCTGGTAAGAGCTGCGTTTGCACACTTCTCAGTGAATGAAAGTATATGGTGTAAGGAGAACTCTCTGCTTCTTAAACCAAAACGGAGCTACCTAAAAGAACGATTGTCGATGTGTGGATTCAACTTACAGAGATAAAGTCGTGTTTTGAAGGGGAAGTCTGGAAACGCTTTCTGTGGAGAGATCTCAAAACAGGAATTGCCAGCACTATTCCCACATATAACGAAATAGCAGTAAAACTCTGCCTAAAACAGAGAGGAAACGTATTCTTCAATCTGCTCTGCTGTGCGTTTGTTCAGCTACGTGAGTTAAATCTCACTTTAGATTCAGGTGTTAGAAACACGTTTCTGATAAGAGCTGCGTTTGGACATTAATGAGTGAATGGGAGTATATGCTGTGATGAGAACTATCTGGTTCTGAAACCAAAACGGAGCTATCTAACACAACGGTTGTCAATGTGTGCATTCAACTTCCAGAGTTAAACTCGTATGTTGAAAAGGAAGTCTGGAAAGGCTTTCTGTGGAGAAATCTCACAACACGCATTTCCAGCAGTATTCCCGCCGATAACGAAATAGCAGTTAAACTCTGCCTAAAACACAGAAGAAAGAGATCGGTCAATCTGCTCTGCTGTGCCTTTGTTCAGGTAAGTGTGTTAAATCTCCCTTTAGATTCAGCAGTTAGAAACAGGTTTCTGGTCAGAGGTGCGTTTTGACATTCCTGAGTGAATGGGAGTATAGGGTGTAATGAGGACTCTCTGGTTCTAAAACGAAAACGGAGCTATCTAACAGAACGGTTGTCAATGTGTGCATTCATCTTATAGAGTTAAGCTGGTGTATTGAAGCAGTAGTTTGGAAAATCTTTTTGTGGAGACTCTCAAAACAGGCATGTTCAGCAATATTCCCGCATATAGCGAAACAGCAGTAAAACTCTGTCTAAAACACACAAGGAACGTATTTTTCAATCTGCTCTGCTATGCGTGTGTTCAACTAAGTGAGTTAAATGTCCCTTTAGATTCAGGAGTTAGAAACACGTTTCTAGTAAAAGCTGCATTTGGATATTCCTGAGTGAATACGAGAACAGGCTGTAATGAGAAATATCTGGTCCTAAAACCAAAACGGAGCTAAATAACAGAATGCTTGTCAATCTGTGCATTCAAATTACGGAGTTAAACTCATGTGTTTATGCAGCAGTTTGCAAAGGCACTCCGGGCAGAATCTCAAAACAGTCATTTCCAGCCAAATACCCGCATATAATGAATAGAAGTAAGACTGCTTCTGAAACACAGAAGAACCTTATACTACAATCTGCCCTGCTGTGCATATGTTCCACGAAGTGAGTTACTTCTATGTTTAGATTCAGGAGTTAGAAACACGATTCTAGTAAAAGCTGCATTTGGATATTCTGGAGTGAATGGGAGTACAGGCTGTAATGAGAAATATCTGGTCATAAAAACAAAACGGAGCTGAGTAACAGAATGGTTGTCAATGTGTGCATTCCACTTACAAGATAAACTCATGTGTTTATGCAGCAGTTTAAAACTGCTTTCTGTAAAGAATTTCAAAACAGGCATTACCAGCCAAATACCTGCATACAATGAAAAGCACCAAGACTTCCTCTGAAACACAGAAGTAACATATCCTACTATATGCTCAGCTGTTCCTTTGTTCAACTAAGTGAGTTACATCTATGTTTAGATTCAGGAGTTAGAAACACGGTTCTAGTAAAAGCTTCATTTGGATATCCTTGAGTGTATGGGAGTACAGGTTGTATTGAGAAATATCTCTTTCTAAAAGCAAAACAGAGCTATCTAAGAGAATGGCTGTCAATGTCTGCATTCAACTTCCAGAGTTAAACTCCTGTGTTGAAGGGGAACTCTGCAAATGCTCTCTGTGGAGAAATCTCAAAACAGGCATTTCCAGCAGCATTCCCACCTATAACGAAATAGCAGTAAAACTCTGCCTAAAACACACAATGATAAACCGATCCTACAATCTGCTCTGCGGTGCGTTTGTTCAGCTAAGGGAGTTAAATCTCCCTCTAGATTCAGGAGTTAGAAACACATTTCTGGTAAGAGCTGCGTTTGGACATTCCTGAGTGAATGGGAGTATATGCTGTAACAAACACTACGTGGTTCTAAAACCAAAACGGAGCTATCAAACAGAACGGCCGTCAATGCGTGCATTCATCTTACAGAGTAAAACTCTTGTGTCAAAGGGGAAGTCTGGAAATGCTTTCTGTGGAGAGTTATCAAAACAAACATTTCCAGCAGTATTCCCGCATATAACGAAATAGCAGTAAAACTCTGCCTAAAACACAGAGGAAACGTATCCTTCAATCTTGTGTGCTGTGCATTTGTTCAGCTAAGTGAGTTAAATCTCTCTTTAGATTCAGGAGTTAGAGACACGTTTCTTCAAAGTGCTGCGTTTGGACATTCCTAAGTGAATGGGAGTATATGCTGTAAGAGACCTATCTTGTTGTAAAACCAAAGCGGAGCAATCTAACAGAACGGTTGTCAGTGCATGCATTCAGCGTCCAGAGGTAAACTCGGGTGCTGAAGGGGAAGCTTGAAAATGCTTTCTGTGGAGAAACCTAAAAACAGGCATTTCCAGCAGTATTCCCGCATACAATGCAATAGCAGTAAACTCTGTCTAAAACACAGAGGAAACGTATCCTTCAATCTTCACTGCTGTGCGTTTGTTCAGCTTAGTGAGTTAAATCTCTCTTTAGCTTCAGGAGTTAGAAACACGTTTCTTGAAAGTGATGCGTTTGGACATTCCTAAGTGAATGGGAGTATATGCTGTAAGAGACTTATCTTGTTGTAAAACCAAAACGGAGGAATCTAACCGAACGATTCTCAGTGCGTGCATTCAGCATCCAGAGATAAACTCGTGTGCTGAACGGGAAGTCTGAAAACGCTTTCTGTGGAGAAAACTCAAAACAGGCATTGCCAGCGGTATTCCCGCATATAATGAAATAGCAGTAAAACTCTGCCTAAAGCAAAGAAGAAACGTATCCTTCAATCTGCTCTGCTGTGCGTGTGTTCAGCTAAGTGTGTTAAATCTCCCTTTAGATTCAGGAGTTAGAAACACGTTTCTGGTAAGAGCTGCGTTTGGACATTCCTGAGTGAATGGGAGTATATGCTGTGATGAGATCTATCTGGTTCTAAAACCAAAACGGAGCTATCTAACACAATGGTTGTCAATGTGTGCATTCAACTTCCAGAGTTAAACTCATGTGTTGAAAAGGAAGTCTGGAAAGGCTTTCTGTGGAGAAATCTCAAAACAGGCATTTTCAGCAGTATTGCCGCATATAACGAAACAGCAGTAAAACTCTGCCTAAAACACAGAAAAAAAGTTTCCTTCAATCAGCTCTGCAGTGCGTTCCTTCGGCTAAGTGAGTTAAGTTTCCCTTTAGATGCAGGAGTTGGAAACACTTTTTTGGTTAGAGCTGCGTTTAAACATTCCTGAGTGAATGGTGGTATAGGCT
The DNA here is from genome assembly GCA_031835075.1 of Saguinus oedipus. NCBI lineage: Eukaryota > Metazoa > Chordata > Mammalia > Primates > Cebidae > Saguinus > Saguinus oedipus. The sequence continues at coordinate 34,367,639 of CM063176.1, forward strand.
GTAATGAGAACCCTCTGGTTCTAAAACCGAAACGGAGCTATCTAACCAAACGGTTTTCAATGTATGCATTCAACTTGCAGAATTACGCTGGTGTGTTGAATCTGTAGTTTGTAAACGCTTTCTGTGGAGAATCTCAAAACCGGCATTTCCAGCAGTATTCCCGCATATAACGAAATTGCAGTAAAACACTGCCTAAAACACACAAGAAACTTATCTTTCAATTTGCTCTGCTATGCGTTTTTTCAGCTAAGTGAGTTAAATCACGCTTTAGATTCAGGAGTTAGAAAACCGTGTCTGGGAAGAGCTGCGTTTGGACATTGCTGAGTTAATGGGAGAATAGGCTGTAATGAGAACTCTCTGATTCCAAAACCAAAACGGAGCAATCTAACAGAACGGTTGTCAATGCGTGCATTCAGTGTCCACAGATAAACCCGTGTGCTGAAGGGGAAGTCTGAAAACGCTTTCTGTGGAGAAAAGTCAAAACAGGCATTTCCAGCAGTATTCCCGCATATAACGCAATAGCAGTAAAACTCTGCCTAAAACACAGAGGATCGTATCCTTCAATCTTCTCTGCTGTGCGTTTGTTCAGCTAAGTGAGCTAAATCTCCCTTAAGATTCAGGAGTTAGAAACACATTTCTGGTAAGAGCTGCATTTGGACATTCCTGAGTGAATGGGAGTATATGCTGTAAGGAGAATTATCTGGTTCTAAAACCAAAACGGAGCTATCTAACAGAACGGTTGTCAACGTGTGCATTCAACTTCCAGAGATAATCTAGTATGTTGAAGGGGAAATCTGGAAACGCTTTCTGTGGATAAATCTAAAAACATGTATTTCCAGCTGTATTCACGCAAACAAAGATATAGCAGAAAATCTCTGCCTAAAACACACAAAAAAACGTAACCTTCAATCTACTCTTCTATGCGTTTGTTCAACTAAGTGAGTTAAATCTCCCTTTAGATTCAGGAGTTAAAACACGTTTGTGGTAAGAGCTGCGTTTGGACATTGCTGAATGAATGGGAGTACATGCTGTGATGAGAACGCTCTTGTTATAAAACCAAAACGGAGCTATCTAACAGGACGGTTTTCAATGTGTGCATTCAACTTAGAGAGTTAAGCTAGCGTGTTGAAGCAGTAGTTTTGAAACGCTCTCTGTGAAGAATCTCAAAACCGGCATTTGCAGCAGCATTCCCGCATATAACGAAATAGCAGTAAAACTCTGCCTAAAACACAGAATAACCTTATCCTTCAATCCGCTCTGCTGTGCATTTGTTCAGCTAATTGAGATAAATCTCCCTTTTAATTCAAGAGTTAGAAACACATTTTTGGTAAGAGCTATGTTTGGACATTCCTGAGTGAATGGGAGAATATCCTCTAATGAGAACTATCTGGTTGTAAAAGCAAAAGGGAGCTAACTAACAGAACTGTTGTCAATGTGTTCATTCAACTTCCAGAGTTAAACTCGTGTGTTGAAGGGGAAGTCTGAAAATGATTTCTGTGGAGAAATCTCAAAACAGGCATTTCCAGCAATATTCCCGCATATACTGAAATAGCAGTAAAACTCTGCCTAAAGCAAAGAAAAAACGTATCCTTCAATCTGCTCTGCTGTGCGTTTGTTCACCTAAGTGTGTTAAATCTCCCTTTAGATTCAGGAGTTAGAAACACGTTTCTGGTAAGAGCTGCGTTTGGACATTCCTGAGTGAATGGGAGTATATGCTGTGATGAGAACTATCTGGTTCTAAAACCAAAATGGAGCTATCTAACACAACGGTTGTTAATGTGTGCATTCAACTTCCAGAGTTAAACTCGTGTCTTGAAAAGGAAGTCTGGAAAGGCTTTCTGTAAAGAAATCTCAAAACACGCATTTCCAGCAGTATTTCCGCATATAACGAAATAGCAGTAAAACTCTGCCTAAAACACAGAGGAAACGTATCCTTCAATCTGCACTGCTGTGCATTTGTTCAGCTAAGTGAGTTAAATCTCCCTTTAGATTCAGCAGTTAGAAACAGGTTTCTGGTCAGAGGTGCGTTTGGACATTCCTGAGTGAATGGGAGTATAGGGTGTAATGAGAACTCTCTGGTTCTAAAACGAAAACGGAGCTATCTAACAGAACGGTTGTCAATGTGTGCATTCATCTTACAGAGTTAAGCTGGTGTGTTGAAGCAGTAGTTTGGAAAAGCTTTTTTGTGGAGACTCTCAAAACAGGCATTTTCAGCAGTATTCCCGCATATAACGAAACAGCAGTAAAACTCTCTCTAAAACACACAAGAAACGTATTTTTCAATCTGCTCTGCTGTGCATTTGTTCAGCTAAGTGAGTTAAAACCCCCATTTAGATTCAGGAGGTAGAAACAGGTTCCTGGTAAGGGCTGGGTTTGGAAAATCCTGAGTTAATGGGAGTGTAGGCGGTTATGACAAGTCTCTGGTTCTAAAACAAAAACAAAGCTATATAACAGAACGGTTGTCAATGTGCGCATTCAACTTTCAAAGTTAAGCCCGTGTGTTCAGGCAGTACTTTGGAAACGTTTTCTGTGGAGAATCTCCAAACTGGCATTTTCAGCAGTATTCCAGCATATAACGAAATAGCAGTAAAACTTTGCCTAAAACACAGAAAAAACGTTTCCTTCAATCTGCTGTGCAGTGCGTTGGTTCGGCTAAGTGAGTTAAATCTCCCTTTTGATTCAGGAGTTGGAAACACTTTTCTGGTTAGAGCTGCGTTTAAACATTCCTGAGTGAATTGGGGTATAGGCTGTAATGAGAACCCTCTGGTTCTAAAACCGAAACGGAGCTATCTAACAAAACGGTTGTCAATGTGTGCATTCAACTTGCAGAATTAAGCTGGTGTGTTGAATCTGTAGTTTGGAAACGTTTTCTCTGGAGAATCTCAAAACCGGCATTTCCAGCAGTATTCCCGCATATAACGAAATAGCAGTAAAACACTGCCTAAAACACACAAGAAACTTATCTTTCAATCTGCTCTGCTATGCGTTTCTTCAGCTAAGTGAGTTAAATCTCCCTTTAGATTCAGGAGTTAGAAACACGTGTCTGGTGAGAGTTGCCTTTGGACATTTCTGATTGAATGGGAGAATAGGCTGTAATGAGAACTCTCTGATTCTAAAACCGAAACGGAGCTACCTAAGAGAACGGTTGTCAATGTGTGCATTCAACGTGCCGAGTTAAACTGGTATGTTGAAGCAGTAGTTTGGTAAACATTTCTGTGGAGAAATCCCAAAACAGGCGTTTCCAGAAGTATTCCTGCATATAACGAAATAGCAGAGAACTCTGCCTAAAACACAGAAGAAACGGATTCTTCAATTTGCTCTTGTGTGCGTTTGTTCAGCTAAGTGAGGTAAATGTCCCTTTAGATTCAGGAGTTAGAAACACGTTTCTAGTAAAAGCTGCATTTGGATATTCCTGAGTGAATGGGAGGACAGGCTGTAATGAGAAATATCTGGTCCTAAAACCAAAACGGAGCTAAATAACAGAATGGTTGTCAATGTGTGCATTCAAATTATGGAGTTAAACTCATGTGTTTATGCAGCAGTTTGCAAAGGCTCTCCGTGCAGAATCTCAAAACAGTCATTTCCAGCCAAATACCTGCATATAATGAATAGAAGTAAGACTGCTTCTGAAACACAGAAGAAACATATCCTACAATCTGCCCTGCTGTGCATTTGTTCCAGGAGGTGAGTTACCTCTATGTTTAGATTCAGGAAATTAGAAACACGTTTCTAGTAAATGCTGCATTTGGATATTCCTGAGTGAATGGGAGTACAGGCTGTAATGAGAAATATATGGTCATAAAAACAAAACGGAGCTGAATAACAGAATGGTTGTCAATGTGTGCATTCCACTTACAAGATAAACTCATGTGTTTATGCAGCAGTTTAAAAATGCTTTCTGTAAAGAATTTCAAAACAGGCGTTTCCAGCCAAATACCTGCATACAATGAAAAGCATCAAGACTTCCTCTGAAACACAGAAGTAACATATCCTACCATATGTTCAGCTGTGCCTTTGTTCAACTAAGTGTGTTACATCTATGTCTAGATTCAGGAGTTAGAAACACGTTTCTAGTAAAAGCTGCCTTTGGATATTCCTTAGTGAATGGGATTACAGGCTGTAATGAGAAATATCTGCTTCTAAAACCAAAACGGAGCTATCTTACGGAATGTTTGTCAACGTGTACATTCAACTTACGAAGTCAAACTCATGTGTTTATGCAGAAGCTTGGAAACACTTTAAGTGAAAAATATCAAAACAGGCATATCCAGCCAAATACACACATATAACGAACAACAGTAAGACTGTTTCTGAAACCCAGAAGAAACATATGCTACAATCTGGGCTGCTGTGTGTTTATTCAACTAAATGTGTTATATCTATGTTTAGATTCAGGAGTTAGAAACACAGTTCTAGTAAAACCTTCATTTGGATATCCTTGAGTGTATGGGAGTACAGATTGTATTGAGAAATATCTTTTTCTAAAAGGAAAATAGAGCTATCTAACAGAATGGCTGTCAATATGTGCATTCAACTTCCAGAGTTAAACTCCTGTGTTGAAAGGGAAGTCTGGAAACGCTCTCTGTGGGGAAATCTCAAAACAGGAATTTCCAGCAGTATTCCCGCCTATAACGAAATAGCAGTAAATCTCTGCCTAAAACACAAAATAATAAACCGATCCTTCAATCTGCTCTGTGGTGCATTTGTTCAGCTAAGTGAGTTAAATCTCCCTCTAGATTCAGGAGTTAGAAACACATTTCTGGTAAGAGCTGCGTTTGGACATTCCTGAGTGAATGGGTGTATATGCTGTAAAGAAAACTACGTGCTTCTAAAACCAAAACGGAGCTATCTAACAGAACGGTCGTCACTGCGTGCATTTATCTTACAGAGTAAAACTCTTGTGTTGAAGGTGAAGTCTGGAAATGCTTTCTGTGGAGAGATCTCAAAACAAACATTTCCAGCTGTAATTTCGCATATAACAAAATAGCATTAAAACTCTGCCTAAAACACAGAGGAAACGTATCCTTCAATCTTGTCTGTTGTGCGTTTGTTCAGCTAAGTGAGTTAAATCTCTCTTTAGATTCAGGAGTTAGAAACACGTTTCTTTATTTTTTTTTTTTATTTTTTTTAATTTTTATTGCATTATAGGTTTGGGGGACATGTGCAGAACGAGCAAGATAGTTGCATAGGTACACACATGGCAGTGTGCTTTGCTGCCTTCTTCCCCCTCACCCACACTTGGCATTCATCCCCAGGCTATCCCCCCCAGTCCCCCCCACTGTCCCTCCCCCATTCCCCCCAACAGTCCCCAGTGTATAGTAGACCGCCTCTCTGTGTCCATGTGTTCTTATTTTTCTCACCCACCTATGAGTGAGTATATGCGGTATTTCTTTTTCTGTTCTTGTGTCATTTTGCTGAGAATGATGTTCTCCAGATTCATCCATGTCCCCACAAAGGACACAAACTCATCATTTTTGATTGCTGCATAATATTCCATGGTGTATATGTGCCACATTTTCCCAGTCCAGTCTATCATCGTTGGGCATTTGGGTTGGTTCCAGGTCTTTGCTATTGTAAACAGTGCTGCAATGAACATTCGTGTGCATGAAAACACGTTTCTTTAAAGTGCTGCGTTTGGACATTCCTGAGTGAATGGGAGTATATGCTGTAAGGAGAATTATCTGTTTCTAAAACCAAAACGGAGCTATCTAACAGAACGGTTGTCAATGTGTGCATTAAACGTGCCGAGTTAAACTGGTGTGTTGAAGCAGTAGTTTGGAAAACCTTTCTGCGGAGAAATCCCAAAACAGGCGTTTCCAGCAGTATTCTCCCATATAAGGAAATAGCAGACAACTCTGCCTAAAACACAGAAGAAACGGATCCTTCAATTTGCTCTTGTGTGCGTTTGTTCAGCTAAGTGAGTTAAATGTCCCTTTAGATTCAGGAGTTAGAAACACGTTTCTAGTAAAAGCTGCATTTGGATATTCCTGAGTGAATGGGAGTACAGGCTGTAATGAGAAATATCTGGTCATAAAAACAAAACGGAGCTGAATAACAGAATGGTTTTCAATGTGTGCATTCCACTTACAAGATAAACTCATGTGTTTAGGCAGCAGTTTAAATAATGCTTTCTGTAAAGAATTTCAAAACAGGCATTTCCAGCCAAATACCTGCATACAATGAAAAGCAACAAGACTTCCTCTGAAACACAGAAGTAACATATCCTACTATGTGCTCAGCTGTGCCTTTGTTCAACTAAGTGAGTTACATCTATGTTTAGATTCAGGAGTTAGAAACAAGTTTCTGGTAAGAGCTGCGTTTGGACATTCCTGAGTGAAAGGGAGTATATGCTGTAAGGAAAACTACGTGGTTCTAAAACCAAAACAGAGCTATCTAACAGAACGGTCGTCAATGCGTGCATTCATCTCACAGAGCAAAACATTTGTGTCGAAGGGGAACCTGGAAATGCTTTCTGTGGGGAAATCACCAAACAAACATTTCCAGCAGTATTCCCGCATATAACGAAATAGCAGTAAAACTCTGCCTAAATCACAGAGGAAATGTATCCTTCAATCTTGTGTGTTGTGCGTTTGTTCAGCTAAGTCAGTTAATCTCTCTTTAGATTCAGGAGTTAGAAACACGTTTCTTGTAAGTGCTGCGTTTGGACATTCCTAAGTGAATGGGAGTATATGCTGTAAGAGACCTATCTTGTTGTAAAACCAAAACGGAGCAATCTAACAGAACGGTTGTCAATGAGTGCATTCAGTGTCCAGAGATAAACTCGTATGCTGAAGGGGAAGTCTGAAAATGCTTTCTGTGTAGAAAACTCAAAACAGGCATTTCCAGCAGTCTTCCCGCATATAACGAAATAGCAGTAAAACTCTGCCGAAAACACAGAGGAATCGTATCCTTCAATCTGCACTGCTGTGCGATTGTTCAGCTAATTGAGTTAAATCTCCCTTTAGATTCAGGAGTTAGAAACACATTTCTGGTAAGAGCTGCATTTGGACATTCCTGAGTGAATGGGAGTATATGCTGTAAGGAGAATTATCTGGTTCTAAAACCAAAACGGAGCTATCTAACAGAACGGTTGTCAACGTGTGCATTCAACTTCCAGAGATAATCTAGTATGTTGAAGGGGAAATCTGTAAACGCTTTCTGTGGATAAATCTAAAAACAGGTATTTCCAGCTGTATTCACAAAAACAAAGATATAGCAGAAAATCTCTGCCAAAAACACACACAAAAAAACGTATCCTTCAATCTACTCTGCTGTGCGTTTCTTCAGCTAAGTGAGTTAAATCTCCCTTTAGATTCAGGTGTTAGAAACACGTTTTTGGTAAGAGCTGCGTTTGGACATTCC